>CM067331.1:4982500-7382500 GCA_034376525.1 Nicotiana benthamiana | reverse complement strand
AAACATAGAAATTGAAAAGGTTTGAATGGCTCTTAATTGGCTTTTTTTATTCAAATCGTAGAACTAGACTTAGAGAGTATTTTAAAAATGTGATGAATATGGCCTTAGAGAAAGAAAGGTTCCTAAACCTTGCCCGACTAAATGGAATTGTATGTACGAAAGTTTAGTAGTTGCATATGAATATAGAAACCCAATTAATGCAACGTTTAATTCTCGGGTAGGTGGTGAGGATGATGATGAAATGCTTACTACCCAAGATTGGACGAGTGTTAAAATTCATTTAGATTTTTTAGAACATTTTCAAGTTGCTACAAGTGCATTTTCTGGGCAATATTATCCTGCTTTTTCAAACTGTTTAGTTTATATTGCCGCACTAGCTGATTTGTTTGTTGAATTTGGCGAGGGTTGGGATATTTATGAACTTGCTATAAATGAAATAAAACAAAAATTTAAAAAAAAAATTCCTATCCCTCCTATTTTTGGTGTTGCTGCAATGTTAAATCCTACAATGAAATTGGAGAGTCCTCATTTTTGGTATTCAAACATTTATAAGGCTTTAGATCTTTCAAACGAGGAAGTTTCTACACTTGCAGATGCAAAAGCATCAATTAAAATTAATGCTCAAACAGTTTATAATGCTTATCAACTTGCCTTAGAGCATGCTAGGCCAAATATTCCAACCCTACTTTTTCTAGCTCACAATCGTCTAAAAGAGCTGCGGGCTTAACATCTCTTAAATCTTGGACGGAGTTCCGGGGTTCTCAAGGTGATAATTATGATGAAACTTCACATCTAAATGAGCTTCAAGTTTATTTGTCTCAGGGACTTGAAAAGGAGATTCCATACGGTTCTTTTGATCTTTTAGATAGTGGAAGTCAAGGGAAAAATATTTTCCGGTTCTTGCAAGGATGGCTCGGATATTTTATCATTTCAAGCTTCAAATGTTGCATCGGAGAGCGCTTTCAGTCAAGCAAGACTGCAAATAGGTGATCATAGAGCGTCGATGATGGAGAGCTTGGAAAAATCGGTACTTTTTAGACATTGGATCCGCACGGAAAGAAGAAACTTTGGAATTGAAAATCACAACCGGCGATAGATGAAGCTTATTAAGAAATGATAGCGGAACTTGCGAAGGATTCATCTTCGCCCGGAAGTGGTGATGAACAAGCTTCTTTTCCACCACCACCAACACAACCTCCTCCCAACCTTGACGGATTTATGAGATTTGTTAGAGATACAATGTAGATTATGATGTAACATGTACTTTGGCACATCTTCTTTTAGTTCTTTTTTTCTTTTAATGGTGGTATTAGTACTTTGTTGTGCTCATTCTATTGGGGGAAGGAAGACTAAGAAAGATATGCCATTTTGAGTAATAAAAATTATAAGACACGCCCTTGAATATCTTTTTTCTCAATATTTCTTTGTCTTTACTTCTAGTTATTTATAAGCTACAATATATATATATATATATATATATATATATATATAATACAATATATACTAACAGAAAATATATACGAGAATATATATACATAACATACAACCTAAACTACAAGAAAATATATATGTAATGACATATATACATAAGATACAATATATATAAGAGAATATATATACATAAGAGATACAATATATATACTACAACAAAATATATAACTATATAAGTTATAATATATATACATAAGATACAATATATATACTACAAGAAAATATATAAGAGGACATATATACATAACATACAATATACAACAAGAAAATATATAAGGGAATATATATATATATATATATATATATATATATATATACATAACATACTAATTACTACAATACAATATACAATGAAATATATATTATATATACTATACTAATAACTAGTATACTATATAAATATATTCTATACTAGTATATTATATACTATACTAATAACTACTATACAAGATATTGCCTTAAACAAAAAAAAATTACAAAAAAAGCCTGCCAGGCCCAGCAAGCGCGGCCCGCTAAGCCTAGGACCACATGGGCTTAGGCCCGTCACGGGCTGGTCTCACCCATTGATCCCACGAAGCCCGGAACCGCTAGGCCCAGGAGCGCTAGAGCCCAGGCCCGCGAAGCCCTGGACAAAATACAGCACTAAACCCATAATATGGGAGAACATTCTGCCAAATAAATATGCAATTTAGAGATTTTTGACCCGAGCTATTAGAAAAAATAATGCAAGCATGAGCTCTATGTATCACTAACACTTTATTTGATACATTTTTTTAATTTGTATGTAACTAATATTTGTATTAATTATACGTCATACTTGGTATTATCCTATGTATAAGTAATGCATTCAAAACCATCGCATTATTAATACCAATGCTATTAATGCATGCATTAGTATAGTTAACGATAAAATTATTTTTAAAATACCTTAAAGTTAGAGAATATTCCCTTAAAGTTAGAGAATATGAATGGTATTTTTGTAATTAACTATTTTTCTGAAAAATTATGCAATGCATTATAATCTTTAATACATCACACCAAACAGTTTAGACAAGAAATAATATTTGCATGACTAACACTTACATTACTAATCCACGCATTACTAATACACAGTATTCCACACCATTCTTATACATTCTACCAAACGACCCCTTAGGGTATTGTCTAAATGGCTACAATAATAATATTATATAGTAGTAGTATTCAGTTGAATACATAAGAAAAAGTAAATTTTTACTTAATTAATATAATTTGCGCGCACAAAACAAAACTATGCTTAATAAATGCAGGGGCATTTTGTATCTATACCTACTTTTTAGGTCACGTTTTAATTTATACCCGCTTTGCAAGTAAATTGCAAGTGTACCCATTTTTCGCGTAACTTCAGGCATATGGGCCTGAAATACCATTTGGCCTGACTTACAAAGGCAATCACGCAAAATTCAGTTCATAGTGCAAAATGGCAAACTTCAGTTCAATAAAACATCAGCATGCGTTGGCTGAAGTTTTTGTTTGTAATTGCTGAATTTAAGCATTCTAGTAACTGAAGCTTTTTTTTGTATTTGCTGAACTTCAGCATGTTTTAGCTTAAACTTTGTTTTGTTTGTGATGAATTTCAGGGCTAAAGTTTATTTTGTATTTGCTGAACTTCAACATTCTAGGAGCTGAAACTTTTATCTATATTTGTTGAACTTCAGCATTCTTAGAGCTAAAGTTCTAATACAATAATAAATTTAATTCTTACACCCTGCAATTTCATACGTAAGAGTACGTCATAAGTCGTTGATATAAGTTCGGAAATGAGATTATATTTGGAAGCAAATAAAGTAAGTTAATCATGTTACCTTAGAGGTTACAAATATTTAAGATCATGAATAACGAATACCAAGAGTGTCGGAAAGCTTAGTAGCTAAACCAATTCAAGTAAATAAGTTTCGTCGAAAGTCGAAAAGTTTGAAATGTTATAACATGTAATTTGGGTGAGACTAGGGTTCTTAACATGATAAGAAGGTTATGCTATGAGTTATTTTATTTGAATGATAGTCATTTGCCACGTTTTGAAGGCATGCAAGTTGTGGAGCAAGAGTTGGCAAAGGTCATCACAAGTTACATTCATATATTTGCTGAAAATTAGGTCAAATATAGTTGAGCTTTTCTCCAAATATACTTGGAATTATGAGGTGATTTATATACCAAAATTGAATAACTATAAGTCTATTTTCTAGCGCTTTAAACCGTTCGTCAATACGACATCAGAGTAAAGATATATTCGCATTCTCGCGAGACCGTGCAAGCAGCCCCTAATGGGATCCACTTAGGCGGCACTCGACCTACTTCACTTTATAAACGATTTGGACTCCTATTTTTAACTCTTTCAACTCAACTTCGTCTCCAAACTTCTCCTAACCCTTCTAAATAGATACCACAAGGGTTTGAAGTGATTTCAAAGTGATTACACCATATTTCAACATCAAAACTTAGTTCTCGTAAAGAGCAACACCTCTTTGAGATTCTGTTGTCATTGAGAATGTTGTGGGTTGTGTTTGGTTGAAATTCTGAGTTGGTACTACTGGCTAAGGTGAGTATAACAACCTACAAATTGTGTTTAATCTTGCTTGTATGTTGGTTAAGTTGTTAGAATGATAAACTACAAAATAATACTTGGATTAGCTTAAGTCACTTCTATGGTGTTGTATTGCTATAGAGGGTTGTTGTAAGCTGAATATATCTTGGATTTTGACTTGAAGTTACTGTAGGAGGTTTGTGTATTGTGTTTTTGCATGTTCTTAAGGTTATCTTGATGTTGATTAAGTTAAATGGATGGAGTAGACATGAACTAGTGAATAAAGTTACTGAAGATAGTTGGAGTTGAGAATTGTTTCCTTTGTTATAAATATATGGTATAAGGATGGAATCATTGGTAAATGACTTCATTATCATGTTAATAATACTGTTAAATTAATGTAAGAAGTCTATAAGGGGTGATATGAGTTATACAGATTCCAATCAGTGCTTGCCGCTCGCGTTAAGTAGTTGTGACTTATTATTATATGGTATCTTATTATTGATATTTATATGTTGATGGATTTCTCTAGTTATTTTTTATGGTATATGGTATTGGAGGGGTTAAAGAAAGGTTAGAGGTATGGAGACAGACTCTTGAGTCTAAAGGTTTCAAAATAAGCAGATCTAAGACAGAGTACCTGGAGTGCAAGTTTAGCGCCGAGCCGAGCAAAGTAGGCAGGGACGTGATGACTGGTTCTCAGGCCATCGCCAAGAGGGACAGTGTCCGATATCTTGGGTCTGTGATTCAGGGGGACGGAGAGATTGACGGGGACGTCACTCATCGTATAGGAGCGGGGTGGTCTAAGTGGAGGCTTGCATCAGGAGTCCTGTGTGACAAGAAAGTTCCACACAAACTCAAAGGGAAATTTTATAGAGCCGTGGTTAGACCTGCGATGTTGTATGGGGCGGAGTGCTGGCCCGTGAAGAACTCGCATGTTCAGAGGATGAAGGTTGCGGAGATGAGGATGCTTAGGTGGATTTGCGGACACACCAAGCTAGATAAGATTAAGAATGAAGTTATTCGAGAGAAGGTAGGGGTGGCCCCGGTGGATGAGAAGATGCGAGAAGCGAGGCTGAGGTGGTTCGGGCATGTGCAGAGAAGAAGTCCCGATGCCCCGGTGAGGAGCTGCACGCGGCTGGAGATTGTTGGCGGTCGGCGAGGCAGAGGGAGGCCTAAGAAGTATTGGGGTGAGGTGATTAGGCAGGACATGACTAGAATGAAGGTTTCCGAGGACATGACCCTTGATAGGAAAGTCTGGAGGTCTAGAATCAGGGTTGTAGGATAGGGGCTCCTAGAGTTTTTCGTACGCCTCATCCGGGGTTGGGTGTGGGTCAGCAGGGTTAACCATAGATGATTTGTGTTTTAGCTGATGTCCCCCCTATGGTTGTTAGTTATGGTAGTTACTGTATGATATTATTGCATGCGATTGTATTTACGTTTCGTATGTTTAGATAATTATTTACGCTATTTACGTTATTTCTGCTGGAGTTACTAATGCTTTATTGTTTTTGTTTTTGTCTTTGTTTTTGTTTTACTGCTATTTTTCCTTTTATCCTATGAGCCGGGGGTCGATTGGAAACAGCCTCTCTGCCCTTTCGGGTAGGGGTAAGGCTTGTCTACATATTACCTTCCCCAGACCCCACCTGGTGGGAATATACTGGGTAGTTGTTGTTGTTGTTGTTGTTGGTATTGGAGGGGTCCCTTGTTACGGGGGAGATGCTGCCCCAATTTACGTAAATGAGCTGCTAGCTTAAGTTACAGACTTAGCCTTTACTCAGCACTAATTTTGACTCACCTTATACTATGATAGATTGAGTTGACTTGTTTGAAGAGTTACTTAGAATGTATCAAAGACTCAACGGGCTTACGATATGTTACAGCATTTCCTTCTTTCTTTTGGCATGATCTAAAGTAAAATGAACATAAACGGTACGCTATTTTATAACGGTTGTATTCCTAGCAACTAAGGCTACCCATATTGCTCTTTTCTTATAAATTCATTATAAAATGTATGTATGATCTTTGAATCCTATTAAGGTTCATATAGATGGTATAGATTTCCATAATGTTAGTCGAAGGTGCAACGACCTTATGTCACTTCGAAAGGTTTAGAACTTGATTCTATAAATCTAGCATGCATTATATCTATGTATCTATTTTGCTCTACCGAACCGTACTACAGTCGTCTGGGTACGGCACCTATTATGCAACCACTAATTAGTTGGTTTTTATCGATCTCCATGTGGCCGGGTACGATTATACCGAGCCTTACGATGGCCGGGTATGTTTTTACCGAGTCCTCTTCGAGGCCGGGTACGATATGATGATGCCCACAAAGGCGTATGTTTTTAAAAGTTTATGTGTGTGTGCCCCTAGGCATAAGGGACGTTAGTACGAATAAAGTACCGAAAATGTAAAGTAGGAAAGCATAAATAAGAATAGTAGTGTAATGATAGATATAGGAGATACAACTTGTAGCAATCAGATGCTACAAGTTGTATCTCATATATCTCTCTTCACAATGTTGTTCTTATTTATGCTTTCCTACCTTACATACTCGGTACTTTATTTGTACTAACATCCCTTGTGCTGGGGACACTGCGTTTCATGCCCGTAGGTAATGATAGACAGGTTGATAGTCCTTCTAGTAGGCTATCAGCTCAGTGGAAGGTGTTGGTGCACTCTACTTGCTCTGGAATTGCCTATTTGGTCAGTATGATTTGGACATGTATTGATCGATAAGGCGGGGCCTTGTCTCGATCTTTATGATGTGTATGTACTCTTAGAGTCTTGTAGACATATATCATGTATATGGATACTTGTACGTCCTTGTCGGCCTATGTTTTGAGTATACAAATAATGTCGACCTTACAGGGCCATATGTCCTATGTATAAGTTTCTATATCATGTTGGGGTTGCCCTATATTTAGCATTCCCTTATGTTTTATTCTGTTTATCCCTTCTGGGTCATTTACTGATGATGGTATGATAAGAAAGATACGTTACATTGGTACTCGGTTGAGTAATATACTGGGTGCCCATTGCGGCCCTCCGATTTGGGTCCTGACATTAATAGATCATGATTAGTAGCGATTGATGTTGTTCATTTCAAATATTAAATCATGAAAAATATTTTCGACATGAAAACAAGTTACTATAGATAAGTTAGAACCAAAAACCAATGTTCCTACAAAGCTAAAATATCTAAGAGGTTAAATTATTGTGAATTAAACCAAATGAACATAATAGGACAAGAAGTTATATATGAATCATCAGGCTATAACCAGTAACAATATCTCAATCTTGAGCATTCAGAAAACAAATGAGAAGAAGGGAGAGGAGGAGGAGAAATAGGCCTTATGTTGTTTAAACAGTGGGTACAAGTTAAAATTTTTTTAAAAAGTGGATATAGATTATATGAGGTGACTAAATAGGACGCTCCGTGCAATTTTTACATAAATGCAGCTACTGGTTGGTGGTAACCAATGTATTATTTTATTGGGACAAATTCATGAAATAAAAATATATCTATTAGCATATAAAGTATATAACGACGAAATGATTTTAGAGTAGGTAATTATTATAGTATATTTTATAGATTTTTCTTCACTGTATTGCAATTTCTACGTTAGTATCAAAACTAATCAATGGAACATTAATTGATGCCCTACTGTTACCTGAAGTTCTACTTCAATGGTAGTGAGTTTGTGACCTCCACACCATGAGAGTGTGAGAAAGAGAAAGAAGGTAGAGAGAAGACGGGAGAAGATTCCAGAATCGTTCAAATTGAATTGATCAAAAACTAAAGAAAGTGAGTGGAGTCTCCACTATATACAAAACTAAGACTAAGCTATACTAACTGCTAAGCTAATTGTATAGCTATCATAACTAACTAACTGAGTAACTAACTAAGTGAAATAATTAGAGTCTTAACACCCCTCTCAAGTTGGAGGTGTAACAAAACTGGCAACTTGCCCAATGCAGCGCTATGTTTAACCCCTGTCAAAGCCTTGGTCAAAGCATATGCGAGTTGATCATCAGTTTTGATATAATGTAGAGAGATCAGGCATGCTTGAAGTTGATCACGCACAAAATGGCAGTCGACCTCTATATGCTTGGTTCTCTCGTGAAATACTGGATTCCTGGCAATGTGTAATGCATATTGACTATTGCAGTAGACTAAAATAGGTAGAGATAAGGAAACAGTCAGTTCTTCAAATAGTCTGTGCAGCCATACTAACTCTCCTACAACTTTTCTCAAAGCTCGATACTCTACCTCTGCAGAGAATAGTGAAATGGTCTCTTGCTTTTTAGACTTCCAGCTGATGGGGTTGTTGCCCAGTAAGACCAAATAACCACTGATGGACCTCCTAGAATCTGGACAAGCAGCCCAGTTAGAGTCACGGTAAGCTCTGACTGTGTGATCCCCATCATTTGACATAAAGATTTCTAGTGTAGGATCATTCTTTAGGTACCTTAGTAAATGAAATGATTCTTTCAAATGGGGCTCTCTGGGCTCCTGCATAAACTGACTCAAGTGTTGAACACCATATGCTATGTCCATCCTAGTATTAGTCAAGAAATTTAGTTTCCCTACCAGCTTTTTATAATAAGTTGGATCCTGCAACACTGCTCCCTACTTGACCTTCAACTTTATATTTGGATCCAGTGGTGAGGAGCAGGTCTTGTATTCCAGGCAATCATACTCCTTTACTAGGTTTAACACAAACTTCATCTGTGTAATCCGATCTTCCTTATACATGACCTCTAGTCCTAGGAAATAGTGAAGTTGTCCCAGATCCTTGATCTTGAACTGGTCATGTTGGAAACTCTTAAATTCAGCAATCTCTTTTTCATTAGTCCCACTTAATAGTACATCATCCATATACCCAACAATATACACTGAATCACTTCCACTCCTTTTATAGAAAAGTGAGTAATCATTCATGGAGTGTGTGTATCCTCTTGAGTAGAGTGCCTCAGTCAATTTTGCATATCATTATCTATTTGCCTGTTTTAAAACATAAAGAGACTTGTTCAGTTTGCAGACCAGTCCTGGCTTCTCCAGTACTAGCCTAGATGGGACCTGCATATATACCTCCTCATTGAGATATCCATGCAAGAATGCATTATTTACATCCAGTTGTGAAATAAGCCATCCCTTCTTGACTGTTGTAGCTATTAAATCTCTAACTGTTGTCATTTTTACAAATGGTGAGAAGGTTTTTGAATAATCTATTCCTGCCTGTGAGTGTACTCTTTAACAACCAATCTAGCTTTAAATCTCTCAATTCTACCATCTGCTTTATGTTTCACTGTGTACACCCATATACAGCCAATTGCTTGCTTCCCAGGTGGTAGCATCACAAATTTCCATGTATGATTCAAATGCAATTCATCAAATTCCTGTGTCATAGCAGCTTGCCATGTAGGGTCGATAGCTGCATCCTCATATGATGATGGTTCCCAGTCATGACAAACATTTCTCACAAGAGCCTGACTATTAGGAGTTAGTAGATCAAAGGCAATGTGATGGTTTACAGAAAACAAAGCATTTAGAGAAGTGGTATTATTCTTTAGTTTAGGTAAGGAATGGACATAATCCTGTAAATATGTGGGGGGTTTATGAGTTCTATGTGACTGTCTAGTTGGATGGATTTGTTCTGTATTTATTTGCCCAATGTTATGTTCTGATGATGTATTATGTGATGAAGAGATAGATGTCTCAAGGGATAAAGGTCGGGATGCATGTATAGGTGACATAGGAACATGTGTGTTGTCCATTCATTCAAGTTTTTAGTGGTTTGTATGTTCACTATGTTCTTATGAGATTGCTCATCAAGAGAATCAATGAAGGGAACTGGATAAAAGATAGGTGACTTGGAAGATTTGTTCATATTACAGTTAAAGGGAAATATAGATTCATTAAACACTACATCTCTGGAAATATAAATCTTTCTAGTGGACATGTTTAGGACTTTGTACCCCTTTGTTTTGAAAGGATATCCAACAAATACATGAGGTGTAGTTCTGGGATTAAACTTGTCCCTATGTGGTATTGGTACAGTGGGATAGCATAGGCAGCCAAAGCTATTGAGATAGGAGTATTTTGGTTTCCTTTTGTACAGTAACTCATATGGTGTTTTGTTATTGATGGAGTTGGATGGCAATATATTTGTTATATATGTGGCACAAAGGACACATTCACCCAAATATCTTAGAGGTAATTCATAATGGAAAAGAAGGCTTCTAGCTGTTTCAAGGAGGTATTTATGCTTTCTTTCCACCATACCATTCTGTTGTGGTGTATACGGACAAGTTCTTTGATGAATGATCCCTTTGGATTGGAACAACTTGGTTGATTCTCCACTGATAAACTCCAGTCCATTGTTTGATCTTATGGACTTGATATTAATACCAAACTAGTTTTCCACCAAAGACATGAAAGTTTTATAGAATATCAATAACATTACTTTTGCTGGACAAGAGATGTGTCGATGTAGGCCTGCTATTGTCATCCACCATGGTGATAAAGTATTTATGTTTGTTATGTGTAGGGAGATGATATGGACCCCATAGGTCAACATGCAAAAGTTCAAAAATCCTGTTAGATGTACTGTTTTTCTGAGGAAAGGGTAGTCTCTCTTGTCTAGCCATTGGACAAATGGTGCAATTAAATGGTTGTTTAGGGGAGAAGTTAGAAGGAATGGAGGTATTTCTTTTTATTTTCAAAAAAACCTACATGTCCAAGCCTGTTATGCCACATCACATTCACATTATTTTCAGATCAAGAGTGAGAAAAGAAACTAGGTAATTTAGAAGACATACCTTCAAGAGAAACATGTTTACTAGCACTTGCACATGAATTATTAACAATGGGAGAGGGAAAGGGGACACACTTATTGTTGTGGACTGGTACATTTACAATAGAGTGAATGGGGCATTGTGTGTCACAAGTGCAACAAGTAGAAATGACCGGAAGTTTAAGGTTGTCCTTTTCTTCAAGATCTGCATCCCTGAAGCAACTTGGGTGTAGAATGTACATCCCATCCTTCACTTTACCAATCAACAGAGGCCTCTTCATTGAAGGGCCCTGCAACACACAACAGATATTGAAGGAGGCAACAATACAACTTAGATAAAATGCTAAAGAGTGAATTGATATTAAGTTGTATCTGAAGGTTAGAACATACATGACCTTATCTAGAGTGATCTTAGAATTGAGAATTACGCTCCCTATTTTTGTCACCTTTACTTTATAGCCATTTGGAAGTATGACCAAAAAGGATAAGGTAGGTTAATTATATTGGTTAATAGGGATCTATTAAAGGTCATGTTGTTTGATGTCCCTGAATCTATAATCCATGAATCATTTTTTTTTGTTGCCAAAATCAATTGAGGAAGTACATGCTATCATAATTGCAAAATTTGCTACTCCTGAAGTAGCATTGGCACCACCTCCATGATCTCCTATTCCGGATGACTGAAACTGTTGCAGTAGGGTCACCAATTAGTTATACTCCTCTTCTATAAGGCTCACATTCTGAGGATTGTCATGACTAACATACTTATCATTCTCTGCAGGTTGAGGATCAGTGGTTGCTATATGTGCATTGGCTAGTATCTTGTTGCCTTTATTGAATCTATTGGCATTTTGCTGTTTGAGCGATAGTTGTGGTTGTAGTTGGAGACCTGCCTTGTGTTCTGATTGAAACTATTTTGACCTGTGCTTGGATTCTGATTGTGGCCAAAATTCTGTCCAAAATTCTGTAGATATCCATGAAGTGCTCACATTCTGAGGATTGTCATGACTAACATACTTATCATTCTCTGCAGGTTGAGGATCAGTGGCTGCTACATGTGCATTTGCTAGTGCCATGTTGCCTTTATTGAATCTATTGGCATTGTTATTTTTTGAGCTATAGTTGTAGTTGTAGTTGGAGCCTTGCCTTGTTTTCTGATTGAAACTGCTTTGACCTGTGTGCTTGGATTCCTATTGTGGCCAAAGGTCTGTCCAAAATTCTGTGGATATCCATGAAATTTATAACATTTTTCCTTAGTGTGTCCTGAACTATTGCAGTAGTGATAGAAGGGTCTATTTTTGTTGTTATGGTTGTTGTTAGGAGAATAATTTGTCCTGACTGTGCTAGGTCTGGCTGTGTTGACATTCAAAGTTGATGACTCATGTGCCAAATGGCCAATAGGCTTGATTTCCCTCTACCTTTCTTCTTGGATCAACAAAGAGAAGGCTTGAGCAATTGAGGGAAGAAGATTCATCATCAATATGCTGCCTCGAACAATAGTGTATGTCTCATTCAATCCCATAAGGAATTGTATGACCCTCCTATCATGTTCTTCCTTAAGCATATTTTCCTTAGCCCCACATAAACAATTGCAGGTACATTGATATTTAGCAATCAAGGTATTGAGTTCCTCCCATAGCTTCTTCATTTTTATATAGTAACTGGTAATGTCAAGTGATCCTTGAGACAGATCATTAATCTCTTTTTGAATTTGGTACAATTTTGTCCCATTTGTTTGGTTATATCAATCTTCAAGTTCTCTCCACAATTCAAATATATCAACTGCGTACTTCACACTATCTGCAGTCTCTTTGGTCAAAGATTTTAAGATCCATGATGTGACCATGTCATCACACCTTTCCCATAAGCGAAAATTTGGAGAATTTAGATCTGGTCTTTTACACTCGCCGTTAATAAATCCCAGCTTATTCTTCACAGATAGTGCTCACATCACGCCTCTTCTCCATGATCGGTAACCAAACCAATCAAAAAGAGTAGGAACTAAAGTTGCCCCAGGATTATCAAATGGATGCATGTTTAAAGGATTACTAATGTCAATACCTGACTAAGTCAAAGGTTCACCCACAGTCGGTGATGTTAGATCAGCGTTGTGACTAGAATTCATATTCGTGATTTACAGAGAAATCTGAGGGACTTTGATAGCTAGAAAATAAGATGAATGAAATTCAACAATGATTCTCAAACAATTGTGAATTAGAAGTAAGAACAAAACCTGCACTTAAGCTATAGCTCGAGATATATAAAGAAATGATTTTGTACTCGTGTAATTGAGCTTGAAAGGTCACCGATAGAGAGAGAAATAACATGTCTCGTGAATCGAATCCAAAATCGAAACTCCTTGCTCTGATACAATATCAAAACTAATCAATGGAATAGTAATTGATGCCATACTGCTACCTGAAGTTCACTTCAATGGTAGTGAGGCTGTGACCTCCACACCATGAGAGGTCTCAGAAGGAGAAAGAAGGAAGAGAGAAGACGGAAGAAGATTCCAGAATCGTGCAAATTGAATTGATCAAAAACTAAAGAAACTGAGTCGAATCTCTACTATATACAAAGCTAAGACTAAGCTATACTAACTGCTAAGCTAATTGTACAGCTGTGTACAACTGTGATAACTAACCAACTAACTAACTAACTAAGTGAAATAATTAGAGTCTTAACAGTTAGTATTCATCATATAAATGTCCTCACAATACCATTTCCGAATAACAAATAGATAGAATGAAAAACGGCTTAAATTAAGAGAGACTCTAGAACTAAGGGAGCATAATTTTTATTGCTTTCAATTGCACACGCAAGAATACGTACTTAACAAGTAATAAAGTAATGAATATGATATCGAACCCATAGAGACTTATCATTAACCACTTACTAAATTAACTAAAATTATTATCTAACCAAGTAGATAAAAGGTTGAGTTTTCGTTGCTAAACTAAGAATACACAAGTAAAATAAAAACGTAAAACTAAGACAACAAAGAATTGTTGTTTAGAGTTATTTTACTAGATATAAATTTTTCAGGGGTATGGTCGATTCACCAATCAGATTGAGTTCTACTTCATTCCCCTTCAACTCGAGTTGCTTATGGTTGTTAATTAGCTGGATTATGGTTACTTGTATTCTTTAGAATTAATACTCACCTACTCAGCATAGATTAATGCTATATTTCGATGAAATTAATCTACCCAGAAGGAATTAAGATACGGTATCTAATTAAGAATAGTGATTATGTATAATTCTATCCCAAACATAAATTTGCCCTTAGCCTTAGAGATAAGATCATGCTTTCTTTAACTCTTCTCTAATCTAAAAACGAATTTTTCCAGGATAATTTAAATAGTTGATTGAACTTAACTGTTGGCCAGCCAATCAAACAATTAAGCATAGAGTTAAAGAAATAACCATAGAACAATAATTCATGGATAACCACAGTCCCAAAACTAAGAAAATTTATCCAGATATAATTATCATAACAAATTCACAAGCATATTGAATGATTAAAGTACTAAAAAAAGATTAATGATAGAAAAACTCTCTAAGACTTGTTCCAGTATGCTCTCACCATGTTATTGTCCTCTAATTTGCGTGTCACCACCAAAATTAGATTTGGAATCTCTTTTATGTATGTTAGGGGTGTGTAGGACCAAATAATCTATGTCCTGAGTAAAATATAAGAGTTCCTTGCTCCAAGCGCCACAACTAGCGCGACGTGCCCAGCTGGGTGCTGAAGAGCTTTTATTGCTGCCTTTGGCATTTTATTTGGTGCCAGCCTGGGCACCCAAATTCCTCTTTGCTGCCTTTGACGTCCAAGTTGGTGCAACGTACTAACTTGGAAGCTGAAATCGTACTTCCTCTGTTTTCTTTTGGTTAAATTTTAAATTTATGCACCTTCGTTTCTATTTCAGTCTCGATTAATTTCTACACATCTAAACATCAAAATACATGAGATTCAAGTAAGTGTGAGACAATATGCATACTACACATGCTTTTAGTTGGATATCAACTTTTCTAGTTAATTAGTAGCAATAAGCTGAGTATCACTACATCATAACTAAAAATAGATATTTCAAAATTCACTCTCTTAGCCAAGTCATTAGAGACAGATTTGATTTGCAAAAATAGGGGAAAGTACATGGTTAGCCACTAATAATATATGTATTTAAATTTAAGCCACTATTTAAAATATATTTAGTCTTTAGCCACTACTTTAATAAACTTTAACTGCCCGGACGAAAATACCATTCTGCTCATGTACTTACCTTTTGAACTTAACTTCAGTACTTCAGGACTACATGTCCTTAACTTTTGAACTTGTAGCTCTAAGTTCAGGACTTCAGGACTACATGTTCTTAACTTTTGAACTTGAAAACTCTAAGTTCAGGACTTCAGGACTACATGTCCTTAACTTTTGAACTTGTAACTGTAAGTTCAGGACCAAGTGTCCTTAACTTTTGAGCTTGTTAGTCTAAGTTCAAGACCTATTGTCCTTAACTTTTGGGTTTCTTAACCTAAGTTCAGGACCTATTGTCTTTAACTTTTGAGCTTGTTAGTGTAAGTTCAGGGACCTTTTGTCCTTAACTTTTGAACTTGTAACTGTAAGTTCAGGACCTATCGTCCTTAACTTTTGGGCTTCTTAGCATAAGTTCTGGATCTATTGTCCTTAACTATTGAGCTTGTTAGTCTAAATTCAGGACTCCAAGGCCTATTTTCCTTAACTTTTGAGTTTGTTAGTCTAAGTTCAGGACCAAGTGTCCTTAACTTTTGAACTTGTAATACTAAGTTTAGGACCAATTTTCCTTAACTTTTGAACTTGAAGCTCGAAGTTCAGGATCACGTGTCCTTAACTTTTGAACTTGTAACTGTAAATTCAGGATCCATAATGTAGTAAACCAAATGTTATTTGTATCTTTTCACAAAAAAAAATTACAATTTACATATAAGATTGATGTCAATACACAACAGAAAGCTAATAACAATAAGAATAACTAAAAAAATAAAAGACTACAGAACCTAATTAACCAAAAGAAAAATAAAAATAAATAAAGTTGGAGAAGTCAATGCCGAGGAAGTGGTCTGACTTTGGGTTTACGAAGTGGGATGAAGTTGGGGAAGAACTTGCTGCATGGGGAAGAGAATTAACGAGTTTGGGAAATTTTGATCAGGAGAAAGGGTTTTGAAATTTTGATAGAGGGTTTGCGAAGGAAAAGAGATAGAAGAAAGTATAACTTCGTCTTTTCATATTAATTTTAATAAAGTAGTGGCTACTTTTTCTCATCATTAAAAATCCTGGATAAAAAGTAAATACCACTTTAAAAAGCGGCTACCCCACGCCATTTCTACACAAAAACAAGAGAAAATCTCACTTTATGCATATTAATTCCAAACTATTTACCCATTAATGCCCAGACCCAAACTATTTACTACTCCTAACTATACTCCCCAAACTATTTGCCCGTTAGTTGTTCCCAGAGTCAAGGCTTCAATCATAAAAGGATTAGCTTTACTAAAATAAAGATTGGATACAGATTCTCTCTGAATAATCACTGTTATGTACAAGAGAATTTTAGCATACATTGAAAGGTGACCAACTGATAACCGCAATCGAGGTTATTTGAAAAAATTGAACTAGGCTCTGGCCCCTTCCTCCTTTCTCTAATTGAGTAGTTTCCATGAACCATGCAATCAGAATTACACGTGGACAAAACTACAAAGCTGTGGTTTGGATACTTCATTAAGTACAAGAGCAGATTACATCCCAAATCCAATTTGTGTGTATCTTAATATCCATCATTGTTGGACTTGAAGCTCAATTTAATATTTGAAGATTTTTTGTTTGATTCATAGTACCTTCTAGAAGTTCATACTGAAATTTGATAGTATTTGGACCTGATTTGAGGTGATTGAGATCGAAATTTTCAATTGAAAATCAAAGAAGAACAAAACTACAGTATGCTTCTACGGTATATAATATGACGTATGAATACATAGCTATAGTGCAACAGTACACTACTATAGTTTACAAAACAGTATACCGCTACAATATACCAATATACTATAGGATTATATAGTTATACTGCAACAATATACTATTATAGTATACAATATATTATTATGGTATACTCTAATAATATGCAATATAATGTAACAATATGCTGTAATAGTATAAAATATACTATAATAGTATACTTATTACCCGTAATTACATTTGTCTTTCCCTTTTAATTTGTTTTAAGCTTTTACACAGCGTGAGAGGCAAATTAAAAATGCAAAATAATAATAATATAATATGTTATATGATATAATAGTATACTCTTATAATAGATCCTTTTATAATTTTTTAAATTTTCTATTGATAAATGATCTTATTTTAGTTTAATAATTAAAATAATTTTTTTAACTTATTGCGTACAATTGTATACTTTATTGGTATAACTATATACTATACTGATATCATATGTTAGTTAATATTTTTTGGTTGTATTAGCTACATTTAATTGGTACACATTTTGAATTTTCTTTTGTAATAATATAAAAAAAGAATAATAAAAAATAGTGAAAAACATAAATAAAATTAGATATGAAGAGAAAAGGAATATAAAAAAAGAAGTTAAATGAAATTATAAAAGAAAAAAATAAAAAAATATGAAGAAAACAAGAAAAAAGAAAGGAGAAAAGAAAAAAAAGAAAAAAAAAGAAAAAAAAAGAAAAAAGAAAAGAAAATAAGCATAGAAATAAAAATGAATTGGAGAATAAAGAAAAAATTTCCCAAAAATAACAATGGGAAAAAATATAATTAATTTATGGATAGAAAAATAAATAGGTAAACAAGGATTAATAATTTTATTTTTATGGGTAACTATGTCAAATTTTCAAAACAAATCCTTTTATTCAGCATCTAGGCCTGTCTAAAACAAGCCCAACCAAAGACACACTGTTTTACTGGATCAAGCGACCTAAGGCCCGCCCATTAGCTAGAAGTTTAGCAAAGACCCAACAAAATACTACAACATGGTTAAGATAGAGGATTTTGTTGAAATGTACAAAATAAGGGAATATTAGTGTTCTACTAAAATATTTGAAGGATACACAACAAGGCAAATTTTGCAGCAATTTGTTGTTAAAATAGCACAGTTTAGCCAGTTTTTAGACTGGTTATTTAAAAATAGCCATCGGTTACCAAGTCAATGAAAAATAGTCACTATTTTGCTGCAATAGAGACTGGTCCAATATAATATACTGAAGTTCGGTACACTTGTGTATGAACTCCAGCATTTATGTTGGTCCGGTGTACTTTGCTGGCTCTAGTATAATATACTGGAGACTCGAGCACCGGTGCTCCAACTCCAGTATATTATGCTGGATCAGTATACTTGCTGAAACTCCAGTATATTATGTTGGAATTCCAGTGTACTTATCCTGAAACTCCATCATATTATGCTGGAGTATTTTTCCGGATTTTGAACAGTGTTTTCGTTTAAATTTACTTTTACATGAAAATGACTAAATTTTAATTACTTTTGAAACTGTGACTATTTTCGAATGACCACCTATAAATCTGGCAATTTTGGAATTTCTCCCCAATTTGTTTGCTCCTGAATGCACATTGTTAATAAAATCTATTAACTCTGCTAGTTGGCTACAAAAGGCGTTAAGAAAGTATCTTGTCTAAGTAACAAGTTACTCTATTATGCCAACTCGTAGTCTTTCTACTCATTTCGTTCTATATTTCATTTCTGATCGTCTCTTTCAAGTTTCATTAGGCAGTGTTTTTCGCCGAAATAATGTCCCAAAAAATACATAATTAAATTGTCATGCATGAACCTTATTTTTTCATGCTAAGCCAAACTTTGGCTTAAAACACAAGTACTGTATCGTCCTCAAAAGAGTGACAAAGACTACTATTTGATTTCCATCCTACATACTAATGTTAAAGAATTTATTACCGTAGGTTGTCAATTTATTTACTAGACAAATCACACATGTACATCAAAAGATTGCGTTTTGGTTGAAAGTGTCCCAAGCGACTATTTAGGTACAGCCACATGTGCCTCAAGAGTCCTTATTAAGGGCTAAGGCGGTATCCGGTTCCGGTTCTGGTTCTATTTGAGTCTGTGGTTCCGGTTCTGGCGGTTCCGGAACCGCGGGTCTGGCGGTTCCAGGCGGTTCCGACCTTATTTATTTTTATTTTTTTTAAATTAATATCTTGTATAGTAGTGATTAGTATATTGTAGAATATATTTTTATATGGTGTACTATGTTCTTACTATAGCATATATTGTGCTTGAAAATTAGTATATATTCAAAATAAGTAGTGTATATTTTGTATATAAGTAGTATATGTTGTAGTAAAGTAGTATATATTGTATATAAATAGTGTATATTGTGTAGTAGTTAGTATAAATAGTATTATGTGTTGTATGTTATATATTATATGTTGTATAAATATTTTATATTCAAGGATTGATATAGAAGTAAAGACAAAGAAATATTGAGACAAATATATTTAAGTATATGATAAAAAGCATATTTATTGACCAAAATGGCATATCTTTCTTAGTCTTCCTTCCCCCAATGGAATGAGCACAACATGGTACTAATACCACCATTAAAAGGAAAAAAAACTAAAAGAAGACATGCCAATGTACAAGTTACATCATAATTTATGTATTATTTCTAACAAATCTCATAAAACCTTCAAGGTTTGGAGGTGGTTGTGTTGGCGGTGGTGGAAATGAAGCTTGTTCATCACCACTTCCAGGTGAAGATGATTCCTGAGCAAGTTCTGCTAGCATTTCTTCATAGCACTCATCTATTTCGGGTTGAGATTCAGCTAGCCCAAAGTTCCTTCTTTCAGAGCGGATCCAATCTCGGAAGAGCACTGATTTTTCCAAGATGTCCCGCATCGACGCTCTATGATCTCCTATTTGTATTCTGGCTTGACTAAATACGCTCTCCGATGCAACAGTTGACGCTTGAATGGACAGAACATCCCGAGCCATCCTTGCAAGAACGGGAAAATGCTTTTCCCTTGTCTTCCACCAATCCAAAAGGTCGAAAGATCCGTCTGGATTATCATTCTCTAGCCCATGCGACAAATAAACTTGAAGTTCGTTTAGATGGGAAATATCATCTAAATTCTCACCTTGAGTACCCCTGAACTCCGTCCACGATTTAAAAGCTGTTAAGCCAGCAACTCTTTTAGACGCTTGTGATGTGGACGAAGTAGGGGTTGGAATAGTAGGCCTAGCATGCTCTAACGCCTGTTTATAAGCATTATAAACAGTTTGAGCATTCACTGTAATTGATGCTTTCACATCAGATAGTGTAGCCATTTCTTCTGGTGAAAGATCTAAAGATTGATAAATACTAGTATACCAAAAGTTAGGACCTTCTGCTTTCATAGTAGGGTTTAACATAGCAGCCACACCAAAAATAGGAGGGATTGGAAAAAAATATTTTTTAAATTTCTTTTTCATTTCAAATATTGCATGTTCATAAATTTCCCCTCCATCGTTAAAATCAGCAAATAAATTAGCAAGTGCGGCAATATATACTAAACAGTTTGAAATTGTAGGATAATATTGGCCAGATAAAGCAGTTGTAGCCACACTAAAATGTTCTAAAAAATCTAAAAGAATCTTAACGTTATTCAAATCTTGATTAGTTAGCATATCATTATCTTCATCCTCACAATCCCTAGAATTATAAGTAGCGGTTATTGGGTTTCTATATTCGTACGCCACTACTAAGCTTTCATACATGTAGTTCCACCTAGTCGGGCAAGGTTTAGGAACCTTTCTTTCTCTAAGGCCACTTTCGTCACATTTTTTATAATATTCTCTAAGTCTACTTCTACGGTTTGAATAAAAAAGCCAATTAAGAGCGAATTTAACTTTTTCAATTTCTATGTTTAAAATTCTCATACCATCTCCAACAATTAAATGATAAATATGGCATATACATCTAACATGGAAAATATTTGTAAAAGCAGGATTAAGTTTTCTAGTTAAAATACCTATTGCAGTTGTGTTGCTACTAGCGTTATCCATGGAAATTGACATAATTTTATCACTAAAACAAAAATATATACAAACATCAGAAACAGTGCTAGCAATAAACTTACCTGTGTGCCGTGAATTAATTATTCTATATGCTATAATGCGTTTTTGCATGGCCCAGTCTTCGTCTATCCAATGACTGGTCACAGTTAGATAATCATAGTCATTTCCACTTCTACCAATATCAGTTGTAATAGACATACGATTACTTATATGAGTAAATAAATAGCGCAAGTATTGTTCATATTCATGCTTATATTTATAAATGTCGGCCTTAACTGTGGCGCGAGGCCAACCTTTATATGTAGGATTAAATACTCGTCTAATATAATAAATCCAAGCAGGATTAGAAGCAAAAGAATAAGATAAACACATAACAGTAATCATTTTAGCTAATTCTTCACGATCCTTATTAGGATCGTAGTACAATATACCTCCGGTGACTGTGTTTACTCCTGGTTGAACCATGTTAGAACCAGTACTTTGGTTAATTGAAGTATCAGGACTTGGCCTCCCCTCTTGCTCCGCTTTCATTAAGATATCTAGCCTTATCGCTAGGATGTATTAGTATATGTTTAACTAAACTACCTGTTCCGCTACGATCACCCTTATACCTATGAACAAGTTCTTTACCACAAGTTTTACATTTAGCCTTATCTTTATCTCTTATTTGAATACAAAAATACCAAACTAATGAAGTTTCTGAACGTTTCCGAGGTTGTCTACTAAAAGTGGAAGTTTGTACGGGTGGGTGTTCTGGGTCATTAGGAGCAGGACTAGTAGGTGTATCATCTAAATCTACCGGAGGTTGGGTTTCGTCATCATCATCACCCTCATTTCCCTCTGATATTGGTGCATTAGGATAAAGCAAATTCATAATATCATCATCTATTCTATCACCGACTGCTACATCATGTAGAAAATTAACATCGCTAAATTGAAAACACGGGTGATCACTATCAAGTATTCCTAAGTTTTCATTAGTATTTCTAGGTTGGCTACTAGTTTGAACTTGTTTATCTTTTCTAATGCGGGGAGCCGGGGGAGGGGTAGGATTTTGGCGACTACTTTCACCGGATTTAGATGTACCTTTTCCGAATATTTTTTTCAATGAAAATGCCATACTAATTATAATTAAGCAAAATAACAACACACAACAAATATTCTTAGCACGTAAGAGTTGAAACGAGTTTACCGGATTGACGAACAACTTCTTGAAAATTAAAAATCGTTGTAATTGAACACTTGAAAACTTCAATTCAACAACTTCACAATGTTTCACGAATTTGCAACAAAAATTAAGCACTTGCACTAGAAAGATTGAAAGAGAGCTTGAGAGAGATTGATGAATTGGTGAATTAAAATAAAAGAATGAGGGAGTATTTATAGTTGAGAAATGGGAAATTGTGTAATTATATAAAGTTTGGGGTTAAATTAAATTTGAGGGGTCAAATGGCTAAATTTTAAAAATGCCAAACGGCTATTTCTGCAAGACCAACGTTCTGATTTCAGAATTTTTAAAAAAAATTTTTTTTTTTTTTAAAATCTGTCCGTTGGGAACCGGATAGAACCGGAACCGGACCGATTTCGGCGGTTCCATCCGGTTCTGGCGGTTCCGGTTCCACGGTTCTAATGGGTGGAACCGGACCGGAACCGCGGAACCGAAACCGTGGGAACCGGAACCGCCGGAACCGCCAGAACCGCGGTTCCGGTCCCGGTTCCGATTCGGAACCGTTACTCCATACAACCTTATTAAGGGCACAAACACAATGTATATTGTTAATTGTTATGGAGTGGGGTAGCACTTAAATTAAATAGCCTACTTACTTAAGGTGCTCCAACCAACCTAACATAAAATTGTTAATCTAAGCAAATACTAACAAACAAGTTGCATATAGTATCTCAGGCAACTGAGAGAGAAAGAAAGTCCAGGGAGAGTGATTCTGGCAGTGACGAAACTAAAATTTTTTCTAAGGACTTAAATTTAAAAAAAAAATGAAAAAAATTTCCCGACAAAAAATATTCAATGTGTTATATACCTCTAAAACTTAATATTGACATATATACATAATACAGTTTTCGATAAAAAATGATCAGTTGACCACCCTTGTGACCATGTGGCTTCCATTCGTCACTAGATTTTGGTACCACTATAAGGGAAAAGGCATAATAGCTCAATATACATCTTACAATATTATATATCGATCAAACTTATGCGGTGTTAGAGAGACAAAATGCGTGATAATGAAGAGAAACTTGAGTAGAAGCTGTGGTGGTGTGGCCCAACAGTACGAACAAAATTATTACTCTTACAGAACTTTTGTAGAAAAAAAAAGTATCAAAAAGGTGACCAACTTGAGGCCTTCGGCGACCAGTTTTGACGAGTCCCAATATTGTGCAGTCGTGGTTCTCTTTTTCTTTATTTTAAGTTCGCTAAGCTGTATCGATATTTATAAAAATAAAAAATAAATAAAACTATTCATTACATTTCTTGACAACGAGTAACTTTAGACATCGATTTTGTTAAGTCTAAAATTAGAAAATATCAAAGTTCAATTCTACCCAACAATTTTCAATATTAGAGGCTCTTTCAACTATTTAATTATGAAAAAATATATCATAGTTGAGTTTCGAACCTCCAACCTCTAAGAGCAAAATTACAAATGTAATCAACATGCCAAGTAATTGTCTATGTTAAATGGTGTCATATTTTTCTGTTATTCGTTTCCATATAGAATTAATATAAATGTTCCATAAAATTTTGAGAAAATTTCACTTTATACCTATTAAACCCAAACTATTTACGCATGCCTAACCTATTTACTATTCTTATCCAGTCGGCCCAATTTATTTACCCGGTCCATATATTTCATGCGACCCAAGCTACCCATTGTCTTTAAAGCCTTATCTTCATTCTTTACACCAAACAAAAGAATCCAGTCCACCTATTTTACCTGGCCCAAGCTACCCACACTTGTCTTCGTCCTTTAATAGGTAACACTAGACGAGAGAACAATTTTCAAATCTCCAAAGCCAACCCATGAGAACGCATATTTCACCCACATTCGAGTTTTTAATTTTTTTCTTCCGATTTCGTTCTATCTCTTCGTCTAGTACCTAATTTTGGGTGAAACTTTTGCTTATAAAAGTACATTCTAATGAAAGTGGATTTTCAAAATCATAGGATTTTTGTGTTTTTCTTTGTACTTTTGTGAATCAATGTCTATGCCTTGTTATTTTCTCTATGGGTCGGAAGCATTGTGCACGTAGATGGTGGCGCCGTGGACAACATCATTCTTCAACATAAGTGGCTACTGAATCCGTTGCATCAGCCATGTCCGGTCCTACTTTTTCCTTTTTTTTGGTTCTCGGTCTGTTTGGTCGTAACCCTAGCAGTAGTCATGTTGAAAACACAATTGAAAAAGTAGAATTAGAGGCTTGAAAAGGCAACAATATTAATGCTTCGTCGGTCGATTAAACTCCCCACCAGTCATTACCCGACAAAAGTTCTGAACCAGTCATATGAGGTGTTCCTGTGACCGATAAGGGAAAAGGTAAAGTTGTTGAGGATTCTGATTTAGAGGGAAGCCAGCGTGAATCCGTACCTAATACAGAGACTCAACAGTAAATGGTTATTGTACCGATGATTCTCAGTTAAAGAAGAAAAAATTGGTATCGCAACCCAGAAGGTAATTTTCTTAAAATTATGATCTGTGCGATTTTGAATGCATAATACATTGTTACTTTTTGATTTCCTGTTATGCTTTTGTATTATATTATACTTATTGTAAGTTTTATTAATCTTAAATGAATTCTATTTCTTAAATAATTTATATAATCATGTTTTGCATTTTTGAGATTCCCTTGTGCCTATAGACATAGTGTATGTGTGTTATGTGATAGTTTTTATCGTTATAGACAATTGTTGGAACAACCTCGTACAACTATTTACCCTGTTAGTATAGCTATATACTATCATATGCTTCTAGATCCTTTTTTGGCTATTTTTTGCTATTTGTTTTTCCTTCAATAATAGTTGTACTGTATAGTATCTATAAAATACTTTATAGCTGCATACCTTTTTGCTTTTTCTCTTTATTCCTATATATTATGTAATAGTAGTATAGTCATTTATAGTTGCCGGAAATTAGCTAGTATAATTATATACCTTGCTGGTATAGTTATATATCGTGTTGGTATCGTAGGGTAGCTGTAACATTTTTGGTTGGTTTAGTTGTATTTTTAAGTGAATTCTATTTCTACAATTATTTTATATGAATCCCAGTTGTCCGTAGCATACGTCTACACTTGTATAGAAAACCCTGGTCAACCTCGCCCCGAACACCACTGAAAGTAGAAGGTGAGAGCGTACTGAACCTCTCAAGACGAAGCTGCTCATCGTCTCGCATAGCTGGAACCACATCATCCTGAACCGGCGCAACTGGCTGAACTGGGGAAACCTGCTGAACTGGTGGTGCCTCTGGTGTCTGCAAACCCTGCACTACCTGCTCAGGTATCACGACCCAATTCCCGAACCTGATTATGATGGCGCCTCTCGTGAATACAAGTCCAACCAGTCAACCCGATTCATCCTTTTAAAATAATTAAATTAACACAATTATAGCATAAAAGAGTTAAATAATATCCAATAGTGTAAAGTATATGTAAAATGCGGAAATCCAACCCAACATTGCCCTAACCGTAGTGTCACAAGTCATGAGCAACTAAGAAATCCTGACACAAGTCTACTAAATACGAAATCTGATACAATAATTCGAATAACATAGAAATAGTAAGATAAATGAGTCACGGGGGATGCGGATACCAACAGCTACCTCATAGTCTCCGAAACACCGCCGGGACTGGAAGGATCAGCTCTCGGGTGTAGAAATCTGCTATGCCTGAATCTGCACACACGGTGCAGGGAGTAATGTGAGTACTCTGACCCAGTGAGTAATAAATATAAATAATGACTAAAGGTAAGCAAACACGTTAAGGCACACAACATTCTATGCAAAAGCAGTGAAATTATTTAAAATAACAATTCAGTGAAATATCATGTGAAATTTCTTTTAAACCAGTAAAACAGGTTATTTGGCAGTAAAATGACAAATAGAAATCTGCCCCTCGGGCTCAGTATCAAAATAATAAGTAGAAATCTTCCCCAGGCTCAGTGTCAGTATCTCAGAATAGTATTAGCCACTCAGGCTCAGAACAATATGAAGCAACCAGTCAATCAAATAAGAGCACATAATTATTATGGCAGATAATGCAGATAAGGAACAAATACATGAGTGCAATGCAATGCATATGATGGTACCCTCTGGTACCCGCTACGGCGTGCAGCCCATGCCATCTATATTTATTTATCGTCGACGGCACTCACTGGGGGTATGTACAGACTCCGGAGGGGCTCCTACAGCCCAAGCGCAATATCAAGTCATCTCGTGGCATCAACTAGGCTCTCGGCCTCAATATCAATATAATCAACCAGGCCCTCGGCCTCAATATCAGTATCATCAACGAGGATCTCGGCCTCAATATCAGTATAATACTACGGCGGCGCGTATCCTGATCCATCCATGCTTAGTCCAGAATTTTACATAAGCCTCTCGGGCAATATTAAAATAATAGTTCTCAGCTCAAAACATCATTTATAATATTATTGAAGTTTTCAAATCTTAGGAAATGGATGAGTTTGCAAAACAGTATTTACTACTTTGGACTAAGATCAAATGATATGCAAAATAATGTGAAAATAGTGATACCAATCCTTAAAGGATTCAAATAATTGGCGCGAAGTCCAAATACGGGAATAAGCCCAAATCATAATGATAACAAATCAGTTTCAATCAAATATACAGTAAACTCATCAATTGGGATGGACCAAGTCAAATCCCCAATAGTAAAGAACCTCGTGCTCATTATTCAGCGTGTATCTCACCTCAATATAGCACTACGATGTGTAAATTCGGGGTTTCAAACCCTAAGGACATCATTTACAATCATTACTCAACTCGAACCGGCTATTTATTTAATTCACGATGCCTTCGCCCCTCAAAATTGGCCTTCACGTGCGTGGAATCTGCCCAAAATCACAACAAATATGTTGCATTATACTAAAGAGGCAATACACAATCGAAAGAAATCAAAAAAAATCAAAATTCACGAATTTGACAAAATCAGAGCCCCAGGCCCACGTCTCGAAACTGAAAACGTTTTATACCAATATGTTCTTCGTCCTATCACGAGTCCGTACATATAAAGAACACCAAAATCAGAGCTCTTTTGGCCCATCAAATCAATGCAAAAATACTAAATTCACCTCGGATTCAAGCCTATGAACTTTGAAACTTCTAACTTCCACATCCGATGCCGAAACACGTCAAAAATAGTCCGAATGACCTTAAATTTTGCAGACAAGTCCAAATGACATAACTAAGCTACATCAACTCTCGAAATTTTATTCGAACCTCGGATCAAAATCTCACCTATCAACCGGAATTCGCCAAAATACTAACTTTGCCAATTCAAGCTTAATTCTACACCGGTCATCACAAAAATATTCCGGACATATTCCTAAGTCCTAAATCACCTAACGAAGCTATCCGAATAATAACATTTGCATTTCAAGCCCTGTAACATAGAAGACAATATCCGGTTGACTTTTCAAACTTAAGCTTCCTTAAAAGACACTAAGTGTCTCAAACCTTACCAAAATCATTCCGGAATGATATCAAATTTTTCACACAAGTCACATTTGACATTACAGACTTGCCCCAACTTTCAGAATTGCATTCCGACCCCGATATCAAAAATTGCACTTTCGATCGAATTTTCTCAAAAACCTTCAAATTTCTATATTTAGTCAAATGACTTCAAAATGACCTCCGAACATCCGAATTAACTTCCGATCGCACTCCCAACCCTAGAATCACCATATGAAGCTATTCGCAGACTCCGAATACCAAATGGACATCTATAACACTGAAATGCCTTCCAATCCAAATTTATGAAATTCTTCTAAAATACTAACTTCCACAATATATGCGAAATGCTCACGGGTTATCCAAAACCAAATATGGACATACGCCAAGTCTGAAATCATCATACGAACCTACTGAAACTTTCAGATCCCGATTCCGAGGTTGTTTACTCAAAATTTCAATCTTAGCCATTTCTTAATCTTAAGGCTGCCGCAATGAAAATTTTCTTTCCATTTTGACTATAAATTTCCCGAAATTCAACTCTGACCATACGCACAAGCCGATATACCTGAAATGAAGTTGTTCATGACTTCGAATTGCTGAACGACACGCTAGAGCTTAAAACAACTGGTCGGGTCGTTACATCAGGCGTGCGAGCAGCGGGGGTTTGATTGCCTCCCCCGGCCTGCGAAGTAGTAGCTGCACTAGTAGCTGAGACTGCCTGAGCTAGACCAGTGCAAACTAATAGAATCTAAGCTAGGGCCTTCTGAAGACCCGGAATCACAATAGGCACAGCTGGTGCATGAATAGGTACTGCTGGAGTCTCTACAACTGGCGCCTAATCTTGATCCGGGGCAACTGGTGGGTCAACAGGTATTGCCCCCTCGGCTCAGCCTCGACCACGTCCGTATCCACGGCCTCTAGAGGCCTTAGTAGGTGGTACAGGTGGTCGTCTGCCACGTCTGGTAGCACGATTTCTCGCCATCTGCGAGAGAATAGAATAACAGATTTTAGTTCTCGGATCAACAAAGTCGCATGAAGGGTCTAAAATGCCCTTCAACTATCAGCATAGGTCAAAAGATGCCCTCCGTCCATCTATTGAGCAAAATATGCCCTTCCGTTAATGTTTTTGGCTCAACAATAGCCTTTGTTTATTTTTGTGGCTCAAAAATGGCCTCTGCGTTAACGGAGGGACACGTGTCATCCCCTTGTTGGCTCAATCTAAATATTTATTAATTTATTAAAAAAACTCATTATTCATACATGAAAAATAATTTTCTAAAGCAATTAAAAAGGGATTTTTTGATATTTACAAAAAAAATTAAAAAAATTTAAAATATTTTTTTCTAAAATACTTACAAAAATTTATTAATTTTTATTTTGTAAATACTGGAAAAAGTCCTTTTTTTTTAGTTTTTAGTAAAAAACTGGATTTTTTAAAACATTTATTTAAAACCAGTTTTACACTGTTTTTTAAAACTGGATTTTTTCTGTAAAAACACATTTTTTTAAAAATGGATTTTTTTTTGAATAATCTATTTTTTTTAGAAAACTGTATTTTTTTAAACTGGATTTTCTAAAAATCTGTTTTTAGAATTTGTTTTTTTAAACTTGATTTTCTAATAAAATAGATTTTAAAAAATCCAGCTTTCTAAAAAAATAGATTTTACAAAAAAAATACAATTTTCTAAAAATCCAGTTTTCTAAAAAAATCCAATTTTTAAAAAAAAGATTAAAATAGTTTTTTTACTAAAAACTAAAGAAAAAAGGATTTTTTTCGAGTTTTTACAAAAAGCAATTTGATAAATTTTTGTAAGTATTTTAGAAAAAAAAATATTTTAATTTTTTATTTTATTTTTTGCTAATTACTGGGGAAAAAATCCCTTTTTAATTGCTTTAGAAAATTATTTTTCATGTATGAATAATGAGTTTTTTTAATAAATTAAGAAATATTTAGAATGAGCCAACAAGAAGATGACACGTGTCCCTTCGTTAACGCAAAGGGCATTTTTGAGCCACAAAAATTAACAAAGGCTACGGCAGAACCATTAACCGAAGGGCATATTTTGCTCAATAGATGGACAGAGAGCAATTTTAGACCTACGCTGATAGTTGAAGGGAATTTTAGACCCTTCTCCCTTCCAAGAATATAAAGTTTCCTAAAGGTTCTGCCGCCTCGCGAGGATAAGTACAGACGTCTCCATACCGATCCACGAGACTCTACTAAACCGGCTCATGACTCACGAGACCAAGTAACCTGGCTCTGATACCAACTTGTCACGACCCCAACCCGGTCATGATGGCGCCCAGCACACTACTAGGCAAGCCCGACCATTTATAACAATAACCCCATTAATTAAACAGATGAAGATAAGTGCCATATTAGTCAAGACCTAAAATGAAAAATCTGACAAAATACCAATACAGCCCAACGTGGACCCGGTGTCACGAACATGGGCCTCTAAAATACAGTGTAACATCCTACTACAAAGTCTATCTAAAAGCTGACAATGTGGAAATAAAAGGATAGGGATATAAGTGAGAATCAATGGCTGTGAACACCCTGCAGCTACCTCAAATACTCCCGGAATAAGAACTCTGGAAAGCTGATCAAAGCTCACTCACTTTGTGAATGCCCAAGATCTGCACACAAGGTACAAGGAGTAAAGTGAGTACTCTGACGTAGTGAGTAATAAACATAACTATAATCTGAAAGTGAGAAAAAACAGAAAATGCACAAAGTAATCTAAATCTAGCAGTTTAGATTATCAGTGGAAATAGTAACCAACAAATAATACAGTCAAGGAATAATGCATGAGAAAATGCAACATGGCACGGAAAGACCCTTCATGCATAATTATCAAAATGTTGCACAGAAATACCCTTCGTGCAAAATTATCGAAACATGGCACAGAAAGACCCTTCGTGCATAATCTCTCTCTTCCTCACCAAATCAACGGCCACAACCAAACCGGAAAGGAATATACAACAAGATAAAATATTCCGGCAAGGGAGAACAACTCTACAACCTGTCCCGGAAAGGGATAACAACTCAACAATAAGTTCCGGCAAGGGAAAATGATTCAACAATAAGTCTCGGCAATGGAAAAATAACACAATTGTTCACTTCTTTCGAATTTTAAAAGCAATTATGACTCACGGTCATGCTAGACTCGGGCGCATAGGTAACCGTCACCATACCTATACACCGACTCCATATAACACATAGCAAATATTATCATAATCCTATTCCCTCAAGCCAAAGTTAGATCAAACACTTACTTCGAATCCGAAAATAGCAACTCAAAGCTCAACAATCGCCTTTCCTCTAGAATTCGACCCCGAGCCAACGATATCTAACATAATTCGATTCAATATTATCAATAATATCACAAGAATACAATTTCCTAGCTTAGAAATGCATTTTCTAACTTTCTTCCAAAAATATCAAAATCTAGCACCGGGCCCACATGGTTCAAACTCGAGGCTCGAACCAAATTCCAATCACCGATAACCCCACGAGTCTAAATATATGATTTGTTTTAAGATTCGATCCTAAATTGAGGTTGAATCGCCCAAAATTCTCAAATACCTAACTCTACCCTAAAGCCCTAATTTCTACCATGATTTCATGCTTTAGGGTTATAAGTTTGATGATTAGATGAAGAAATAATGGAAGAATGAGGTCGAAATCACTTATCCAAAGAGTTATGGTGAAATGGAGGCTTGGAGTTCGTCAATGGAGAGTGAAGGAGAAGAGATCATGTGGAATGGTGAGGAAATTCTCGAGCTACTGTTCTGTTTTTAACTTAAATCACTAGGAGAAAAAGACTATATGCCGATCATATCATAGGAGCGCGTTCGCATTTAATAACTGGCCGGGATTCTATGCGTTTGCGGAAGAGCTATGCGAACGCATAGGAGAAAACTGGGGGAAGTCTGGTTAGCTCTATGCGTTCGCGAAGAAAGTGTCCGAACACATAGAAAAAGGTTTCGGGGCCTGACATTTGAACTATGCGAACGCATAGGGACACTGCCAACGCGGAAGGGAAGGGGTCACAACTATGTGAACGCATAGGAGGGTTGTGTTCGCATAGGAGAAAATCTTTCTGCAACTGAGAAGAAATTTCTGATGCATTTTCCAAGTTCAAAACATTCTGAACCACCCCCGAAATCACTCCCGAGCCCTCGGGGCTCCCAACCAAACAAGCACACTAGCTAATATTATCTTACGAACTTGCTCGAGCGATCAAATCGCTAAAATAACATCAAAATCAAAGAATCAACCTCTAAAACTCATACTTTCATTTCAAAGTTCAAAATTTCTAAGTTTCCCTTTTTTAGTCTGAAACACGTCAAATGACGTCCGTTTTTAACCAAAATTAACAGATAGCGCTTAGCGCTCATTTCAGACTTGTACCGGGTGTCGGAACAAAAGTACGAGCCCGATAACATTACTTTTGATCAAAATTCATTTTTATTTTTCCTTAAGCATTTTCAAAAAATAATTTCATTGAAAAATTCCGTACTCGGGCGTGGGACCTCGGATTTCAATTCTGGGAATACGCCCGGTTCCGATATTTTTTTACGGACCCTCCGGGACCATCACATCATTGTTCCGGGTCTGTTTACCCAAAATGTTTACCAAAGTCAACTATAGCAATATTATTGTCAAAATTCATAGTTTTTAACACAGAATTCGAGTATTTCCACATAAACGTTTTCCGGCTTCGCGCTCGAACTATGCACGCAAATTGAGGAAACCAAATAAAAGGTTTTTAAGGTCTCAGAAGCACAAAAAAGAGAGAATTACGGCAATGACCATTTGGGTCGTCACATTCAGTTTGTTTTATTAGGCTTTTCTTAGGCTTCTTCCATAAAGTTGTTGGTTTGTTAGGAGTGCCTTTCGGAGACAGAATTTTTTCAGCACTTGATGTCAAGCCATTAGTATAGAACATGGCTGTTACAGCAGTTGTTAGTTTCTACTACTACTACTGCCATTTGTAGTAGGAGGAGCATTATTAGTTCGCTGTAATACACCAGCAGAGGTTGTTTTTGGAGTTGTAGTTTTAAGGGAGTTAGGATGTTCAAAAAGAGGAACTATGTTGTTATTTTATTGAAAAACAATGCGAGCATTGATTTGAATGAAAAGAAATATTTTTAGAAAGTGAAGTGGTTTTGAAATTATAGTGAGAGTAGTTGTTAGCTGTCGTTGAATCTAAGAAAATATGTGCATAGTTTGTTGCACCAGTTGTATTTTGCAAAGATTTTGGTTCAGGTATATTAGTGCAGTAGAACTATATACCAATCATGTATATTGATATATCAATTAGGTATCACATTGTATTTGAGTAACTTTTTTCCTGCAACAACTAGATGTAAGTACTGACATGAGTTGCACAGCGTGCATATCTTGGGTATCACGTTGTATTTGGTGCACCCATTTCTATTTCTCTGCATATTTTGGTTTAGCCATGTTAGTGTAATACCACTATATACCAGTGGGGTAGACAAATATACCATTTGGATATCACCTTGTATTTATATTATGTACTTGATGATGTACAATAACTACATGTAAATGGCTTCCAATTTGTTATACTTCAATACAGACATGAGTTGTAAAGCGTGTCCATTTTATTAACGATGTATGTACAAATGTTACATTTGCGGAACCACTTCTATTTCTGCACATATTTTGATACCAATAAGATATACTGATGTACCAATAAGGTATACAGATATGCCACTTGGGTATCTCATTTATATTTTAGCATCTATTTTCCTGCAACAACTAGATGTAAATGCATCCCATTTTTATATACTAAAATAAAAAATAAACCGATTCTTATTGAAAACACAAGTAGCCATATAAATTTGTTGCCAAAAAGTAATTTGGCAAAGAATCATCACACCAAATATATGTCTAGTGCAAGAAATATATTTTATTTTCTCGCAATTCAAATGTTATGATTCTACGATATACGAGTTCTAAAACAATATTGAAGTATATCAATCTCTCTTTGGAATATTTTGGCATGTTGTTCGGTTGTGTCCTTTTCTCCCGTATAGTGCACATGTAATCGTATTTCCTTCCCAGCCTCATATAGTACCACCTGCAAAGAGATATGTTCTAGAATTTACCACATTGTTTCATCAGGAAAATGATTTACTGGTATCTCATATGTTTTCAGCAAGTAGTATATGATGTAGTTATCCGAGCAATACTTGTATGAATCCATATGGAATTTTTGTATAGCTGTCATTGCATGTGTACATGTGATATCGTCTAGTTAAAAACTTCCTTAAGTGTAATTTTTTTCATGTAGGAACATCACATTTCTTTTTTAGCTGTCGATTACTAATTATAAGAATTCAGTTGATAGCAACACCTAGTATAATTTTAGTTAAGAAAAGTCATTAGCTATATGAAGTAATAGTATTTTTTAAATAATAATATTTAGTTGTTTAGTGAAATCACTAAGGTAAAAAGGTAAAATTATAGTATGTGCATTGTTTTTATGATTTTAAAAATGCATACCGTCATCGTCTGTGATAAGATAGTATTATCTGCCAATATTTTTTCGTACCTTGCACCAATCTTCATAAATGATTCGCTGCATCCTTCCGATTGGTGTAATTTCATTTTTGAATCAATGTTGTCATAAAGTCAAGAAAATTCACAACTGAGAGGTCTCTTGCATGCTTGTTTGCTGCATTTACTGATTCCGAAATACTCGATGTCATGGTCATGGTTCTATTTACCTTGGAATGCGCCCGGAACCATTTGTCATATCCAATATCCATCAGGCATATTTTTACTCTATTATCAATAGCTTCTAACTGTGACATATGCCTATTGAATTCTTCAACAGTGTATGCTCTTGCTAACGCAAAGTAAACTTCTTTGATTTATTTTTGGATCTTCGTGAAGTTTGTCTTTATGTTGTTCCACAAATGGAACATGCATGTACAATGAGGGACTTCTGGATAGACAATTGAAGTTGCTCTCCATATACCATCATGCTTGTCTGATACAATGTACATTCTCTCTCTTTGTCCATAGATCTTTCTGAACTGCACGAAGAACCACTCCGACGATATATCTTTTTTCGAATCAACAATTGCATATGCGAGGGGTAGAATTTGTCCTATAAATTCAAATAACAAAATATCAATTACAACACACATTTGGCATTTCATATAGTAGTATAGTCATAAGTAGGTGCAGGTGTGTAGCAAAATAACTATATACTTTGTTGCTATACCATAGTAGTATCATATAATATTTGAAATTCTTTTTTATTTCTTCCAATGAATATAATTGGACTGTACACACAATATTAATTTAGTATTTTATATAGTAGTATAGTCATAGGTAGGTGCAAGTATATAGCAAAAAAATTATATACTATGTTGGTATATTATTATAGCATACTGGTATCATATAATATTTGAAAAACATTTTTATTTCTTTAACTGAACGTAATTGGATTGCATTCTTACCCTCTGCTTCTTGTGTGGAAGCCATGGGTGTGGTCCCTCTATATGCTGACTTTAAAAAACTTCCATCAACTATAACTGTTGGCCTACAATAGTCCATCATCTAATCGATGCATATAGCTATGAGTGCACACAAGAAGCTTCCATCTCCTTCAGTGTGTAGTCGTATCATCGATCCTGGGTTAGCATACTCTAACATATAAAGATATGTTAGCATTTTCTTGTATGACTCACTTGATGATCCGCTCAACAATTGCGTTGCTTTTTCTTTTGATCTCCGTGCTTGCATGTAGCTTAAGTCCATACCATATGCTTTTTGGATGTCTCTCTGGTTATCTGTTGGTGTATATATGACTTTCGGGTCAACAAGTTTATCTTGTACCACAACTGTAACAAACGCTGAGACAGCTTGCTTTTGTGAACAAAACCTCTTATCAGTTAAACAATTGTGGACAGAATTGAAATTCGTCACTTTGAAAAGATTTGATGCTCGCGGGCTTGATGTTTTAAGTCTCCAAGTGCATCTTTCATCCACGCATACAAGGGTATACCTGTTTATAATACAAATACATTTATGTATCATGTTTTATTGATAAACAACACACACAAAAAACGCTGAGACAGATTACTTTTGTGAACAAAATCTCTTATCAATTAAACAACTGTGGACAGAATTGAAATCTGTCACTTTGAAAAGATTTGATGCTTACAGGCTTGATGCTTTAAGTCTACAAGTGCATCTTTCATCCACACATTCAAGGGTATACCTGTTTATAATACAAATACAGTTATGTATCATGTTTTATTGATAAAAAACACATACAAAAATGCGTACAATTATATACTCACATAGTATACTCATATAGCATATTTATATATTGTATCAGTTTCATATTTTGCTGATAAAAAATATAGACAAAGCATCACAATTCTATACTCGTTTAATATATTGATTTAGCATACATATATACTATATGGGTAGTATATTTTACTGATAATAATAAAGACAAACCAGTACAGTTGTATACTCCTGTAATATACTGATATAGCATACTTATATACTACACCAGTATCACTGATAAAAAACACAGACAAACCAATACAATTTCATACTCACATAGTATACTGATTTAGCATACTTATATACTATATAGGTATCTACATGAAAATATGCAGACGAACCTTCTTGGGTATGATTTGTTAACCCAATATTGATATTTTTCTCTAACGACATATTTTTTCATTACGAGAGCCAACATGTGTCTTGTCTTTATAAATTTTTCCTTTTTCAACTTTTTGATAAAATTGATCAGTTATGATATTTGCATCATCAAGTTCTAAACTGGTGTCATCTCCTTCTTGCACATCAAATGTACTAATCATATAAGTGCTTTCACGCTGTGCAATTTCTGATGAAATTGGAGCAACATAAAAACCAAAGGTGCTTATAGCTATAGTATTTTAGCTCTAGTATTTTATCTCCGTTAGTATTCAAACACTCAGTCAATTCTTACAGCAACCTAAAAGATCACATATGGAAGCAGCAATAAGAATTGGCAAGTATATCAAGAACTAACCAGGAAGAGGAATTCTATTATCCAGCACAAACAATAACAACATCACTGCCTACTGTGATGCAGACGGGCAGCATGTCCCATTTCCAGAAAATCAGTGACAAGATATTTAATCGAAATAGGAGAATCACTAGTGGTATGTAAATAAAAAAGCAAATAACACTGTCCAGAAGTTCTGCAGAGGCTGAATACAGAAGCATTGTAGCCACAGTAGCTGAGCTTATTTGGCTACAAGGTCTGATGAAAGAAATTGACATGGAAGTAGCTTTACCTATTGATGTATACAGTGATAGTAAAGCTGCTATTCAAAATGCAGTTAATCCTGTATACCACGAGAGAACCAAACATATTGAAATAGATTGCCACTTTATAAGAAAAAAAATAATTCAAGGTTTGATAGTAACAAAGTACATATCTAGCAAAGACCAACATGCAGATATTCTCACCAAAGATCTCAACAAATTTCAACATGAATATCTAATGTCCAAGCTAGGTGTTCTAAATATTTTCTCACCTCCTAGCTTGAGGGGGAGTGCTGAGAAAGGGGTAACATAGACATTAATGTACAAGGATAGTTTAGTCAATTTACTGTATCCCGTTAGTTATTTCTGATTGTTAATTAACTTCATATTATTAGGTAATTAACTACTTGTATATATGTGTAATAGAACAATCAGAGAAATAAATGAAAAAGTAAGATTCTCATTTTCTTCTTCACTAATTCCCACTCTAACATCTCTCTAGTCGATACTGGCTTCTTCTTCTCTGAATTTAGTTCTTACAATATGTAAATCACCATTAATTTCACATTATTTCAAGAATACGATTGTGTTAATTGTGAATCCTCTTACCAATTGACTATTACTTTGAGTATGAAAAAGCATGTATCTGGCGCACTGATTTTGACTATTACTGATTTTTTACATATAGAAAGCTAACCAATTTTAATTCTATTAAATAATTAATTATATGTATGATTTTTTATAAGAATACAATATCCTCGATAATTTTTTGCTATGTAACACTCTTTTGTGCTTTTTCTAGAAGGGAATGATTGCTTTTGGTTTTGGCAGAGAAGTTTTATTTTGTGTCTCATACAACTGACAATAATTGTATGAGACTTCTTTTGTATTATAAAATTATGGGCTTTAATCTTACACGGGTAAGTCCATATATTTCTGAATTTACAAAACTGTAAAATAAAAAGTTACCTTATACAACTAATGAAAATTGCATGAGATACAAAATAAAATTTTCCGGTACGACATGAGATAAGTACAAGTAAAAAAAAGTTTTGGCGGGGGCTTCTTTCTTGAAGTTGTCTGTTTGTAGGCTTGGCAGTGTTATTACTTTTGATAGGAGTATTAGATAAAGAGGGTTTTGGAGGAAAATATTGGCACCAAACAGTTACTTTTTGTTCCATTCCGCAGAATGTGGAGGATAACCAAAAATACAAGAATAAATTAAAAAGCAATCTCAGCCCTCTATAGTTATATGGACACGTGTCATCAATCTACATGTGTGTTGATGTTTATTGGAGCAAAAAGTAATGGAGCAGGGCCGGACGCATCCGTTTAAATGTCTAAAAAGAAGACTTTAATAAGTGCCATTTTAGTTTTCATTTGGATTCCTAATATTTGTTGTTTAGTCCTTTACTATTTAGTATTAAGTCCTTAAAGATGGATAGTCTAGCTAGGCACCACGTGTCCATTCAGTTATTTGCTTGTCTTGGATTATTTTATAATTTCGTGTACTGTTCATTGAATGAAAATTGAATCTTTTGTATTTTTTTTCTTTTTTTTTAAGTTCTTGTTTTCCTTTCTCGCCATAGTTGACTCTCTCTTCGAGATCCTACGATTCCAACTTGAGAATCGTTACAAGCTATAATAGTAACTATAGGAACAACAATAACTATCCAGTATAGTTTTATAAAGTGGGGTTTAGGGAGGGTAATAAGTAAACAAACTTTACCCTTACCCAAAAGGGCAAAAAAGCTGTTTCCAATCGATCCCCGGCTAATTAACGTGAATTTACTGGTAGAACTACTACGTTGTACCTCATTAATTGCAGTAATTCGATTCCAATCTCAATGAACCCTTCCGTTCTCTTGCTCCTTAAAATAAAATAATTCTAAAGAAAAAAGGAAGGTGAAATTCATACGAAAAAAAGAAAAGAAGTGCTTATACACCAATTGGACAAGTTTAATGAGCAGATTTGACAAGTTTCTAGGTTATTACTATTCTTTCCATTCACCAATTAAACAAACACATTCAACTATTCAAACCAATTCATTCCATAAAAGTCAAAAAAATAAAATAAGGGAGTAAACAGAAACAAATCTCTGAGAAGTAGAGTTTTAACGTGACAAAGCAACGCGTCGAATATTCATTCTTGAACATTTAATTCTTAATTAGACGTCAAATTAAACTAATTGGTATTATTATAGACAAAAATGCCTTTGACTTTGTACATGCAGCATTCATAAATTTAGTTAAATTAAATATAAGTCATCGTTTATTTAATTTGTTTTTCCAGTCAATCATAGTCCGACGAGGGAAATGCTTGATGGGTATAAGTTCATTTCTTGGATCAGATTAGCTCAAAGTAATCATTTACTTTATAAGCATAAAACAATAAAAATAAATGTAGGAACAATCATAGCATATCGTAATAAATTCAAAGACCAAAAGAATAAAACACAAGAGGCAATAGATATTAAGTAAAGGGAGGAGGAAAAGGATCTTTTATTAATAATATAGATTTGGTCTGCCTCTCTACGGAGAGGTTCAGAGCCTTACAATGGAGTATTTTCTCCTCTTTAAGAAGTAGATGTGAAAAATAAGAAGCAGCCCCCTTTTTAGGGTTCTTTCCCTTAGTATTTATAGCCGGGGGACCTGCCAGCTGGTGCCCAAGGATCGGGACCACATCGAGGGGACGCCCTTATGAGGACGGCCAGGCCGTAGCCTTAGTTGTCAAATCGAGTAACTATATGATAATCTCGTTGATAAATGGTCAAACCATTTATTAATTACAAATAGGCTTAATAAATGCGTTACTCTCATTTATCATCATGAGGTCAAGTTTTGACCCATGCAGATAGTCCCTCCGCTTATTGAGGTCGTGCTGAAGCCGAGATCGATGAGCGGATTCTGCTACTAGCCGCAACCGTTTATGCGCCGAGAGCGATTGTAGCCCTTTAACCTTCGAGGATGGTCGTGACCATTTATTCTTAAGGGACGATCGTAGCCCTTTTTATTTAGGAGATGGCCGTGGCCATCTTTTACTTAGGAGATGGCCGTTGCCATTTTTGTTTAAGAGATGTTCGTAGCCATTTTTACTTTGGAGATGACCGTAGCAATTTTTACTTTGGAGATGGCCGTAGCCATTTTTACTTTGGGGATGGCCGTAACCATTTTTGCTTAGGAGATGATCGTAGCCATTTTACTTTGGAGATAGCCGTAACCATTTTTACTTTGGAGATGGCCGTAGCCATCTTTTACGTTGGAGATGGCCGTAGCCATTTTTACATAGGAGGTGGCCGTAGCCATTTTTACTGTGTAGATAATACGATCATGCTTACTGCGCATATAAAAAAAGGAGACGTCGTGTGCATGGTAATGCGCGGGGCGTGACCTTAGCATCTCGAGGTCGCTACAACCGCTTCTTGGGGGACACGTCGAATGACGGTTGAATGACCGTTCAGAGGCACTTGTCATTATGGTGCCCGTTATTGTAGACCCGAACCGTTCCGCGGTTGGTAAGGTAGTTAATGGTGTCCTTCGGGATTCGTGAAGGTCATTTATGCTTTTTTTATAAGTAGGGGATTATATCGTTCAGTTCTCACCTTTATGCTATTTGCTTTTAGTGGAGTTCCGAGAGATAACCTGTCTTGTTGCTCCATTCTCCTTTGTTTATTGTTGGAATTTCGTTTCTTCTTGCTTTTCATGTGAATTTCATCACTTTTCCCTCTTCATACCATCAACGGCGAGCGGTTCTCGTTCTGATATTGTTCCGGCGGCGGTTATGGTGGCTGAGGGGCCATCGATAGTGGTGCAAACCACCGATTTGCAGAGTGTCGATCGGTTTCCGTCGGTGACCGATATTCTTTCCCTTCCCGGCGGTCCGGCAACCGATTTCACTTACCCCGAGGGATAAGATCAAATAGATGAGGCCCCACTGATGGGAGAAGTTGGCCTTGCTCAGCTGAGGGAGCAATGTGGTATCCCTCGCTTCGCCGACATTGCCCTGGTCGGGAGCAGCGACAGGGTGCACCTTGACCGGCGAGGTTATTGTGTTTTATACGCCTACACTTTTAGGCTGGGATTCGGGGTTCTTCTTCCCCTGCTGGTGGTTGATTTTTTCCGCTACTACAGGGTGTGTCCTGGTCAGCTCGTCCCTTCTTGTTATAAATTATTGGCGATGCTGATCAGATATGCGTAGTTGGCGCGGAGAGAAATCACGCTTGGGCACGTGCTTACTCTGTACGCCCCTTAGGGGGTGCGCGGTACTATGATTCGGTTGGTCCCTCATGGGACCGACGGCTTAACTGCGGAGCTTGACGACGAGGTCGCTACTCACCCATACGAGTATTTCTTCTATTTCAGGACCAGACACCTGGTGGCCTGTGCTACTGATTTCCCAGAAGAGTGGAACCATGCACGTAAGTTTCATTTACTCTATCCTTGACTTCTTTTGGTTGAACGTTTTGCTTTTCGTTGTTATTATGTACTGATTTTTTTGTGCCATAGCGGGAGGTGCTCCACCGGCGCCGCTCCCTGGCATTCGTGAGTGGGTCGAAACCGTGCTTCATGTTACAATAGGGATTCGCACGTGGGCATCTTTTTGGGAGGTTCATGGTCATAGGCTGACTGCTGGTAAAAGTCCGACTTGCTGCTATTATTCTTCTTTCGTAGCTTTTCGGTTTCTTTGGCTTAACCTCTCTTCTTAAGCTTAGCCTTCTTCTTTGACTTGTCAGAACGACCTCAGCGTAGAAGAGCTCCTCTCCTTGCTTTCCGCAGGTCGGGGGCTACTGCTCGATTAGTTGTAATGCCGGTGCCTCGCCTGGTTCGTAGGGCGACTTCAGTGAAATCCTCGGCTGCACATTCTCCGGCACACACTGCGTTCCTAGTTGAGGAATCTCCAGGGGCCGTGCGCTCCAGGGCGGAGCGGTCCTCAACTGAAGATGAGGAAGAAGATAAGAGGCCGCTGGTTCGGCGCAGGGTGGCGTTCACTCCAGCCCCTCCAGAGGTGATCAGTTTGGACTCTTCGTCGTCGGCAGAGGAGGGGGCGCAAAGGACCTTGAGGGTGAGCATTCAGTGGGGGTTGCCCCGGTTGGCCTAGGCAAAGATGATACAGTCGCTTCGGCGATTCAACTTTCAGTTCCTGTTTCTAAGAAAGAGGGCAGTTCCTCGGCAACTGTTTTGGTAGAGAGGACGGGTGTTGATACTTCGACGAATGTAGGTGCTTCGATGTATAGGGGGTGGAGGCCTCGACTTCAAGGGTGCTGGAGGAAAGGGGAATCTCGGGAGAGGGGGATGATTCTGAATTCGATATGGATTCTGAGGACCTCCGTACGTTTCAGGAGGGCTTTACCCGCCCAGCGGCGCAGGCCGAATGGGATTTTTGTTATTTGCAGATCCCTAACGACCAGAACCTGCTGCTCGAGGAGTAGAACCTAGTAACGTTGTTCGGGGTTATGTGCTCCGATGCGGAGAGTGCGTCCTTGAGGGATATCTCGGACGTCGGGTTGATGGGCGAGGTAGCCTCCCAGAGTATAAATGTATGTATAAATGTTTGGTAGTTTTTATTTCTCATTGCATTTTTTGTACTGATTGTCGCTCTTGTTTATTGTAGTCATTTCTATTAGAGGTAGAGAGCATCATGCGGGCTAGCGCCCGCTCGGCAATTTGTGCACGGCTGCTGGCGAAGTACCGCCATTACCGCGACCTGTGTCGTGATCTGCGAGAACTCATAAGGGGCGACTAACGGAACCGGGAGTTGGTAGAGGAGTTGGCTCGGAGGGAGCTTCATATGCAACATTCCTTTAGCAAGGTAACCACTCTTGAGGAGCAGCTCCGTCAGGCGAACGAGGGGGGCGATGCTGAGAGAAGGGCTACCGCCGAGAGGGAGCGCCAAAATCTGGCTGCATCGGCAGAGGTCGCTAAGGCTTATGTCAGGCAGGTGGCTGCCTTAGAGTCTGAAGCTGCCACTTCAAGGAGGCAGGAAGAGGACGCCATGGCAAGGGCTGAAGCACTGCAGGCGACCAACTGTGTACAGGAAAGGGAGCGGGAATTAGAGAGGGCTGCCGCTGCTTTCCGAGAACAATCAATAGAGGGGCGCATTGCTGTCTGTGATCGGGACACCCGTGTGGCGGCGGATAGGATAGCGGCCTTGGAGGCCGAGAATTAGCGTTGAGAGATCAAGCCCGTCTCGACTGCGGATTTGACCCGTCCACGCCTGGAGGTGGCGATAGAGCCAAGGGCGCTAATAGTGCTGCAGGGGGCGCCGAATGAGCAGATGGGAAAATTTGTAATGTCTGATTAGTTTTCATTTTCTCTTCCTTTTTTGTTTTCTTTGCCGGCCTTGGGCCAATGTACTTGGGGGAAACCCCCTGTAAATGTTGTAAATATACTTTCTTCTTTTCTGTTTGCTTTGTCTCGAGTGCATTATGTTATATATAGGTATGTATATTTTTGTGTGTGCCCGTTTACAAGGGCCTTGCTTTATTGCTTCCCCAGTGAGCGTGTTTAATGGTCTCGAGTGGTTAGGTGGTTTCGACCATTGTGTAATTGACCCTTTGCCTTAAGAGGCAATTGGCACGGATGGCCTTGGCCGTAGATAAACGCTTTTAGCCGTCACCATCTTCCGCGTGACGGGAATTGGTTATAGCCGCGTTTGGGCGGTGACGGCACATAGTCTGAGTCCCAGTTCAACCATAGTTGAACCTTTATTTGAAGGCGCGTAGCCTGTATTGACGTTCAACCGCAGTTGAATCTTTTTGATGTCGAAGGCACATAGCCTGATTATATGAAGTCGAAGGCACATAGCCTGGGTATTTGAAGTCGAAGGCACGTAGCCTGAGTATTTGAAGTCGAAGTCACGTAGCCTGAGTTGTTCAACTGTAGTTGATTTTTGGACGGAGGCTCGTAGCCTGTGTTTTCAATCAACCGTAGTTGAATCTTAGTAATTTTTTCCTCATAACCCGCCTCGTACTGGAGGTTGGAGTTGCTTCTGGTGCCTTGTGATTCTTTTGGTTTTAGATCTGGCCTAACTTGCGCTTGCGGACTTTCCGACAAGCCCACTCGGGTCACCCCATTATAGATCTTGGTTAGAGAGGTTCTTTCATGCTGCCCTCCCCTTTGGCAAGATCCCGTGTGGAAAGGGGGTGAAATACCTTAGGCCTATTTTCCCTGTAGGGATGGGGGATCTGCTTCTTCTTCTTCTACTTCTTCTTGTTCTTCTCCCCTTTGCTCGGGGGATGCGGGGATGTAGAAGCAAGCTCATTTCGGGGTTTATGACTTCCTACGATCCGACATTCCGCTTAGGCTCGTTCGAGGTGGGTTGTTTTCTTTCCTTTTCTTGGTCTAAGGATGAACTACTCGATCCTGCTATGAAATCCCCACATACGGCGCCAAATTGTTTAGCTCACAGTATTCATTTACTTTATAAGCATAAAAAAATAAAAACAAATAGAGGGTCAATCATGCAGATTGTAATAAATCCAAAGACCAAAAGAATAAAATGCAAGAGGGCATAGATATTAAGTAAAGGAAGGAGGATGAGTATCTTTTATTAATAATATGGATTTGGTTTGCCTCTCATGAAGAGGTTCAGAGCCTTACAATAGAGTATTTTCTCCTCTTTTAGAAGTAGATGTGAAGAAGAAGAAGCCCCCTTTTTAGGGTTCTTTCTCTTAGTATTTATAGCCGAGGGAGCTGCCAGCTGGTGCCCAAGGATCGGGACCACTTCGAGGGGATGCCCTTATGAGTACGGTCAGGCCGTAGCCTTAGTTGTCAAATCGAGTAATTATATGATAATCTTGTTGATAAATGGTCAAACCATTTATTAATCACAAATAGGCTTTAATAAATGCGTTACTCTCATTTATCATCGTGAGGTCAATTTTTGACCCATACACAGTTCATAAAATCAATGTTGTTTCTTTCTACTAAGAAGGATGAATTAGACATAATAGTATTTTTTTTGTTATATATATATATATATATATATATATATATATATATATATATATATATATATATATATATATATATATATATATTGGATTTTACTATTTATTTAATTATGATATAATAATGCAAATTCTGAGAGTCCATTGCTCAAATAGTCACTCAACTATCCCAAAATATATACTAAGGTCATTTTACTTTCGTTTGTAACAATAAAATCACTAAACTATGCCTATTACACTCAGAAGGTCACTCAACTAGATTTATTAAATTTTGGATTGACAAATACCTATTTTACCCTCTCAATTACATATATTTATTTTCTTTTAATTTTTTAAAAAACTTTTTAATATTATAATTTTTCCTTTTTTAATTTATATTATGGACTTACTTGTAAAATAAATATTATTTATACATTTAAATAGTATTTAAGCATATATAATGATGGACTAACAAAATAATGAGTATAGTAAAAAATTAATTAGAATAATTTGTTAATAATAGAAATTTTAGTATTAACAATAAAAATTCAAAATTTATTTACACATCAGAATGAAAGAAAATAAAGGTTGTAAACTATACATTATATATTCTTGAAAATGAAACTCAATTTTATTATTATGTTTTTTTACCAACTTTCCGATGACACAATGTTATATCATCGGAAAGTAAAGGGACTATTTGTACAAGGTAAAATATGCTATGTTAAGTCTTGCATTGAATATATATAATATAATTCAAGAATATATAATGTATATTATAAATACTTTTATTTAAATAATTATTTTTATATTAGGTTCATGAAATATATATTTATAACCTTTATTTTCTTTCATTGTGAGTTATGAGTTATGTAAATAGATTTTTGATTTTTCTGTGAATACTAAAATTATTATTATGAATAACTTATTCTAATTAATTCTTTTACTATGTCCATTATTTTGTTATTCCAGCATTATAGATGTTTAAATACTTTTTATTTTTTAATTTATAAATAATATTTTTTATTCAATAAATAAGTTCATAATATAAAATAAAAAGTTAAAAAAAATAAAAATAGATAATTTATAATTTAGAGGGTAAAATAGGTATGTGGCAATCTAAAATTTGAAAAATATAATTGAGTGATCTTTTGAGTACAATATACATAATTTAGTGACTTTATTATTACAAGCAAAAATAAAATAACTTTAAAATATGATTTGAGATAATTGAATGATCATTTAAGTAATCAGACTCTGTTATGAAATAATATAAAAGACAAGAACAATAACTCAAGAACAAGAGCAAATAGAGAGAAGAGTAGAGAGAGTTCTTCTTATTGATACTTAGAGAATGTTATGAGTGATTTACAATGGTAGAGGGCACCTCTATTTATAGGGAGGAGGATGATTTATCTACCAAGAATAGAACTCTAGAATCTCTCTAATTAAAGACATTCACCTTAAATAGAAGTCTATTTATAACACTCCCCCTTGAATGTCTATTCAATGATGTGCCTCATAAAACCTTAAAACAAAACCCAATGGGAAAAATTAAAGTAAGGAAAAAGAGTACACATGTTTGAATATGCGCCTATTGGTTGCCTCGTTAAAAACCTCGCAAGGAAAACCCGGTGGGACAAAACCTTGTAAGGGAAAAAGAGTGCAATGCGCCTTAAACTCCCCCTGATAAGAACATCAATTTATGTCCTTAAGTCTTCGCATCCCGATCTTGTGAGCTAGCTTCTTGAAGGTTGACTTTGGTAGAGATTTTGTGAACAAATCAGCCATATTGTCGCTTGAACGAATCTGTTGAACATTGATATCACCATTCTTTTGAAGATCATGTGTGAAGAATAACTTTGGTGAAATATGCTTCGTTCTATCTCCTTTTATGAATCCTCCCTTCAATTGAGCTATACATGCTGCATTGTCTTCATACAAAGTTGTGGGTAGTTTATCACACTTCAAACCACATTTGTCTTGGATATGATGTATTATCGACCTTAACCACACACACTCCCGACTTGCTTCATGAATAGCAATTATCTCGGCATGATTAGATGAAGTAGCCACAATTGATTGCTTAGTCGATCGCCAAGATATGGCGGTTTCTCCGCAGGTAAACACATAACCCGTTTGAGATCGAGCCTTGTGTGGGTCGGACAAATATCCAGCATCAGCATAACCAACAAGATCCGGGCTACAATTCTTGCCATAAAATAAGCCCATATCGGTAGTTCCCTTTAGGTACCGCAATATGTGTTTGATCCCATTCCAATGTCTGCTCGTAGGAGCCGAGCTAAATCTTGCTAAGACATTAACTGAAAAGGATATGTCAGGTCTTGTAGTATTTGCAAGATACATTAGTGCGCCAATTGCGCTAAGATATGGTACTTCAGGACCAAGTAGCTCTTCATTCCTTTCTTGTGGTCGGAATGGATCTTTGTTCACATCAAGTGATCGAACAACCATCGGTGTACTTAAAGGATGTGCTTCATCCATGTAAAACCGTTTCAGTACCTTTTCTGTATAGGTAGATTGATGAACAAAAATTCCGTTTGCCAAATATTCAATTTGCAAACCAAGACATAGTTTAGTCTTCCCGAGATCTTTCATCTCGAATTCATCCTTTAGATAATCAATTGCCTTTTGGAGTTCTATAGGGGTTCCAAATAAGGTTTATGTCATCGACATATACGGCAAGTACAACAAATTCCGATGTTGTTTTCTTTATAAAAACACACGGGCAAATGGCGTCATTTATATAGCCTTCTTTTAACAAGTACTCACTAAGACGATTATACCACATTCGTCCAGATTGCTTTAGACCATACAAGGATCTTTGCAATTTAATTGAGAACATTTCCCGAGATTTTGAGTTGTGCGCGTTTGGCACCTTGAGTCCATCGGGAATTTTCATGTATATCTCATTATCAAGTGAGCCATAAAGATAGGCAGTAACTACATCCATTAAGTGCATGTCAAGCTTTTCATGGACAGCAAACATTATGAGATAACGAAAGGTTATCGCATCCATTGCAGGCGAATATGTCTCTTCATAATCGACACCAGGCCTTTGAGAAAAACCTTGTGCAACAAGGCGTGCCTTATATCTTTGTACCTCGTTTTCCTCATTTCTTTTGCGTACAACGACCCATTTATAGCCGACAGGCTTAACACCATTAGGTGTTTCAACTATAGGACCAAAAACTTCACGTTTTGCCAGCGAATTCAATTCTGATTGAATTGCTTCTTGCCACTTTGGCCAATCCTGTCTTTTTCGACATTCTTCAACAGATTGAGGTTCGAGATCCTCACATTCTTGCATAATGCTAGATGCTACATTATAAGCAAAGGCATTATCCACCACAATATCCACTCGATTAATATTTGCCTCAATATTAATTGGATTTAGGGATAGTTCCGTATTTTCCAGAGTCTCGGGCTCAATGGATTCTTCATGAATCTCAGAATTTGTTAAATCATGAGATTCTTTCGTGGTGTCATTTTGATCGTTCTTTTTCCTCTTTCTAGGATTTCGATCTTTGGAACCTAATGGTCTGCCACGCTTCAGGCGTGCATTCGACTCATTGGTTATGACACTCGATGATTGTCCAACAGGGACATCAATACGGATTGGAACATTTTCCGCGGGAATGTGGGATTTCGTTATCCTTTTCAAGTCCGTATATGCGTCAGGCATTTGATTTGCTATTCTTTGCAAATGGATAATCTTTTGTACCTCTCTTTCACAAATAGAGGTATGTCGGTCAAGATGAGATAATGATGCATTTTTCCACAAAATTTCCCGTTTGGTTTCACCAACTTCTCCCCCTAATTTTGGGAAAAGTGTCTCATCAAATCGACAGTCTGCAAATCGTGCAGTAAACAAGTCGCCTGTCAATGTTTCGAGGTAGCGAATGATGGAGGGCGATTCAAACCCAACATATATTCCTAACCTTCTTTGCGGACCCATTTTGGTGCGGGATGGCGGTGCAATAGGCACATATACTGCGCATCCAAAAATCCTTAAATGGGATATATTGGGTTCATGACCCAAAACCAATTGCAACGGGGAATACTTGTGGTAATTCGTCGGTCTGAGACGAATTAGCATTGCTGCATGTAAGATGGCGTGACCCCATACCGAAGTGGGCAGCCTCGTTCTCATAAGTAATGGCCTTGCAATCAACTGCAGGCGTTTAATTAACGATTCTGCAAGACCGTTTTGAGTGTGAACATGAGCTACAGAATGTTCAACTTTTATCCCGATTGATAAGCAATAATCATTAAATGCTTGGGATGTAAACTCAGCAGCATTATCCAGTATAATGGACTTGATTGGATTATCTGGAAATTGTGCTCGTAGTCGAATTATTTGTGCCATTAATTTCGCAAACGCAAGGTTGCGTGATGACAACAGGCACACATGAGACCATCTACAGGATGCGTCTATCAAGACCATGAAATACCTAAACGACCCACTAGGTGGGTGAATAGGTCCACAAATGTCCCCTTGTATACGTTCCAGAAACGTGGGTGACTCAGTCCCAACCTTTGTTGGTGATGGCCTGATAATCAACTTGCCTTGATAACACGAAGTGCAAGGATATTCATTATTCGAAAGAATTTTGAAATTCTTTAACGGATGCCCATATGAGCTTTCTATAATCCGTCTCATCATGACCGATCCTGGGTGTCCCAATCGATCATGCCAAAGTACAAAGGTATTGGAATCAGTAACCCTTTGGTTTACTGTTGAATGTGCCTCAATTGCACTAATTCTTGTCCAATACAGGCCACAAGATAAAGACGGGAATTTCTCAATAACCCTCTTTTGGCCGGAGGCATTCTTTGTGATGACGAGATATTCAAGATTATCTTCATCCATTGTCTCAATATGATAGCCATTCCGGCGTACATCTTTAAAACTCAACAAGTTTCTCTTAGACTTGGAGGAGAACATTTCATTCTCTATGATTAACGTCGTGCCTTTGGGCAGAGTTACAATTGCTCTTCCGGAGCCTTCAATCAATTTACTACTTCCAGATATTGTAGTAACGTTTGCCTTACACATATTTAGTTGAGAGAAATACTTCCTTTCTTTGAGTATTGTATGTGTAGTACATGAATCAATTAGGCAAATACTTTTACAGTTGGATGTTGATCCAAGTCCGCTTTGTGAGATATCCATATTTGCTATCCCGTAGTTTGACATACAAAAGAGATACAGGAACATAAGAATAAACAAGTTCAATTCTTTTGAGTCACATAATATTTTCAAAATCTGCTGCTAACAGTTGACTAACAAAAACAGATATGTTATCCATTACTTTGCAGTTTGAAAATTTCAGTTTAAACGTTTTCTTCAAACAATCGATTGTTACTTACAAACAATCGATTGTTACTTACAAACAATCGATTGTTGAACATTGACAATCGATTGTTAAACACACACAATCGATTTATTTGCTATTTTGAAAAACTTCAGATCATAATGTCTTAAGACAATCGATTGTTATGCATAGACAATCGATTGTTGGCTATTTTGAAAAATTCCAGAGCACACTGCTTCAAGACAATCGATTGTTATGCATAGACAATCGATTGTTGGCTATTTTGAAAAATTCCAGAACACACTGTTTCAAGACAATCGATTGTTAAACATAGACAATCGATTGTTGGCTCTTTTGAAAAATTCCAGACCTCACTGTTTCAAGACAATGGATTGTTAGACAAAGACAATCGATTGTGGATGATTTTTGAAAAATTCCAGATTACACTGTCTTAATGACAATCGATTGTTAGACAAAGACAATCGATTGTGGATGATTTTTGAAAAATTCCAGATTACACTGTCTTAATGACAATCGATTGTTAGTCAACGACAATCGATTGTTGATCAATTGTTTTTTCAACTTTAATGCGAAAATAGTTGATAATCGACTAGTTTTTCAGGCTAGTCGATTACCCCCACTGGAAAATAAAAGTTTTATTGATATTTGAGCATATTGAAGATATTCTAAAGAACTACTGCTAACATTGCATCATGAACTAACTAATACGAGCTAATACTAATGACTATTAGTTTATTCACTAACTAATACAAATAAGTAGAACAAAATCAAATAACTCCATCTTCTTTCATCACGGACCCATCGCCGATTAGGTGGTCTATTTTCCCCTCGGGTTGCTCAAAGAAGTCTGCCACATCCAGGTGGGTGATGTCCTCATCGTCGTCATAGACAAAATTTGTTTCAGGGCCTTTTCTCTTTCGAGATGCTTGATAAAGATCAACCAAGTGTCTTGGTATACGGCAAGTCTTTGACCAGTGCCCTTTCCCACCGCAACGATAACATATAGTTTCTGAACCATTTGCCTTAGGATCTTCATGACCCCGTTTCTGCTTTCGGCGGTTATCTCTCTTTGGGGGTTGACGGACTTCATTGGAATTTCTTCCTTGTCTACGTCCCTGGCTATGACCCCGTTTACGACCATGACCATGGTCCTTTTCATGTTTGGCATAATGAGAGTGCACCTTATCTGCTTCAGGCAATGGTGTAGACCCAGTGGGTCGATTTTCGTGATTTCTCATGAGCAGGTCATTATTTCGCTCAGCCACTAGTAGAAGAGAAATCAGTTCAGAGTACTTTGTAAAGCCTTTCTCTCTGTACTGTTGTTGCAGTACTATATTGGAGGCATGAAACGTTGTAAACGTTTTCTCAAGCATATCATAATCGGAGATATTATCCCCGCATAGCTTCAACTTAGAAGTAATTCTGAACATTGCTGAATTATATTCAGAAACGGACTTAAAGTCCTGGAGCCTCAGATGAGCCCAATCATATCGTGCTTGTGGCAGAGTGACCAACTTCAGGTTGTCATATCTCTCCTTTAAGCCGTTCCACAAGACGAGTGGATCCTTGACGGTGAGATATTCAATCTTCAAACCTTCATCAAGGTGATGGCGCAAGAAAATCAAGGCCTTCGCACATTCTTGGGTGGATGCTTTTTCTCTATCTTTGATGGTGTCTCCGAGACCCATAGCATCTAAGTGGATTTCAGCATCCAACACCCATGTCATATAGTTCTTGCCCGAAATTTCGAGGGCAACGAACTTTCTTTTCGTAATGTCAGACATAATCGAAAATTAAATTAGGAAGAGGGAAATACCTTAGATTTTTCGAGAATGGTTCTTGATACGGTAGAGTCTCGTACTGATAACGTGTTATGAAATAATATAAAAGACAAGAACAATAACTCAAGAACAAGAGCAAATAGAGAGAAGAGTAGAGAGAGTTCTTCTTATTGATACTTAGAGAATGTTATGAGTGATTTACAATGGTAGAGAGCACCTTTATTTATAGGGAGGAGGATGATTTATCTACCAAGAATAGAACTATAGAATCTCTCTAATTAAAGACATTCACCTTAAATAGAAGTCTATTTATAAGAGACTCCAAATTTTAACTGCGAGTTATTTTGTTTTTTGCATAGGAGAATTGCCCGGGCATAGTGTTTTTTTTTTTTTTCTCTCTTTTTCTAAGAAAAAGACAGCTGACCCACAATATCCGGCAAGAATCTTTCGATTTGAAAAACTGCCCAACCAAAATCAAAAGAATCATTTGTTTTTATGACAAATCCTTCTTTGGAATTAGAGATTTGGTACTTTGGGACCACTTCTAGTCCCTTTCATTACTCTTCTTTACCTTTTTATCTTTTCTCTTTATACATAGGGAGAAAAAAATTTCCATTTGATATTTACATTAAATTAAATTATTTAATTTTCATAGTAAAAAATTATAAAATAATTAAGTTATAATATATATATATATATATATATATATATATTAGTTTGGTGTAAATAACGAGTACACTAAGCTAGCGTTTGATCATAGATTTTCAAATTTGTTTTGAAAATTTTGGGTAGAGTTTGTTTTGAAGATGAAAATATGTTTCTATATAAGGTTTCAAAACATATTTTACTTTTTTTTTTTTTTGAAAAAACATGAAACATGAGTTATATTCACAAGTTCTAAAAATTATCATAAATACGCGACAGTACCTTTATCAACAATTTATTATATTATCGCAAACCATAATTCTGAACATAAATAAATTTGGTAAAAAGTTATTATTATTATAATGAATTAGAAGACAAAACAACATTATTACAAAATAATAAATGATGGGTTCTTTTCTAAAATATAAAAGTTCGGGACAATTATAAAAAAAATATAATAATAATATTTTGGGCCGAATTGGTTATGGGATTTGAGTTTTAGATTTTAAAAATTTATTAAAATCTAGATAAAATCTATGGCCAAATATACATTTGCCAAAAAATTTTAAATATATTTTGATAAAATCTATGGCAAACGAGTCCTAAGTATTTACGGGAGGCTGTTGCAGCCTGTGGTGGGGTTAGTTTGGTGAAGAATTAGAAAGAATCAATAGGTGTTTTGTCAGGAGATATATAGTCTTGAAGACAATGAGATTTGTTTTACGCGATCCTCTACTATCATTGTTAAGTTTGACGATTCTATTGATAATCTTTTTTCGTTACTTTTACTTCATCTCAACATTGGTAGAAGTTTCCAAAAATATGCACGATTTTCATACTTGACGATTAAAAGTTTCGACGAAATGATTGTAGTTGAATTTTCGTCACTCTAAGTTTTTTTGTCTGTTAGACAAGCGCCTAGGGTTAGTTTTATATTAATAAAAAAAAAGAAAATACAACAATTAGAAAAAGTAAAATAAGGGGATAATAGCATCAGTTTTGTTACCCATATAACAAAATTGCACCAAATCTTACCGGACAAATCCTATTGAGGCCAAAATAGCCTCATCTACTAGTAAGCGTGTAAGAAAAAAAAATACACGGACCAAATATTGTACAATCATCATAGAATTTATAATATATTCTGTGATGATATTACATATGATAATACTTAATAAATGGAAGACTAAAATGAGGATAGAATGAAATTGTAGATTACTCTAATTATAATTTCATTGAAATATGAAAATCTGACCAACTTTGGTAGTGTTGAGTCATAGATTTTCAAATTTGTTTTAAAATTTGGGTGTACATTTTGGCCGATTAATGAATAATAACATCATTATGTTTGATTTTTCTTTCTTCCTTTTTTCTTTTCCTCTTGTCACGTAGATGCTTCTCAGATGAAATAGTGACAATAATATCACTCTTTATGAAAAGAAAAGGGAGGAAAAAAATATTTAGTTTCAAATCTTTATAATAAATCTAAGTGTTTGGCTAAAAAGTTATGTAAATACTTATTAGGCTCAAGAACAATTGAAAATAATAAGTGTTAATCGGAATCAAGCGTAATATGAACTAGAAAATATCGTATAGCTAAGATTGGTGATGATAGTGTAGATATCTTGAGATATAAGAACAATAGAACAAGTAACAATCTTTGTACAAGAGAGAGAGAGTTGTATATTCTGAATAGCAAAATACACATAAGCCTTTACAAATGGAAGGTCCCCTTTATATATTAAGGGACCTTCCTCGAAATAATCAAAGAAAAGTACAGAGGTTGGTGGTCTCAGTGTACGGAGGAGTCGGAGCTTCAAACGACGTCGTCTTGAGTCATGTCACTCGGTCCGTCCACTTGCTGGGGTCGACCTTACTTGAGTCGGCCTAAGTTAGGCCAGTCTCTATGTCAAGGTCGTGCGTAGATAGCATATGAACATAGGGAACCAAATTTTCCCAATACAGATAGTTCCTCCGTTTGTTGGGGACGTAGCAGAGAGACGTCTTCAACGAACGGACATTCGTGCTTGATCTTTCTAAAAATTTGGTCGTACCTGTAGATACTGTGGAAAAAGGGTGTGATCATATGCGAAGGTGTTATGTCGTTGACATATAACCTCTTTTTAGGTCTCCTTTTTAGGATGACATCATTGATCGCGTGCGTGGTCATTACTTTTTCTCCCAAGGCGGTTTAGGACATGACGCGACGTTTTGGTTTCCCGCGCCAGTTTACGAATCATACTGTTTCGATTTCCGTGTACCTTTCCTAATAAGTAGAGGAAAGGTTGAACCTAATTCAACTTTCAAACCTTTCCAGAGGGTATTTTCTCAATCTTTTTCTGGTACTTGTCGATCTTTTTAAAGTTTTTGTTCCTGGGAATCGAACCTGTGTACCTGAAGCGTTTTTCTTTCATAATCTTCATCATGGTTAAGCATCGCCACGACAGCGAAGAGACCAAGGGTGATGCCCCTTCTAGGGTTTCATCGTCCTCAGACGATGGGGAAGGAGGAGCCGAGGAGGTCCTCGTTCCTCTATCAACGTCCAACATACTTCCGCAGGACATGGTCACACGGAAGGATTTTAACAACAAATATAAAATCCTCTTGGCTGCTGACGTCATCTCACTTGGCTGCTCTCAGGAAGTCGTACAACATTCCTGATTACATTGAGATGGTTCCCGCTGGGACAGACTACGTCATTGTGCACAGGCCTGGATATTGCACATTTTATGAGTATGTTTTTCGTATTGGGTACATCCTCCCGCTCAATCATATAGCGGGGGAGCTTTATCGTTGGTATGGGGCGTGTCCGGCCCAACTTACCCTGTACGCGCTGAAGGTGTGAAGGATTCTTACCACGTACGCGGCTAAGGCTGGGAAAGAGGTTTCCGTTCACCACCTCTCTCACATGTTCAGCATGAGCTTCATGAGAGGTACCATGCTTCAGTTGGTACGTCGGGGTAAGAAGAGTTTTGTGGTGCAAGCCGATGACAAGGCCAGTCGTAAATTTTGGAAGAGATTTTTCTACGTTCGTACTGAGCATCTGGCGTCTAACCCCGAAGGGTTCCCGAAGGCATGGAACATAGCATGTAAGCGTTTCTATATGCAGTTTTTACGGCAGTCTTGTTTTGTCGGCTTAACCACCGTAGATTTCTTTTTACCTTTATGTAGTGACAGCTCACACTCCTCGCCGGATTGATGACATTAGGTCGTGGGTGAGAGAATTAATACCGTTTGCGGAGGAATGTCGTACCTGGCCAGAATTCCTCAGGCTCTATGGCCCGACAGGTAACAGCCTTGCATGTTTTTCCTTTCCGTTCTGGCTTGGAGACTCCCCTTAATTTTCTTGCTCAACTCATACATGTTTTGGTAGGTCGGAGTGTTTCGAAGAAGGCGCAGAAGAAGAAGAAGAAGAAAACTGTGGTCGGCCCTTCTAGGGCGACGTCTGATTCTGATGAGGAGGATATGCTCCTCGTAGGTACGTCCAGGGGCTGTGCTTCTCCCCCTTCAAGGCAAGAGGCTGCATCAACGGCAACTCCCGAAGCGATGTCTGAGGCGGTGCTTGGGGTCGCGCTTGAGATGACGCCCGAGGAGATATCGACGGCTGTGCCTTGGGCCGTCCCCCAGGTTGCCCCTATAAGGACGCCCACTATCGAAGTAACGCCATCTTAGCCCGACTTGCATCCCACATAGGGGAGCCTTGAAGAATAAGAGTCGTTGGAAATGGAGAGATGCCGGATTCGTGCTGGCAAGGCGGTGGTCACACAGACAGAAAAGGTTAAGCCACCCCGCCGTGAGTCTAGGCCGGTCTTCATGGCTGAATCCATTCGCTCGGGGAGGTATACTCTTAGAAGGGAGGCAGTTACTGACCTCCGCCCGACACGTGCTCGGGATAGAGGATCGCGGGCGGCCGCAGAGAGAGGGGGTGAATGTGTGGATGTGGCGAACCCGGAAATCGCCATCGAGGACGCGAGCGGAGAAGGTGGGTCCATGGACCAAGTGGAGATGGTGGCTAGCCAGTTTTCCCATCGCATAGTGATTCCCAGTCATTACAATTTGTTGGAAAATAGCGATGAGGTGGCCATCAGTATGAAACTTTTATGTACGGGTCCGAGAGCGCAGACCTGGCGGAGACCAGTGACAAGAACTTGGCCCGAAGAGTGGCGGGAGTGGCCTTGCAGGTATGTCTTTTTACTTGATTGATTTTTTTTTGTATTTGTGGAGGGTGATTTTCCTTGCACTTACTTTTCGACTTTTTTCAGACTCTTATCTTGGAGGAGGAGAGGGGTCGACGTCTGAAGAAGAAAGTGGCCAAGTACAATAAGTTTGTGCAAAAGTATAACAGGACGCGTGAGGCACACCGAACCTTGGCTAATATGTATAAACAAGACCCTAACTTTAGGGTGTTCCGTGAGGGCCTCGTGCAGTCTGAGGCACAGTTGAAGAAGAGGGTGACTGTGCTGGAGAAAGTTGACGAGCAACTCACGGTTGCTGTTGCTCGGGATGCGGAAATGGAGATCCTTATTCAATCTAAGGATGAAGAATTACAACTCGGCCGCGTAGTGGCGGAGGAGGCAGTGAAATTGCGCACTCGAGTTGCAGACTTAACGACGGAACTTGATGCCAAGAAGGCTGAGGTTGAGGACCTCAAGCGGGCTCTTGCACAGGCCGATGCGTCTCGTGAGGCACACGAGATGTGGGTGTATGCGGAGGCCCGGATAGTCGTACTTTATGAATTTTGGCGGCCGGGCGAGCATTCGAGGCAGAAGTTGAGAGCCAACACCGGTTGGTTAGAGCTGCCCGTGAAGCGGCATGCTATAGTCCCGAATCACCGGCCCGGGAGGGGGGTAACTCTGCAGACATTAACCGTTTGGAGTCCAACTCTTGGATTTTCAAGGCGTATCCTCCTGGGAATGAAGACGGGCCACATGAAGACCAGGCGGGGCAGGATAATTAGAGTGGTGGAGGCCTTTAGCATTTTTTTGTAAATATGTTTGTAAATACTGATTTTTGTATCATGGGTGCTGACCTTTTTGAAGATAAAGACATATGACTTTTTCCATAGTTAATTTTTTCTGTTTTCTAGAACCTTGTTGTATTTTTTGCCGTTGTTGAATCTAAGTGGGTCATTTGGTGGCCTTGACCGTGTAGAAATGATGGCTTCGGCTACGTAAATTTTGACAACCTTTGTTACGTGAAAAATGTGGACTTAGCCGTATAGAACAATGACTTTTAGCTATGTAAGATCTGACGGTCTTAATCCGTGTTTGACGGAAACCTTAACCATGTAAGATTTTTGTGGCCTTGGCCGTGAAAAAACGATAGCCGCAGCCATGTGAAATTCGACGGCCTTAGCCATGTAAAAACAATGGCCTTAGGCATGTAAAAATTGACGGCCTTAGCCGTGTAAAAACGATGGCCTTAGCCATGTAAAAGTCGACGGCCTTAGCCGTATAAAAACGATGGCCTTAGTCATGTAACATTCGACGGCCTTAGCTGCCTAAAAACGATGGCCTTAGCCATGTAAAATTCGATGCTATTCCGCCTATTTCGTCAAGATAAACAAGGCGGATTCTATCATAAGTCGTTCCCGCCAAGAAAAAAAGTGCAGCACCAGTAATCCACGAGATATTATTTGTAAAAGGGCTCCATTAAGTCCCGTATCGGTTGGGGAACTGATTCCTATAATTATGAAACCCATATGAGAGACAGAGGAATAGGCTATTCTTTTTCCGTTGGCCAAGAGATGTTGAAGCTGCATAGATTATTTGTATTATACCTATTATCATCAACCAAGGAGAAAATATAGAATGGGCATTAGGTAATAATTCCATATTGATTCGAATCAATCCATACGCTCCCATTTTTAATAAAATTCCGGCTAGAAGCATACAAGTACTCTAATGTGCTTCTCCATGGGTATCTGGTAACCATGTGTGTAGGGGGATAATGGGCGATTTGACAGGAAAATCAATAAAAAATCCAATATAGAATATTATTTCTAAAACCACAGGATATGACTGATTAACTGATGTTTCAAAATTTAATGTTGGTTCATTAGAACCATATAAAGCAAGACCCAAAACTCCCATTAAGAGAAAAACATAACCCCCCGCCGTGTACAAAATAAATTTTGTAGATGAGTACAGACGTTTCTTTCCTCCCCACGTGCATAAAAGTAGATAAGCAGGAATTAATTCTAACTCCACATGATGAAAAAAAGTAAAAGGTCCCGAGACGAAAATGATCCAATTTGACCACTGTACATTGCTAACATGAGAAAATGGAATAATCGAGAATCTCGAGTAACTGGCCAAGCCGCTAAAGTAGCTAAAGTAGTGATAAATCCTGTTAATAAAATGGGTCCTATAGAAAGTCCATCTATTCCTAATCTCCAATGGAAATCAAAAATATTGATCCATTTATAATCATCCACTAGTTGGATTAATGGATCATCCGATTGGAAATAATAACAAAATGCATAAGTCGTTAGAAGGAGTTCTAAAATACATATACATATAGTATACCACCTAATTACCCTATTTCCTTTATGGGGAAGAAAGAAAATTAAGGAACCCGCAAATATTGGAAAAACTACAATTATTGTTAACCAAGGAAAATAATTCGTAGTAAAGACAAGATACACTTGGACCATAAAAACCCGTGCTCAAAACAATGTGATTTTCGAGCACAAGTTTGTCGGAAAAAAAATTTAAATAGATTCAAGTAGAGTTTTCTCGAACGTATCAATAAGCTAGACCCATACTTCGAGTTGTTTCATGCCATAAATAAACTCGGACACTCAAGAAATCTGTTGGACAGGCGATTCATTCTTACTTAAAACCTAATAAACCTCAGTTCCAAAAAATCATATCTTCTACCAAGACATTTACCGAGGAAGCAGAAGCCCTTTTGAAAGAAGCTATTCAGGAACAAATGGACCGTTTTATACTTCAGGAACAATCAAAAAGAAATATTGATCACTTTTGTCTTAATCTTAATAAAAATGTCTTAATCTTAATTAAAAAAAAAGGAATCAAGCATCTTGGATTCAAATATTCAAACAGTCTTTCTTGCTATCGAAATCTAAAAAAAATATATGGAAATAAATTGCGTCTAATAGGATTTGAACCTATACCAAAGGTTTAGAAGACCTCTGTCCTATCCATTAGACAATGGACGCTTTTCATTCTGATTTTTTTCGTATTTTCACTTTTTGTTTGAAAAAAAACAGAAAGAATCGGATGTGAAAGAATTTATGGAATTGTATATTCAATGATGTACTAATACTAATAAACTAAATTTGATTTAATGAATACATTAAAATATTTAGAATAAATAGATATAGAGCGGGTAGCGGGAATCGAACCCGCATCGTTAGCTTGGAAGGCTAGGGGTTATAGTCGACGTTGATTCATTATTTTTAACGTCTCTAATTCAAAACCGAACATGAAACTTTGGTTTCATTAGGCTCCTTTATGGAGATGAGTCAATTTATAGATCTAGGATGTGAACAAAATTCGAAAAAAAAAAGAATTCTACTTAGCCATGTAAAAACGATGGCCTTAGCCATGTAAAATTCGACGGCCTTAGCCATGTAACAACGACGGCCTTAGCCATGTAAAATTTGACGGCCTTAGCCATGCAAAAACGATAACCTTAGCCATGTAAAATTCGACGGCCTTAGCCGTGTAAAAAAATGGCCTTAGCCATGTAAAATTTGATGGTCTTAGCCGTGTAAAAGCGATGGCCCTAGCCATGTAAAACGATGGCCTTAGCCATGTAAATTTTGGCAGCCTTAGCCGTGTAAAAACGATGGCCTTATCCTTTTTGTGTATTGTAGATGGACGTAACCTTTTTATACATTTGGATATGGCCGTAGCCCTTTCATTCATTTGCAGATGGCCGTAGCCTTTTCATACATTTGGAGATAGCCGTAGCCTTTTCATACATTTGGAGGTAACCGTAGCCTTTTCATACATTTGGAGATGGTCGTAGCCTTTCTATACATTGGAGATGGTACTAATCCAGTCCCTGTATCATGTCGGGCTTGGAGATTACATGGAGAGGCTGATATGATACACTTGTACTGCAAATATCTCCAGGTGTTCCCTTTGCCACCTCGTTAAAAACCTTCCCGAGAAAATCCAATTGGGACAAAAACCGGGTAAGGGAAAAAGAGTACGACTTAGGAGACGCCTTTTAGAAGTGTAAATGTTTGAGGTGAGCGATGTTCCAGTTGTTCTGGAGCATTATTCCCTGCATTGTCTCTAGCTGGAATGCTCCTTTCCCGACTGTCGCTGTGATCTTGTAGGGTCGTTCCCAGTTTGTGCCCAGTTTTCCTTCATTTGGGTCTTTGGAGGCCAACGTCTTGGCTTTGAGGACGTAGTCTCCTACTTTGAGTGGCCTTATTTTTGCCCTTTTATTGTAATATCTTTCGACTTGTTGTTTTTGGGCTACCTACTGATGTGGGCCATTTCCCTTCTTTCTTCGGCTTCATCAAAATCTTGAAGTCCGCTAGTGTCATTTTCTGTTCCACTGGTGTGCGAATACCTTATGCTAGGTTCGCCTACTTCGACAGGTATGACTGCGTCGGTTCCATAAACTAGTGAGTACGGGGTTTTCCTGGTGCTGGACTTGGGTGTAGTTCTGTGTGCCCACTAGACTTCAGGTAGTAGTTCGGGCCATAGCCCCTTGGCGTCTTCAAGCTTCTTTTTCAGTATTTTTAGAATTATTTTGTTGGAGGACTCCGCTTGGCCGTTGGCGGTAGGGTGGTATGGCTTGGATAGTATCCTTTTTATGTGCCATTTCTCGAAGAACTCGATCGTTTTTTGACCGATGAACTGACGCCCGTTGTTGCAGATGATTTCTTTAGGGATGCTGAAGAGGCATATGATGTTCTTCAATATGAAGGCGATGACTTCTTGTTCGTGTATTTGCGCGTATGCACCTGCTTCTACCCACTTGGAGAAATAGTCAGTTAATAAATGTAAAAATTGTACCTTTCCTTGTCCTGCGAGTAGTGGGCCGACTATATCTATTCCCCATTTGATGAATGGACAGGGGGAAGTGACGGAATGGAGGGGTTCTCTTAGCTGGTGTATCATTGGGGAGTACTTTTGGCATTGTTCCATCGTTGAACATATTCAGCTGCCTCATTTTTCATGGTGGGCCAGTAGTAGCCAGCACTAATGATGCATCGCACAAGGGCGCAATTGCCAGTGTGAGTGCCGCAATGCCCTTCTTGCACTTCTTTGAGTACCGGCCTTGTTAGGTGTGGCCCTAGGCACTTGGCTAAGGGGCCACCGAACGTCCTTTTGTAAAGGTCATTGTTGATCATGCAGTATCGGGATGCCTGTACGCGAAGTTTATTCGCCTCTTTTTTATCGGGGGGTAATGTCCGTCCTGCAGATAAGATATGAACTGGTTGCGCTAGTCCCAAGTTAGGTTTAAATAAAGTACCTCGGTGTGATCAATGGACGAGTGGAGGAGCGTGAACACACTTTTTTGTTGATGTTTTTGGTGGTTGCGACCAACTTTGCCAGGCTGTCCGCTTCAATGTTTCGTGCTCTGGGAATTTATTCAGAGCAGCATTCGTCAAATGTAGCCATCATCTTGCAGATTTCTGTATGGTACTTTTGTTGCCTTTGCTATTTGATTTGAAAAGCCCCAGTGACCCGGCTTACCACAAGTTGGGAGTCGCAGTGGAGGAGGACTTGGCCTCGTTGTTAGTCTTTTCTGGGTATTGTATGGACTGGCAAGTTGTTTCGCCCGTGGGGACCTCAAGAACGAGTCCCAGTCCCGATCTTGGTGTATTAGCGGCGCCATCCGTATAAAGGACCCATAGGTCATTTTTGGATGATGCGCATTGTGCCTCGAGTTCCGCCTTTGGCAGGACTTTCGTCGGCAATAAAGTCAGCTAGGACTTGCGACTTGATGGCGGTCCTTGGAAGGTATGTGATATCATGCTCGCTGAGCTCAACGGCCTATCTGGCGAGCCGTCCTGAGAGTTTGAGCTTGTGTAAGACGCTCCTTAAAGGGAAGGTCGTTACTACCCTTATGGGTAGCATTGGAAATAAGGTCGCAGCTTTCGTGAAGCTACTACGAGTGCCAATGCCAGCCTTTCAAGGTGTGGGTACCGGGTTTTGGCGTCCACTAATGTTTTGCTAATGTAATAGATAGGATATTGCGTACCTTTATTTTAGCACACTAGGACGGCGCTGACCGCGACTTCTGATATGGCCAAGTACACCAACAACGGTTCGCCTGGGTTGGATTTGACTAGTAGGGGTGGAGATGATAGATATGCCTTCAAACTTCTCAAGGTGTCGATGCGTTCTTCGTTCCATTGTAGTCCCTGGTCTTTTTTCAATACACCGAAGAATTTATGGCACCTGTAGGAGGAGCGTGAGATGAACCTGTAGAGGGAGGATATTCGACCCGTCAGCATTTGCACTTATATTTTTGCTGCTTAGTATTTCTGGGATGGCTTCTATGGCTTTGATCTGGTCTGGGTTGACTTCGATCCCACTTCGTGACACCAAAAATCCCAGGAACTTTCCCTAGGCTACGCCGAAGGCGCATTTTTCAAGATTCAGTTTCATACCGTGTATTCTTAATATTTCAAATACTTCCTTCAAGTGATCGAGGCGGCCCTCCTTCTTTGACGACTTCACTAGCATGTCATAAATATAGACCTCCATCTTTTTTTCGAGTTGCTCTTTGAACATTGTAGTCACCAGCCTCTGGTATGTAGCCCCCGCATTCTTGAGCCCGAAAGGCATTACCTTGTAGCAGTATATTCCTTGGTGAGTGATGATGTTCGCCTTCTCCTGATATTCCTCGGCTATCATGATTTGATTGTAGCCGGAGTATGCGTCTAGGAGCTTAACAGCTCATGCCCTGCCGTTGCGTCTATTAATTGGTCGATGTGGGGAAGTGGGAATGAATCTTTTGGACATGCTTTATTTAGGTCGGTGAAATCAACGCACATCCGCCACTTCCCATTTTTCTTTTTGACCATTACATCGTTGGTGACCCATTCCGGATACTTGGACTCCCTAATGGAACCGTTCTCCAACAGCTTGTCTACTTCTTCACTTACTGCTTCGTTGATGGCGGCATTGAATTTTCTCCTCACCCACCGCACGGGCGGGTGTAGCGGATCGACATTCAGTTTGTGGGAGGCAATTTCTCGTGGAATCCCTTTCATATCTTCATGGGAAAAAGCAAACAGGTCTGCGTGGTTAGATAGAAATTCAAGATACTTACTTGGATTTGAAAGGTAGTGGCCTATATAAGCCTTCTTTGTGGAATCGTTGTTGCTCAGCTGGACGAGGTCAAAATCTTCGACCATGGCCTTTTTAGCCTCAACGTCATCAGGATCTTTGATGGCGTGTTCTGTCGGATGGACCTTAGTCCCCAATAGGGCTGATTGTTATGCCTCCGCACTCGCTCCTTTGAGCTGCTTGGTGTGCGTGTAATATTGAGCTATTTTATAACACTCTTGGGCAATGCGCGACTCGACCCGTATGCTGTACACCCCCCAAGGGGTAAGGAATTTGATCACTTGATAGAAACTGGAGGGGACTGCCCTCATGGCATGTATTCACGGACGTCCAATGATGGCGTTGTATGTCGTTTCTTGGTTCATTATATGGAAAGTGGTTTCCACTGTAACTCCTCCTACCAGAACGGGCAGCGTTACTCCCTAGAGGTTCTTTCCACTGCATTGTTAAAACCGGTTAGTGTTATACATCGTGGAATTATCTTATCCTCGAGTCTCATTAGTGCAAGGACTCTTTGATGGATGATACATGCGCCACTGCCATCGTCGACCATAATCCTTTTAACGCCAGTATCTACTATGCGTAGAGCAATAACTAAAGCATCATAATGGGGGAACAACAAACCGTCGGTATCAGAGTTATCGAAGGTGATACTATCTTCGAAGTCATCATACCGTTCATGAGCGATGGTTCTCTTTAATTTGTTAGTGGTGGAGAATTTGACATGGTTGATTGCTGAGTCATTGTTGTCCGCAATGGTCATGTTGATGGTGCATGTTGGTGATGGCAGCCTTGGTAGGCCGTGAGGTTGTTCCCGCCCGCACGCGAAATTGAGTTTTCCTTTATTGCTGAGCAGTTCTTTCAAGAATCTTTGGTTCAACATCCGGACCACCTCATGCCGGAGACCTGTGCAGTCTTCGGTTCTGTGCCCCCGTTCCTGGTGGAACTCACATAGGGCGTTTGATTTTCTGGTGGTGGGGTCTGACTTCATCTTCGCCAGCCATTGTACTTTGATGCCCAGCTTCTCCAATGCGTACACTACTTCTGAAGGAGATACACAAAACATATGTGCAGATAGTAAATGAGTCATACATCTGTCGTTCCTCAGTAGGGTAACATGTCGTTGTAAGGCGTCCGCGTGCCTAGGCGGATGCGAAGATCTGATGTATGGTTGGTGCCTTTCCCTGTTGAGGCGTGGGACTTGTTCCCGTCGTCCTTCTTTACGTCGGTCTCTTCGGATTTTTGGGTTCACTGTTATTAGCCGCCGGGTCGAGCCATTAAGATCATCGTCGTCTCCACGTACCTCGTCACAATAGGCGTTGTGAATTTCTTCCCAGGTGGTGGGGGAATATTTCATAAGACGGCTAAGCAGTTTCCTGGTTGCCCGTGAGCCGTGCCTGCTGAGTCCATTCTGAAAAGTTGCGACTGACATGCCTTCAGACACGTTTGGTAGGCTCATTCTGGCCCTGTTGAACCTGGCTAAGAACTCTATGATCCGTTCTCCCGAGGCCTGGGACAGCAAAGATGTAGTTGATCCGTGCTTCCGCTTTCTTGGCTCCGTGTCGGTGACAAATTAATCTGCCATTTTCTCGAACGTGGAGATACTTTTGGCAGGTAGCTGGGAGTACCACGTTAGGGCCCCTCCTATTAGCGTTTCGCCGAACTTCTTTAGATGTACGGATGGTACCTGCTCCTTTGATAGATCATTACTTTTGACTGCCATGACATAGTGAATTAGATGGTCCTCAGGATCTGAGGTCCCGTCATATACCTTCAAGTAGGGGGGGGGGGGGGGGATTTTAAAGGTCTTTGGGATGGGGTATGGTGCAGCTCCTTCTGTGTAAGGTTGTTCAACGAACCTTCCCACGTCTCGCTTTGGTAGCAGCTTAGGCGCACACGGGATCTTGTCCACTCTTTCTTGGTGCTCCTTCATCTGGTCGCGAAGCGACCTATTTTCGTTTTCCATTTCCTCCATCTTTTTGAGGATGGCTGTGAGTGCCCCCCCGTGGGCTTGAGCCTCGACGGGCACATCGTTTCTTCGTGTGACTTTGAGTCCATCTTCCGCTGCGACATGGTCTGTCGCTGGTGTGCATCTAGCGTTTTGGGATGGCTTCCCAGCTTAACTACTTAGAGCGTTTGTCAACCACTCTTCCAGCAACTTTTTACTTCTGGGGGGTGCTTCTTTAGTTGTAGATGTAGAAGCCTCTTTTTCTCGTGGAACCACCAGATCTTCGGAAGGGGATGGTGGGTTTTCCAAGTTTATCAGGGTACTAGGGGTTGTGTAGAGCATCCCCTTCACCAGCTGTGTTGAGAGGCCCATGAGATCGGCTATAATATCCACGATAGCCGATCTCATGGGCTTGAGCCTCGACGGGCACATCGTTTCTTCATGTGACTTTGAGTCCATCTTCCGCTGCGACATGGTCTGTCGCTGGTGTGCATCTAGCGTTTTGGAATGGCTTCCCAGCTTAACTACTTAGAGCGTTTGTCAACCACTCTTCCAGCAACTTTTTACTTCTGGGGGGTGCTTCTTTAGTTGTAGATGTAGAAGCCTCTTTTTCTCGTGGAACCACCAGATCTTCGGAAGGGGATGGTGGGTTTTCCAAGTTTATCAGGGTACTAGGGGTTGTGTAGAGCATCCCCTTCACCAGCTGTGTTGAGAGGCCCATGAGATCGACTATAATATCCACGATAGCTTTCATTCTTGCGTTATTTTCAGCCATTATAGGTTGTAGAAAGTGGTTTTGAAGGATCTCTAGAAGCAAACTATAACATTGATTCACGAAATCCCCACAGACGGTGCCAAATTGTTTGGCTAAAAAATTGTGTAAATACTTATTAGGCTCAAGAACAATTGAAAATAATAAGGGTTAATCGGAATCAAGTGTAATATGAACTAGAAAATATCGTGTAGCTAAGATTGGTAATAATAGTGTAGATATCTTGAGATGTGCGAACAATAGAACAAGTAATAATCTTTGCACAAGAGAGAGACAGAGAGAGAGAGAGAGAGAGAAAGAAAGAGAGCGAGTTGTATATTCTGAATAGCAAAATACACATAACCTTTTATAAAGGGAAGGTCCCCTTTATATATTAAAGGACCTTCCTCAAAATAATCAAAGAAAAGTACAGAGGTTGGTGGTCTCATTGTACAGAGGAGTCAAAACTTCAAACGACGTCGTCTTGAGTCATGTCACTCGGTCCGTCCACTTGCTTGGGTCGACCTTACTTGAGTCGGCCTCAGTTAGGCCGGTCTCTATGTCAAGGTCGTGCGTAGATAGCATAAGAACATAGGGAACCAAATATGCCCAATACACTAAGAAATAATTTACTTGTATGAAGCTGGAATATGACAACCATTTAATATATAAAATTTTAGTGAGATAGTATTGGTAGTCAAAAGGGAGTTAAAAGTACAGTTAGACCTCTCTGTAACAATATTTTTATATAACAACACTTCACTATAAAAACTAAACTTTTTCGGACCTAAATTTTATTTTGTATTAGAATATATATTTTCTATAACAAGAATTCATAATAACAATCCAAAAATATCTAAAACAAACAAATTTGTTATAAAGAAGTTTCACTGTAAGTGGCCAGTATATAATTTCGAAACTTGTTAAAAGGTCTTAAATATTTTATCGCATATCTTATAGATCAAATAATTTATACTTTTCTTAAGAAAAACAAGTTATTGAAATTCGAACTACTTTAAAATTGAATCCAGGCACAAATTGAGGAGTAGCTAGGAGTTAGGATACCCGATGTGAGCTTGTAGATAGGTCCACATATCCAAAAGATTTTCCATATATGGGAAATCCATTAATTATTCATACCCAAAAAAGCCTATCAAATCCCTAGAAGAACCACTTTTTGAGCTTCTTTTTTGCCAAAAAAATAAATAGAATATTAACATTAGTTTGTAGCGTAACTATGGGTTTCTTTAACCTTCTTATTTTATACAAATGTCCATTTTACAATTAATAATGTCTAGCACACCTTTGCTTAGGCAGGTAGCCCACGTTATGTTGTCCATTATATACAAGAATCCATGACCTAACCACAAAAAATTAAATTGAACTAATGTGGTTTGTTTGTTTGTTTATGCTGGGTAATCTCCAAGAGGATCCTTTCACGTAATTACGAGTATATTTTATTGATTACCAAGTGCTTTGTGCAGTGTATCTTTACAAGTAATTCTTTTTTAAGAAAACGCTACATGAAATTAGTTAGTCATATGACAACAACAACGACAACCCAGTATAATCTCACTTAGTGGGGCCTGGGGAGGGTAGTATGTACGCAGACTTTATCCCTACCTTTGGGTAGAGAGGCTGTTTCCAAATAGACCCCCGACATTCTTCCCTCCAAGAACTTACTACCTTGCTCTTGGGGAGACTCGAACTTACAACCTCTCGGTTGGAAGTGGGGATTGCTTACCATCAGAGCAACCACAATATATTATTAGTCATAGATTAGCTTGAAGAGAGATTCTTTTATTGTTGTAGTTTAAAAAAATGATAATATCTCAATATTAAATTTCTAGCTTCTGCGGTTAACTGTCTTTTTTTATTTTTCGATTCGTTTAAATTACAAACTGGTAATTTTAATTCCTAATGTTCAAGCATGTTCCTCGGTTTTGTATTATTTATTGAAATAGCTTTTTTTTTTAGCAGTGACACGTATGATATAATTGGGCAACTATACTAAAATAATGTGGATTAATGATAATATGTTTAGTTAAAAATACTTTTTTATCAATATCATTAGAATATGCGTTCTAAACCGGCCATTGTAGAGTCAATAATGTCAATTAGTTGACATCAACCTTGTAGAGTCAATCAGTCAATAAGTCAAATCTCAAAATATATAAGTAGTACTTAGTAAATTCAATCAGTCCGTGGAATTTTTTCAATCGGTTGGGGGTTCAAATTAGGGGTGTTCAAAACCGATCCGAAACCGAAAATCGAACCGAACCGAAGCTTAATGGCTTAATGGTAACGGCTTAACGGCTTAACTGACGGGGAACGGATTAAAAATTTTTTATTAACGGCTTCTCGGATTGGGGGCGGATTATTCAATTTTCTTAACGGGTAATCCGTTAACCCGTTAAGAATATATATATATATATATATAATTTATTTTTATTTATATAATTATATATATTAAATATAAAAAACTAAAAACCAAATTACAAAAATAATTAAACAAATACCCCCACCCGTATGTGCTGTACAGTGTAGTGTGTGCTGTCTCCACCCCACCACAAAACTAATTATCTAATATTCTGTTATGCTAGGAATGTTTCTTCCCAGATCTACTTCCTATCCTAGGAATGTTTCTTCCCAGATCTACTTCCTATCCAACATAACTTGGAGAAGTTTGAATATACTAGTAAATATGTGTGTGGCAAATTGATTCTTGTAAGTGTCTGCTGATGTACTAAATTGGACAGTGAGGCGTGAGCTACTGAGCTTGCAGCCTTGCATTATAAATTGAATGCAGTGTGCGGACAGAATACATTTGAGCCCTTAGGTATTAAACCGATAAACCGCCCAGTAATCGCCCGATAAGAGCTAACCCGATACCAATCCGGCCGATATCTTATCGGGTGGCTAAGGGATGAATACATTTAAAAGCCGATAACCGTTAAACCAAACCGTTAGAGTAAAAAGCCGCCCAATCCGCCCAATGAACACCCCTAGTTCAAATGGTGAGCCGAGGAAATTTCTGCACTGAAATTAGACCTGACTTTACTTGAAGGAGAAATCATTGACTTTGATCTTTTTGACTTTTTTCTTGGCGTAATACATACGGAGACACCTAAAGTTGGTACGATTTTTCACTTAGACACTTAAAATAGGTTTTTTTTTTTCAGTTAAACACGTTTCTTAGGCAATTCTCATACCAATTAGACACGTTTTTTGCTGGCTTATTAATTATTGTGTAGGAATTTGCTGCAGCTTTAAAAGAAGTTTTACCCAATGCTGAATTTAGGATGAGTGCCAGGCATATCTGGTATAATTGGGATAAAAATGGGAAGGAGAGGAAATGAGAAAATAGTTTTGGAGGTGCTCCAAATCTAGTTATGAAGTTAAGTTTATTTGTAAGGATATTTGTAGGGATTTATTATATTATCCAAAAAAAATATGGGTTAGAGCCTAGTTTAAGTGTCTAATTGGAATGAGAATTGCCTAAGAAAAGTGTCTAATTGAAAAGATGCCTAGTTTAAGTGTCTAAATAAAAGATCGTGCCAACTTTAGGTGTCTCCGTATGTATTACGCCTTTTTTCTTTTATGTTTAGATCCCTCCCAACCGCTAATTATACAAGAAATAAGGGGTAGGGAGGATTAGGTGGGATAAGAGGTGGGATTAAATTTATACTTTGTTTGGTTGGAGGTATAAATTAATCCAAGAATAAATTTATACCTCCAACCAACTAAAGTATAAATTTAATCGCACCTATTATCCCATCTTATTCCATCTTATACCATCAAATGTGGTATTAATTTGTACTATATTTGAAGTGGTATAAATTAGTACAAGTGGTATAACTGCAGGATTATAATTCCGATACTATTTTTTCCGCATAGCAAACGATCCATAAGGAAGTTTGGTATGAGGCATAAGAAGGTATAAGAAGGTATAAGGGTGATACAAAAATTTAATACCACCTTAATACTCTGTTTGGTTAACAAACTAGGTATAAGTTATCCCGGTATTAATTTTAATACTGGAATAACTTATACCTTATATAAGGTATAAGGTGGGGTAATTAGCACCATTATAACTTATACCTTCTTCTTAGAAATTATGTAATTGTCATTTTTTATACGACATACCAAACAATATAATGAATAAACAACAATCCATGCATAACTTATCTCAATATAACTTATACATGTCACTTATACCGGTATAAATCTTATTCCAACCAAACGACCCCTGAGAGGATCCGTGCGTGGGAAAATTCAATGTTATCTTGCGTGCATGTCTAAACTCTAAACCCTCTATTGACTATTCCCTCATGCCCATTTTAAATGATTTTTGGCTGTTCTCACACATTTAAGGAATTTATTTTTTAATATTGATTAATAATAAAATTGGTCATAGTAATCTTAATTTATTAATTAAAAATCTAATAAAATACTCATATGCTCTTTACTCCAATGAAAACTTTGATTAAAAAAAAAGTTAATTCTTTCTTAATATCTGAAAAAAATGAATATTATGAACCAAAAAAGAAGTAAAAAGTTAATTAAGTGGACCGGAAGGAATAAAATAGAATATCATAAGAGTGTAGGTGAATTAAGTTGTTCAAGCCTCGTTAAGCTCCTTAATTTATATTACCTTTTTCGGATATATTTATTTCAAAGGGTGTGTTCGAAATATCATATTAAAATAATAAAATTGATTTATTTACAAATAATTACATGATTTGACATGTTTATATAGCTTAAAGTGTGTGGGTAAAAATTCCTAGCTGTTACCAGGGCCGGCTTCCTGGGAAACAGGGGCAGACCTATATAGACAATAGAGGAGTCACTGGAATCCGTTAGTCTCCACAAAAATTAATTATATATATTTGTATATATGACAAAGATCTTAAATAAATTTGATGTGCCCCTGAAAACAAAAGATAGATTGGCTCCATTGGTTAACACGCTGCATTAGTCTCCATGTGTCCAGGGTTTGAGACCCATCACCAGCTCTTTCTTCTAATTTAGCACTAGTACATATATTTTTTGAGAAATATCTTTCTAGACATCAAAAATATTAAAGAAAATTAGAAGAGGATTAATATATTTCATTAGCAAGAAGTCAATCATCTTCTTTATCATGATAACTAAGTTTATAAGCATTATCAGTTGCTTTACATGTATAAAAATAAGTAATCCAAAATTTCTCAAAAACAGTAATTAAAAGAACTCCAAAAAAGCTTCTGCCTTCAAGGATCATTTCGGTATAGTAGTAGATGTCCATCAATTTAACGATAACGACTGTGACTTCTGCTTTACATTTTTAATTGTGATCTTATTAGACTAAATTTTTGATATTTTTTAATATACTTTCGATCACTGACTCAAAGTGACTAAGTTTTTAAGGAGCTAACACGTCAAATTTTGTCGTTACTAACTAACACATATTTATATCAATAGTGGTGCCCCTGCTGCGCTCAAATTCTGAGTCCGCCTTTGCTGGGAAAGCCGCTAAAACAATAGCTTTAGCCCCCCCCCCCCCCCCCCTCCCTCCCTCCCTCCCAAAACAATTTAAGGCCCCAAATTTTTTAATTTATATATTATTTGCATGTAATAAATTTATTATTTTGATCTTTCAATTTATATGAACGGTTTGAACAGTGAGGATCAAAATGCTTAATTTTGACTATGAATTCGATTATAATTTTTTAAAAACTTTAATATAAAATTTATAAATTTGAAAACTACTAAAGGTCAAGAAATATAAATTGATTAAAAATAGTTTAAGAAAAAACTATTTAATTCGCCAACAGTAACATCTTCACATTTAAAGGTGCGGAGGGAGTGATAAAACATACAAGTTTGATACTTTTTGGGACGTGATAGGGATATTCAGACAGATAAACTTACAATATATTGATTATGAGCAACTTGATGACGACTTTTGATAATTTAAAAAAATGAAGTCAGGTAGAACTTTTTAGAATAAAATTGATTTGAGTTATTTTAAGTGTATGACATTATCTTAACATCTACTCACGGTTTCGATATTGAGATTAGATTAGGAGGATTTATAAAAGATATTTATCTTAACTGTTAATATATACTTAAAAAGATATTATCTACATTTTAGTGAGTAGAGTTATAAAAAATATCCAATGATGGAAGCTAGCAAGTAATCGAAAAACAATCAAAATATATACAAGATGGTCCATACACATTAGTTAAAATATATTATTAAATAAATCTAACACCTCTTACTATGGTTTCACTTTAGATCACCGATTTATTACATCCAAAAGATAGACCTCTCAATTCTTTTATAATTTCCTTGTACTTACTAATATTGCAACTTAATATATATATATACATACAGGTAGAGTTAGGGGACTACATTGACAGGGTTGGTTCGAAATTTTCAATTATTAACCCAAAGCAATTGTCTCGGATTTTTAAATTTATAAACCAAACCAATAAAAATCGGGGTCTTTCAATCATGATTTTTTTTTTGAGTTTCTAAGTTTTATCAGATTTTTCGAATTTATTTTCCGACAAAATCCTCATAACATAATATTCATAATTTGTACTCTAATATTTCAGGTCCTAATAGGATAAAATTATATAATACATTAACCAGTAAAATAATACAAAATAATAAGAAATGAGTCATGATTATACGAAAATACTCAACAAATTGCATAAGATAAATATTACTAATTAATAAGCCATAATAAATAAACATAACCTAAAAACACTAAGTCATGTTAAAATAAATACGACTAATAAGTACTAAGTATTAATTACATGACTATATAATATTAAAAGTGAGTTATGCATTTTCACTATTATGTGCGGTGAAAACCGTGGACCAATTTTCCCTCGACATAATGCTTCGGAGAGTGACCCCGGAAGCACGGGATCTCAGGTCAGTCGCTTCCCTCGAAACCTGCCGATGCCCTGCCAAGAATAAACATCGACTTAAGCCCTGACGAACGAAGGAATCCCCCGAAGAATGCATCGGGGGTCGATCAAATCTATTCAAGTGGCTCGACGCCAGCCCACATACGACGTAAAGCTAATGGGCTGTCACATCTCATTCTCTTTTGTCATACTACACATTTTGTACTAAGTTTGGGAATCCCCTTTCTATAAAAGAAGGGTAACCAACACATTGTAAGGTAAAGCTCCAACTATCCTACTCAAGTGCAATAATATCCTCTCTCTCTCTCTCTCTCTCTCTCTCTCTCTTCTCTAATTTGCTTATTTCCCTTGGCTCAAAGTCATTTATCTTCGGTCATTCTTCTTGTTTATCACTTGGTACTGGCCCAAGGTTGTCTCCGTATTTATTGCTCCTTAACTTGTTCTTCATCTTATAACTTAATATTGGCCGAAAGAGCCCTACCTAATTATATATTTAGCTGTTATCTCATCCCTGGTTTTCCTCGATAGCTCGTATTGATACTAACGTCGATCCTGAGGTCCCATCGACCATCTCTGTATTCGGGAAACAGGCCCCTTCGGTTCGGTTACTACTTCATTTTAGCTCGTATTTCATCATTATATTGCATGTTCTTATCATCAACTGCTCTAACAACTAGCTCGAGAATAGATCACGTATTTATAGAATTCCATTTAATTATTTAATTGTTGTTACCATTTTTATGGTAAACAGTTTGGCGCCCACCATAGGGCTAAAAATAATAATGATTATTTTCTTACTGGTTTCATTACACAAATGCACATTATCTTTCACACTCTTTCTTGTCCAAGATCCGTTGATTTCATGCCAAAATGTCCGGCTCGGTAAACGGAGTTGAGAACGACAACCTCGAAAATCACATGGAAAATGGCGTGGCTGTCCCGGCCGCTAGGGCACCTTTGCAGAATCCTGATATCGCTCCCGGACTGATCCTAACGGACGCAGATTCACAGGACGCACAACAAGTCGACGAAACTTCTTACACCGATAGGAGAGTACGACACAACGACCAACATGAAGCACAAAAACCCCGTTCCGGGAAGAATAAGAAGTTAGTCTTCATGTTATTTTTGAGATGTTGCAGGCACATCAATTGGACATCGCTCAGCTGCAAAGCCATCTGAGAACCCCCAGCATGGAAGCATCAGAGACGGCTCCTCCCGCTGAGCGAGTACTCGAAAGGTCAAGCAACAACGGGTCAATGGCTAATCCCGCCATCGAAAAAATGCTCGAGGACCTCACCAAAAGGATTGAATCAGGTGAGAAAATGATTACGGCCAATGATAAAAATGTTGAGATCTACAACACTAGGGTCGATAAGATCCTAGGTGCGGCCCCGGTCCTCAAAGGTTTGGATTCAAAGAAGTTCATTCAAAGGTCGTTCCCCTAGTAAACGGCCCTGAAGCCCATTCGAAAAAGTTCAAAATGCCAGAAATCCCTAAGTACAATGACACCTCCGACCCTAACGAATACGTTACTGCTTACACCTGCACAGTAAAAGGCAACGACATAAAAAATGACGAGATCGAGTCTGTGTTTCTAAACAAATTCAGAGAAAAACTTTCGAAGGGGGCATGATGTGGTACTATAACTTGGCTCCCAACTACATAGATTCATTCGCCATGCTAGCATATTCCTTCGTAAAAGCACATGCCGGAGCCATCAAGGTAGCAACGAGGAAATCCAACGATTTCAAATCAAGCAGAGAGAGAACGAGATGTTGTGAGAGTTCGTATCCCGCTTCCAGATGGAACGGATGGAGCTGACACCAGTCTCCGACGACTGGGCGGTGCAGGCCTTCACCCAAGGCATGAACGAACGAAGCTCGATGGCTTCAAAACAGCTAAAGCAGAATCTAATCGAATACCCGGTCGTGACCTGGTCGGGCGTTCACAACCGATACCAGTCAAAGATCAGGGCCGAGGATGACCAGCTGGGAGCCCCTTCGGGATCAGTATACCCAAACAGACTCCTAGAAAAAGAGTCAAACCAAGAAAATAAAGGTACCAACTGTACCTTGAAGATAGAAGGAACGCCCATAGGCACAACCTACCGCGTAACGATCGGAGGATAGATCGAGGAAAGGATCCTCGGGGGCTCGTCAACAAAACCAGCTTTGATCGAAACATGGTTCCAAGTGACAACGAACGCGCTCCACTTATCGGAGTATAACTTCAGCATCGACATATTAGACATCGTGTTCGCTATCGACAAAATCAGGGACGCCAAGTGGCCCAAACCAATACAGTCGGATCCTTCGCAGAGAAATTACAATTTAGTGTTGTTGATACCCAATACAGTCGGATCCTTCAAAAATAGAATATGCATGCATATGTAAGTGTGTCCAAATGTTTTAGTATTTTTTCTAATTTTAAAAAGATTTTTAAATCAATTTATTGCCCTATTTTATCAGTGCAAAAATCAATAATTATCCCCAAAAATTATTATTTTGGATATTCATTTATTTTATTCTCATATCTATACCAAAATATATCTAATGTAATTTTTACAAATTTATGTAGTATTTTTTAAAGCAAAATTGCATATAATTATAATGTTAGCCTATTTTACATTTTAATTATGTTTATTACTACAAAATTAATTCAAGTATTTTTAATTTAATATTTATACATTATTAATTAATTTATTACCTTTAAAATTTCTAGAAATTATTTTACAATTTTTATAAAATAAAAGAGAAAAATGGCTATTTAAATGTTAGCCCTATTTATTTTAGTTTTAGCCCAAATCAGCCCCCCTAATTAAATCCAATTTCAACCCAATTGAACCCCAACGCAATTCCTAAATTACCCGCCCCTAACGCAATTTAATCCAGGCCGCTGATCAAAATAATCAACGGCCATGATCCATCCTTTCCTTTTTAATCCACCAACACCCCTTAACCCAAAATTGTTTCACCTAACCAGCCGCCTCTGAAACCTTCCCCCCAACACTCTCAAATACTCTCTAACTTTCCCTAACCCTAGTCGCCTCTCACCATTTTTGCCTTGAAACCCACCGGGATCCATGGCTTCCCAAGCCATCGGAGTCTTATACCCACCTCCTCTTACTCCCATGTGCCTGATACCTGAAGATTTGAGGCCTGACTATGAAGGCTCAAACCCAGACCTGTATCGATTCAAGGTTCCAGGGTCATCTCTGGCTTTGCTCCGGCATACTAAGGTTGTCTGAGCTTGTTTCTGACCTCTCCGACTCAGATCGCTGAACTTTCAAAGCCTTTCTCATCTTTAGGGTTCTTCTGAAACCCTAACCCCTTGAGGTTTTCTCTGTTTTCTTTATATCCATTGTGTATTTGTGATTTCCTTGAGGTTTCAAACGATTTCCCTAACTTTCTTTTAAAAAATTACTTTCAAAACTTTTCTTTTCGATCTAGGGTTTTCTGAAAATGTTTTCTGACTTTCTTTTTCCTTTATGTTAATGCTTCTACTGTGTTTTGGTATTTTTTTCTTTTACCATTTTCTTGCATGTTTATCTTATTATTTTTTCCTATATGCTTTTCTGATATACTTTTCTTGTGTTCTTATGCTCTTCTATTGTATTTTCCTATAAAGTTATTAAGTTTCTTTATTTTTCTTCTACTAAGCCCTGTTTAAGTTTCTTCTGAAAACTTTTTAGCCATGTTTCTTTTACTATTCCTTTCAGTATTTTTCCTTTATTTTCTTTGAGTGCTTCTACTGCGTTCTGCCTGTTACTTTGATATCATGTTTTCTCATGAATTTCTGTTGCTGATCGAAGCATGCAAGACGTTTTAGTTCTGAAACCTTTGAGCCTGGTTCGACTACTTTCATTTTCATCTATGTACTTGATTCAAGGTGGAAACCCTAGAATTTGGGGGTTCCGCCGAGTTTGATTGTGTGATTTGATTGATCTAGGGTTTTATTTCAAAAGACCTCTAAATCTTTCAAACTGACTTTGAGTCTCTGAACTGAGTTTGGACTACCTTGTTTTCATACGATTCAGACCTCTTTTTCCAAACTCTTCCACACTGAAAGTCCTACTGATTTTACAATGGCATGACAAGTTTCTTTCATGCTTAAGGTGTCTGTATGCTCTTTATATGTGATTAATCTTTCTTTTAAAAAGGATTGCAACTTGTGAAAATTCCTTCTAAATAGGTTTGATTGATTCCCCTTCCATTATTTGTTGATTTCCCTTAAGTTAAAACCTTTTCTATCTTTCTGAGCCGGTTCATTCATACAAAATATCAGACACTTTGATTTACTGGTTGTTAATTGATCTTCTTACCTTATTTTCACAAACCATGTATTGTCAAAACTCTGCCCTTAAATAACTTTTATATATTAATCTGTAATTGCCTACTTTGCACAAAGTGTTTGATTAATTTCTTTCCTTAATTGATTTATGCTCGTTTGAATCTGAATCCCTTAATTAAGGAAAACCTTGTGTAATTGATCGATAGTCAGTTCATCGACTATTTTCATTACCTTATTTTTGCCTGATTTCTACACTATAAAAGGCATGATCCTTTTACACCTGCCACACACTATACACTTTGCAATTCAAAACCTTTTCTAAACTCATACTTACATATAATAGTATTCTTGCTTCTTGTCTGCACTTTGACTTTTACAAGGCTACGTCTTTCTCTTTATTTGTTTCTTTAGAACTAGTATGTCCTAATTTAAGCTTCAACATCACCACAATGTATTTACTTACAGTTTTTTGCATATACGCCTACTTTACTACTTCTGCAGAGTTAAATATTTAACTAGCATATTGATTTCTTTTTCTTGCTTCTGCTATGACTCCATGCTCCCCATTTCCCTTTATGTGCTTTGAGTTACAATTTAAAACATGGCAATATCTAAGTTATTGTCCATGGTTAACTTGATCCCTTTGGGGATCGTATCTCCTAAACAACGTGTTCTGGTAGGTATATGGGTGTGCCAGCATATCCTATTATTGGTTATTCCCACTAGCCTACTTTTTGCCTCTTGCAACACCCTATTCCTAATATCCCTATGTGTACTTTCTCCCTTCCCGTTTCCCCTTTTCAAAATTCTGCACTTGCACTCTCTCCTAGTCTCTAAATTCTTCCCCCCCCCCTCTTATGATCCTTGCCTTGGGACCTTGAGTTCCCTGTGAACTTAGAAACTTGAGGGATGGCCTTTCCACACGTCACTATGTCTTAATCCTATAATGAATTTCGGTGTGAGCACTGCCCGGAGTCCATATAAGGCTCTTAGGGAACTCTGACACATCCAAATGAGAGAAAGGCTTTGAAATATGATCTTTGGAGTTGGTTTACTTCATACTTCAGACAGGAAGTCTGAATCAGGCTCTCCTTGGTTGTAATTTTAAATTCTAATATATTTTCTTTACCTTATTTTCCTTTGGAGTCTAATAATTTTGTAATAAAACTATAGGGGATAACTAGTGAAAAGGGGAGGGATAAGTGTATGCAAAGGGTAGATGTCCTGCCTATAGGTTTTATAAAATTCTACATTCATATAGATATCCTGCCTATAGGTTTTCTGAACTTCTTCATATCATATAGAGATCCCGCTAATAGGTTATTTCTGAATTTCTGCATATCATATAGATATCTTGCTCATAGGTTGTTTATGAATTTCTGCATATCATATAGATATCCTGCTCATAGGAATTCTGCACTTCCATATGTAGATACCATGTCTATAGGAACGTCTGCATTCTCATACCATTACCCGAAATCTGAATCATGCACATGCATATAGAAAATATGCCTATAAGTCTGTTTGAATATTGCATATGCATTCTTTCATTAGGCAAACATATTTATAGGTCTTAATAACCAACTCTAATAAGATATCACGTTCGTAATAAAAAAAAGGCAACATCTAGATATCATGTTATAGGATTTCTGCATTTCTCTATGTTTGTAACAGTGTTTAAAGTTGATAAATGCATAGAAAGAATGCCTATATAGATCCTAATCAAATCTGTATAGCCTCACTCATTTTGTAAGTTTAAAACTATCAGTGGCAATGCATTGCTAAGTGCAGAGCTTGAGCTCTTCTGCTAAAACTTGGTTTAAACTCGACTTTCCTAAATCAATCTGCAATCCGTTTTCTTCTTTGTTTATGAAACCACTAGATATAATGCCTATATGTTTTATCTAATGCTTAGACAAACCATAGGATAAGTTTATAACTAAATCTGATTTTAAAAGCTACAACTAGCAGGCAGGCCTGATTCGGGCTTCTTATCTGAAATATGTAATAAATCAGTCTACTGCAACGCATAGGTTTAATCAGGACCTACGCAGTACCTGCAAGTCATGCTAAATTATGTGCTTTCTTTGATTTAAAGGAGGCTTGTCAGAGCCTTATTTGTTTATGTGCTTTCCCTAAACTTGCTATATATGTGTTTTGATTGTCGCCTTAGAATTTTGCCTTTTAAAACTATAAAAGCCTCGTATCCCTTCGCTTTTAGGACTATTAGTCCCAAATGCCTCCGGGATTGGTTGTATTGGGGCAGGTAACAACATGCAATAAGTAAATGAGACCATTCCGTATTCTAAATACCATAACGGGGTGGGTAAGGGTAGATATAGATATGATGACCGTGCGATGACATCTCATGTAACCCCTTATTGAGGAGTGATTATCGGATGTTTTGTGGGATGTTCCATAGTATTTATGAACCTAGGACCCCCTTCCCTTTTACTTGTTTATTTCATTGTTTACTTTCAAATTTCAAAACTATTTTCTCAAAATTGAGCTTTTCTTTTGTTTCTTTTAACTTCATCTATTTGCAACCATCATGTAAAAATCCCTTCTTATCTGAAAGCCTTACTTGCCTACATGTTATTTGTACCTAAAGTCACAACCATAGCCTGGTCGGGAACCACTTTAGTGGATCCTGAGGGGTGCCTAGCACCTTCCCATTGGGATAATTTCAAGCCCTTACCCAATCTCTGGTTACCCTACTCAAACTCTTCTTAGTGTCCTAATGCACTTTAATCATTAGGTGGCGACTCTTCAATTCAAAACCAATTCCAGAAAGGGAACGAGTTGTCCTCTCAAATGTCATAAGCCTGATTTCGAGAGAAAAATGGGGAGCGACAAGTGTGCAAGTTCCACAACACACATGGCCACAGGACTGAGGATTACCACCAACTAGAGAAGAAATGGCCCGACTAATCAACAAAGGGCACTTTCGGGAATTCCTTTGTGATCGGGCCAAAAATCAATTTTGAGACATTGAGGCAACCAAGAAAAAACGAGGCAAACAAGTCGCAACCTCTCATCCACATGATCATGGGGGTTATCATGCCCCGCAGGAACCCGTATTGAGGAAAACAAAAATATTCATCACCAGGAAAAAATTAACTCAGGGATATATCCCCGAAGACGCCCTCACATTCAGCGAAGAAGATACTGAGCCCCTGTCTCAACCCCACAATGATGCCTTGGTAATCTCCTTTCTTATGAGTTCTTTTAAGATAAAATGTGTACTCGTGGATACAGGTAGCTCAGCCAATACTATCAGTTCGAGGGTGGTAGAACAGCTAGAACTACTTGAGCGGATCGTGCTCGCCACTCAGTCTTCAATAGGCTCAACATGGCGAGCGAAATGATGAAAGGAGAAATCGTCCTTCCAATCACTGTGGACGGCACAACCCAAGACACCAAACTCCATGTCAAAAAGGGAGATGTGAGGTATAACGCCTTGTTTGGGCGGCCGTGGATACATTGCAAGAGAGCAGTACCATCCACCCTCCACTAGATAATAAAATTCCCGACAAAAGGATGGGATCAAAACTGTCTATAGAGAACAACACGCAGCAAGATAAATAAATGACGTGTTACATGAGCCCGTACCTTCGCTCTCGAATAAGCCAACGGGCAAATTATGTCTCAACTATGGTCGATGTTCAAAACACAAAATAGAAATTTGTCGCCGCGTGTCCACCCTTGGGCAATCATAATAAGCTAACCTCAAGGCACCACCAGCATATCTCGTTCCACGGTACCACCATTCCTTTTTTTATTTTCATATTAGAAATTAACCCTCATGCAGGCACTCAAGCGAAGATACCAGAATGCTGACACTACCTAGATACCTCGAGACCCCCAAAAGCGCGCTCGTTGCACTCTTTTCCTTCGACCGAGTTTTTATCCCGAAAAAGAAGGGTTTTTACTAGCAAGGTTTTTAATGAGGCAACGTATATGAAACTTCCTAAAGGGGAAACTCCACAAATTGCTCGAAGCCACACTTACGGACAATTTTCAAGCAGCGATGGGCATTTTCCCTTGAAGACACCCAATTCGAAGGAGGTAGGGAAGCGTCAAGCAAAAGGTTCCTATAGGGAGATGATGTGTTAGGCCAAACGATTGATATAATCAGGCCCCGCCGAAGTGGAAGCATGTACTATTATATCGAGCAATAAAAAAAACCCTTCTTTTTCCGTGAAAAAAGAGAAAGGCTCCTTTTCAGAGTAAGGCAACATGAACATCATTGAAGCAACCAAACTCGGCCTAAAATAGATCAATTCAGCACAACAATGCGTGTATTGCGCTAATGTATTAGAGAATATCTTCCAACATCTCATTCTCCAAAGGGAAAGTTGCAATATACTCTCGACAAAAGCCTCTACGCCAAATATGTCCCGAGGTACTCGGAGACTTAAACGATCCAGCGCTCACACGACCCCAGGGTCAGAACCTCTGACTCGCAATGCCCTCACAATGCAACTTCGAGTTCACGAGAAGGGTCTTCAAGCTTAAACAAACTCGATGACTCGGAAACTATCACCAATCGCCGTGAATCAAAAAATCCTAAACTATAAGACCCTAGCGGGAAAACTCGGCATAACCAGATCTATTCTAGTAGTTGTAAGACCTCAATATGCATGACAAACCGTAAGAACTCAATAGGCATGGAAAACTGTAATACCTCAATAGGCATGACAAACAGTAAGACCTTAACAGACATGAAAATCCCGAAGTTCAGGCTATACATGTTGATATTCAATTTTTCTCTAGGTATTTTTTATACTCAAAATACTTTCAAAATAGCATATATATGCATATATGGGCATACCCAAGTGTTTCGATATATTTCAAAATTTTTTAAAGATTTTCAAAATCAATTTATCTTCTATTTAAATACTACAAAAATTCAATAATTATTTCTAATATTATTATTTTGGCAAATAATTCATTTTATTCCCATATTTATACTAAAATATAGTTCTATAAATTTTTACATATTTTTTACATATTTATTTGGCATTTTAAAAGCTAAATTGCATATAATTGCAATTATAGACTATTTTAAAATTAATAGCATTTTACAATTATAAAATTATTTTCAATTTTTTAGATTAATATTTATATATTATTAATTATATTAATGCTTTAAATTTGTTTTTAAAATTATTTTTACTATTTTATAAAATGAAAAGGGATGAAATTGACTATTTAATAACTGGCCTCGTTTCGTTTCAATTGCAGTCCATTTTGTATTTTAATTATAGCCACAATTAACCCAATTTCAATTTCAAATGAAGTGACCCAATTATCCATCGCTGACCCAATTAAATAACCTGCCCAGACCTCATATTTAATCCTAACCGTTGATCTAACAGATCAACGGCTCACATGCAACCTTTCCTTTTAATTTACCAAATCCCCCCCCCCCCCCACCAATTATTTTCCTCTATCCGCCACCCTTGAATCCCCTTCCTCTCCCATTCTCTTTGCAAACCCTAGTCGCCGCCACCCAAGCTAACCCTAATCCCTTCGATTCTCGCCAGTTTCCATGGTTTCTCAGGCCGTGAAATCCTCATACTTACCTCCCATCGCTCTTGTGTGCTGGGTATTCAAAGGTCTGAGGCTAGACCTCAAAGGTCTCCACCCTGATCTCCGCCGACTTGAGGTTTCCGACCATCTCCGGCTTGGCTACGGCATATCTTAGCCTCTTGAGCCTGTCTCCAGTCTTATCCACTTAGATCAGACATTTTTAAAGCCTTTCTCATTCTAGGGTTCGCCTGCTGTTTGAGGTTTTTCTTCGATTCTCTTCAAATATGTGTGTATTCATGCTTTACTTTGAGTTTGTAAAAAGGTTTCCACAACGTTTCTTTATAAAATTCTTTTTCTTTCAAATTCACTTCTTTCTGATTTAGGGTTTTGAAAAAGCTTATGTGTTTTTCAATTTTTCTTCTCCCATTTCTCGTGTATGTTGGTATCTACCATGTTCTTATGTTTCTTTTACACATGTTCTTCTGCTATGTTTGCTATATTTTGTTCTTCCTTCTACTACGTTTCTGTGCTATATATTCACATGCTATGTTTCTGTGCTATATTTTCACATGATATGTTTCTGTGCTATATTTTCACATGCTATGTTTCTGTGCTATATTTTCACATGCTATGTTCTGCTACTTGCCTTCCACCATGACTTGATATGCTTCTCCTACTGTGTTTTCCTACCAAGTTCATTAAGTGTTCTTACTATGCATGCTTAAGCATATTTTCCTCTATTGTTTCTTCTACTCTCATTGTGTTTCGAATTAATTCCCTACCTCTGTTTGCATTAAACCTTCTATTGTATCTGCTTGTTTCCTCTTCTTTGCATTTGATTCAAGTCGAAACCCTAAGATTTTGGGTTTTTGGCAAGTTTGGTCTTGCGTGTTTGGACTAGGGTTCTACTAGAGCCCTGGACTCTCTCAAACTCACTTTGGATCTATGTACTGAGTTTAATTTTTTTTTCTATGAATTCTTCTATACTAGACTCCTCTGATTAGCATGACAATCCATTTTATTTGTGTTAAAATCTTTCTTCAATGCAACTTGTGTTCGAATTAGAATCCATTTTTAGGATTAATTGATTTCTACTGATTCTTTTTAAATCAAACCTTTCCACCTTTCTGGCTTGGGTCACTCATACAAATCGTTGATTCCTGATTTCTTGGATGATTTTCTTTCCTTAAATGTTACGGCCGTGTACTTCCACGGCCCTGTCCTTAAATAATTTTTATGTATTTACCCCTAAGTTCCTACTTTGCACATGATGTTCACTTGATCTCTTTCCTTAAATACCTTTTTGTTCGTTACCGTTTAAGTTTGAACTCCTTAATTAAAGGAAATTCTTCTACTAATTGACTCTAATTGATACATGGTTATTTCCTTGCCTTATTCCCTTCATGTTTTCAAACTATAAATACATGCTCTTTTATTAACAAAACACACCAACACTCATAGTTTTTTTCTGAACTCACACTTACACTCAAAAAGTATTCTCTCTTGTTGCTTATACTGTGGCCTATTTGCAAGACTTCTGCTTTCTTTTTCTTGTCACTTTCTGAAACTGGTATGTCCTAGTTTTGATTCCAACATCAACTCCAATGTGTTACTTACCAGTCCTCCTTTAATTTACTGCATGTATAATTTAATCTTTGTGGTAATGTGCTTATATCCTGCTTTTGGCTTGCAATGAATCCCATTCCCCATATCCTCCTATGTGTTTGAGCTATAGTTTAAGACATGGAAATATACAAGTTATTGTCCATGGATATAAAATGGATCCTTTGGGTCTTAAGCTCTTTCAATTTCCTACTCCCCATCCCCTTATTTGTGTTTGAGTTAAGGTTTGGCAAGACAACATCCAAATTGCTGTCCAGGGTTGAACCTGATTTTCAATATTTCCTAGCTCTCTAATTTTTGGCTGCTAGGATAGTCAGGGGTGTGCCAGCATTCCATGTTGCTGGGCATGACCACCAGCCTACCTTGGCAATCCCTATTCTCCTATATTGAACTTACACCTATTCTAAATTCTAAGTTCTGCCCCCCTCCTATAAGCCTTGCCTTGGGATCTTTGAGCTCCCTATGAAGTTGGACATGGGAGGGTTGGCCCTTCCACACTGCTCTTTAATCCAATTTTGCAATGATATCTGGGGTGCAAGCACTGCCTGGAGTTCTTGAAACTCCTTGGAACTTTGACATACCAGCAGATAAGAGAAAGGCTTTGGAACTCGATCCTGGAAGTTGGTTCATCTCATATTGTTAGACCTTGAGTCTGGATTAGGCTCCTTGGTTGTAGCTTAAATTTCTGATATAATTTACTTTTCTTAATTCGGTCTAGTCTATAATAATTTGTAATAACTTATGGGGTTTTAGTAAAGAAAAAGGAGGACCACTTATGTATGCATATGGTTAGACATCATGATCTTAGGTATTTTATTCCTGTAATCACAGCCTATGTTCATTTCTGCATTTCATATAGAAATCTTGACTATAGGATTCTGCACTTCTGCATTTCATATAGAAATTCAGAATGTAGCATTCTGCAATTTCTGCACTTCATGCAGAGATCCTGACTATAGGTTTTTCGGCACTTTTGTATGTGTAGAAACCATGTCTTTAAAGTTCCGCACTTTTAGGCAAACAGTTATAGGTCAAATAATAATCAATTGCATTCTAGATACTATGCTTATAGGATTTATGCACTATTGCTACGTCTGTAAAAAAAGGTTTTAAAAAATTAACAACGCCTAGAAAACATGCCTATAGGGACTATTAATCAAATCTGAATCTCCTTGCTCGTTTTAAGTTTAAATTATTAGTTGTAATGCATTGTCAACTAAAAAACCTGTATTATTCTATTAAGAACTGGAAACCATTGTGTAATCAATTTACTTTTTCTATTTCTGAAACCAGTAGATATCATGCCTATAGGTTTCACCTAGGCAAGCCTTAGCGTAAAAGTTATAACTGCATCAGTCTTTGATAATTACAACCAAGGGAGGCCTAATTCGGACTTCTCATCTGAGAAATATGCGATCAATCAGCCCGCCTAATGTTTGGGTTTAATTCAGACCTTATCAGTACATGTAAGGCACACTAAACTACATGTTTTTTGTGATTTAAAGGAGATCTATTTAAGCCTTAACTGTTGTATGCACCCATAACTGTCTTATATGTTTTTGTCTGACGCCTTCGAATTTTAACCTTTTAAACTCTTGCCCTTGATAGGACTAGAAGTCCCAAATGTCTCCGAGACTGATAGGATTGAAACGGGTAGTAGCATGCAATAAGTAACGGCACTATTCCGCGCTTTAATACCTTAACAGGGTGGGAAGGGTAGAATATAGATTTGATGACCGGTGCGCTAATATCACGCACGACCATTCTCTAGATGAGTGATTACTGGATATTGCATTGGTGTGATTCATGTTAATAATAAACCTATGACCATTCTTCCTTTATTTGGTTTTTATCTTTTCTTACTCTTTAAATCTTTCTTCTTCATAAATTTTGTCCTCTTCGCTTATCTTTCAAATTTTCAACTTATCAGAATATTATTTGCAAACCCTTATTTGAGCCTTAAGTGTTTATGTGTTTATATAAAGTCAAAATTGTAACATGGCCGGGGCCATACTAGTGGATCTTGATTGGTGGCTAACACCTTCCCCTCGAGATAATTTCGAACCCTTACCTAAACTCTGGTTTCTCCATCTCAAACCCTTCTTAAAGTGTCATAATGCACTATAATCATTAGGTGGCGACTCTCCAACTCCAAAACCCAATTCTCGCAAGGGAATAGAGTTGTCCTCCCAAATGTCGTGAAACCAATTTCGCCTTACAAAAAGGGGGGCGTCGACAGCATGGTGACTCTGCTTGGGATTTTCTTTAGGATTTTACCATTTCATGTTACTTATTACTTTATTGCTTTATTATTGCTTTTACTTAATGTCTTTATCTTTTCTTCTTCTATGAAACTGACTTGTTTCTTTGTTTCTTTTCTTTGACGCTTTCTTTTATCTTATGAATGTGTAAATACATGATAACTTGTTTCATTCTTGTAATTGCATCTTCAACGTCATATTCCACTTGTGCCAAACAAATATCATAGAAACACTTATAATGAGTGGTTGCAATCTTCCAATATTATCACCCCCTACATTTGACAAAGACGTATTTGCGGTAAAACCAATCGATCAGCGGTGCAGTCGATGGTTCCGTGCATTTCCCTCTTGAGTTGTCCGCTCAAGGGTACCGGTCTAATACCCTATGGACACCTTATTCTGTTTAACTTTGCATGCATCATGGACAAACCGAGACGAGTCAGTTATGCTGGCCACATAATGAATCATTAAGATAGCTCAAAGTCCACCGGGTTTCCTTGAAACCCATACGGACACCACCATATTATTTGCATTTATTTGGGGAACTAAATGTTTTTTTTTGCTAATTATTGGTTTAAATAGCCAAGTCTAGTGGGGGCACGGGCCTAACCCTTTTATTTTTTGCAAAAGAATGAGAGACAAAGTTCCTGACTTTGGTATGGTCAATATACCCTCACTCTTGCAGACCTGGCAGAGAAACCTCCCATCAAGCAACCAAATTAATGAATGGAAAGAGAAAGCCACCAAGGCTAGTGAGAAGCTAGAATACTTGGAGTATAGCTTGCTAGAATTAAAAGCGAAAGTGAGGAAAAGAATAACAGAACTGTCAAAACAATGAGGAAGGTGAAGGAGAACGCTTGGCTTAAGGCATTTTTACTAGAAAATATGCGCAAGCTAGAGGATCTGATCAACAAGAACATTCAACCTGAAGAAGGTCCTTCTGGGACCAAGTAGTTAGGAGTCTTTTCGCTTTTAACATAATAAGCCTGATTGCCATTAGCGATATTTTGCTTTCCGTTATTTAGTGTCATTTTGTGATTTGTCTTATTTTTATTAATAAAATGAGGCATTTAACATTATAAGTTCTCCAAACTATTTGTCGCTAGGCCTACCTCGGGCACAACGAGGCACCCAAATTAGGACACGATTTATATTCTTGCATAATGTGTTTAAATATTGCAACGTTTTCTTTTTCATTACCCACACTAACTTGTTACCTTTTTGTTTTTCTTTTATTTTTATTCCCCTCCCCAAAAGGTTAGTTCGTGCACTCTGGCATCATCACCATACTCTACGAGATACAAGGGCCCTCCACCTCCTCCTCCTCCAAGTCCTATCAGAAATAAGAACAAGGATAAAATGTAAGACTTGAACAACATCCGAAAAGATAACTCAGGTGAACAAACAGAGGTTACTCGGGGTATCCAGATCTCCAAGAAAGGGCAGCCCAACTTGAGCAGAAGTTGTTGAAGTTTCGAGAAGAATTGGATCAAGTTCGGAACTTGGCCAACTTGTCATTCTCCCTTACCACTTCCAATATTAGCTTTTCCAACACCCAAAATCCTGCACCTCCACAGAAAATACCACAACAACAGAAACAACCCACTCATACTCAATATTGCAACACATGCCACACCTCCAATAACCCTCCATTGCTCATCCCTAAACCACTAAACCCCATAAATGATCCTCTCCATAACACCCCCATATATATGGAAATCATATCACACTATACCCAACAAATCTCAAGCACACCTGAGTCTGATGACAAAGACTCTCTTATCAAGAACCTGGCCACAGAACTCAAGAAGTTGAATAGCCGAGTCCAGGGTGTTGAAGGAAACAAAGGTATTGAGGGGCTGAACTACGATGACCTTTACATTCAGCCAGATAAGGAACTTCCTGAGGGGTAAAAGCCTTCCAAGTTCAAAATGTTAGATGACACGGGAGATCCCAAAGTCCATTTGAGGACATACTGCGACAAACTGGTCGGAGTCAAAAAGGATGAGAAGATCCGTATGAAGCTCTTTATGAGAAGCCTAAGGGATGCCCTGTCTTGGTACATCAGCCAAGACCCCAAGAAGTGGACAAGCTGGGTAGGTATGTCGTCCGACTTTATGGACACGTTCGGATTTAATATAGAGAATGCACCAAACGTATTCTACATCCAGAATTTGAAAAAGAAACCTACAGAGACATACCACAAGTATGCTACTCGTTGGAGATCAGAGGCTGCTAAGGTCAGGCCGACCTTAGAAGAAGAACATATGAATAGATTCTTCGTTCGAGCTCAGGATCTACAATATTATGAAAGGTTGATGTTGATCGAGGTCCAGAAATTCGCCAATATCATCAAGCTAGGGGGAAGAATTGAGGAAGACATCAAGAGTGGTATGGTTACTACCTTGAAGCTTTACAGGTCACCAACAAGGCTCTACAGTTTGGTGGCACGTCAAAGAAGAGGGATGTTAGTGTCATGATGGTCGCAGCAAGAACAAAATACTCGATAACATACCAAACTTACCTATTACCTCCACTTACATATCAGCCTACCCAAATTACCAATCATACATACCCTCCTACCTAAATCAACTACCCATTTACCAATCATCTCCACCTCCCATATATCAGCCTACTTAACCTAGATACTCTCAACTTGCACCTTTCTATCAAGCTTATAATGCTCAACCCTCTCACTACCAATCACCTCCCACTAGCCAAAAGTTTCCTAGACCTAGACCAAATTTTAAACGCAGACCTCCCAGATAATACACAACCATCAGCGAACCAATCAACAAGCTGTATGAAAGACTTAAAGCTACTGGTTAAGTCACCCCTATCCCCTCCATAACTCCAAAAAATCCTTCCCAGAGGGTGGTCAACCTAAACAAGACCTGTGCGTACTATTCCGGCATGAAGAGGCATATCAATCATGAGTGCCGCTCATTGAAGGACAAGATTCAAATCCTGATCAATAATAAGATCACCATAGAAAAGGAGCCTGCTCCTAAAGTTTGCAATAACTCTCTGCCCGACCACAAGGGTGGGGGCATTCACATGATCGAGATCGAAGATGACTGGGACCCTAAGGGGTCGATAAAATTGATTGCTGAGGATGATGAGCCAAAGAAGCCAACAGTCACACTCAACCTGATCGTTGTCCAAAACCAGCCCTCCAGGGCTGATCGAGTAAACATGTGTATACCACTCGAGTTTTAAGCACGTTCCTCTGCAAAGGCGCCCAAACCAATTGAGGTTGAGTTTGGAGTTCCGAAATAATTTGTACCATTTGAAATTGTTGTGTTGCCCCCAAGGTTGCATATTCCAATAGCAATGTAAGACATAACAGCGTTCCACTCAAATGCCATACCATGGGATTACACAACCGAAGTAATAAGGAAAGGGAAAACCAAAATGAGAGAAACAATTACTGCACAGGGTGTGACCAGAACAGGTAGAGTCTAAACTCCAGAACACCTAGCTGAGTTCAGTAGGCAAGCCTCTGGACGGCGTATTGAAATTGGGCCCGATGATATTTGGAGGAAGATATAGGCAAAAGATTACTCGGTCGTTGAACAACTAAATAAGACACCGACATATATTTCCATCCTAGCTCTTCTGCAGAGCTCCGATACACACAAGAATGCATTGATGAAGATACTGAGTGAGGCATATGTTCCCGGCAACATAACTGGTGGAGAAATGGAAAACATGGTTGGGCAAGTACCGGAGAGCCATAAAATCACTTTCCAAGAATATGAGCTGCCAGCGGAAGGGCTGAGTCATAACAAGGCACTGCACATCATCTCCAATGCGAGGATTATTTCATTACTAGAGTCCTAATCGACAGAGGATCCATCCTCAACATATGTTCGTTGATAAATCTCAGAACATTGGGGAAGAGCCTGCATGAGATCAAAGATGGGGCCATCAATGTCAAAGCTTTCGATAAGTCCCAAATATCCACTATTGGAGAAATCACTTTATGCCTGCAAATGGGACCAACTTGGTTCAACGTTGACTTTCAAGTAATAGACGTCCCAACATCCTACAACTTGCTGCTAGGACGACTATAGATCCATGTTGCTGGAGCTGTAGCATCAATCCTGGACCAGGCGGTGAAGTTCGAATGGAATCACCAAGTGGTGATTATTTCATGGCGATGGTAACAACCCCATATATAGTCGCCAGACCATCCTGATGATTGGAGAAAGAAGGAGAATATGCGGGAAAACCTACCATCACATCGAGGAGTCAACGCTTTGGATAAAGATAAATGGTGGGATAACAAGATTGAGAGTATCCTGAATTGGTGTGGGTATGATCCTAGAAAAGGACTTGGCAAAAACCTCCAAGGAATTGCCTAATCCATAAAGCTGAAAAAACATGGTACCACTTTTGGTTTGGGGTATGCATACACTTGGAAGGAGTTCAACTATTGGTCGCTATCATGGCGCGGTCCCTACTACCTGCTGGGGCATCCTATACCTCGTTTAGAGCATACTTTCCAACCAGCAAATATCATATATAGGTCAAAAGAAGAAGAGGCATTTGCGGCAATGAGGAATTTGTCTCTAGAAGATGACAACATGGACTGATGTGTTATTTTCTAGGAGGAAGGGGAGGAAGGCCCTTCTATTCAAGTCGTGAACCGAGGAGAACACCTCAGCAATTGTTCAATCAGAAGCACCAGGGTCCGGAAAGCTTCGGGGTAGCAAGGCTAAGCAAAGCACCATGCATCACATTTTACTTTTTACTAGCTGATTTACTTTCTGTGTTTTCTTTAATTTCTAAAAGAGCTCCGATGTTCAAAACAATTATGAAATTTAAACTAGGCATTTCAGTTTCTTATAGATCTCGCTCTTATTATCTTTTCTTTTCTCTATTATTTACTTTATTTACACAACATTACTATTACTTACCTTGATGATGAATCGACGATTGTGACTTGACAACGCAACAAACGGACATACACTCAGAAGAGGATGATATATCAGAAGAGGTTGTTAAAGAAGTTGATGCATTATCTCTGTGCCTATACCACTTATCTCATATCAAGAATGGATCCTCTGAAGAATATCTTCTAGAAGCCCATGCACCCCGACAAGCTTGCCAAGTGGAAAATACTTCTAAGTGAATTCGACATTGTTTACGTGACTCAGGAGGAAATCAAGGGACAAGCCTTGGTAGATCATCCCGCCGAGAATCCCGTAGACAGAGAATACGAGCCTCTAAAGACGTATTTTCCTGACAAAGAGGTATCTTTAATAGGAGAAGATATTGCAGAATCCTTTGATGGTTGGAGAATGTTTTTCGACGGAGCCACAAATTTTAAAAGGGTTGCCATAGGAGCAGTCCTAGTATCAGAAACCGGCCAGCACTACCCAATAGCTTCCAAACTCAGGCTTTCATGCACCAACAACATGGTCGAATACAAAGCCTGCATCTTGGGACTCAAGATGACCATTGACATGAACATTCCGGAGTTGCTAGTGATTGGGGACTCATACTTGCTCATACACCAGGTTCAAGAAGAGTGGGAAACCTTGAACTCCAAGATACTTACTTATCTACATCACATACAGGAGTTGAGGAAGAGATTCACACAGACAGAATTTCAGCACGTCCCCAGAGTGCAGAATGAGTTCGCTGATGCATTGGCTACTCTATTATCCATGATCCAACATCCAGATAAGAATCTCATTGATCCCATCCGAGTAAAGATTTATGATCAGCCAGCTTATTGTGCTCATGTTGAGTAAGAAGCAGACGGAAAACCATGGTTCCATGACATCAATGAGTACTTAAAAACATGAGAATATCCAGAACTTGCCAACGCTACTCAGAAGTGCACCCTTCGGTGGCTGCCCAATAACGTCTTTCACGTTGGAGGGATCGTGTACAGGAGGAATCCTGATTTGGGAGTACTAAGGTGTGTCGAAGCAAATGAAACATCCAGGTTGTTAGAGAAAGTGCATGCGGGGACCTGCGGTCCGCATATGAATGGTTTTGTCTTAGCAAAGAAGATACTCCAAGTAGGATATTTTTGGATGACTATGGAAGCAGATTGCATCTAGTATGTTCAAAAGTGCCATCGTTGTCAGAAACATGCTGATATGATAAAGGTGCCTCCAAATGAGCTTAGTGCAACAAGCTCGCCATGGCCATTCGTCGCTTGGGGAATGGATGTTATCGGACCTATCGAGCATGCTGCATCAAACGGGCACATGTTCATTCTAATGGCAATTGATTATTTCACAAAATGGATTGAAGAAGCATCATATAAAGCAGTAACCAAGAAAGTTGTGGCAGATTTTGTCCGCGTCTGTATTGTTTGCCGGTTCAAAATTCTGGAATCAATCATTAATGATAATGGTTCCAATCTCAACATTGACTTGATGAAAGCAATGTGTGAAGCATTCAAGATTAAATACAAGAACTCTGCAACCTATAGGCCTCATATGAATGGGGTTGTAGAAGCGGCCAACAATAATATCAAGAAGATACCAAGGAAAATGATAGAAAAGCACAAGCAATGGCATGAGTAGTTGTCATTTGGCTTATTGGGATATCGCACCATAGCCCGCACATCAACCGGGACAACTCCATATATGTTGGTTTATAGCATGGAGGCGGTCATTCCTACCGAGGTAGAAATTCCCTCCTTGAGAATCATACAAGAAGCGGAGTTAGATGATGCAGAATATGTAAAGAGTCGCTACGAGCAGTTGGCTCTTAAGAGAACCAATGCAGTTTGCCATGGTCAATTGTATCTGAACAGAATGTACAGAGCTTTCAACAAAAGAGTCAAGCCAAGGAAGTTTATACCGTGGCAGCTGGTGTTGAAAAACAAATTTCTCCATCAAGATGAAGCCAAAAGGGAAATCCTCTCCCAACTGGAAAGGTCCGTACATGGTTCATCATGTTCTCACCGGAGGAGACCTCATACTTGCAGAAATGGATGGAGAAGTCTGTCCAAAACCAATCAATTCAGATGCAGTCAAGCGTTATTATGTGTAATACGTTATGATTTCTTTCTAATGTAATATGAACTACGCCAGATCAGATTCCCGTTTAAGAAGAGATACATAGGCAGCCCTATGGGTTTGGTCATAATTTAATAAAATTTCCACACCCCCCCCCCCCCCGCTATTGGAAATTGGTGCAGAATTTTGAGGAGAATCCTCAAAATTCCGAAGATAATAGTGAGTCATTCATTGCACGCAACCGTCTGAAGGACCAGCCCGGTAAACTGAGGCAGAATATTGAGGAGGACCCTCAAAATTCCGGAGCAAGAGAGGTTGAAATGTCTTGAACCGCATCGCAGTCGTCGGTTCATCTAAAAAAGAAAAACTATTATTTTCAATTATGTATTTACGTTACATAATTTTACTAAATCATGCATGACTTTATCGGAATTGCTTTGCTTAGAACCGCTACCCCAATGAGAACAGTACGAGCAGGACGAGCAAAAGCCACGAGAAGACGAACTAACCTTCCCTTCATTTTACAAAACTCGTTATTTTTATTTGGATGCAGACACTCAATTTGCAAGGTCATTAGATATATTTATGCACTTATACTTTCTCAGGAGTGCAACTTCTCAAAATCATCACCTACTTACAACTGCTATCTGTACACAACATCCCCAGCAGCCACAATCATACAACCAGCTATCAGCTATCATCTACTAGCGAAGACATTTCATTACTATTTTCTTTTTATTTTCTGCATTGCATAAGGCTACCTTTCTGCCTTCTGAGACTAAGTACTGTCTCCATCTACCTCCATTCTTGCATTGCATAAGGCTACCTTTCTGTCTTCCGAGACTAAGCATTATCTCCATCTGCATTTTGCATTGCATAAGACTACCTTTCTGCCTTCCGAGGTTAAGCTATTCCTCCATCCTCCATCCTCCATATCTTTACATTTTTTTTGCATAAGGCTACCTTCCTGCCTTTTGAGACTAAGCTCTCTCTCCATATCTCTACATTCTATAAGGCTACCTTTATGCCTTTCGAGACTAAGCTCCGTCTCCATCTTGCATCGGCTGAAATATCGCCACCTTTATTTAAATCTTGCTTTGGCTGAAAGATTGCCACCTTCTGCATTTCATCGGCTGAATGATCGCCGCCTTCCGCATCTCATAGGGTAAAATATTGCCACCTTCTATATTTCATTGGCTGAAAGATCGTTGCATTCTTCATGCCATGGCCTAAGGACCCCGTTTTATCTTTTGCATATTATTATTCAACGACATCATGGTTCGGAGGCATCATCCTCACAGCCCGAGAATATCATATCATAGCTTGTGAATTCTATATCATACGCTTTATGGTCCAGGACGTCATGGCCTGAGGACATCATCCTACCCGTCCGAAGATCACATTCATAGTCCAATGGGAACTTACATCACGTTTAAGTTTATGCACAATATATGTTGTATTGCTCACTTGCACGCACACCGGCTAGCAACGACCATCTCAGCATGAGCGATCCCTCTCTAGTTACCGCAGCCTACATATTTCAACCACTTTTCTCAACATAAACATCATGTCCACTTTTCAAAATCTTCATCGGCATATTCCATCAATGGATCCTGAACTACATATGGCTTGATTCCAGTAAGACCAGTGATATGTAGGTAGCTCAAGAACTAGAGCTCGGTCAAACTTCCTTACAAATCGCCTCTTTTGGTCAAAATTGGCCATACTATCTTTACCCGATAACACTTTCATCCTTCCTGGGTAAAGATGGGCAACTGTTGTTACCCAATTTTTTCTAGATATTTTTTATACTCAAATTAGTTTCAATATATATATATATACACACACACACACATACATGGGCATACCCAAGTATTTTGGTATTTTTCCAAAATTTTTAAGATTTTCAAAATCAATTTATCGTCTACTTTAATACTACAAAAATTCAATAATTATTTCCAAAGTTTTATTTTGGAAAATAATTTATTTATTCTCATATTTACACTAAAATATATTTTAGAGAAATGTTGCATATTTTTTAGACATTTATTTGGTATTTTAAAAGCTAAATTTCATATAATTGTAATTATAGCCTATTATACAATTAATATTATTTTATAATTGTAAATTATTTCCACTATGTTTAGATTAATATTTATACATTATTAATTACTTCAGTGCTTTAAATTTGTTATTAAAATCGTTTTTACTATTTTATAAAATGAAAAGGGACAAAACTAGCTATTTAAAAACTAGTCTCGTTTCGTTTCAATCGCATCCCATTTTGTATTTCAATTATAGCCACAATCAACCCAATTTCAATTGCAAATGAACTGACCATATTATCCGCCCGCTGACCTAATTAAATAACCCGCCCGAACCTCACATTTAATCCAAACCAATGATCTAACAGATCAACAGCTCACATGCAACCTTTCCTTTTTAATTTATCAAACCCCCAACCCTAATTAATTTTCCTCTACCCGCCGCCCTTGAATCCCCTTCCTCTCCCATTCTCTCTGCAAACCCTAGTCACTGCCACCCAAGCTAACCCTAATCCCTTCGATTCTCGCCGGTTTCCATGGTTTCTCAGGCCGTGAAACCTTCATAATCACCTCTTATCGCTCTTTTGTGCTTGGTATTCGAAGGTTTGAGGCTAGAACTCAAAGGTCTCCACCCAGATCTCCATCGACTTGAGGTTTTCAGCCATCTCCAGCTTGGCTTCGGGATATCTTAGCCTCCTGAGCCTGTTTCTAGTCTTATCCGACTTAGATCAGACATTTTTGAAGCCTTTCTCATTCTAGGGTTCACTAGAAACCCTAGCTGTTCGAGGCTTTTCTCCGATTTTCTTCAGATCTGTATGTATTCATGCTTTACTTTGAGTTTTTAAAAAGGTTTCCCCAACTTTTCTTTATAAAATTATTTTTCTTTCAAAGTCACTTCTTTCTTATTTATGGTTTTGAAAATGCTTACGTGTTTTCCGATTTTCCTTCTCCCTTTCTCGTGTATGTTGGTATCTACCATGTTCTCATGTTTGTTTACACATGTTCTTCTACTATATTTGCTATATTTTGTTCTTCCCTCTACTACATTTCTGTGCTATGTTTTCATATGCTATGTTCTGCTACTTGCCTTCCACCATGACTTGATGTGCTTTGCCTACTGTATTTTCCTACCATGCTCGTAAGTGTTCTTACTATGTTTAAGCATATTTTCCTCTACTATTTCTTCTAATCTCATTGTGTTTCGAATTAACTTCTAACTCTGTTTGCATTAAACCTTCTATTGTATCTGCTTGTTTCCTCTTCTTTGCATTTGATTCAAGTCGAAAACCCTAGGATTTGAGGTTTTTGGCGAGTTTGGTCTTGCGTGTTTGGACTAGGGTTCTACTTGAGCCCTGGTCTCCCTCAAACTTACTTTGGATCCATGTACTGAGTTTAAATCTTTTTTTTTTTTGTATGAATTCTTCTATAATAGACTTCTCTGATTAGCATGACAACCCCTTTTATATGTGTTAAAATCTTTCATCAAAAGGTTTTCCAACTTGTGTTCGAATCAGAATTATTATTTTTTTGGGTTAATTTATTGCTTCTGATTCTTCTTAAATCAAACCTTTTCCATCTTTCTGGCTTGGCTCATTCATACAAATATTTGATTCCTGATTTCTTGGCTGATTTTCTTTCCTTAAATGTTACAACCTAGTACTGCCAAGGCCCTGTACTTAAATAATCTTTATGTATTTACCCCTTATTGTCTACTTTGAACAAGATGCTTACTTGATCTCTTCCTTAAATACTCTTTTGTTCATTACCGTTTAAGTTTGAACTCCTTAATTAAAGGAAGTTCTTCTACTGATTGACTCTAATTGATACATGGTTATTTCCTTGCCTTATTCCCTGCATGTTTTCAAACTATAAATACATGCTCTTTTATTAACACAACACACCAACACTCATATTTTTTTTGAACTCACACTCACAATGTGTCCTATTTGCAAGACTTCTACTTTCTTTTGCTTCTCTCTTTCTGAAACTGGTATGTCCTAGTTTTGATTACAGCATCAACTCCAATGTGTTTACTTACCAGTCCTCCTTTACTTTACTGCTTGTAGAATTTAACCTTTATGGTAATGTGCTTATATCTTGCTTATGGCTTGCAATAAATCCCATTCCCCATGTCCCCTTATGTGTTTGAGATGTAGTTTAAGACATGGAAATATACAAGTTATTGTCCATGGATATAAACTGGATCCTTTGGGTCTTAAGCTCTTTCAATTTCCTACTCCCCATACCTTATGTGTGTTTGAGTTAAGGTTTGGCATGGCAGCATCCAAATTGCTGTTCAGGGCTGAACCTGGCCTTCAATAGGTCCTAACTCTCTAATTTTGGCCTTCCATGTTGCTGGGCATGACCACCAGCCTACCTTGGCAATCCCTATTCTCCTCTATTGCACTTACACCTATTCCTAGATTCTAAGTACTGACCCCCTCTTATGAGCCTTACCTTGGGACCTTTGAGCAAAATCTGAGCTTGGACATGGGAGGGTTGGCCCTTCCATACTGCACTTTAATCCAATTCTAATATGATATCTGGGGTGCAAGAACTGCCCGAAGTTATTGAAACTCCTTGGAACTTTGACATGCCCCCAGATAATATAAAGGCTTTGGAACCCGATCCTGAAAGTTGGCTCATCTCATATTGTTAGACCTTGAGTTTGGATTAGGATCATTTGCTGTAGCTGAAATTTCTGATGTAATTTACTTTTCTTAATTTGCTATGGTCTATTATCATTTGTATTATTTAGTAAAGAAGGGGGGTCACTTATGTATGCATACGGGTAGACATCATGATCTTAGGTATTTTATTCCTCTAATCTCAACCTGTTTTTACTTCTGCTTTTCATATAGAAATCCTGACTATAGGATTTTGCACTTCTGCATTTGGTATTGAAAACCTAACCATAGGATTCTGAACTCTGCACTTCAAATAGAGATCCTGACTACAGGTTTTTTTGTACTTATGCATATGTAGAACCCATGTCTTTAAGGTTTTTCACTTTTCGGCAAATAGTTATAGGTCAAATAATAATCACTTGCATTCTAGATACCATGCTCGTAGGATTTCTGCACTTTTACTACGTCTGTAAAAAAGGTGTAAAAAAATTAACAACGCCTAGAAAGCATGCCAATAGGGACTATTAACCAAATCTGAATCGCCTCACTCGTTTTATGTTTAATCTATCAGTAGTAATGCATTTTAAACTACAGAACTTGTATTATTATGTTAAGAACTGGCAACCTTTCTGTAACCAGTTTACTTCTTTATTTCAGAAAATAGTAGATATCATGCCTATAGGTTTTACCTAGGCAAGCCTTAGAGTAAAAGCTATAACTGCATCAGCCTTCGGTAATTACCACCAAGGGAGGCCTAATTCGGACTTCTCATATGAGAAATATGCGATCAGTCAGTCCGCCTAATGTTTAAGTTTAATTTAGACCTAATCAGTACATGTAAAGCATGCTAAACTACATGTTTTATGTGATTTAAAAGAGGTCTATTTGAGCTTTAACTATTGTATGCACCCATAACTATCTTATATGTTTTTGTGTGATGCCTTAGAATTTTAACCTTTTATACTCTTGAAATGCCCAAAACTCCTTCCTTTGATAGGACTAGAAATCCCAAATGCCTCCGGGACTGATGGATTGGAACGGGTAGTAGCATGCAATAAGTAGCGACACTATTCCACGCTTTAATACTTTAAGGGGGTGGGAAGGGTAGAATATGGATATGATGACCAGTGCGCTAATATCACGTGCGACCCCACTCCAGAGGAGTGATTGCTGGATATTGCATTGATGTGATCCATGTTAATCATAAACCTATGACCCTTCTTCCTTTATTTGCTTTTTATCTTTTCTTACTCTTTAAATCTTTCTTGTTCATAATATCTTTCAAATTTTCAACTTATCGCAATATTATGTGCAAACCCTTATTTGAGCCTTAAATGTTTATGTGTTTATATAATGTCAAAATTATAACATGGACAGGACCACACTAGTGGATCTTGAGGGGTGCCTAACACCTTCCCCTCGAGATAATTTCTATCCCTAATCTAAACTCTTTTTTCTCCATCTCAAACCCTTCTTAAAGTGTCATAATGCACTATAATCATTAGGTGGCGACTCTCCAACTCCAAAATCCAATTCTCGCAAGGGAATAAAGTTGTCCTCCCAAATGTCGTGAACCCGATTTTGCCTTATAAAAAGGGGGCATCGACAATACATCACATTTGTAAGAATCCCTAAAGGGCATACCCTCGATGTAGACATTTAAACTATCACTTGGGATAAAAAATGGATATGTCCCAACGCATATGACTACGATCAAAACGGCTGATACAACCAAAATAACGCGACTTGGGGATGCCCGACTGTCGGTAAAAATCGAGGCCACTACTCTGAATATACTTTGAAAAGAACCAGTTAAAAAGGATTCCCTCAATAGGAAAAAACAAGCTCCGACCATGCCGGATCCAAATCGCAAAGCGTTGATCTACTTGACCTACAAGCTATGAACCTTACGAGGTGCTCAAAATATCGCCGGCAATGACTTGAAATTGAGGTTCTAGAACTAACGACGAGTCAGGCAAACATACTCTAAAAGACCTTAACGAGCGGAAACAAAGCCTATAAAAAAAGCCCATGGGCAAAAACAGCGTAAGAGCCATTGTCGCCATCTAAGAAGGCCCACGGGCTTCATAATAAAAAGTCTCCACGACCAAACATCGTAAGATCCATTATCGCCATCTTGAAAATTGACAACTTAGGATTAAAATGAGCTCGAATCATAACCCGATTCGGAGACCGGATTCAAAATAGTTAACTATGCATGCCTCCAAGACACATACTAAAAGGTCTCAACAGCCAAGAGGCATAAATTCCACTTTCTCCATCAAGAAAATCAAGGATTTAAGGGTCGATTGCAGCTCAAATCGCGACGTGACTCGGAGAATGGACCTGAAAAATGCAATATGCCTAAGGGCACGGCATAAACGCTACTTTCACGGGCCAGAAAATCAAGGAAATTTTGGGGTCGATTGCAGCTCGAATCGCGACGCAACTCGGAGACTGCAATATGCCTAAGGGCATGGCTCAAATGACACTGTCATCAGCGGAGTAAATCTCCAAGATACGCACCCATAAGGTCACTTTGACCTAAAGCACAAAGGGGCTTCATCATCCGCCCATGCTAGCATTGGTAGCTCGAGTCCCAATGTGACTTGGAGACTGGATCCAAAGCAGTTGGACCAGCAAAACGACCAAAGATAAGAGGTAAAAACAATACTACCTGCCCGCACAGGCACAAAAGATTCAAGGGAAAGAAGGCTCAAGCCGAAGCCCTACTTGCTGACTAAGCCTAAACAGCCAGGCCAAGCACGGAGCCCCCGGCAACTGCTCACGTCAAGGATCACGCTTAAGAGCTCCCAGACTAGTTCCGGATGTACGACGATCCTACCAGACATCAGAACCAGGCCGCCCGGTCGAAAGTAATAACAAAAAAAGGTACGAAAGAAATACAGCTTCGAATTCCTTATTATATATTACATGCGCGAAAAAGGCGCATTCTCCATCTATAGGCATACTCCGCATATATCTGAAACAAAGTGACAAAATGGTAGAATCTACACTCCGCACTAAAAGGGCTACAACTTGTCCAAATTTGCCCTATGCATCTTCAACAAGAAGTGACCAAGCGCCACGATTATTATCCATCCTCGAGCCAATTCCTCCGGGAAAATGGAACCCCTTGCACCAACCTGATCGAGTGCCTCTCTTCAGGATATACAACGAACATATTCCTCGACCCTCTACTCTTGGTTGAGGGATCGCTTCAACCCAGCTTAGGCATCAGCAACACCCTTCATACAAATCACCATCTCCCGACCAGCCTTGGTTCAGCTAAGTGCCACTTCGGCCCAAGCATTAATTATCTCGGCTCTAAGATTTCCGAAGATCAGATTCGAAGTTTCCCAATAGTATATGGTTGAACTTTGGCATTGTCACAAGTCAAAGGGAGTTGAACCTCGAAGGCAGAGACCTTGGCCGAGGCATTCATCCCTTTCGAAGCATGAGCATGCACTTGAGCATACTAAAGGAAGACACCTCCTCCATCAAGTAACTCCCATAGTCTAGGCCTGAGAGAACCGTCACCCCGGAATCAAGGGCTCCAGAAACACCCGGCTCAATCGATGCATTCTCCTCATAGGCGTGAAACAGTCTCGCCTTGATAAAACTCTTTGTCACATCACATATCTCACTATCGTCGTTGCCTGCCTGGAAATCTATGAATCCCCGGAGCGAGAACAACTGCACCCCAAGGGACCATTTGACTCCAACAACGCCGGTACGGACGCAGCAGAGGAAGCAAGGCACGACTGCTGATCTCACGATCATCATAGATACAACCCGCGAAGCGCTGGGCACACCACCTAAAGGACATCCTTTCATCTCTCCAAGCAAATGACGAGGGTTTCGAAGGTGTGGCACCAGTAGCTAACACCTAGGAAGAACAATTTGCCCGAGCCCAGTCTCTGCTTTCCTCAAATGAGCAGCCATGAAAGGCAGGTTCCGATAACCCCCAAAGAGGCGAAAGTAGCCTCACATTGCATATGAAAAATGGCGACAAATTCGAAAACAACCATGGGCACCAGCCATTAGCATCATCTCCAGCGCCGGTATAGTAGGTAACCTCGAAGGCCTCAATTGCGGAAATATAAAGCCCCAAAAGACCAGCAACGCCTTCTCCAACACAAGGTCAGTACACAAAGGCCTCCGCCAAAGGAAGCCAGCTAGCAAATGCAGTTGTTCTTAACATACATTCATACGGAACATGCCCCGGATGCCAATCTGGATGGTCCGAATGCAGGCATAGCTCTACCCGGAGGCTGCGTCCAAAAGTCCATCAACGTCCCTAAAACGGACAAGCCTCATCTCAATGGACACTATAAAGTCAAAAGACACTACCATGCCTTCCTGGTAAGGACCTGGCGGTCCGAGGTTACTAATCTTATTCAGGTTCAGAACATGAAGGACCCTATGCGAAGCCATTTTTATCGATTAAAGGCTCCAGGAAAGATCGAGGCAACGCCTGACATGGTCAACTCCTTAGCTGAAGCGAATCGCATATGCTCTAAAAGGATATCTAAGAACAGTCCAAAAGGGATCCCCAGGTACCTCAAAATGACCTTCACTTGGGATACCATTCCCGAGAGACCCGAGATTCCACCAACTATCTCCATGCGATTCAGAAAACCCGATAGTCTGAGCCTATCAGATCAACTTAAGCTCGGTCTGAAGTACAACAACAGGCTCGAAAAAGAGCTGTACCAATCAATAGAAGATGGAAAAAGACGCTTGCATCCGAGCCAGGCATCAGCAACTTAAAATAAAGGAAGACGTTCAAGGGCTTCATAGGGCATAAAAAGATACAAAAGCGAGGCAAGGATTAAAAAGCAGAAGTAAAGAAAAAGTATACTTATATTCATAGAGATCCTTACGTATGATTACAAAATCCCACAAGGGGATCATCATGCAAGAATGGAAATCCAAAGATATGCATAAATCGAAAGCCTAAGAGTCTAGCCTATTTTTTATGCGACATCTATATCATCATCCCCTCGGGAATATGACCTCAAAGACAATATCTTTGAAGTCCGAGGCCCACGAGGACCTCATTTCGATTCCTTAGAATGGCATCTTCAAAAAGAAGAGAGGTAAGGGAAGGAGACAAGAATTGGCTGGGTGAAAAATCTGGTTGTCATGAACCCCGGCAGTATCAATCCCACCAAGACACTTCTTGAGACGCTGCCCCAGCTCAGGAGGCAACAACCAGTGGGAACCGCCGGCACACCCCCAAGGAATCCAAAGGGGGTGTAACGTGTCAAGCCAAGGGAGGAGGGTTAGCAGTTGTGTATAATCCGAGCCCCCTATTGAGCACCAGTTCATAGTCCAAAAATACCCTCCAGGGTGGGAAGGAATCGTCCCTCAGCATCGTCACCCCGAGCTGACAACGACAGCAGCAACAACATCAGCAAAAACAACAACAACACGGCAGCACAACTTCGTCCAACCGAAAAGAGATCAACAAAGGAGTCAAGATGCATATGGCGTAAAATCTTGAAGTCTGGGGCCTCAAACACGGCAAGATGGTAGAGATTCAAGATAGCAAGAAATGAAGGAGAGATAGGTATCTAATGGAGTTTCAGTGAAAAAGCTAGTCACAAGGAGCCCAATTTATAGGGAAGGCAAAGCAACCGGCGATGCCATTACCGCCCTCGAAAAATGTAACGGCAGGTGCAATCAATGCGTTCATAGAAGATGAACCGATAGAAAAGATATGAATCCAAAGAATGAAGGGTCATAACATTTCGAGGTGATCCTGAAGAAGCGAAAAGGCAAAGTAGCTTGATACCTGTCAAAGGAGAGCTGCACCATCGGTACGACGCTGCTGCAGGAGAATGATATGTCTAGACCTTTTCTTATCACTTCCCTCAAAGAAACGCTGAGACTATCTGTGTGCGGTGAAAATTGGGGGACCAATTTTCCCTCGATGTAATACTTCAGAGAGTGACCCCGGAAGCATGGGATCTTGGGCCAGTCGCTTCCCTCGAAACGTGTCGATGCCCTGCCAAGAATAAACATCGGCTAAAGCTCCAACGAACGGAGGAATCACTCCAGGAATGCACCCGGGGTCGATTAAATCTATTCAAACGACTCGACGCCAGCCCACATATGACGTAAAGCTAACGTGCTATCACATCTCATTCTCTTTTGTCATACTACACATTATGTACTAAATTTGGACGTCCCCTTTCTATAAAAGAAGGGTCACAAACACCTTGTAAGGCAGAGCTCCAATTCTCTAATTTGCTTATTCCCCTTGGCTTAATGTCATTTATCTTCAGTCATTCTTCTTGTTTATCACTTGGTACTGGCCCGAGGTCGTCTCCGTATTCATCGCGCCTTAAGTTGGTCTTCATTCTATAGCTTAATATTGGTCGAAAAAGCCTTATCTAATTATATCTTTAGCTTTTATCACATCCCCAGCTGTCCCCGATAGCTCGAGATCGACACTAACGCCGACCCCGAGGTCCCATCGGCCATCTCTGCATCTGGGCAACAGGCCCCTTCGGTTCGATTACTGCCTCGTTTAACTCGTATGTCATCAATATATTGCATGTTCTTGTCATCAACTTCTCTAACACTAGCTCGAGAATATATCACATATTTTTAGAATTTCAGTTACAAATTTAATTGTTGTTACCATTTTCACGGTAAACAACTATCTAAATCAATGCAAAATAAAAAAAAAATCCAATACTATTGTCATTTCTAGTATTGAATTGCATTTTTTTGTTAGCGTTAGTATTAATTAGGTTTTGCTTTGGGCTTTATTTGAGTTACTAACTTTTATGGGCTAGAAAATATATTTGACCATTCAAAATTTTTAAGTCCAAGCTTGAATAATACATTAAAAGAGAATTATTAAAGAGTTTAAATTATATTACAATAATTATTTTTATGTATAAAATAGTTTTAAAACTTGTATACATGTAATGTCAGGTTGGTTTGGTTTCGGATTGAATTTTTTTATAGTTAAAATTAAATCAAACCAATTATAGTCAGGTTTTTTTCTAACACTAAACCAAATCAAATCAAATCGTAATCGAGCTTTTTTCTCGATTTGGTTCTGATTATCGATTTCTCGATTTTCTTTACACACCTCACGTAGAGTTAAAAAGTAACTAGCTTTGACACTCAATATCAAGTTAGAATGGTCAAAGACTTAATTAGTGCTTTACCATGAGCACCAAGAATCATTTTCTTGCTCTCTTAAACCTAAAACGATAAAAACGTTTACCATGCAAATATATTGAATAATAACACTTCGCGACGGAGCTATGATGATAGACTTGAAATATGGGTTTTTGCCTACATTTTCCTTATTATTTGTTATATTTCAATTGGGTGTAAGCTAAAATATTAGTATTTTAGACAGATCATCAGGGGCGGACCACCATAGGATCGAGTGAGTTCAAATGAATCCGTTTTTTTTTAAATTTTAATATTTTACGTAGGTTAAATTCTGTAAAGTAAGAGTATATCAGTTATTTGAACCCATATCATACAAGTTCATTCGGTGAAGGAAGTGTCTAGCGGGTTTAAGGTTAACTTAAGGGTCCCGAGCTTGAAACGGCTGGCATTTTTTTACTTTTGTGCCTTGTTCCTCTGTGTGCATTTAAGTGCACTAGTTTATTCCTTTAGTTTGTTTTTATTTCCTTTTATCTCTATTTTCTAGATTATCTTTTTTTTATTTTATATTTGATCTCCTAATGAAATCCAATAAGAACTAATCTGAAATCTATTTAACTTTAGTAGATGAAATCTTATAGTATTTTTTGTTATAATGGTGCATATCTTGAAATTATTTGTAATGTGTTAGTTCATATTAATCTAGGTTATTCAGAGTATAACATCGATAATGATGATACTCTTAAAGATCTTTTGCAGATTTCGGAGGAATACATGGAATTTATCGTAATAAAATTACTGGAAATGTACATTAAGGTGGAAGAGGGCGTGCGTAGCATGGATAGCCCCCAGTCATCGGGTGGTTATTCTGGAGTAATTTTTGCCGGACAGATTGGTGAAGAAAGAGCTTGCATTGATTTAAACTTGTCACCACCGGCGAATGAGCAGACACAAAATAATTTATTGAGTTTATATAATCAACATAATCAACAAAAAGACTGGTAAACTTCAATTTTTCTATGGTATTGCGTTGTTTCTTTTACATTTGAATTTGATTTGTATTGACGGTCATATTTTTCATATGGGGTACCGTCCGGATATGAATTTTACGAGTTATGAGCCGACCCCTAGTTGGAATATTCCTAGTTCTGGAGTGTTGGATCACGGTGGTCCATCCGGGAGTCATCGCCAACAAGAATTGTCAAGACAATATGACTTGTAAGTAAAGTGATATAGCTATATCTAAAATATTTTTCCGGAGTATTAGGTAACTTATTTTGTTTTTCTTTGTGTGCAATGAAACCAGCTTCTTGAAGCTCCTGACCTAACACAACTTCCCATAGACGACGTATTCACTCGTGATTTGGCTTATGCGCAGAGTGAGGAAGATGATAGTGACTACGACAATAATGCGGATGAGTCTGGGGATGACACACCCTTCCCTTTTAAGGTTGGTTATGAGGAGAAGGAAGTGAATGTTGAACCTGAACCGGCGAGGTAGCATGTTCCTCACCTCCCGTGCGACCTAGAGTTTACGAGTCCCACGTTCCATTTCATGAGCGGAATATCCCCTACCTTGATAATTTTCCAAGCATGCCAAACGTGGATGCCCTCACAAGAGAAGATGATGAATTTCGATCACAAATATGGGATGAGTCCAGGCCATCTATTTTGACTAAGGGCATGTTTTTCCCGATAAAGCTCGCCTAATTAGGGCTGTAAAAATCTACAGGATAAAAGAGTGTCGTGAGATGACTGTAGTTGAGTCAACTACGGATAAATGGAAGGCTGTATGCCATAGATTTTTTATGGGTTGTCACTGGATGTTGCGTGCCACCAAGAAGAGATCAGGTTTGTGGGAAGTGGGTAATTTATTAGCGAGCACAGATGTGAAATGGACACATACAATGAGAATCACTTCAACTTCGATGTCGACTTGATTTCTCTTGTCTTGATTCCATATTTGGAAGTTTCCATTAGTTTCAAGATTAAAGAGTGTATCACAGCCGTCCATAAGGAGTATGGTTGTACTGTAACAAAAAGAAAGGCATATCTTGATCGCAAACATGCCTTTGACCTTATTTATGGCGACTGGGATAAGTCTTTTTTAAATCTGCCCACGTACATGGCCGCATTGCAACACTTTAACCCTGCCATTGTTGTTGAATGGAGGCGTGAGCGGAGTCCGGACAGACCCAAATATATTTTCAACTATGTGTTTTGGTCATTTAAACCGGCAATTGATGGTTTTGTGCATTGTCGTCCTATTATTTTCATAGACGGTACCCTTGTCTATGGAAAGTATGATATTAAGCTTTTGATTTCATTTGCTGTAGATGCCAACGGGAAAATATTTCCATTAGCCTTTGTCATATGTGCCAACGAAAGCGAAGAGACATGGACCCTTTTTTTGAACCACTTGAAGGAGCACATTTTCAAACAACGTTTAGGTATTTGTCTAATATCTGATCGGCATGGTGGTATTTTAAGTTCTGTGCGTCACTTTCCTGCGTGGCAGGAACCATATTCATATCACTGTTACTGTGTGCGGCACCTGAAGGCCAATTTTCAGAAGAATTTTTCTGACAAGACCTTGCATGACTTAATGTGGATGGCTGCAACTGAGCACCAGCAATGCAAATTCAGTAGGCGCATGGAAGCGATCCGACATATAAAACCAAGAGCCTATACTTGGTTGATGGGGCATGAGCTTCACATGTGGACATTGCATGCTGATGGCGGCAGACGATGTGGAGCGTTGACTACAGTCTGAGTCATTCAACGGCTTGTTGATATCTACCCATGGACTGGCTATCACTGCCATGGTTCGCATGACATTCAAACAGAGCGCGAGAGGTTTGTTGAAAGGCATGCAGCTGCCTCAGCATTGGTGGACCGGGGTGTTGAATTTATGTGAATACCCATGAGAAGATTTGAAAGGTCGAGGAGGCGAGCACAGTGGCATTCATTTCTTCAATACGATCACGAACGATGTGCTTTTGAAGTTAAGACATCCATCAGCGGACACCGTGGGAATAATCTACATACGATGAATGAAAATAGAAGGTTGTGTTCAAATGGACCATCTACCATATGTCGTGCGCACATGCATTGAAGTGCTTTCAACAAGTTGGATATGGGGCAACAAACTATATTGATAGGCAATACAGTGTTGCTGCATATGTAGACACATATAGTGGAAAGTTCCACCTATTAGGTGCTGAGCATTATTGGCTGTCAGAACCTGTTAAGATGGTATGTAACAAGGACTATTTGCGCAAGTTTCAAGTGAAAAAGAGAACGTGCATACGAAACCAAATGGATGTTGGTGACACAGTTTACGCGCGTAAATGTGGCATATGCTCGCAAACAGGGCACGACCTTCGTAAATGTCCTTCAGCCAGTGTGCGAGGCGATGGTAATCCCGGTGCAAGTTCCTCTAACGTGCCCAACTATCATGGAAACCCCCAGTATTTCAATTTTTTTTGTTTTTATTAATGTTTGTATTTGCGTTAGTTTCAATTTAATGAAATAAAAGAATATTCCAAATTTCATCTTATTTTTAACGTTATATTTTGATATGGTTGTTCCAATATTAAACTTGTTTGTATTGGAAAAGTATGTGAAAATCTCAATATGTAATTCTCAGTTAAATTCTACGTATTATTGCGTTGTCATGTCTTCCTGGAAAAGCTGAAAACCGCATGTGGAAAAAGCAACTTATTTTCAGAATAATTAAATATGTAAATCGTAGTATAATAGTGCATATTATATGAAGTTGAAGATATGAAGGCGAAGATCGAGGCGGTGGAAGTAGAGAAGCATAGATTACTAGGTGGTAGTAACTAAGCAATGGCATTACATGTTCAGTGTTTTAATGTATCTTCATGTTTTCTTAGTCAAGTGATTTCGTTAGGTGTACTGTTTATTTTTATTTTAGGTTGTCAATGTTAGTATTTGTGATGTACTGTTTAAGTAAAATTTACGTTTAAGCGCAATTAAAATAAATTTGTTGCTCTCATATAATTATTAACAATATTTACATAATGCACTATTTACATAAATTAACAAAATAAATCAATGCGTCCCACAACCAGTGTGCTTTAGTGTCGCAGTTGGCCTGAGTCGCATCCCCCGTCGTTCTGGTACACTATCTGGATCATCGTCATCTAGCCGCCTCTTTATCGGAGGATGTGCAGCAGCATCGACTATGCAGGTGGCAGGATCGGAAGAATAGATCGTAGGGCCGTCAACATCCTACAAAACAACTAATGAATTAGCATATGAAAATAATATTAGTTTGATATATGTGTTAAGTAATAAATTATTTACTCACCATGGTCTCCTCGGCCTCTTAGGTATATGCATCCGTGATGTGCTCATCACCTACTGTACTTGCCTCGAAGATGGCTGGGACGAAGACTTCATAAGAAAATTAAAAATTAATCATTGATGCGATATTAACGATATTAAGGAAAAGAAAACAAATTGAAATTCTAAAGTAATAAAAACATACCGTCGCCTGTGATAGATGCACCTGAACTGCCGGGGATGGGGGATAACTCAACCTGCGCCCGCCATCCACGTCACGGATCGGGCGATCATCAGCTGCAGAAGATGGGCATGCGAAGTACTGATCTACATTCGTATCAAATGTACCCATGATCGACAACGCTCCTGACGGGGTGACGTGCGATACTGGCAAAGATAACTGAAGGCTAAACAAAGGCATGCTACTACAAGGCTCGTCTGCATGAGGCATATAACCCTAATGATCATCTCCAAGCCCCTCAAGCCCAAGGGCCTCGTCATGGACCTCTCCAAGTGGGTCGACAGGTACATCACCGCCACCTTGCTGACCACCTCCCCGTCGTCCCCACGACCCCGTTTGGAACCCCTAGCTCGTGGGGCACCCCTGCCTTGTGGGACCGGCCTACCCCGCTGGTACGCTTCTGGCGCTGCATACTGAGCCTCGTGGTCCATCCTCTCGTAATCTCTTGCCTGCAACAATGTTAGCCGAGCCATCTGTTCTACCTGCCGGCCAAAGTCAACCAATTCAGGGATGTCGGTACGCTGCTGCATCTGTTGTCCCAACTGGTAGAAACGATAATGACCAATAGCCTGTGAAACATTTAACGTAGAAATTAAATAATGCGATATAATAACATATTAACAAGCCAAAAAAACATACCAGTGCCTCGTGCCTCCCGGCGTACGGTCTGTAACGATCGCCAAGTACATGCACAGGGTTCCTGATCATTAGTCGGGTGTGACAGCGTAACCACTCATGATACAAATGAATAGTGCCCTCCTGGAAAATTGTAGGTGGTGGCGGAATACGCTAAGCTCTCTCATCCCAACCGACTTGATGCTGCTGTAGCCACTCCGTATACTGCCCGTCCATGTTGCCACGATCGTCGCGCTGATAGTGAGTGGCAACCCATACAGGCTCCCTCGGTATAGTCCGGGGCCGGGCAAACTGTCGAAGGACACGCTCCGTGGAATGATACTCAACGTAATACCAGAATACCATCGGGGCGGAGGTGCTCCACCTATGCCGGTCGGCTGAGCAACAAGCTGGCAGCTCAGCAAGCAACTCGTCGCTGTATGGCATCCAGATGAACTGCCAAATAATAACATAAATGTTAGTACACAAACGCAATTTAGTTCAGAAAAAAAAACTGTTGGTACATATCTACCTGTCCATCCACCAACATATCTAAGACATCCCTGAGGAGGGGGAGATTATGGTGAGCCTCAGTCCCTCGGTATACCCAACGCCGCGCAATCCATCTAATAGCTAGAGGGAGAAATGGATAATGTTGACCGGGCGGAAGTGCTGGTGTAGGTGGCTGCAACGGCATGATCCGCTGCCAGGACCAAACCTAATATAAAGTGTTGATGTAATATTTATGTGTCATTTAGCGATATCAAATTTGAAGTAAAGAACAAAATATTCAAAAATTTGGTCACCTGTAAGAGGGGGAGAAAACCGCATATACCAACTGCTGGACCTATGCTCGCCCGGCACATGCTCCTATATTGGTACGCAAGCACACTAACACCCCAGCTATATTGGGATACCTGACCCAACTCTACTATATGATGAATGAAGCGCATGCTCACTTTACTTCCCGAAGTGTCTGGGAACAATACACACCCGAAGAGCAAGAGCAACGCACAACATGTCTACCGGGCTATCCAGAGGTCCTCCATCTGGTGGTAATATCGGGGTGCAAATCCGCCATATTATCTCTGATGGCTGATAAAGTAACACGAACGCCCCCTGCCGACCCTCAGGTTTCAGTCCAGTCCGCTGCCCCATCAGCTCCGCCAACTGTGTACGTGACACTCCTTTAATGTAGTGAGGTAGTGTCAAGGCGCGTCCATCTATACGCAGTCCGTATAAGGCTGGACATCCTGTAAGGTGAGAGTAGCCTCGCCTGTGAGCAAATGAAATGTATGCGTCTCCGGTCTCCACCGCTCTATCAAGGCTGTTATGAGCGACCAATCTAGCTGCATCCGCCCTAGCTCAAAAATGGGATATAATCATGTATCCTGAAGGATGTGTACTACACGCTCGTGCAAAGGATGGCCGGCAATAAACTCCCAAAGATCATCAGGTCTCCTAGGCCGGAGAGCCTGCTCTGGCAGCTGTCCCTCCCACACATAGGAGGACCTATGGTCGTCTTGTAGCACTAATAGTTGATCCTCCACAGGTCCGGGATGCGCAGGCGGAGGAAAGGCCATGACGTCTAATATAATTTAAATAAAATTAATTGGTTGTGTTAGTTTAATAAATTAAATAATTAAATCTAATTAAATTAAAAATTAGGATTAATAATGGAATTATGTATTGGTTCAAGGCTTGATTTTTAGTACAATGTTTGTGGTTGTGATGTACTATATAAGTAAAAATTGTTGTTCAAACGCAATTAAAATAAAATTGTTCAGAAAAACAATTGGTTGTGTTACTTCAATAAATTAAATAATTAATTATGATTAATATTGGAGAAAATAGTCATCTAGGTGCTCCATACTTGATCTAAACAGTCCGGTACCACTGAAATTATGTATGGGTTCAACATTTTTAGAATTTTCTTACCTTACAGATTTAAATTAAAAATTATATTTGTTATTGGAGAGAATAATTATATATGGGTTCCAGACTTTATTTTTTCAATTGGAAATAATATTTTGTATGGGTTCGGATTTTATTTTTTTTGACCCGGCAGCACCGAGTTATCGTTAATTATTATAATTCTCAATTTAAATATTTTTATAATTTTCTTAGCTAATTATAAATTTCTGATTTGCAGAGAATAATTATGTATGAGTCCAAAGCATCATTTTATAGGCCTCGTAGCACCGAGTTATCCTTACTACGCTACAAGGCCATATATTTACTATGGTACAAGGCTCTAAAAAGCTCTACATTTATACTACGCTAAAAGACTATATTTTATTTCGCTAAAAGACTATATTTTACTACGCTACAAGTCACTATATTTTACTACACTAAAAGTCACTATATTTTACTAACACTACAAGGCTCTATATTTATAACAAAAAATAACATGCTTTCAGGTTTATAAATCAAATATATTACATAAATTCGGTATCAAATAAATCAATTCGGGTATATTAAAGAACACAAAGATAATATAAATTCACATGTAAGCTACAAAACAATACTAATATGCATAAATATACGAGTTTTACCATAAAGCAAATAGAAATACCTCGATGTAAATTTTTGGAATTCGAAATTTTGAACCCGAAATACGCAAGCGAAATCAACCAACAGTGTGTGGGACCTACACTCCTTGTTATTTAGTTCGGGTGGGGCCGAAATCTTTTCTTTTATATAACGATGTGGGGTGAGGGGGGACCAGAAAGAATTTTGTTTATAAAAATGGTGGACTTGTTGAATGAGGAAGACGACTGCTATATTTAAATGGCTATTTCGTAGTAAATTACTGTGAATTAGCCTAAATCGCAGTAATTTTCTACGAAATATAGATGCCTCGTTTAACGAAAATTCGCAGTAAATTATTACGAATTGTATTTTTAAAAAAAAAATTAATCAATTCGCAGTAATTTACTGCGAATTAGGTAACAAAAAAAATTCCGTTAACCTAATTTGCATTAATTTACTGCGAAATGGATAGAAATATAACTTTCTTTTTAACATTAAAAAAGCACTTTAAACCTAAAAATTATCATTTCGATTTCGGACTCGAACTCGTAATGCCCCTGGTTCCGTCCATGATAACAACCTAAGTTAAAAGAGACCATAAATTAGTTTGTGGATGCAGAAAACATGGGAATGTCCGTGAAACATTTGGTGGGGTCAAAAGGGATGATGAAAATAGGAAGAGAAAACGTGCAAGGTTCCTCAAGGGGTGGACACTATCTGCTGGAATCTATCTGTTGTAGTATTCATAATACTCTGCTTGTCCTAAAAATCCAAAGGATAGTGGCCTAGAAAGGTCCTGCTCTAACCCACCACCCACCTTTATAACCCCACCCCATCCAGAGCAAGTGCTAGAAATTTAAAAATAATTGTACATATATATATATATATATATATATATATATATACATTTCATGTTTTTGTTTTGGAAAAGTACTCGTTAATCTTCACCAGTGTTGCCCTGGGTGTTTGGCTTGTTTAGTGACAAGTAATGTTATTTTCTTTTCTTTTCTTTTTGGGATTTGAGATTGCTTTTTCTTCAAAGCGTAGTACATGGTTGCAGCGGCTTGGCCACGTACAATAAATTAAAGGGTAGTCAATTGAATATTTTTTGTCGAATAAATATATTACTATATATTAAAAATTATACCGTATATATATCTATATATCAAAATATATATCAAACACCCTAAATAAAATTACAGACAATTTGCACGATACTAACGTTATCCTTGTCTATAACATGAATTTGTTGTTTGGTTGAAAGGAAAATAATCAAGGTATACGAGTGACCATTTGAGTCTCACTAGTAGAAATTCGATAAATACTTAACAATTTTGGTCAATTATAGCCAATTACTGACCAAAACGCGACGAAATACGCTTGGATAGTATTTTGATAATCGTTTTAATATATCGATCAAAGTTGGTCGAAAATTACCGACCAAAGTTGGTCGATATTTTAATTATGTAATAAAAACATTTACCATTTGGGAATCGAACCAAGCTGTATAATGTGGCAGGATACTATTCTACCACTAGACCATTAGTGCATTTTGTTTTAAGATTATCTCATTTTTTATTTATACTCTTTAATTGTATTTTCGCACGAAAATAACCAACCAAAGTTAGCCTATTTTATTAAAAAAAAAAAAAAGTACCGACCAAAGTTGGTTGGTATTTTTTAATATTAATTTTTTATTTATTTTAATTGCAAAAGCCAAGAAAAGTTAGTCGGTTTCTTGAAAAATAAATTTTGTGGGACTAAAAATAGTTTTCTGCATTTTTGCGCCAAAGAAAAACAACCAAAGTTGGTCGATTTCATAAAAAAAAAAGAATTAAAATTAAAATATTTTAAAAAAAACGACAAACTTTGATCGGTTTTGGTCGAATTTTTAACTGACCAAAATTGATTGATTTTTGCCAAATTTCTAGTATCCATATAGTTTCTTTGAAATGGTAATCAATTGCAGTATAATATAATACTTCACACGTCTCTCCTTTTCAATATGAGATTAGTTATATGCACATCTTCCCGCCTAAAAGCTTGTTAGTTCTCGTCATTAACCAACTGCACCAGCTCGCTCTCCATTGTGAACATCAGTGAGACAGCTTGTACGCTGAGTCGAGGAATCTTTTATTAGTAGCTACAAACAGCAATAACTGTTGTACCTTACATGTGGGCTTTCTGGCATGATGTTTTTCTGATTCTAACTGGTGGCTCACAAATAATATTCACTCCGATTTTAAATACTCCTATTAATTAGAAATAAATTTTACTACTTTAAAATAATGTGCACTTATTCTTAATTTTTTTTTCATATTTATCTTTACTATTTAATTAAGATAGTATTAATTTAATCATTTATCTGTGTCACTAAATCTGTTAAATATTTCTTTAAAGCGTGCGCAAAAACATTAAAAAGGCAAATAATATGAATCAGTGAGAATTTTTTTTTTTTGGTTTCTCCTTTTACCTTTTTACTTTTTCTCAGCACTAGAAAGTTATGGTTGCTTTTAATAAAAGATCTTAGTGCAATGGACATTCTTAATCTTAATTTTAGCATTCAATTGACTTCTCATATTAAAAAAAATATACTGTCAATGGTTTTCATCATTGTTACTTCCTCCGGTTCACAATAAGTGTTCTATTTGTTTTTCATTTTTGTTCAAAATAAGTGTTCAGTTATATAATCAAAAAAAAAATTCAATTTGTTTTTATAAAATAACCCTATGTACATATTCCTAAAAAAAATCTTACTCCTCACATTAAATATTTAATTAAAGATAGTTTAGTCATAATAAATATTCTCCTAACATTAAATATTTAATTAGAGATAATTTAGTCATATAAATATTTTTGTATAAAATTTATTATTTTCTTAATGGACGTGCTAAAAGCAAATTGAAAAATTATCGTAAATCGGAGGTTAGAAATTAAGTGGTTGTAATCTCGACAGGTATTGGACTTCATATTTTGAAGAATCTTATGTAGGTCCATATCATATTTTGCTATATTGTTTTTTTTTTTTTGCATGAGCAAATCCCTTTTCTTCGTATGGTCAAAAGTCAATATCTTTTACTTGGCCTAGGTGCACCCAATATCTATTTATCTATGTGTGTGTACGAGTGATTAATTTTTTGTAGTACTTAGACTTATCTCATTAAGGATTCTGAATAACCAGGACTTATAGTTCAAATTCTCTCACAATATTCACAATTTCACAAAATTTCTCTAATATAGAAAGCCATAGGAGGAAACAAAGGAGACATAATAAATATGAAGATAATATTTTTTTCTAATGATACGAACGCTAAGTTGAATAACTTTAATTATTACAAAAAGATATAGTTTAAAGAAATCATGTAATACTTAGGACAAGAGGGGTTGCTCTGATGGTAAGCAATTCACACTTTCAACCGAGAGGCTGTGAGTTCGAGTAGTTCTTGGAGGGAAGGATGTTGGGGGTTTCTATTTGGAAACAGCCTCTCTACCCAAGGGTAGGGGTAAGATCTGCGTACACACTACCCTCCCCAGACCTCACTAAGTGTGATTATACTGGGTTGTTGTTATTGTGATACTTAGGCAAAATTGAGTGAATTTTTTGTTACGAAAAATAACTTGATGACTTTGCTGTAACATAATAAAAATTGAGAAATTAGCCGTAAGTTTAATTTCTTCTATTACGAGAAATAACTTAATGCCTTCAAAGTGATAAAATTAAATTGAGTAATTGCCAATGAAATTTATCGAACTTAAAAATGAATATACTATAAACCTTACTTGGTCTTCTAGTCTACCTCAATTAGAGCCATCAAAACAGGCTTGACCCGTGAGGTCTGCCACATAAAATTGGTAAAAATTGTAGGAAAACTTAAAGAAATATTTTATATAAGTTTTAACTTACTAATTTTTAGCCAATATTCTAAAAATCAAAACAAACAATAAATTTTTTAATGGGTATAGTCAAAATTCATTGAAAACATATAGATAAGTCAATATACTAATTTTGAGGAAGATTGGAGGTGATTTGGACTGATTTTGTATCAAAATTCGTAATTAAATCGATGTCAAAAAATTCTTTTGTGACACATGTATCAAACATGTATCACGCATGTATCTCGCACACAGAGATATATGGATATACATGTGATACACAATCGATACAAATATGATACATATGTGATACACAGTGTGATACACGTATCATTTTTTTCATATTCAGTTTTTACTTCGAATTTTCAATTCAAACCACCTCAAAGCTTCACCAAATCATTCCAAAACTGAGATTCAAGCTCCTTAAGATATACTCAATCTATTCTAATAGCACCCATTCAAAAGAAAATAAAATTTTGATTTTTTTTTGCTACAAATAGCTAATAGGCCATTTTAGCTAATATTAGTAATATTTTATCAATTGGCTAATTTTTGTAATGAGCTACTTCTAAATGGACATAGCTGATAATTTCCCAAAATTGTACGGGGCGCCCTATTACCCATTTAATCTATACCTATTTTTTAAAAAAGTTTTAACTTGTACCCACTATTAAACAATTTCAACCCCATTTCTCCCCCTCTTTCTCCTTCTTCTTCATCGTCTTCTTTTTTCTTCTTTCTTCTACTGCTGTTGAAGCTGCCATGAAACTTATGTTCATGGGATGATTGCCATGAGTATATTTACCAGATTATTTTAAAATAAATTATAAATAATTACGTAAGTTAGTAAATAATTATTTGTGAATATTTCCACGTACGGAAGTTTAAGGTCATACTTAGTGATTTTTTTTCATGATAATTATGTTCTTTTCACGTTTATTATTTTTCAAAATTTATAATTTAGATACCGTTGGCAATCTTATTATTCATCTAGTATGTTACAAAGCTTATAAGCTGATGCTTTTACAAGTGAACTAAATAACTTCAGTATCTTCTGCTGAAGTTTTTGAAAAAGCTTTATGATAAAACTAATGAATCCAGGACAAAAAAACTTTAGCTTATTTAGTGCTGAAGTTTTTATAAATGAACTAAATAACTTCAGCATCTATGTTGAAGGTTTTGAAAAAGCTTTACGACAAAACTATTGAATCCAGGATAAAAACTTCAGCTTATCAAGTGCTGAAATTATTATAAATGAACTAAATAACTTCAGCATATTCTGTTGAAATTTTTTAAAAAGCTTAATGACAAAACTAATGAATCCGGGACAAACAAACTTCAGCTTATTTAGTGCAATCGCAAACAAAAACTTCAGCAAATATAGAACAAAACTTCAACTACTATGCTTAAGTTCAGAAAATAGAGAACAAAACTTCAACTACTATATATGCTTAAGTTCATCAATTACAAGCAAAAATTTCAGCACACTTGGTGCAACAATTTTTGCTACTTCAGGCCCATCTACAAGAATGCTAAAGTTTTGCGTGATTGCCTTTGCTATTTTAGCCTTCTATGCTGAAGTTACGCGAAAAAGTGGGTACGCTTGTAATTTTTTTTGCAAAGCGGGAACAAGTTAAAACGAGATCCTAAAAGCGAGTATAGATGCAAATGCTTCGTTAGACCGAGGCTTATACGTTTGGCCTAAGTTAGCCCGCTGGCCCTTAAGGCATGACCGAGGTTTGGGCCTCGGCAGGCCTGTGGATCAAAAATTAATTAACTATTAAATATTTAATATTTAAAAAAGATAAAAACTAAAAAAATTATTAACTATAAACCATCCCCAATCCTATATTTCTCATTTACTTTTCCATTTCAACTAAAATTTAGTTTTTTTACATGCATTAATATGACAAAATTAGTTTTTTTTGCTTAATTAATAACGAACTCGAAAAGTTTTAAGTGGGCAACAATAATCTTTTTTCAAAAGAAAATAGTACTGTAGTGGCCAATGATAAGTTTGGATTACTTTAATATATTATTAATATTTAAACTGCTCTTTAATATTGAAAAAGATTAATTTGAAATACACAAAAATTGACCATTAGCAAATTTCAGGAATTTTATTTTTTTTATTGACTATAATGATGAAATCCGCAAATGATATCATAAATTAGAAAACTTCAGCATATAAACTTATTGAAGCAAATGGAAAAAAAAGTATTAGAAAATATTCATGTAACTTTAAAAAGAAGAGCTAGAGATATAGAGAATTTACATTCAATTACGAGATTACTCATCAAATATCAAGCTTTTCGTATGCTCTAAGCAAATAGAAGTTGTTTATATGATTAATCGATTACATCATGGAAAAATATTTAAGGATATAAAGAAATTCTTTTATCTAAAAAAAATTGAAGGGCCAACCCGTCTTAGCCCGCGAGCCTCTTAAGGCTAGGTTGGACTGATCATTTTAAGGCTCATTTGTATAACGGGCCGATCTGTCCTATCCCAACAAATTCAAAAGCTCGGGAAACTTAAAGGTGGACTAGCTCGTTTTGACAGCTCTAATCTGAACTAATGGATCTCCACAGGCCACAACTATATGGCAATAAATTGGAGTTATGTTAAGTTACCAATCTCCATATTCAAAACAGCAAATTTGTACTTGCACATGTCATCTCTCCTCAATAACAATGCAGTGGTACTATATCAGCTAACTAATGTAGCACTAAATAAAGAACAATTAATGGAAGTAAACGAAATCAAATGCGATTCAGATTTATGAGATTATTAAATAGTAGCGTAAGTGCGAAATCAAAAAATTAATTAGCAACAGTTTCTGGTAGTAGTATTTATTTAGCATTACATGGTGAATGAGTTGTCTGGAGGTCTAGTATTAGGGTGGTAGAATAAGGGCCCTTAGAGTTTTTCGTACTCCTCATCCGGGGTTGGGTGAGGCTTGGCAGGGCTATCCATAAATGATTTGTGTATTGGATTGTGTCTCCTTTATGTTAGTTATTTATGGTAGTTATTGTCTGATATTATTACATGCTATTTTACTTATTTATGGTTTTTATGTTTAGATAATTATTTATGCTATTTCTGCTGGACTTACTAATGCTCTTTTGTTTTTCTTCTTGTTTTTATTTTTATTTTTTCTCTCCTTCACTCAGCCGAGGGTCGATTAGAAATAGCCTCTCTATCTTCGGGTAAGGGTAAGGTTCGTATACATATTATCCTCTCCAGACCTCACTTTGTAAGACATTACTGGGTAGTCGTTGTTGTTTGTATGGTGAATGAGTTGATAATAAAAACATCAACACATGAATAACAGCGGATCAGAACTATATGCTAGTGGGGATATATCGTATTGAAAACTTAGCCACTAGATGTGTACGCACTAAAGTTTTAGTTAATTTAATTTTACTTTTTTTATTGGTCTTGAGTGGAACCACATCTTTATTTATAGTTACCTCAAAAGTAAAATTATTATATAAATATTGTAACTATACCACTACTTATAATTAAACTCTTTATTCTAATAGATATTCAGTTTTCATATAAAATTGCTTCGTATTGGGATTATTTTTGGGGTTCGACCCTAAAATTTCTAATTAAGATTGAAGGGTTTGAAAAATAGCTTTTTTTTTAAAAAAAAAAAATTTCACAATAAAATTTATATATTTAGAAGCTACATAAAAATATTATATAAATCATACCAATAATTATTTAAAATATTAAAAAAATATATATAAAATTACGATTAAATACTTAATTTGTTTGTTTCTCGAAATCTAGACAACACATAAATTGACAGAAAAATAGTATAATAAAAGACTGAAAAAAATTTGCATATTTACACCACCTTCCACCTGCTCAAGATACGGTAATCGCACAAGATTTCACACCAGGAAAAAGGTATCACTACTGACATCACCTGTATCTTTTGGGTGGATTTTGTGGGTCCTACATAGTACACACCCACCCACCCTGCTCCCTCCTCTTTCCAAAACAACCGACCCCTACTTTCCTTTTTTACTTTCTAATCCTCAAAGCTTTTCTTCCCTATAATATTTGTAGTAAGTGTAGCTATATGTATTTTTCTTCAACCTCCAAAGAATCATTATCTTCATCAACCAATACAATATTAAGTAGCCAACCCCCCTAGATTTGTAAAAAGATTACAAATCTAATTTCTTTTATATTATTTTTCCTTTTTTCTTTTTTTATTGGACTTGCCCATTGCTTGCCTTATAATTCAAAATCAGCTTAGAAATTTGGAAAGATTTGGTCAGATCTTGCTTTGTGAGTTGTGGAGATTTTGTTGCGTTTTTTTACTTTCTTACAAAGCCAAACTCATCACCATTTTAAAGTAAGCCAAAAAACAAGAACCCCATCAAACAAAAGAAGCCAACTTTTTTTCTTCTTCTCATATTTCAAAGATCTGTTTTTTTTCTCTCTATAATTTGGAAAAAATTGGAGCAATGGGAATGGCAGCTGTAGAGTCTAAGTTTCATGTTTTAGCTGTTGATGATAGCATAATAGACAGGAAACTCATTGAAAGGCTATTAAAAACTTCATCTTGTCAAGGTACTTTCTTCATTTTAATTTATTTAAGTGTATTTAATTTATGGTTTATTTTAATTTGTTTTGGTACTAATTTTGTTGTTGTTGGTATTTTGTGTTTTGTTTATGTAGTTACAACTGTTGATTCTGGAAGTAAAGCTTTAGAATTTTTGGGTTTACAAGAAGATGACAACAACCATCAAGAAGCTGAGATCAATCTTATTATCACAGATTATTGTATGCCTGGGATGACAGGCTATGATTTGCTCAAAAAAATTAAGGTATTACAGTTTAAAATCCAATTTTAACTTTGTATTTAGATCTTGTGTTTAATTTTGGTAATTTACATCTTGTTTTTTTTCTATGACAGGAATCTTCATCTCTGAGAAACATACCTGTAGTGATTATGTCATCTGAAAATGTTCCTTCAAGAATCAATAGGTGCGAAATGAGAAGATTTAATTTGTCATATAAAATGAATCACCTTATTTATGTTATGGAAAGTAATTTTATTTATGTATTAATTTACAGATGTTTAGAGGAAGGGGCAGAAGAATTTTTCTTGAAGCCAGTGAGATTATCAGATGTTAATAAACTTAGACCTCATATGATGAAAACCAGAAGTAAAAGCCAGCAACAAGAAGCTGAGAATATTGTGACAGAAGAAAAAATAGAAATTGCATCAGAAGAGGTACCACAAACAGAGTCAAATACAGAACAAAATCAACAACAGAAATTACAAGCCAATAATAATAACAAGAGGAAGGCCGTAGAAGAAAATTTATCACTAGACAGAACAAGACCAAGATACAGTATTAATGGCCTTACCGCTGTCTGATCTAATGATGCATATATTATTTTTTGCTTTTACTCAACAAATATAGCAAGTAATTCTGATATTAATATTTAGGTTACTTTTTTTTTCAGCCAATTTTGTTTTGCTTATCTAAATAAGAGGGGCTACAACATATTCTCTCTTGCTTCTTGTAAATAGACAAATATCTAACATAGAAGTGTTTTTTCATTTGAATATGTTAATTTTCGTTTGGTGAAATAGGTTTGTCAAGTATTATTTGTTTGTTTTTCAATTCCAAGTATATACAAGAATAATGTCATAAAGAACTTTCAGATATCAATTGCTCACAAGTATACGTATTAACTTTGACTAAGGGCGGCAAACGAGCAAGTCGGGTCGGATATGAGCGTGTTAAAAACGGGCGGGTTCGGTCGGATATGTACGGGTCGAAAATGGATAAATTATCCGACCTCATCCATATTTAATATGGATAAAAAAAGGTTACCCATTGAATAATATGGATATCTATATTATTCATGACTCCTTGAATATGATCACTTTTGGGAGAACTCCTCTTCTTCCAAACTTGAAGAAATGTCAACTTGACTCTTTATAAATGTAAAATTTAACTCTTTAATTATTCATTAGTTATTCATTTTTAAGTAGATAATATGATTCTTATTTATATTCGTCCCGTTATTAAAAAGTTTATTATTAAACCCATTTTTAATGAATATTATAGACAGAAAATTATATTTTTCAACTATTTTGTCATCTCTAGTGGAACATTGACTAGTGACTACTAAAGTTTGACGCCCATCCTTGTTTACTTTGTTCAAAGCTTCTCTTTAAAGGAAATATTTGGGTAATTTTTCAAGATGCAATTGATAGGTCGAATAAGTTTTGCTTTTTATGGAATTGGAAATTTTCTTGTAAACAAGATGGCATCTTCAAAGTGTTGTTGGTTTAATCATAAAGTAGGTCTTTTTTTTAAAGGGAAAATAGAGGAGGGTATTATAAGGTGAGAATCAAACCCTCACAACCGAGCTATTAAGATTACTTGTTCTAAATAAAAAGACACTTGTACAAACATGCTTGCTATCTAAATTAAAAGACACATATATGAATAAAAAGACAATGAGTCCTAGTATTGGTGAGCAATTTTCTCTTACATGTTATAGAGTTTTTCACTTTTTTTGACCATTCTACCCTCAAGGTATTTGTATGCACGTACTTTGTTAAGTATTATTTGCTTCTCTATTCAAAATATATTATGGTAGCTTTACAAGATGCGATAAATGGCTTGGATAAGTTTTGCATTGGAGGGTTAAAAATAGTGACCTTTTGTTAAATAGGATTGAAGTAACTAGGTGACATGCATGATGGTAGGCTAGAAACTTGTATTTTAATCGTAGTTTACACTTTAATTACTGTATTTTACGTGTGTTTGAACTAAAATGATGGTGATTTGCACTTATTACGTGTTTATGCCTTGCAGGAAATGATTCTGAATTAAAAAGATAAATTGGAGCTAAATCGAATAATTTGGAGCTTTGAAGTTTAATTTGAGTAAAAGCCAAAGAATTAAATTGGGATCGCATCCCGGGCTCGTAGACCGACGTTGCATACGAAAGAAAAGCGCATGGGCTAGAGCAACATGTACTAATGCATCATATAAGGTGTGTCATTAAGCATCACATTAGTACAAAAGTTCCTTAGAAGTTTCAGAAGTTCAAAGACTTAGAGTTCTTGGGTCTGACATAAAATACAATAATGCGACGCATGTCACGTGGTATGGTGCGACACATTAGTACAAAAGTCTATCAGACAAGCGGAGTTTAGAGAGTTTGCAACCGAGTAAATTACACTAATGCAAGGCATAGTGCGACACATGAAATGTCATAAGTTTACAGGTTTTTCTACTTCGACTCAAAGACGGTAGTTTTGTCGGAATTCATTTTTACTTGGTATAAATACATTTGAAACATGCTTTTTAGGTGACGTTCGACCTAGGAATGTTTTGGAGAGCTACCACGACTTGAAGACACAAGATTTCGTCAATTCTCTTGCCAACAATCGGGCAAAACGTGAGTTTGTATTGTAGAATTGTCTTTGATGTTTTCTATGTTCTTAAAATTATATGTGATGACTTTATCCATATCTATGGTATAGATCTTCCCAAGGGTTTTGACGAATATGGTGTTTTGGGAGTTGTTTGTAGATTTAACTCTAGTTTAATTGTTTGAATACATTTATGGAGCTTTGAATTGATTGCAAAATTATTTACTGGTTTATTTAATCGAAGAGGAATATGTTGGTGATTATCTTTACATTATTTGGTTTGGTTTAAGTGATTCTTCTAAGTAATCAAGAGAGCTATTTAAATTAGTGATTAAACCAGGTTAGGAGAATATTCGAGAGACGTTTTCCTAAAGACTAGTCCATTCACGTATTCGTGCATATCTTCATAGTGCTTCATATTAGTTTATTCTGTATAGTTCGTATTTAATCGAGAAAGGAATCTTAACCTTACATTTAAGCTAATTATCGAGTGAATTCGTGAGAATCATTAAAACATTAGAAGTGAATTTAAATAGAGTTAAGATCTCGAATAGCTATACTACATCTATTCTGTCGTGGCCCTTGATAGCCTGTATAAGTTCACCAAACTATAGAGTACCTGGTACCTTATGAGACTGATACGCAGAATGCAGTAAAGACTGAATGTAAAGAAGGCAAGATATTTTTTACGTGGAAAAATCCCACACAAGGGGCTCAAAAAAACACGACCTCTCTTGTAGGCTTTTAAATCAACTAAATTGTAATCTACCCATTACAACTACTTTGCAATACTTCCGATCGCAAAGACTTCAAACTAACTTGTGATGCAACCACCACAAGCCACTCTCTAACTCTCGTAGTTACAAAGGATTTAACTTATGACTATTCCTATCACAACATAAACTCTAAAGTTTACGAATTTGGTTTGTTCCTAACGCAACGCTTCTGAGAAAGCAAACTAGGAAATACAATGTAGAACAATTAACAAGATCTCAACTATGTATGTACATACGATTCATTTAGAAACTGATCTGTAGATGGGTTATCTTCTTGTTCTTGACACACCAGTAACTTCAATGCAGGATAAATAATTTTTGCCTCTTGAGAAAATATCACTGAATACACAAGTAATGGTGTGTCTTGCACCGGGTTATTTTATCACAAAAGATATCACAATGGATAGTGATGTCAACTCTAGTTGTACTTCTTCCCAGTGTAAAGAGACTGCTGCACTGTCTTTACAGCCACTTCTGGGCAGTTGTGTTCCAGTTGGATAGTGGACTTTGTACTTCTGTCAGGATACACCAACGGACTAGGTCCTGGTTGTGTTCCTCTTCTGTAACAGTTGCCAGATGGTCACTTTCTTCTGTTACGTTCCAGCTATGCATTTGACCTGTACTTCTGTCTGAGAACCCCAAGGGAGCAGGTCCCTGTTGTGTTTCTCTTTATGCTGAATGCGTACAATCAATGACTTGTGCTTTTTGTCGGAGAACCCTAAAAGGACCAACACATTGGGTCCCTTAGGGTTCCTCCGTGTGGTTGTTCATCCATTTGCTGATTTTCAGACTTCAAACAGTTCATATGAGATGTGTATCCTATGGGAAAAAGTTCTCTATCTGGTTCTTCATAACAAATTTGTTAGATCATCAAAACATAAGAAGTATAAGGCTAAGACATTGAAAATCCATCAATTTTCTCCTTTTTGTTGATGACAAACTTTGAGATGAAAATTGTTTGTTTAGATCAAAATTAACAACTAATTAATCAGATGAGACATCAGCAGTTCCCCCTTAACTTGTTATAATTAACCAGATGAGACGTCAGCAGCAGTTCCCCATTAATATTAGATCTCTCTCCAGCAACAGTTCACCTTTAATCCTAGATCTCCATCCTTTGATCATATCACAGGCTTCTCAGCCCCATCTATTTCTATTTTCCACCTTTTGGCATCATTAAAAAGAACAACTAGTATGATGAAGAGCACGCACATGTAATAAGCATATAGAAGTCTAACACAGCTAGCTCATGCCACATATGTGCACACAACATGACAGAAAAGAGAAGCCAGAGGAATACAGTGTTGTACATGCAAGGAAAGGGGAGCTGTTTCATTAATGTTTACACTGGACTGCGCAAGTCAGGAGTAATAATGGTTAAGTTCAAATAGCCATAACAAAACAAAAAAACAAGTAAAATAACACCCACATGATGTTGGAGCAAAAATATCTTGACACTAAGAGGATCCTAGGGAACACTAGAGGAGGGAAGCTTGGAGGAAGAGACAACAATGGTTTTGAGAACCAAGTCCAGTCTAGCATTTGCAGCCAATTGTTCTTCAAGTAGTTGAGCCCGAAGTTTCTCATTTTCCTTTCTCAGTTGGGCAACCTCCTAATGTACAAAATTAGGTCCCTTAGCTTCTTGGCTAAGCTGAGTTTCTAGAATGTCATTTCGAGCCCTTAACCTTCGTATTTCCTCAGAGGCAACATTTTGGGCATTTATCAGTCTAGAAATGGTCGAGATTGTTCCACCAACGTTTTCTATGCATTCACATTCTTCTAGAGTGGTCTTAGAAAAGGTTTGCTTGCATGTGCCCACTCTAGGATTTCCCAAGGGAACCTTATAAAATCCAAACACTGGACTGAGGAGAAAGCCATAAGGTAACATATGATCGCAAACCTTAAAATTCGCCACCTTTTGCATATGATCTATCATGATTGCTTGTAGATTGATTGGTACAAAATTGTCAAGCTCTTCCATCAGGACCAAATCTGACTTTGTAGCAATGAAACGTCTCTTAGAGCAGGGTAAGAGAACTTTATTAACCAGTTCAAAGAGAAGCTGGTACTCAGGAAGCAATACCTTCTTATGACCTATTCCCCCTGTTGAATAACTTGCTCTTTCATGATGGCTCTTTGAAAGTTTATTCCACAGATAACCTTAACTGAGGACTCACCTTCACATGGAATTCTGAGAACTTTTCTCAATGTTGAAGAGTCGAGTATGATATACACTGCATTTACAAGCGCACAAATGTGATCCCCCTCAATAATGAAGATAGATGAGTAGAAGTTTTGCACTGCATCACAACAGAGGCATGCTCCTAGAAGGTTTGCACTGCATCACAACAGAGGCATGCTCCCCTCAAACATATGTTCCTATTGTTGAAATTCCACAATCTCTAGAATCTGTCTCATTCCTGCCATTTTTGAAATTGTTGGATCAATTGTTCGACCCCACAATAATTTTTGAGTTCTTAGTATTTGCTACCACTAAACACCATCACAGGTCAAGGACCTTGCTGAACTAGGTTCCTTAACGGTTTCCCTTTCTTGTTTGCTGTTCCTTCGGAACACTTTCCTTTCCATCTTGCTGCCCCCAAAATATTATCCTCAAACACGGCTAGCTCAATTTTACTTTGTTTAGACTTGCTGCTGTGCTTCCCAGATGACACTCTATGTTCCTCAATAGTTTCCCAATCATCTTAGATTGTTGCACTAAAGAACCAGGTTCCGTAGAAGCATCTTTGTCTATCTGGTTTACTGACACACTCTTGATGAAATCCTTTGGATTCATTTTCCTCTTTTTCCTTGTGTTGACACTTATCTTACTTTTATGCAATGAGGATTCAAAATTCTCTTGCTATAGTGACCTGGTGATGGGTGATTTTGAGGAAGACTCTAAGAGCTTGGAATGAACAGAAGATGTAGGAGTGAGTTTGCATGGAAGTGAACCAGGTTCTTCAGAAGGATTTTCTGAAAGTATCTCATAAAACGTGCCAATGAAAAAACCCATGAGTTTACCCTAGAAAGAGAGGCTCTGGCGAGTTTGCGATCCTAGATAAAACTCGCGATTTCTGCCATGGCCAATGTGGCCGGTGGCCAGCCTTCTCCCTCCCTCTATCAGCCTCCTATTTTCCCAAACTCTAATCCCCAGCCTTCAGATTACTCCGAAATCCTCAAACCAGCGACTATGAATAGTGCCATGCAGGATCGTGCTTATTCTGTTGAACCAATTCCATTGCGTCGAGCATCTTTTGTCAATGGACAACCAATGGTGAAGTTTATAGAGGCAGAAGTTGATAGAATGAATGTGATTGAAGGTCTCCAATATGCTATTGTTGGAATGTTCGAGTAAGGATGTCCAGATTTGAACAAGATTCATCGTATTGTCCCATTGCAATATGGAATAAAGGGAGAATGTAGAATTGATTAGTTGAGAGACAGGCATGTCCTTATACGTTTGACTTTGTGGCAGGAATTTGTTGATTTTACGTCGAAAGAAGCTCAATATATTAAGGACAATAATGGACATGACTGTCAAATCTGACTTCTCATATATGATGTGAAATTTATGGCAGGAGAGGAGACTCCAATGGCTATGACATGGATTTCCTTTCCATGTTTGCTTCCTACTTATTTTGTAAAGGAGTATCTATTTTCTCTTGCTTCAGCTGTTAGGAAGCCTTTACAGTTGGATACGGCTACAATCAACAAGACTAGACCTAGTTGTGTTAGGGTCAAAGTTCTTGTCGACTTATTAGCTGATCATCCTAATAAGGTAATAATGGACATTGTTAATGAAGCTTCAAGTGAAATAAGGACTGAATGGGTGAGCATTAATATGATGTGCTTCCTAAGTACTGTAAGGAATGTAAAATACAAGGTCATGATGACTTTGAGTGTTGGAGATTACATCCTGAATTGTCACCCTATGATCAAGGTAAGCAGAATGCAGAAAGTAGTAAGGACCATGCCAAGGTACAACATATGCCACCTCTGATGATCTTGATAAGTGGGAAGGTTGTAGGAAATTTGAATCCGGTTAGGGAACAATGGAAGGAAGTGAGAGACAATCGAGTGAAGAAAAGGGGAAATCAAGTTGCTACAAGGAAATGGATAGTTCTAGTTGAGCAGACTAATGAGAAGCAGGTGGAAGGAGCAGGTAATAGTACTCAAAATAATTCCCCATCAGTGCAGGAAGTAGGCTTAGATAATGAAGATAATTCAAGGAAGCAAATTTTTCCAGTTGCCGTAGGATAACAAATTCAAACAGCTAGCAAATTTGCAGCTTTGAAAGGAGATGATGAAGAAACCAATGAAAAGAATCAGGTAGTTATTATAGAGGATGGTACTGTGCAGAACAGCCCTATTCAGAAGGTACTAAATCCAGCTTCTATAGTTTTTAATCCTAAATCAACTGGTGTGGTATCATCTAAGATAGGTAATGTAGTTAATTCTATTGGGGAAGGGAAGCTAGCAAATGCAGTTGCTGATAAAGGAGATAAGGAGTCAACAACTCAATAAGTAAATAGAACTTTCCTAGTACACAATGTCACTACTAATCAGTCTTGCCAAGATATTCCCTCTCAATCTTTATATACAAGTGTGCTTCCTGAGCAAGAGAACCTTAAGGATCGTGTAAATTTTGTTGGAGGTAGACTATTGGATGATCAACTGGAAGAAGAATCAGATGAAGGTGAATTTCTTGAAGGACATGAGGATGTGGAACAAGTACAATAAAAGGATCCAAATGTTGAAGAACAAAGTGTGAATGGAAAGAGTGACAAAGTTGGAGTTCAAAGTGCAGATGATGGTGTGAACATATCAACTGCGCAGCCTCTAAAAATTGAGCGACATACCAATCCACCACATCCTTCTAACCCTGATAAGAATCCAAATCCTACAGAGATGAATGAGCCTATAGCCAAAACTAAAGATACAGGGGATACGAGGGATCCAGGTGTTAGCAGTGCTGAATTACAACAACAATAGATTGTTAAAATCAGAAGGTGCTAGACTCAGAATTGCAGCAGAAGTTGGGAAATGATGCACCAGGTGATGGAACAATAGTCTCAACACAGATTCAAGAGGATATAAATACAAAGGATTCAAGTGAAGAGGTCCAGAAGAAGAATTCTATTAAGAGTTTGATACCAAATCCTTTCAAAAATTAGCTGATCACTACAGAAAATATTGAAGAAGAAGAGAAGATGCAAGGATCTAAAGGGATAGATATGGATGTTGAATCTATTACTCCAAACTTCATCAATGTAGCTAGGCAATGAGATTCCCCTAGACAAATAGAGATAGGGAAATCAGCTGGTAGAGGAAGGAGAAAACAACAGAAGGATACTACTTAGGTGGAATTAATTTGATTTTATAGCACTGATGGAGCCTAAGCAACAAATGAGGATTATGGATCAGTATAGGAGAAATCTTGGTTTTGAACAGATTGTGGTTAATGTATCAAACAAAGTTTGGGTATTCATAGATAAAAAATATGATTTTGATATTCTTTTCAACACAGAGCAGCAAATCTCATTAAAGATGACTGATACTGATGATCATAAGGAGTTTATAATCACCATGGTGTATCTTAAATATGATGCAATTGAAAGAATTGAACTGTGGGACACATTGTATTCATTGGCCAATGATATGACATTCCCATGGCTTATGGGTGGAGATTTTAATGTGATTTAGGATGAAGAAGAGAAATTTGGTGGTCTTCCTATCCATATAAATGAGATTGATGATTTTAGACATTGCATTAATACTTGCAACCTTTTTTATCTTGGTTTCAAGGGAAGTATTTTAACATGGTGGAATGTGAGAGCTGAGGAAGATTGTATTTTCAAAAGACTGGATAGATGTTTAGGGAAGATGGAGCTTCAACAGCTGTGGTCAGGTTTGGAGATCAATCATCAATCAAAGATTGGATCGGATAACAATCATATGCATCTCACATATAATCCCAGCTCTACATCTATCAAGAAAGCATTCAGATTCCTAAATTTATGGACCAAACAAGAGTCATTCTTGGATGTTGTTAAAGAAAACTGGCAGGCAAATTTTCATGCAAGTCCATTCATCTTATTTAATCACAAGATGAAAAAACTGAAGAAAGCTTTATCTACATGGAGCAGGGCTACGTTTGGGGATATATTTCAAAGGATAGCCAGTTTGAAGGAAGTGGGGAAGGTTCATGAGACACAATTTGAATTGAGTCCAACAGTACAAAATCGTTAAAGGCTCCATAAAGTGCAGACCGACCAGATTCAAGTGTGGGCATTGGAGGAAGAATTTTGGAAACAAAATCAGGAATGACTAGGTTTAAAGACGGAGATAGAAATAATAAAATGTTTCATGCTCATGTGAATGGAAAAAGAAGGAAACTACATCTGAAAAGAATACAAGATAGACATGGGAATTGGTTAGAAAATCCAGAAGACAAGGCAGAAGAAGCTGTACAGTTTTTCCAGCAGCAGTTTCATGAATCTAGTGTGCCTACTAATTTTAGGATATTGCAACATGTTCCCTTAATGCTGAATGATATGCAGAACTATGAGCTAACGAGGTTGCCAACAATACAAGAAGTAAAGAAGGCAATGTTTGGTTTGAATGGGGACAGTGTAGGTGGGTCTGATAGCTTCAATAGGAATTTTTTCTATGCTTGTTGGGAAATCATTGGGGAAGACATTCATGAAATGGTGAAGGCTTTCTTCTGTGGACAAGAGTTTCCTAAATTTGTGACTTACACAAATTTAGTCCTATTATCTAAGCAGAAGGATGTTCGTACTTTTTCTAAACTAAGTCCAATTAGTTTGAGCAATTTCACAAATAAAATCATCATGAGGGTCATTCATGAGGGGTTAGTAGATATTTTTCCTATGGTTATTTATGATGAACAAACAGGTTTTGTAAAAGGCAGAAGTATTGCTGAGAATGTTTGCTTTCTCAAGAAATAATCACTGATATTAGATTGAAAACAAAGGCAGGGCCTAATGTAGTTCTTAAGTTGGACATGATGAAGACTTATCATAGATTATCTTGGTTGTTTCTCACAAAGGTTTTGAGGAAGATGGGATTCTCTTAAAGGTTCATTGGATTGATATTTGGGATTGTACCTAACAACTGGTACTCAGTACTTGTTAATGGGCAACCACATGGTTTCTTTAAATCAACTAGAGGGGTGAAACAAGGTGACCCTTTGTCACCTACACTGTTTGTACTAGCTGTAGAGGCAATGTCTATGGGACTAATTTCTTTGCATCAGAACCTATATTTATGTGGATTTGGATTGACTAAGTGGAGCCCTAAGATCAATCATCTTGCATAGTCAGATGGTGCAATTATATTCTCATCCACAGATGCCACTTCTTTGAGATTGATTATGGAGGTTCTAAAAGATTATGAAGCAACATCTGGACAACTGATAAACATGTCCAAATCTGCAGTATATGTCCACCATGATGAAGTTGTGAGGATGATTGAAGGAATGACTGGTATAGGGAGACATGAGTTTCCATTTATCTACCTTGGCTGTCCTATATTCTAGAAAAGGAGAAAAATGGATTATTATGAAGGTTTGATATCCAAAGTGCTGGATAAAATTCAAGCTTGGAAAGGGAAGCTATTATCAATTGGAGGAAGAGCAGTACTGATCAGCAGTGTGCTTCAAAGCATGCCTATTCACCTACTTTCTACACTGAATCAACAAGCTACATAAGCTATTTCCAAGATTTTACTGGAGCAATTTTATTGATGGGAGAGCTAGGAATTGGGCATCATGGGATACTTTATGTTTGCCTAAAGATGAAGGAGGAGTGGGATTTCGATCATTACATGACATGCCTAAGGCTCTTTTCTGCAAATTATGGTAGAACTTCAGGTCCAAGACATCATTGTGGAGCTCTTTCATGAGCCAAAAATATTGTAAAAAGATGAATGCAGTTGTTGTACCTTGGAGGGCTGGATCACACGTCTGGAGGAAGATGTTGGAATGTAGGGATCTAGTAGAGCATCAGATTTACTGGAAGCCAAAAATGGGATCTTCCTTTTTTTGGTTTGATTATTGGACAGGACTGGGAGACCTTTACTTTATAACACCCCTGGAGTTTTTAGTCGATGAAATAATTTAGAATGTGAATGATGTGGTTCTGGAAGGATAGTGGGATAGGATAAAATCAGAGAAATCCTACCAGAAGACTTAGCTCTGCACATTCTGGATAGCATACCAGCTTCTTCAATGTATGATGAACTGCACAAGCCTATTTAGTGTTTGGATTTTGAAAACAAGAGGCAATTCATAGTAAAGTCAGCCTGGGAATATTTAAGGATGACGAAAGATCCAGATATTATATTTTCCAATATAGGTGGGTTAAAGGTCTACCTTCAAGATTTCCTTTTTATGTGGAACTTGTGGAAAGGTAAACGTCCACTTGATGATACACTAAGAAGAATGGGCTACTTTATTCCATCAAAATGTTGGTGTTCTGTTATGCCAAAGGAAGAGACATTGAACCATGTTTTTTATAGATTATTCATAGCTTCAAAAGTTTGGTCCTATTTCTTTTCACATGCTGGATTGTCTTTGGAAGGGTTAAGTCTCCATCAAGCCATTGTGAAATGTTGGTCAGTTAAAGTGATTCCTAGACTCAAATCTATATTTCAATCATTGCCTAGTATAATCGTGTGGGAGTTATGGAAAAGGAGAAACAATAACAAGCATGGTGAGGCAGTGTCAACCAATCAAGTGGTGTTTCAAATCTGCACAGCTATACAGTCTCTTACTAAGGTAAGGAAACCAGGAACTTTTCGAGTACCATACAGGTGGCCTGATATACTTAGAATGATAGAGAGCTACACACAACTGAAGATCAACAAGGTTTTGTAGGAATTCCTGATGCCATGCTGGATAAAAATTAATACTGATGGGGCCTCGAGGGGTAATCCTGGTAGGAGTTCAATAGGTTTCTGCTTTAGGAATGAGGAAGGGGATCTGATCTATGCGCGTGGAAAAGAGATTCAAGAAGTGACAAACATCCAAGCAGAAGTTATGGCAATATTGGAGGCACTGAAGCATTGCATGGCTAATACGATGTCTAATATATGGCTACAAACCGATTCTATAATGCTCAAGAATGTGATTGCAGGGGAATGGAAAACACCTTGGGTTGTGGAAGAGGAAGTGGAAGAGATAAGATAAATGTTAATGAGATGCAATGGCAGAATATCACATATATACAGAGAGGGGAACAAATTAGCGGATCATCTGGCATATTATGCTCTTTATTAAGGGTTCATAAAATGCCACTCTTTCCATCATCTTGATATACAAGGTAGGGAATAGTTAAGGGTGACAAATAACAATGTATATTCTTAAGAGTAAAGGTGTCGAGACAGTAGGGTGAGGGGAGAAAAAAGGGCAGAGGGTTTGGTGATGCAGCTGGAAATGCAGGATCAATATATTCAAATCCTTAGGGAGGAGATGATGTTGATCAACTGTTTTACTAACCTTGTGTTATTTTTTGCTGGAATCGATATTGTACTCATGGCTGGTACTTATTGCGACTTCTATGGGTGGTATTAGTACTATGTACTCATTCCTTAGAAGAAGGAATGTGATATGCATAAGCATAAGGAAGCATTACTGGAAATCCATAGGTTCTGTCATTGATTTGGCACTTAATTATACAATACTTGAGGCAAATATGCACAAATCCTCAGTGCTGTTTCATAGTCTAGCACATGAGGTACCAAACAAGGCAAGGGCATCAGTAACGTACAAAGGAACAACACACGACATTACTGTCAAAAGTGACAGTCTCACATATGTTCACAGTGTTCAAATTGCTGTAGACCAGAGCTATAGATGGAGGTTTTCAGGATACAATTTAAATCTATCTACACATACAGGGAGTCAGGAAAAAGGTATACAACAGAGGAATCAATTGAAATAGATAGAGAGTATGAAGGCACCTGGAAAATGTAATCCTAATGAGTGTGCATTGGCCAGCTCATGGGTAAGGCGACAAATTTCAGATAATTTGGGAGGTATTTTCAAGTTCAAGTGGAGGAAACTAATACACATAGCTAGTAAAATATACAAGGAGCATAATAGGAAAGTCAGAAAACAACACCACTAAAGGATTTCACGTGATAACACTGGGACAAAAGGCATGATCAACATTGTAACATGGAGCAGGGCAATGACTGAAGCAGACACGTATATCTGGAGATATCATGGTGCAAATAATGGAGAGGAATACAGAAATTTTGGGATCAAACATGGGTATAAAAACCGCGGGTTAATGGAAAAACAATGGCAACATCATCTCAAAGGTCATTTTTCAGCAGCTATGTCTTGTGCATTGATGGAATTTCAACTGGTGTTATTAGTGCTTTTCACTCAATCCAGTGAAAGGAAATCCAAACCAAGCTTACCTGCAGTTGCAATGCAGGGCACTCAGTTGTCCAACTCTTTATGCAATAGCAGAGCTGGCAGGAAATTTCATACAACATTAATGGATTCTTTGCCCAGAATATTTAATCGAAATGGGCAAGGGGGACTAGGTGGTAGAGGAGGCACAAAGAAGGTGTTGTTGGATCAGGAAATAAGGAAAACTTAGATGTAATTTTACATGGTAGGAGCAGAAAGAAGTTAGTTGGTAGAAATAAAAATCTGTGTGTCACATGGGTATAAAAATTCCTATAAAATCAGGAGCAGGAAGTTTATGTGGCAACTTTGGTGCAAGGGATTAAGAAATCTAAGCAAAAGGGAAAAAGAAATATGGAGAAAGGTGGTAGAGGAATATATAGGGAGTCAGGCAAGTAGGTTTAAACAATAAGGAAGGAGTCTAGGATGGTTCATAAGGAATGAAGTTGAGGGAGGGGCTGCAGATCAGTTTTCTCTACTACTATGGCTAGTGTCTATTATGAGATGGCGTGAAAGGAATGAAATAGAGAGCATAGGTATATCAGATCTTAAAGAAAATGATGTTCGAAGTTGGACGAAAACATGTCCTACGTTTACCCAGAAGTTTTTACAATGACTCCATAAAAGCCGTATATGATCTTGAGTTGATAGAAGCCTACATTAGTGGATACTTACATAAGGGGCAATCATATGGTACTTAGAGCCGGACTTGCAGCCTCTTCCTTGAGAGAGATGACTGAAAATCCATCAATCTCGATTTGTGTGTCAATACTCTAAAAGGTGAGGTTCACTTAGGGAGAGTTGAGGATGTGTGAGTTTAGGTTCCACAATAACCAAAGTAATTGAAAAAATTCTTTGATGAAATGTGTCAACTCTTGATGCTCTTGTGTCACACTTGATCCACAAGTTTTCAAAGTTTAAATATGTTAGTGATGCATTCGTATTGAGGGCAATTGTTAATCCCAATTGATGTTTGTTGAGGTTACTTTAGGATAGGCTGAAATTACTTGGATGTTTTCCGGTGAGGGGTAGGTCTTATTTTATTTTCTTGAGGACAAGAAAATGTTTTAAGTTTGGGGGAGTTGAAAACTATGATTTTAACATGTTTTATGCCCATACTTGCCTAAGTTTTATGTGTGAATTGCGATAAATTAGTCCCAAAATTCTTACAAGTTGCACTTGATTGCAGATTTGAGGAAGAAGATAACAAATGTCAAAGATCGGCTCAAAACGGAGTGAAACCTGCAAAGTGTCAAAAACAAGTGAAGTGCGGAAAAAGGAGACCTAGCGCGGACCGCATGCTTTTCCACGCGGCCGCGCTAGGAGTTCAGAGACTGGGGAATTCCAAGGGCAATCCACGCGGTCCACACTCATCTTTACGCATTCCGCGTTTGAGGAGATTCATAGACCAATAATCTCAAGGAAAATCCTACACGGCCGTGCTACAAATCAGTGCATTCCGCGTGGATGATATTGAGAGAGATGACATTATTTCAAATCTGTCCACGCGGTCACGTCCCAGTTGTGTGCGGTCCGCGCCCATCTGCTAGCGCGGCCACACTGCCTTCTTGCACGGTCCGCATACCCAACTTCAGAGGAGAGATTTGAAAGACCAAGACCCCACGCGGCCGCACTACATTTATGCACGGTTGCAACAACCCGCAGAAGCATTTTGGTCCAGTTTTTCTATGCACTATAGATAGAATATTTTACCATTTTTAGGTCAAGTAGGAGATATCAGATAGCTGCTGCACTCGGGAGATTCAAGTGTTAGCCTATTTTGGGCAATTTTATCTTGTTTTATTGCAGATTCTTGTAGATTAACATTAGTAGTTAATTAATATGATTGGTTCATCATTTATTTCTTCAATTTCTGTCTATTATATCTAGCTAAACCCATTAGCTAGGGTTGTGGCTCAACCGTAGTGTGGGTAATTAATGGTTGTGATTGTTTAATGCTTGAACGATGTTGGGTGTTTTTTATTTGGGTTAATTTTATGATTTCATTAGGATTTGATGGCTGTAAACACTAATTCTAGCTTAGTGAGTCTTGACTCTTCTTGAGAGAGAGAGACAGAGTCTATGACCCCAAAATTGACCAAGCAAGAAATTGGGATGGACCTATGAGAATGGTAGTGCCAATTAACGGGTTAAACCTCGAGAAAGTAATTACCCAACTTGAACCCTAAGCTGCTTGGGAAAATTGGCCTACCCAATTGGTCTCGAAAGAGTCAATTGAGAAAAATCACACTCTCTACCGAGAGGTGTGAGAGTGAGTGCAATCGTGCAACGGTTATAACATAAGCCCCCATAATCATCATTCTTGTATTAGGAATCTCTACCCGTTAGTCGACCATCTAGGTAAATGCCACGACCTTAGTGCCTTTCTCTATCTTGCATACAACCTAGAATTTATATCTTAGAATAATTTAGTTTTAATTTGTAGTTGATAATCATAAAAACCCAAAACTGTTAGAAGTACAATTAGGAGCAAACACGCATCTCTAGTCTGAACGAATACGCAACTCCATTCCAAGCTCCATATGGAAATTGACCCCGATACTACTATTCGGGTAAAAGTCTTAGCGCCCGCTCTACCTACCGTTGTGTACGGTTGAGTCTGCTACGATCACTCTTGCTCCGAAATGGACACGCAAGTATATATGGTCGTACAAGTAATAAAATGATAAGTCGAGTGTCGAACCCACAGAAACTTATATTAACAACTCACTAATCCACCAATATTTTTATTCCGTTAAGCCAAGTTCGAGTTCAAGAGTTTGGTTATACTAAATTATAATTTTAAGTAACAAATATATTATAAAGTATTACGTTGATTGTTGTGTAATTAATATAGACAAATATTTCGGGGTTGTGATTAATTCACCAATCGTATTGTGTTCTAATTAACTTTCCTTTTCTTATAATTCACTCATGGCAGTTCATTAATCGATAAATGCTCTCATTGTCTTCCCCCGAAGTACTACTCACCTATTATCAATAGATTAACATCTATATTTCTATGAAATAAATCTATTAAGAACGCATTAAGATCACGATAACTAATTAAGCAAGGCGATTAGGTATATTCCTATCCTAACCACAAGTCTGCTCCCCTTAAGGGTTAAGATCATGCTTTCTTCAATTCTTCTATAATCTAAACATAGCTTTTCCAAACATAGTATAGATAGTAAATAGAACCCAACTGCTGGCTAAACAATTAAGCAATTTAATCATAGAATTGAAGAAACAATCATAGATGAATGAATTATAATCAAGATCTAGTTAATCTCAAACAACAATTTTCATGGCTAAACCACAACCCCAGAACAATGGGTGTTTTAGCCACTCATGATCATACAAAACTCAAAAATAAAAGTATTGAACATAATATAAACAAGCAAATAGAAGAAAGTTTGAAAGAACTCTTTTAATTCATGCTCCTAGGTAAACATATCAAATCAACTTGGAATGAATCCAAAATTTTCACACAAGTCCTAATGTATCATACGGAGCTACTCGTGCCCCCAAACTACTGAGTGAAGTGCAAATTCTCAAAACGGCCGGTCAGGTCATTACATTCTCCCCCACTTAAACATATGTTCGTCCTTTGCCCAGAGTTATTCCAAAAGCCATCAAATCATCGTGTAATCTCACTATGCACATACTTGGGGGTGATCCCATATCACCCTATTCCGTATAGAGAAATTTTATTTTGTGCGAGGTACAATAATTATGTGGCCGACACAAATCATATGAAACTCCTCACATACTTTGCCAGTGGATTTGGGGTCCCACATTCGGCAAAAATTTGCCAAGTATGAATTCCTGTATTCTCTCTCTTTCTTCTTTTTTCTGTAGTCCTGACGCCCTCTGCCCTCCTTTTCTCCTCTTTCTCTCTTCTTTTCTTATGAAAATGGTGAAAAGGTATAAAACATACCTCTAGAAGATTTTCATATAAGATTGGTAGAGTATCAATTGAGCTATTCTTGTTCTAATTTTAATTTCAGTTCTATGGGGGCTGAAGTAAAACACCAGATTATTTTTTCCCAACAAACATCTTTTTAAGTATAAGATGCAACAACATTTTGCCTTGGCATGTTGTGATGGAAGAGGTTAAGCTTTATCTTACTCTTTCTCACTCTAAACAGTAATGGATAAGTTCTTTTCTGGTGTTTCTCAAAAAATCAAGAAGAGGGGGAGGGAGAGAGACTCACAATGTCCCGATTAAAATTTAAAATAAAGAAACAGAACTGGTCAATAGAATATGAAGCTCATTGTCACAGTGCTATCGAATAGGCTTGTTGGGAGGAAGAAAATAAAGTGAGGGGAAAAAATCAACCAAAGAGAGAGGGGTATTGCCTTGACCCAATAAATGGGGTTGAAGGAAAGATGCTGACTAAGTGGAATCACAGACTCCAAATGTCAATAAATAAGGTCCCCACTCAAGTAGTACGTGGTATATTAGACTCAAAATAAAATTTCTCTCCCATATAGGTCTGATAACACAACAAGATTAAAATTTCTTTTCTCCTTTCTTAGCTCCAAGATGAGGCTTCAATGGCTTTTCTCTCCAAAAATAAATAGTGTTTTCCACTCTTCCCTCAATATCCGATCCCCTTTTCCTAATGGAACTTTTGCTTTATTTTAGTTTAGTGGACTACTCTCAATTATTTTAGTTTAACTCCATTTTTCACTTGATCACCATCATAAATCCTCATTTGTTTATTGAACTCCTATGGGACATTACAGTCATGATTAGAGCCAATTTTTGTATTTAATTAAACATTTACAATAGTAAACAATCCTTAAGTTGAGCTAAAACATAGGCTATATTAAACAATTTAGCCTATTATAAATCACTTTTTGGTGCTGTTGCCGGGGAGCTTGGTGTTGACTATTTGTGTAGCTAGTTTTGTTTTTTACTTTATTTTCCTTCTTTTTTACTAATTTATTTGTGTCAATCCTCCCAGGTACACATGGTTTTAAACGCAAATAGCCCTCTTGGCAACGTGGTCATGGGGGAGGAGGTTGAGGATCTAGAACAAGAATATGTATTACCTCAAGCTCCTAGGAGAGGCCGAAATGCCAATGCAAATGAGAATATACCAGACCCTCCTCCACCTCTACCAAGAGTGGCACCATGAGTTTTACCCAATCAAGGGTACGCAAGTGCAATAGTTCCTCCTCGAATCCGCGCGAGGAATTTCCAGATTACAGATGTGATGCTCACCTTGTTAGAGCAATGAGGTTATCTCACGGGGCCACTGATCAGAATTCTTATAAACACTTGAAAGGCTTCGTGGATAATTTTTTTTGGTGTAGCAAGCAGACAAATGTTTCGGATGATGCATTGAGACTTTGACTTTTCCAATTCTCACTTTGGGGGAAGGCATTAGATTGATTGGAGAGCTCCCCAATCATTCCATAACTACATAGGATGAGATGGCGGACAAGTTCATCGCTAAGTATTTTCTCTCCAAGTCACATGGCGGCTCTACGTGACGATATTCTAGCTTTCAAGAAAGAGCGATTGAACCGTTACACGAGATATGGGATAGGTTTAGAATGATAGTGAAAGAACGCCTTAACAATGATATAAATGATGTGATGATCCAACAAACGTTCTATAGGGTCATTAACACAACCACTAATGTATTGTGAACCAACAGGCAGGAGGAAATTTTATAAAGCTTCTATACAATGAAGCTTGTGATGTGTTAGGTGAGATGGCTGATACATCATCGGCATGGCAAAGCGGGCTAATGTTTCTCAAGGTGATCCTGATGTTATACATTACCATAAGGAGTTGCATGATCATGGCCAAAACATTGCCGAACTTACAACAATAATGAATCAGTTGGCTAAAGCACATTACAACAAGTTCAAAACCCGCGCCAAGTCAACGCCATGGAAGGAATGAATATGATAAAAAGGAGGCTAAGAGGGCAACAACCTCAAGGAAATTTTGGTAACTCAGATGATGGTGGTGGCTATTCGAATGAATGCTATGATGATCAAAGTGAGGAAGTCCGATACGTCAACAACTATCAAGGGAATAGAGGTAATCAAGGGACCCAATAATGGAGACCCTAAGGAAATTGGGCCAATAAACAAGGTGGTAATTGGAACAATAACAACAACCAAGGAGGAAATTGGAGGAATAACCATTCGGGCAACCAAGGGAATTAGAGCGGAAACAACAATAACAATTGGAACAACAACAATGGGCAAGGTGGGTGGAATAATAATGGTGGTCAAGGAAATTGGGGGCAAGGCTTTCAAAGGCTTCCGATGGTTCAACAACCGAACAACCCACCACCATTTCAATCTCAAGGGTCTAGTTCTTGGGGAAATGAATGTGGTATAATTGAAGTTATGTTTTAGCAAATGATGAAGAAGAACCAAGACTTCGATGCTCAATTGGCCTCCCTCAACACTTCTATCCGCACCTTGGAAGTACAACCTGGCCAAATTTCTCAGTTTCTAAATACTCGCCCAAAGGGTGCTCTACCCAGTGATATGGTAGTGAACCCCAAGGGTGGGTACAACAATCATGTGATGGCGGTGGCAACGCGAAGTGGAAGAGGTGGTGATGTGCATGCCTCAATAGGAAACCAAGTTATGGTGGATGAAGATGAGTTACGAGATGATGAAATTCATTTGGTGGTTGAAGATGTAGTTGAACCAAATACAATAGATGATGTGCGTATTGATATTCATGAGGTTGAGGAGGAGACATAAGAGGCCCTGAACCCGTCTAGGGAACACATAATTGATATGCCCGAGCCAGCGGTGCCCAAAGCCAAAGCACCCTTGCCTCGGACTCCTTGCCATATCCTCAACGGTTGGCCAAGAAAAAAGGTGACAATCAATTTAAGAAATCCATTGAGATGATGAAGAGTTTGAATATCAATGTGCCTTTGGTGGAGGCACTCGAGCAAATGTCGCGATACGCAAAGTTCATGAAAGATTTGGTTACAAAAAAGAGATTAATCTAGTGTGAGACAATCAAGATGACCTATCAATTGAGCGCAATTGTACATTATATGGCTCCGAAACTTGAGGACCCCGGTGCATTCACTATCCCATGTACCATTGGAAGTGCCGATTTTGCAAAAGCCCTATGTATTGGGAGAAAGTATCAATTTGATGCCATATTCGGTCTTCAAGACCTTGGGAATTAGACAACCTTGTCCAACTTCTATGAGGCTTCAAATGGCGGATCGGTCAATGAAGCGGCCTTTGGGGATTATTGATGATGCCCCTGTTTGTGTTTAATAAGTTCATATTGCCGGCCGATTTTGTTATCTTGGATTGTGAGGTAGACTTTGAGGTGCCAATTACCCTTGGAAGCCTTTCCTAGCTACGGGAAGGATTTGGTTGATGTCGATGCAGGAGAGTTAACCTTCTGTATTGGTGATGAAAAGGTGGTGTTCCATGTGTGCAAGTCTATGAGGCAACTGAATAGCACCGAGGGGTGCTCGTTTGTTGACATTGTCACGATAGTGATAGTGGATGACGCAAGTGCAATAGTGAATGTTGAGGACCCACTTGAGGCTGTGCTCTTGAACATGGAAGTTGATGATGATACTGGGTTAGTTGAACGTGTTAACGCTTTGCATGGTATGGGCTCGTACTCTTATGCGCCTAGGAAGTTATCCTTGGATCTTGAGAATCGCAAAACTCCCCCAACCAAGCCATCTATTGAGGATCCGCCAGTGTTAGAGTTGAAACCACTTCCTCCTCACCTCAGGTATGAATACTTGGGCCCTAATTTCACTTTGCCTGTTATTCTTTCATCTTGCTTGACTAATGTGCAGGTTGACACCACTTTGGCGGTTCTACAAAAGTGAAAGAGGGTGATCGGATGGACATTGGTGGATATTCGGAGTATAAGCCCGTCCGTTTGCATACATACGATCATATTGGAGTAGGATGCGAGGAACTCACTTGAACACCAAAGGACACTCAACGAAGCTATGCAAGAATTTGTCAAAAAGGAAGTTATCAAGTGGCTTGACGCCGGTGTGGTGTATCTTATTTATGATAGCTCATAGAATTTTTCCGTGCAATATGTACCGAAGAAGAGAGGGATGACTGTGGTAACCAGTGCTAACAATGAGTTGATTCCTACTCGGGCGGTGACGGGGTGGAGAGTTTGTATGGACTATAGAAAGCTTAACAAGGTGAAACGAAAGGAACATTTCCCGTTGCCGTTCCTCGACTAAATGCTTGATCGTCTTGCGGGTAGGTCGTTATTTTTATTTTTAGATGGGTATTTGGGGTACAATCAGATTCTCATCACCCCGGAAGACCAAGGAAAGATGACCTTTAATTGTCCCTACAACACATTCGCATTTTCGAGGACGCTGTGTGGATTGTGTAATGACCCAGCAACCTTCCAACGATGTATGATGGCAATTTTCACCGACATGGTGGAAGATATACTGGAGGTCTTTATGGATGATATTAGCATGGTGGGGGACTCCTTTTGAGGAATGCTTGAAAAATTGGGACTGTGTGTTGGCCCGATATGAAGATACAAACAAACTTATCAATTGGGAATAATGTCATTTTATGGTAGAAGAGGGTATTGTATTGGGTCACAAGATTTTGAAGAGAAGTATTGAAGTTGACAAAGCCAAGATTGAAGTCATTTCAAGGTTACCTCCCAATTGATGCTTGTTGAGGTTACTTTAGGATAAGATGAAGTCACTTGGATGTTTTCCTGTGAGGGGTAGGTCTTATTTCATTTTGTTGAGGACAAGCAAAGGTTTAAGTTTGGGGGAGTTGATAACTATGATTTTAACACGTTTTATGCCCATACTTGCCTAAGCTTTGTGTGTGAATTGCCATAAATCAGCCCCAAAATGCTTACAAGCTGTGCTTGTCTGCATGTTTGAGTGACAGGTTGACAAATGTCAAAGATCGACTCAAAACGGAGTGAAACCTGCCAAGTGTCAAATAAAAGTGACCTAGCGCGGACCGCACTGCTTTGCCACGCGGCCGCGCTGGGAGTTCAGAGACTGGGGTATTCCAAGGTCAATCTGCGTGGTCTACACTCATTTTGACACAGTCCCATTCGAGGATATTTAGAGACCAGTAATCTCAAGGCAAATCCCACGCGGCCACGCTACAAATCAGTGCGGTTCACGTGGATGATATTCAGAGAGATGACATTTTTACCAAATATGTCCACGCGGCTGCGTCCTAATTATGCGCGGTCCGCACCCATCAGCCAGATCTGCCGCACTACCTTCTTGCGCAGTCCGCACTGATTTTTAGCGTGTCCACGCCAACCCCATATGAGCATTTTTGTCCAGTTTTTTTGTGCACTATTAAAAGAAAATTTTACCATTTTTAGGTTAAATAGGAGATATCAAATAGCTGCTGTACTCGGGAGACTCAAGTTTTAGCCTATTTTGGGAAATTTTATCTCTTTTCATCGTGGATTCTTATAGATTAACATTAGTAGTTAATTAATATGATTGTTTCATCTTCTATTTCTTCAATTTCTGTTTCTATTATGTCTAGCTAAACCCATTAGCTAGGGTGGTGACTCAACCCTAGTGTGGGTAATGGGTGTGATTGTTTAATGCTTGAATGATGTTGGGTGTTTTCTATTTGGGTTAATTTTATGATTTCGTTAGGGTTTGGTGGTTGCAAATACTAAGTCTAGCTTAGTGGGTCTTGACTCTTCTTGAGAGAGAGAGAGCCTATTACCCTAAAATTGACCCAACAAGGAATTGGGATAGACCCATGAGAATGGTAGTCCCAATTAACCGGTTAAACCTCGAGAGAGTAATTACCCAACTTGAACCCTTAGTTGGTTGGGCAAATTGGCCTACCCAATTGGTCTCGAGAGAGTCAACTGGGAAAAATCACTCTCTCTACCGAGAGGTGTGAGAGTGAGTCAGTGCAATCGTGCAACGGTTATAACATAAGCCCCCATAATCATCATTCTTGTATTAGGAATCTCTACCCGTTAGTTGACCACCTAGGTAAATGCCACGATCCTAGTGCCTTTCTCTATCTTGTATACAACCTAGAAATTATATCTTAGCATTATTGAGTTTTAATTTGTAGTTGATAATCATAAAAACCCAAAAATATTAGAAGTACAATTATGAGCAAACACGCATTTCTAGTCTGAACAAATCCGCAACTCCATTCCAAGCTCCTTGTGGAAATTGACCCCGATACCACTATTCGGGTAAAAGTCTTAGTGCCCGCTCTTACTATCATTATGTAAGGTTGAGTTTGCTGCGATCAGATGGCACTGGCAGTTAAAAATCGAGCTGTATACAAACAAAACTATGGTGCAGGCGTGGTCAACAACTTATGAGGAAGCAAGCATAATTGGAATTCAAACAAAAGACAAAGGGACATCACATGAATTGGGTTACAAAATATCAAGAGCTAGAGCAACGTTGGACACAATATGGTTCATCTGGCTGAACTTTTCATGTTTATATTACAAATGGTGGATCTTATCCATGGTATGGAAACATTATAGGGCATGCAGGAGGTATGCAACACGATGGTTTCAAGAGAGAAGAAATGGAAGACTTCTAGAAATAGAAGCAAAATGGATACAAAAACTGTTAAAAGAGACTACTTACGCAAAGCCTGGGCAGTGAATTACGCTAAAATCTGGAGCATACATGAGCAATGGGACGTTGGAGATGGAATGAAAACTCAGGACACGACAAAAGAAGTGAAAATGATCAAAAGTTAGTAGCAAATGGACAATGAAGATATTACACAAGGAAAGTGGCTATTGTTGCATTCTAAGGACCTGGGGGAATTTCTTGTGCAAAATGGCTATAGATGTAAGACGCGTGATATGCAAAGGAATTGGGCTTCATTGGACCGGAGAGACAGTGCGGAAATACTCATTTTTGGGCTAGTTTTTATTCTTGAAAATTCTAATAGGGATTTTGTGATATCAATGTTGAGTATTTTACTCAATATTGGTGATAGTCTGTATGTAATTTTCGTTTCTATCAGTTTCATCACATAATACCTTCAGACAAATTATGTTGTTTTATTTTTCCTTATATATAAAAACTAGCCTAGGTACTGCCTAGTGGATTTGATAAAAAAAGTATCTCATGGGCCAAGAACTCGAGTAATGCTGTGGTTCTTACATCCCATAGGAATGGTAAGTCTTCCCTTTGATATTCTGAAAAGAGATAAGCTCCTTTATTCATTAGATTCTTAGCAGATACAGCCATAATGTTATGAGCAGCTTCCTTTTCTGGTGACTCCTTGAGAGTCACTGAGTTCAACATGGAGGTGTTCAGGTACTGGTCAAGATCATCCTCAGGGGCTTTTAATGCTCGAGCAGTAAGATCTCCTGTGTGATCCTTGATGAGATCGTAGGATTGACTAGACATAGGATTCTCAAAATAGTGATAAATGGGGTTTATCAGAAATGGAAAAATTCTAGGCATGGAGGATGACCTAGAAGTGTATAAAGTGGTAGAAGGCATGAAATAATGATCCGCTGGGAATGATTCAAGGATGATGAAGATGTGGGAGCAGTGTTAATTGCTGGGGTATGAGAATATTGTTCGATCGCCATTGAATGATTGTTTAGTATATGAGTTGAGAGAGAGGAAGGAATAGATAGGAAGAGGATCCTAGATATACAAAGGGGATGAAGGTTCATAACTTGTTGTGAGAGAAAGGGAAAGCTTTTTATTGGAAGAATAACTAATGATGAGTGGGGAGTGAAACATGTTCTGAATAGTTCTTAAAATGGCAGTAGATTTGTGAGGAAGTATTACCGTGCAGAGGGGATGAATGATTTGACTGACAAGACATGACACTCAGACGTTGAAAAGTCGAATAGCACGGTAGCTGAATTAAAAAGTATTTATATGATTTTTTATTTATAAAGGGCATACAAAAATCAAGCACATTACTACTAATCTCAGATACGGGAACCTGATTCCAGAGCAATCTTTTGAACAAGGTTTTAGCAGCTCCCCCCTTGCAGTTCATAACTGTACCTTTGGCTTTTATGATCATCATGCGTGTTTACCTACAATGGTATTGATGTGAGTTAGGATTGGTCAGAAAATACTTTAGCTACCTTTACCTGAAGGTGTCTTACACAGACAATAGATAGAGAATCAGGTTCTTTATTAGATTCCTGTTACCTCATTTTCACCTTGATTTATCTGAAATGTTCCATACATAAGGCTTTGATGCAGATACCTGGAGCTTGGTCTTCTGTTTTTGCAATGCTTTCCAGCAACTAATTCTTATTGATCCTCATAAGAGGATCTCATTCTTCAAAGTGTTTGCAATTTCTCTCTAAATGTTGATGAAGTCATTTCATCTTGCTTCCTTGTCTCACAGAAGATGAGGCATGAATCATGACATGTGCAGTTGGATTCCCAATTTGAGACAAAAGATGGTTGAAGAGAGATACATGGAGGTTAATTTTATTTTCCTACATTTTGTGGTCTGTTTCTTATGTAGTGCCATGAGCTGCATCTTTACTTCTTCCTTCATCATCAGTGGTAGCAAGTGACATAACATGTTCTTTGTGAGACGCGGAAGATGATGTTGTGTTGTCTCACACTAGTCTCCTTCATCTTGCTCAATTTATCATCCTCCTGATTTGAAGCCTTAGACATTTCCCGGATACAAGATCGGTTCATCATATTAATCCTCATATTTTCTTTCTTAGAAATGGAAGTGTCTTGATGAATACCTCATGAGCGTCTCCTGTCATTTAGTGCTTCCTTTGTTGGAGACCTTTTGGCCTTGTTTTGTGGGTTTTTCCCCAGAAGGATTTCTTTACTCATCTATTTGCATTATGCTTCCCAACCTGATCCTTCCTGGCTAGTTTTGGTTTAGAAGGGACCGATTCTACACCTGTTCTCAAAGTAGAGAGCAGTATTCATTCCCTTTGCCCAGAATTTTCTTTTGGTTGGTGATTCCATAGGCGATGAGCACTATCCATGCATCAGTTTCCAATTTCGTCTTTTCGCTCTCGAGTGCCAAAGGAACCTTTCTGCCTTTCTTTTATAGAGAATGTATTCATTACATTCTTCTCAAGGATTCATTCCCGTCCTATAGTGCTTTTAGTGAAAATCATTTCATGATGTTTTTCAGCTGTATACTTTATTTATCCACTGTCCATAGTCCATCGATGTCTTCTTCCTCTCACTATTCCCTGTACATGCACATAAAGGGTTAGATTTAAGACCCCTTGTTACTAAAAGAAATAATGAATGAGGGCTTTCCTAGTCCACGTAGGCAGTATACGCTTTTTGCAAGTGGTACTTGGTACTTTGCTAGTTGTCACTCTATCAGTAAATGCTTTGTTCTTCTGAGCTGACTGAACCCTAGCATGACAAGTTTCTTTAAAATGCCCATTGTTTCCACAGTGGGTACATAGCAAGTTATCAGGTACAGTGACATACTTGCTGTGTGGGTTGTAGGGAATTTTCTCCCTTTGGAACCTGATGCCCTGCTTGTTCCCATTATTGTTTAGATACATAGCAGTAACAACCTTTGAGGGCCAAGTCCACTTCAAGGATTTCTCAAGATCATTTCTTACTTTCTCAAACTCATATTAAAGTTGTTGATTCCTCTCAAATTCACTACAAAGACTAGTTTTTACAATAATTAACTCCTTTTCTAGCAAGATGTGTGACTAACTGGCTACTTCCTTCCCTTTCCCAAGACTTACATTCCTATGTTCTCTATTGAGTCCCTCAATGGTTTCCTCTAGATCAGCGCATATCACTAGAAGGTCATCGCTTTCCTCTTCAGTAGAGGCAATTGTTTCTTGTAACGTATGTTTCTTATTGCTAAGACCTTCTATTGTTTCTTTTAAATCGAAAACTACTACCATCAGATCATCTCTCTCATTCTCCATACTGGTTATTTTTTCATTCAGGGCCACCTTATCTAGTTCAGGATTAGCTATGGTCTCATTTAAGTCCACTACACACGCCACTAGATCATCTCTAGATTATTCTGCCTCTCTAGTTCTATGGTCAGGATCTCCTTATCATTTACAAGACTGTAGTAAGCATCAATTAGGACATTTGATAAAGACCTTAGTTTCTTGGAAGAGTAGGATTTAATATTTCTCTGAACATCCCTTTACCTCGTCGTTATCATCATCATCATCATCTGACTGAACCATCAGCTTGAATAGTGAATCTTATTTTGTTGCTTCTGTTTCCACTGCCATCATGGAACTGTTTTCTGCACCTGATTCCCTTCCGGATTCACTTGAGTCTCCCCAAGTAGCAAGATCCTGCTTAATAATATTGTCTACAGCACTTTTTCGATTGAATCTTTTATCTGGAACCAGGTTCCTTTCTCCTGCTTTGTCATGATTTTTCTTGTATTGTTCCTGTTTCTCGAGTGGACAGTCTTAGATGAAATGTCCTGAATTTCTACATCCATGATAGAGATCCTTGTTCCTTGTTTCACTTGAACTTCCCCACTTTGGTATGCGACCATTTATTCGAACCTTTTTTTTGAAATCTCTTAGTAAGATGGGCCATGTCACTATCTTCATCACTTAAATCACTCCTTTCTGCCTTAAGAACCAGGTTCTTTTCCTTCTGATTCTCTCTCCTTTCATCATCTTTCTTTATTTTCATCTCGTATGTTTTTAGATTACCAATCAACTCATCCATGGTCAGAGTCTGTAGATATTTATCTTTCGTGATGGCATTTACCTTATTTTCCCCAGACCAAGGTAGAATACTGAGAATTTTCTGTATAAGCTTGTTTCTGGGAATGAAATCTCCAAGTGAGTGAAGATCAATTATGATAGAGGTGAATCTGGTGTGCATATCTTGTATGGACTCATCATCCTTCATCCTGAAGAGCTCGTATTCAGTGGGTGAGCATGTCGATCTTGGATTTTTTGACTTGAGTGGTTCCTTCGTGTGCACTTTGGAAGGCTTCCCATATTTCTTTGGCAGTATCACAGGCTGATACTCTGTTTTACTCATCAGGTCCTATGCCACACATCAAGATTTTCTTGGCACGATAGTTCATTTCTACAACTTTGCTGTTAATGTCGTTGTACTCCCTTCTCCCTTTTGGGCACGAATGGTCCTGTTTCTTCAAGTTTATTCATGGGAACATGTGGAACATCAGAAATGATGTCCCACAACTCTGAATCTTTAGTCATTATGAAATCATGCATCCGAGTCTTCCATCAGCCATAGTATTGACCATTGAACCTGGGAGGTCTATAGGTTGATTGTCCTTCTTCAAAGTTTGGTGAACCAACCATTTAGGATCCTTCCTATGTGTTAGCTTGATAGAACCTGCTCTGATACCAATTGATAGCCTGTATGAGTTCACCAAACTATTGAGTACCTGGTCCCGTATGAACTCATATGCAGAATGCAGTAAAGACTGGATGTAAAGAAGGCACGAGATTTTTGACATGGAAAAATCCCACACAAGGGGATCAAAAAACCATGACCTACGCCTGTATGCTTTTAGCTCAACTAACTTGTAATCTACCTATTACAAGCCATTTTGCAATACTTCCAATTGCAAAGACTTCAAATTAACTTGTGATGCAACCACAACAAGCCATTCTCTAGCTCTCCTACTTATAAAGGATTTAACTTTATGACTATTCCTAGTCACAACATAAACTCTAAAGTTCACGAATTTGGTTTGTTCTATGTGGACCTATGAGGGTGGCAAGCAGGGGAGGAAAGAAATACATCTTCGTCATAGTAGACAACTACTCCACATTCACTTGGACTTTGCTTTTCAGAACTAAGGATGATACCTTTGAAGTGTTTGTTTCTTTTGTCAACAAGATTCAAGTGAAGATGGGTAATAAAGAATCCTACATTAGGTCTGATCATGGGACAGTTTGAAAATGTCAAAGTTGATAAGTTCTACACTGAAAATGGCATCTCTCACAATTTTTCAGCTCCAAGTACACCTCAACAAAATGGTGTTATAGAGAGGAAGAATAGAACTCTTGAAGACATGGCAAGAACAATGTAAATTGACGATGGTATCGCAAAGTATTTTTGGATAGAAGCTGTCAATACTGCTTGCTACTTGGTGAACAGGTGCATGATCGGGTCCCTTTTGAACAAAACACCATATGAACTGCTGAATGGAAGGAAGCCCAAGCAGACACATCTAAGGACTTTTGGGTTTAAATGCCTTGTTCACAACAATGGAAAGGAAAATCTTGGAAAATTTGATGTCGAACGTGATGAAGGAATTTCTTGGGATACTCGTCTCAAAACAAAGCTTACAAAGTATACAACAGAAGGACTTAATGTGTTGAGAAAAGTATATATGCGATCTTTGATGAAGCTCACTTCTTCGGTGAGAAGGACTGACGTGTTGACCAAGATGGAGAGCCCTTATCTGTTCCAGATGAAGTGATTGACATGGAAAATGGAAAGTAAGACATGATTAGCCATGTCAAGGAATCCAGTGAAAGAGATGCAAATACATCTCCATCCATTGGAGAGGAACCTGGACCCCCGATTACAACAACTGAAGCTCAAATAGAGTTGTTGATGCAGTCCAAGGTACTCTACTTTCTGAAGTAAGAAGCGCCCAAGAGCCTTTGTTGACATACTTGGGTCCTCTTCCAACGAGATTCAGGTACCAAACTGGAAGTACATAACCTCACATCCTCTTGACAACATAATCACCCCTCTCGACTCAAGAGTTCCAACAATATCAAAAGAAGAAACTCACTTGCCTTTTCAGCCTTTCTTTCCCAAATGGAGCCCAAAAATATCAAAGAAGCATTGAAAAATACAGACTAGATCACAACCATACAAGAGGGCAACATCAATTTGAAAGAAACAAGGTATGGCACGTGGTTCCTCGATCTGCAGATCAAACTATCATCTGAACCTGGTAGGTATTTAGGAGCAATCTTGATGAGTTTGGAAATGGAACAAGAAATAAGGCAAGGCTTGTAGTTCAAGTATACAATCAGGAAGAAGGGATCGATTATGATGAATCATTTTCTCCAGTAGCTCGAACGGAAGCCATTAGAATTCTTAATGCCTTTGCATCTCATATGGAGTTCACACTGTTCCAAATGGATGTCAAAAGTGCATTTCTAAATGCATATATAAAAGAAGAAGTCTATGTCAAGCAGCCTCCTGGTTTTGAGTGCCACGAGCATCTTGAGCATGTGTTCAAACTTGACAAGGCATTGTACAGGTTAAGCAAGCTCCCAAGGCTTGGTATGAAAGGTCTCAAAAATTCCTTCTAGAAAATGTCTTTGCAAGGAAAATTGACAACACCTTTTTTATGAAGAAATGAGGGAGGAACTGGCTCATTGTTCAGGTGTACGTTGATGATATCATCATTGGAGTGACAACTGAATCTCTTTGTGAAGAATTTTCAGAACTCATAGGGAGTGAATTCGAGATGAGTATGATGGAAGAAATAAATTTCTTCTTAGGACTTCAAGTGAAACAGTCTCAAAAGGGAACATTTATAAGTCATCATAAGTGCATCAAAGAGCTGGTGAAGAGGTTTGACATGGAAGAATCAAAGGTTATCGACACCCTTATTGCCATAGCTACCCATCTAGACATAGATGGACATGGTTCCCCTGTAAATCAGGCCATGTTTAGAGGGATCATAGGGTCACTCCTGTATCTCTCTACAAGCAGACTAGATATTGTTTTCAGTGTGGGTCTCTTTGCAAGGTTTCAATCCAATCCAAATGAATTTCATCTGAAGTCTCCCAAGATAATATTGAGATACCTAAAAGGAACATACGACCTGGTTATCTACTATCCCTCAGGTGACAACTTTAATCTTATTGGGTATGTTGACGCCAATTATGCAGGATATCTGGTGGATACGAAAAGAACGTCTAGAAAACATTTCCTTGGTTCTTGCCTAATCTCATGGGGTACAAGGAAGCAGAACATAGAGGAACTCTCAACTATAGAAGTAGAAAATGTAGCAGCTGCCTCTTGCTGTGCTCAACTGTTGTGGATCAAGCAGTAGTTCGAAGACTTTGAAGTGCTCTTAGATTGTGTGCCTCTGTTATGTGATAACACAAATTCACTCAACATGGTAAAAACTCTAGTTCAACATAAGAGGACCAAGCACATTGATGTACGTCATCACTTCCTCAAAGACAATGTTGAAAAATGACTTATATGCATAAAATTCTACAGCACTAAAGATCAAATTGTGCGCACACACACATACAATACACACAGATATATACACACACACACCAATGATTGGCTATGAAAGAAATATTAAGGAAAATTTCCTAAAAAGTGTTTTCTGGAAAAGTCTAAGTCATATTTATACCGTTACAGGTAGACACACTAGATGATTACAGATAAAATAAGCAGTTGAGGCAGTATACATTAGAAAAAAGGGCAAATCTTACAGATACAAGATTAGTTAGGGAACCTGGTTCTCCTAACACAGGTTTGAACGGTTAAAATAAGTGCCCTGTCATCAGCATGTCAATTTTAAGCCTTGTGTCTTTTTGAAACTCAAACGTCTCATCCGTTAATAATCGATCCAACTCCCTAAAAACTGGCGCCCTTTCTAACCAGTCTTTTATTCATTAAAAATACATCTATCACTTTCATTACACTCTTTACATCAACACGTCAAAACATGTTTCCTCTTCTTTCTCTCTTCAGTCTACCAAATCATCTCTCTTCTCATCACCATGGCTGAACATCAAGTAACCTCTAGTGTTCTAAGCAACACTCCCACTGAGTCCTCGCCTGTTGAAACACCAAAACTATGCTCTCTTCTTCACACTACTGTAAGCCAAAACCCTAGAACATAGCCATCCCTACATTCTGTCTCTTCTCCTACCCAATCGAGTTCTGGTTCTTAAAGGAGTCGCAAAATATCAACTCCTAAAATATTTGTAGCCCAGAGCTCTTCTCCCACTTCACCGAAAAAAGGGGGATGAAACGATTACTGCCAAGAATGACTAAAATCAGGAAATCTCAAAGTTCTCTTATGGAAGTAAGATCGAAGGTAGATCAAACTGAGGGGTTTGAAAGCATTGAATCAACAAATAATACACCTAATCTCATGTCCACAGGTAACACTCATACTTCTCCAGAGACTCCCACGGACATACAAGAAAAGAAAGCTATAGAAAATTTGTTGTCCATACCTAATGAAGGGGTTTTTGTCGAAGGAAATGAGAATGGTATTAAGACTCAGGGGGAAGATTTTGAGACTGATGAAAAGGGTAATGAGCTGTACCTATTATACTATCGACATATGAAGGTGCTACTGGGAACCTGCTGGAGGACCTGATCCCTATTAAGAGGATCCAACTCAAGGGTCCTCTCAGCAACCCCCAGAAAATACTGACCTTGCTCACTTTCCTTATTTATATGTTGAGCTTCTGAGTGTGGTTGTGCCTAAGATAAGACAAGTGTTTGAAGAACAAAGGGAGGATACTGAATGGGATTCAGATGATTTGCCAATTTCCAGCTTTCCTAGCATACATCAGTTGTTGATGAAGATCCAACTCCTATGCGACCCACTATAAGGTTACAAAAGAAGGAGGCTCTTGAGTCTATGATTAATGATAGTCAAGCTAAGTCAAGGAGAAGAAAATCAGTAAAATATGGCAAAGTTGTGAATGAGAAGATAGCGGGTGTTGTGAATGTTGACGAGGAAGAAGGTGAGGAACCTAGTTCCTTAAGTAGAAAGCTCTCACAGAAGCACTGTTTTACCAAGCCTAAAATGGGATCTTCTATGTCTGCTAATACTCTGAATAATTCTGATGATGATGTTGCTAGTAAAAAAATGGTAAAAAAATCTAGAATCAAATCTGTGGAAGTGTCTGGTGTTGTTGTGATGGAAGAATTGGGTGAAAAATTCGTGAATTCTTATGACAAAGGGAAGAGTCTTCACAAGTCTTCTAAGAGAAAATCTAATGCTGATTAGGAACCAAGGTCCTCAAAAAAGACCCGAGTTGGTAATCCAAGGAGCAATGTGATAGAGAGATTGAGAAGTTAAAAGACGCTTTGGGTTCACACATTTGCTCCTGATATCTTGGAAGAGGTTTGTATTAGACAGCTTGTTGATATCTGTGATCTAACAGTGGACATACCTATACACGAGTGATGCTACTAGGTTGTATGAGGAGGAAGTTCAAAGTTTCTATGTTGACTTGGTCAAGGTTGAGGATGATCACATTTGTGCCTTGGTGAATGGAGTTGACATGGTAATGAACTCTGCCATGTTGGGGTCTATTCTTGGTGTGTCTGTTGAAGGGTTGTCTAGTGTTCATGACACATGTTCTCAAACTTCAGAAATGCAATCTTGAAGGACAGAGCAAATCAACAGGGGGTTTAGGTTTAGAAGAAGGCCCTCCTTCCTATGTACCAATTGTTATTTGAGATGCTGAACAAAATATTTCTGCCTCGAGCTGAGAGAAGATATTTCACCTCTCGTACAGACCTGATCCTCATGAAAGCACTAGACAACTTCACCACCATCAATCTTCTTGGAATCATAATAGAGCACATGGACAAAGTGGCAGACTCTAAAGATGATAATCATAGGTTGTCGTATAGGTTTCTTCTAAGGTATTTGAGCACTTCAAGGTTTCTCTAGGACAAGTTAAAGTGGGCACCAAGAAGCAAATTTTTTCAAAAGCCACTCTTGAAGAGTGTGAGTGTATTGAGAAGGTTGGAGGGGTTGGAAGAACTTCTACTATATCTCAATTGATCAATGCTTAAAACAATGCTATTACTGAGATAAGGCACCTAAAAGCAAGGAATGCTATCCTTGAGACTCAGTTAAATCAGCTGCAAAAGGCACCTGGTTCCAGTAGCTCCCAAAGTGAAGAGGTTGCTCATCTGTCAAAAGAAAATGTTCATCTCAGGAAACAAGTGGAGGACCTGAAAAAGCGACTGCTCAATGAGCTAATGTCAGCAAATGCTCGAATGGATTTAGTCCTCCATACCCTTGCCTCTGCCTCTAAGCCCTCTTCTCCGTTCTCCTTGAATGGTGTTCTTATAGTGTCAAGTTTATGATCTCGTTTGTGGTCCAATCCCTCGATGTCAGTTCTTATGATGATGATTTCTGGTATTTTTTTTGTTAATTTTTCTAACTTGTGGATCTGTTAGTAACATTGACTGTGCTTTTGTTGAAAAATCCAAATTATGTTAATGCAAGCTTTTCTCTTTTTACTATTTATACCTTGCTTTTTATGCTATGTTTTTAGTTATGATTGTGTGCGCATAATTGGCATGAGATAACTTATAGCTAGACATATTTATTGCTTAAAAGCTTATTTCTGATCTTTTTATGATGCCAAAAGGAGGAATATTTTTGCATAATTGTGAACTGATTAAGGCAAAAATACAGATTCAGGGGGAACGCTCTGAGCTTCCACGTGCACTATCTCGTTCTTTATGGTTCCTTGTACCATTTTCAATCATGAGTTTTTCATCATCAAAATAAGGGAAATTGATAGGTTACAAGTACCTTGCTTTATGTTTTGATGATCTAACAAACTTACTCTCAAGAACCAGATAAGGAACATGTTACACATTTTCAGGATCTTAAGATCGAAAGGTTCCATTATGGGATATGGCTCAACTCTTCAAAGTAAAAGGAACTTATGAGGGAACATGTCCATACAGCTCCCGAGGTGACTGTGCAAAGTCAACTCTCCCGCTGGAAAAGTTGCTGCCTCCACACGCTATAGTACAGGAACATTGCAGCAGTCATCTTTCCGTGGAAGACTTTTACCTACCTTGCTTACATTATTTTTAATGATGTCACACATGTATTATTATTATCAATGAAGGTAAAATACATCACTTGAACAATAAAGGAATTCACTAAAGCTCTCTCACGTGAATGATCATCCAGCAAGGATTTCTCAAGTACATCAAGAACAAAGAATAAATCAACTATGGGCCAGTTCCCACATCAAGTTATTGTTTGTACTTAGTTTAGTTGTAACTTTGTAATATTTTTTCAAGTGTTAGTCCTACTTATCTTGTTTAGAAGTATTATGTAAGAAACCTATTTTAAATCTCAAACCTCCGTGTTTAAGTCTTGGCTAGATTTAGTCGAAGTCTTTGTGATAAAGTTATTACATAGTGGATTGTAATAGAGTATTACAAGTTAGTGAGGAATTGACAGGTTAATTCCTATATTGTATAGGTTGTAATCTAAACATTGCTCAGTAGTGAAGTTGAAATCGCACAAGGGTAGGTCGTGCTTATTAATCCCGTTGAGCTAGGAATTTTCCACGTAAAATTCCTCTTGTCATATATGTATTGTAGTGTGTGTGTGTTATAGTAGAACTAAAAGACAACCCAATTCTCTATTGAGTTTGGTGGACCCTCATATTCTATCAATTGGTATTAGAGCTGGCTCTTTTATCAGGTTAACACCTAGAAAGGATCATCATGACTGCTTCTCCAAACTTCGAAGAAGGCTGGTCTACTTATAGACCTCCAAGGTTCAACAATCAATATTATGTATGGTGGAAAACTAGGATGTTCGACTTCATCATGACCCAAGATTATAAGCTATGGGATGTCATAATGGACGAACCCTTTATCTCTACCAAGAACCTTGGCGACCCAGCTGTAGCTTCATAAGAGAAGGAAAGAATTCAATGACGCTATTAGAAAGGCCATAAAGAGGAATTCTTGGGCAAAGAAAATTTTGATGTGTGGCATTGGTCCTGATGAATACAACAAGATATCAGCATGTTAGTCAGCCAAGGAAATCTAGGAAGCTCTTCAGACAGCTTACAAAGCAACAATGCAGGTTAAGACATCCAAGATAGATATGCTCACAACTGAATACGAGCTTTTTAGGATGAAAGATGATGAATCTATTCAAGATATACATATACGGTTCACCTCTATCATTAATGAGCTTCACTCTTTTTGTGAAATTATTCCAAGAAATAAGCTTGTCAGAAAAATCCTCAGTGTGATGCTCAGTTCTTGGGAGAGCAAAGTGAATGCCATTAAAGAGGCTAAGGACATTCAAGATCTAACCATTGATAAGCTTGTCGGAAATCTGATAACCTATTAAATAAAGAAGAAAAAAGACACTGAAAGAAGAGAGAAGAACTTGGTCCTCAAGAGAGACAGCAATGGTACAAGCGATGAGGATAGTGATATGTCTTACTTAACAATAAGATTCCAAAAGATGGTCCACAGCAACGGAGACATTCCAAAAAGGGAAATTTCCAGCAAGTCAAAAAATTATGACCTCTGTCATAAATGTGGCAAGCTAGTACACTTCATAAAAGATTGCCCTATCCTAGAGCAATATCAATATAAAAACAACTTTGACAAAGTATCCAAGAGAAACACGGTTAGTGATAAACACTTCAATGTCGGTGACAACGTTGTAAAGCAAGCTCTTGCTGCATGGGGAGACTTCTCCAGCAAATCTGAAGAAGAAAATGATCATGGTGATAATTCAATGATGGTAGTTGAAAGTGAATCAACTGAATATGATTCAATCTTTGCTTTGATGGCTCAGCCTGATGATATTGAAAATGATGGTGATGATGAGGTAAATTTTCTGGATGTTCAGACAAATCTGAAATCTTATTCTCTAAAAGAGCTCATATCATTGGAAAATATGTTAATTGATGCTTATCACAATCTTATAAACGACAAAGATACTTTGACTGTAGAGTTAGGAAAAGCATAATAGACGAGAGATGACCTAATTGTTGCTATAGTTGTTCTAAAAGAAACAATTGAGAACCTGAAGAAAGATAACGATGCCTTAGATGAAAAAAATTATAAATATAGAACAAGACTAATGGTTGTTGTGGTAGGCCTAAAAAGACCAGTGAGAGTGTAAGTAGGGAAAAAGATGTCTTAGTTGAGAAAGTTGATAGTAGAGCATGAGGGAGATGACCTACTAGTGGTAGTAATGGATTTGAAGGAAATAATTGGGGAACTTAAAATGGAGAGTAGGCTTGAAAATTCTCCAGAAGGAAAGGAAGTTGCAAGCGAGGCACACATTAAGCTTGAAAGTGAGTTAAACTTAGTGAAGTCTAGTATGTGTTCTGAGCTTGAGAAAAACAAACAACTTCAGGAAGAACAAGGTGGAGCGAAGAGTGATCTTGAAAATCACTCTAGTGGACCTGGTCCTCTGATACTATTACTGTCGTGTACACCAACAATGGGGGAAACATGCAGGGGATTGGGTTTCAAAGGGAATATATTTTTTACAACCTTCATAGCATGTACGTTACTGTGCCTAACAATTGGCTTTGCACTAACTACTGTAACAATGGGCACCTTAAAGAAAATTGTTAGGCGAGATTTCAGTCATACTAGAAAAGCAAATCTTTTGCTGTAAAAGTAACTATTGGTAGAGAACTTGGTCCCTCATATACCTGCATGGACCAAAAGATCCCTCATTCACCCCTTTCCTCATTACAAGGGACCCATATTAGTTTGGGTTCCTAAAGTTGACTCCTAATTGTCTTGTGCAATGAATAGTAAAAGGAAGCAGCCTACAATGGTACATGGATAGTGTCTGCTCAAAGCATATGACTGGAAGTAAAAATGGTTTCCTTTCCCTTAAGACCCTTCAAAGAGGGATTTTATCTTTTGGAAATGGAAAAAAGGGATACATTCCGGGAGCTAGAAGGATTGGGAAGTCTCTCTCTCTTACATAATAGAAAATGTGTACTACTTGAACGGCTTGAAGTACAACTTCATAAGTGTATCCCAAATCTATGACAAGGCAAATCTGGTGACTGGTGAGGTGGTGTTAGTGGCAAAAAGATACAAGAATATCTATCTTGCTGATTTTGAGTCTTTGAAGAATGGAGATCTATGCTTTCTAAGTGCCGTTGATGATGATGCTGAATTATGGTACATAAGGCTGGTCATGAAAGTTTCACATTGTTGAACAAGTTAGTTAGGAAGGACCTGGTTCGTGGTCTGCCCAAATCAAGCTTCAAGGATCACAAAGTATGTGATGCATGTATAAAAGGGAAGCAATTCAGATCCTCATTCAAGCCCAAAAAGGAAGCTAGTACCTCCAGTCCATTTGATCTACTTCACATGGATCTCTGTGGACCTATGAGGGTTGCAAACAGGGGAGGAAAGAAATACATCTTCGTCATAGTGGACGACTACTCCAGCTCCACCTGGACTCTATTTCTCAGAACCAAGGATGAAACCTTTGAAGTGTTTGTTGCCTTTGTCAAAAAGGTTCAAGTGAAGATGGGTAATAAAGTAGCTTGTAATATATCAGATCATGGCACAGAGTTTGACAATGTCTAATTTGATGAGTTCTGCACTGAAAATGGCATCACTCACAATTTTTCAGCTCCAAGAACACCTTAACAAATGGTTTTGTGGGGACGAAGAATAGAACTCTTGAAGACATGGAAAGAACAATGTTAATTCATAGTGGGATCACAAATTATTTCTAGGTGGAAGCTGTTACTGCTTGCTACTTGGTGAACAAGTGCATGATCAGATCCTTTCTGAACAAAACACCATATGAATTGCTGAATGGAAGAAAGCCCAAGCTTACACATCTAAGGACTTTTGGGTGTGTATTCTTTACTCACAACAATGAAAAGGAAGCTCTAGGAAAATTCGATGCCAAAGGTGATGAAGGAATTTTTTTGGGATACTCATCTTAGAGCAAAACTTACAAAGTATAAAACAAAAGGACTCAATGTGTTCACGAAAGTATACATGTGATCTTTGATAAAGCTCAGCTCTTCAGTAAGAAGGACATACATGTTGGCCAAGATGGAGAGCTCTTATCTATTCTAGTTGAAGTGATTGACATCGCAAATGGAAAGGCTGACATGATGAGACATGTCAAGGAATCCAGTGAAAATGATTCAAATACATCTCCATCCATTGGAGAGGAACTTGGTCCCTCGATTACAATAACAAAAGCTGAAAATAGAGGTATTGATGCAGTCCAAGGTACTCCACTTCCTGAAGTAAGAAGCACCTAAGAACCTCAGTCAGACATACATGGGTCCTCTACCAATGATATTCAGGTACCAAACTAGAAGCACAAAAGCTCACATCCTCTTGACAACATAATTACCTCTCTCGACTCAAAAGTTCAAACCAGATCAAAAGCAAGAAAAACACTTGCCTTTCAGCCTTTCTTTCCCAAATAGATCCAAAAAATATTAAAAAATAATTGAAAATGCAGGTTGGATCACAACCACGCAAGAGGAGAAGTATCAATTACAAAGAAATAAGGTGTGTCACTTGGTTCCTCAACCAGCAGAATGAACTATCATTGGAACAAGGTGGATATTCAAGAACAAGATAAGTTGTGAAATATAGCATGAAACAAGGCAAACCATTAATATCATGAATACCAAGAACCAAGAGGGATGGAAGGCATAGACACTAAATGAATTGAAGAAATTAAGTTTCGTCGAAGGTCGAAAAGTTGAGAATGATATAACATGTACTTTTGGGGTAAGAATAGGGTGCTTAAAATTATAAGGAGATATATTATGTGTTATTTTAGTCGTATGATAGACGTGTGTTATGTTTTAAAGTTAAGAGAGCTGTGAAACAAAAGTTGGAAAAGGTCATCACAAGTTACATTCATAAATGTATTGAAGTTTAGGTAAAATATAGCTGAGATTTTCTCCAAATACACTTGGAATTAGGGGATAATATACCTACTAAATTTAATATATACTAGTCTAGTTTCTGATGAATTAAACCATTCATCGATACAACATAGGAGTTAAGAGATATTTCAGTTCTACGAGACTGCACAGACTGCATAAGTGACAATTTGGTGTGTCACTAAAGCTTTGTGAGCAATACATTTCATGTGATATATAATGTATTTTTGGGACAAATTATATATCAATTGAAGGTCTTGTAATTTAGTTTCTAAAGCTCTTAGTTGCTTGTTAGCCCAAGTAAAGGTTAAGTTTTTAAGATTTACAAAAGAACTCAGGATGAACCAGGTCCATCCCCCAGGTTCATAAAATGGGAAGATTTAAGCATGTGGGATACACGTGAAGGAGATAAGCTTAACTTGTTGTATTGAATATCTTCCTACCAAAAAGGTTGCATAATTTATAAGGAGAAGGACTCCTTAATCAATCAGAATACTATCCAAGATAAGGAAGGAGTTAGAAGTTGAAATAAACTAGAAATCTTCCACCAAGGAAAGTTGCATCAGATCTCTAGTTATTTCTTCATCTACTAACTCTATAAATTGAGGATGTTCTCACATTACAAGTGTTGTACAAAAATGCAGAAGTTAAACGTGAATCGGGATCAAAATAGCAAGGCTTTTTGCAAGCATTGTGTGTGATTCAAGTGTGCAAACCAGAAGCTACATTAACCGGATTAAAGAACCATCTCCATGAAGAGTTTTATGTGTCTTTTTTTTATTTCTAGTTCAATTGTAGTAGGTGTTTTTATTTTTACCTTTCAGCTTTTATAGAAGAAATTGCAATATGTACTTTGAATATTCAAGTTAGAGTTAACTTGAAATTGTTGCAACAGTTAAAGGTTGGTTGCCACAACGGGATTAGAGCTAATCCTTAGGTTTACAAAGATGTTTTGTAAATGCTATTTTGATTCAGTGATTTTAGTGGAAGTTTGTGAAAATCTACTGAGTAGTAGGTTGTGGTTTTTCACATTTTGAGCCAGGTATTTTAAACGTAAAAATATCTGTAATATTTATTTTATGTACTTTTAATTCTGCAAATAGCAGTTGTTAGAACACCTAGAAGAACCAGGCTCTTCTAGAGCGAAAATTGGGTACCACACAAATCACCTCCCCCCCCCCCCCGTGTGGTATTGGCGTTTAGAACATCAATTAGTATCAGAGAAGGTTATCCTTGAAGAGGCTAACACCTTAGGAACAGATCAAGATGAGCGCACCACCTAGAAACTGGGAAGGGCAATCCACTGATACGCCTTCACTCTTTAATGGACACTACTACTCTTGGTGGAAAAATAGGATGAGAGATCACATCATCGGAGATGACTATCAACTATGGGACATTGTCACTGATGGTCCCCTGGCTACCATGAAGAAGAATGGTGAAGGAGTAGATTGGCCAAAAACAAGAGCTGACCGCAATGCTGAGCACTTGAGGAAATGGGAGTTGAATGCCAAGGCCCAGAAATGGCTTATGTGTGGACTTGGTCGAGATGAGTACAGTAGAATTCAAAGTTGTACCACTGCTAAGGAAATCTGAGATACTTTGCAAGTGGCTCATGAAGGAACACCTCAAGTGAAAAGGTCCAGAGGAACATTGGTTTATTCTCAATATGAGAATTTCACCACGGAGGAAGGAGAAACCATACAAAAGATATATATAAGACCATCACACTGACAAATGAACTTATGTCTCTTGGAATGGATATTCTTGAAGAGGACAATGTTTAAAAAATTTTGACAAGGGTTTTACCGGTCACTTGGGAAAGCAAAGTCACTGATATTCAGTAATAAATGAACATTGCCACTCTTAAGTTGGATGAGCTAATTGGAAATCTCACTACCTATGAACTTAGAAGGAAAACCATGAAAATGGATGCACCCAAGAAGAAAATGAGCCTAGCATTCAGAATAACTGAAGGTGCTGATCTAGAGGAGGATGAAATGACCATGATCACAAAGGACTTCAAGAAGTACCTAATGAGAGGAAAGCGTTCTTCAAGAAGTGGAATCCACATCAAACCAAGAGTTCCAGAAAAAAACCAATGAGGGGTGTTAAAACTTAAAAGTGTGGGAAGACTGATCACCATATCAAAACTTCCCTCAATGTAAAATTGAATGGAAGAAGAAAAGAGCTGAACATAGGAAAAGGAAGAAGGAACAGGTTCAACCTGCACCTAAGTGGGATCTTAAAAGCAAGTACTTCACACTTCCTGAGAATATAATTTGCTCACACTGTGGTAAAACTAGTCACTATATATATAAATGTATTGCAAAAGAAAAGGATAGCCAAAAGAATAAAGAATTTGTTCAGGGGAAAAATAGGCTGCCGGGTTGGGCTAAAAAGAATATAATTCACTCTTTCCTTTTGTGGGTCCAAGTGAAGGGGAGCAGCCAAATATGGTACATGGATAGTGGTTGCTTAAAGCATATGACAGGAAGCAAGAACCAATTCCTTTCACTTGAGAACCTCAAAGGAGGTAATATCTCCATTGGAAATGGAAAGAAAGGTGAGATCATTGGGGTTGGAAAGATAGGTAAGACCGATTCTCACTCTATTGAGAATGTCTACTTGATAGATGGCCTAAAATACAGCCTAATAAAGACAATCACAATTGTGTGATAGAGGTAACTTGGTAGCATTTACCTCTACAAAATGTTTTGTGATTAATCTTAGTATTAACAAGATTGTTTTGCAGGAGAAAAGACTAAACAATATATACATTGTAGATTTGTCCACACTTTCAGAAAATGCACTCACTTGATTAAGTATGTTGGACAATGATCCCCTCCTTTGGCACAAGAGACTTGGACATGCCAGTCTAAGTCGACTTAACAATCTAGTCTCCAATGATTTGGTGATAGGACTTCCTAACATTAAGTTCAAGGAAGACAAAATTTGTGAGGCTTGTGCAAGTGGGAAGCAGGTAAGATCTTCTATCAAAAGCAAGAAAATGGTAAGCACCACCAGAACGATGGAACGGGTCCATGTGGATCGCTGTGGTCAAATCAGAACATTAAGCAGAGGTGGTAAAAGATATTTGATGGTGCTTGTAGATGATTAATCTAGGTTTACTTGGACATTATTTTTAACATCTAAAGTTGAAGTAGTTGACGTGCTTGCTTCTTGTGTTAAATAATTAAAAAAATTCAGAAACAACTAAGTTTGATGAATTCTTGTATGCTACATCATAAATATTTGCATTACTAGACCTCTTGTATAGAATATACCCTAAGTCACTTAAAGGGAGAAACTAAATATATCTTATCTTAGGGAATTTAGATGCAAGTACTTTGTGCATAATAATGGCAAAGACTCCCTATGTAAAGTTTGATTCCAGAAGTGATGAGGGAGTATTCTTGGGATATTCTTCACATAGAAAAGCATATGAAGTGTACAACAAAAGTACTATGTGTGTAAGCGAAAGTATAAATGTTGTTTTGATGAAACTAACATTCTTTGCGAGAGACAGGAACATAAAGATGAAGCTATTGAGCTGGTAAGAAATTTAAATGAAATCACAGCCCAGACTAAAGTTGCACCAGACGAAGGAAAGGGTGATGGAACGGGTTCTTCCACCCAGGGCAACATGAAAGAGGGAACTGACTAAAGAGGAATTGATCCTCAAACATCGAGGGAACCTCTCTATGAACCTATTCCTCAGTAACAAAACCAGGAAGGAACATCCAAAGAAATTAACACTCTTATATCAACATCAACAAAATCATATGTAAGATGAACATGGTTCATCTGTTGATCAGAAGTTGTATAGGGGAATGATTGGTTCTCTTTGGTATCTTATTGCTAGTATACATGACAATATTTTCAGTAGCTCTTTCTGCTCAATTTCAGGAAAATACAAAGGAGTCCCACTTGAATAATGTAAAGAGAATATTGACATACTTAAAAAGCACCCCTGAACTTTGCCTTTGGTATCCAAAAGGTAGTTATTTTAACATAGTGGGATATGCTGACACTGATTATGCAGGTTTCCTAGTGGATAGGAAGAGCATTTCAGGTATGGCACACTTCCTTGGTTCATGTCTTGTGTTATGGGCTATTAAAAAGCAAATTCAGTGGCCTTATCTACTGGTGAAGCTGAGTATGTTGTTGTTGCTTCATGATTGTGCGCAATTGTTATGGATCAAGCAGTAGTTGATGGATTTTGGTATTGAAGTTAGGTGCATCCTTATTTTCTATGGTAACACTAGTGCTATTAGTATGACTAAGAATCTGGTTCATCATAAGATAACTAAGCACATAGATATTAGACACCATTTTTTGAGGGACAACTATGAAAAATGCTTGATTACTGTGGAGTATTGTGCGTCTGACAAGCAAATTGCTAACATATTCATAAAATCCTTATGTAGAGATCACTTTGAGAGGAACATTTTGGAATTAGGGATGATTAAGATCACCAAAAAGGGCCAGTTCAATGTTAAACAAAAAAAAATGATAAAAAATTGAAAAGAATTGGTTAGAAAGTCTGTAAATAGTGTATAATTAGATTAAATCTTGCTCGATCTCATGCTTTCCGTAGTATACTCTTGTGACATGTGTTAAAATGACTCATTAATCTCTGATGATATTTTCTCTATTTTGGAAAAGTTAGACTTAAACAAGTGAATTATCAGCGAAGAACCTGGTTCATGAAGATAACACGGTATATGTTCTACACTTTGCATAATTTGAAATAACTTTTTTTGGATCATGAGCAGAGTCCTACAAAATACCAATGTTCTTTTGAACTTATCTCTTAAAAGTGAGCCAGTTATGTTCAAGACTATGACCGTATTAAACTACCTAGATTCTTTTAAGTCTGCTACTCAGGGGGAATAAATTGGTTCTTCTGAAATTGATCAAGTATCTTATGATTCTAAAATGTCTCCTGAGACAATTTCTAAAGTTGTTGCAAATTTGGAGTATCGATTTGTAGGATCTATAGTAGGTGTTGAGACTATAGAATCTAGAGAAGTGAGTGGTAAAAATAAAAAGAAAAAAAAAGGAGAGCAAGGGTGCTAGGATTATTGTGAGGGGAAAAGGGACAAGAGTGGCTGATTCTTCACCCACTCCTATGAGTTTAACCAAAGATGCAGTTGCAATGGTTGTTTGGGGAGATAAACTCAGTTCATCAGTAGAGGAAACCCTCACAAAACCTGCAGAAGAAAGTGACTGAAAGCTATAATCCAACGTCTTGATAGAGTTATCAATGGCATCAAAACTCATACAATTCCCTATAGCTTCATTCTCACAATTGTGCTTGCACATTTCAATGTTCCTATGAAAAAGTGGGAGGTTAGTATAAGCATGGATCATTTTTGAGTTAATACTCTGCTTATTTCCGATATGAGGTCAATGTCAGTCCAAAAGAACCTAGTTCACCCAAAAAGGTATCAGTAAATAGCAAGATCAGAGCATTGGTGCAAGAAAGTGAGGCTAATGATCCTGAGATTGAAAGGCTGAAGAAAAGGTTGGTTGAGATGGAGATTTAGAAAGGTGCTCTCAGAATTGAGCTGGAAAGAGAAAAATAGAAGAATGATGTCATTTTTTATGATATGCTGAACTCCTCAAAGTCAAAAGCCAAGCACCTAGTTCTTCCCAGTCTTAAGCCTCCTAACCTAGTGAAGATCAACCAGTGATCCAGTTCGAGATGTTTTGTTTCTTTTTCTCATGTTTTCAGTATTTTTACTTCTTCTTATGCTTTGTGGTAGAATCTTATTAATCATTAATAAAATTCAATGTTTTTGCTATAACTGTTTGTTCATATTTCTTTGATGGTTAAAATTTTTCGCTTGATCTATGTGATTAATCCATGATTGCATTTGAAGTAGCCCCAGTGGCCATGAGAAAGTTTTAAAATCTGGTTATCTCACATTTTTTATGCAACTTTTCGATGATGCCAAAAGGGGGAAAAGGTTGTGCTTTACACTTTGAACAGTGATGTTTATAACCTAATGTACCTGCTCCTTGATGATAAGTGATAAATAGGAAAAACGTTTCTAGCCTTATGCTGATGTTGAGCTGAGTTGAAACAGGTCTTCAGCTTATGAAAAGCACAGAGTTTGTCATCATCAAAAAGGAGGAATTTGTTGGCCCAAGTAAAGATTAAGTTTTTAAAATTAACAAAGGAACTCAGGATGAACCAGGTTCATCCCAGAGGTCCATTCCCCAGGTTCATAAAATGGGCAGATTCAAGCATCTGGGATGCACATGAAGGAGATAAGCTTAACTTGATGTATTTAATATCTCCTGATAAAAAATACTGCATAATTTATAAAGAGAAGGCCTCCTTAATCAAAGAGAACATTATCCAAGAGGAGTTAGAAGTTGAAATCAACTAGAACTCTTCCACCAAGGAAGAGTTGCATCAGAACTCCAGTTATTTCTTCATCTACTAACTCTATAAATTGTAGGGTGTTCTCACATTACAAGTGTTGCACAAAAATGCAGAAGTTAAACGTGAATTGGGAGCAAAATATTAAGGCTTTTTGCAAGCAGTTTGTGTGTGATTCAAGTGTGCAAATCAGAAGCTACATGAACCAGATTGAAGAACCAGCTCCACGAAGAGCTTTATGTGTCTTTCTTTATTACTAGTTTAATTGTAGTAGGTGTTTTTATTTGTACCTTTTAACTTTCATATAAGTAATTGCAATAGGTACTTTGAGTATTCAAGTTAGATTTAACTTGAAGATATCGCAACAGTTAAATGCTGGTTGCCACAACGGGATTAGAGTTAATCCTTAAGTTTACAAAGAGTTCTTGTAAATGCTGTTTTGGCTAAGTAATTTTAGTGAAAGATTGTGAAAATACTACTGAGTAGTAGGTCGTGGTTTTTCCACCTTTTGAGCTAGGTGTTTTCCATGTAAAAATCTCTGTATTCTTTATTTTATGTACTTTTAATTTTGCATACAACAGTAGTTAGAACACCTAGAAGAACCAAGTTCTTATAAAGCAAAAATTAAGTACCACACAAATCACCCCCTCCCTCTTATGCAGTATTGACGTATAGAAAATCACTCTTCATTAATACGACATTCGGATAAAAAGATATAAGCATCAGAAGAAGGTCCAATGCTAGGGTTTCAAGCTAACACCTCTTTGACATATATATATATATATATATATATATATATATATATATATATATATATATATATATATATATATATATATATATATATATATATATCATCTTTCTCTTCATTTTTCATAGAACACGACCAGAGAATCCCCACTAACTTACCCTTACGCTCTATACAAGGGTTCCAAAGATGATTCACATCCCGGATATGAAACCAAGAAGTAATAACATTTGAACATTCCCCACGGCGTAAGTATCCCTATATCGCCTCTTTTTTTCTTTGTAGTTTGATTTTTGGAAGGTACTTCATAGTCAAGAAAAAGCTTAATTTATATATTTATGCTTTTAAATTTTAAGGGAAGTTGATAAATTCATTTCCTAATAGTTAGAACTCACGGAACGATGATCGGAAGCTATGAGTTTAATTTATTTCAGTTTTAGTGAACTGTTCTGTAGTCCACTCGTGTTAGCCTCTTAAGCTGATGTTTTATGGAGTTTTGGAGGATAAAAGGTGTGGTGAAACACCACATACCGATAGAATGGTGGGCTGGTCATTCGTCATTACATTTTTTATGTTTTTTGACACAACTTTGTTTTTCATTTCATTTATGAAGTGTTTAGGGTGTGTGGCCGTTTTATCCTATTTTGTGATGGAGATAAGGTGGGAAAATGATGCATACATATTGTTATTTTTGTGTTCTTGTTTTTCTTGGTATATAGTATTGGAGGAGGTAATTGTAACAAGGGAGATGCTACCCAAATTTACGTAAACGAGCTACTAGTTTAAGTTGCAGACTTAGCCTTTAGTCAACACTAATTTTGAATCTACTTATGCTCTAATATATTGAGTTGAGTTGTTTGAAGAATTTATTGGAAGGTATTAAGGACTAAACGTAGTTAAGGTATGTTAAGGCCAAGCCTTTATTTTGGCATGATACCTTAACTATATGCGTTTGATAACAAGGCATAAAACAAGTTCTTATCCTCAATTTATGTACATTATTCTAGTCTCATAAGCTACATTATTTTCCCTTATCAGGACTTCATATTCAGTTTCGTTTTGTCTATTTCAGCCAAGAGAGTAGAGATTTAATACATATATAGTATTACATTATTTTCACCACCATCGAGCTATAATCGATAATACGACCCTTATTGCGCAACCTCAGATAAGATGATAAGTTATATACCGAGTATATTTTGGTTTAGCGCCTATGAGAGATCCTAGAATGGCCTAGATACAGAGCCTAGTATGGTCGAGCACATATGAGCGAGCGTACTTCGGTAGAGCAGTTACACATACCGAGACTTATAAGGCCAGACATCTATTTTACTTCTATATTGGGAGAGATGAGTCAGTATCAGAAGGTAAGCATATTTTCAAATTGAATTTGACTCTCATATACTTTCACTTATTATATTAGCAATTCATTTTCAGCTTTCAGTTATTCTATTGTCTTACATACTCGGCACATTATTTCATACTTACGTCCCTTTCGTTAGGGACACTGCATTTCATGCATGTAAGTCCTAATAGACAGTTGGATAGACCTTCCTAGTAGACAAAGTGGAACATCAGCTTGGTTGGAAAGCTCCACTTTCTCGGAGTTATCAGGTCTACACGTTGGAGTACATTTTATATATACAGGTTTGATGGGTAGGTCGAGGCCTGTCCCGACCATGATACAGTTCATTTATCCCTAGAGGTTTGTAGACGAGTTATGTATTTTTTTTATATCAGCATTGTGGTTTTACTAGTCCTATATAGATGGTTAGTTAGGTATTTGTAACGACCCGAATCTTCGTCTCATGAACTACCACTCTATTTTTCTCGTTTTATGCTTCTTCATGTTTCATGATCAATATTTGGTGTGTTAGAATTGATTTAGATTGGTTTTGGTGGAAAATGAGACACTTAGTCTCTTTAAGAAAGACTTGTTTGGAAAAGTCAACCAAAAGTTGACTTATGATTTAGTAGGTTCGGATGTGATTTTCGATAATTTGGTTAGCTTTGGGAAGTTATTTGTGACTTAGGAGTGCGATGTGAATTGATTTTTGAGGCCCGGTGTAGAATTAGGCTGGAATTGGCGAAGTTAGAATTTTGGCGAATTCTGGTTGATGGGTGAGAAATTGATCTGAGGGTCAGAAAGGAATTTCTAGAGTTGCTGTAGTTTCGCTTGGTAATTTTGGATATGTGTGAAACGTTTCAGGTGATTCGGACATCGTTCGGTCAGGTTTTGATCGAAAGTGCATTTCGGAAGTTCTTGAAGAACTTAGGCTTGAATCAGATGTAATTTGATGGTTTTAGTGTTGTTGGATGTGTTTTTATGATTGGAACAAGTTTGAATAACTTTCTAAGATGTGTTGGTGACTTAGGTTGAGGGGTCTCGTGGTGATTTTGGGGGGCTAAGCGGAAGGAATTTGAAGTTTGAAATATCAAGTAATTGGGTTGCAGCAGGTGTTTTTGCATATGCAGAAAGGAGGCCGCAGATGTGGTCTCGCAGAAGCGAGCTGAGTCTCGTAGGAGCGGAAATTGGAGCCGGGTCGATTTCCACAGAAGCGGAGAGTTGGGTTGCTTAAGCGGTCTCGCAGAAGCGAAAAGTTGACTTAAGTGAAACGTCTGCATAAGTGGACGTTGACCGCATAAGCGAAAGGGGTAGACGCGGGATTAGATCCGCAGAAGTGAAAAAACTAGCAACTTAAGTGAGAACATCTTCTTCGCGAAATTTTGAAAGAGTAACATTTTGGGCTCCGAACCTTGAGAGCTTTGAGGCAATGTTGAAGAGGGTTTCGAGGGCTATTAAACTGTATGAACTCTTGGACTGAGATCTTGATTTTATGGTGTACAAACATGGATTTAGACTGAATAATTAAGGAATCAAAGGTCAAAATGGTCGATTAGATCTTGAATTTAAGAGAGTTAAGAATGGGGATTTGAGTGGGGTCAAATGGACCCCGATTTTTATGAATTTGATATGGATAGACTCGCGACGAGACGAGGAATCCGTTATTGTGAGACTTGTAATTTTTTGAGAAGTGGGCCCAGGGCTCGGGTTTTGCTAGTTTCGAGATTTTTTCTATTTCTCTATTGTTTTCTATTGGGTATTGTTCCCTTACATATTGTGATGTATTCGCTCTGATTCATGTTAGATTAGACGAGTGTGGGGTCCTATTTGAGGGGCAAAGGCATCGCGAGCTAGAGATTTCACCGGTTCAAGGTGAGTAATACTTGTAAATAATATCCTGAGGGTTTGAAACCCCGAATTTGCATATCATAGTGTTGTATTGAGGTGACTTGCACGCAAGATATGGCCATGGGTAGAGCACCGTTGGGATTGAGACTCTGTCCATCCCAATTGATGTAATTACTACGTATTTGACTAAAACTACTTGATATTATCATGATTTGGGCTGATTGCCATATTTTGGGCTTCGTGCCGATTATTTGAATCCTTCAGGGATTGATATCATAGTTTTTGCATTGCTCTGCATATTATTTTATCTCGGTTCAAAGTTTTAAATAAACTTTGTAAACTCAACCATCTTTCTAAGATTTGAAAACTTAAATGTTTGGAGTTGAGGACTGTTATTGTAATATTGCCCAAGTGGCATATATGCATTTCTGGACTGTACATGGATTGGGCTACGCACTGCAGCAGTGTTATAGTGATTTCTAGACTATGCGTGGATCGGGATGTATGCCGCAACGGTATGATATTGATATTGCGCTTGGGCTGTAGGAGCCTCTCCAGAGTCTGAACCCCCATAGTAAGCGCGGGTACCTAAATGGATCGGGCTGCGCGCCGTAGTGGTCATGTGCATTGTATTGCATTCACGCATTGGTTCCTCTTTGTACTACGTCGCATGACATTCAGCACTCTCATATCATTAGCATCCATGCTATTTCTTGCAATGTTACCAGATCCCTAGTGTTATTTGTTAATGGAGTGATGTGCTCAAGGGGTTGTCTTATGTGCGGACTTGCACTGTCTGGTTATGCATTCACTAGCTTGACTGTTGGAAAAAGGATATTTTTAAAAGAGGTTTTTTTAACTGAGCCAAATATTTTCTAAAGTTTTTTTTCCGGACTTAATGTTTTCTAAAAGGGTTATTCTATCCCATATTGCATGATGGAGTGCTCTTACATGTTTTCTTTCTTATAAGTTATTATTTACTCTTGTTACTCACTGAGTTGGAGTACTCACTTTACTCCATGCACCTCGCGTGTAGTTGTAGGTATTGTTCGCTCGGAAGCGGGTTATTAGCGGATTGAAGGTATTACTATGGTGGCTTATCAAGGTGACCGCCCGCGTTCGCGGCACCGAACTTCATCTTTTGAACTCCAGTTTTTATTTTTCTTATATTATTGGCCCTGTAGTGGTATTTAGTCTTCTTTAGTTGCTCGTGACTTGTGACACCCCGGTCGGGTTGTGTTGGTTGTAATTAATAGTTTTTAATGTCATAAGGTTGTACCTTCTATTCATTTATATTTAAAAATGGTTAAAGAGAAGATTTGGGTTAGTTGGCTGGCCTTCCCTTCACGAGAGCTGCCATCACGACCGGGTATGGAAATTGAATTGTGAAAAGTTGGTATCAGAGCCTAGGTTACTAGGTCTCACGAGTTATGAGCAGGTTAGTATATTCTCGTAGATCGGTACAGAGACGTCTGTATTTATCCTTGTGAGGCTGCATAACCTTTCGGAAAAAAAACTTCACTTTTTTTGTATTCTTATCGTGCGTACTTGATTCAGCTTGGAATATAACTCTTGAAATTCCTTCCTCACGTCTGTATGAGCGCTCAGTATTATATGTTCCTTGATGGCTTGTGATTCCCCGATCGAGGGGCGAGATATGATTTCTATGAGTTGATGTTGGGCTGGTCTGGAGGACTTGAGGCCGAATCTTCGCCTATGGCTTGAGAATCGAGGTGCTAATTTTGCGATTTGTTATTATGAATTTATATATTCAGTATTGTCCCTAATTGTAGGAATGGAGGCTGGATAGCTACGTGATGAGTATATTGGTGTTGTGTGATATGCATATATGACTTGGAAGTGTCAAAAAAGGTCTTCTAGGTGATAAATGAATAATTAAGTGTTTGATTACCATTGGGATTGGATGTTGTTGCCCCAAGTTATGGGTGCGTGAAGAATATTTTCAGATCTCTTAGTTGGGAGTGAAATAAATCATATTACGGTATGAGTTCCGATTCAGGAAGACTAAATTGACTATGTAGCATATATGACGGTGGAAGGTATGCCGAAGTACTAAATTGAGGCAAAGTAGGTGGGTTATCTCCTGCGGGTTTTTCTTAGGTAGTATGTTCCTTATGCGTATGTTAGAAGGTATCATGTTTAATTGAAGGATACGTGTTGAAATAGAGAATCTGGGATCACTCTAGAGTGTGGACTCAATTGATGTGAGGATGAATGCGAGATTTGTAGAGGATTACAGTACTAAGATGATCTGTATTTTCATAAACTAGTAAATGATTTGAGTTTAATCTCGCTATGGCATGGTGGTATCATTAGAGTAAAGGTATTATGAGTTGTTGAGTGTGTCCTGATATATGTCTTTGAGCCAAGTTGGGGAGGTTTTTGTTGAGTAGCTGATTGCACGGATATGTGTTATGTGATTTCGTTTCGAGGTATACTGGCGGATAAGTTCTAGTCGCGAAAATAGAGCCGAGTATAGCACAAGTCGGAAAATGGTTATATGATGCTTCGTAGATGTGTTGAAATAATAGGATGTCTTGAGTTGTTGATGATAAAGAATGCTCAGTGAATAGAGAAGGAAGATGTTTGTTTGTATTGGAGTGAGATCATATCCTGCTGTGTCAGAGTGCTAATAAGGCATGGGTGGTTCTTTTCATTGAGTCAGGTCATTTTCAGTTGAATAAAAGTGAATGACTTTCGAGAATGATTCGAATGTGTTCCAGATTTTACATGTAATGATCAGGTGTTTTAAGGTTGTGTATGTGGTTAGAGACTGTGTTTTCGTTGGAAAATGTCAAGACTTGTGGTATTTTTATGTTAATTATGGGATTCTATGCATCATTTTCAAGAAAAATAAAGGTAACGGAGTTGAATTCACAAGAAGTTCTTCCTAGTAGATTATTTTAGGAATGTAGTGTTCCTGGGAATATTTGAGGGAGTATTCAGTGGCTTGTGGGTCTTAGACAGTGTGGTCTTGTTTTTGGGTCTCGTGTAGTGAGCCTGAATTGAGGAAATGTGGTGCTTCAGCAAGAGGGAATATCAAGTTGAAAATGAATCAGAAGGAAATCTAGATAAATGAAGTAGCTTGTAGTGGACCGAATCGGTATGGTAAGGATGTGATTAATTCTTTGTGTGTGTTCAAGGCAATGAGTTTGTACAGGTATTTTGCAGCAAAGCTCTTGAGTTCTGATAGCTTGATTAGCTTGTTCTAGTTAGAATGATTCAGTCCTGACAGTTTAGTCTGTGCAAATGGAGTGGGAGAGAATTTTTGTTGGGTTTCATCGTGGTTTTGGAGATGTATATTTTCTATGGACATGCATAGCATGGAGTGTGTAATGATTTTCTTCTAAATGGGATCAATGAAAGTTCTTGACTAGTTGAGTGCATCGATGTCTGCGGCGCAAAAGAGAGATAAAAGTTCTCATGTTATCCTTGGAGGGTATGGCATATGCGGTATCTTGTAAAGGACTAAGACTGGCATGTGTGAGGTTTCGGTTCAGTTCCAAAAGGAAGTTCATGAAACCCTTAGGCAACAGGTAACCTCATATGACAAAGGGAATGGTACTGCTAATTGGAAGTGATTTGACGAGGGTATATGTTTCAGAAAAAAGGCAATGTGATTAAGCTGATAATACTTCGATAGTATTGCGGTGTTTTCTTGCTAGATCGACTGCTGATATCTGAGTATGCTTGATAGCACAGGAGAATTTTGAAGAAAAATCTTTCGTGGAATAATTGGGTACTCGAGGTGTAATATGTAATTATATTGCAGAATATGGGGTCGGGTATAATAATTTGTGTGCTATGTGGAGTTGGAGACTCAGAGTTCTCACGTTCAGGCTATGTAGTGGTTGTGGAAAGTGTGTATTGGTTCTGTTAGCGGCTATTGGGGGTTTGGAAGCCCGACTGGATCTTTCTTTGCCCGGTATATTAGATTCTGGATATGATATTGGGGTATAGACTCGTTGTCTCAGTGATTGGGTAATTCTAGACTATTGTGCTATAGGTTATGTCGGAGAATGCCATAGGTTGCATGGCGAGGTGCATCGGACTATGTTCTACCAGAATGCTTGTGTTCTAAAGACCAGTGGACGACTGGGAATGATTGCTTTCCTTAATTGTGCCTTTGTGGCGGATGTCAGCATAAAGGTTCCTACCATTGATTCGGCTTCGGTATTACAGGGCTTTCTCGAATGCGTTCCTTATGGTCGGACATGTCGCTGGGTGAGATTGTGTATTTCGGTATTGATTTGGTGTTGGGCAGCGTATCGTACGGCCCCGACATGAGTTATAATAGTGGAAGGAGCAGGTTTAGGCTTCTTGGTAATGAGTTTGTTGGTAAGCTGATTGGATACGTGATTAGCTTGAGTTGGCTTGGTTGGCCCCGAATTGTATTGATGAAGGATAGGTTGATTCGATCGTTGTTGAACCTGATAGTGATCTAGGGAGATCTATGCGTTGCTTTTCTGTGCTGTGAGGCCTTATGATTTTCGGACTGTGGGCACGTATACTGCAGTGCTATCGAGAATCATAGTAGAAGTCGAGTTTTGTCTCTTACAACACTATAGGTATCATTATGCACTCAGTGTGCTTACGACCGATACTCAGTATTTTTGTTATAATGAGCAAATTTGGCTCGATGTGCATCTCCCTATGTGAGATATTTGTGTGGATCATGTGGACTGCTGCCACGGGGATGTTATCTGGATCGGGTTGCACACCACAACAGTTGATGTAGAGAATAGTTTTCCATATGTTACCTTGTATGCCTTGCTTCCTAGTTTCTGAGGAAAGTCCGTAATGGGGATTGCACGGCGAACAGCACATCGGTTGTGTCCTTTCAGGATTGAATGGTGTATACTATTTTCTTCACCGTGGGTGTGATGGATTGCTTGGTTTCAGTTATCAATCTGTGAGTGGCTTTCTATTTTGAGCATGATGACTTGAGGTGCTTCATGTGTAACAGTGTTTGGATAGGATCGCGCGTTGTGGCGAGGCCACGTGAAGTTATGACCGTTCAAGGAGGATTCAGGTACTCCATTTCTATGATATGACACGGGGTCTCAACTTTGTGTTGAAAAGGTATTGAAGAGATTGAGGTACAACTCTTTCGTTTGAGTCAATTTCATGATTTGAGTATATTCAGGTCGTTTCTTATTGGTGCGCTTATTATTTAAGTGTGGCTTAGGCCGGTGTTGAGGTGTCATATCACCAGAGTGGTATGTTGGATTCGAGGATATCGTTGGAGTCATTAATGAATACGAACGATTTGGTTTCAGCTTGTTAGAAGGTTAATATCGAGGTTCGGCTCGGAAATCTGTTGTAATAGTAGTCAAAAGGGAAGTGACTTCATGAATGGTTGATCTGAGAAATTGTTACAGTTTATTGCGTGTTTCATTTATTGTTGGCATTATATGAAAATGTTGGAATGAGATTTCAGACGATAAGATGTTTTCACCGGTATTCGGGTGTTATGGGCAACTGCTATGGATAGAAGTTATCGTTTCAAATGTTTAGGTTATGTAGTGTATCATATGATTTCACCTGAGGTTGCAGGTATGGGTTATTGCAGCTGGTTCGGGCTTATTCTGAGCATAGATGTGAGGTTCTGATCTTGTGTATGATTTTGGAAAGTGAAATGCGATCCTACGGTTTATGGGTTAGATGGATTGTGAAGTTTCAGCTATATTGTGTTGGACCTATGCGAGATAGGGTGACAAGGGATCACCCGGGGTATGCGCTTGGTAAGGTCATTCAGCTATTGGATTACTTCTGGTACAACTCTGGATACGATCGAGGATGAGCGTTTCTTTAAGTTGGAGATGATGTAATGACCCGACCTGTTGTTTCATGAACTACCGCTCTATTTTCCTTGTTTTATGCTTTTTTATGTTTCATTATCAGTGCTTGGTGTGTTAGAATTGAATTAGATTGGTTTGGGTGGAAATGCGACAGTCTCTTTAAGGAAGGCATGTGTGGAAAAATCAACTAGAAGTTGACTTATGAGTTAGAAGGTTTGGATGTGATTTCCGGTAATTTGGTTAGCTTAGGGAAATGATTTGTGATTAGGAGTGCGATCGGAATTGATTTTGGAGGCTCGGTGTAGAATTAGGCTGGAATTGGCAAAGTTAGTATTTTTGCGAATTCAGGTTGACGGGTGAGAATTTGATCCGAGGGTCGGAATGGAATTCTGAGAGTTGCTATAGTTTTGTTAGGTGATTTTGGATATGTGTGCAAATTTTCAGGTCATTCAGACATTGTTTGGTCGGGTTTTGATCGAAGGTGCATTTCGGAAGTTGTTGAAGAACTTAGGCTTGAATCCGAAGTAATTTGATGATTTTAGTGTTGTTAGATGTGTTTTATGATTGGAACAAGTTTGAATAACGGAATAAGATGTGTTGGTAATTTTGGTTGAGGTCCCGGAGGTCTCGGGGTGATTTAGCTTAGCAAAACAGAAGGAATTTGAAGTTTGAAATTGCAGGTTTTTGGGTTGCAGCAGATGTTTCCGCATCTTGGGAAAGGAGGCCGCAGATGCGGTCTCGCAGAAGCGAGCTGGGTCTCGCAGAAGTGGAAATTGGAGTCGGGTCAAGTTCCGCAAAAGCGGAGAATTGGGTCACTTAAGCGGTCCTGCAAAAGCGATTTTGGACCGCAGAAACGGAAAGTCACCTTATGTGCAAGGTCCGCATATGCGGACGTTGATTGCATAAGCAGAAAGCGCAGAAACGGGATTAGATCCGCAGAAGCGGAAATAAGTGGTAGGTTAAGTGAGAACATCTTCTTCGCGAATTTTGAAAGAGTAACATTTTGGACTCCAAACCTTGAGAGCTTAAAGGCCATTTTGAAGAGGGTTTCGAGGGCTATTATCAGGAATGAACTCTTTGACTTAGAGCTTGATTTTATGGTGTATAAACATGGATTTAGACTGAATAATGAAGGAATCACAGGTCAAAATGGTGGTTTAGAGCTTGAATTTAAGAGAGTTAAAAAATGGGGATTTGAGGGGGTAAATGGACCCCGATTTTTATGAATCTGATATGTATAGACTCGTGGCGATATGAGGAATCCGTTAATGTGAGTTTTGAAATTTTTTGAGAAGCAGGCCCGGGTCTCGAGTTTTGCTAGTTTCGAGATTTTTGCTATTTCTTTATTATTTTTGATTGGGTAATTAGCATATTGTGATGTATTCTCTCTGATTTTGGTTAGATTCGACGCGCGTGGAGGCCGATTTGAGGGGCAAAGGCATCACGAGCTAGAGATTTTACCGGTTCGAGGTGAATAATACTTGTAAAGTATATCCTGAGGGATTGAAACTCCGGATTTGCAAATCATAGTGCTGTATTGAGGTGACTTGCACGCCGGATATGGGCGTGGGGTAGAGCACCATTGGAGATTGAGACTCGGTCTGTCCCGGTTGATGTAATTACTACGTATTTGGCTGAAACTACTTGATATTGTCATGATTTGGGCTAATTGCCATGTTTTGGGCTTCGTGCCGATTATTTGAATCCTTCAGGGATTGGTATCACTGTTTTTGCATTACTCTACATATTGTTTGATCTCGATACAAAGTTTTAAATACTATTTGAAAACTCAGCCATCCTTCTAAGATTTGAAAACTTAAATGATATTTCACTGACGTTTTGAGCTGAGGACTATTATTTAAATATTACCCAAGTGGCTTATGTGCATATCTGGACTGTGAATGGATCAGGCTGGGCACCACAACAGTGTTATAGTGATTTCTAGACTGTGCATGGATTGGGATGCACGTCGCAGCGGTATGATATTGATATTGCGCTTGGGCTGAAGGAGCCCCTCCGGAGTCTAAACCCCTACAGTGAGCGTGAATACCCAAATAGATCGGGCTGCGCACCGTAGCGGTCATGTGCTTTGCATTACATTCACGCATTTGTTCCTATTTGTACTATGTCACATGACATTCAGCACTCTCATATCATTGGCATCCATGCTTTTTCGTGCACTGTTACCAGATCCGTGGTGTTATTTGTTAATAGAGTGTTGTGCCCAAGGGTCTGTCTTATTTGCGGACTTGCACTATCTAATTATGCATTCACTTGCTTGACCGTTGGAAAAAGGATATTTTTAAAAGGGGTTTTTGTTAACTAAGCCAGATATTTACTAAAGGTTTTTTTCCGGACATACTGTTTTCTAAAAGGGTTGTGCTGTCCCATGTTGCATGATGGAGTGATCTTACGTGTTTTCTTGCCGCTCAGTTATTATTTACTCTTATTGCTCATTGAGTGGGCGTACTCACTTAACACCTTGCACTTCGCGTGAAGTTGCAGGTATTGTTCGCCCGGAAGCGGTTATTAGCTGATTGAAGGTATTACTATTGTAGCTGAGCAAGGTGACCGCCTGAGTTCATGGCACCGGACTTCATCTTTTGAACCCAGTTTTTATTTTTTATATTATTGGCCCTGTAATGGTGTTCAGTCTTCTTTAGATGCTCATGACTTGTGACACCCCGGTCGTGTTGTGTTGGGTTGTAATTAATAATTTTTAATTCCAATAAGTTATACTTTCTATTCATTTATATTTAAAAATGGCTAAATAGAGGATTTGGGTTAGTTGGCTGGCCTTGTCTTCACGAGAGGCACCATCACGATCGAGTATGGAAATTGGGTCGTGACAGTATTATTAGTTGTAGATATTATTTTTAGTTGATTCAAAATATGGCCTCATCAGCCTAAGCTAAGGGTTACCCCTCCAGCGTTCATAGTTATAGAGTAGTACGTGATAACTAGGGATTTTGACGCATTTTATACTCCTTCTTGCATATGCTTGTATTATAAATTCATACAAAATAGTCCCAAAAGGCTCATAAGTTGTTCTTGATCGCAGGTTTGATAAACAAAGTGACAAGATATCAAAGATCAGCTCAAAAGGAGTGAAACTTTCACAAGTACCAAAGATAAGACAAACTCAGGAAAAACAGGCCTAGTGCGGCTGCATACACTTTGTGTGGTCCGCACTAGGCCGCAGAAGGATTTGTGCGTTCCGCATCGAAGGCAATGCGGCCGCACTACCATTCTGTGCGGTCCGCAGAGCCAAGGTTCAAAGAGATTCCAAGTTCAGAGATTGAAGCCTGCGCGGTCCGTGGCCAAGTTTGTGCAGATCGCACTATAAGCCTCTGCGGCCGCAGTCCATTCTGTGCGGTCCGCGGAGCCTGGGTTTAGAGAGTCAAGTTTTCAAGTTCAAGAGCCATGTTTGGCCGCACACCATTTTGTGTGGTCCGCGCTGAACCCGCATGGGCATTTTTTCCAGATTTTTTTAGCTTAGTATAAATACAAATTTTAGGGTATCAAACGTTGTAATACAGTAGTTGCGCTCGTGAGACGACTTTTATTAGCCGTTTTGGTCATTCTTACTTGGTTATAATCATTGAATATTTGTTTTAACTTAGCTATTAATTAATATGTGTTCATCTTCATTTATTTCTATGTTTTTTTCTTCAACTATGAATAGCTAGACACATTAGCTAGGGTTGTGGCTCAACCCAAGTGTGGGTAATTGATGGGCGTTGTGATTTAGGGCTAGATTGACTATGGATGTTTGTTATTTGGGTCAATTTCATTGTTTAATTTATGAATTAGTGGTTGTAAACACTAGTTTGTGCTCAGTTGACTTGGGCTCTTCTTGAGAAAGAGAGCCTAAGTCTCCGAAATTGAATCAACAAGAAATTTGGATGGACTTAAGAGATTTGATAGTCCCAATTAAAGGGTTAAACCTTGAGATAGTAATACCCGACTTGAACCCTAGCTGCTTGGGCAAATTTTCAGACCCAATTGGCCTTGAGAAAGTTGATTGGGAAAAATCACTCTTTCTACCGAGAGGTGTAGAGTGGGTAGTATCGAGCAATGGTTATAGCGTATTCCCCAAGCATATCAATCATGCCTTTGATGCAATTGCCCATCAATTAGCCACCTAGGTGAAAGTCACTACCCTAGTGTCTTTTAAACCATTAGATACAACTTGCAGCAATTAACTTTTATTTTAATATAGTTGCAATTATAATTTGTAGTTTGATAATAGTAGAGTATAAAGAAAACCCAAAAATGAATATAAGTGATATTTGGAACAAAAACGAAATTCCAACCAAAATAGATACTCAACTCCATTCCTAACTCTCTGTGAAAATCGATCCCGATCGACAAATCGGGTAAAAGCTATTGCAACCCTCTCTTCCTACTTTTTAGTAGTGCGGAGTAGGCTGCGATCACTTTTTGGTGTCGTTGTCGTTGCCGGGGAGGTAATGGTTTTGGCTATATATTTAGTTGTTTTTGTGTATTGTTCTTATTTCCTTCTTTGTTACTTACTTGTTTGTGTCACTACTCATGTACCAAAATGGCAGCGAACAACGCTAATGACCCTCCTTGAAACGTGATTGCGGGGGAGGAGGTAGATGATGTTGGGGAAGATGAGGTGAGTCTTGTACCTTAAGTAAAATGTAGAGGCCGCAATGCCAATTCTAATCCGAATGGTGATATTCCAGACCCTCGCCACCTCTAAGAGTGGCTTCCGGAGTATTGCTGAACCAAGGATATGCAAGTGCTATTGTCCCACCCTGAATCAGTGCGGGCAATTTTCAGATAACTAGTGTGATCTTGACCTTACTTGAGCAGCGTGGGTACTTCACAGGTGCTGCGGATCAAAATGCCTACAAACATCTCAAGGGGTTCGTTGATACATGTTGGGGGAGAAAGTAGACGAATGTGTCCGAGGATGCTCTTAGGTTGAGACTTTTCCCGTTCTCACTTTGGGGGAAGGCATTAGATTGGTTCGAGAGGCTCCCCAACCATTCCATCACAACTTGGGATGAGTTGGCAGACAAGTTTATTGCTAAATTCTTCTCACCCGAGTATATGGCGTCACTTCGAGATGAGATATTTGCCTTCAAGTAAGAGCCAACGGAACCCTTTGCATGAGCTTTGGGAGAGGCATAGGACGATGGTGAAGGAATGCTCCAATAATGACATGAACGAGTCCATGATCCAACAACCCTTCTACCAGGGCATAAATACTACCAATCAATTCATAGTGAACCAATTGGCCGGAGGAAATTTTATAAAGTTGTCATATGATGAGGCAAGTGATATACTTGATGAGATGGCAGACACTTCTTCAACATGGAAGAGTAGGGCAAATGTTCCTCAAGGTGACCCTACAGTTATTCATTTTCATAAGGAATTGCATGACCACGGGCTAGCGATAGCTGAGATTACTACTACTATGAACCAATTGGCTATGGCGCAGTTGCAAAAGGTTCAGAATCCTCGCCAAGTGAATGCCATGGAGGGAGTGAATATGCTTGTCAACAAGAGAGGGCAAAGAATGCAACAAAATCAAGGGAATTCTAAGCAGTTTGTTGATGAATATGATGGGTTTCAAAATGATGGCTATAATGACCAAAGTGAAGAGGGTCAATATGACAACAACTATCAAGGAAATAGAGGCAACTCTTCAAACCAACAATGGAGACCCCAAGGCAATTGGGGAAATCAACGACAATGTGGTGGTAATTGGAACAACAAAAACAACAACTAAAGTGGCAACTAAAGTGGCAGTTGGAATAATGGGAACCAATGCAACCGGGGGCAAGGCTTTCAAAGGACCCCAATGTACTAACAACTGAACAATCCGCCTCAATTTCATTCTCAAGTTTTGATTTTCTTCTGGCAATGATTTGGTAGAATTTAAATGATGTTCGAACATATAATGAAGAAGAACCAAGATTCTAATGCTCAGTTGGCTTCCCACAATACGTCTATCCAGAACTTGGAGGTGAAATTAGGCTAAATCTCTCAATCGTTGAATACTCGCCCTACGGGTGCTCTACCAAGCGATACAGTGGTTGACCCAAAGGGTGGGAACAATCATGTGATAGCGGTTACAACAAGAAGAGGGAGAGGTGATGATGTGAATGCCTCGAAAGAAAAGCAAGTTGTGCAGGATGATGTTGAGTTTCAAGAAGATGTGGTTCCTTTGGTAGTTGAATAAGTGGTTGAGAACAATGTAAACAATGAAGTGAGGATTGACAATGATGATGCTGAGGTGGAAACTCAAGATGTCGTGATCCCGTCTAGGGAACACGTGATAGACATGCCCGAGCGGATGGTGCCCAAAGCCAAGGCACCTTTGCCGAGGCCACCTCCACCTTATCCTTAAAGGCTAGCAAAGAAAATAAATGACAATCATTTCAAAAAGTTCATTGACATGATGAAAGGCATTTCTATCAATGTGCATTTGGTGGAGGCACTTGATCATATGTCGGGATATGCCAAGTAAATTAATGATTTGGTGACGAAGAAGCGGTATATGGATTTTGAAACAATAAAAATGACTCACCAAGGGAGTGCTATCGTACATTCAATGGCCCCGAAACTCGAAGACCCGGAGCTTTTACTATCCCTTGCACGATTGGAAGTGCGGATTTTTCGAAGGCCCTTTGTGATTTGGGGGTTAGAATAAATTTGATGCCTATTCGGTCTTCAAGACCTTGGATAGTCCAACCTCAATGAGACTTGAAATGGCGGATTGATCGATGAAGCTACCTTTGAGCATTATTGTTGATGCGCTTGTCCGGGCGGACAAATTTATATTGTCGGCCGACTTTATCATTTTGGGTTTTGTAGTGCACTATCAAGTCCTCATCATTCTAGAGAGACCTTTCCTTGTAATGGGGAAGGCATTGGTTTATGTTAAAGCGGGTGATATCAATTTTTTAATGAGCGATGAAAAGGTCGTCTTTCATGTTTGCAAATCTATGAAGCAACCCGATAGCACCTAGGTGTGCTCATTTGTAGACCTTGTCATCGCTGTGATTGTGGATGACACCAGTGCTATGATCAACGTGGAGGACCCCCTTGAGGCCGTACTACTAAATCTTGATGTCAATGATGATGCAAGTAGAGTGGAGTGCGTGAATTCCTTACATAGAATGGGCTCTTATTCTTATGAGCCTAGAAAATTATCATTGGATCTTGAAAACTGGAAAACTCCACCAAAAAAACTATCAATTGAGGAGCCACCAGTGTTAGAGTTGAAACCATTTCCTCCACACCTCAGGTATGAGTTCTTAGGCTCAAATTCTGCTTTACCAGTTATTCTTTCTTATTGCCTTACAAACATGCAAGTTGAGGCCACTTTGGCGGTGCTTCAAAGGCAAAAAAGGGCAACTGGATGGACTTTGGCTGACATTCTAGGAATAAGCCTCGCATTCTATATGCACAAATTATCTTGGAGGATGATGCAAAGACTTCCTTGGAGCATAAAAAAGACTGAACGAGGCAATGCAAGCAGTGGTAAAAATATATATGATCAATTGGTTGGATGCCGAGGTTGTGTACCCCATCTCTGATAGCTCGTGGACTTCTCTGGTGCAATGTGTACCAAAGAAGGGTGGTATGAACGTGGTGACAAACTCCCAGAATGAATTGATTCCTACCAGAACAGTCACAGGTTAGAGGGTTTGTATGGACTACTGGAAGCTAAACAAGGTGACCCGAAAGGATCGCTTCCCATTACCATTCCTTGACCAAATGTTTGATCGTCTTGCTGGGCATGTTTTTTATTGATTTTTGGATGGATACTAAGGATACAATCAAAACTTAATTGCCCCGGAGGACCAGGAGAAGACCACTTTTACCTGTCCGTATGGCACATTCACTTTCTCTCGATTGCCGTTCGGATTCTTCAATGCTACGGCGACATTCTAACGATGGATAAGGGTTATTTTCACCGACAAGGTGGAAGATATCCTGGAGGTCTTCATGGATGACTTTTGTGTGGTTGGTGATTCCTTTGAAGAGTGTTTGTGAAATCAGGATAGAGTGTTGGCCTGGTGTTAAGACACAAATCTCGTGCTAAATTGAGAAAAATGCCACTTCTCAATTGAAGAGGGCATAGTGTTGAGACACAAAATTTCAAAGCGCGGGATTGAAGTTGACAAAGCCAAGATAGAGGTGATTTCAAGGCTTCCTCCCCCCACTTCTGTCAAAGGGGTAATGAGTTTTCTTGGGCACGCGGGGTGTTACCGGAGGTTTATAAAAGTTTTTTTGAAGGTGGTAAACCCCTTGTGCAAGATACTAGAGGAGGATGCCAAATTTGTGTTCGATAAGGTATGTATGCAAGCATTTGAGTTTCTCAAGCACAAGTTGACCACTACCCCTATCATTACCGCACCAAACTTTAGCTTGCCTTTCGAGCTCATGTGTGATGCAAGTGACATTGCGGTTGGGGCTATTTTGGGTCAAAGGGTTAATAAAATGTTTCATCTGGTGTACTACGCAAGCAAGACCATGAATGAAGCTCAAAGGAACTACACGGTTACAGAGAAAGAGTTGTTGGCCATAGTATTTGCAGCGAAAAAGTTTCGGCTGTACCTTATGGGCGCCGAGGTCATAGTGCACACCGATCTTGCTGCCCATAGGTACTTGATGACAAAGAAAGACTCCAAGGTGATATTGATGTGTTGGGTATTACTACTTCAAGAATTTAATCTAGAAATTGTTGACCGGAAAGGTAGTGAGAATCAATTGGCGGATCACTTGTCCCGTTTGGATGAGGAGGGGAGGCTTTGTGATGGCCTAGATATTAATGATTCATTTGCCGACAAACAACTCCTTGCGGTGTTAATGAATTATATGTCATGGTTTGCCGATATTGCTAATTACCTTGTGACCGAAACAATACCATATGAGCTCTTTTCTAACTAAAGGAAGCTCAAGCGGGATAGTTTGGACTTCTATTGGGATGAGCCGTACTTTTTCAAGATTTGCATGAATGGTGTGATCTGAAGGTGTGAACCGGAGGAAGAGCAATTGAGTATTTTGGAGGCTTGTCATTCCTCTCACTATGGTGGTCATCATGGTGGGGTGAGGACGGCTTCTAAGGTTCTTAGTTGTGGGTTTTATTGGCCAACTTTGTTCAAAGATGCTGGTGATATTGTAAAGAGATGCGACGAGTGCCAAAGAGTGGGTGGAATTTCTAAAGGGGATGAGATGCCTCTCAACACCATTCTTGAAGTGGATATCTTTGATGTTTGGGGCATCGATTTCATGGTTCCATTTGTTAGCTCTTGTGGGAATATTTACATTCTTGTGGCGGTGGACTATGTCTCAAAATGGGTTGAAGTCGTGGTTTTGCCTAACATTGAAGCCCAGCGTGTTGTTGCATTTCTCAAGAGGAGCATTTTCACAAGGTTTGGTACTCCGCGGGCAATCATAAGTGATGGGGGGTCTCATTTTTACAATAAAGTTTTCGACACCTTACTTTCCAATTACGCTGTCAATCATAAAGTTTCTACCCCCTATCATCGTCAAGCAAGTGGTCAAGTGGATGTCTCCAACAGGGAAATCAAAAGTATATTGTCAAATACGGTCAAGGCATATAGGACCGATTGGTCAAAGAAGTTGGATGACGCTCTATGGGCTTATAGAACGGCTTTCAAGACTCATATTGGTATGTTTCTGTATCGGTTGGTTTTTGTGAAAACTTGCCATCTTCATGTCGAGTTAAAGCACAAGGCCATGTGGGCTTTGAGGAAGCTTAATCCTGAATGGGATGTTGCCACTAATCTCCATGCTGAACAACTCAATGAACTAGATGAATTCTAATTCCATGCCTACTCCAGTTCGTCCTTATATAAGGACAAGATGAAGTACCTTCATGATAAATATGCTCATGGAAAGGAGTTCAAAGTAGGTGATTTGGTTCTCTTATTCCACTCCCGATTACGTCTGTTTCCGAAAAAGCTCAAATCAAAATGGAGTGGTCTGTTTGAAGTTGTATATGTGACCCCTTTTGGTGCTCTTGATTGAAAAAATAAAAATGGTAAAGTCTTCAGAGTTAATGGGCATCGGTTCTAGCATTATCTTGGGAAAATTGATGATAGCCACATGGAGGCGCTCTTTCATCTCAAATGATGTGATGGTAACATGCGTCGTGCCGCGACGTTAAATTAGGCGCTTCTTAGGAGGCAGCCCATGTGTTTTTCATCTTGTTTTCTTTGATTTTCCTTGTAGTATAGGATTAATTTTTGGGCTAACTAGTTGTGAGATGTTACAGGGTTATGTCGATGCAATGTAAGACATGGTGGAAAAATGCACAGGTCTTTGAAGTTTCCAGTGCGGCCGTAGTACATTTTGTGCGGACCTCACTGGTGTGGGTAAAATGAATCCTTTCTAAAGCTTTCACCGCGGCCGCACTACATTTTATGTGGTATGTGGTGGACCTCTACAGCCACAGTCCATTTTGTGCGGACCGCAGAGTGTTGCCTTCTCAAACTTTAACAAAGCAGGACAGTGCGGACCACGATTTATTTTGTGTGGTCCGAACTGGTTGGTAAGAATGGTCCCTAGGGGCTTTTCTATAAACAGACCCTGAGGGCTCCCTTTAATTCTTTCCGTAATTTTAACTCTTAGAGCATATAATTTCTCCCTTATATCTAACTGCTTAGGACCATCATTCTTCAATTCTTCTCATAACTGGTAACATTGTAGTCTGTTTTCTTTGTTAAATTTTGTTAATTGTATTTAATTTTTGTTTTTCTTAGGTTTCACTTTCTCTTCCTTGCGTATTTCTTTAATTGATTGGTTAGGTTACTTTTAAATTTTAAATTCACGTGGACTCAGTGGTTGAATGAATGGTAAATGACATAGACCACTAATTAAAGGATAAATTGGACTTAAAAGCAAAAATCCCATGAACCTTAAGCGAGTGCCACTTCTAGGCACTCTCTGTGGACCGCGGTCATTTTTGTGCAGTCCGCACCGCCATTTTGTGTAGACCGCACTGATGAACCTCTGAGAAGCTGACCTTAGGCAGTGTGGTCGCGCTATATTTTGTGCGGTCCATATTGGCCCCAGTGCGGCTACACCGCCATTTTGTGCGGACCGCACTATTAAGATACAGAGGGTGGGTATTCTGAACGCCACCCCTATGGGGACCGCAATGCCATTTTGTGCGGACCGCACTATTAAGATACAGAGGGTGGGTATTCTGAACCCCATCCCTATAGGGACTGCAATACCATTTTGTACGGTCCGCACTAGGTGTCTTCTAAGAACTGTCTGCAATACTTTTGACTCTTTTCTGCACCTATAACCTGAACTATTTCTGTTTATACTAACTAATGAATTGAATATTGTTTGCAGACCATGGATAAACAATATGGAAAGGGTTCAAAACAACCCGGTAGAGGTGAATCTTCCCAGGGAAGTAAGAAAAAAATGGTACAGCTCACTCCCCAAGCAAGGCAAAACATAAAGAATATTAGGAAAGCTATAAAGGCTGCTGACAGAGCCATAGACATGTCAGGGAGTGAGTACGATCCCTCCCCGGAGATCTCTTCAGACTCTATCCCTGAATATATCCCTGACTGGCCGGAGCGGCATATATTGATAGACACTCATTCACCATCACCTACTTCCCAAGCACCAGCACATATTTTTACTGAGTCGTCTGAGGGCTCAACAGCCGGTAGTGGTGAATACTCCACCTCCACCACAGCTTCATTCGGGGAGGGTGCAGACAAAGGTGAGAAGGAAGTAGCTGAAGGTGGTGAGCCTTAGGTGGGAGGCGTGGCTGGAACTAGGAAGTCTGAAGCTTGGGAGGATAGGTTTGTAAGTGAAGTGGCATACCATAAGTTTAGGGAGTGGTGGCCGGTGAGAAAGTCCATACCAGAGCAGAGTTTCATTGACAAAGACTTACTTCCCTACAACCCCAACGTGCAGAGACAATTTAGAACTAGAGTGGGTTGGGAGAACTTCCTAGATGCTTGTGTGGAAGCCAACAAACACTTTGTCAAGGAGTTTTATTGCAATGTAGCCCACATCAAAAAGGGCTCCAAAGTGACCAAGGTTCGGAACCTGAAAGTGTTGTTTGATGGAAAGTCGATCAACGAATACCTGGGCTTCAATGAGTAGGATGAGATTCTATATATGGCAAAGATGGAGATGGGTGAGGAGGTATGTCCATGGCTGCCCAGTACCTGGCAATCCCAGGTACCATCCCTAATTGGTTGACTGCTGGGGTAAAAATAGTTAGAAGGATCTTTGAAACAGGGGGATGAGAGACCTTTGTTTGCAGCCGGTTGGACCCTACCAATCATAAAAACACCCTTCCTCTCCACTGGGTTGTATTAGTTGCTTCGATTATGGCAAGGTACCCCATAAATGTGGAGAATGTGATGTCCCGGGTTATCACGATAGTGGGAGCAGAGCATGACCGGAACTACCCTTTCCCAACTTCCTCACTGAGTACTTCACAGACCTAGAGGTGGAAAAGAGGCCATATGACACCAAGGTCAAGGCGACAACCCCATTTTCCTGGCATAGCATGAAGGGGGATGACAACCCTAAGAGCAAGAACTACAAGGTACCAGCTACTGCCCCAACTGGCCAGTTTGAGGAGCTAGTTGAGGTAGTGGCTTCTGCTGAGCCTACCTCCACATCCACAGATATCCCTTCCGGTCTGTACACATCCTCATCCATTCCTCCTGGTCCATCCACATAAGCGGGCTCGGAGATTTCATCTACCCAGGCCCATCATATTACTACCACCGGCCGAGCCAGGCACTTCTGAGTATAAACAACTGGATGCAGACTGCTTCGTCCAAGTTGTCCATCTTGACTACCACTGTAGAGGCTCATTTGGCTTCCCAGCCCCACATGCCCCCCAGTCTATCGAGGATGCACTCAATGAGATTCTTGAAAACCAGCAGAATGTCTTCGATACTCAGGATGCGCTCTCAACGGCAGTTGATTCGCATATCAAGGCTCTCAAGGAGCTTGCTAAGGAGCATAGGAAACTACGGAAAACATGGGCCTCCAAGGAGTCCGTGAAGGAGCTGCGGGCAGATGTTAATAGACTGAAGGCAGATTGGTTGCCTCTAGACTTGTTGCCTGATGACCCAGTCCTATCAGCTCATCCATAGCCAGAGAAGACACAGAGGCCTCCAAAAAGGATGAGGATGATTCCTAGAGCAGATGATGCTATCATCCAGTTGGCGGACCCGCTGGAGACTTCCTCCAGTCAGCCACAGGATGTACTAGTTCCAGATCTTGTCCAGGTCCAGGCCCAGGTCCCAGTAGCAGAGGAGCAGACAACCGGGAACCAGTCTGAGGTTCCCGAGTACACAGCAGACACAGGGACCAGCCATGATCATATGTAGACAGACGGGGCTTAGGGAGTCTTATATATCCTTTTTCTCTTTCTTTTTGGTGCTTTAGACTAGTCGGCATTGGGGATAACGCCAGCTTTCATTTGTGGGGGTAGGCACTACTATTCATTTGTGGATGATTGTATATATTTGATACACTTTTTATGCTTTTTTTTGCTTTTTATCTTTGGTCTGTATATAATTTGATAATTAGTTTCATTTATCGCACTTTTAGTTTACTTTGCATCTGTATATAAAGTTACATTTCATTGTATATATTCATCCCATCCGTTGTATATTCAAACCCCCTCTTGTATATATTCATTCTATTTTCCGCAAAAACTTTGTTTTTAGCTTCTTGTTTATGTTTGTAGCTTTTTGTTTTAGTTTGGACAATTTCAATAAGCTTTTGGTTTACTTAATGCCACGGCTCTTTCCAAAGGTGAAGTATTGTGTGAATCGGGTGGATCTTCCCAATGATGGATGGCGTGACAACCTTCTTAAGGGTTTGAGTCCATTTTCTTTTTGTTTTTAGTAGTTTGTAGTTAAAGGTACCTCAAGCAAAGCTTCACTTGGGCCTAGCACATTTTCCTTTGATCCCATGGTCAAAAATAAATTGTTGTGTTTAGGATGGTGAAAATTGTGACCTAAGACTCTTGTGTTGACCGATAATTATCAAGTGGTTTTTTCGAGACCATTGTGTACTCAAATTGTATCTAAGTTCATTGTGGGTCCCCGAAACTATGTCTTTAACAATCCTTAGCTTGTGTGGTAAGTAACTGAATTGTTAAATTAAGTCCCGAGCCATTGGTCTGGAACTTGCCCTGAATGTTTGTTGAGGCGAAATCTTAAGTGAATTTTGACTTCAGACATGACTATAGGCTCTCTTTGATCCAAATGATAGTTTGAGAAACTACATAGACTACTAATTATATGATCCCTGGTCAACCCTTTTGAGCCTTAGACCTTTTTCTTTCAAGAACCATGATACAAGCCTATACGCCGTTCTAAAAGATGCCCTCTCTTGGCACTCAATCTTTCCTTTAGCACATGGAAGAAGTATAAGTTTGGGGAGAGAGACGAGGATAGCAACAAGGTGGTAGAAATCCACAAAAATGAAGAAAAGAGAAGGCAATGAAAAATAAAGAAAAACAAAGACAAAATGATTGCTCAATGTGAAAAAGAATAAAAAGGAATTCAAGAAAAGAAAAGAACGAAAGGTGTGAAAAGTTGAAAAAAGGAGAAAAGGGTTGAAATGCATAAGAAAAAGTGACAGTGTGTCTCTCTAACCCATTAGAAAGAAGTGAAATGACTCAAAGAGTCAAGTGAATTGTGCCAAATGAATCAAAAGAAATGTTTAAGGGAAGATGGAACCTACTTAGACCAAAACACGTCCTACCCTGAACCAAAAGCCTTCTCAATGTCTCCACAAAAGCCCTATATGATCTTGAGTTGAATGAAACTTACATTAGTGGATACCCACATAAGGGGCAAGCATATGGTACCTAGACCGGACTTGTGACTTTTTCTTAAGGGAGATGAGTGAATTCCCACTAACTTTGTTTTATGTGCCACAATTCTAATAGTGAGGTTTGCTTAGGGAGAGTTGAGGATGTGTGAATTTGGGTTCCATAATGACCAAAGTAATTGAAAGAGTTCTTTGATGTGTTGAGTCAACTCTTGATGCTCTTGTGTCACACTTGATCCATTGTATTGAACGCAATTGTTAGTCCCAATTGATGCTAGTTGAGGTTACTTTAGGGCAATTGAAAATTTCTTGGATTTTCCCTTAAGGGGTGGGTCTTATTTTGTTTGCTTGAGGACAAGCAAAAGCTTAAGTTTGGCGGGACTTGATAACTAGGTATTTTGACGCATTTTATATTCCTTTATCTTATGCTTGATTATAAATTCATACAAAATAGTCCCAAAAGGCTCATAAATTGTGCTTGATTGTAGGTTTGAAAAAAAAAGTGATAAAATATCAAATATCAACTCAAAAGGAGTGAAACTTGTACAAGTACCAAAGACAAGACAAACTCAGGAAAAACAGGCCTAATGCGGCCGCACTACACTTTATGGATCCGCACTAGAGAGATTTAGAGAGTTAGTATTTCAGGAATTAAGACACTGCGGCCGCAGAAGGATTTGTGCGTTCCGCACTGAAGGCAATGCAGTCGCACTACCATTCTGTGCGGTCCGCAGAGCCAAGGTTTAGAGATTGAAGCCTGCACGGTCCGCAGCCAAGTTAGTGCGAACCGTACTAGAAGCCTCCGCGACCGCAGTCCATTTTATGCTGTCCGTGGAGCCTGGGCTCAGAGAGTCAAGTTTTCAAGATCAAGAGCCTAGTTCGGTCGTACACCATTTTGTGCAGTCCATACTAACCCTGTAGGGGCATTTTTCTCCAGATTTCCCAGTTTAGTATAAATAGAATCTTTTTTTATTTTTAGGGTATCAGACGTTGTAATACATTAGATGCACTTGTGAGACGACTTTTCTTAGCTATTTTGGACAGTTTTAATCGTTGAATCTTTGTATTTAACTTAGCTATTAATTATTATGTGTTTATCTTCATCTATTTCTCTGTTTTTCTCTTCAAGTATGAGCAGATAGACCCGTTAGCTAGGGTTGTGGCTCAACCCTAGTGTGGGTAATTGATAGGTGTTGTGATTTAGGGCTAGATTGAGTATGGGTGTTTGTTATTTGAGTCAATTTCATGGTTTAATTTATGAATTAGTAGTTGCAAACACTAGTTTGTGCTAAGTTGACTTGGTCTCTTCTTGAGAAAGAGAGCCTAAGTCTCCGAAATTGACTCAAGAAGGAATTGGAATGGACTCAAGAGATTTGATAGTCCCAATTAAAGGGTTAAAACTCGAGAGAGTAATACCCGACTTGAACCCTAGTTTCTTGGGTAAATTTGCATACCCAACTGGTCTTGAGAAAGTCAATTGGGAAAAATCACTCTTTCTACGGAGAGGTGTAGAGTGGGTAGTATCGAGCAACGGTTATAGCATATTTCCAATCATGTCAATCGTGCCTTACATGCAATTACCCATCAATTAGCCATCTAGGTGAAAGTCACTACCCTAGTGCCTTTTAGACTATCACATATCGAGCCTTATAGGGGAGAACATCTATTTTACTTAGTATATTGAGAGAGATGAGTCAATATCAGCAGGTAAGCATGTGTTCAATATGTATTTAACTCCCAGGTACTTTCAACTTTTATATTATCTGTTTAGTTTCAGTTTTCAGTTATATTACTATATCGCCTCTCTTTTTCTGTGTAGTTTGATTTTTGGAAGGTACTTCATAGTTAAGAAAAGGCCTACTTTCTGTATTAAACTTTTAAATATCAAGGAAGATTGACAAATTTGTTTTCTAATAGTTAGAACTCACGGGATGGTGATCGAAAGCCACGAGTTTAATTTATTTTACTTTTAGTGGACTATTTTATAGTCCACTCGTGTTGGACTCTTGTACAGATGTTTCATGAAGTATTGGAGGAGAAAAGGTGTGGAGAAACACCATATAATTATTGAATGGCGGGATTGTCATTCATCGTTACATTTTTAGGTCATTTTTAGGTTGTTTAGCACTACTTTGGTTGTCGTTTTATGTATGAAGTTATTAGGGTGTGCGGATTGTTTTGTGGTATATCTTGATAGAGATAAGGTTATAAATGATGTATACATGTTGTTATAGATGTGTTCTTGTTGTTTTTTTTGTTGTTGGTATATAGTATTGGAGGAGGGCCTTGTTACAGGGGAAATGATGACAAAATTTACGTAAATGAGCTACTATTTATGTTGCGGACTTAGCTTTTACTTAGAATTGATTTTGAATTTCTTTATGTTATGGTAGAATGAGTTGAGTTGTTTGAATAATTTCTTGGAAGGTATTAAGGACTCAACAAAGTAAAGATATTTTAAGGCTAAACCTTTCCTTAATTTGGCATGATCTGGTAACTACATGCGTTTGATAACAAGGCATAAAGACAATTTATTATTCAAGAGTTTATGTACATTATCCTAGTCACATAAGCTACAGTATTATCCCTTATCGGGACTTCATATTCAATTTAGTTTTATCTATTTCATCCAAGAGAGCAGAGAGTCTATATATACAGTATTACAGTATTTTCACCACCGTCGAGCTATAATCGATGGGTAGGCCCCTATTGGACTACATCTGATCAGATGGTACATTATATATTGATCCTACTATGGTTGAGCACCTATGACCGAGCCTAGAATTGCTGAGATACAGAGCCTAGTATGGCCGAGCGCCTATGAGGGAGCCCACTGCATTAGAGCAGTTACACATATCGAGCCTTATAGGGGAGAACATCTATTTTACTTACTATATTGAGAGAGATGAGTCAGTATCATTAGGTAAGCATGTTTTCAAAATGTATTTGACTCCCAAGTACTTTCAACTATTATATTATCAGTTCAATTTCAGCTTTCAGTTGTATCACTATATCGCCTCTATTTTTCTTTTTAGTTTGATTTTTGGAAGGTACTTCATAGTTGATAAAAAAGTCTACTTTATGTATTTAATATTTTCAATATCAAGGAAGGTTGATAAATTTATTTTCTAATAGTTAGAACTCACAGGATGGTGATCGAAAGTCGCGAGTTTAATTTATTTTACTTTTAGTGGACTATTTTGTAGTACTGAGTTGAGTTGTTTGAAGAATTTCTTGGAACGTATTAAGGACTCAACAAAGTTAAGGTATGTTAAGGCTAAACCTTTTCTTGGCATGATCCTGTAACTACATGCGTTTTATAATAAGACATAAAGACAAGTTTGTTAGAATAAACGCTTAACGCTAGAGAGGGGGTGAATAGCGTTATAATAAAAAACAATATAAACTTGCGGAATTAAAAATTGCAGGATTGAAATAAGTGCGGTAAGTAAATAATAAGGAACGAACGCACCGAAATTATCCTGGTTCACCACAACCTGTGGCTAGTCCAGTCCCCGAGAGACTCTCTCGAGATTCCACTAACTTCGTTAAGCTTACGGGTGCTTAACAAACCGTTACAAACTGAGAACTTGAGTCACACAAGCCTCAACAACCTTTGCTCGAAGATACCACACTTCAAGACTTCAACCGAAGGAATGAAAACGTTCCTTCTTACAACCACAAGGGATTAACACTTCCCTTCAAGTGTATACAGACACTTAGCACTCAATGACAAGACTCTCTTTAAGAGTGGATATGAGTAAAATAAATACGCTCAAGAACACAACAACTTTCGTCAAGAGTTTGGCTCTCAAAAACTTATTGAATGAATAGAAAATGATGAATATGAGAGTATGCAAGCTTTAGCAAGAATATAATCAGTTGTTATACTTAGAAGACTGATTTTGAGTTGTATTTATAGTGTTCAAAACACCCACAAACGTTGCCTAATTGCCAATCAAGAATTGCTGATTTTGTGCTAAGATAATCGATTATCTGATTTGCATAATCGATTATTTTCCAATCGATCAAAAATCATTCCCAGATTTTAAGCAACATAATCGATTATCCAAATCGTATAATCGATTACCTGACAACGTTCAAAAAATCATATTCAGATTTTACTTAGCATAATCGATTATCAGATTGTGTATAGTCGATTACCTGACAACGTTCAAGAAATCATATGCAGATTCTAGTTAGCATAATCGATTATCAGATTGTGTATAATCGATTATCTTTCAGAGTTTAAAAATACTTTGGCAACGGTCATTTGCATAATCGATTATGCTATAAGGATAATCGATTATCTTTTATATTTTGAAAACTTCGGACTACACTATCTTAACATAATCGATTATCATAAAGTACATAATCGATTATTTTACAATCTTGTAAAATTTGATAGACACTGCCTTAACATAATCGATTATCATAATGTGCATAATCGATTATTTTATAGCTTTGAAAAATCTGATGGACACTGCCTCAACATAATCGATTATCATAAGGTACATAATCGATTATCTTGTAGCTTTGAAAAATCTAATGTACACTGCCTTAGCATAATCGATTATCATAAGGTACATAATCGATTATTGTTCAGCTTTGTAAATCTGGTGTACATTGTCTTAACATAATCGATTATCATAAAGTACATAATCGATTATCTTTGTCCAGATTTGAGAGGCATGTTTAAAAATCATTTGGCTAAAATAAATGTTTGAAAATCATTTTGCTTTAAATTAAATATGCATGATTTGATAAAAATGATTTAACGAGAGAAGCCAAGTCTTGAGTTAATTGTCGGATCAAGATCACAATTAAAGAACGACTCATGTATAACTTTATTTCTTTGCTTGATCATGATCTTTGTTCGTCTTGTGCTTGAACCTCGTTATGAGTCAATTGCGCGCTTGTGCTTGGACTTCGTCATATGTCAATTGCGCGTCGTTTGTCATTTATCAAAACCTACAAATATGAACACACGTATAGTTTAGTGCCTTGAGAACGTGTTTTAACAATTTCTCCCTTTTTGATAATGGCAAACCAATATCGGGATATGCATATTAGATAATTCATAATGACGATCCAAGACAAGTATATAGATATGCAATTAGTTCCCCCTCAACATATGAATTCCCCCTCAATTTATGCCAATAAATATTAAGTGCATAGCCCTTATTCTTCCCCCTTTTGACATTAACACAAAAAAACCTTAGTAAATAACTTGTTTATTGATTAACCAAAAAAAACGCAATTATAAAAGGGACAATATAATGTCAACATAATCGATTATTGATACTTGATAATCGATTATGTACTTAAGAGAAATCGATTATTCTTAAAAGAGATCGATTTTTCTGCATTAGTGCTTTATAATTCCCCCTGTCTTTGGGGCGATGCCTGCAAAACAGAATTAGGCGCCTCCGACGCTCAAGTTAGTAATGAAAAACAAAAAAATGCAATGCATGACTTAGATCAACGTGGAGTCAAGAATCCCGAGTTCACTACGAATTCGGAAAAAGGACTCTTTCTCTAAAGGCTTTGTGAAAATGTCGGCCAATTGAGATTTGGTTTCAACAAAATCAATTTCAACATCACCTTTGAGAACTTGATCTCTTATAAATTGGTGCCTAATTTCAATGTGTTTTGTTCTTGAATGAAGAACGGGGTTCTTCGTCAAGCTTATGGCGCTAGTATTATCACATCTAAGAGGGATATGATCGATACTTAGTCCATAGTCCGAAAGTTGTTGTTTCATCCAAAGGATTTGAGCACAACAACTCCCCGCGGCGACATATTCAGCCTCGGTTGTGGACAACACAACACTTACCTGTTTCTTACTAAACCAAGAGACAAGAGAGCTACCCAGCAAATGGCAAGTGCCACTAGTGCTCTTGCGGTCCAATTTGCAACCCGCAAAATCGGAGTCGGAATAGCCAACAAGTTGGCACGAAGAACCTTTGGGATACCATAGTCCCACATTTATAGTACCAACAAGATACTTCATTATCCGCTTAACCGCAGTTAGGTGCGACTCCTTCGGACATGATTGATATCGAGCGCATAAACATACGCTAAACATTATGTCCGGTCTACTAGCAGTAAGATAAAGAAGGGATTCGATCATACCTCGATACTTCTTGGTGTCGACTTCCTTACCTTTCTCATCTTTGTCAAGATGATCGGATGTGCTCATTGGAGTGGCCATTGATTTGGCGTTGCTCATTTCAAATCATTTTAGCAACTCTTTGCAATATTTAGATTGACAAATGAAAGTTCCTTCTTTCATTTGTTTCACTTGCAACCCCAAGAAGAAGGTTAGCTCACCCATCATAGACATCTCGAATTCACTTGTCATTAAATCAGAAAATTCCTTGCACAAAGCATTGTCAGTAGCACCAAAAATAATATCATCCACATAGATTTGAACTAATAAAATATTATTGTTTTTATGCTTAATAAACAGTGTGGTGTCAACTTTTCCCCTAATGAACTCATTGTCCAAAAGAAATTTGCTCAATCGTTCATACCAAGCTCGGGGAGCTTGTTTAAGACCATAAAGGGCTTTCTTAAGTTTGAAAACATGAACGGGAGATTTAAAATCTTCAAAGCCCGGGGGTTGTTCAACATAAACTTCTTCTTGAATAAAACCATTTAGAAAAGCACTCTTTACATCCATTTGATATAAATTGAAATTCATAGAAGAGGCAAAAGCAAGTAATAAACGAATAGCTTCTAACCTTGTTACGGGTGCATACGTTTCTTCATAGTCAATTCCTTCTTCTTGATTGTAACCTTTTGCTACAAGCCTAGCTTTGTTTCTAGTGATTACACCATTTTCATCTAATTTATTTCGAAAAACCCATTTCGTACCAATTATGGTATGATTGTCGAGTCTTGGCACCAATTCCCAAACGTCATTTCGTTTGAATTGGTTAAGCTCCTCTTGCATTGCCAAGGTCCAATGCTCATCCCCAATTGATTCGGAAATGGTTGAGGGTTCAATTTGAGAAACGAAAGCAGTATGTCCTAAGGTGTTCATAAGATTGTTTCGAGTACTTACCTTTTGTTCAATGTCGCCAATTACCTTGTTGAGAGGATGGTCTTTGATTGTTCTCCACGCGTTGGGCAGTTTCGTTTCTTTCTCCAGTGGTGGCGCTTCCTCCGATGATTGTTCCAAGATTTCATCCTGAATTTCCTTTGGGTTTTTCTCTTGTACTTTGTCTTGAGGACTTATTGTGTTTAAAATACCTGCAAGATCAGAACCAGAATCCTTTCTCGCCAAGCGAGCATTATTTTCGGAAAACACAATATGAGGGGATTCCTCAACAGTTTCGGTTCTATTATTGAATACTCTATATGCTTTGCTACGTGATGAATAACCAAGAAAAATTCCTTCATCTGATTTGGCATCAAATTTTCCCAAATTATCTTTTCCGTTGTTATGAATAAAGCATTTACAATCGAATACTCTAAGATGGGAGAGATTAGGTTTCCTTCCCTTATAGAGTTCATAGGGAGTTTTCATGAGTATAGACCTTATGACTACTCTGTTTAAAACGTAGCATGCGGTACTCACTGCATCCGCCCAAAATTGTTTGGGAATCTTAGCCTCATCGAGCATGGTTCTAGCCATCTCTTCGAGACACCTATTTTTCCGTTCCACTACTCCATTTTGTTGTGGTGTACGTGGAGCAGAGAAGGTGTGCTCAATACCGAGTTCGTCACAAAAGTCCGTGAAGAGATTGTGATCAAACTCTCCCCCATGATCACTTCTTATGGAAGTGACGGTTGTGTTCTTTTCATTTTGAACACGTTTAAGAAAACATTTAAAATTTTGAAAAGCCTCACTTTTGTGAGCAAGAAATAGTATCCATGTAAATCTAGAATAATCATCAACAATAACAAAAGCATAACGATTTCTACCAAGACTTTCAATGCGAGATGGTCCAAAAAGATTCATGTGAAGAAGTTGCAAAGGTCTTGTAGTTGAAACAATATTCTTAGATTTAAAAGATGCTTTTGTTTGCTTCCCTTTTTGACAAGAATCACAAATAGTGTCATTTTCAAATTTCAAATTTGGAAGACCAATAACTAAATTTTGTGAAACCAATTTGTTTAAAAGATGCATGTTGATATGAGCTACTCTACGATGCCATAACCACATATCATCTTCTTTACTCATAAGACAATTCACATACTCTGATGAAGAGTTTTCAAGATCAACCATATAGATGTTATCAATTCTAAAACCACGAAGGATAATTTTAAAATCACTACGACGAAAAACTAAGCATTCTTCCGAATTAAACAAAACAAGATTTCCCTTGTCACATAATTGACTTATGCTCAAGAGATTATGTTTTAGACCTTTAACTAGCAATATGCTTAATGGAAGAAGATTCATTCTTACCGACCGAGCCAATGCCGATAATTTTTCCCTTGTTGTCATCTCCAAAAATAACCTTTCCTCCTTCCTTGTGTTCTAGTTGAAGGAACTTGGATGCGTCTCTGGTCATGTGTTTGGAGCATCCACTATCAAGGTACCAAAGTACACTTGATCCCTTCAAACATACCTACAAGACAAATCAATGAGTTTTTGGTACCCAAGCTGTTTTGGGTCCTTGAGAGTTAGGTGTAAAATGCTGTTGTGCTTGACATGCAGTTAAGTGTCTGTGTCTAGTAAAACAAGCAGGGATGTCCTATTCGACTACAATAGTGACAAATGACATTAGGATTATGCATTCTTCTAGGTTGGTAGTAGTTGGAGGTACGAAAATCGTTTGCTCTATTTTTGACAATATGGCTATTTCGCAATCCTTGAAAATCATTTCTCCTACTGTTTGTTCTAGGATATGCAGCGGTTCTAGAATAATTGTTTCTAGGTCGAGTATGTCTAGGTTGCGATTGTTGAAGGCCATTTTTAGGCGTTCTAAAATGTTCAAAGTTTCTTCTAGTGTTTGGTCTAGGATGCATGTTGATTCTAGGATGGTTATTTCTAGGATGTATGTTTATTTTATTTATCCTAGGTTGAGCCTTGGGTTGTTGGGGGATGGCTTCAACTTTTTCTTTAGGCTCGTTTTTGAAACCTATGCCATGTTTGGTCGATTTCAAATTGACAAGAACATCATTCAAATTTTTATGAGAAGAATTGAACTTATCTAGGGTGACCTTAAGTCTTTCTACTTCATCTTTTAGATGCATGCAAGAAATACAATTTTTACTAGAACTCTCGGGTTTGTCGGCGCTTCTCTTGCCGAAAAATTTATTTTCTTCTTTCAACTTCTCATTTTCCAAAATCAATTTTTCCAAATCTTTTTCTTTCAAAGAGAGTTGTTTTTCAAAATCTTTTTCTTTCAAGGAAGAATTTTTCTTTACGTCTCTAACAGTTTCGGAAGCTCTAATGAATTCACTATACAATTCATCAAAAGCATTTTGCATTTCCTCAAGAGAAAAGAAATTTTTTGAAGAAATTTGACATACCTCTTCTTGATTGTCTCCGTGTGCCATGAGACATAGATTTGCGGCTTCGTCTTCTTCATCGTCGCTTGATTCGTCTCCGGAGTCACCTCCCCAAGATATGTATGCTTGTTGTTTCTTGAAGGGTTTCTTCTCCTTTTTGACATTTGGGCAATTTGATTTAATGTGCCCGATTTCTCCGCATCCATAGCACTTTACTTGATCTCCTTGTTGTTTGCCTTTTCGTTCATACTCTTTTCGCATGAACTTTTGAATCCTCTTAATAACGAGTCCGAACTCGTTATCTCCGTTGTTTGAGTCCTCATCATTTTGAGGTTGAGCCGTGCTTGCCTTGAGGGCGATTCTTTGTTTCCTTTGATCATTAAACGGAGGGTTAAGTATAGTAGATTCATAGGTTTTAAGATTACCTCTTAGTCCGTCGATGGTGACATTTGAAACGCCGATAGACTCTTGAATCGCGTCGGCCTTGGAGCGCCATTCCGGAGTGAGACTTCGGAGAATTTTTCGGACAAGTTCCTTATCCGTGAAGGTCTTCTTAAGAGCATGTAGGCCATTGACGATTTTTGAAAATCGTTCGAACATGTCATCGATCCTCTCGCTTTCCTTCATGTGAAACAGTTCATATGCATGGGTTAGAAAATCAATTTTAGCTTCTCTTACCTGGTCCGTACCTTCGTACGTGATTTCCAGCTTATCCCACATTTGCTTAGCCGTTGTGCAACATGATATTTTTCTGTAATCATCAGCATTTACAGCACAATATAATAAGTTGATGGCTCTAGCGTTGTTCTGCACTTTTCAGATATCATCCGCATCGTATTCATCTTCGGATTTTGGAACCCATTCATTTTCAACCTTTTTGGTTGGAATTTGTTCTCCCTTCGTTATAACCTTCCATAGATGAAAATTATTCAATTGGATGAATATTCTCATCCTCTCCTTCCAATACGTATAGTTTGTGCCGTCGAACAGTGGTGGTCTGGTGGAGCATTGTCCTTCACCTATTCCTGCATTAAAGTCACGAGTAGAAGCCATGGATTGTTTCTCTCAAACGGTTAAGTCTTTCAGAGAGTTGGGCTCTGATACCAATTGTTAGAATATATGCTTAATGCTAGAGGGGGGGTGAATAGCGTTATAATAAAAAAAAATATAAACTTGCGGAATTAAAAATTGCAGGATTGAAATAAGTGCGGTAAGTAAATAATAAGGAATGAACACACCGAAATTATCCTGGTTCACCACAACCTGTGGCTAGTCCAGTCCCCGAGAGACTCTCTCGAGATTCCACTAACTTCGTTAAGCTTACGGGTGCTTAACAAACCATTACAAACTGAGAACTTGAGTCACACAAGCCTCAACAACCTTTGCTCGAAGATACCACACTTCAAGACTTCAACCGAAGGAATGAAAACGTTCCTTCTTACAACCACAAGGGATTAACACTTCCCTTCAAGTGTATACAAACACTTAGCACTCAATGACAAGACTCTCTTTAAGAGTAGATATGAGTAAAATAAATACGCTCAAGAACACAACAACTTTCGTCAAGAGTTTGGCTCTCAAAAACTTATTGAATGAATAGAAAATGATGAATATGAGAGTATGCAAGCTTTAGCAAGAATATAATCAATTGTTATACTTAGAAGACTGATTTTGAGTTGTATTTATAGTGTCCAAAACTCCCACAACCGTTGCCTAATTGCCAATCAAGAATTGCTGATTTTGTGCTAAGATAATCGATTATTTTCCAATCGTTCAAAAATCATTCCCAGATTTTAAGCAGCATAATTGATTATCCAAATCGTACAATCGATTACCTGACAACGTTCAAAAAATCATATTCAGATTTTACTTAGCATAATTGATTATCAGATTGTGTATAATCGATTACCTGACAACGTTCAAAAAATCATATGCAGATTCTACTTAGCATAATCGATTATCAGATTGTGTATAATCGATTATCTTTCAGAGTTTAAAAATACTTTGGCAACGGTCATTCGCATAATCGATTATGCTATAAGGATAATCGATTATCTTTTATATTTTGAAAACTTCGGACTACACTGTCTTAACATAATCGATTATCATAAAGTACATAATCGATTATTTTACAGTCTTGTAAAATTTGATAGACACTGCCTCAACATAATCGATTATCATAATGTGCATAATCGATTATTTTATAGCTTTGAAAAATCTGATGGACACGCCTCAACATAAGGTACATAATCGATTATCTTGTAGCTTTGAAAAATCTAATGTACACTGCCTTAACATAATCTTTTATCATAAGGTACATAATCGATTATTGTTCAGCTTTGTAAATCTGGTGTACATTGTCTTAACATAATCGATTATCATAAAGTACATAATCGATTATCTTTGTCCAGATTTGAGAGGCATGTTTAAAAATCATTTTGGCTAAAATAAAATGTTTGAAAATCATTTTGCTTTAAATTAAATATGCATGATTTGATAAAAATGATTTTACGAGAGAAGCCAAGTCTTGAGTTAATTGTCGGATCAAGATCACAATTAAAACTCATGTATAACTTTATTTCTTTGCTTGATCATGATCTTTGTTCGTCTTGTGCTTGAACCTCGTTATGTGTCAATTGCGCGCTTGTGCTTGGACTTCGTCATATGTCAATTGCGCGTCGTTTGTCATTTATCAAAACCTACAAATATGAACACACGTTTAGTTTAGTGCCTTGAGAACGTGTTTCAACAAAGTTCTTATTCTTGAATTTATGTACATTATCGTAGTCTCATAAGCTATAGTATTCTCCCTTATCGGGACTTCATATTCAGTTTAGCTTTGTCTATTTCAGCCAAGAGAGTAGAGAGACTATATATATACAATATTATAGTATTTTCACCACCATCGAGCTATAATCGATGGGCAGGCCCCTATTGGGTAACCAATGATCAGATGGTAAGTTATATAATGAGACTATTGTGTCCAAGCGTCTATAAGCGAGCCTAGAATGGCCAAGATACATCGCCTAGTATGGTCGAATGCCTATGAGCGAGCCTACTACGGCAGAGCAGTTACACTTACCGAGCCTTATAAGGCTGAACATCTATTTCACTTACTATATTGAGAGAGATGAGTCAGTATCAACAGGTAAGCATATTTTCAAATTGTATTTGACTCCCAGATACTTTCGGTTATTATATTATTAGTTCAATTTCAACATTCAGTTATTCTGTTGCCTTCTATACTCGGTATATTATTTTGTACCGACGTCCCTTTTGCTGGGGACACTGCATTTCATGCCTGCAGTTCCTGATAGACAGCTAGATAAACCTACCCAGTAGACAAAGTCAAACATCAGCTTGGTTGGTAAACTCCACTTCCTTGGGCTTACCAGATCTATACCTTGGAGTCCATTTTATATGTACAGGTTTGATGGGTAGGTCGAGGCCCTGTCCCGAGCATGATACAGTTCAATTATCCCTAGAAACTTGTTGACGAGTCAAGTGTATTTTTTTATATTAGTATTATGGCTTTACCAGCCCTATATAGATGTTTGGTTTGTTATGTTTGGTCGTAGACGTTATTTTCAAATGATTCAGAATATGACCTCATCGGCCTAAGTTGAGGGTTACCCCTTCAGAGTTTACAGTTACAAAATGGTATACTCGGACCGAGTATGACACCGGGTGTCGGCCATACCTCTTCAGGTTTGGGGCTTGACAGTTTATTTCAAATTAACTTTTGGTATTTGGTTACGAATAAAGTTTAGTAACATTGTATAGTTATGAAAGAGGGGATAACAAAGAAAAATGAGTGTGCTCCTGTAAAGATTATTAAATAAGGTAAATATAGATAAATCTCTACAAAAAATATAATTGATAACTTGATAAAACTGTAATATTAAAAATCGTTAACTTGATAAAAATGACAAAATTCTTTTATATTTACCTAAGCAAATATAACAAATTATCTAAGCAAATATAGCAAAAATGCTAAAAATTGTTTCTTATTATAGCAATTAATCAATCTATATTTGCTATAGAAATTTACCAATAATTAACTAAGCAATGTATCAAATGTTTTTACGTTATTGTTTTGTATAAAGAATAATAATCCTGAGTATCAAACATAAAAAGGGATAGTGGAAAAAATCCCTATAAAATGTAAAACACTATTGAAAAGGAGAGGTAACTGTCTTAACTGTTTCTATTTTGCATCCGGGGTCCATTCATAATTTTACAAAAATAGCGGGGTCCCAGTGACAACGATATGAGAAAATAGACACCGTATAAGGACCTCGTCATCGATGATCTCTTCGAACAACTTTGTAGAAAAAGAGAAAAAACGAGGAAGCGGTGAACAGAATTAGAGTGCCGGTACCGGCGCCTTTTCCGATTTGTCTTCGCCGGCGATTTTCTTCTAGCTTTGGTAATTCCGCAAACTAATTAGTGTAACAGAGGTAAAGTTTCGTTATGTTTTTTTCTTTCCAATGATTACCCTTTATATCTTGAACTCAACACATTTGATATCTCAAAGAGCTTTTAATGTTAGAAAAAAGTTATTTACATTAATTTTGGACTGGCACGGGTGTAAATGAGCAACATGCACAGTGAACAATTCACACGGCAGAATAAGCTGATTCCGACTTGCTTGGGATTAAGGCATAGTTTGTACATGTTTGAAAACGGTGAGAAATATTTGATTGTTGTTTATTTTGCATTTTCTGAAATGTAAAGTTTTCTTTATTGACTATATAGAGTTATGGTGGTTCTGTTCAGTGGCAGAGCAAAGAATTTTAACAAGGGGATTCAAAAATTTCGAACTTGCAACCTAAATTAAGTCGAGAGAATTCAAAAGTGTACATATATATATGAAAAAAATATTTATTTTTTTCCTATTTGCGTAGTATAATTATTGAGCGAAGGAGATCCAATTGGACCCCCTTCATTGGCTGTTGCTCAGCCACTTGTTATGTTTTAAGTGTCTCTTCTTGGTGTCCCTGGAGTAGTTATTGCTTCCAAGTTAATTATTTTAAAAAGATTGTTACATTCGATTTCTCTTTGTGTAATGATATACATAACACAAAGCAAGTACCTTATGAATTTTATGATAATATAAAGGAATACCTAACATTCTACAAGGAGATACATGTCTAAATGAAGCTATAATTATTTTAGGCTGAAAGAATATTGCAAAGATTTAGTGTTTATGAGAGATGTCTAGAAGCTATTCTTGTACTAGTAGTCTATGGTTTGTAATGGAGTTAAGTACAAATTACTCCAATGAGGTGTACTTTATCTGCTGGGTTACGAGCGGGCATTTGCAAGAGGTTTCTAATCTATCCTTGTGCCTGTTGAAGCATGCCTCCCAATAGAGACCACTTCTGGATGATGCTAAGCATTGTATCTTAATTTAACATATTATACGAGCTTCACCTATCACATCTTTGTTGACATGGAAAAGTTCTTGCGTATCTCGAAAAATGTGTTAAAAGCTCTCTTCATGCCCCTCAACCCCTTGACCAAAATTAAGAAATCCTAGCTCTGCCGTAACTTGTGGTTTATGTTTTTATATTGGAGGAGTGATTTTATGAGGTGAATAATGAGTGTTCGTTGCTGCCTGGGATCTGCTGAAGCTTCATACCGCTTGGCAGCTTAGCATATTTTAAAGGGAATGATTTAGGCTCCTGGAATTTCTTTTTCTTCTGTTACTTTGCCTGTTCTCTCCTTGCATAGTCCTAAGTGTTACTTGCCATCTTGCTGCAAACATTAGTATCAGCAAAATTTCCTTTTGGCTTATAGCCTCTCCATATTTGTCTTTCAATGTCTTCACATGTTCCTCTATTCGTTTTTCTGCAATTCATCAACATACTGGAGTTTCCTTCCATGCATCTCTTTTCCTGACATCCGTCTTTCTTATTTTCCAACTTGCCGTAGCTCTTTCCACTGCTCTATGTGGAACTCATACTATATTCAACAAGATATAAATAAAGGTCCATACGCTAACACATAATACACTGAATATAATCCGTATTCAAGTTCTCGTTATCAAAAGAGTAATCTTCATGCAAAGCTTTAGACATAGTCCATATCTCACAACTGGTTTTTCATGAATGAAATTGATTTGTGCTTGGGGATCAAGAGAATGCCATAGCAAACTGCACAGTCTTGCATCTACTTTAATCCATGTGGTTGATCAGGTGGTCATCATATCCTTGACTTGCGAACCATAACTGTACTGAAAGTTCTGAAGAGGCATGATTACGTCTGCCGTGCAATTTAACAGCAGTAATTGTAGGATACGAGATTGACTAGAAAAGTATTTCTCACGATTTGATTTTGCAGTCGCCACCCCCCCCCCCCCCCCAAGTAGAACATAGGAAAAATTGAAGTTACTCAGATGGGATTAAAATCCTGTCTCTGGTACCATGCAGAGAAAAGAGAGATGTTTTGGAAATATTTCAGCTTGTTTGGGCCATCAAGCTAATGGCAGTTTAAACATTGATGTACAATATCCTATAATACAAGGAATTCACAGAGTACATAATTATAAGCAAAGCGTCTTCTTAATTGACCCTAACTGATAATGAATCTCCCTAATTGATATTGCGATATCACTACGATATTCTTAACATGCATGTTCATGTTTCTCCTCAACTCTACTACCTGCATTTTGCTGTGGTTTTGCTTGATGCTATAGTGTTGTGTCTTTTGTAGGTGTATTACTAGCTTCTCTGTGTATTAGTTCAAATTTTCTTTTTAGGGGTGTTTTGGTGACTACATCCTAATTATTTAGAAGTTACATATCTTATCAGGTGATATCAATTGTAGTGGATTTTTCCTTTACGGGGCTTGTCAACAGGAATCGCGTTGAGTTTCTGCTGAGCATATTTGGCATTGGAAGATTGAAAAATGTCTAGTGGGGAGGTTAAGAAAGTCTCACGTGAAGATATACAACTGGTAAGCATCGAGCTACAATCATAACATTGGCTTTCCCATTTTTTCTGTATGAATCATTTTAGGATGCCTGAATCAAATGGAAAGAGATGGAGCATACATTTTTATTTGACCACGTACTTGATTGAGTTGTGAATTATTTCACGATCTTTATATATAATTTTTGATACGTACCACTCTCTAAGTTACTTCAAGGCAAAAGATACTTCACTCCCACAAGAATTGTTGCCTAACCCTGTAAAACAAGAATGTATATTTCAATTAAAGCAAATACCAGAATATGCAAGCAACGCTGTTATTTTAAACAAGCAAGACTGTTGTTTGAGAATTGTCTTCCTTTAATTTAGCCTGATTCCCAGTTTTGTCCATTTATTTTGTGTTTTGTGTTGCCTTTATGTGTGGTCATAGGTTAGGTGACAGATCATCACTGTTAGAGTCTATATTTAGAACCATATTACCTAGCTTATTTCTCGGTCTCCGGTTAATATATGAGTCAGAGATCATTAGGGAGGAAAAAGGAACTATGGAGTTCTCTTTCCTGTTTGAAGGGTTATATTCAGAGGTAGAGCTAGGATTTGAAGTTTGTGGGTTCTAGCTTGACACCGAATCCATAGCATGTTGCAGTTATTGGGTTTGCAATAATATATTAATACAAATCTTATAGATTTTCTAACACAAATAAGCTAGTGGGCTCGGCCGAACCCATAAAGAATACCCTACCTCCGCCCCTGGTTAAATTAGATTATCATAGAGGAGAATACTGCAATATTCTTATGGACCTGTCTATTTCACATGTTGTCCAAGTTCTATGGGGAATTATCATAAAGAACAGCATTACAATCTTCTGATGGACCTTCTAGGAAATGGGCTTCTTGGGTCTGATATGGAAAGCATATTATATCCTAGGTGTTGGAAGGAAGGGGAGCCTTGGCATAACTGGTAAATTATGCTGCCATGTGACTTGGAGGTCACGGGTTCAAGCCGTGGAAACAGGCTCTTGCAGAAATGCAGGGTAAGACTGTGTAAAATAGACCCTTGTGGTCTTCCCCTTCCCCGGACCCCGCGCATAGCGGGATTTTGTGCACCAGACTGCCCTATTATATCCTAGGTGTTGATGTAGTTGATTACGTGCGAATCTGTCATCGGTTTCTAGTTCCGTGTTTTCTGTTTCTCAGTTCAGGACTTTCAGATAATGTTGCTGCCATTCTTGTTCTATTTGGGTTTCTGGTGAGATGACTTTTGGCATCTTTTACTTCATTCTTACTAATAATGACTTGGAGTTCAAATTTAGTTCTTCGTATTTTAAAATTGCTAGCATTGCACAAGCTTTGCTCTCCTAACACTGACCTTCTTTGATTTCAGGTGCAAAATCTCATTGAAAGATGTTTACAGCTTTACATGAACCAGAAGGAAGTTGTTAACACCCTCTTACATCAGGCAAAGATTGAGCCTGATTTCACTTTACTTGGTGCATACTCTCTCTCTTACAGTTCTATTCTTTTTGCAGAGTAACATATTTATCTGTACTCTCAGAGTTTCGTAAAAATTACTGAATTTGGAAGACAATATGACTGAGGAAGTAATTTAGAAAAATTGACATCTTATGAGCATTATTATAATGAACAGGAAAAAATTTGTTAGAAGATCATTTCACTTTTTATGGAAGGCGTTTCCCCCTACTTATATTTCGGAGAAGTATTAGTTACCTGTCGAAAATCAAATATTTAAGCTTAATTCTGAAAGATGAAAATATCTGAGATTATTTGTAGAATTTCTTTCAGACTCTGCTTGGCCTTACTTATCTCAAGTGTCTGGTTGTGATCTATGTGTGCTCCATGTGTGTCTACTGGAAGATAAATTTGACATCCTGATCTCTTTTCCAGTTTGGCAAAAGCTTGAAGAAGAAAACCAGGAGTTTTTCAGGGCTTATTATTTGAGGTTGATAGTGAAGGATCAAATTCAGAAATTCAATGACTTGCTTCAGAGACAGGTCGAGGCAATGCAGATGTATGCAACTGGATCCGTCCCCATTTCTAATGGATCTCAGATTCAACCAGGTAAGACATGAATATCATAGATCCCTATTGGTCTTCTTGGAAATAATTTTCTGCTATCATTTTTCTTTTCAGTAGTGAAATTTTTTATAGATCCCCACCCTTTTCCAGTTTTCAGCTTCCTTGCTTTAATTTTTCATACAATTGCCCTATTACGATTCTGGATTGGATAGTCAAAAGAAAGGTCTGAGGCTTTTGAAGTGGAGATGAAATGTCAATCATATGGATAGTTGTGGGAAGTATTTTATCAGAAAAAGCATCCGAGAGGGATCTGTCTTTGGGTGCTGTGGTTGTGTTTTCAATATGAGACTGTGGGCACTTGTCAAAGTTGGTGATATGATAAAATTAGTTTCTGGATCTTCATATGTGAAATTGAGTAAAAGTTTGATAGAAATAGAGGGAGCAATAAATGAAATTTTGGCTTTCTCCACAGCATCATATTAGCAGTCTCAAAATCTTTCCTTGCAAAATCTTTGGATATGTATCCAATGTTTTCCATCTGTAAGTTAATGACGTGATAGATCCTTCAATCACCTGAATACATTATTGACATCTCATCTTATTAGGACAACATTACTGATATTTGAACTTACGGTTAACTGATAATGTACATTTCTAGGCTTTTACAGTTTTAGTTCTTATATTCATAAGTACTTTAACTTTGATGCCCTTGGGTTTGTTTCCAAATTTAAAAACTGTTGAATGATAAAGGAATGAGACATTTTTAGGAATGTTCAGCTTGATTATTCCCTCAAGATATTGGGTCTTAAGTAACATTTACTTAGACCAAAATGTGAAAATATATTATGGGCATAAATCTTCTTAATTGAGACATACTATTTTCATATCTAGTCCGGATGCTTTTGGTTCGGTAGTTAGGACACAACAGGGTATGTATGGATAGTTTCTCCACAAGTTTGAACTCTACCATCGACAAAAAGCCTAGTATTTAAGAGGGACCATGGTAGAGGGATGGACCCATACTCCCCAAGTTTCAACCTGTGAGCCAACTGAGATTTGCGCAAACTAACTCATAAGAGATTACTTGGTTATAAAAAAAAAAAAGAAACTAATATATACTAACGAGCCCTTCAAGATGCAGTTTATGTATCATTCACTCCTTGTCGCATGTGTGATTAATTTTGGAGCCTCAAAGTGATCTATAAGGTTATCCAGTAGTTGGTCATTTGAAGCGATGAAGCTGTGGCAATACATACTGGCTTGATCATAAAATGGCAATCTACTGCTATCTGCTTCTTTTGTGAAACACAAAATGGTGAAGCAATACTTTGTGCTGCTTATTTGTTAAAAGTCAGTTTTAGTAGTTCACCACTTTGACATTCCAAATGTAGAAAAATCTGGTTTACCATTTAAGCTCACATGTGGCTAAAGTCATGAGTAAATATTCTGTTTCCGCGCTTTATCTGCTACCACATCTTGCTCCCCCTCCAATGGAGAAAAATGGAAAAAAAAAAGAAAAGAAAAGAGAACCCCATCAACTGTAATGGTGTATTTGGTATTAATAATGTATATTGGGTAAGTTTCTGCATTTGATTGACTAGCATTATTCCCTACCTTTGCACTTAGCCATATGTCCAACAAGAGTTATCACAAGTGAATTTATTGTAACTAACAGCACAACCTGCTTTAAGCCTTTAACAGATTTTTTGATGAACATTATAAAGCAGGTTGTGCTGTTAGTTACAATAAATTCACTTGTGATAACTCTTGTCGGACATATGGCTAAGTGCAAAGGTTAGAGAATAGGCCATCATCAAGATTCACGCTCCACACTTTTATTATGGATTGTAAAGAAAGCTATCTACCTGATTAGGAAGTGTATATGGAAATTTTTTTCTTTCATCTTATTGTTTTATGAAGAATAGTTCTAACATGGATTGTTAATATCTTCTGAAGTTTGAAGGACATCTAATGAGAGTTCAAATGGTGCTTGGTTGAGAACATCATGTTTACTGCTCTTGTTTCGGGAAGACAAACTCCAGTCTTGGATAAACGAATTATCCACTTCTGTTTTCCTTTTGGATTGTTTGCTTTAGTTTCAAGTCAAACATGAGAGAAGTATGGTATTTGTATTATTTTAGCTTTCCCTTTTTATGTTTGTCCGGATTCAGCGTGGATTGTACATCACAACGCGAAATTAAATACGTCCTATACATTTGTAAACCTGTTTTATTGTTTAACGTTGCGTAATTTCATCCAATAAAATCCTTAACTGTAAGGAAAGTAATTATGTGCTATGAAATATTGACAGTGCCACAGAACCCAACATGGCAAGCAACAGAGCATGCTGGGCAAAATGTAAAGCTTGAGAACATGCACCAGACTATTAATGGCAATTCACCTCATATTTACACAAACGGTGCACCCCCATTCCAATCATATTTGCAAGCTGCTATCGATGTTTCTGCTCATGCAAGAAGAATTGATGTATCACCAAGCATGCTATTGTCTAAAAGCTCAAATCTGGGAATGATGCAAGGACCGAATGATGGGATGACCAAATCAGCTGGGTTTTCAGGCGACTCGCGCTTCCTATATGGTAGCGAGAGCAATGTCCTGGAGGCTCGTCCTGGAATTGGGGATCCATCTGTTCCACCTTTCAGCAATGTAGGGTCAAATTCACAAGCTCTGAATGGAAACGGCTTGGGTGCTGATACTTCTTCCTTTGGTTTCTTGGGACAGATTCCTCGAAACTTCAGTTTGTCGGACTTAACAGCTGATTTTACTAACAGTTCTGGTTTGTGCCTGACTTCTCTTCTGGATTAATATCTTGCTCACTTTTACATTGTTTATATGTTTTGACTTTCTGTTCTATACAGATATTCTAGAGGGCTACTCTGGATCAGCATTCCTTGCAACAGATACTAACAAATTTTTGGACCCTCAGGGTAGGGCAGAACATCAAGGTTAGTTGTGTGGCATGTGGCATATATCATTGAATTCTTCAGCTGTGTACCAGTACTTATTATCTGTTCCTATTTTTTGGCAGACATTAACGGGTTGGATAATATATCAGAAGGCTTGAGTTATGAAGATTTTTCTAGTGGTTGAATGACCATTCAGATTACCAACTTGCACATTTACCCCGACTATGTAACCTTATCAGGTTTAGGGTATATTAATTTATTCGAATATTTCTAGCTTAACATCCTTAGCAAAACAAGTTGTGGTTTTGACTGTTTTCTATTTTTCTCTATGTTAATAAATTGGTTTAGCACCTACGACTATGTTTTTACTTTTTGGGTATGGCTTCATTCTGTAGGTCCAATTGTTTGTAGAATGTAGATAAAGTTTTGAAGTGCTTCGACGTCTTTTGGAGTATTGATTCCTGTGGTGCTTGGACAAGTAAGAAATGATATAAGCAAATATGTTCTTGAAAGTTTTATGCCCTCCAATTTGTCTTCCAGTGAAAGGAAGGTTCGGTTTGTCTTAGGAATAAAGCGTTATATGGTGGCAATTTCTAATTTATTCATCTAGGATATGAGATTGTATGGTTTTTGTTGTGTGAGATTGTTCCCCAAATTGCAACTGATGATATAAAGTTACAGAGCTATAATGCTACTTTTGGGAAGAAACAAGCAAATACCAAATTGCAGGACTAGGCAAATAGCGGAAACAACCCAAGCCTAAATCTTCCCAATTTACTTGAACCTAGAGAAGACAATAAAATTGGCACAAATGGTGATATGGGCAGCAACACGAAAAACAACAAGGCAAAAGTAATCAAAACACGAAACACCAAATTTATGTGGAAAACCCTTTCAATGTGAAGAGAATCACAGTTAGCCCACAAAAACCTCTGCTAAATGAATCAACAAGAGTACATATTGTTTTCAAAGTGGCTACAAATAAAGTATCAAACAACGAGCAACAACACAAATAAGATAGCACCAAACTAGAGACGAAAAGGAGAGAAATCACCCGAAACAGGGCAACTGTTCACGTCCAGTTTTGGGAAGTTCCAGATAGCAAAATTTAATCTCCACCGTTCAAATCAAAGAACAGGATATTGAGAATCTTCAGTCCAAATTTGAGTACGATCAAACAGTTAACGAAACGCTACAAGAAGCGGACTGCCTGGAGCAAAGAACAATGTCTTCTTGTCTCTCAAGCCACCAAAAATTGCCACCTCTCTATTTCATAATACAAGACCTAAGTGGGTTATATATATATAGTATCTTTACGGCGCAGTGGGTTAACTTGTTAAGTCCAAAAGATATTAAGTTAGCTTTTGGTCTATAGATCCCAAATTTATTTTGAAAAATCTGATTTGGATGAAGTTTGGTTTGAAGATGAAAATGTGTTTGGACATACGTTTTTAAAATATATTTTTTAATTTTATTTAAAAAAAATGTATATAATTCTCAAGTTTTGGGTTTGGCCAAAATATGAGCAAAATTTATGGTCAAACATAAGTTTTGGAAATAAATTTTAAATTTATTTTTGCAAAATTTATGGCCGAATGGGACCTAAATTTAAGGATTTTTTTTCTTTTACTTACAAATAATGTACATTCTATTATTAGTGCCTTAAATTAGGAAATTTAATTATACTATTTTTTTCTTCTCTCCTCTTTCCCTACTCTCTCTCTCTCTCTCTCTCTCTCTCTCTCTCTCTCTCTCTCTCTCTATATATATATATATATATATATATATATATATATATATATATATATATATATATGTTATGAAATAGAAGATTCTTACACTTCTATTTAAGGTGAATGTCTTTAATGTATTTAATTAGAGAGATTTTAGAGTCCTATTATTGGTAGCAAGATCTTCCTCCTCCCTATAAATAGAGGTGCTCTCTACCATTGTAATTCACCCCTCTCAACTCTCAATAAGAAGAACTCTCTCTACTCTTCTCTCTATTGCTATTGTTCTTGTTCTATTGTTCTTGTCTTTTGCTTTAGTTTATAACACGTTATCAGCACGAGTCTCTAACCAATTGAAATTTTCGATTGTCTTAACTTTTGTTTGTCTACAGGATTTTGCTTCAAAGAAAGAAAACGAAAAAAAAAAAGGAAAAGAAACAAAAGAAAAAATAAAAAAGGGACGAATGCTGGAGGGCAAACAGAGCCAAAGAAAAGAACGAAAAAGTTGAAAAGAAAAGAAGAAAGAAAGAAAGGAAAATCTTTCTGGAAAGACAAAGAAAGGAAAACGTTGAAAGAAAGAAAAGGAAAGAAAGAAAGGAAGAAAATATTGAAAATATATTTGGTATACCTTAAAGGTAAGTATTTTATTTTTCCCTTTCAAATTCTTGGAATTCTATAATTTGATTTTATATACAAATATAGACAATCAAGTTTGAATACAACTCTAATGGAGTTTGTAAGAAATTATAATCACACGAAGTGGTATAATCTCTATGTCCTGCCATGATTAAATTCATGTATGACTGTGGACAAAGAATTGAAAACCCGTCCCATTAAATTTGCTCCATTCCCTGAAGTGAATGTGGAAGCAGTATGTGGTAAGTCTGAAAGAAGACAAAAGCATTACCATGGACGTGGCAATAGACGAAATTATAATCGTCATTATTGTGAGAACAATAAGGATTCTCAAAATAATCTTTCACTTTATGAAAGTAATATTTGACATAAGATTGTGTAAAGCACATGATTTTGATCCATTCCCTGAAGTGAATGTGATAATTGTAATAGAGCCCGTAAGTATGAACATGCTCTTGATGTAATTGTGTCATATGAAAAGAAAGTTCGTTGCCCTCGAAATTTCGGGCAAGAACTATATAACATGGGTGTTGGATACTGAAATCCACTTAGATGCTATGGGTCTTGGAGACGCCATTAAATACAGAAATAATGCATCCACCCAAAACTATACGAAGGCCTTGATTTACTTGCGCCATCACCTTAATGAAGGTTTGAAACTATACGAAGGCCTTGATTTACTTGCGCCATCACCTTGATGAAAGTTTGAAGATTGAATATCTCAACATCAAGGATTCACCCATCTTGTGGAAAGGCTTAAAGAAGAGAGATGACAACCTGAAGTTGGTCACTCTGCCACAAGCACGATACGATAAGAATCCAAAAGCAAATAGTTTATAAACTATATATTATCGTTGCGGTGAAAACGGGCACTGGTCTAAGTCTTGCCGTATACCATAAAATTTGGTTGACCTTTATTAAGCATCTCGAAAGAGTAAACGCCCTGAAACGAATTTTGTCTCTGACGACAACTTTGACTTCACCCACCTGGATGTGGCAGACTTCTTTAAGCAACCCGATGGAAAGATAGACCACCTAATCGGTGACGGAACCGTGATGAAAGAAGATGGAGCTGTTTGATTCTACTTGTATTAGTCAATGAATAAATTAATAGTCATTAGCATTAGCTCGTATTAGTTAGTTCATGATGTGATGTTTGTAGTAGTTCATAAGAATGTTTTCAATATGCTCAAATATTAATAAAACCTTTATTTTCCAGTAGAGGTAATCGACTAGCCTGAAAAACTAGTCGGTTATCTCACGTTTCGCATAAAACTGCAAAACAATCGATTGTCAATGATCAACAATCGATTGTCTTTAAAAATAGTGGCCTGGAATTCTTCAAAGATGATCAACAATCGATTGTCGTCGACTAACAATCGATTATCTTGAAACAGTGAGGTCCGGAAATTTTCAAAAATAGCCAACAATCGATTGTCTTTGTCTAACAATCGATTGTCTTGAAACAGTGAGGTCTGGAATTTTTCAAAAATCATCCACAATCGATTGTCTATGTCTAACAATCGATTGTCGTTAGGCAGTGTGATCTGAAGTTTTTCAAAAATAACAAATAATCGATTGTTTGTGTTTAACAATCGATTGTCTATGTTCAAACAATCGATTGTGTGTGTTTAATAATCGATTGTCTTATGAAAAACGCTGAAAATTTTCAAACTGCAAAGGAATTGATTATGGATAACATATCTGATTTTGTTAGCCAACTGTTAGTAGCAGATTTTGAAAATATTATGTGACACAAAAGAATTGAACTTATTTATTCTTATGTTCGTGTATTTCTTTTGTATGTTAAACTATGGGATAGCAAATATGGATATCTCACAAAGCGAACTTGGACCAACGTCCAATTGTAAAAGTATTTGCCTAGTTGATTCATGTACTACACATACAATACTCAAAGAAAAGAAGAGTAATTGTGTAAGGCAAACATTACTACAATCTATGGAAGTAGTAAATTGATTGAAGGCTCCGGAAGAGCAATTGTAACTCTGCCCAAAGGCATGACGTTAATCATAGAGAATGCAATGTTCTCCTCCAAGTCTAAGAAGGACTTGTTGAGTTTTAATGATATCAATCAAAGTGTTCTCCTCCGAGTCTAAAAGGAACTTGTTGAGTTTTAAAGATATCATTCAAAATGGATATCATATTGAGACAATAGATGAGAATAATCTTGAATTCTTCATGAAAACGAGGCTGCCCATTTCGACTTGGGTTCACGCCATTTTGCATGCAACAATACTAGTTTGTCGGCTGCCCACTTCGGTTTGGGGTCATGCCATTTTGCATGAAGCAATGCTAGTTCGTCGGCTGCCCACTTCGGTTTGGGGTCACGCCATGTTGCATGCAGCAATGCTAGTTCGTCTCTGACTGACGAATTGACACAAATATTCCCCATTGCAATTGGTTTTGGGTCATGAACCCAATATATCCCATTTAAGAAGCTTTGGATGCGCAGTATATGTGCCTGTAGCACCGCCATCCCGCACCAAAATGGGTTTGTAAAGAAGGTTAGGAATATATGTTGAGTTTGACGCGTCCTCCATTATTCGCTACCTCGAAACATTGACAGGAGATTTGTTCACTGCACTATTTGCAGACTGTCAATTTGATGAGACACTTTTCCCAAAATTAGGGGGAGAAGTTGGTGAAACCAAACGGGAAATTTTGTGGAAAAATGCATCATTATCTCATCTTGATCCACATACCTCTATTTGAAAGAAAGAGGTACAAAAGATTATCCATTTGCAAAGAATAGCAAATCAAATGCCTGACGCATTTACGGACTTGAAGAGGATAACGAAATCCCACATTCACGCGGAAAATATTCCGATCCGTATTGAAGTCCCTATTGGACAAATATCTAGTGTCATATTCGATGAGTCAAATGCACGCCAGAAGCGTGGCAGACCATTAGGTTCCAAAGATCGAAATCCTAGAAAGAGGAAAAAGAACGATCTAAATGACACTATGAAAGAATCACATGAGGACGCTCATGATTTGATTAATTCCGAGATTCACGAAGAATCTATTGAGCCTGAGACTCTTGAAAATACGGAATGCAAGAATGTGAGGATCTCGAACCTCAGTCTGTGGTAGTACAAAATTAATTGAGAGCTCTCGAAGAGCCAATTATTACTATGTTGGAGAAACACAATTGAGTATTGTGCTGTAGTAAGTCTCAAAGAAACTTATCCAGTTTCCAAAAGTACACGCGAAGGCGATTGATGATATTGAGACTATAAATAAAGGAAGGCTTTGATTCTCCTATTACTACAACTTGTAGCGGGGTAATTTGTATATGGAAAGCTACCCGCTTTGTTCTCCAGTTTGTACTACACAAACGAAAGAATGCCACAATAAAGTGGATATCTATTGGTATAAAACCCATGTCATAATAAACCCGAAGTTTATTGATAAGTGCACATGTCATGGTGTAAATTTGAAGTTTACCAATATTGATAATTTAGTCAGTTGACATTCGTGTTAGCCATCTCATTTGAAGTATGATGTGCAAATTCACATAGGTGAATATTAAAGAACTAGAAAGTTCTTTACGAATACTCTTGTATCACTTGTTCTCAGTAATGAACTGACCAACTAAAGAGTTCGGGTTGAAGCCCCTTGATTCTGGAAATATCAAAGGTGAATATGGGCCCATTCACCTGCCATGTATACCACATATGATGCATCTATGATATGGTTACATGCGCCATTGTTATTAACCCGCAGCCTGGCAGTGCTTGCGAGGTAAATCGCTCAGTAATCTAACTTCGAGCATAGTTTCCAGATTCTCTACTCAAGACAGTTCATCTTGATAAGTTGGTTTATATTAAAGTTGGTTTAGCAAGATAATTATTGAGTGCTTCCACTTAATAGCTAAATTGTTTCTTATGAGAACTAAGTTATATATATCAGTTTGATATAAGTTGTATACGAGAGTATATTCTCCCCTCACAAGTGGTTCAGGGTCAGGAACCAAATAATTTCATCTTATTATTAAGGTGCTGTGTATATTGACATAATGCACAAAGATGATTTTCCAAAGTTGAGGAAACATGTTAGCTTTACTAACATGAGGGGGAGACATGATAAACACTTGAGAAAATGTTACATGGGATGAATTCTCATTTGTATATGTATATCCCCGAATATCATGATATGAACCTGTAGTTCATAAAAAGGGATAATTCAAATTGCAACATATTGCAAAGCATGCTTTACGCATTTACTGACTCAAAGAAAGTAACTAAATGGAAGAGATACAATTCAAGAAGAATTGATTCCATATGAAAGACATGTAGCTTTTGAACCTATAGTTCATATGCTTGAAAGTATAAAGGCAAAGGTATGTATAGTCAATTTTCGATATCTTATTTGTTTAGCATGACATGAAACTTTGATATGCAGCTAAAGTCTATTATGTGACTTACATGACTTAACTTGAAAGATTTAAGTTGCTTGAAGCATATGCAATTCTTGGTCCTGAAGTACCACATCCTAAGTACAATTTGTGTACATATGTATCTTGCCATAACTATAAGCATGATGGCATTGAGAATGCATCTATGGAGATATTGAAGTGTTATTCCACGACATTATATGAAGATGTTCATATCTATCAAGAATGATGATTTCAAGGTACGGAATATTTATTCAAGTCAATATGGTTGATTTGTCAAATCTCTACCAAAGATCGTTCTGAAGATGATGCACAAGATTGGAATGCAAATGCTCAAGGATATAAATCAATGTACTCATTAGGGGGAGTCAATGCGCGTTGCACTCTTTTTCCCTTACAAGGTTTTGTCCCACTGGGTTTTCCTTGCAAGGTTTTTAACGAGGCAACCAATAGGCGCATATTCAAACATGTGTACTCTTTTTCCTTACTTTAATTTTTCCCATTGGGTTTTGGTTTTAAGGTTTTATGAGGCACATCATTGAATAGACATTCAAGGGGGAGTGTTATGAAATAGAAGATTCTTACACTTCTATTTAAGGTGAATGTCTTTAATGTATTTAATTAGAGAGATTTTAGAGTCCTATTATTGGTAGCAAGATCTTCCTCCTCCCTATAAATAGAGGTGCTCTCTACCATTGTAATTCACCCCTCTCAACTCTCAATAAGAAGAACTCTCTCTACTCTTCTCTCTATTGCTATTGTTCTTGTTCTATTGTTCTTGTCTTTTGCTTTAGTTTATAACAATATATATATATATATATATATATATATATATATACACACACACAAAAAAAAATCAGTATTAGCGCCTTAAATTAGGAATTTTAGTTACACTATTTTCTTTTTTATTAAAGTGGAAAAATATTGAAAAAGGCCATCTTCCCCTATGTTGTTTTTCAACTGCGTTTTAAAGGTCATTTCAATTGGGTTGTAGAGGAGTGGTAAGTACTACTTCATCCTTAACCAGAGGTCTCGAGTTCGAACCCTGGGTATGGAGTCGCCTTTGTTAGGGAGCGCTTTACCCCCCATTGTGGGACTTTTCAATGCGAATCTGGATTTAATCGGATCCCAATGTGAAACCGGACACCGGATTCGGAAACCAAAAAAAAATTGGGTTTTCATGGTTTTTGTAAGTTCTTTGGACCGCTTTCGAGCAAATTTTTGCGGCTATTGATGGATAGTTTTGGGCTTGGTTTTAGGTGTAAAAATGTGCGATTTGGCGACTATTTTCTGGGTTTAAAAGTTGTTTAAGTGGCTGAACACGTGAGTCGAAATTAAGTAAAATGTTCAATGCCTCCGTCTCCGTCGATGTAGAACAACATCAATAAAAATTCGATAAATTTTTATTGTACGACAACATTCAAATTAAAAATAAATTTTCGCACAAATTTGATACATATACAATAATATATAAACTAAAGATAAATTGTATACAACTAATTATATATTATATAACATATTTTCAATTTATCTACAATTTTCGTACATTATTTTTACTCAGTTAAATACATCTACAACATCATATAACTTAAATATAATTTTCATACAAAATTTATACAATATGTCTTTTGTATGTATTATGTATCTGGTTTATATTTTTTGTATGTGGTATGTTCTTCTTTCTCTCTAAAATTCCAATAAAAAATTTCTCACTTTACACAATTTTGATACATATTAGCATCTTTATGTATAAAAGATATTTATAACTTAAATACAAATTTCTTACAATAATTCATACATTATACAACTATTTTTCAACTTCATACAACATTCAAAATAACATAAATATATAACTACAATATAATACAACTTATATACAGTTTACATACAACTATAATACAATTTCAACACAATTTTGTAAGTATATTGTATGTCATGTTTTCTTCTTCTTCTTCTCAAAATTTCACCAACACCCCAAAAATTGAAATATAAACTTCAAAACTATTCTAAAATGTTTGCAACAACACATAATCCAAATAAACAATAGTTTTTAAAAATCTAAATTCAAATTCAAACCTTCGAAGCTTTTTAATGGCTGTCAATGGTGGAGAATCAAACATCTTCCAAACTTATTAATTGACAATTTTTAGTCGAACATCAATTGTACAACATGAAAGAGAATTCATAAGTTAAAACGATTGAAAAGTATTGATGAATTCCATTAAAACAATATACAATAAAAAAGTATAAAAAAACAAAGAATATCAAAACAAGAAAAGTTGGTTGAAAAGAGAGAGAAGCAGAGTTGAGAAATGAAGTGAGAGCGAGGGGGGAGGGGGGACTATAAAGGGATAAGGAAATAATTGATATTCTTTATTCAATTACTAATATAAAAGGATACTCATTTAAAATTATTTGTATATAATCGGTAAATTATATATCATTATGTAATTAAGTTAAAACTTGATTAAGGAAAGTAATAAAGTTTCATATGTAGTATAGGAAGCTAAAAAATATTTTTATATTTATCAACATAGGAAAGGAAAAAAGGCCCAAAAACCTAATAATTACTAGTACCAAATTGGGAGAAATTCAAAATTAGTCAGATTTATCAATGGTAATTGAAAAAAATAGCCATAGTTTCAAAAGTAATCGAAATTTAGCCATTTTTCATGTAAAGATAAAATTTGAACGAAATAACTGTTCAAACTCTGAAAAATATTCCAGCATATTATGCTGGAGTTCCAGGATAGTATGTCCAGTATAATATGATCTAATTCATACACATGTGCATCAATCTCCAGTATATTATGCTGGAATTTTCTGTGGTGCAGCAAATAATGACTATTTTTTAATGACTTTGCAAATGCAAGCTATTCTTCAAGTACCAGTCCGAAAACTAGTTAGCATGTGCTATTTTCACAAAATAAGCCGTAAGAGTTAAAGTAGACTCTTTTTAAGGTAAATTATCAGATATGTCCATTTATAACTAGCTCATTACGAAATTTCTTCAATTGATGAAATATTACTAATATTAGCCAAATTAGCCAATTAGCTATTTGTAGTAAAAAAAATCAAATTCTTGCTTTCTTTTAAGTGAGTGTTATTACAATAGATTGGGTAAAACTTAAAGATTTAAATCTGAGCTTTTCGATGACTTACTGACGTTTTGAGGTAGTTTGAATTGAAAATTCGAAGTAAAAGCTGAACATGAAAAAAAAATATGTACATCACACAGTGTATCACATATGTATCATATTTGTATCAATTGTATATCACATGTATATCCATGTATACCAGTGTGTGAGATAGATGTGTGATACATGTTTGATATATGTATCGCATAAGACTTTTTGAACTCGATTTTGTCAAATTCAAGCCCTAGATCTGCCATGGTTGTGACCTAAGCTTCAGCTAAGATGAAGAAGGAAGAAGGCAGAGAGAGAGAGAGAGAGAGAGAGAGAGAGAGAGAGAGAGAGAGAGAGAGAGAGAGAAATGAGAAATATCTGATCTCTTTCACTAACTGAAAAAATGAAATGTAGTGTACATATACATATATACAACCACCAACTAACTAACTATAATTTCCACTAATAAACCTTCTAGAACAATGCAACATAAATAGGTATGGGTACAGTACAACTAAGCTAACTAATTTGCTAATCTCAACACTCCCTCTCAAGTTGAGAATTGAAAATGTTTTTCATTCCAACTTGGAAATCAAAAAAGCATGGTGTTGATGTCCCAAAGCTTTTGTCAAAATATCTGCTGGTTGCTCATTGCTCCCTATATGTTCAGTCTTGATCAGTCCCTCGTGGATCTTTTTCCTTATGAAGTGACAATCAATTTCTATGTGTTTAGACCTTTCATGAAAGATTACACTCAATACACTATAGTGCATCTTTGTTATCACAGAACAATTCCATAGGATCTTTAACATCGACTGTTAGTTCCTTTAGCAAGCCTTTCAACCATGTCAACTCTGCTACTGTATGAGCCATGCTTCTGTACTCAGCCTCAGCTGAGCTTCTTGAGATAGTAGATTGTTTCTTTGCCTTCCATGAAATGAGAGAATTTCCTAGTTTGACACATAATCCTGTCACTGATTTTCTGGACGTGGGACGTGGGACATGCTCCCAATCTGAGTCACAGAAGCCTTGAGCTTTCTCTGCACTTCTGCTGGACATTAGAATTTCCAGTCCTGGTTGATCCTTAATGTACTTCACAACATGTAATGCAGCTTCATAATGAGACTTTTTTGGAGCATGCATAAATTGGCTCAGGCTTTGCACAAAATAAGCAATGTCAGGTCTTGTGATTGTCAAGTATAGAAGTTTTCCAACAGGTCTTTGAAAGATGCTTCTGTCTTCCAGAATGTTGTCATCAATGTTCTCCTTTACAATATTATCAAACTCTATGCTTGTAAGCTTCAGATTCTGTTCCATTGGATTCTTTTTGGGCTTTGATCTAGAGAGTCCTACTTCTGAAATCATTTCCAAGGCATACTTTCTTTAGGACATAAAGACGCCCTCTGAAGATCTGGAAATTTCAATTCCTAGAAAGTACCTCAAATCTCCAAGGTCCTTCAATTTGAAGTTCTGATGCAAAGATGTTTTTGATGCCTCAATCTCCTCAAGATCACTACCTGTAATGAGTAAATCATCTACATAGACAAGTATGAGAACAAACTTTCCATTAGTTGTTTTAGTAAACAAGGAGTAGTCATGTTTGCTTTGATGGAACCCAGACTTTAGAAGAGCTTGTGTCAATTTCAAATTCCATTACCTAGAAGCTTGTTTCAAGCCATAGAGGGATTTGAGTAGTCTACATACCATGTGCTCCCCCTGGCTACCAAATCCCTGAGGCATAGTTATGTAGACTTCCTCATGTAATTCACCATTTAGGAAAGCACTGTGGACATCCATTTGAAAAAGGGGCCACTGTCGAAGTGCAGCAACTGTAATAACAGTTCTGACAGTAGTCATCTTAGCTACAGGAGAAACGGTATCATGAAAGCCAATCCCCTCCTGCTGAGTATAACCCTTAGCCAGTACTAGCCTTTAGCCTTTCTACTGAGCCATCTGCATCATATTTAATCTTATAAACCCATTTACACCCTATAGGAACTTTCCTAGGAGGTAAAGTCACAACCTCCCAAGTGTTATTTTGTTTTAATGCCTCAATTTCATGTTTCATGGCCTTGTTCCACCTGTTATCTTGGGCAGCTTGAGAGAAGGATGTTGGTTCAGGTTCAGAAGAAAAGTAAGTGAGGAAAGCCTGAAATGGAGAGGAAAGATGAGAATAGGAAATGAAATTGTGCATAGGATAGGGTGATGAAGTAGAAATAGAAGTATAAGTAGAAGGTAAAGGAGGATGCACATAATCAGTTAGCCAAATGGGAGGTTTGGAGACTCTAGTGGACTTTCTAACTTGTGTGTTTGATGGACCAGAAGGAGAAGATGCCACTTCTATGGGCAAAAGAGAAGCAAAATGAGGTGAATGAGTAGGATCAATAGGAAAATCAGTAAGAGGATCAGGGGAAGAATCAGGTGTGGTTGTGAAATTATCTAGAGGATTAGTGATAGGAGCTGCTGATTCATTGATGGTAGAGATCTCTGGTGGTGTACTTGAGGATGGAAATATATCTGAGTGAGAATGATTGGGAATAGGATCAGAAGTGACTAGGAACTTGTGTTTGGGGTGTTTGAATGGAAATATGTCTTATTTAAAAATCATATCTCTGCTAACTATGAACTTGTCAGCAGCTATATCATACACCTTATATCCCTTTTGTAGTGATGCATAGCCCACAAAGACCCCAGGTGTTGATTTAGGGTTGAGCTTATCATGAAAGTCAGTTTTAGTGGCATAGCGCAGGCAGCCCAAGGTTCTCATGTGAGCAAAAGAAGGAGGTTTCCCATGGAACATCTTATAAGAAGATTTTCCCTGTAGGACAGAACTAGGCAGTCTATTGATGATATATGTTGTTGTTAGGATACAGTCCCCCAAAAATTTCAAGGGTATATTTGCTTAGAATCTTTAGGCTCTTCCTATTTCAAGAAGGTGTATGTGCTTTCTTTCCACAACTCCATTTTGTTGTGTAGTGTGGACACAGCTGCTTTGGTGAATTATCCATTTAGACTTGAAAAGATTGAAACAAAGAGTGTTAAAAACTTCATTCCCATTGTCTGATCTAACACATTTGATAGTGGTTTTAAACTGGTTTTCAATAAGCTGGAGGAAATCTTTTAGAACAACATACACATCACTTTTGAGCCTTAAGAGAAACACCCATGTCATTCTATTATAATCATCAACAAGAGTTAGAAAGTATTTGAAGCCATTATAGGTACATACACAATAGGGTCCCCAAACATCCAAGGATGAAACTATATGATTTGAGGCACCAGAATCAATAATCCAACAACTATATTCAGTTAGTGACTTACCTGCCATGTTAGCAACTTCTAGTGGCTCGGGTTTCTTGCTCAATAGTTTAAGAAACTGCTGATACTGCTCTGGAGTGAATCCTTGCACAGTTGGAATATATGAAACATTCTGCATAGTATATGCCTGCCCTGCGCTCTGAACATCATCTCCCGCATTTACATTATGAGCCACAGGCCTATTGTTGTCAATTTTTCCTCTTCTTTTACTGTTGTTGAACTTGAAGTCTGGGGGATATCTATATGGTTTGTAACAATTATCCCTTCTATGTCCCTTCATCTTGCAGTAATCACTTGCCAAACTGATATTTCTTCTAGGTCTCATATTCGAAGCATTTGTTGTCACTAGTGCATTACTTTCCATCCCCAAAGGTGCACCTCCTAATATTCCATTCTGTGCAGTAGAACCAACACTCATTCTCTGGCTTTCCTCTTGAACAATCATGGAATATGCCTGGTCTAGTGTTAGTGTAGGGTGCATCATCAGGATTTGGCTCCTTTGTGGTGCATAAGTCTCATTCAACCCCATTAGAAACTTCATGAATTTTTGTTGATGCAAAAACACCACAAACTCCCTAGATTTCTCATAGTCACAACCAAGAAATGGGATGATAGATTCAAATTCATCCCATAGGTCATTCAATCTAGAAAAATACACAGACACACTAGAGATTCCTTGTGTCAAGGAACTTATCTCCTTGTTCATGCGATAAATCTTCGTGGCATTCGCTTTATCAAACCTTTCCTTCATAGATTTCCATAATTTTTGTGCATCTGAAGAATACATGATTCCTCTCCTAAGTTCAGGTACCACTAAACTTCTAATCCATGACTGTACTATTGCATTGCATCTTTCCCATTATCTTAGCCTAAAGTTATCTTTCTCATACTGAGCCCTAGTGCAAGTTCCATCTATAAAATCTAATTTATTCTTTACCAAAAGTGACATTGTCATAGATCTACTCCATTCCGAGTAGTTTTCTGTTCCAACTAGTAGTTCTGGTACAAGAGAGATACTTGGTGTGTCTAAAAGATGTACATACAGCGGATCACTGCAATCGATTGTTTAAATGTTTGCATGTGATGATTCAGCAGTTGCATCAGTGGTTTCACTAGCCATTTCAGCAGAAAATTGAACAATTTCTGAGAATTTCTCACTCGAGAACAAATTTCGAAGAACAGTTGAAGAAGAAAGGAAACAGGTATTTTAGAAGAAATGATGAATTGCTGAAGCTCGGGAATCAGGATCGCTTGGAACTGGCTCTGATACCTTGTCAAATTCAAGCCCTAGATCTGTCATGGTTGTGACCTAAGCTTCAGCTAAGAAGAAGAAAGGAAGAAGGCAGAGAGAGCGAGAGAAATGAGAAATATTTGATCTCCTTCACTAACTGGAAAAACGAAATGTACTGTACATCTACATATATACAACCACCAACTAACTAACTATAAGTTCCACTAATAAACCTTCTAGAATAATGCAACATAAATAGCTATAGGTACAATACAACTAAGCTAACTAAGTTGCTAATATCAACATATTTAATTACGAATTTTGATACGAAACCAGTCCAAATCACCTCCAATCTTCCTCAAATTTTGTATATTGACTTATCTTTATATTTTAAATGAATTTCAACTATATCCATTAAAAAGTTCCTTTTTTGTTTAGATTGTGGAATATTATATAGATTTTTGTATTTTATCACTTTATTTGCTACCCCGTCCATGAAATTTCCTTTCCGTCTTGTATCTAATGTTGCTAATCACACTTAAAAATATAGAAGGTGATTTTTGCATGTGATTCTTTGATAGAAAGAACCCTATAATTTCAAATTCTGCTACTTAGTTTTAGTAAGTCTATGACTAATGGCTAGGTTGGTAAGTTGAGATTTATTTGGGATATTTATGTAATCTTCTTTTTTAACTCTTGGATTTTGTATTGTGCATCATATGAAGCTAAATGTATATGTCAAATTAATTAATGCACTAAATATGCTTTATGATTTTATGTAAATATTGAGTGCGAATATATTTTTGTTTTCCAGCTTCTCTATCGACCAAGGCAGATGTTTTGAAAATCCATCTGTCTCTGAGGCAATTAAATTAGAGTATGAGTTATCTTTTCAACTGTGCTTTACACGCACAAAACACTGGAAAATTTCAGGTGACATAGCCTACACATAAGTTTATTTATCGAATTCAAAATTGAAACCAAAACAAAATATTTTCTAGCATGTTTTTATATTTATTTTTTAACAAAACATTTTCAAAAAGCAAATTTTATTTACTCTTACAATAATGTCATCAGTTTGACCTTAAATTTTATAATTTAATTTTTCCTTTTATTCCTTATTATTATTTTATCAATAAGAATTCGTTCCATGTTTAGCTATTCTTTTCTAAAATGTAAATTGTTATAATATATATTTCTAAAATCTTTTGCTACAACTCGTTATTACCTGATAAGTGTTCTTATACTACCAAAGGATGTGATGCAGTGGATGGGACTGTTTTTCTCTTAACCAGAAATCTTGAGTTCGAGCCCTGAGTATGGAAAAATCCTTGATAGGGAGCGCTTCCACCCAATGGGCCTTACGTGTGCGAATCCGGATATAGTCGAGCTTCAATGCAGGCATCAAAAACCGGGTGGAAAACCTGATCACGCCCAACTATGCCTTATAAAAAGGACATGCGGACATTGCAAATATAATTTTGGTATTTCGCCCAGAGTCGAACCCACAACCTATCAATTACTCTTGTCAAACTCACTAAATTCTACGTAATCAACTGCCCAAGCCTTTTGAATAACAATTGAGGATATTTTTACTAACTATGACGAGCTGTAATTAAGTAAATAAATACTAACTATAATTAATTTGTAAACAGTTAAGAGGAGGATCTAATGTTATGATTTTCCCAATTGATGGAATCCCTTCCGGTTATGTTTCACATAGATTTGCCTAATCGTCTCTATCAATCATGAAAACTATTATTACCGTAAATCTCTCCCGAGTAATCACGACAATATACTAGACGCACTCTCCCGAGTTATGCTACCTGGCTTTGTTTATTACAACTCACTTTAGATTGCACACAAGGCTTCGTTATCCCTAATCCTGCCTTTAAGCCCTCGGTTATTGATCCGTCATATACTTTGGGAGTGGTGTTGTTCAACAATTACCTAAATATGCACTCTCTCTCGAGTTATGCATACTAAATAGGTACAGTTAATTGAGGATCCTATCAATTAACTACAACAAGAACGTAGTTAAACAAATAGAGATTAAACCGGAAAAACTATATTAACATAACATGAAGTTCATCCTTCAATGGGTTCCATAAAAACCCTAGATTAAGGAATTAGCTACTCATAACAAAATAATATAAAACTACCAAAGTGTTCATAATGCGTAATTGAAATAACAAAGAGAAGATAAAGAAATTCTAAAGGTTGGTTGCTCTTCTCGCACTTGTTCGTGTCTCCAAATAAGTCTAAAAACAAGCTTCACCTTCTTTTGGGCGAGTTTGTTGAGTTTATAAGGGTTTGGAATAAGTTTTCACCGATTTACACTTTAGTCCCAAAAGTTCTGGGCAGCTACACAGTCTAACTCGGCTGTGGCAGAACGCAGCGTGACCGCTGTGAAACTTGAACATTCTGCCTCGCTTCCTTGTCTTGTCGTGGTCGACCGCAGTCGCAGTGGCCATCAGCCAAGTCCTCATTTACATCTTTCATATTTATTTTCGCTCGGGATATTCTTGATTGGCCTTTTATCCACATTATTGACTTCCAAAACACTTTATTGTCTCTTCCTAACTCGGATTAGTCCTTGCGAAGCAAAAGAACACCAATTAGAGTACTTCGTTATCATTTAGCATTTAAAACAACAATAAAGCATGGTACATTTAGGGTGTAAATATCGTCTATATAGCCTATTATCAACACCCTATACTTAAATTATTGCTAGTCATCGAGAAATCCACAATACTCTATCATTGCTCATTCCATAAGCTTTTTTCTTAACGTATCACACCAAGAATAACTCATCAAAGTTGCGCCTAGTAGTGAACAACCTTTGCCTCAAAAGTCGAATCTCGCGTGCCATGCAATATTAGTATTTACTCAAACTACTCTATACAGAAGTCAAGACTTACCTTTCCTTTGTGAATCACATGCATTCATATCACACAAGAGAATAATTCCATACATAATAATATTAAGAACAATTAGGAACTCAGATAGAAAAAATTTGCTCTCAAAAAAGAACATTCACCTGTCACAAAGATACACCATAGGCTTGCCCCGTATTGAACTACTCTACTAATCGAGCTCATTCAGTCTAAGATCAATTAGGACTTCACTTGGTTGTAATGTAGGCTAAAGGACGGGTAGGATATATTTGGATATAGTGACTAACCTCCCTAAGCACTTTTAATGCAATTGCATTAACCTTCAAACTCATACTTATGTCAATCAGATATTCCACCACATTTTTATTTGTAAAACCCCACTCCATTAGGTGCAATTATATCGAGTCACCACTTATCAACTACTATATTTAGTCATTCTCTCTTTTTTTGTTTTCTTTTAAGTAGTGCTTATTCTTTTACTTTTCCAAAAACTGCACATTTCCTCTAGTTTATTGGTTCCACTCAAAAAATAAACCACCACCCCACACTTTAGCTTTTGCATATTTTAAGGCCATTCAAGTGCTCATGGGAGGTAAAAGGGATTCAAATAGATAGGCCATTCAAACAATTGGGTAAGGTTCACAATGTGGTTGCCAAAGAAACAGGCTTATAGGCTCAACGAAGTTGACTACAATGCATCACATTTAGGTGGGTCTACATTATATATCTGGCTTAACAAAGAAATATATATATCACTTCTAAGACTGAATGGAGCTACTATTTCTCTTTGCAAATATATTGGGGAAGTTCTAGGTATCAAACATAAAGAATAAAATACAGTACAACTTACACACACATGGCACACGACTCACTCTAGATTGACTTATCAAGACACTCTCTTTTGAATGTTCAAGTCAGTTTCAAACATACAATTTAAGGCACTTTGGCAAGAATCAACCACTGAGACTAAGTGTTATACTCTAATGTATATTGTGTTCATGTGTATCAACAAAAAGGGCTTCTCTTTTTATTTCAGCTCGTAGCCCATCAATACTAACTAAAAACTACAAACAAAATAAACAAAAAAAACTACCTACACCCGGTTCAATCTAAACCCTTGAAAAATAATCGTGGCCCAAAGAAAAACCAATGGAGAGTTACTACACTACCTAAAATTTTAAAAAAAAATCTTTTTAGTATTTTCTTTAGACTTACTTCCCTCAAGAAAATTATCTAAAAAATCCATCATCATGAAGGGTCCCCATATTCCAGTTGTTTTTTTTATTTGTTCGACTTTTATCCCTCAAGAAACCTGTCGAGAGGTGTCCATCTTCGGGCCAAGTTGAAGTTCAATAACATGTCCCTACAATACCAAACAAACAAAGAGAAAACAATACCATAAAAAGTTATATAATTTTTATAACAACAGACATCCCCCACCCCACACTGAAAATTTGGCATGTCCCCATTCAAAAACTATAAAGCAGAATAAGGTAAGGGGACTTCGTTGAAGCTCAATTCTAATCATACACGGTGCCAGGATCGAGGTGACACACTCGTCCTAGTGCCTGAAGCCATCCCATGATCTTTTTCTCCGACTTGGCCTGTTGAGTGGTCAGATTGTAAAGTTTGGTGCCCAAGCCAGTGACAGAAGGGCAGAGGCCAGCCATTTCTTGCTCCAGAGCTGTCATATGGGTACTTCGGCGGGCCTATGATGAGCCCGCCTCATCATCTCTTGGTAGTGGTGTAACAACAACATCCTCAGCATCCTTATTAGCTTCATCATCATCCTCAACCATTGTGATATTGCTAGCCCGGAGTGAGGCTTTCAATGGCAATTTACCATCAACTCTTGGATTTTCTGGAACTCTTGCAACACGGCACAGTCTAGTAACCAGAGAGGGGATGCAAAATCCTTTGAGTACCTCTGGTGAGCGAACAAACATCTCATAATGGAGGATCCTGGCGACATCAAAATCGTAGTGGGTCTTAAAAGAGTAGATAGTTGCTGCTCGTGGCCCATTGACATTGGCAGTATTGCTGGAGGGTAGCAACCGGCTGTTTATAATTGTGATCCAACACTTAGCCTCCCAATTGAGAGACTACGAGTTCAATGTGATCCAGTGCTTTATCCATATATGCTCCCTGTCAGGCACACATATTGCTTCTAAATTGGTGCCCCTAGATAGTTGGGCGATGAGAAACAATATAAGTATCTCTCTCCCTAGTGAATACTGGTAGATGGTACACTTGGTGAATGGACTCAAGGGATGCATTTATCCAGGTGTCTCATATTGTGACCACCCCATTCTCGTGCTCCGGTTAGTTAGCATAGAATTCCCTAACCATCTGGACATTCACCTCCTCCGGTTGCTCAAAGAAGATGCCCAGCTGACACCTCCTCCTCAACTCAACAAAGATATTTGGATATTCCACTTGCAAAGCTTCCCGGTCAATATGCACTTCAGGTAACAATTTCTTGGACGCCTTGGCATTATTCCAGTCCTCGACAGGTTTAGAGACAAACGTAGTGTGGTCAAACTATTCCGCACTAGCTTGACCCCGAGCTCCTAAAGAATTGACCAGTCCACTAGTGGAGGACCCTGTGTTATGTCTCTTCCTAGATAGATGCATTGTACCTGCAAAAAATAGAATCTCGTACAGTGAGGGTTTGAGTTGTGTGAACCCTAGGTGATTACTCAGGCTTCACTGCTATCATGGTCGCATTAGCCATTAGAACTTCATTGGGGTAATTCCAAAAATACCTTGTGAGCAAGGCACTATCCTAACACATCAGCCCTCATGGAAACATCAATTCTTCTCCCAAATCAACAATTTGTATTTTACCATTCCACCCCATAAAAATTAGTCTTACACACACAAGCACACACTGCTCTACAACATTGTGCACAAACCTCTCTACAATATTGTGCACATAACCATTAAAAAGCAAAAACAAAAATCAAAAGAAAAAAATCTACTAGAAATACTACACAACTAAAACATTGAACTAAACCAAAACAAAAATACAAGAGAAAAGAGAGAGAATATAGCCATACATGGATGTAGGAGGGTGAGAGGAATGAGGGTTGGGGGAGATAAATTTATGTGTGAGAGAGAAGAAGAAAAAGAAGAAGAAGAAGAAGAAGAAGAAGAAGAAGAAGAAGAAGAAGAAGAAGAAGAAGAAGAAGAGAGGAGAGAAGATGTTAGGGTTAGAGAGAGTGATGAATGGAAAGTAGGGGGGGGGGGGTTATAAAAGAAAAGAAAATATTTTTTTTAAAACCTACTTACCAGGCGACAGAAGGTTGTGTCTTACCGTGGTCGACCATAGTACACCGCAGCCACTGTGAGTGAAATGGCTCGAGGTAGAATGTTAAAATTTTACTGCAGTCATGCTGTGGTCCCACCGTGGTCGTGGTGGGTCTCGTAAGGCTGAGGCTAAATACCTCTCTTTTGCCATGGTCGATCCGCGATCGCGGTTATGAGGATTTTTATCATTTTCTTTATTTTATAAGAAATTTATAGAAGAAAACAAAATAACAAATATTCATGGGTTGCCTCCCCTACAGCGCCTGATTTAACATCGTGGCACGACGCAAATAAGCATCTTTACGATTCGCTCGACCTTTGAGGTTCAGTCAGGTGGATATCTGTCACTTCATTTGGTTCATTCACGCCCATATAATTTCAATCTCTGCCCATTAACTCTAAATGTACAAGATTCTTTCTCTACGGTAATCTCTACAGCCTCTGATGGGAATACTTCGACCACTCGAAATGGTCCAGACCATCGTGACTTAAGCATACCCGAAAATAGCCTTAATCTTGAGTTATAGAGCAATACCATGTCCCTGGAGTTGAAATTTCGCTCCAGAATATTCTTGCCATGCAACTTATTCACTATTTCCTTGTACAAACTTGTTCTCTCAAAAGCAAGATATATGAACTCATCGAGCTGATGCAATTTTGTGATTCTCGTTGTGCCTGCAGCCTTAATGTCTAGATTCAGTTGCTTCAGTGTCCACCAAGCTCTATGTTCAAGTTCCACTGGAAAATGGCAGGCCTTCCGAATACCAACTTATATGGTAACATACCAAATCGGTGTTTTAAAAGAAGTTCTATAGGCCCAGAGTGCATCATCTAGCTTTTTCGCCCAATCAGTTCTTGTGGCATTCACTGTATTGGGTAGCACACTCTTTATCTCTCTGTTTGACACTTCCTCTTGTACACTGGTCTGAGGATGATATGGGGTTTCCACCTTGTGGTACACATCATACTTCTCTAACAATTTATCGAAGGCTTGATTGCAGAAGTGAGTTCCTCCGTCACTGATACTAGCTATTGGATTCCCAAAATATGTGAATATATTCTTCTTCAAAAATCCCACCACCACTCTTGCATCATTGGTGGGAAATGCTGCAACTTTTACCCATTTGGACACGTAATCTACAGTAGCAAGTATGTACTTATTGGCAAAGGAGCTGACGAAGTGGCCCATGAAATCGATCCCAGACATCGAACACTTCAACCTCTTAAATTGGGTTCAAGGGAATTTCAGGCGATGGGAAATGTTCCAGTTCGCTGAAATTCATCATAACCCTTCACTCGTTGATGTGCATCTTTAAACACTGTTGGCCAATAGAACCCGGCCACTAGCACTTTCACGGCTGTCCTGACTCTGCCAAAATCCCTCCATATGTCGATGCGTGACTTGCCTGCAAAATAGAAGATTATTCTATCTCGGGGACACACCTCCGGATCATATTGTCAAAGTATATTCGAAACAAATAAGGTTCATACCAATAATACATGCAACAGTCACGGTAAAACTTTTTCTTTTGTACAGAGGAAAGGTCATAGGGAACTATACCGCTTGCCAAGTAATTTGCAAAGTCTGCATACCATGGCACCTCCTCAAGGCTTGTAGCGAGCAGCTGCTCGTCTGGAAAATGTTTCCACAATATCCTCAAACTCAATTGAGTTTTCAGGTCCCCCAAGTCGTGATAGATGATCAACGACTTGGTTTTTTGTGCCCTTACGGTCACGAATTTCGAGATAAAAAACTTGCAATAATAGCACCCGATGAACCAAGTGCAGTTTAGACTCCTTCTTCTCAATCAAGTACCTGAGAGCTGCATGATCAGCATATACAATTACCTTAGAGCCAATCATGTATGATTTGAACTTGTCGAATGCAAATACCACAGCCAACATCTCCTTTTCAGTCATAGTATAGTTCAGTTGGGCTCCACTGAGTGTTCTACTGGCATAGTATATTGGGTGCGTAAGCTTGTCAATTCGCCGTCCCAACACTGCCCCCATTGCATAGTCACTGGCATTACATATGAGTTCGAATGGTTGCTCCCAGTCGGTGGAGACAATGATGGGTGCTGTGACTAGCCTCTTTTTCAACTCCTCGAATGGTACCCTATAATCATCAGAAAATAAGAACGGGTGATCTTTTTCTAACAACTTACATAGACGGTTGGCAATTTTTGAGAAGTCTCTTATGAATCTCCGAGAGAAACCGGCATGCCCAAGGAAGCTCCTGATTGCCTTGACTGAAGTAGGAGGTGGCAGCTTTTCTATCACGTCAACTTTGGCATGATCTACCTCAATTCCTTTACTGGATACTCGGTATCCTAAGACTATGCCCTCTTGTACCATGAAATGGCACTTCTCCAAATTAAGTACCAGGTTAGTCTCAATACATCTTTTCAGCACACGGTTTAGGTTTATAAGGAACTCATCGAATGAATTTTCCACCACTGAGAAATCATCCATGAATACCTCCATTATTTCTTCTACCATATCAGTGAATATGGCCATCATGCACCTTTGGAATGTGGCGGGTACGTTGCATAGGCCAAAGGGCATCCCCTGAAAAGCATAAATGCCATAATGGGCAAATGAATGAAGTCTTCTCTATATCATCTAGTGCAATGGTGATTTGATTGTACCCTGAGGACACCCATCAAAAAAATAGAAGTAAGACCTCCCTGCCAATCTGTCTAGCATCTGATCAATGAAGGAAAGTGGTAAGTGATCTTTCTGGGTGGCCAGATTTAATTTTCTATAATCTATGCAAATTCTCCGGCCTATGACGGTTCTTGTAGAGATCAGCTCATTGTTATCATTTTTTACCACCGTCATGCGACCCTTCTTAGGCACACATTGCACCAGGCTAACCTAGTTGATGTTAGAGATTGGGAAAATGATTCCCGTATCCAACCATTTTATCACTTCTTTCTTCACCACTTCTTTCATATTGGGGTTCAACCTTTTTTGGTGTTCTCTGGAAGGTTTGTGTCCCTCTTCCAGCATAATTTTATGCATACAATATGCCAGGCTGATGCCCTTGATGTCTGTCATGGTCCACCCAATGGTAGTCTAGCACTCCTTGAGTACCTATAAAGGTTGTTGTGCCTGCACATGTAACAAACTAGATGAGATAATAACATGTAATATGGAGTTAGGTCCACGAAACACATACCTGAGATGGGCGGGCAGTGGCTTCAATTCACTCATACCTGAGATGGGCGGGCAGTGGCTTCAATTCCATCTTTTTGTGGTTCTTTTATGGATGGCTTGGATGGAGGAGTTTCCCTATTTTCTAAGTGTAGGAGATCGAAATAAAAAATTCTATCCTAGAACCCTCTGCCCTTTAAAGCCAACACCCATTCTGCCAGTTCTTTCCCATCCACCTCATCTAAATTTACCAAACAAGCAGCAAGAGGGTCCTCCATAGTCAACATTTCATCTTTAGCTTCTATGATTACATCCACGACATCAATAAAAGAATAATTGGCGAATTCACTTGATCGACTCATGGATTTTTGCACATTGAATGTTATCTCTTTGTTGTTCAACCTCATCTTGTGCTCCCCAGTCTCACAATCAATGAGATCTCTCCAAGTGGCCAAGAATGGCCTTCCAAAAATAATGGGAATCTCTTCATCCACCTTGTAATCTAAAATCACAAAATATGTAGGGAACAAATGTTTCCCTACCTGAATCAACACATCATCCAAGATACCATCGGGTCTTTTCATAGTCATTTCAGCCAGTTGCAACAATATCGAAGTGGGTCTAGCTCTTCCAATCCCCAACCTCTTATAGATTGCCAGGAGCATAAGATTTATGCTAGCCCCTAAGTCACATAGTGCTTTTGCGAAAGCAAAGTTACCAATAGTGCAGGGAATTGTAAAACTCCCTGGGTCAGACAACTTCTCAGAAATTGGTCTAGTCACCACCGTACTGCAGTTCTGAGTAAGAGTCACCTTGGCCAAGTCTTGGAAATCGAATTTTCGGGACATCAAGTCCTTCATCATTTTTTCATAACCATGCATCTTCTTCAAAGAATCAATCAATGGAATATTTACATGGATTTGTTTCAGCATCTCCAAAAATTTCTTGTATTGTTCCTCTTTTTGCTACTTGGCCAGCCTTTGTGGGAATGGTGCCGGGGGTCTCTTCTTCCCAATAATTTGGGTATTTTCTTTGTCAGCTACCACCTTAACTACCGGTTCCTGGGCTGTCTCAGCTTCTCTCTCAGCCTCAATCTGTGTGTTATGTTCTTCCTGGGAAGGCTATACTGTAACCTCTATCAGTTTCGTTGACTCATCTAGCTTAATGGGCACTGGTATAAGTGTCTCAACCTGTCTGCTTTCTCGACTCTCTCTTGTTCCAAGTCTAAGTCTCTAACATCACATAGACTCACTAATATCAGCTGCTTCGGGTCTTGATCTTTTGGATTTATCTGAGTGTCTATAGGTAGTGTCCCATGAAGATGATTATTCAAAGACATCGAAATCTGTCCCATCCACACTTCAATATTCTTAATAGCTGACTCATGTGCATATACTATGTCACTAATTTTTGCATTTGACCCAATAACGTGCTGCATCATTGCCTCGATTCTAGCAAACCTATCTTCCTACCTTTCACCATACTGCTGCTGAGGAGGATGATACCCTTGCTGCTGATTTTAATTATTATATCCATGTGGCTTTTGATAAGGCGCCATATTATTATGAGGTATCATACCTCCCGTGTTTTCACTGTTGAGCAGTGGTTGGACTGGCCTATAAAGCTGATTTTGTTGGCCCCAATTTTGACCACCCTGTCTCTAGCCTCCATAATTAGATACATAATTCATGTCCTCAGGTTAGTGATGATGATCACTTTCTGCATTCCACTGGTTACCAATTGACTAATTAATGCAAGATGTGCATATGCCCCCATTGGTGGTATCTACAATATGTACCTGCTGCTTCTGCCCTGACTCTTCCACCTCTTTGGTGAGTATACTCATCTGTGTCATTAATGTGGCCATGTTTTCAACAAGAGTGTTGGATGGATCTAAGGGCACTAAGTGAACTACTGGAGTGATGGTACGTTCCTTGTTGTCCATCCTGAATTTTGTGTCATCTTATCAAGCAGACTCTGGCTTTCTCTCCATGTTTTCTCAAAAATGCTCCACCAGCAGAAGTATCAACATTACCTTTCACGTCATCTGCCAAACCCATCTAGAACTGCTTCCCCAACATCTGGTCTGGAATACCATGGTGCGAACATATAACCAAAATCCCTTTCTTGTAGTGTCTCCATTGGTCTCTGTTTGAAACTCAGAGTTTCATCAATTTGTTGAGCAGTCTTGTTGGGTGGATAAAACTTGTTCACAAATTGCTTGACTAACTCCTCCGAAGTCGTAATGGAATTAATGGGGAGTGAGTTTAGCCAGGTCTAGGAAGCTCCTGTAACTGAGAATGGAAACAACAACTTGATTGCTTCTTAAGTTACGTTGGGCTACCTTTGAGTTTTGCACATTGATAGAAAATTCTTCAAGTGTTGTTAAGGATCTTCGATTTGTGACTCTGAAAATAACCTTTGTTTTGTAATAAGTACAGTGTGTTGTTCGTGATTTGAAACTATTTAGCCTGTATTTGCGAGACCAAAATCGATGTTGCCAAGTTCTCTATTGTGGGTTGTGCCCAGTCATATAGAGCAGCCTCTGGCATAAGAGGTGCCACTGGTGCTAATGGAGCAGCTGGACCTACCACGTTATCCCCCATGTCTGGTTGGAATTGTTCAGTTGTTTGTTGTTGTTGTTGTTTGTTTTTTCGGTTGGTCCTATTTAAGGCCTTAAAAACTTTCTCAGGGTCTGATAATACTTCAAATACTTCACCAGTTCTCGATGCATTTCTCAGCATGCACTTGTAGAACCAAGTCAACAAACGTTAAAATTTCAGTGTATAGATTAGAATTAAAGAAAAATGACTACACCAATAATTTTTATATTTCTTTCAATTATAATTGATAACACCATTAATTCCCCGGAAACAACGCCAAAATTTTATTACGCCTAACTATGCCTTATAAAAAGGACACACGGACATTGCAAATATAATCAGAGTATTTCGCCCAGAGTCGAACCCACAAGAAATTAACCTATTAATTATTCTTGTCAGACTCACTAAATTGTACGTCAACTTTGCAAACGTTTTGAATAACAATTGAGAATATTTTTACTAACTATGACAGACTGCAATTAATTAAATAAAGACTAGCTATGATTAAGTTATAAATAATTAATAGAAGGATCTAAAGTTATGATTATCCTAATTGATGGAATCCCTTCCGGTTATGTTTCACATAGATTTGCCTAATCGTCTCTGTCAATCATGAGCATTCTTATTACTATAAATCTCTCTCGAGTAATCGTAACAATATACTAGATGCACTCTCCCGAGTTACGCTACCAGGCTTTGTTTATTACAGCTCACTTTAGATTGCACACAAGGATTCATTATCCCTAATCGTGCATTTAATCTCAGTTATTGGTCCCTCATATACTTTGGGAGTGGTGTTGCTAAACAATTACAAAAATATGCACTCTGTCTCGAGTTATGCATACTAAATGGGCACAACTAATTGAGGATCTTATCAATTAACTACAACAAAAACGTAGTTGAACAAGTAGATATTAAGCCAGGAAAGCTATATTAACATAACATGAAGTTTATCCTTCAATAGGTTCTATCAAAACCATAGATTAAGGAATTAGCTACTCATAGCAAAACAAGATAAAACTACCAAAGTGTTCATAATACACAATCGTATTAACAAAGAGAAGATAAAAAAACTTTAATGGTTGGTTGCTCTTCTCAGACTTATTCTTGCCTCCAAATTAGTCTAAAAACAAGCTTCACCTTCTTTTGGGCGAGTTTGCAATAAGTTTTCCCCGATTTATACTTTAGTCCCAAAAGTTCTAGATAGCGACACAGTCTACAGCGGCCACGGCAGAACGCGACGTGACTGCGGTGATACTCGAATATTCTGCCTCGCTTCCTTGGCTTGCCGCGATCCAGTCACGCTCGACCGGGGTCGTGGTGTCCTTCAACCCAGTCATTCTTTGCCTCTTTTCTTACTTATTTTCGTTCATGTTCTTCTTGATTGGCCTTTTATGCATATTATTGACTTCCAAAAGACTACATAGTCTCTTCCTAAACCGGATTAGTCCTTGCGAAGCAAAAGAACACCAATTATAGTATTTTGTTATCATTTAACCTTTAAAACAACAATTAAGCATGATAAATTTAGGGTGTAAATATCGTCTATATAGCCTATTATCAAAACCAAAAAAAGAAAGATTAGTGTTCTTATGACTATTTTATATTGTTTACACCATTAGGTCCCGTTCCTTTTTGCGTGTAGGGATGTATGTAAGTCGCGTTGGTTCGGATTTTGTAATTAACAAACCAAATGAATTGTGTCTGGTTATTAATCTCGGGTTTTCGGGTTATTCGGGGTTTTTTGAATTTTTTCCGGAAAAATCTTTGTAGCACCAAACATATAATTTGTGCTCAAAATATTTCTTTAATCCTAGTAAGATACAACTATATAAGGTATTTTCCAAGAAAATAACACAAAATATGATATGTGGCATGACATTATCCTGAAATATTCAACAATAAAGATAATAAAACTATATAAGTTAAATATTCTTAAATAAAAAGCTATAATAAGAATAAACATAATCTAAAAGTACTAAGTCATGCTAAAATAAATAGATTAATAAGAGAGTATTAATTACATAACTAAACACTAGAGAAAAAATAAAAATAGGTTATGCATTTTTATCTAACTAAATAATTGCAAAACAAAGATTAGATATTCAATATGTTATCGTTCGTAGTGTTGAACTGAATGTCTTTTATTAGCATTAATATTGATTTGATTTTAATTTGGGCTTTTGTTAGCATTATTTAAGTTACTAATATTAATGGCCACAAAACTTATTGAAACATACAAAACTTCTAAGTCAAACCTTGAAATAATATCTTAAAAGATAAAATTATAAAAAGTTTAAAAAATATTTATAAATTAGCTCACAATAAGTATATTTATATATTCAGCATACTTAAACTTTCTATATATGTAATATCGGGTTGGTTTGATTTCGGTTTGGTTTTCTTTAGTTAAAATCAAACCAAACTAATTATTATCTTTTTTTTCTAGTGCCAAACATAATCAATAAATTATAGTCGGAGATTTTTCCCGGTCTGACTCGAATTATGGGATTAGTGTGATTTCTTTGTAAACTGTACACCCCTATTTGTTTGTATTCAAGGCCAAACATAAAAGGGAAATTACCAGCTATGTCCATTTAGAAGTAGCTTATTACAAAAATTGGCCAATTGATAAAATATTACTAATATTAGCCAAAATGGCCAATTAGCTATCTGTAGCAAAAAAAAATATTAATTTTTTATTTACTTTTGAGTGAGTACTATTAGAATAGGTTGGTATATCTTAAGGAGCTTGAATCTCAGTTTTGAGTTGATTTGGTGAAGTTTTGAGGTGGTTTGAATTGAAAATTCGAAGTAAAAACTGAATATGAAAAAAATAATACGTGTATCACAGTGTGTATCACATAGATATCATATTTGTATTGATTGTGTATCACATATATATCCATGTATATATGTGTGTGAGATAAATGTGTCACAGAAGAATTTTTTGACATCGATTTAGTTACGAATTTTGATATAAAACCAGTCCAAATCACCTCCAATCTTCCTAAAATTTTATATATTGACTTAACTATATGTTTTCAATGAACTTTGATTATATCTATTATAAACATTTCTTATTTATTTTTATTATTGGAATATTGACTAGAGGTTGGTAAGTTGAAAGTTATGCGCGACATATGTGCAAGTTTCCAACATAAAATAGAGATAGTTTCGGGTTAAAAATAAAACAAAACAAATTTCCTAGAGAGTCCACTGAAAAACTTTACAACCATAGGAACACACCATCTGAAGAAGGTAGAAGAGTAAACACCAGCAACCTGGGAGAGCTCACGGTAAGCAAGTTCCCCTTTTCCCTCTCTCTCTGTCTCTCTCTTTAAATTTTATTTTGCGGTGTTGGGTGGGTGGGAGGGGGTTGTCTTCGGTAATACTTGATTCTTGAAATTGGGGTTTGGCTTTGGAATATGAAATTAAACTATGCCTTGAATTCATGATTATTGGACCTTTAAAGTGGAAACTTTTATTTATTTATTTATTTTGATTTGGTAAACACCCGCAAAAAAAAAAAAAAGAAGAATAATCCCTCCCAGGCTTAGCATAAAGACTTCGATGATTAGGTTACTGATGAAACATGAATATGTATTACAACAAAATGAAGGCAATATGGATGGGAAAGAACTTTGCTTGAGCTTTGGCATTTGTGGTATTTTTTTTTATTTGCACCGGATGTCCGAGTCTCTTCGAGCCCGGCTAATCCCGGGGTGCACAGGTCTCGGCAAGGAGTTTTCCACAAGTGCACCACGGTTAATTCAGGTTTTTTTCAAGTCCGATAGCCCTCAGAAATTGTTTGCACCCACCTTGAAAGGGAGCAAGCCCCAAGGCTCAAGTCAATTGACGCCAGGTCAATCCCTGAGGGTTAATTTGTGGTATTTATTTATTCAAGTTTGTATACAGCACATGACGATGTGTAGCAAAAGTAATTTCCATGTATGTTGTCCTTGTGTACAAAATTTTGTTAGGTGCTAGCTAAGTGTTGTATCAACTTGCGATTCGAGTGGCAAAAGTTGATGGATTTGGGACTTAGGTCATTGATTCGAGCCCATGCTCCAAGCGAACTAAGCATGATATTTAAGTGGAGAAGGATAGAGGTGCAGACCCATTATCCCCGAGTTTCGGATGCTGCAATTAGTCCTAAGGAGTTGACCCCAAATAGATTTATCGGTCATAAGAAAAGGGGTTGTATCAACTGAGTTTCTCTTTCGCCAAAGAAAGATAGTTTGGGAAACAGATAGCAGGAGTCGAGGAAGGTACAAAAACAAAAGTTCCTTTGAATAGCGAGGCACAAAAAGACAGTGGAGAGTCTGGAGACTCCTTTGTTAGTAACGTTATTAATAGTTGCACCTGTGTCATATTTTTTGATAAGTAAAGTAGTTTAATCACACTAAATTGAAAGCACCAAGGGCTGTAAAAGCATTGCGACTCTTCCTTCTGTAGCTATCTAGTTTGTTCATGTTTCTTACCTATATCACGATAAATTTTGCTAATCTGTTAGAATCTTAAGTTTACACATTTCTCGAAACTTCTGCAAAGCACCTCAAGGTGGTTGAACACTCTATAAGACTATAACTGCTTTAGGCGTTGCCTAATCAGTTTCTGAAAGAAAATAAATTCCATACATCTTTCACTGCCTTAATTTGCAAATAAGAGATGATTCATTGTTTTTCCCTCCTTTCCCAGTTCACATGACTATGTGCTTTTTCAGTATCCAGTTAACAAGCTAGTTTAGGAGTGCATCTTCCAATCCACACCCAGATATTCATTTTCTATTGAGGATGAGCGTGACTCTTCCTTGCTTTCACAGATATGTTCTGAATATGGCTATGACTTCTTCTAAACTCAAAGACAACAGCTTTGGTAAAGTCTTATATTAAACGGTACCAAGCTGGTACCGGAACAATATTAATCTAATAGATGTAGACATACATACTTCCAACTTCCAACTAAGCTAATTGAGTGCAAATCTGGTGCTCAATCAAACTCATCTCATCTCTTGAAGATGCATTTATGCTGAAAGTAGAAGATTCTCAAAACGTTTTTCTTAGCTATTGCCAAAATTTCTAAAATAATCTTCACTGTGAAGCCATCCTACCTTCATAACATTTCTCCTGCTTGTGAATTTACTGCTTCAATAACTCTCTTCTGGTACACCTGGTAAAATGAATATTTTCCACTTTTGGCCACTAGTGCTAAGTGTCAGAATAGATTCTGATGAAAGTACGGGATTTCGTTCATATTCTTATTTGCGTCCTTGATTGTTCTACCATTAATGAACAATTTGAAGATACCGTAGTAGCGATAATGTGCATTTGCCATTCTACACAAAATTTAATGTTTTTGTCTGCTTCCTTGATGCACCATGCTCTATATTTTTGTTGCCATATGATGTCCTTTATTAATGCCAATCTGCTCAGGTATCTGTTCGGCATTTTCATTATAAATCCTTTTGGTCTACTTCTTGGACTTAGTTGCGCTGTCAAGAGGTTGAGAGTCCTTAACTTTCCTGGAATCTCGAGTTTCGTCTCTTCCAGTTCAAACACTTATTTTTTTCCATTTATGAACATCCCCTTTCCTATTTCAGCATCACGACCAACACAAACTCTGTGCTTCCCGTTGCATGGTAGGACTCCAACCAGTTCTGTACTTGGTCTTCAGGCCCTTCCTTTCATAACTGCGTGTTCTCTAATCTGAGAGGTCTCTTGATTATCTATCCAAATCCAGCATCATGGAGAAGTGATCATAAAGAAGTCTTCTCTGTAAGACTCTTGTATTTGCATATTCTCTTTCCAATTACCTGAGATTAATAGCCTGTATGGCCAAGCTTCTAAAATCAGCTTATTTTGAGAAGTGCTTTTTTCAAAAGTACTTTTGGTGAGAATCAGTTTGTGTTTGACTAATTAATATGAAAATCACTTTTGAGTAGTAAATAGTGTTTGGCCAAGCTTTTGAAAACTGCTTCTAAGTGTATTTTTCTTAAAAGTGCTTCTCAGAAACGTGCTTTTGGAGAGAAGCTACATTTTTCTGCTTCTGCTTCTCCTCAAAAGCAACTTTTTTTATTCGAAAAACTTGGCCAAACACCTCAATTTTTTGCCAATATGCTTTTGGCCACAAAAAAAAAGAAGCTTGGCTATAAAATTGTTCAAGCCTGGAAAACTTCCATGTGTTTCCTCCACTCAGACCAAGTGAAATTTCCTTCTATCAATGGAATGTCTATCAAGTCCATATCCAGAATTAAGTATGATCATTGTGATAAGTACATGACTTATTTGAACTTTCTTCCAGAAAATTCATCTTAGGTCCATGGGTGTTGGAAAACACCAGGAGAAATTGCTAATGACAAATTCAAGCGAATAGGAAATAGAGTAGTTTCCAGCAAGTTTTTCTAGACATGGTTAACCTCCTATCTCGCATAACTACACTTTTACAAACACTGGTGCTACTCACTCTGGCTTGTATAGCTCATAGGATTTTTCGTCTATTTTATATAACAGTTTCACTATTTCCCATTGTCGATGAACCTCTCCAATATCACAGGCAAGTCCCTCACTGCTGTATCATTTGCCAACTCGGCAATGATTACTACTGCTCTTCTTATCTTGGTTAGCCTGAACAACAAATCTGCCATAGAGTTGGAATTTCTTATGAATTGCTACTCATTTTTGGTTTTTGCATCTTTTTGCTTTCTGATGCTAGTCATAAGACCAGCGATGTCTTAAGCTCTGTTTATCCAACTATTATTGTGCTTGCCGATCCTCTCCTCTTCCGATGATGCTGAACCACACTGTTTCACTATGTTTTATTTCCTCAAAGGGTTTCCCTTCATCAAGAAAGTCTCCCCTCTCTCCCCTTCTTTGGGACTGCCATTTCTCTTGGGCCAAAAGAGCAGAAATAACTGGAGAAGACAACTGAGGACACTGGCGCCAACCCGTTTCAGCCACGATCGCGGTGCTGCAACTCGTGCCGGTGTGCACGGACACACATATTGCTCTTTTAATCGCGTTAAGTTGGTTGCAGCGTGATTAGCACTTAGATGATATATTTGTTTCATGAGTAATTTTTTATGCTATCAAAATTATGTAAACTGTGGTTACCTCTTTCTAAGATGCTGGTCAGTTGCTTGTGTTTAGGTGAAATTTGGCGTTACTCATCATGGAAACTTCAGATAAAGAGTATGCTGCTTTTGGAGAGAAAGTGAAACGTACTATATTCATTGACAGCCTTTCACCTGTGGCTACTGAAGCTGTTGTTAAAGCTGCTCTTGACCAATTTGGGAATGTCATTCAGGTCAAGTTTATCCCAAACTACCTTGAACCAAAGAACATTGGACAAGCTGCATTGGTTGAGGTGGAAAATGCAGACCAGGCGAAAACTATTATCTCTGAGTTAAGCAATTCCCCATTTATGATATGTGGTATGCCAAGGCCAGTCAGGGCACGTGCTGCTGAAGCAGAGATGTTTGATGACCGTCCTAGAAAACCTGGTCGTAAGATAGTATGCCGATGGTTGGACTCTAGTGATCCGGATTTTGAGGTGGCCAAAAAAATCAAGCTTACGGTTAGAAAACAGGCAGAGGAATCCAAGTTTTTGCTCAAGGTAAACTTTCGTTTTTACTTGCAGTGTATATCTCAGATTTAAGTATTCCTGATGTTAGAAGTTCATTTTCTCTATGTAGCATCAACTGGAGGAGGAAGAAGATCTTTCGAAGAAACAGACGGAGACCTTGAATGCAAGCTATAAGAAGTTTGAAATCATAGAAAGTGTTGTTAGCAACAAAGTCGCTACACGGTTGGCAGAACGTTACAGAGTGCGTGTTGCAGATGCTGAGCATTAAGCTCATTGTTCGAATACTTTGCACAACAAACTAGCGTAGACCTAAAGATTCAACTTCTAGGCGATTGACATGTTTTGCTTATGAAGATCATATTTCAGGCAGTAGAGTTGAATCTATAAATCCCTGTATTCACTTGATCATGAATTGTCATTTGGCCTAAATTTTACTTAATTATGTGTGTGTGTGAGTGTGTGTGTGTGTGGGGTTTTCTTTTTCCTTTCCGTGGCCAGGAGAAAGATGTAGTTATAACCATAGTAAAGCAGCAAAAGAAAACAGTACATACTTGGTACAAAGTCGCAACAAACTGGACTTGAACAACATACGTTAAAGATTTTCATAAAACAACACAAGAATTTAAATAAAACATACTTTTAACAAAAGTCACAAATTGCCTTACAGCTTGTTTGGATGATTGTTCCTATTGTATCGTACTTTATTGTTATCTAAAAGGAATATTTGTTTTGATTATTTATTTAAAAGTAATTATATCGTACTGTTAAATACATTGTTCCGGAACAACCAAAAGCCCCATTTTTTGAAACAACCGAATTGATGTAGTATGATTGTTTCGTATTTTCTTTTCCAATTATGCCCTTACTTATTATTCCATAATTCTATTTTATTATTTTTTTTTTATTTTAACTCCAAATCTCCAACTTATTGACCTACTTTATCCATGCCATCTTTTTCAGAGTTGGTTTGTGTCGTTCTTTAATTTTCATACAAATCTCTGTTTGTTTCTATATCTCTTTCCATCATATTAGATTTTTTTTTTGCGGTAATGATCGTTAAGTTTTTTCTTCAAGTTTTTGCTCTTGTTTCCAAGCTATATAATTGGTGATAAATAAGTAGAAAGAGGTTTCTTAAATTATTTTTATACGTAATTCTTGATAAATTTTGTTTAAAACAATTGAGTATATTTTAGTAAACTTATCAGTTACAGTACAGTACTATACAGTCAAATCAAATAACAAAAATGTTATTTACCAACAACAAACGATACAATCTATTTAAATGTTGAATCAATAAAATAATACAGTATAATATAATATAATATAATACATCATTTTATAAAATGATGTGTAACAATGTTCCAAACATAGCGTTAGACAAGACAATTTATTACTCATAAAATTAGACAGACGAGAAGACGGTTTGAATTAAAGATTTGGAGCAGGAATAGCAAACTCCAGAAGCTCCGGATGTCTTTCAAATATAGAAATGTCTTGTTCGTCCAACATGACTATGGCTTCAACTCCACCTCCACAAGTTTCTCTTTCTCCTTTCTCATTTTACTAACCAATCATGGACAGTTCATTTCCCTTTCATCGGTTATTGGCACCAAAAATCCAGATATAATATTTCCAGATGCATCGTGTGACAAAGATGGGTTCAGCCTTTGGTGCATATCTGCCACTTGAAACAAGGAAGATGGTCTAAATGAACCAAAATTCGCTCTTCGTGCAGCTGCAGCACATTTATGAAGGAGTGCGGTCAGAACTTCGGCTCGAGTAGGATTGCATACTCCTGAATCCATAGAAATTATGGCTCTGAGTGCATTTACTTTCGCAGCAGGAAAAACCAATCTTTTCCCTAGATATCCGGTCGGTTCTTCTGACTTCATAGACTTTGACAGAATAGAAGGATCAGTAGATTGAGGGTAGATGGAGTCTTCAACAAATTGAGGACAAGATAAATTTGTTATATCACGGCTCAAAACCCCCCAGTTGTACAAGAAACTACTGGCGGTGCAACCATCTCCAATCTTGTGCGATAAGCATCCACCAACTGCTATTCCTCCACAATCAAAATGGCTTACCTGATCATAATCTGGATTAGTCGGGCCTTAGAGTGGCAAACGGGTGGGTCGGGTCGAAAACGGGTAATGAAAAAACTGAATAAATTATGTGACCCGATCCATATTTAATATGGATAAAAAACGGGTTAACCGACAGATAATATGGTTCCATGACCGCTTGAATATGATCACTTTTGAAAGAATTCTTAGTCTCCCAAACTTAAGAAACTCCAAATTTGAAACTTCACAAATGTAAAAGTTAAACTCATTAGTTATCCATTTTCTAAATAAATAATGGAGTATGATTTTTATCTATATTTGACCCATTTTTAAAAAAGTTTATTATCCAATCATTTTTCTAGTGGATAATATTAGTAGTTAACTGCTTTTTATAACGATTTTGCCACTACTAGTGGGGTCAGTATAGTCAATTATATCTCTATAACAGTTTCATTTGTTCCTTATACTTTTGGATGATATAGTGAGTTGTTATATTGACAAGAGGGGTTGCTCTGATGGTAAGCAACCTCCACTTCCAACCGAGAGGTTGTGAGTTCGAGTCTCCCCAAGAGCAAGGTGGGAAGTTCTTGGAGGGAAGGATGCCGGGGTCTATTTGGGAACAGCATCTCTACCCAAGGGTAGGGGCAAGGTCTGCGTACACACTACCTTCCCCAGATCCCACTAAGTGGGATTATACTGGGTTGTTGTTGTTGTTATATAGTGAGTTGTTATAGAAAACACATACTCACTCCGTTCCAATTTATGTGAACCTGTTTGACCGTACACGAAGTTTAAGAAAAAAATGAAGACTTTTGGAATTTATAGTCCTAATTATAATAGAATATGAGATTTGGTTCCGGAAATATTTGACTTTTATAGAAAAGTCTACTAAGTGGGATTATACTGGGTTGTTGTTGTTATATAGTGAGTTGTTATAGAAAACACATACTCACTCCGTTCCAATTTATGTGAACCTGTTTGACCGGACACGAAGTCTAAGAAAAAAATGAAGACTTTTGGAATTTATAGTCCTAATTATAATAGAATATGAGATTTGGTTCCGGAAATATTTGACTTTTATAGAAAAGTCTTGTTATAGAAAGTTCTGACTGTGCAAATATATGGGGCCTCCGGACACCAAATGGTTAAACCAAAAAATAATTTACCTGAGTTATAGCTAAATTTCCTTCATTGTGGCCGTGAGGTTGGTCTACTGGAAAAACTACATGTTCAGCATCAGTGTAAGGGTAGAAAAATGAAATAGGAATAGAAGAATGAAAAACCTGATCAACAAAAGAAAATTTGTCAGTTCTAAGAGGAGGAGTGGGAATAGAGGGTTTTGATGATCTTCTTGGAAATTAAAGAAACAAGTGACGATGCCACCATTATGCTTCCAAGTCTTAAGAAATACTTCAATTCTTTTTTGTTTGATTAGCTATTTGAGAGAGTTACGTACATACATATATACATGTATGTCTTACTGTTTAATTTCTGTGCATTAATATTGTACAACTATTTTGCACCATCAAGTTAAGTTACCAACATTAAATTGTAACTATATAGCTGATATGATAACATGAAATTATCCATATATATATAAAAAAGAAAATTGATGTTATGACATCTAAGTTGAAGAGATCGTGAACAAAAACTTTCCCAAAATCTTTTTTTAATACTAGGTATTATGTTGTTAGGGGCGACTCCAACTCATATGGGGCCTAAGGCCAAAATTTAATATGGGGCCTAAAACCAAATATTGTATCTTTGTCAGATTTCTCATAGACCTCTTCTTCAATTTGGATTTTGTTATCATATGACTCAAAGTTAGTGACTTGTTCATCTTCACAATATTCTTTTACATTTTACGATTTAGTTTTTCATTATTTGTCAAAAATTCCTAAGAACTCCTTTATGAGATTTTACTAAATTATTAACTTTTCTTTTCTTTTGGATTTTTGAATATTCGGATGCATATTTTCTTGTAGACATATTTATATTCTAAAAAAAATTAAACAGTATGACATAGTAAAATTAATTAAAGAAAAAATAACAAATAAAAATAATACTAGAAAATTAGAATAATATTATCGGACTAACTGATTCAAGAAGTTTGAAGACTTTGATTACAAATTATCTAGTTGTTGACTTGTTGGAGTCTAGGAGAAAGAAAAAAATCTACCAGAAAGAAGATGAGCATGAATAAAAAGGAATGAAGAAGGTATGTCAGTGTGTCTCATTCTCCTATATGGAATATGAAGAATGAAATGAAATTGAAATGTTGGATTGAGTCTTGGAATTATTTAGGTAGAAGAGCAAAAAATAAAATTGTTAAATCTAATCCAAGTGACAACTATTTTTTAATAATATTTTAAGCTTTACTTTTTAATATATTAAAATTTTTTCTTTTTGTTTATATATGAAAAGTTTAAAACTACTATATATGTTTTATTTTTTAAAAAAATCTATAAACCTATAAAATATATAATATTCTTAAAAAATGGGGGCCTCCCAAAATTGGGGGCCTAAGACAATTGCCTTACCCCCATACACTATAGAGCCAGCACTGTATGTTGTTGTAAATATGTCATAAGTAGGCTGCAACAACAGTATACCCTGTATTATCCCACGTCGTGAGTTGTGTGTTATTCTTATCTTGTAAGAATAAAAATATTGTTTCCAATAGACTTTTGGTTCAAAAAAATTATAAATAGCTACTGCCAAGTGGCTAATTTCTCGAAGTTTTAATTGTAAAGTCGAGGGAAAATAAATAAAACAGCCTAAAACGCCGCACACTACTTAACTAGTTTCGTCTCCTATGCAATTAAATGATGCAAAAAAGTACATCCACATTCTTATCTCGGGATGAAGAAGACATTGGGAGAAATACTTCTAATGAAAAACCTAATGCGACCAAAATTGGGAAAGCTCAAAAGTCAAAACCATGTAGGGGTTGGCTTAATTAATGGATCATTCAATGTGTGTGTGGGTAATTGACTGCTAGCTATTAGATTCTCCTGATGAGAACGCATTAACAGCGGAATAAAATAGTCAGGATCACTTTCACGTAATATGGACAATAAATAATTATAAATTATAATCAAACATAAAATTGATATTTATCTCTTAAAATGTGACCGTGATTGCAAAAAATGCATACAAGCAAGAGCGGAACCATCCGCGAAATTATCTTCCAGTTCAAGCCTTCTGCTGTGTGACCCAAATAATATTCGAAATTGGCAAAACTCATATGGGCAAGTTTCTCCTAGAAAAACCGTAAAGTTAAAACTATCACATCCTTATGGAATAAGACCATTTTATATAGCCACATATTTTATGGTTTCAAACCTTTTTCTAATCTTTCTTTTCCACAAAGAATATGATTCTATTTAATTCGTTATTATTCATACATAACAGAAACCACACAATTTAATTAGCGTGACTTTCTATTATGGACTTAATTAAAACATTTGAATTAATACTACCATAATAAATTACGAATGTATCACTAAAAATTTGTAACTTCACTCCTCAATTCAATTTCAAAATTCTTCCATTAAACCTTATTTAACTCCCTATATTACGATTCAAATACTAATAAAATAATTAAATTTATAATTCATTGATTATTTTCTTTAGACTTTCACTTAACTTATTTTATGTGACGGGTGCAAAATCCACCTACATGGTTTACACATGAAAAATTATACGCTTTCATAAAGGTGTATCATCATTCTCTAGACCGAGACATGAATTCCATCAACTAACTATTACTTTGCCAATGTATATTATCATTGTCCAATTTACCAAGCATATTCAATTCATCCACAAATGAATTTCGCCTTTTAATAAATAAAATAAATAAATAATATACACAAATAATAATGATTATATCAAGATTAAGAGTATAAGTATATTTAATAGACTAGAGACTTATTTATTAAGCCAGTATAAAATACTTATCTTTACTTGGTTCATTCTATACATACAAAATGTACTAGCACAAGAAGTAATAATTATACCATTCTCATAATCCAGATAAATTATATATAATCTTGTTCTACAATTATTCCTGATGGTTTGTCCAATTCCATCATTAGATTGTGAACTCAAACCTTTTACTCATAAGAACTGATGATTTAATCTTTTGTGTATAAGTTAAACTCTCTACACAAAATCATCTACTATATAAGCAAAGGATAAAAACTAATATATGATCTATTTAAATTTTTTGTTCAAATTGAATAAACAATTCTTTCATAATAAAAACTATAACCAAACCAAACACATGGTTAATAGAATATATCCCAACAATCTCCCACTTAGACTTTTAACCATGATAACTGTAAGAATATACTATATCTAAACACATGGGTAATAGTATATACCCCAATAACCTTCTGCTTAGACTTATCATAACCATGCATCTACAACTTTCAAAGGAATTCGTTTTACACGAGTATCAAAAGTCTTTGCCAATATGCTTTTATTAAAAAACTTGCCAAGTATTTTCTGATTCAATCTTTGTCAAGTAGTGCTTTATCGAACTAACTAGTTTGGTATTAAGCTCTTCAAGGATCTTATTATGGAACTCTCACAAGAGTACATACCAAACAATGATTTTCTTTACTATTCTCCCACTACGATAAAATACAACTAATATTATCTTCATTACCCTTCGGTATTGAAATATTAATGACTTTTTCCCGTAGTGTTATCTGCTCAACATCACTGCCACTACTTAGAGGTAGTAGATTTTGTTTTGTCTATTAATGTTTCTCTCGCTGCTTAAATGCAATGGAACATCACTTCTGGCGAGTTATATGTTCTTGAGCCTATGAATATTCATATGATTCATTCGTTATTTCTTTGCTTAGTTATTGTAAAACTAGTTTGCTCATATGAATATAAGTTATTAAATAATCCTATTATAGAGAACTTGTGACGATCTAATCGGCCGTTTTGAGTACTAGCCTTAAGTTTTATGATTCAAGACCCCCTGCAGCTTTATTTGACATTTATTGGTTTTCTTACATGGTTCGTGTCTCTTTTTGATACGTTTTTATGTGAAATATTGAAGAAAATAAAAATTTTGACTAAATATGAGGGGCTAGAGTTGACCACACTCAATATTTTGGGTAAACGGTCCCGGATAGGTATTTTGACAATTTCGCTAGGTTCATATTATAATTTTGGATTTGGGTATGTGCCCAAAATTAAATTTTGAGGTTCTTAATTTGATTTGACTTGTTTTTCCGAAAGTTGGCAATTTGAATATTTAGAAATTCTTTAGCTTTTATTGTAGGTTGACATTACAGTTATCGAGTTCAGATATTGATTTTGAGACTTGGAATTAGTCCAATTTACTATTTGAAACTTGTATGTAAAATTCGGTATCATACGGAGTTGGTTTGATATGATTCAGACGCTTGGTTGCGATTTTAGAGATTCTTAAGTTTTATTTTGAATTTCATGCGTTTTGATATTTGATTCATGGTTCTAGATATTATTTTGGTATTTTGATCGTGCGAGCGTGCTTGTATGGCTTTTGACTTATGTGGATATTTAGTTTGGAGCCCCAAGGGATCATGTGAGTTTTGGATATGATTCAGATTAGATTGAGCTGGTCATAGGTTGCTGGTGTGCTGGTGCTGCATTTGTCGCAATTGCGAGCACCAACACTGCAATTTCTAAGAGAACAAGGGAGGTTTAGATGTTGTAAATATGATTCCCTCTTCGTATTTGCGAAGAGATTTGCGAAGACAATTAGGATTGGGTTGGGTCGCATTTGCAACCATTGTCTCAATTTTCTAAAGAAGGTTGCCATTGTAATCGTATTTGTGAAGACTTCATCACAATTACGACATCTGTACGGGCTGTCAAGGGTTGTTTTCGCGATCCTTGAGCTGCAACTGTGAGGATTCTTAAATGCTAATCCAAGGTCACATTTGCGACATTTGTAGCTAAATAAAAGGACTGGAAGATGGGATTTTAGTCTCAATTTTTATATTTTAAACCCTAGATTCGGTAAGAGGCGATTTTTAGAGGGTATTATACATGAGATTTAATATCAAATTCATGAGAATCTAAGAGAAATTTTGGGAATTTTTGTCTATATTATGAAAAAAATAAAAAATTGGGATTTGAGAGTCGAATTGGACTCGGATTTTAAGAAAAATATATATATGGACTCGTAGGGTTATAGGTAGTCGAGATCTACCCTTAGACTTATGTTTTGACCGGGCAGGCCTAGGTAGACGTTTAACGACTTTTTCCAAATTTATTAAAGATCAAATGTTTTTCACTTGTGGGTAGTTTCTAAAGCATCATTCAAATTATTTGAACTTCATTTGGCTAGATTTGACTAGTTTGAAGGCTAATTCTAAATGAAAGATCTTCGTTGAGTGTTTATTGGATTACAAAAAGAGGTAAGTGTTGTGCCTAATTTTGACTAGAAGAAATTATTACATGTTGGTTGTGACGACCCGACTAGTCATCTCATGAGTTACCGCTCAATTTCCCCTATTTTTGCTTATTTATACTTCGTTATTTTTGTTTTATGTGATCAAGTTGATTAGTTTGCATTCAGAGTGGATTGGGCAAGAAATGAGCCACTTGGTCTCCTTTAAGAAGGTTTAAGTTAGAAAAGTCAATCGAATATTGTCTTATATGTTAGAGGGATTAAATGTTAGTTCCGATGGTTTGGCTAACTTCAGGAAGTGATTTATGACTTAGGAGTGTGAGCAGAATTGGTTTGGAGGTCTGGTGTAGAATTGGGCTTGAATTGGCGAAGTTGGTATTTTGGAAATTTTTGGTTGATAGGTAAGATTTTGAGGGTCGGATTAGAATTCCAAGAGTTCATGTAGCTTCATTAGGTCATTTAGGATGCGTGTGCAAAATTTCAGGTCATTCGGACGTGGTTTGGTTGGTTTTTTTAAATCAAAAGCGTGTTTCGAAAGTTTTTAGAAAATTTAGGCTTGAATTCGATGTGAATTGGTGGATATTATGTTGTTTGAGGTTTTTGATGATTGGAACAAGTTTGAATAAGGTTCTAAGATGTGTTTTTGCTTTTTGTTGAGGTCTCGTGGGCCTCGTGTGAGTTTTGGGTGGTCAATTGGGCTATTTTTGGAGTTGGAATGCTGCCGAAAAACAGTTCAGGTGTTGCATACATTTAAGCCTTCACGATCGCGTGGGGTATATCGCGATCGTGTAGAAGGAATTTTGAAGGCTAGAATTTATACCTTCGCGTTCGCATAGGTGGCCTCGAGTTCGCGGAAGGCTGGGAGCTTGTTCTTCGAGTTCGCATGAGGCTGTCCGCTTTCGCGTATATGAAATGGGGTCCAAGAGGTATTACTCTTCGTGTTCGCATTTGATGTCTTGCATTCACATAGGTCTGGGAAGATGAAGCATTACGTTCGCAGGGTATGTATCACATTTGCGTAGCATGTTTTGTGGTCTTGGAAATATTCTCTTCGTGATCGCGATTCTTGGGCCGCAATCGTGATGAAGAAAGGTCTGAACTGGGAAGAAAGTTTTTAAGTTATTTCATCCGCGATTGTGAGTCATTTTTCCTCCATAGTTGATCATTTTTGAGAACTTTTTGAGGGACATTAAAGAGGGAAGGAGAATCTATTGGAGGTAATATTTTTGAACATAAAACGTGATTCTATTGTGAAATCAACCTAGAAAATCATGGAACTTAAGCTAAAAATGGAAGAACTAGGGCTTGAGATATTAAACTTTTTAATTGGGATTTGAAGGACCATTTGAGGCCGGATTTGAGAACTTTTGATATGTATAAACTCGTGGAGTGATGATGAATCTAAATATGTGAAAATGTTTGAGTTTCGAGAAGTGGGCTCGGGGCTCGGGTTTTGTTAATTTCGGGATTTTTGATATTTTTTGATTGTTTTCACTTGTGCTTTGCTCCCTTAGCATATTGTGACAGATTCGTTCTAATTTGGATAGATTCGACGCATGTGGAGGCCGATTCGAGGGAAAAAGGCATCGCAAGTTAGAGTTGGAGCCGATTCGAGGTGAGTAATGATTGTAAATGACGTTCTAAGGGTTTGAAACCCCGAATTACACATCGTAGTGCTATATTGAGGTGAGACACACACTTGATGATGAGCTTGAGATCATTTACTTTTGGGGATTGTGACTCGGTCCATCCCGATTGATGATTTTATCGCGTATTCGACTGAAACTTATTTGTTATCATCATGATTTAGGTTGATTGCCATATTTAGGCTCCGTGCCAATTTGAACCATACGGGGATTTTAATCACTATTTCCTCACTGTTTTGACTTATTACTTAAACTCAGTCCTGTTTCTATCCACTACTTTACAAATTCAGCCACTTTTACTCATATTTGAGACTTAAATAATATTTCTAAATGATGTTTTGGGATGAGAACTACTGTTTTACTAATGCCCAATGGGCTTGTGATGAATTTTTTGACCGAGTGCGACCGAGAGCCATATGTGGGGATACACTGAGTGATATGAGGTCGAGGTCCTGAGATACATTTATGCGCCACGAGGTTGCTTGATATTGCGCTTGGGCCATAAGGGGCCCATCCGGAGTCTGCACACCCACAGTGAGCGCGGGTACCCATTGTGATATGAAAGTGAGCCTTAGGGGCTAATATCGTTCTGAGAGTGAGCCCGATGGACTAATATTGTTCTAAGAGTGAACCCGAGGGGCTGGTACTGTTCTGAGTGATTGATACTGTGCCCAAGGTCAGATTTCTACTTGTTATTTACCTGCCAAATTACCTATTTTACTTTTTAAAAAGGGATTTAACTTTATTTCTTCATTGATTTACTATTTTATGTAATGTTACTACTTATGTATAAAATGCTTTGTGTTTTCGCATTTTTTCTTTCTTTCAGCCATTATTTATATTTATTACTCACTAGGTTGGAGTACTCACATTACTCCCTGCATCGTGTGTGCAGATTTAGGCATAGCAGATTCTGCTCTTGAGTGCTGATCCTCCCAGTCCTGGCGGTGTTTTGGAGACTACAAGGTAGCTGTTGGCGTCCGCAGCCCCGCGCCTCCCTTATCTTATTATTTCTATGTTCTTCAAACTATTGTATCGGATTTCATATTTAGTATGCTTGTATCAAGATCCTTAGTTTCTCATGACTTGTGACAACCCGATTAGGGCAGTGCCGGGATAGTTCTACTATTATTATCTATACTTTTGAATTATTGCTATCATATCATATTTTAAATTGCTTTATTTTAATTAACTACTTAAAGCGGTGTATTTTGTTGGACTGGCTGGCCTTGTCTTCACGAGGGGCGCCATCACGACTGTTTTTGGTGTTAGGACCGTGACAAGTTGTTATTAGAGCCTAGGTTACATAGGTCTCATTAGTCATAAGCAGGTTTAGTAGAGTCTCGCGGATCGGTACGGAGTCATCTGTATTTATCCTCGAGAGGCTGCATAACCTTTTAGGAAAAATTTCATTTTCAAAATTCTTGTCGTACGACCTTGTTGATCCGAGAACTAAACTTCTGTTATTCTATTCTCTCACAGATGGTCAGGACGCGAGCTACCGGACGAGGTGGACGACCACCAGTGCCACCTTGTGATGCCACCATAGGCCATGGATGCGGTCGTAGTCGTGGCAGTGTCAGAGCAGCGACGATAGCACATGTTGATCTACTAGCTACACTAGTTATGGATCAGGCTCCAGCAACACCATTTCAGGCACCAGCTGTGCCCATTTTGATCTTGGGTCTACAGGATGCCTTGGCATATATCTTGTCAGTTTGCACTGGCCTGGATCAGGCCGTTTCAGCTACCACAGTAGCAACTACTTCACAGGCCAGTTGTGGCAATCAAACCCCAGCTGCTCGCACACCTGAGCAGGTAGTGTAGGGACTAGAGATGCCGAAGGCACCTTCAGCCTAGCCGGTTGCACCAGCTCAAGAGTTAATGGTACCAGTTATGCCAAATGATGAACAGCGTCATCTTGAGAGGTTTGGTAGACTCCAGCCTCTGTTATTCAATGGTGCTGAGGGAGAGGATGCCCAGGGTTTTCTGGATAAGTGTCAGCAGATTCTCCGTGCAACAAGGATTCTTGAGTCTAGTAGTGTGGCATTTACCACCTTTCAGTTTTCTGGGGCTGCCTTCACTTGGTGGGAGGCGTAGGCCGATTGGTGCAACGCCCTTTACTTAGCACCAAATCTCAACTCTCTTCTTGGAGAAGTATGTATCGCAGTCCCGTAGAGAGGGTAGACAGTTTGAGTGGTTGAAACAGGGGGATATGACTGTGGCACAGTATGAGTCAAGGTTCTATGAGTTGAATCGTCATGCCGTCTGGATGGTTCTGACAGATCGTGAGAGGATCAGGAGATTTGTTGATGGCCTTAACTATCGTCTCCGTATTCTTATGACCAGAGAGAGTGTGTTGGGTGCTATGTTCGAGGAGGTGGTTGATATCGTTCGTGAGATTGCGACAATTCGCTGTTAGGATCGAGAGGAGTGGGAGGCCAAGAGGCCTCAGAATCGGGTAGTTACAGTCGTGCTCCTTCAAGGGGCCAGTTTCAGCATGGTAGTGGTTATTCTTTCAGGCCTACTCAGTCAACCAATACAGAGTTTAACAGGGCATTTTCCGCTTGTGGTTATCATGGGTCTTACTAGGGCTAGCCTTGACTCAGCGCCCTCCCAGCTCAGAATTCATCTCGTGCCCTGTCAGCTTAGGGTTCTTCTATACCGAGTGCATCTGCTATTCACTTCGGTGTGATGGGTATCCTTAAGACCCCTTATCCAGCACCTGGGAGCTGTTTTGAGTGTCGAGAGTTTGGTCATGTGTGGAGGCAGTGTCCTCGTCGTGTTGCTAGTTCATCCCAGCAGAGGGGTCAACCCTTGACTTCTACTCCAGTTACTTTACCACTCGCCCAGCCATCTAGAGGTGGAGGTCAGGCAGCCAGGAGTCGCCCTATAGGGGGAGGTAGATCAGGCGGTGGCCAGTCTCATTTCTATGCTATTCCAGGCAGGCGAGATGCCATTACTTCAGATGCTATTATTACAAGTATTGTTTCAGTCTTCCACAGAGATATCTCTATATTATTTGATTTCGGTTCCAACTTTTCTTACGTGTCCTCATATTTTACTCATTATTTGGGTACGCTCTGGAGTTTCTTGCTTTACCTATTAATTTATCTACCACGGTGGGCGCTACTATTGTTGTAAACCATGTGTACCGATCGTGTGCGGTGACTATTAGGGGTCTGAAGACCTGACTTGATCTATTTCTATTGAGCATTATGGATTTTGATTTCATTTTGGGCATGGATTATTTACCTCCCTGTCGTGCTATTCTAGAATGTCATGTTAAGACAGTCAATTTGGCTATGCCGAGTGTACCGTGGATCGAGGGGCGTGATGTCACTGATTATGTTGCTAGTCGAGTGATTCTCTCTTGAAGGCCCAACGTATGGTTGGGAAGGGTTGCCTTACATATGTAGCATTTGTGAGGGAGTTTGGAGCTGAGACTCCTAGTATTGATTATGTTTTGTGAGAGATTTTCCTAATGTTTTTCCTGCAGAACTGCCGGGCATGCCACCGGACAAGGATGTTGGTTTTAATATTGACGTGGTGCCGAGCACTCAGCCTATTTCCATTTCGTAGTATCGTATGGAACCAACAGGGTTGAAATAATTGAAGGAGCAACTTCAGGAACTTCTAAATAAAGGGTTCATTTGACCTAGTGTGTCGCCTTGGGTATGCCGGTTTTGTTTGTAAAGAAGAAGGATGGCACAATGAGAATACGAATCAATTATAGGCAATTGAACAAGGTAACAATTAAGAACAAGTATCCTTTGGCTCACATTGATGATTTATTTGACCAACTTCAGAGAGAGAGGGTGTTCTCTAAGATTGATCTCCGTTCGGGTTATCACTAGTTGAAGATCAAGGATTCAGTTATTCTTAAGAGTGCTTTCAGGACCAGATATGGTTAGTAAGAGTTTCTTGTTATGTCGTTCGGGCTGACCTATGCCCCAGCATCGTTCATGCATTTGATGAACAATGCATTTCATCCTTATCTAGATTCGTTCGTTATAGTATTCATTGATGATATTTAAGTGTACTCATGTAGTCAGGAGGCACACACGGAGCATTTGAGAGTTGTATTGCAGAGATTGAGAGAGGAGAATCTTTATGCAAAATTCTATAAGTGTGCGTTTTGGCTCAGTTATGTAGCTTTCTTGGGGCACGTGGTGTCCAGCGAGGGTATTCAGGTTGATCCAAAGAAGATAGAGGCAGTTTAGAGTTGGCCTAGACCGTCCTCAACCATAAAGATTCATAGTTTTCTTGGGTTGACAGGCTATTATCACCGGTTTGTTCAGGGATTCTCATCTATCGCATCGCCCTTGACCAAGTTAACTCAAAAGAGTGCTCCATTTGTATGGTCAGATGAGTGTGAGGAGAGCTTTTAGAAGCTCAAGATAGCTTTTACCACTACCCCATTATTGATTTTTCCATAAGCTTCATGTTTATATACTATGTATTGTGATGCTTCTAGAGTTGGGATTGGTTGTGTATTAATGTAGGAATGTAGCGTTATTGCTTATGCTTCTCGTCACTTGAGGCCCCATGAGAAGAAATACCCCGTTCATGATTTGGAGTTGACTTCTATTGTTCATGTATTGATGATTTGGAGGCATTATTTATATGGTGTATCTTGTGAAGTATTCACTGATCATCACAGTCTTCAACGTTTGTTCAAGCAAAAGGATTTTAATTTGAGGCAGTGGAGATGGTTGAAGTTGCTTATGGATTATGATATCACCATATTGTACCATTCGGGAAAGGCTAATGTAGTGGACTATGCTTTGAGCCGAAAGGCAGTGAGTATGGGGAGTTTGGCATAGATTCTAGGTAGGGAGAGACCCCCTTCAGTTGATGTTCAGGCCTTGGCCAATTGGTTCGTGAGGTTAGATATTTTGGAGCCCAATCGGTTGTTAGCATGTGTGGTTTCTCGATCTTCCGTATATGATCGCATCAGAGAGCTCCGAGATGATGATCCGCACTTGCTTGTCCTTAGGGATAGAGTTCCGCATGATGATGCCAGAGATGTGACCATCGGTGATGATGGAATATTGAGGATGCAGGGTCGGATTTGTGTGCCCAGTATGAATGGGCTTAGAGAGTTGATTTTGGAGGAGGCCCATAGCTTGCGGTATTTCATTCATCCGGGTGCCGTGAAGATTTATGGGTTTTTGAGGCAACATTACTGTTGGGGAAGAATAAAGAAAGATACTCTTGGATTTGTAGTTCAGTGTCTCAACTGTCAGCAGGTAAAATATGAGCGTCAGAGACAGGTGCTTTGCTTCAGCAGATGGTTACTCCTGAGTGACAGTAGGAGAGAATCACTATGGACTTCGTTGTTGGACTTCTATAGAATTTGAAGATGTTTGATGCTATTTGGGTGATTGTGGATTGACTGACCCAATTCGCGCACTTCATTCCTGTGTGTACTGCATATTCTTCAGAGCGGTTGATAGGGATTTTATATCCTGGAGATTGTTTGGTTGCATGGTATTCCGATTTCCATCATCTCATATAGAGGTACTCAGTTTACTTTGCAGTTTTGGAGGACCGTGCAGAGAGAGAGAGAGAGAGAGAGAGTTGGATACTCAGGTGGAATGGAGCACAACATTTCATCCTCAGATAGACGAGCAGTCTGAGCGTATTATTAAGATATTGGAGGATATGTTACATGCTTGTGTTATTAATTTTGGAGGTTCATGGGATGCGTATTCTACGGCTTGCAGAGTTTTCTTACAACAACAACTACCAGTCGAGTATTTAGATGGCTTCGTATGAGGCTTTGTATGGGAGGCGGTGTAGATCTCCAGTTGGTTGGTTCGAGCTCGGCGAGGCTAGGATATTGGGGATAGATTTTGTTCAGGATGCCTTAGAGAAGGTGAAGGTGATTCAGGAGAGGCTTCATACAGCACAGTCACGATAGAAGAGTTATGTGGACCGGAAGGTTCGAGATGTGTCCTACATGGTTGGTGAGAAGGTCTTTTTGAGGTTTCGCCCATGAAGGGTGTTATGATATTTGTAAAGAAAGGAAGCTGAGTCAATTGGAAAAGTCAATTGGATGTTGGCATATGTGTTAGAGGAATCATATGTGAGTTTTGATGGTTCAACTAGCTCGGGGAAGTGATTGATGACTTAGGAGTGTGATCGGAATTGGTTTTGGAGGTCCGGTGTAGAATTACGCTTGAATTGGCGAAGTTGATATTTTGGCAATTTCCAATTGATAGGTGAGATTTTGATCCGGGTATCAGAATGAAATTCTGAGGCTGTACCTTTGTCAGGTCATTTGGAATGTGCGTACAAAATTTCAGGTCATTCGGATGTGGTTTGGTTGGGTAAGTGCGTTTCAGAATTTTATAGAAAACTTAGGCTTGAATTCGATGTGAATTTGTGATTTGATGTTGTTTGAGGTGTTTGATGATTGGAACAAGTTTGAATAATGCTTTAGGTTGAGGTCCCGGGGCCTCGGGTGAGTTTCGGGTGGTCAATCGGGCTATTTTTGGAGTTGGAATGTTGCAGAAAAACAATTCAGGTGTTGCAGACATTTAAGCCTTCGCGATCGCGTTGAAGGAATTTGGAAGGCCATCATTTAGACCTTCGCATAGGCCGCCTCGTATTCGTGAAAGGATGGGAGCTTGTGCTTCACGTTCACATGTGGCTGTCCGTGTTCGCATATTAGAAATAGGGTGTAAGAGGTATTACTCTTTACGTTCCCATTTTATGTCTCACATTCGTGTAGGTCTAGGAAGCTAAAGCATCGCATTCGTAGGGTAGGAGTTGTGTTCACGTAGCATGTTTTAGGGTTCTTAGAAATTTTCTATTCGCAATTATGAGGTTTGGGCCACGATCACGATGAAGAAAGGGCAGAACTGGGCAGAAAGTTTATAAGTTGTTTCATCTGTAATTTTGGGTCATTTTCCCTCATAGTTGATCATTTATATGGCTTTTTGAGGGAGATTAAAGAGGGATTCTAGGAGAATCTATTAGAAGTAAGATTTTTCAACATAAAACGTGATTCTATTGTTAAATCAACCAAGAAAATCATGGAACTTAAGCAAAAAATGGAAGAACTAGGGCTTGAGATTTTGATCCTTTGAATTGGGATTTGAAGGACCATTTGAGGTCGTATTTGAGAACTTTTGATCTGTATAAACTTGTTGGGTGATGAGGAATCGAATGATGTGAAGATTTTTGAGTTTCAAGAAGTTGGCCCGGGGCTCGGGTTTTGCTAATTTCGGGATTTTTGATATTTTTTGATTGTTTTCGCTTGGGATTTACTCCCTTAGAATATTGTGACGTATTTGTTCTGATTTTGGATTGATTTGATGCGAGTGGAGGGCTATTCGAGGGGTAATGGCATCGCGAGCTAGAGTTGTAGCCGGTTCGAGGTGAGTAATGATTGTAAATGATGTCCTAAGGGTTTGAAACCCCGAATTACACATCATAGTGCTATATTGAGGTGAGAAACACGCTTGATGATGAGCGTGGGGTCATTTACTTTTGGGTATTGTGACTCGGTTCATCCCGATTGATGATTTTACCACGTATTTGACTGAAAATTATTTGTTATCATCATTATTTGGGCTGATTGCTATATTTGGGCTTCGTGCCAATTAGTTGAACCCTTCGGGGAGTTTTATCTATATTTCCTCACTGTTTTAACTTATTACTTAAACTCAGTCCTGATGCTATCCACTGTTTACAAACTCAACCACTTTTACATTTGAGACTTAAATGATATTTCTAAATGATTTTTTGGGTTGAGAACTACTGTTTTACTAATGCCCGAAGGGCTTGTGATGAATTTTCGGACTGAGTGCGGCAGATGGCCATATATGGGATACATTAAGTGATATGAGGCCGATGGCCTGAGATGCATTTATACACCACGAGGTGGCTTGAGTGATGTGAGACCGAGAGCCGAGAGCTGATGCCACGAGGTGGCTTGATATAGCGCTTAGGCCGTAAGGGCCCCCTCTGGAGTCTGCACACCTACAACGAGCACAAGTAACCATTGTGATATGAGAGTGAGACCGAGGGGCTGATATTGTCGTGAGATTTAGCCCGAGGGGCTGATATTGTTCTGTGAGTGAGCCCGAGGGGCTGGTACTGTCCTGAGTGATTGATACTGTGCCGTAGGGACAGATTTCTACTTGTTATTTACCTGCCAAATTACCTATTTTACTTGTTAATAAGGGATTTTACTTGATTTCTTCATTGATTTACTGTTTTATGTGATTTTGTTGATTTTGTATAGAATGCTTTGTGTTTTTTCATGTTTTATTGCTTTCATCCATTATTTATATTTATTACTCACTCGGTCGGAGTACTCACATTACTCCTACATCGTGTGTGCAGATTCAGGTATAGCAGATTCCACTCCTGTGTGCTGATCCTCCCAGTCCAGGCGGTGTTTCAGAGACTAAGAGGTAGCTGTTGACGTCCGCATCCCCATGCCTCCCTTATATTATTATTTCTATGTTCTTTAAATTATTGTACCGGATTTCGTATTCAGTAGACTTGTGTCAGGATCCTTAGTTGCTCTTGTCTTGTGACGCCCCGGTTAGGGCTGTGTCAGGATAGTTCTACTACTATTATTATTATTATCTATACTTCTACAAATTATTGCTATCATATCACGTTTTAAACTGCTTTATGGTAATTAACTGCTTAAAGAGGTGTATTGTGTTGGACTGGTTGGCCTTGTCTTCACAAGTGGTGCCATCACAACTGTGTTCGGGGTTAGGATCGTGAGATTGGTCTACTTGTTATGTGAATTATGTGGGCAAACATCATATATGCGAGGTGACGAGTGTTTATGCTCGTTCGTGGGGCATGCGGTATTGGGGTATTTACTTTCATGTCTTCTTTTATTCTGTGTTATCTGTTGTTACATGTTTTAGTTTCTACATGTTCTTAATTATTAACCATGTCTTACTTGTTATTTGTTGTTTCATTGTTACTTATTTTGATTCGTACATCTCTCACCCAATATACGCTTACCTGCTATATGCTTCTAACTGTATATCTTCGTTGTCTCATGTTCTACTTACTTTTACTATTCTTATATGGCATGACTTACTTTGTTATGTCATTCCAGTTATGTGAGCGATATAGCTATTTTGGTAATATTATTTTCCAAAGTTTGAGATTGTGAAGTATTGGCTATTCTCCTTTTTTTTATAGTTCCGTATTGTTCTGCATGTATCATTTCTCATTTGAGTTGATATTTCGAAAATAGTGATGTGAAGTTATTTATGTCAGTTAACTGATATTGGAAGATCAGGTTGCGCAACTAAATGGTATTGAATGGAATTGATATTGGGGGAGTATATTGTACGCCACAACGAAACATACAATGATATAATATTGATATTAAAAGTGAGTTGTCTGCTGTAAAAGATATTGTGATAAAACTTAGGATCAGGTAGAACGCTGTATTAGATTTGATGTGTTGTAGAGTTTATACTTAGTATTATGACATGAGATATGAGGTCATGTTATTCTAGGACCTCCGGTAGTTTACCTTTGGGTCCGTTCATATGATTTTACTATTTTATTTCTATTTCTATTTATTATTATTATTATTATTTGGTACAGGTTTATTGTGAGTGACTTTCCATAGTCTCGTCACTACTTCATCGAGGTTAGACTCGGCACTAATAGAATACATGGGGTCGGTTGTACTCATGCTATACTTCTGCACTTTTTTGGTAGATACAGATGCTAGTCCTAGCGGCACATAGTGGAGACTACTCAGATTCGACTAGGGGTGTTCATCGGGCGGATTGGGCGGCTTTTTACTCTTAACGGTTTGGCTTAACGGTTATCGGCTTTTAAATGTATTAATCCGTTAGCCACCCGATAAGATATCGGGCGGATTGGTATCGGGTTAGCTCTTATAGGGCGGCTATTGGGCGGCTTATCGGCCTAACATACATGTTTACTAGAATTTGATAGATCTCTTCAGGAAATTATAGATCAAACACCTATTCCAGTATACCTTCATATGAGCTAGCTTGTTAATGTTTTTTCAGGGCATTCATTTTATCCCTGAGGTAGTATAGCTTTGCCTTCCTCACTTTTTTCTTGTCTAGCACCTTCATCTTCTTTATGTTGGGCGAGTACCTGCAAATCATCTAGATCCCGAGATTAAAAATAATTAAAAGTAGAAATAAATTTTGTTAATCATTTTCACGGGTTTTAGTTTTTTTATATTTAATATATATAAATAAAAATACATAATATATATATATATATATCTATATATATATATATATAGATATATAATATATTCATATTCTTAACGGGTTAACGGTTTAGCCGTTAAGAAAATTGAATAATCCATCCCCAAACCGATAAGCCGTTAATAAAAAAAAATTCAATCCGTTCCCCGTCCGTTAAGCCGTTAAGCCGTTACCAGTAAGCCGTTAAGCTTCGGTTTGGATCGGTTTTCGGTTTCGGATCGGTTTTGAACACCCCTAGATTCGACTACTTTCAAAGACTTGAGATAGAGTTCCTGGCATTCGCAGTCCCTGAAGTCCCCTTCTACTATATGTTTACAATTTTCCTTATTTCGACCATTTGTAATTCAGTCAGATTTTATCTGCAGAATTATACTATGCTCATATATTCATGACACCAGATTTCTAGGATATGTTTAGACTATGCTACATTGTATTTATCGCATTTGTTTTAGACTATTATAGTTTTGTATTATTAGTGTTTTATTTTAAACTGATAAAACTTGTTAAGTAGTTAGCTAATATTGGCTTGCCTTGCCTTGCAAGTGAAATGCTAAGATCCAACACGACCCTGAGGTTGGGATTCCGGGCCGTGACAAGTTGTTACTAGAGCCGTAAGTTGCCTAGGTCTCACGAGTCATGTGCAAGCTTATTAGAGTCTGGAGGATAGGTACAGAGACGCCTATATTTATCTTCTAGATACTATATAGCTTTAGGAACATTTCACTTCTTTCTTTACCTATCATGTGACATTATTCTATTACTAAAGTGTGAACCACTCTATTATTATTCTTTTGCATGTGGAGAGGAGGCGCACAACATCCACAGCCAGGAAAGAGCTAGATCCCCATGTTGCAGCCACTACCTAGGTAAGGCCAAGTCCGGAGCCGAGGTAGGTGCTGAGGAAGATCTTTTCCTAGAGAACGTGCTGCAATACCCATGGTACAACCTCAAATCGAGCATGAGGAGGGGATCCCTGTACATATTGCACCAGTCGGTCCCCCTTAGATCCCTCAGGGATTCGTTGCTACTCCCATACTTCAGGATCGCCTAGTTTCACTTAGTAGGCCTTATGGAGAGTGTGGCCCAGGCTAGAGTATTTCTTATGGAACCAACTGTGTCTGAGGCTGGGGGATGAGCTCAAACTCCTGCCACTTATACTCTAGAGCAGATGGCTCCTTTATATCATACTCTACCGTTCAACAATTGGAGTAGTTCAGCTCGTTATTGCTACACAGTCTGGGATAGGGTCACTGTGTTTTATGAAGGATTGATGAGGTTGATAAGTTCCCTGTACTCATTATTATTCATTTTGGTGGTACACCTTATGAGGACCTGCCGCGCCCCCTTTTTCTAAAGCAAAATCGGGTTTATGACATTTGGGAGGAAAACTCATTCCTTTTGGGAATTGGGTTTGTATTTGAAGAGTCACCACCTAATGATTAGGGGCATTAGGACACTAAAAAGGGTTTGATTTGAGTAACCAGAGATAGGGTAAAGGCCTAGAATTATTCCAAGGGGAAGGTGTTAGGCATCCCTCAGTATCCACTAGTGTGCTTCCCGGCTAGAAAATTATTGTGAACTTGGAGTTGAACTAACATATAGACAAATAAGGCTCAAATAAGAGGGTATTTCACATAGTGATTTGAAAGTAGAAAAGTTTGAAAGAACAATTTGAAAAGGCTGATTTTATAAAAATGCGGAGCTAAAATGCTAAAAGAAAGAGAAATAAAGAATAAAGGGAAGGGGTCCGAGGTTTATTAATAATATGGATCACCCCACACAATGCTAGGTAATCACTTCTCAATGAGGGGCTATACGTGACATTATCGCGTGGTCATCATATCCATATCTACCCCTCCCACCCCGTTAAGGTATTTAAAGTGCGGATTGGTCTCGATTACTTATTGCACGCTACAACCCGTCCCAATCCTGTCAGTCCCGAAGGCATTTAGGACTATTAATCCTAAACGGGAAGGATATTAGGCTTATTTGTAGTTTCAAAGGTAAAAACTCTAAGGCGACATACAAAACACATATTGAAAATTGGGTGAAAGCATATAACAAATAGAGGCTTAGATATACCTCCTTAGACAAAGAAGCACGTAATTAGCATGACTTACATATATTGTTTAGGTCTAATTTAAAGGGTATTAAAGACGAGTGAGAGGAAATTGTTGAGATACTTCTAGCTTATCACATAACTTAGATAAGAAGTCCGTATCAGGCCTGCCTACTGGTCGTAATGATTAATATAAGCAGATTCAGTTTAAATTTATTACTCTAAGTCTTGCCTAAGTGTTGGAAAAAGATCCTATATGCATGATATCTAGTGTATTCAGAAAGTAGTGAAACAATAAGGCTCGGAATGAACTATTTGAATGCATACTCGTTAAAGTTTCTATGTGATAGAACTCAAATTAAAAAGAGAGGCGGGACTTAAACGAATTGATTAAAAGTCTTGTGGCTAGTAGCAGACATTATTACTAGTTTTACGTCTAACACTGAGTAAGTCAAATAAGATTTTATTAGGAAATCCTATAGGCATGCTTTCTATGCGTTGCTGACTTTTAACTTTGTAGACATGGTGTAAAAATGCAGAAGCCTTATAGGCATAATATCTAAATGCAGAAGAATGGTTTTAAGCCTATAAACATGGTATCAAGATGCAGAATTTGTTTAAGACCTATGAACATGGTATCTGGATGGAATAGAATATGCAGAATTGAACAATTTTATATGTATAATTTCATATGAAGTTGAACATGCAGAATTCAGAATAGACTTATAGGCATGATTACTATATGTATTTGAATATGTAGATTTTCAAAATGGACCTACATGCAAGATTTCTATATGCATTTGAATATGCAGAATTCGAAACACCCATAGACATGGTTTCTATATGAAAGTTGGATATGCACGAATATAGTAGTCCTATAGTAATGATTTCTACCCTTTGCATACATAGTTACCCACCCTTTTTCACTACCCATCCCCGAACGTTTATTACACATTATTACAAGCCAGAATGAAATTACATCAGAAAAAGCAAAAAATACAACTAGGGGAAGCCTGATTCTGACTACCTCTATGAGTTACATGATAAACCCAACTCCAGGACCATTGATCCAAAGCCTTTATCCAATTTGAGTGTGTCAAATTTCCCTAAGAGCCTCAACTTACACACAAATTGTATTATCAGAATAGGGGCAAGTGCAGTATGGAAGTGCCAACCCTCAAGTGTCCGAGTTCAGAGGGAGCTCAATGTATCCTAAGGCAAAGATCACAAGAAGGGGTAGAACAGAATGTCTAAGAGAGAGTGTAAGTGAAGAAATAGAGTTCTGGGGAATAAAAGAGAGGGAAACTACGAGAAATATCTACACAAAAGAAGTTAAGGGGAAGAGGGAAATTGTAAAGAGCCTAGTGCTTAGGCAAGGGAAAGCTTTAGGCATGCCCAGCAATGGAGGATGTTGGCATACCTATACGCCCTCCAGAGCATACACTATTATAGGCTAGGATCCCAGGGGATCAAGTTTGAGTCATGGACAATAATTTGCAGTATTGCCATGCTTCAAACAAGCCATAACATGAACATATCAGGGTGGGGGTATGGGGATTCATAATAGAATAGACAGAAAAAAATTATAGCATAGTAGAGTAAACGTTGAACTATATATAGTAGTAGGCAGACATGCAAGTAAAGGTATTATATAAACACATTGTTGTGGTTGCTGAAAACCTTAATCAGGACATACCAGTTTCAAAGAAGCAAATAAAGTAAAAGCAGGCAGCAGGACTTGCAGACATGCCACAGTAGAAGTTACTAGAAAAAATACTTTTGAGTGTAATTGTGAGTTCAGAAGACTACCAGTATTGGGTGTATTTGTGTCAATGAAAGAGCAGTTATTTATAGTGTCAAAATGGGCAGAAAATAAGGTTAGAAAATAACCATGTACCAATTAAAATCAATTATCAGAAGAACTTCCTTTAACTAAGGAGTTCAAATTTAAACTGTAATGAGAAAAAATTAATTAAGGAAAGAGATCAAGTAAATATCTTGTATAAAGTAGGCAATTAGAGGTAAACATATATGAGTTTAATTTAGGGAAGAAATTTTGAAATACACAGCTAAACAGATAAGGTAAGAATCAATTAGTAGAACTAAATCAAGGAGTCAAAGATTTGAAATTACCGGTTTATGAATAAACCAAGTCAGAAAGACTAAGGAATGTTTTCGACTCAAACCAAGTAACAGGGAATTAGAAAACCACGGAAAGAAATCAATCAGACTTACACAAAAGGAAGCCTGAAATCAGTCAAAAATTGAAAGTCATTTTAGAGGGGAAGTTCAAGACATATAAAATGTACACCAGTATTAGGCTTGCGAGGATGAATTTACGACTAAGAAAAGTGTCATGCAATTGCAAAACCAGTAAGCAGTAGAATATATGATCATGGTAGTCACATAGTAACTCAGCAGTGGAGAAGAGAGAGAGAGAGAGAGAGAGAGAGAGAGAGAGAGAGAGAGAGAGAGAGAGAGAATCACATATCATACAAAGGGTCCAGTAGAAAGACCTTAGAAGAATTTAGCAGGGAATCAGAATCATATGAAGAAAAAAAGGTCGAAACAAAGATTTTGAAGCTAAAACGAGTAGTAGATGAAATAACTTTAGAAACTCGAATAGTCCAAAGCAGTTAGGGTTTTGAAATCAAACAAGTTCAGAGATGAAGAACAAACATGGGTTTGCCATCAATCGAGTGTAGAGATGAAAGGACAAGTAATGAAGGCAAAAGATCTAACGAAATAAGTTCAGAAGTCTCAGAAAGGGACCGAGGCTTTTAACATGCACTTTCTAGTAGAAAAAACTCATGAAAAACATAGTAGAAGAACAACATGCGAAACACAGTAGAAGAACATCATAAGAAACACATTAGAAATTTAATAGAAGAAACTCATAAAAAACACAATAGAAGAAACACATAAGAAGCACAATAGAAGAAACACATAAGAAACACAATAGAACATGCTAAAGATCAGAGAAATTTCTAAAAAAAACCCCTAAATTGGAAATGATAAAGGTTTTGAAAGCAGAGTTTTTGAAAGAAACTTAAAAAATATGTGGAAGTTTAGGGAGAACACAGATCTAGAACAGATCCAAAAAAATCAGAAGAACCTTGAAGGTTAGGGTTTTCAAAGAAACCAGAGGATGAGAGAGGCTGGGAAATCATCGATCTAAGCTGGAGAGATCGAGATCAAGCTCGAATAACCATAGCTGGCCGGAGCAAGGTCGAAGAAAGCAATAGAAATTAAATGGAACAGCGTCTGGACCCATCTTCTTCATGTTCAAGACTTGAAACTTCAGTAACCAGGCGTGTAAGAGTTATAGAAAGCCGAAATAGGACTTTAATGGCCTTGGAAGCCATGTATTATGTAGTTTTAGGGTGGAAGTAGAGGTGGCGGCTAGGGTTTCTGAGAAAGATTGAGGGAGAGGGAATCGAGAGTCGGCTATAGGTGAGAAGTGATTAGGATTTGGGGGGTATTGGGGGAGTTAAAAAGGAAAGGGTTAACATGGGCCGTTGATCTAAGTGATCAACGGCTAGGATCAAAAAGGGGTCTGGGCGTGTTATTTGAATGGGTTGTGGTTGGTTAGATTCAGGATTTGGCCTGGGTATTTGAATTTGAAATAGGGTTCAATTAGGGGTTTAAATCTGGCTACAATTGAAATACAAATAGGCTATCACTTAAATAGCCATTTTTTCTTATTTATTTTATAAAAATAGTAAAATAATTTACGAAAATAAATAAAAAGCACTAAAAAGATTAATAATACATGATAATCAAATTAAAAATACTGAAGTTAATTTTTTAAAGATAAAATAGAATTAAATAATAAAAGAGGCTAATATAGCAATTATATGCAATTTAGCTTTATAAATGCCAAACAGATTTTTAAAAATATAAAAAAATTATGTTTGAAATATTAAATATGAGAATAAAATAAATTAATCATTGAACATGATAATTTTGAGAATAGTTATTGGGGTTTTTCAGACAAAAATAGGCTAGTAAATTAATTTAAAAATCTTGAAAAAATAATAAAAACTTGGGAATTACTTATATATTTATATACATGCTATTTTAAAGTATTTTTCATATTAAAAATATACAGGGATTAATTGGGTATCAACAATTGCCCTTCTTTACCCGGGAAGGATGAAAAAGTTGTCCGGTAAAGACGTGATGACCAATTTTGACCAAATGAAATGGTTTGAAGAGATTTGACCCTGCTATGGATCCTGATCTGCCTACATATCCCTTATTTTATAGGAATAAGGCCATATGTAGTTCATGATCTGTTGGCGGAATATGCCGATGGAGACTTTTCAAGAACGGACGCAATATTCAGGTTGGAGTGAATGGTTTGAAACCTGATAGGGCTGAGGAACTGGAGCGGGATTGCTCCTAGAGATATGGCTACTCTCTGGTTTACATGCAAGTAAGCGATACAAACATATATTGTGCGTAAATTTAAACATGATGCAAGTTCCTGTTGGACTGAAAGTTGTCATCGGACGATGAGGATGATGTCCTTAGATCATGACGTCCTAGGCCTTGAAAATAATAATAAAGGATTCGTATCCCCTGAAGTGATGATCTCGAGCGATGATAACGATGCCTCTAAACTATGATGCCTTTGAATAATTATATGCAAAAAATAAAAGGGGTCCTTAGGTCATGAAATGGTGTTCTCGGGCTATGAGAATGGTGCCTTTGAACAATAACGCCTTCATATCATTTGGCCATCTTTCAGTCCGTAAGATGCAGTGTTTGGTGATCTTTCAGCCCGTGCAATGCAATAGGTGGCGATCTTTTAGCCATTGCAAATATAGATAAGGTGGCGATCTTTCAGCCAATGCAAATGTAAATAAGGTGGCAATCTTTCAGCCAGTAAAAATGTAAATAAAGTGGTGATCTTTCGGCCAATGCAAATGTAATTATGGTGGCGATCTATCAGCCAATGCAAATTTATACAAAGTGGTAATCTTTCAGCCAATGCAAATGAAAATAAGGTGGCAATCTTTCAACCAATGCAAATATAAATAAGGTGGCGATCTTTCAACCAATGCAAATGTAAATAAGGTGATGATCTTTCAGCCAATACAAATGTAAATAAGGTTGAGATATTTTAGCCATACAGATGGAGGTAGAGCTTAACCTCAGAAGGAAGGATAGTAGCCTTATGCAATGCAAGAATGCAGATGGAGGTAGAGCTTAACCATGGAAGGCAGAATGGTAGCCTTATGCAATGCACGAAGGTTGAGATATTTTAGCCATGCAGATGGAGGTAGAGCTTAACCTCAGAAGGAAGGATAGTAGCCTTATGCAATGCAAGAATGCAGATGGAGGTAGAGCTTAACCTTGGAAGGCAGAATGGTAGCCTTATGCAATGCACAGATGTAAATGGAGACATATCTTAGTCTTAGAAGGTAGAATGGTAGCCTTATGCAATGCAAGAATGCAGATGTAGATAGAGTTTGGTCTCGAAAGGCAGAATGGTAGCCTTATGCAATGCAGAAATGCGGATAGAGACAGAACTTAGTCTCGCAAGGCAGAATGGTAGCCTTTTGCAGGAAGTAAAAAAGGCAAATGATAATAGGATTTTCTTACCTGATAGCGGATTGTGATATTGCGACATTGCGACTGCTGGGATACCATGTCTGCTGAGGACACTGTATGCGGATATCAGTTGTGAGTAAGTGCAGCGGTTCTGAGAGTTGTAATTCTGAGCAATGTGAATCTCGTGAGTGTATAGTATATTTGATGATTTTTCATCTCATGTTCCTGCCTCCAAAGAAAAATCGTGAGTTTTGTAAAGGGAGAAGGTTAGTTCATATTCCCGCTGGCTCTGCTTGACCTGCTCAGGTTTGATCTGGTGTCGTTGCACGTATCATTGGGGTAGCATTGCTAAACAAGGAAATTTTGGCAATAAACATGCATGATTAAGTAAAGAAAAATGTAACAATTAAAACATAATCAAGAATAGTTTTGTTTAGATGAACCGACGACTGCGATATGGTCCAAGACATTGCAACCCTTCTCGTTACAAAATTTTGAGAGGCCTCCTCAAAATTCTACCCCAGTTTACTAGGTTGCTGCTTCTTACTGCTACTAGCAATAATTGGCTAAAATCAGCTTCGGAATTTTATGGGTCCTACTCAAAATTCTGCCCCAGTTTCTAATTGCGGGGGGAAATGTAAATTTTATTGATTTTTGACCAAACCCATAGGGCTGCCTATGTATCCCCTCTTAAACGGAAATCAGGTCAGGAGTAGTTCAATTTACATCGTATGGGGAAAGCATAAAGATTACACATAATAACACTTTACTGCGTCTTAATTGATCGTCTTCGGCAAGACTTATCCGTCCATTTCTGCAAGTGTGAGGGCTTTTCCTGTTAGAACATGGTGAATCACGTACGGCACTTGCCAGTTGTGAGAGAATTTTCCTTTGGCCTCATCTTGATATGGATAATTTTTGTTTAACATTAGCTGTGTGAACTGTGTTGGCTTGATTTTTGTTGAAGGCTCTGGTCATTCAGGAATGCATGATTATTTAAGTGATTTAATGCAGTTAGCATGTAATGCATGATTATTTAAATGAGTAAATTTATTACTGCAAAGAAAATTATCATTTTCCAAGGTGAGTTTTGGCAATGCCATATGTTGATTGTCTATGTAGCGGTTTATAGAAGGAGAGTTTTTGTGTTCCTTAGGATCGATAGGTTGATCGGAGGCTTTCGAGGGTTGATTAGGGGAAGGGTGATTTTTAGTTTTATTTTGAAGCAGTTGGGTATCCAAGTATTTACATGTATTAGCATTGAAAAGTTTAACCGAAATACATGGATCATGGCTGCCTTTAACCTGGTGGATCGAAGGTTGAGTAAGAAATTTTCTGCCTTGATTTTTCTTTTTGTGGAATGAAACAATGATCCATTCCTTAATTTTCCCTTCATTTGTAGCCATAGATTGATGAGTTGTCCTGCATGGAGAGATTCAGTGCATGGTTTCTTGATATGATTGCATTGCTTCATTGTGTGACCAAAACAACCACAATTTTTTCAAAGAAAGTCTTCCCATTCATAATAAATATATTACTTGTATTATCCAATGAAAAGGTAGGGTAGGACTGGAACTTCAATAGAAATTTCAAGACAAATTCTTACATATCGACCTTTAAGGATAGTTGATGGTTGCCACTGTTCGGATTCTCTCGCTGCCAGCATTCGGTCACTATTCAGTGAATAGTAATCCGTCACTATTCATCTGGTAAATCGCCGGAAGCCGGTGGTGGATTATCACAATTTTGGTGTCAAGACATCCCCTTCTCTTTGGGAGCAATCCCCAATAGATTTTTCCCTCATATCTTTAGCCAATCTTCCTACATCTTAAATTTTGTTTTCCAATTTACTGTAGCACTCTAAATTCAGCGCTACTAATTTTCCGACAGAGATTTTGTGATGGATCCTGGTTGAAGTTCGTCGCAACTATGAAAGCTTCACCCTCTCCCCAGCTTTTTGCTGTGGAAGAGGATAATCAAATCCGTACAGAAATTCAATCGGCTCAAGATGCAAAACAATCTTATGCATCGCAACTTGTTCGACAACTTTCTGTCGCAACAAACGCAAATCTGGAATTATGTCCTGTTACTGTCGAGAATGGAATACCTACTGTTGAACTCACAGTAGATGAAGTGAATACTTTCACAAAGGAGGAAGGTCTTCAACAAGTAGTTGTGATTAAATTCTCGTATGGAAAACCCGAGCTTCAGGAGTTGAGACAGATTTAAGCAACTCGATGTCAAAGGTAATTTCAATATAGGACAGCTAGAATATCGACATATTATTGATCTATTTGAAGATTTTGCAAATGTCATTTCAAGAACAACTGGCTATGTTAAGGCAAAAGGAGACGACTTCTTCTTTAGGACATTCCGATGGACAATGGGATTTAATCCTCGTGAAGAAACGTCAAAAGCTGTCGTTTGGATCTCTCTTCCTGAACTGCCAGCAAATTTCTTCGCAAAAAAATCCTTAATGTCAATTGCTACTGCAGTGTGAAAGCCTCTAGTAGTGGATAAGGCTACTAAAGATCGAACGAGACCTAGTACGGCACGAGTAAAAGTCTTGATTAATTTGCTCGACAAACATCCAAAGAAAGTAAAGATCAAGATAGTTGATATCAAATCTGGGAAAATAGTTGAATACGACCAGCGGATCGTCTATGATAACCTTCCTAAATACTGCACGTATTGTAATCATCAAGGTCATGATGTAAAATCGTGTCGTTGGAGTACAAATGAACTAAATGAACAAGCAATACATGATCGAGATTCTGAAGACTCGGGCAGTTTGATAAAACTAAGAGGTGATGCCAGAGAGTACCTAAATGCTAATCTTCTAGCAAGAAGCAGTGAAAGGATTCTGCCTATTGTGACTGCTGATGCAGGAGTTCCAGCTGAAGAAGTACATTCAATGTCGAATGATGATTCTGAACAACTGTGTAAACCATCTTCTGTTTTGAATGTTAACAGTAAACATGTGCTCTCAAACTTGGCTGGGGTTCTTCCTAATTTGACTACTGATGCATGACAAAATATGGATTATATCCCGGCTATTCCAGCTACAGAATCGCATTCAATGATGAATGCTGATATGGCACAACAGTGTAAATATCCAACAACTGTTCAATCCAATTTTAATGTTCCCAGTGAACAGGTGGTTCCAAATTTGATAGTTGCAGGTGCAGAGGCTTCATATCATAAGGCAAACAGAATTGAACAATTGCTGTCCGCAGAAGTTTATCCTAATGCTGATACTGCACAGATATGTAAAAGACAATCTACTGTTCCATCCAATCACAGGGAACAGGTGGTGTCAAATTTGGTTGGGTTCATTCCTAATGTGACTGCTGATGCAAGTCAAAATAATGATTCTGTTCTAGTTATTCCAGCTGCAGAAGCTCGTTCAATGCAGAATGTTGAAATAGCACAGCTGTGTCAAAATGCATATACTGTTCAATCCAATGTGAATGCTCCCAGTGAAAAGGTGGTGTCAAAAGCTACCGTTGCATCAGCTGAGGATGCAATTCATAATTCAAACAGGATTGAACAACTAGTGTCTGAGCAACAACATTTGCTACACAACATTAATATAACAAACCTACACTGTTTTGTCAAGCAAATGACACAAATTTGGAGGTACTTTATCCTGCCAAACCTGTTGCAAATCCTGTTTCCACTGCAGGATGCAATGGTTTGAATAAATCCTCAGCCTTGAGTATAATTTCAAATGAGTCATGCAAAGGGTAGTATCCCAATTCCACACACACAGATTCTGTGCATCCAATTGTTAAGCCATATATAGCAGGGGGTGTCAATATATGCGCTGGGCAATATGCAGAAATGGATATCCAATGTGATGTTATGGAATTGGAATTTGCAGCATCTGGTAGAAAGGATACCAACACTGCCAACTGGACAGTACAAAATGAAACATCCACACTTTCTATGCAGTGCTCTATTGATCAAGTTGCATCACAGTTTGGAAACCACGAAGCAGTGAAGGATGGTTTCCACAGAACAACATTTCATTCTGATAAGGACACTGCACAGACTTCTCTCGCACAACATACTTTTAACCAACAAGGCAGGTACCAACAAGGAAGTATGATCATTACATGTACAGCAGCTGATGCTGTCTCTAATGCTGCACTGGTTCAAGCAAATTATGCTTTAGATTCTACTGATAATCGTCAACACACATGGGAGGAGGGACAATGGTCATCGATGGCCAACAAAGCAGTAACTCCAAAAATCAAAAATAAAATTCAGATCGCAGGAAACAATCCAGCTTTACCTTCAATTTCAAACTCATTTGACGTACTTGCCAATGTCAATGATGATGAAGGAAAAATCTTTGGAGAAAATTTCTAGCCTTGTCACAATCAAAATAGATCACAGAATTCAGAGGCAAAGAATGCAGCTCATGCTACTGGTACAAATATGCAAATACAATCCAAACTTCAAAGTTCTCCAATCATAGTTACTCCTACTGTGCCAAAGAGGGCATTGGCCATTAAATCAAAATTGTGGAAAGACCAACGAGATTACGATGATGAGGAGAGCTGGGGAGAAGGACTCGCTAGTTTTTCATGGGAAGAAGATGACCAAGAGTGTGATTAGGACAGTACTGAAGAAGACAGTGATGATTCAGTCGAGCAAAAATGTCAAAGGAAAAATGCAAATAAGAACTGTCGTGCAATTGTGAAACAAACAGCAACTCCAAACAGCAGTTTAAACCATAATGCTCCAGTTTTTGTTCCAAGAAATAACGCAAAAGCAGTTAGCTCAATTGAAGGGACATCAAAGTTTAACAACAATGATACATCACATAATCGTCAACTGAACCCAGCCGAAGCTTCAGTTGGTGATCGAATTACAACTCTGCTGCCATCAACTAGCCAGAATAAGGTTGCAACAACAGAACCAGTTTCTAATTTAGAGGACAGAAAATTTTTGGATGCCATGATGCCAACTCTGCTATCAAATCAGGAGCAGCAAAGGAATGCTACAGCTAACTCTCATTCTGCTGATATCAACACAGCAGCAAGGTCTCAGGTGGGGCAGCTCGTCACAACTGCTTCAGTATTCTCGTACGAGGAAAGGAAACTATTGGAAGCAATGGTAAATACAGATACTAACCTTATTGCTGGTAGTTCTGTCATGAGCAGGAACAAACCGTAAAAACAAAAAAAAACAATACAGTCATGAATAATGCACAATTAACAACTCAAGGCGTTTTTCAAGAATTTCCAAATATAAGTTTGGCAGGAAGACATATATACGAAGAAGAGGAAGAAGAGGATATCTTAAACCAGTGCCGAACAGATGCTTCAACAAAAGGACATTTGTCACCATTGCACAGTGCAAGAAATAAGAAGTCTCATCAAAGGGAAAGAAGTTGGGACGGCAGGATGTTTGAAGACGTAAACATAAGGAGGCCCCCAATGGGAACTGCAAAACAAAAACAGGCCGCTCAAACAATTCTTCCAAAATCCAATCGCCTGAAGAATAAATCATGAACTTTGAAGACTTTTTGAAAACTTATGGGGAAGAAGACAACATTCTTCAAATCGAAGTTTTCACAACAAAGGAGAAAAAAGGGGCATCTTTACGGCTTCTTCATCTTTTATTTTACCATCACATTAGTATTATTCTGTGTAATATCATCACAGAGCATGTTATAAACTCTGTGATGATCATTCAATTCTTAGGTTTTGCGAGCTCTTTCTTTTTACATGCTTGCTAATCCAGGAGGCTTTTATTTGCCTCAATAGGATAGCTAAGATAAGGTCTATGCCGGCAGTGTTATATGGGTGACATTACCGATGTAATCCGCCTTATTTTATTTCTCCTATTTGTTGTAATTTTTTTTCCTTTTATTTATGAAAATTAACCCTAGGCGATTGCCTAGTGGAACAAAAAAAAAAGGGTAGTTGATGTAAATATGTTAATTTTCAGTAAGCGTCCTATTGCATTGCCAATTTTTCCCATGATTTTACCATCGTAAAACTCTGTTGGCAACTGAGGAAGCCTAATCTAAATAGTTGACATGGTTAATTTTTTAGTTTTGGCCACAAAGTTTGGTTTCTATCTAGAGATGGACGGGAAGTGGCCATTAATAAATCATGGACCTGAGTGGATGGCTTTATCCATGTTCTCCTTCTTCTTGAATTTGATAATATAATAGTCTTCTCCAAGATCAATGAGAGAAAAGTCTTCTATTTGATTCCATTGATCTTGAATTTTTTTTAAAATAATGATGTAGCATACATTTTCCTACTAATTTGATTATGATGAAATATTTTCACTGTTCATAGATACTTTGTCTATCTTCCGTTAAGAGACAAATTTCTATGACACCATTTTTTTGTCTATTGGATTGGGCACAATTTTCTTCTCATCCATTGAGTTGGTAGTGTGGAGTATGTATTTTTGTTCAATTGTAGGAGCAAAATTTATTGGGTTTGATTCCATCAATTTTTCCTTGAAGGATATTAGATTTTTGAAAACATCTTGAACTAGGTTGTGATGAATTATATCAGGGGGTTTAGGAAGGATTAAGTTAGAGGTTCTTCATTTGTTCATATTTTGGATTTTTTAGTGAGAAGGAAGAGGTTTTCACTCTTCAAAAATAGAGTAACTTCCCTAGGTAACATAACTATTAGCCCTTCATTTATGTTTCTTCTGCATAGAATAAATGATCTTAATTCCGATTACAATAAGTTAGATTGAAAAACTAGAGTTTTATTGGTTTGGTCTTTAGATTTAATAATCTGGCACAACTGATTTGATTTGATAATTGCAAAACCCAAACCAACCTGACTTATGTACCTCCCTAGCTGAAGCATCGTATTTGTCTGTATAGCATTTTTTCCTATTTTAGTGAAAACTTCCTCCCTAAAAGTTCCCATGTTTCACTCCCAAACGCCAATTGCCGTTGACACAGAGCAAAACGTAACAGTGAATTAACTTTATATTTTAAAGTCAATGGGGACAACAACAATCGTACTATATCCAAAAGCTTTAAACTTGAACGTAAAAAATTCAATAACAACAATCGATTTAATGCAAGCAGCAAAAACCGTGCAAGAAAAAAGAACGTATGATACAATATACAACTTATTTATAACTTTCATAAAATTCATACAGATTTAATACATAAATTCAAAATTTATATAAATGTTCATACAATATATAACATATTTACAACTTTCATACAATATTCATATAAATTAATATAATTACAATAACTTACAACTTAAATATAAGTTTTATACAAATCAATATACGACAACTTATGTACAATCTTAATACATCTTCAAACGTGTGTTTAGTTACCGTTTCTATGACATGCTTCATATAATGTCATACAATTTACTTATAAATTTCATACTATGTTACTAAAATGTATTCGTAAAATAATTCTGGAAATATAAATGAATATGAATAGAAATTGTCATAAACGGAAATGATATAAACAGAAATAAAATAAAGAATTCGAGCCCACTGAATTCACAGTGTTTTCTTAAGGAATTTAATCCTCTTCTAGCACCCAAGGTTATGGATTATTTCTTCCCAGGATAGAATGAATTACACACTAGTGTAGTGGTACTTCAAACGCTAATGTTTCAGCGAACATAAGAAGGAGAGGAGATGAGAGAAAACTCAGAAATTCATAGTTAAATTATGAGCAGAATAGTATTGTATTTATAGCAAAAATTTGGGCTGGAATCTGAAGAGGTGTAACTCTTCAGAATGGTTGTTTCTGCAAAACGGCCACAGCATAAATACCATTACATAAATGGCTATTTACTCAACAATACAGAGGAAAAATTAATGGGTAGTTAATTTTCTGTTACAAAAACAGAAAACTAAAATCTCGATAACTGATTTGAATTTAATGTTCATATTTATTTTATTATACATATGTTGTTATTAAAACAAATATTTAATAGCATATTTCTGTTCATATTATACTATTAACAGATAAATTTTCCAAAAAGTTAATCAATCAATCAATCGTTCGACCAAATTCAAACCCAAATCCAACTCCGAAGTCGAAGCCAAAGCCGAGCCGAGCGACGACGACGACGATGGCGCGAGGCTTACTTTCTTATCAATTCTTTTAAAAACTAGAAGGAGAGCAATTGCATATATACCCATACAAATCTCTTCCTCTTCTAATGAGGGACAATATCCATATTGCCAAGGAGGAAAACTTAAAATTTCACTCAAAAATTTCGTTTCCCTCTATTTCCCATTCACCCTCTTATAAATATTTAATTTATTAATTAAATACATAAACCCAACAATCCCCCATATCGCGGAAGTATGCATGAAAAACTGTGTGATTCTCAAGAAAGGATTAATTGCATATGGATAAGTAGGTTTCCCTTTCAACTTTCCGTAGTGAACTTATGTCGGATATACTCAATCAATTGGTAGATTCGATATCTTTTAACCTTTGAACTTTGGTGTTTACCTAGACAACCACAAGTCACACAACCAACCCTTAACTGGTTTTGGTTTCCATTGTTGTGTTCGTTTCATCCATGAACACCGCATGGTTTCATAAGTGCGTAGAGAATTGACCTTACAAAGTTCTCCTTGAAATGGCTAACACTTCACACTTACATAGGTGATTCCTAAACGTGCCATCCCGTAGATATACTATTTGATATACCCCGTATCAAACTTAAAAATCATTAAAAATCTTTAATGATTTATCTTTGGTACTGAACATTATCTAATTACGAGAATGGACCAAAAGTTTGGTTGAATGTTAAACCGTCATAAATGACTTTGTTTGATCTCCTTGAACTTATATCTTGGGATCTTCAGTTATCTAGGTAGAGTTACCGCCACTATGACTTGTTCTCGGCCAAAGTCCCATTCTCCTTAATGACTACTCAACTGCCTTTCTAGTTAGGCCTTTTGTAAGCGGATCCGAATATTATCACTTAACTTTACATAGCCAATCATGATAATTTCTCTAGAGGGTAATTATCTAACGGTTTTATGTCTTCGTCGCATATGACGAGATTTACTGTTATACATAACTCGCTCATCCCTTCCAATTGCCACTTAACTGTCACAATGTATGCCTATTGGTGCCAACGGTTTGGGCCAAAATAGAATATCTTCTAAGAAATTCCGGAGTCATTCAGCGTCTTCACAAGTTTTATCCAAGGCTATAAACTCATCCTTCATTGTAGAGCGGGAAATACAAGTTTGTTTGGATGACTTGCAAGATACCGCTCCTCCACCAATAGTGGATACATATCCACTTGTGGACTTGGAATAAGTTGATCCGGTGATCCAATTTGCATCACAATATCCCTCAATGACTGGATGATATATACTGTAGTGCAAAGCAAATTCCTAGGTATGTACTAAATACCCCAAAACTCGCTTCATGGCCATCCAATGAGATTGACCTAGATTGCTCGTACATCGACTAAATTTACTTATAGAACAAGCTATATCTGATCTGTACAATTCATGATGTACATTAAGCATCCCAATGCACGAGCATAATCCAATTGTGTTATGCTTTGGCCTTTGTTCTTTGCTAATGCAAGATTCACATCAATTGGAGTCTTTGCAACTTTAAATCCTAAGTGCTTGAATTTTTCAAGTACTCTCTTAATATAGTGAGATTGTGACAATGCTAGATCTTGAGGTTTTATGGATCTTAATTCCTAGAATTAAATCAGCAACTCCCAAGTCTTTCATATCAAACTTGCTAGTTAGCATGCGCTTAGTAGCGTTTATGTTGGCAATGTCATTACTCATTATAAGCATATCATCCACATATAAGCAAAAAATTATTATGTGATTTGGAACATTTTTAATGTACACACATTTATCACATTCATTTATCTTAAACCCATTTGACAATATTGTTTGGTCAAATTTTGCATGCCATTGTTTGGGTGCTTGTTTTAGTCCATAAAGGGACTTAACAGGTCTACATGCCTTCTTCTCTTTACCTGCAACCACAAACCCTTCAGGTTGTTCCAAGTAAATTTCTTCCTCCCACTCTCTATTTAAGAAAGTCGTCTTAACATCTATTTGATGAATTTCAAGACCATAAACTGCAGCTAACACTACTAACATTCGTATGGACGTATTCTTGTAACTGGAGAGTATATATCAAAATAATCAAGGCCTTCTCGTTGTCTATACCATTTGACCACAAGTCTTGCCTTATATTTTTCAATTGTTCCATCATCTTTCATTTTCCTCTTAAAGATCCATTTAGAACCCAACGGTTTATTTCCAGGAGGAAGATCAACCAATTCACATATATGGTTGTTCAGTATGGATTCAATTTCACTGTTGACTGCCTCTTTCTATAACAATGATTCCGAAGAAGACATAGCTTCTTTAAATGTTTGAGGCTGATTTTCCAATAAGAAAGTCACAAATTTTGGTCCAAATGAAGTAGATGTTCTTTGACGTTTACTATGTCTTGGATCCTCCTGGTTATGTGTACTTTCTTTTGTTTCTTCCCGAGATCGTTTATATCCTTCACCAACCGACTCGCATTCTTTTTTATATGCATATATATTTTCAAAGAACACAACAATATCTGATTCTATAACCGTATTATTATGAATGTGGATTTTTTGATTTATGAATCAGAAATTGATATGCTTTACTATTAGTCGCATATCCTATGAAAATACAATTAATAGTTTTCGGTCCTATTTTTACCCTTTTGGGTTTAGGAACTTGCACTTTTGCCAAAAACCCCCACACTTTAAAATAATTCAGGTTGCGCTTCCTTCCTTTCCATTTTCCATATGGAATTGATTGTGTTTTGCTACGAGGTACTCGATTTAGTATTCGGCTAGCCGTAAGAACAACTTTCCCCAACAGATTCTGTGGCAAACCAGAACTTATCAATAATGCATTCATCATCTCCTTTAATGAAAGATTCTTTCTTTTTACAATCCCATTGGATTGGGGCGTGTAAGGGGTCGTTGTTTGATGAATAATTCCATATTCTAGATATGTTTGTTCAAAAGGAGATTCATATTTACCACCCCTATCACTCCTTATCATTTTGATTTTCTTGTTAAGTTGTGTTTCAACTTCATTTTTGTATTGATTTAATGCTTCTATTGCTTCATCTTTACTATTAAGTAAGTAGACATAGCATTATCTAGTACTGTCGTCAATAAAAGTTATGAAATACTTCTTTTAACCACGATATGGTATTAACTTCATGTCACAAATATCTTTGTGAATTAAATCTAAATGATTTGAATTCCTTTCAACTGACTTATAAGGATGTTTAACATACTTGGATTCCATACATACTTGAAATTTTGATTTTTCACATTCAAATTTAGGCGATATTTCCAAATTAATTATGTTTCGTAAGGTTTTATAATTAACATGACCCAAATGTATATGCCATAATTCATTTGACTCAAGTAAGTAAGACGAAGCTGAAATTTTGTTAGTATTCTTCACAACCATTACATTCAGTTAGAAAAGGCCCTCAGTGAGGTAACCTTTTCCTACAAACATTTTATTCTTATTTATTACAACCTTATCGTAAACAAAAACACATTTAAAATCATTCTTAACAAGAAGTCCAATAGAGACTAAATTCTTTCTAATCTCGAACATGAAGGACGTTGTGCAAAGTCACCACTTTTCCAAAAGTCATTTTGAGATCTTCCCACATCCTTCAATCTTGGCCTTTGTAGAATTTCCCATGAAAATTGTCTCATCGGGTCCAACAGGAGCATAAGTAGCAAAAGCTACCTTGACAGCACAAACATGGCGAGTGGATACAGAATCAATCCATCACTCTTTAGGATTGCCTACCAAGTTGCATTCGGAAAGCATTGGTGCACAAGTCATCAACATCATCATGTTTTTCAACCACGTTTGCTTGATCCTTCTTCTTTTCTTTCTTACGAGCATGCCATTCCATAGATTTGTGTTCGATTTTTCCACAGTTGTAGCAGTTTCCACTGAACCGCTTCTTACTTGGGCTATATTTCGGACCAGAAGCCTTCTTGTTCTCTTCAACAATATTTTCTCCTTTTATTGTTGAACTTTCACGGCCTCTCTTTTTAGTAGCTTTGTTGTCCTCTTCAATTCTCAATCGAACAATGAGATCTTCAAGGGGCATCTCCTTGTGTTTGTGTTTCAAGTAGTTTTTGAAGTTATTCAACAAAGGAGCCAACTTCTCAAATTACTGCTACTTGGAATGCTCATTGATGACAAGACCTTCATTGAAATTTCTATTAGTAAGAATACTAAGATTACTACTTTTAACATCAATATTAATTTTATTTATACCTTCAGCAAGGAGATCGTAAATAATCATTTGCAGTTCTTGGACTTGGGTAATAACAGATTTGCTATCTACCATTTTATAGTCCAAAAACTTTGCAACCACAAACTTTTTCAACCCGGCATCTTCAGTTTTATATTTTCTTTCAAGCGCAATCTACAGTTCTTTTGACGTTTTCACGCCACTGTAGACATTATACAAAGAATCATCCAACCCACAAAGAATATAATTCTTGCACAAGAAATCTGAATGCTTCCACTCCTCAGTCACGAGAAGGCGTTCATTATCAGGAGTTTCATCAGACAACACAGGAAAATCTTCCTTGATAAACTTCTGAAGACTTAAAGTAGTCAAATAGAAGAACATCTTTTGCTGCCAATGCTTGAAATCAATCCCGAAATTTTTTTCTGGTTTCTCCGCCGGTGCCAAAGTTGCCGGCGTTATTCGACTTATTGATGCATTGCCAGTCACCATTGGAATAGCTTGGTTCTCATTCTCATTAGTCATTTCTGTAAAAGAATGACACAAATGTTAAAATTATGTAGATTTTAATAGAGTACAAAACCACAAAGGTTTTACTCTCCAGAAACAATAATACAAATACAGAAATATATTAAATTCCTTAAGCTTGTTAGTAAACTGTATTCGTAAAATAATTCTGAAAATATTAGTGAATATGAACAAAAATTATCATAAAGAGAAATGACATAAACATAAATGAAATAAACAATTTGAGCCCACTGAATTCACTGTGTTTTCTTAACGAATTTAATCCCCTTCTAGCAACCAAGGTTATGGATACAAATTACACACCAGTGTAGTGGTACTTCAAATGCCAGTGTTTCAGCAAGCACAAAGATCAGTAGCAAATCATACTTACGTTTTACTTTGTTTTTATACTAAAAGTATGCAAAAGGAGAAGAGAAAACTCGGAAATACATAGTAAAATTCTGAGTAGAATAGTGGTGTATTTATTGCCAAAATTTGGGCTGGAATCTAAAGAGGTGCAACTCTTCAGAATGATTATTTCTACAAAACGGCCACATCATAAATGCCATTACATAAATGGCTATTTACTCAACAATAAAGAGAGAAAATTGATGGGTAGTTAATTTTCTGCTACAAAAATAGAAAGCTGAAATCTCGATAACTGGTTTGAATTTAATATTAATATTTATTTTAATATTAATATTTTGTTATTAAAACAAGTATTTAATAATATATTATTGTTTATATTTTACTATTAACAAATAAATTTGGTCCAAAAAGTTAATCAATCAATTGACCAAAGCCAAAGCCGAGCGACGACGACGACGGTGCGAGGTTTGCTTTCTTCTCAACTCTTTAAGAGCTAGAAGGAGAGCAATTGCTTATATACTCATAAGTAAATCTCTTACTCTTTCAACGAGCGACAATGTTCATATGTCAAGGAGGGAAACTTGAAATTTCATTCAAAAAGTATATTTCCCTCCATTTCTCATTCACCATCTTTTAAGTATCTAATTTATTAATTAAATACATAAACCCAACATACAATATGTCTTTGGATGTACTTTGTATGTAGTTTCATATATATTTTGTATGTGGTGTGTTCTTCTCCTTCGATTTTCAATTTGAAATTTCACCCAAATAAATTGTAACCTTCGACAAATGTCATACCGAAGTAAAAGACTGAATTGTATGTTTATGAGCTCCAAAATGGTCGTTGTTTGTTTTGTTCTTTCCTTTCTCCATTTGCCAATCAAAACTATTTATATGTGGTTTGTTTATCGTCAAAGTAACTTGTGTTTTTTCGTCAATTCATTCAATTGTATTCTTTTATACTATCGTGAATATTTCATTTTTATTTTCCTTTGAAAATTTTCGGCAATATACAATCTCGCATTCCTTTGCATAGATAAAACAACCGAAAAGAAGAATAAATCGTGTATTTGAATTTGTCTTCTATATAGATTGCGTAAGTACCTGAAACAAGAATTCCTTTAATTGTAGTTTCTGAGAGGATTCTATCTTCATTCGGAAGCATTGATACTGTACAATATTTGTAATCTTGAATATTTTACTCTGTTGATTCAATAGCTCTGATTATAATAGTATTTGTACATATTTTGTGTAATTCAACTATATTGAGCATTTAATTGACTTTTAGCTTTTTGTAGACTTTGTATTCGACGAAAGGTTTAATAAGAAAAGTGTTGAAAAATGGCTGTTAGTACGTTACCTTCCCAAAGCTACCGAAGTTTGCATTTATTTCCAATCTTCTCTGTTATTCAATTCGTCATCTCCCAACTGTACTCTCTCAACCTCATCTAAACCTCATTCTTTCTGTCACAAGTTCCACTTTTTTTTTTTTTTTTTTTTTTTTTTTTTTCTGGTATGCTCCCACTGTTTGTCTTTTAATCTCATGCTTTCTGAAAGGTTTCAATTTTTTCTGTTAAGTTCTTTCTTTCTTTCTCTCAAAAGATTGCATTTTTCTCTTTTAATCTCCTGCTTTCTGTCCAAATCTATCTTTTTTCTTTTTTTTTGGGGGGTTAAGTTTTTGCTTTCTGTAAAAAATACTTCATTTTATCTATTAAGTTCCTGCTTTCTGTTCAAAAATTTCGTTTTTTTCTGTTAAGTTCTTGACTTTTGTTGATTTCATTTTTTTCCTTCTAAAGGTTCAATTTTTATTGACTTAATTCATTCATGGGTTGTTCTGCTTCTCGTTCCTATGACTTTGTCACAACAGATCCACAAAACCCATGGAATTGTTCATCTTCTTCAAATTCACAACAGTCTCCATATTCCTACTCTGATTCATTTTCAACTCCAGTTTCAAGAACACTCTCTCTCCCTACTCCTTTGGTTCACCATCCTGCTATGTGCAAAAGTGACACCAATCATTTGGTTTCACTTACTTCTACCACCTATGGTTCACTTGTCTTAATTGATACCCAAATTCCAAACCCTAACCCTAACCCTAATTTCCATGGTGGGAATTTTAAGAACCCTACTACCCAGATGATAAAATCCCTAAATGGGACTGACCCACAAGACCCTTTATCCCCTGATTCAGTAATCAACACTTGGGAGCTCATGGAAGGACTTGATGACTTTGATTTCCATATTGTGCAGTCCAAGATTGAGTCCCCTAGAAAGCCGAAATCCAACAGTCTTGATATCCAAAGTGAATTAGATACAGATGAGTTGGAAAAATCCTATGAGTTTGTTGAGCACTCAGATTCGAAGCCATTATGGAAGCATTTGTCTGAGGAACAATTGCTTGCTAAGATGGACCCTAATGTAGCTTCAAGTTATAGACAAGCACTGTCTTCCAAAAGATTTGGGTATAAAGAGTCAGAAGATTGTCCAAAGCCCAATATTGTTAGTTCGGTAGAGTTAGAGTCGAGTAATGCAAGTTTATTGAGCTCATTGTTGCCCAATAATGATTTCCATTTAAAGGGTACAGAGGACAAGATTACTAGTTTAAGAGGAATCAGGAAGACTTATGAAGAATGCTGCACTGTGCGAATGATCTTTAGAGGGTTTCGGGTATGTGTAGACGAAAGGGATGTATCTATGGATGCATCATATAGAAAAGAGTTGCAATGCGTTTTGGAAGGAAAAACAGTTAGTTTGCCTCAGGTGTTCATTGGAGGGAAGTACATTGGCAGTGCGGAAGAGATTAAGCAACTTCATGAGGCCGGAGAACTGGCTAATCTTGTGGAAGGGTTTGCAGTTAAGCATTCTGGTTTTGTTTGTGAAAGCTGTGGCGATGCAAGGTTTGTGCCCTGCCCAAATTGCAGTGGGAGTCGAAAAGTATTTGAAGAGGAGGAAGGGAAATTGAGGAGGTGCCTGAATTGTAATGAAAATGGATTGATTCGATGCCCTGGCTGTTGCCCGTGAAAATTGATCTCTATTGGTCATGTACATGATTCACTATTTTAATTGGAGATTTATGAATTATGTTATTACTTATGTATTGATGTCGAATTCTGTAGTGTCTTCTTGTAGACCTATTTCAAGTGTCCATATTCTCTAGTTCTTCAAGATTCTTGTTCACTCTCTTTTTGAACAACTCAGAAGCAATAAAATCCCAGGAGCACATAATCTTTATTTGTTTGCCCTGACAAATATGTGATTTTGAAATGTTCCTCTTTCTTCACCTCAATGAAACTGTTGTTTCTTCTATTCTGAATGGAAATATTCCTGGGACTCTTTGAGATTTTAGCTTCGGTAGGCTACATTTTCAAATATTTCGACATGTTTGTTTTTTCTCTGCAGCTTGTAGGTAGTATCAACTCTCCTGAGCTCATGGATTCATGTTGGTAAATTCCTTCTTGGTTTACTGCGTCGATATAGCTGCTATTAACTTTCCCGCGGTTGATATTCTATTTTATGGATTTCAACATATTAGTATATACATGTATAACTTGGTAAGTTGCTTGTTGGAGTGAAAGTATCATCACCAATTTAATAACTAACTTTTTTGATTAGGTCTTGAGTTAGTTGCGGAAGACTTGGACTGGAATTGAATCACAATATACCATTCTTAATAGAGGCAAATATGCTGCTACTTCTCTTGTAAAATAGGATACTACTTAGTTAGTTTGCAGTAATTCTGATAAGAATCTTTCTAAATTTGGCATCTTTGTGTAGATTTATTAGTCATTCCCTTTTCCTTATCTTGCACTGTAAAAAACATACAGCAACTTGGTGAACTCAAAAAGAACTGCAAAAACAAATTCTACAGGTAATACATGTGCTTTTCTCACAAGATGTGTGTAAAGTTTTATGCCATAATATGCAGGGCTTGGCGATTTCAGTTCTGCTTCTGGATTTTCTTCTCTTTTAGTGGTGCAGATATTTCCACCTTCTCTTTCGTATGTCAAGAAATTAAATGCTTTTATCCACCATCCTTTGCTTTCATTGAGGAAGGTGCCTTTTTCTAGTATTCACCTAGGCTAAAGCAATGAACTGTCTGAAACTTGATTCCTCTGGTGATATATATTTAAAATGTTAAAGGGTGAGGCTTATGCTGGATATACTGCTGGTTAAAAAATCTCAAGAAATGTCTTTAGCTGTGATATACTGTATAATAAAACATTGTTTATGACAGATTGATGCTCCATTGCTTCTACCAATTAAGTTGTTTGATGAGTTGCTTTGAAGCTTTCCCATATTTGTGTGGGTGTATGTAAGCTAGTAGTTTATGCAATCTTTGGTTCCAGGGTCTACGTTCTGCTGAAGGACACCTAACTCTCTGCTACAGGGGCGTTATCTATCACCAACAAATGTTACAACTGCTTATTTTCTTAATTTTAGTTCTGAGTTTTATATAGATCACCATGTTAGTGTTTGTATATATATATATATATATATATGGAACCTTGAAGTTGGTCAGAAATCAATAGCGACACTAAAATACAAAAAAAGAAAAAACAACAACAACCCAATATAATCCCACATAGTGGGGTATGGGTAGGGTAGTATATACGCAGACCTTACCTCTACCCTGGGGTAGAGAGGCTGTTTCCAAATAGACCCCCGGCATCCTTCCCTCCAAGAACTTCCCACCTTGCTCTTGGGAAGACTCGAACAACCTCTCGGTTGGGAGTGTGGGTTGCTTACCATCAGAGCAACCCCTCTTTACAAAAAAAATACAAAAAAAAAAGAAAAAAAAAGATACTTTTGTGGTTGAAGGGTTCACCTCGTTTAATGGCTTCTTTAAGCTGTTCATTCAGGGCAGAGAAAAGTTTGTAGAAGTGTCCAATGTATTTGAGATATAGGAATCAGACCAAACCCATGGCATGTGTTGTCCACTGTGGGCTTATATGAGCCATTAGTGGCGGAGCAACGTCCACTATATTGCTAGATAATGTTTTTAATTTTATATATATTTACTGTACGTTGACTTACCTTGACTTTTCGATGTATCTAATTATTTATTTTGACATTACTTGATGAAAATTTTGGCTCTGCCATCGTATGCCATGAGCTTGGATCGTGGCAAATATAGTATCAGAGCCGAATGTCCCTCAATATGATGGTGGGGCGATCCTCAGTGAGGACGTTGAGTACCAAGCGGTGAATGTGATGCCCATGATGGAAGGTGTGTTGATCAGTGCGAGTCAAGCATGAGGCAGGCTTCTAGGCTGGTAAGGTTTTGAAGAAGGGGTACACATATCACTTTATGTGAATCCCACGTTTTGGAATGGGAGAGGAATGTCAAAAGATTTACAAGGCATGACACAAATTTATATGGTATGCGCGCCTTTGGGGCTCGATGCGGCATAGTCCCAAAAGACAAATCTGTGTAGGCGTAAGCCCGAAACAGATAATACGTATCATGTGCTTGAGTCGTGACACAAGCAATGGTCAATAATTAATGTAATGCAATTTTTTCTTTACTTAAATAAGGTTAAATACATTGATGCTCTCTAGACTTGGCATAATTTTTTGCTTAGACACTTTATCTTGGGACCAACATATTGAACACCTCACTCTCTAGGCACGTTAAGATAAAATGTCTATGTAAAAAATTGTGTCAAACTTAGATTGCCATATACTTCACCTACAGTTTTTGAAGATATTTTACAATTCCCCATTCGTTACGCTTAGCATGTCAAGTTATGAATCTTCAATTGTCAACATAGAGAAGGCCGAACTGTTACCATCATTCTGGGGAGAGAAGAAAAGATGACAAAGAGAGGTGCTGAAACAAATCCTTTGGATGGTGGCAACACATTGGAAATTTATCATTTTGTCTGGGCCAGAAGTTCAGACCTCACTATTGTACCCAGAATCTAGAAATGGACTGTTTGGCTAGTGAAAAACTTGAACAGGCTTGACACACCTAATTTGTAGGCCAAAATTGCATTTATTTACCTGTGCTTCAATTTGCAATTTGCATAGGTGACAAGTTGACAACTTTAAACAGGGAACAAAGTAAATTTAGAAACTTGAGGGACATATGTTTGATATCTCTAGTCCTCTTGTATATGATTGACTATTAGGGAGATTTAAGTCGCCATGGTATTAACTTCATAACTGCTCTACTCTTATTCAGCCACACAAGCTTGGGATCCAAATTCATTATTTCAATATTTTGTAGGAGCGTAACACAACTTCGTACATTTCTAGGATTCTTATAACATTCATAGTACAAGGGTCTTCTCATTGTGAGTTCAATTGACTCTTTTCATAACTTCTTGTCTCTCGTGAGAGACCTACACTTTCTTCATTATTTTCTAGGTCATACCTTCTATATATCACATGCCTATATAATAAATTTTCTTTTACACCTTAGGATCATATACATGATTCCCACACTATCCACATGTACTAGTTAAGCTTAGGTCTCATTTATCATGGCAATGTCTCCTGGGAGGTAGGTAACCACTTCTAATACTCTTCTCATGTAAAGTATGCTCCTGGTACTATATACTTATTTTATATGTCCATACTATTCGTTCAACATGATATATGTGCCATCTCCTTAATATTCAGGCATTTACCCATTGTCATGTCATATGAAAATATTACTTGGAATAGACTAAAGAGCGTTAAACTTACCGAGTTAGAAGACAATAATATAGTCAAGCTCTACTGCACGATCTGGAGTGTTGAAGAACGGTAACATTCTTAAATGCCCAAATAGCCTCCTAATTATAGATATAATCGACAACATACAGTAAAGAAGGACTCTACTAGACACGGCTCGGAGACATCCTAGGATACTTTAAAACCTCAGGCTCGGATGCCAAGTTTGTCATTCCCCGACAACCTTAACACAAAGTAGCTCCGCCACCTCACCCAAATATGTGCGGGTGGAGGTGCAATCACGATACCAAAATCTCTACACAAAATTGCTTTTTCTCCTCACCCAATGTGTGCAGTGGAGACGCAAACACACTACCGCATTCTATACATGAAGCGACCCTGTCATCTCACCCCAATGTGTGCATGTGGAGCTGTAATCACCAGTACAACAACTATACACAAAGCGGCCATGCCGCCTCACCTCAATGTGTGTGGGTGGGGGTGCAATTACAGTACCACAATCTCTGCACAAAGTGGCCCTACTGCCTCACCCCAATGTGTATGGGTAAAGGTGTAACCATAGTACCACAACTTGGATGCTCAAAATGATATTAGTTTTTACATAAGATTTTCTTTCAAATCAATCCCTTTGGAACCTTTGGCTTTAACAAAAATATGATTTTATATGATTTCATTAAATAGGAAATACGAGTTTGATCACATTGATTTTGTATAAAACTTTCTTCCCAAAGGGGGTATAACATAATTTAGTAAAAATAGAGAACCATTAACACATGAGGGTTCTGACACTTTATGCAATTCGGGTATCAATTTACTAGTGTGAACATCCCACATCTGTAGCGTTTCAAGTTCGAACTACACACGATGGGGTTTTGTAAGAATACGGGAATTCCAATAATAGAAAAAAAGTAGTTTAGCCTTGAAAATTTGATGGAGCTCTTTAGTGATACTAAAACCTCCTACTACTCTTACAACTTCAACTACATCAGTATAATTCAGTTGGACTAATATTAGTAAATAATTTCCAAGTTTTGGTCATTTTCTCATTTTATCAAAAACCTAGAGTACATAACATTCAACTACCTCTAGTTATGGTATTTCTTTATCCAGCAATTCCCACTTCCCACCAATAAGAGACACTACAGTATTTTTTGTCCACTAACTACCTTTTTAGTGCTATTATAATCATCAATGAACTCACATCCACCAAATTTTATTAATTAACTCACTACTAAATCTCTACAACATGCAATAATCTAGGTTAAGGAATTATGGCTTCCAATCACTATCTCATAAGTGCTAGAACTTAGTTCTTGCTCATATATTAACTAACAATTCATGCATGTAGGTTTATGGGCGAAAAATTAACTCTTGTAGACCAAATCTTGAAAATTAATTTTAGGGATGTTTTGGAGATTTTGAAGAAATCCCATAGAATCCAATCAAAACCTTGTTGTAACTGGTGATTGAGAAGTGAAATTATCATAAAAATATACTTAACTACTCACCTTAAGTATGTATTGGAACTATTTTCCAGATGGGTGAGGGAGAGAAAAGCCCTAGTCTTGAAATCCTTTATTTTTCTCTCTCCCCTCGGCTATTAGTATGGCCAGTTATAGTATTTTTCTACTAGTTGTTATCCTTGTGCTATAAGCCTTTAGCCCACTGGTTTACTACAACCACGTACAATAATTTTCCACTGATATTATCCCTATGCTATAAGGCTTTAGCTCACTGATTTCCTAAAAATTTTGCTTTTCTACCGTGCAATAGTTGCGCTGTAGTAAGATAGCTCATTGTATTTTTTTAGTTTTATTGCTTTGAAATTAACATCCAAGTATTCTCCATTATTACAACACTCAAATATTAAGAAAATAATTATCACCAAAGTATGCAGACCTTACACCTACCCCGAGGGACAGGGAGCCTGTTTCCAAGATACCCTCAGCTCAAGAATGCGACAAAGAGATAATATATTAGTACCATCAATAAAATCCTAATAAAATAACAACAATATAAGAAATATGAAATATATGAAAAGTACAATAATAATTAGCCGATAAAGTCCTGCATCAGTAGATAACCACTAGTATCTCTAAAACTGAATCCTAATTGGCTAGTCTCACTCTGGTGCACCATAGAAATATTCAAAACTTCCTCCTAACCTACAACCTTAATGCTTTACCTCAATAATTCCCTGTCAAGGGCCATATCCTCGGTAATCCTAAGTCGCGCCATGTCCTGCTTGATCACCTCTCCCTAATACTTGTAGGACTACCCTCTACTTCTCGTTGTACCAACCACAGCCAATTGCTTACATCTCTTCACCGGTGCATCAGTGCTCCTCCTCTGAATGTGCCCGAATTATCTGAGTCTTCCTTCTCGTATCTTGTTATCACGACCAAGAATTCTCACCATCGGGAGTCGTGATGGTGCCTACTAAAGGAGCTAGGCAATCCAAACTTTAAACATTCTCTGATAATTTCTCGACAATATAAATTTATGGAAATAATTGAATAAAAGCGGAAGACTTTAAGTTTGTAAAACTGAAATCAAAATGCGGAAGTTTAAAGCATATCTCTATCCAAGACTAGTTTCACATTACTCACAGACGTCTACAGAATACTAAATACAAGGTTCGAAAGAAGCATAGAATTGTCTGCTACGGTACAATGATAACAAACTGGATGAAATAGAAAGGACTCCGGTCCTGCGGACGTCAGCAAGGCTACCTCGAATGTCCCTGGACTGGAGGCTCGCTCCTAAAAGGCTACTGCTACTAAAATGTTGCTCACACACCTGGATCCGTGCATAAAGATGCACAGAGTGTAGCATCAGCAAAACCGACCCCATGTGCTGGTAAGTGCCTGACCCAACCCCTGCAAAGTAGTGACGAGGCTAGGACCAAACTCCAGATAAACCTGTGTAGTTCAAATATATATGCATACAACCTATAATAATACAGGAAGTAACAGCCAATATCGAGAAGGGAAAACATGTAAATGGGGAAAACAACAGTTACAAGTAAGAGAAACCACAATAATGATGAGGCAACCAAGAATTTACAGCAATCAAGCAACAAACATTCCAAACAAAACACACTTGAGAGAGCAATTTTTGCGGCGTGCAACCCGATCCTCAAATATCAGTATTACGACGTGCAACCTGATCCATATCGTTTATATCTATTGCGGCGAGCAACCCGATCCATGTGGATATTAATTATCCTTGTTGCAGCGAGCAACCCGATCCGTGTGGATATTATTTATCCTTGTTGCGACGAGAAACCCGATCCGTGTGGATATCATTTATCCTTGTTGCGGCGAGCAACCCGATCCATGTCGTGTGATATTGTTGCAGCGTGCAACCAGATCCATGTCGTTTGACACTGTTGCGGCGTGCAACCCGATCCGTGTCGTGTGATACTATTGCAGCGTGCAACCCGATCCATGCGGATATTATGAATCTTTGTTGCAGCATGCAACCCTATCCGTGCGGATACTATTTATCTTTGTTGCAGTGTGCAACCCGACCCACTAAGACCATGTTTTCACATCCAATCATTAATCACAACTACAGAACAAGGGAAGAACAAATAGTCGAGAAACCCCGGCAAGGGAACATATCAACTCAATAGATTCCCACAAGGGAGCAAATCTATAATACCAATAAAACCTCCCGGCAAGGGAGCAACCACAATAACCTACACATCCCGACAAGAGATTTATCAAGTCTCTCTCTTTTTCTTTAACTTCTTATTCAATAGTATTTATATCGTTCGAGCTAACACTCTAAAGAATTCACAATTCATAACTAATCCTCGTACCTTTCTCATTATGTAGAATTCATCAAGTAACATGGAAGAGTCCCAAAATATTAAATAAGTGCATACAAGGGTCCACGGTCATGCTAGACATCGCTGTATAGATATTCGTCTTCATGCCAATACACCGTAATCGATCATTTAGCAATTAGAGATTAAAACACTCTAATTATATTCCCTCAAGCCAAATTCAGATCAAACACTTACCTTGAAAGCTCCAAACTCGAATCAAGCCTCTAGTATAGCTTTACCCCTTGAATTCACCACAAAACCGTTTGAAACTAGTCACAAATTACTCAAATGTATCAAAAAAAGCTAGTTAAATCAATTTGAATACATAAGAATAAATTTTCCAAAGTTTGCCCAAAAATTTCAAAAACTCCCCCGGGTTCACATGGTCAAAACCCAAGGTTCGAACCAAAACTAGGTTACCCATTCCCCTACGATGTTATACCTATGTTTTATTTTGAAATCGGACCTCAAATTGAGGTCCAAATCCCCAATTTAGTGAAAACCTAAGTTCTACCCAAAATCCCTTTTTCACCCATGGAAAACCTTGATTTTACGATAAAAATATGATAAATAATGTTAAAGATTGAAGATATTGAGTACAAGTTGACTTACAAATGATTTGGAGAAGAGGTAGTTTGTGAGAAATCGCCAATGAGTGTTTGGATTTTTGAAAATATGAAAAACGAGCATAAAAATCGTCTAAGTATGAAAAATGCAGGTGCAGATATCGCAATTGCGAATCTGGATTCGCAATTGCGAATCTCGGTTCCCAATTGCGAACCAGCAGGCTTGGGATTTGCGAGACAAAGGTTCGCTTACAAATACAGGCCAATCAGAGGGGCTTCGCATTTGCGAAAGTGGAGTACGCATTTGCGAACTCTAGGCTTTTGGACTTGGATCCATTTGCGACAAAGTCTTAGAATTTGCGAAGATTGGGCTAAAGGGAGAGTATCGCAATTGTGAGGCTAGCTTCACATTTGTGAAGCCTGCAGGACAGGCATACCTGCAACTTTCCAAACATGCTAAAATGAACTTGTGGCCTATCCAAAACTCTCCCGAGCCCTCGGATCTCCATACTGGACGTGCACACAACCTCAAAGACATCCTACGGACTTACTCGTACAATCAAATCTCCAAAATAAAATCATTTACATTCATTTGAGCCTCAAAACTCATAATTCTTCTTTCAACTTTCATAAAATTAAAATTAGTCAAAAACACGTCAAACGACGCCCGTGTTCAACCAAACATTACAGGTAGTTCTTAACACATATTTAAGACTCGTACCCAGTGTCGGAACAATAATATGAGCCCAATACAATAGATTTCTAACTCATTTTCATCTCAAATTCTCATATCAAATTTCAGAAAATAATTTCTTTCAAAAATACTTTACTCGGGCTCAGGACCTCGTATTTCGATTCCGGAAATACGCCCGAGTCCCATTTTTTTTATTGATCTTCCGGGAGCATCACATCACGGTACGGGTCTGGTTACCCAAAATATTGACCGAAGTCAACTTTAACAATATTAATACCCACATTCTTCAAAATTTTCAAAAAAATTCACATATTTTAACATAAAAGCATTCTGGCAACGTGCCCGGGTTGGATGCGCAAATCGAGGCAACAAAAAGCAAGTTTTTCAAGGCTTCAGAAGCATGGAAAAAGGAAGAATTACGATAATGACCCGTTGGTTTGTCACATCCTCCACCTCTAAAACAATAGTTCGTCCTTGAATGTACAAAATAAAGAAGTACTTGAGTCGGGGAATAGATGGGGATAACGGCTCCGCATATCAAACTCGGACTCCAGGGTCAATGCCTTAAAAGGTTGACCACTCCACTGAACACGCACTGAAGGAAAACTCTTCGACCTCAACTGTCGAACCTACCGGTCTAAAATGGCTACCAACTCCTCCTCATAAGACAGATCCTTGTCCAACTGGACGGTGCTGAAATCTAATACGTGGGATGGATCGCTGTGATACCTCTGAAGCACGGATGCATGAAAAACTGGATGTACGTCTGACAAGCTAAGTGACAAGGCAAGTCTACAAGCCATCTCACCCACACGATAAAGAATCTAGAATGGGCCAATAAACCTAGGGCTAAGCTTGCCCTTCTTCCCCAATCGCATCACGCCTTTCATGCGCGAAACTCAAAGCAACGCTCGCTCACCAACCATGAATGCAATATCTCAGACCTTGCGGTCTGCATAACTCTTCTGCCTAGACTAAGTTGTCCGAAGTCTTTTCTGAATGATCTTGACCTTATCAAAGGCCTCCTGAACTAGATCTGTACCCAATTACCAAGCCTCTCTCAGCTCAAACCATCCGACAGGGGGACCGACACTGTCTACCATACAACGCCTCATGCGGGGCCATCTGAATGCTGGACTGGTAGCTATTGTTGTAGGCAAACCCTTCTAACGGAAACAACCGGTCCCACGAGCCTCCAAAATCAATAACCAGTAGTGTTGCCTCAAATCCTGATACATCTTTGCGGCGCTCAGGTGAATAGAATACCGAGAACTATGGGCCTTCGCTAAGATTAACTCCCGAATACCATCAACATTGGCATAAAAACTCGCCCCTGCAATCTCAATATACCATCATCTCCCAAGGTCATTATCTTGGCACCTCCACGCTGCACGGTGTCTCTCGGGACACAAAAACGGGGATCATCAAACTGTCGCTCCTGGATATGCTCCAACAACCACAATCGAGAGACCGTGCAAACTAACACCCCGCTAGGCTTAGAAATATCCAACCTCACAAATCAATTGGCTAAGGCATGAATATCCAAAGCAAGCGGTCTTCGGCTGATCGGAATATCAGCAAGACTATTCATGCTGGCGAACTTCCTAGTCAATGCTTCGGCCACCACATTGGCCTTCGCCGAGTGGTATAAGATAGAAACATCAGTCTTTCAACAACTCTAACCACCTCTTCTGCCTGAAATTCAACTCCTTCTACTTGAACAAGTATAGAAGGCTCTTGTGATCCGGGTACACCTCACACGTCACACCATATAGATAATTCCTCCAAATCCTTAAAGCATGAACAATGGCTGCCAACTCTAGATCATGGACTGGATAATTCTTCTAATGGATCTTTAACCGCCTTGAAGCATATGCTATGACTCTGCCATCCTGCATCAAAACTGCACCAAGCCCAATATGGGAAGCATCACAATAAATGGTATAAGGCCCTGATCCCGTGGGCTAAACCTATATGGGTGCCATAGTCAGAGTTGTCTTGAGCCTCTGGAATCTCGTCTCACACTTATCTGACCTCCTGAACTGGGCATCCTTCTGAGTCAATCTGGTCCTCGGGGCTGCAATAGATGAAAATCCCTCCACGAACCCCGGTAGTAACCTGCTAACCCCAAGAAACTCCGGATCTCTATAGCTGACAACAGTCAAGGCCACTTTTTGATTGCCTCAACCTTCTTTGGGTCCACCTAAATACCCTATACAGAAACAACGTGACCTAGAAATGCGACCAAACTCAACCAAAACTCGCACTTCAAAAACTTGGCGTATAACTAACTATCCTTCAAAGTCTAAGAACCACACCGAGGTGCCGCTCATGCTCCTCCTGACTGCGGGAGTATATCATAATATCATCAATGAAAACCATCACGAACAAATCCAAATAGGGCCTGAACACTCGGTTCATGAACTCCATAAATAATGTTGGGGCATTGGTCAACCCAAATGACATGACCAAGAACTCATAATTCCCATATCGAGTGCAAAATTCTGTCTTAGGGACCTCAGACGCCCTAATACTCAGCTGAGGATAATCAGATCTCAAATCTATCTTGAAAACACCCTAGCAACGTGAAGCTGGTCAAATAAATTGTCAATTCTCGTCACTGGATACTTGTTCTTTATTGTCACCTTGTTCAAATACTGATAATCAATGCGCATCCTCATAACCCATCCTTTTTCCTCACAAATAACACCGGCTCACACCAAGATGACACACTGGGCCTAATGAAACCCTTATCAAGCAAATCTTGAACCTGCTCCTTTAATTCTTTCAACCCTGGCGGGGCCATGTGATATGGCAAAATGGAAATAGGTTGAGTACCCGGAGCCAGACCAATACAGAAATCAATGTCCCTGTCGGGCGGCATACCCGGCAGGATTAAAGGGAAAACCTCGGAGAACTCCCAATCAATAGGAAAAATATCAATAGATGAGACCTCTGCACTAGAGTTGCGAACATACGCCAGATATGCTAGACTTCCCTTCTCGACCATGCGTCGAGCCTTAACATATGAAATAACACTGCCAATGGCATGAACTGGGTTCCCTCTCCACTCAAGTCAAGGAAAATTTGGCAAAGCCAAGGTCACGATCTTGGCGTGACAATCCAGAATAGCATGATACGGTGACAACAAATCCATTCCCAATATAACATCAAAATCCACCACGTCGAAGAGCAATAAATCAACACGGGTCTCAAGACCCTCAAACAGTACCACACAGGAGCGATGCACTCGGTCGATCACTATAGAATCACCCACCAGTCTAGAAACATAAACATGAACACTCAAGCTATCGCTAGGCATAATCGGGTAAGGTGCAAAATAGGACGACACAAATGAATACGTAAATCCAAGTTCAAATAGCATTGAAACATCTCTAATACGAATTAGAATGGTACCTGTAATAACTGCGTCCGACGACTCAGCCTCTGGCCTAGCTGTTGGCTGGCCTCTACCTCTGGCGACCTAAACTCCACCTCTAATACAACTACCTCCACATCTAACACCTCTGCCACCACCCCTAGCTGTCAGGGCAGGCCATGGAACCTCTGGCGCCTGAATCATAGCATGAGAACTCTGATGCTGGAAGCTGCAATAAGCTCGAGGGCAATATTTGATAATGTGCCTCAGATCACCACAGGCATGGCAAAACCTCGGCTTTTGCGGCTGAGCACCCCTCAACCTCAGGCAAACCCTCCTGCTATGACCATACTCACCACACTCATAACATCTACTCAAATGCTGGAATTGAGGAAACTGGGGCTGACCCTGTCGACCTGAATGAACACCTGAAGTACCATGGGTGACATAAGGGCCTGGGAGGATGGCCTCTACCATAAGTACCCCTACCTCCAAATGAGGTACCACTGAATTTTCCTGCATGACGGGGCCTCTTATCCGACCTATGATCGCCTCCCTATGGAAGGACAACCTCAACTCTACGGCCCACATTGGCCGCCGCCTGAAAAACTGTCTCACTCACAGCCTGAGCCGTTGTACCCTGCTGACCTGCTACCAGTGTCTAGACTCCTAGAAGCAAACCCGCTCAAATGATGCTCTCCACAAATCCTACCAACCTGACCAAAGCGTCCTAATGAATTGGGGTGGCTATGAACCCTTCTAGGACCTGAGCTGGGCCCACCAAAGCTGCTAGGGCTGAAACGTCCACCTCAAAATCAACCTGGGCTTCGCCTATGGGGTTGATTCTCGGGGCTCAGACTGCTGAGCGGTAGATGAAGAAGCTCGTGCTCTTGTCATCCGCGGAAGAATAGTGTAGAAATTCAATCGGCATTTGAGAAATGGAAACGCACGACAAGAAAGAATTAATGTGAAGTTTTTCCTAGCCCTTAGCCTCTGGGGATAATACAAACATCTCTGTACTGATCCCTCATGCTCTACCGAGTTTGTCCGTGAGTTGTGACACATATGTAACCTAGTGCTCTGACACCAACTTGTCACGACCCTTGATATCCCACCATCGGGAATCATGATGGAGCCTACTAGCGGAGCTAGGCCAGCCAAACTTTAAAAATTCTACAATAATATCTCGACAATATAAATATACAGAAACAATTAAATAAAAGCGGAAGACTTTAAGTTTGTAAAAATGAAATCAAATGCGGAAGTTTAAAACATGTCTCTACCCAATACAAGTGTCACATTACTCACGGACATCTATAGAATACTAAATAAAAGGTTCGAATAACGCATAGAATTGTCTACTACGGTACAATGATAACAAACTGGATGAAATAGAAAGGACTTCGAGCATGCGGACGTCATCAAGGCTACCTCGAATGTCCCTGGACTAGAAGCTCGCTCCGAAATGCTACTGCTACTCAAATTCTTCTCCAACACCTAGATTTGTGCAAAAAGATACACAGAGTATAGCATCAGCACAACCAACCCATGTGCTGGGAAGTGCCTGGCCTAACCCCAGCGAAGTACTGACGAGGTTAGGACCAGACTCCAGATAAACCTGTGCAGTTCATATATATATACATACAACTGATAATAATACAGGAAGTAACAGCCAATAACGGGAAGGGAAAGCATGTTAAGGGGAAAACAACAGTTATAAGTAAGAGAAACCAAAATAATGATGAAGCAGCCAAGAATTTACAACAATCGAGCAACAAACATTCCAAAAAAACAAACTTGAGACAGCAATTGTTGCGGTGTGCAACCCGATACTCAAATATCGATGATGCAGCGTGCAACCCGATCCATATCGTTTATCTCTGTTGTGGTGAGAAACCCGATATGTGTGGATATTAATTATCCTTGTTGCAGCGAGCAAGTCGATCCATATGGATATTATTTATCCTTGTTGCGGAGAGCAACCCGATCGGTGTCGTGTGACATTATTGCGATGTGCAACCCGATCCCTGTCATGTGACACTGTTGTGGCGTCTAACCCGATCTATGTCGTGTGAAATTGTTGCAGTGTGCAACCCGATCCGTGTGGATATTATGTATCCTTGTTGTGGCGCACAACCTGATCCGTGCAGATACTATTTATCTTTGTTGCGGCAAGCAACCCGACCCACAAAGACCATGTTTTCTCATCCAATCATTAATCACAACTACAAAACAAGAGAAGAACAAAAAGTACAGAAATCCCGGCAAGGGAACATATGAACTCAACAGATTCCCGACAAGGGAGTATATCTATAATACCAATAAAACCTCCCGGCAAGGGAGCAACCACAATAACCTACACATCTCGGCAAGGGATTTATAACGTCTCTCTCTCTTTTTCTTTAACTTCTTATTCAATAGTATTTATATCGTTCGAACCATTCCTCCAAAGAATTCACAATTCATAACTAATCCTCGTAGCTTTCACATCATGTAGAATTCATCAATTAACATGGAAGAGTCCAAAAATATCAAATAAGTGCAAACAAGGACCCACAGTCATGCTAGATACCGGTGTATAGATACTCGTCACCATGCCTATACACCGTACTTGATCATTTAGCAATTAGCAATTAAAACACTCTAATCATATTCAATCAAGTCAATGTTAGATCAAACACTTACCTCGAAAGCTCCAAACTCAACTCAACCCTCTAGTATAGCTTTACCCCTCGAATTCACCACAAAACTACTCGAATCTAGTCACAAATTACTCAAATGTATCAACAAGTGCTAGTTAAATCAATTTGAATGCATAAGAATAAATTTTCGAAAGTTTTGCTAAACTATTGCCAAAATGCCCCCAGGCCCACGTGGTCAAAACCTGATGTTCGAACCAAAATCGGGTTACCCATTCCCCCACGAGTTACATTTCTATGATTTTTTTTTTGAAATCAGACCTCAAATTGAGGTCCAAATCCCCAATTTAGTGAAAATCTATGTTCTACCCAAAATGCTCATTTTCACCCACAGAAAACCTTGATTTTAAGATGAAAACATGATAAATGATGTTAAATATTAAAGAAATTGAGTAAAAGTTGACTTACAAATGATTTGGAGAAGAGGAAGCTTGTGAGAACTTGCCAATGGGTGTTTGGGTTTTTTGAAAATATGAAAAATGAGCTTAAAAATCGTCTAAGCGTGAAATATGCAGGTGCAGATATCACAATTGCGAATTTGGGTTAGCAATTGCGAACCCAACATGCTTGGGATTTGTGAGACAAAGGTTCGCATTTGCGAACACAGGCCAATCGGACGGGCTTCGCATTTGCGAACTCTGGGCTTTTGGACGGGGATCGCATTTGTGACGAAGTCTTCGCATTTGCAAAGACTGGGCTAAAGGGGAGGATCACAATTGATAGGTGCGAAGCCTGTAAGTTAGGCATACCAGAATCTTCCCAAACATGGTAAAATGAACTCATGGCCTATCCAAAATCTCCCGAGCCCTCGGAGCTCCAAATCGGACATGTACACAATCTCAAGTACATCCTACAGACTTACTCGTGGGATCAAATCGCAAAAATAACATCATTTACAGCAAATTAAGCCTCAAAACTCATAATTCTTCTTTCAACTTTCATACACTTCAAATTTCTCATATTAGTCGGAAACACGTCAAACGACGTCCGGTTTCAACCAAACTTTACGGCTAGTGCTTAACACATATTCAAGACTCTTACCGGACGTTAGAACCAAAATACGAGTCTGATACCATAGATTTCTAACTCATTTTCATTTCAAATTCTCGTATCAAATTTCAAAAAATAATTTCTTTCAAAAATTCTTTACTCGGGCTCAGGACTTCGGATTTTGATTCTGGAAATACGCCCGAGTCCTATATTTTTCTACGGACCCTCCGGGATCGTCCCCGGGTCCATTTACCAAAAATTAATACCCACGTTCTTCAAATCTTTTACAAAATTTACATATATCTCAACATAAAATCTTTTCGGCTACGCGTCCGGATTGTGCGCAAAAATCAAAGCAACTAAACAGAAGGTTTTTAATGCCACGGAAGCACCGAAAAAGGAAGAATTATGGTGATGACCCTTTCGGTCGTCACACTTGTCCTCCATGGGGGCCACACCCGTCTTATCCCGAATATCTTCATTCCTAATCCTATCCATATTTATATGCCCGTACATCCACCGCAACATCCTTATCTCTGCTACTTTCATCTTCTGGATGTGTGAGTTCTTAATCGGCCAGCACTCAGTCCCGAATAATACGACATGCCTAACCACTGCTCTATAAAACTTACCTTTTAGTAAGAGTGGCACTTTCTTGTTATATAGAACTCTCGATACTAACCTCCACTTCATCCACCCCACCCGTATACAGTGTATGACATCCTTGTCGATCTCTGAATCCCCTGAATAACCGATCCAAGGTACTTGATACTACCACTCTTGGAATATTGAAACAACTTTATCCACTCAAGTAATTTCTCAAGTAGGTCGGATTTAAATTAAATTATACTCCTATGCTCAAAATTGCTCGTACTAGCAACAAAAATTCATCGGCGTTACATATATATGATACACATTTGATGCAAATATGATTCATATGTGATAAACAAATGATACACAGTGTGATGCACATATCATTTTTTTTCATGTTTCATCTTCTACCTCGAATTTTCAATTCAAACCAGCTCAAAACTCCGCTAAAATCATTCCAAAACTGAGTTTCAAACTTCTTAAGATATATTCATTCTATTCTTATAATATAAACTCAGAAGAAAACAAAACTTTTACCTTCTTTTAGTTACAAATAGTTAATTCGCTAATATTAATGATATTTGGATAATATTAGTAATATTTAATGAATTTGCCAACATTTATAATAAGCTACTTATAAAATGTATATTTTGAAACATAATTAAATATATAATTACAAAAATATTTAATAATGGCAAAGAGAAAGAGAAAAGAAAAGTGATTGACAAGTCATTTATACTAACGCTTTGACAAATATAAAGTATAAAATTTCGAATATTTATCTTTAAAAATAGATTTTTGTGTGGATGAAAACTGTTATAAGCAAATAGTTATATATACATAATTTATTGACGGGCGAAAAAGAAAGAAAGCTAACTACACTGCCATCCATATCCATGCCAAGTCATGCTATATATATATATATATATATATATATATATATATATATATATATATATATATATATATATATATATATATATATATATAGATAAAGAAAACTAACTACGTTGCTCCATATTCATGCCAAGTCTCGCTATCCCCTCAATTATATATATATATATATATATAATATATGGAACTAACTACATTGCCATTCATATCCATGCCAAGTTTCGTTATCACCTCAATATCTCTATATATATATATACTAGTCTTCTAGTACACGCTTTACGCGTGTACCTTATCTCTATGAATATAATTTTTTTAAAAGTTATGCAATTATTATATTAAAATTTTTTTTTGTATTATAATACAAAAAGAGTATAAGTTTGAGAATAGTGATTGTTTCGTATTTACTTATCTAATATATATAAAAAAAAGAAAAACTCTACCCCATAAAAGTCCTCAATTATCTCAGTCAATATATCCAATTTATAATTTATTCCATATTGTAATTTTATTGCTTCAATTTTACAAGTTATCATGTTTTTTTTTTTAATTTCAGCAAGAACACACAACCCTCCAACGCTCAAGAATATTTCCTAAGTTCATTGTCATTAGAAAATCGGTCTTTTTCTGTTAATAATTTACTGAGTACAAAAAGCGTACATTAAAAAGTCCTTTTTCATCTGAAATGACCGTCAAGTGAGCAATGATCGGTTATTGGAATTTTTTTGCGGCCACTATTTTGTTAAACGAATTATTTCTTGCTGGTGAGTTGGTGAAATTCTGGGGTTTCCTACATATATGACGGTCAGGACTCTGCATAATTTAAATAGTGCGTATTTTAATGAATATAAAAATAATTCAAATTAACTTCACCAATAAAATAGAAAATTGAAGCGCTAGGGTATTAATTATTGAAGAGATTTCATTCCCACGCCAAGAGATATGACATCTTCAACTTTAGGAAGAGAAGGACAATCTGAAAAAAGTCAAAAGAGACAACATTGTTGTTTGTTTACAAAAGAAGCTCATTTTCAAGCGGGCTGATCCATGCATAATTTACATTAAAAAAAAGTAGAAAATTCTATGAGGAAGTCTCAGAAAGTAACCTCCTATAGCCAATAGGATAGAATAAAAGAGAATCTTAGCGATAAAAGTGTTCAAAGTTGTCATTACTAATTTTTAACAAATCAATTTGACCATATCCATTAAAAATTAGTTTGAATCTTGTTTTCCAATCTAATAATTAAAAAGTCCTAACCCTAAAGGCAAATAAAAATCTTCTTGTAGTTTTTGGATAACTAGCTATTGTTTCTTGTGTTGCCTTCGCAGGGTGTTAATGGTTCGGTTCGTCCAATTATTTTATAAAATTTATGCCATTCTAATTTTTCGGTTATTCTATTATGTATAATCAAATTTAGACTTTTCAAAATCATTCCAATTATGTCGGTTTTTCTTCGGTGTCGCTACGGATATTATGTAAAATTCACCAATAGAAGTAGAATGCAATAACATACATTCGTTAATAGGACTTAGAGAAACTCTTTAGACATTTTTACTGTTTAAAGGGTGATGAATTACAAAAAAAAAAAGGAAAGATGGCTAGACTATAGATCCATCAGCTATTCTACATCAACGTAAAAGAAATCAAATAAAGGCAAAAAAATATAAATCATATGAGTTGAAAGATATACCAAGCTGGGACTCAAGAATAATGTCAATAGAAGATTAAATATTTAAAAAGATAAATCTAAATTATATGAAAGAGAATATATTCAATACATTGTCGTTTGCTACTCACAATCGCTAGAATACTTTGTGTCTTACTAATAAAGATACTTGAAATAACTTAGTTTAAGTAGCATAATAGGTTTTAAGAATTAGTATTTTGAGTTTAATTACTTATTGACATGTAACAATTTTCATAATTCCAAGGCCCAAAGAAAATTTAATGTATTATTATTTTTAATCATACTAAGTAATAAATATATTTTCCACCTATAAAATTTATTCGGTACGATTCGGTATTTTTTCAGTTTATTTTTATAAAATAAAATACATACCCTAATTATCGGTACGGTTATAGATTTATAATTAAAATCTACGGTTTCTTAATAAGAAACCTAAATATCGGTTCGGTGCGGTACGGTTCAGTCGGTGTATTTGGGAAAAACTGAATTTATTGAAGGTGATGTGGCATGACACGTGGACTAATCAATTGGTCAAGACATGATGATTAGTTAAGAGGCACGAGTGACAACAGATACAGGGAAAGATAGCTATATAGGCACAAGAAGCCATTCAAATAGAACAAGTTTCACACTTATTTAAAGCCAACGGATCAGAAGGCATTGAAGACATGGATCTATTGATGAAAAGTAGTCCAAATTCAGTATTAAATACCCAACACGTTGGAAAATTGAAATTAAATAGGAATGATTGTGTAACGTCTTATTTAATGTCATTTATTGGTCATAATTGTCTCATTAAGACTAAGGTATTACTCATTTACCTAGAATCAACTATAAAAGGAGGAGGTCTCATCATTTGTGGGACACAAAATATTGTCGCTATTACACTGGAATATAAACTCTTTTACTGTTTATTTACTATTCGCAAAAAGTCTATTACATATTCTCTATCTCCTGATTATCGGTAACCCGAGTTTCTATTTATCTTATGTTTTGACCAAAGAATCATATTTTCGGTTTAACAAATTGGTTTCATTACCGGTAATCTGGTAATCTATTCTTTTAAAATATAAACTCTACCCGTTCTTATCATCATGTCAAACAACAACGTCAAAAACAATCAAGAAAATCAAATCCATCAAGTAGTGGGATATCAACACGATGGTCCTCCTCCTCTAGCTTCTTCACTTGGATCTCGAGAAGGAACTCCTAATGATCTATCCAAACATCCTGATGGAGGAGTTGAAACAAGAGATGAGCTTCTACAAAAAATAATTGATGCACGAATTGACAGATCTTTGGAAACTTTAGTTAGTCGATTTTCTGCAACACTGACAACGCCGAATAATAACACGTTGGAAAATCCCCGCTCCGGGCTAGTTAATTCTGGTAATGGGGCAACCCCCAGTGATTCGCAAGAAGAACCAGGTAACTCAGGTAATTATCATTTTCAAAATTTAGTACTAACCTTCCAGAAACAGCTCAAGGAAAAAAATGAGTGCATCGAGCAAATTCCTGGAGTTCCTCTATAATCAAAGGAGTGGATATAGATAAGTACTCGCAACAACCTTGGAAGTCAACTGCTGCTCCTCTCCCAATTCCTAAAAAGTTCTAAATGCCCGACATCCCAAAATATAATGGTACGACAGATCCACGTGACCACGTGACTGCATTTACAACCGGCGTGAAAGGCAAGGACTTGACCAACAAGAAATTGAATTAGTATTGGTTAAGAAATTTGGAGAAACTCTCACCAAGGGTGCATTAACATGGTATTCTCTTTTACCTGAAAATTCTATAAACTCTTTTGCTGAGCTTGCAGATTCTTTTATTAAAGTACACTCGGGAGCTCAAAAGGTTGAGAAAAGAATGGAGGATATTTTTAAAATCAAACAAGGGGACTCTGAACTGCTCAGAGATTTTGTTGATAGATTCTAGCGTGAAAGAATGACTCTACCCTGTGTACCATACAATTGGGCAGCAATAGCTTTTGCAAGCAATTTGAATGACAAAAGTTCAGAAGCCACGATAAGGCTTAAGGAAAGTGTTCGTGAATTTCCTACAACCAATTGGAAATAACAGGTACAGTACGAAGCTCAGAATTGAAGAAGATACCGTACCTCAGTACTATTGTGAAGAAATGAGCGGACACAAGAGATTAGAGGCTGAAAAAAGATCAGGTAAGAATAGATATGATCCATATATGGGACATGCAGGAAGAAATTAGCGATCAAAACATGATAACAAACGATATGATCAAAGGCCAAGAAACAAGGAGACTGGGTCTTCATCCAGGTTCAGAGGTGATCGAAGCAATCAAGAGCCACGAGATGACGAGAGGAATTTAAAGGCACGATTCGGTGGATATAATTTAAATGTATCTAATTCTGAGCTCGTAGATTCGCTAAGGAGAATGAGAGACAAGGCACGTTGGCCGAAGGAGATGCGGTCAAATCAAAACAGGCGTAATCCAGACCATTAGTGTGAATTCCACAGCGACCATGAGCATAAAACATCAGAATGCAGATTCCTACAAAGTGAAGTGGACTATTTATTAAAGTAAGGATATCTCACTGAATTATTTAGTGAGAAGGGAAAACAGGCCTATATGAAAAATAGGCAGGAGCCACCAAAACAACCATCACCTAAGAGAACCGTGAACGTTATCAGTGGGGGAGAAGATATTTATGGAGTGACGTATACAACTTCAAATAAGGTTTCCAAAGTAAAAATCACACATGGGAAGCGCGTACGGAAGGTTTTAGAATATGAAAGTATTTCATTCGATGATGCAGATACCGAAGGATTGATAACCCCACATCATGACGCACTTGTAATATCTTTACTTGTACATGATACTAATGTAAAACGAGTTTTGATCGATCCAGGGAGTTTTGTAAATATTATACTACTAAGGGTATTACAGGAAATGCAAGCTGAAGACAAAATGATACTCAAGGCGCATACCTTGTCAGGCTTCGACAATTCGAGTGTGGTAACAAAAGGAGAGATAATTCTAACAACTTTTGTTGTAGGTGTTGTTAAAGAAACTAAATTCCAAGTAGTTAATATGGCAATGACATACAATATGATCATGGGGAGACCTTGGATTCATGATATGGATGTTGTTCCATTATCTACATCAAGTTATTAAGTTTCCATCACCGTGGGGAATTTGTCAAATTCGAGGGGATCAACAAACAGCCAGAAGTATCAACGCTGTAACAGAACGAGCGTCGTAAGTAAAAACAATAGCAATTATAAGAAGTATTTGAGGGTGTCAACAATCAAACTTCAACTGAACAAGAAAAAAGAGACTTACACTCGAGACCTTATGTGATTCAAGAACCTGAATAAAATGAGAACATTAAAACAACAATAGAGGAGCTCAAGGTTGTGGTGCTATTTGAGCGATGGCCTAAACGAAAGGTTTACGTATAAGCCAATCTAAATCCCAACATGCGAGTTATTTTAATTGAGTTTTAAAAAGCTAACATGGACTGTTTTGCTTGGTCCCACGCTGATATGACAAGGATACCACCGGATGTGATGACTCACAATCTAAACGAGGAACCATCTTTCACACCAATAAAGCAAAAGAAAAGAAAGCAAGGGGCTTTCAAGAACCAGGTGATTCAAGATGAGGACCAAAAATTATTTAAGATTGGGTCAATCCGCGAGGTAAAGTATCCTAATTGGTTTGCTAACATGGTGGTCGTACCTAAGAAAAATGGTAAGCGGCGCGTTCGTGCGGATGATGCTGATCTAAACAAAGCTTGCCCAAAAGACTCTTTTCCTTTACCCCATATAGATCAGTTAATTGATGCAATTGCAGGTCATGAACTTTTAAGCTTTTTAGATGCATATTCGAGGTACAACCAAATTAAAATTGACCCCAGTAATGAGGAAAAGACTTCTTTCATCATAGACAGATGGACTTACTGTTATAAAGTAGTGCCCTTTGGTCTCAAAAAATGCTAGAGCAACCTATCAAATATTGGTCACCAAAATATTTCAAGAACATTTAGGAAAAACTATGGAGGTATATATAGACGATATGCTCGTCAAAACCCATCATTCTCATGATCATATTTCTCATTTATCTATTACATTTGAAATTTTAAAAACATTTAATATGAAACTCAACCCCAAAAAGTGTGCACTCGGAGTTGCCTCAGGTAAACTTTTTGGTTTTCTTGTTTCTAACCGTGGCATTGATGTAGATCTTTCTCAGATCAAAGCGATAGAAGAAATCCCTGATATCCTTACCAATAAGAAGGATGTTCAATGATTAACGGGAAGAATAGCAGCCCTGGGAAGATTTATTTCTATTTCTTCGGAAAAGTGTTTTAAGTTCTTTTCTGCTATCAAAAAGCAAGACCATTTTGAATGGAACAAAGATTGTCAACAAGCCCTTAGGAATTTGAAAGCTTACTTGTCAAATCCCCCGTTGTTGGCAAAACCAAAGGAAGGTGAAAAAATACTCATCTACTTGGTAGAATTAGAAGTTGCGGTAAGTGCTATTTTGGTACGAGAGGACCAAGGTAAGCAATCTCTTATCTATTATGTAAGCAAATCTTTATTCGATGCTGAAACACGATATCCACAACTAAAAAAGTTGGCATTAGCTTTGATCATGGCATCTAGAAAATTAAGACCTTATTTTTAATATCATCCCATTGCCGTAGTTCTTGCTTTTCCATTACGAAACATTTTGATAAATATGAATTGTCAGGAAGATTAGCAAAATGAGCTATATAACTAAGTGAATATGAAACCATTTATCAGCCTAGAACTGCTATAAAATCTCAAGTAATAGCCGATTTTGTAGTTGATTTTAGTCAAGGGATGCACTTAGAAGCAGAAAAGGAATTACACGTTTTTAATGGTGCAAACCCGGGGATTTGGATTTTATTTACTGACGGCTCATCTAATGTAAAGGGAGCAGGCCTAGGATTGTTCTTGTACCACCTACGAGTAAAAAAATTAGGCAAGCTATACAATGTCATCCTGTAACTAACAATGAATCAGGCTATGAAGCTGTAATTACAGGTTTAGAATTGGCACGAGAACCTGGCATAACTCAGATAATAATCAAGAGTGATTCTCAACTCGTGGTCAATCAAATGCTGGGGACTTATACAGCAATGGAAATACAAATGCAAGAATATCTTGAAAAGGTACGGGAACTAATAAAGCAGTTCCAAACTTGGAAGGTAATGCATATCCCAAGAGATGAGAATGGGGAAGAGGATGCTTTAGCCAATCTCACATCTGCAGCACACATAGCAAATGATACAAATCCTTCAGTCGTGCATTTATTCCATTCCATTCTCGAACCTGAAAAAAATGAGGTAAATTTAACATGGGATTAGAGAAACGAAATAGTTGTTTTTTTGCAGCACGGAACTGTCCCTAATCACAAAACAAAGGCTTATACAATTTTCAAGAAAGTTGTTCGTTGCTGTTTGCATTAAGGAATCTTTACCGAACGATGTTTTGTGGACCATTAGCAAGGTGTCTCGGACTTTCCCAAACAGAATATGCGATGAGAGAAATACATGAAGGATATTATGGAAATCATGCAGGAGGCAGATCACTAGTAAAAACATTAATTCGAGCAGGATACTATTGGCCTAAAATGGAGGAGGAAGCAAATGATTTTTTGTCTAAGTGTGATAAATGTCAAAGATACGGTAACAATATGCACAAACCAGCTGATCTATTACACCCTGTTATAGTCTCGTGACACTTCATGAAATGGGGAATGGACATCATAGGTCCATTACCACAAGCAAAAGGACAGGTGAAATTTCTATTTGTACTTACTGATTATTTCACTAAATGGGTAGAAGAAGGGGCATTCAAACAGGTGCAAGAGAAAGAAGTCAAAGATTTCATTTGGAGAAACATAATATGCCGCTTTGGGGTACCAATGAAAATCGTGTGTGATAATATTCCGCAATTCATAGGAGCACAAATCACATAATTCTTTCAAAGTTGGCAGATTAAAAGGATAACTTCAACACCATACCATCCAGTGGGCAATGGACAAGCGGAATCCACAAACTAGGCCATAATCAATAATTTAAAGAAAAGGTTACAAGATTCAAAAAGGTAATTAGCCCGAGGTATTACCTACGGTATTATGGGCGTATCGAACAACGGCGAAAAGAAGCACAGGAGAAATTCCATTTTCAGTGGTTTATGGAGCCGAAGGCCTTAATACCAGTTGAAATAGGGGAACCAAGCACACAGTACGTTCAATCAACATTGCTGGTAAAGGAGCATACGAGTTGGAGACAATGGATGGAAAAGTTTTACCTTCACATTGGAATGGTGTCCAGTTAAAGAAGTATTACTTCTAGAGTACCCACAGTCAAGTATCACCATGTTAAAATTTTTTTTGAATTGTTAAAATTTTACTCACGATTTTAGATGTTAGACAAAAACCCTAACTCGTGCCAAATGATGAGTCACGACCTGCACGGCAAAATGGAATACTCTTAAATTTCTGGCCCAGGGTTACATTAATCTGATACAAAAACACGCGAGTTAGGCAGTCTTCATCTCTAATCGCATCTCCTAATCTTGTATATTTTTCTGTTTCAGGAAAAAGGACCAAATTGAGAGAAACAAACAAGTGCTCGAGGCTTCATACTTTACCGCTCAAACACTTGGGGGACTATATCATATAAAAATCATATAAGGATACGTGTACGTACAGTAAAACAGATACGTTGAGCAAGATTTAAGAAGAAAAATTAAGCTACATAGAGAGAAGTGTCGAAGCAAAAGTTACGAAGTCTTCACCATTCATTATAATTTTCTTTCGCATGAGAACAACATAGTCATCTCTCGAACTCATAAACGAAGTCACCTCTCAAACCCTTCCTAAGTATATAAAGATAGGGTCATGACTATATACTGAAACAGGTTATGAAGAAAAACCTTGTTCATTTTATATTATGTAAAAATCTGTTACAAGAAAAACAATTACGAGAAAGTCATAGATTTATTTTAATACATGTAATAGTAAAAAAACTTGTTGAAGTTCATGAATAGAAACCTGTTAAAGTTGTTTCATACAAAACATGTGTACTCCTATTTCTTTCATCATATTATTACACCATTATGAAGTTGAGACGTCTTCTTCATTAAGTGCCGATAAAATAAAAGGACCCTCTTTTATAACCCTCATGTTGATAATTCATGAGAAGAATCATAAAGAATTTTCAAAGGATAAAAATGCCAAGCTATTATATAAGTCCTAAATAAGTAAATAGGCAAGAATAGAATATATAGAACTATCCACAAAACTTTTTAATATAAAAGACTAAGGAAGAACTTAGTCATCAAAATATTTATTTTTACAAGTGCCCCATTATGGTAACTGGGGACTTCACAAAAAGATCCCTTAAAATTGCCAAGGGATGATACCACCAATCAACTAAAAACAATAAAAACTTAATCAAAACACATTCAACTTGTCGCTGAATGGATCAAAACTAGCTCGGAAGTGGAGGTTCGAGCAGGAGAATCTTCTATTTCATCTTCAATAATGACGCATCTCCTGGCTCTTGGCCTAGTTGTCAAAGAGGTATCTCATTCTTCCTCATTCTCAGAACCTTCTCCTACAACTTTTCTTTTTGGTAGCAAGGCTTGAGCCTTATCCAAATCGAGTGAAGCATTAGCAGACATGCGAAGAGCCATAGCTACCTCAGCTATCATTCCTTTAACACCAAATCCTGATAAAAAGAAGGATACACAATCAACATTAAGAAAAAGGGTCTAAACATGTGAAGAAACGTGTAAAAAAGTGTATACTGTGTTTTTTCACTTTCTAGCCACGCAAAAGGGAAATTTATTTCCAAGTTATATCTTACTTAGGAACAATCTTTAAAATTGAATCTACCCAACCACGGAAGTTGAGAATAGGTTCCACATCTCCCATAGTTTCTATGAAAAACCAAAAAGAGACGAAACTAGAATAGGAATAGAAATTCTCAAAAATAGGTACAATAAATAAATAAAAAAACATATGTGCAAAGTTCCACTTTTTAGGGAAGGGAATATTTGTTTCACCCATCAAATCCATCGTACGTACAGCAACGTAATGAATATACCATCCACGATCCTTGTCATCTTCAGGGCTTATCAAAACCTTCTTACTTCTTGCAATTAAGGTAAAAAAACCCCATGACGCATCAAATTGGGATGGTATAAGTCAATAAGGTGGGAAAAGGTAAAGTTGACATTGGCTTTGGTAGATAAGTATCTTAAACAAGCCACAGCTCTCCACACTAGGGGGTCAACTTGAGCTAAACAGATTTTGAAGAAACGACAAAAGTCAATAATGACTGGGTCAATGGCAGGATTAAATCCCAAAGTAAAGGGATAAGTATAAACAAAGGAATACCCACTTCTAAAAGAAGAAATTCTTTGATTGGAGTAGGAATCGACATACAATCTCCTCTGATAGCAGGGATCGAAAGCTCGGTTACTAAAGAAGGATACGTGTTAACTTTTTCCAAATTCATAACCTGCTTTTGAAGAGATCTTCTATCACTCCCAAAAGATAAACCATTAGGTACAATTTCATCGACTAAAGGTTTTTGGGAAGGATTAGAAATTTCTTTACCTTTAGAAGAAGGAGTTTTTGGGGTAGAACTTTTAATGCCAGAACTGGAATAAGGAGAAGCAGAACTAGAAGAACCACCACGACTAGATCCTGGCCCTACCCGAAGCCTACCTCCTCTGCCTCTCCTATGTCTTAGGGGGCATTGGGGAACTGATCTAGAACTGGAACTTTTCTAGGGTTAGGGTTTGGAGACGACATTGTGGAGAAAGGATGAAATAAAAGAGGGCAAAAATAAGGAATAGAATGTTTGTTAAGGATTCATGAAGAATAAGACAAAGGAAGAAAGGGTTAAGTATGTATATAATGGCAACCGTCAAACATAGAAGTGAAATGATAGAAAGCCTATAATAAAGGCAACTATCACTTCGTGAATAGTGGGAATGAAGAATCCTTGAAAAATGGTGCAAAATGGCAGAACCAATCAGAACGTGACTCATGGACAGAACATTAAATCGAAAAGACAAATGAGGCATCAAAATTGTCATAATCATTGATTATGGCAAAAATTCCCTTTTTATGAAGATCCACTTTCCAATTATTTAATTGATAAATAAATGGAAAGTGGGAGGACTATCTGTATTGGAAAAAACTGAATTTACATTGAAGGTGACGTGGCATGACACGTGGACTTGTATATTGGTCAAGACATGATGATTAGTTAAGAGGCACGAGGGACTATAGCTACGGGGAAAGATAGCTAAATACGCACGAGAAGCCATTTCGTACCTATTTAAAGCCAACAGATCAGAAAGCATTGAAGACGAAAAGGAGTCCAAATTTAGTATTAAATACCCAATACGTTAGAAAATTGGTATTAAATAGGAATGATTGTATAACGTCTTATTTAATATCATTTATTGCTAAAATTGTCTCATTAATACTAAGGTATTATTCCTTTACCTAGAATCAACTATAAAAGGAGGAGGTCTCATCATCTGTAAGACACATAATATCATCGATATTATACTGGAATATGAACTCTTTTACTGTTTATTTACTATTCGCAAAAAGTCTATTACATATTCTTTGTCTCCTGATTATCAATAACACGAATTTATATTTATCTTAAGTTTTGGCCAAAAAATCATATTTTTGGTTTTATAGTCGATTTAATCGGTTTTCGGATATCCATTGACACCCCTATCTTTTACTAACATTGAGTTATTATTTTAAAAACATAATATATAAAACAATATAGTAGTTATTATACTTTAGAACAAACGCATAAAAAAATAAAAACAACTTATTTAAAATATAATTTACCTTTTAATGTTTCATCCTCATCGCTTCAAGTTTGTACCCCAACACCCCCAATTCGACCAAGGCACCCAATTGCACTCCTAAGGTAAGTTTTAAGTGTGTTTTCATGGTGATTTCACTTCTCAATCACTAGTTGGAACATGATTTTGATTGACTTTCATAGGATTTCCTCAAAATCTCAAGAACACCCCGAAGTTGACTTTCAAGATTTGGTCTACAAGATGTAATCCTACTCCTTAGACTTATACATATGGGATTGATATGTAATTATGAGTATGAATCATGTATTACAACTTATGGTATGTTGATTGGAGGCCATAAATTTCCAATTTAAATACATGAACATGGTAGGGATTTAAAGGTATTTATTTGATGGAATATTTAATTGTTTGGGTGTGAATGGTTGATCACACATGCGATGTTAAGAGTATAAATTGTTAAATAATAGTAGTGTGATGAATTTTGGGTTAACGGTGATAGTTGGAAGAACCAATACTATAGTTATGAGGTGTAAATATCTATGCATACAAGGTATTTGATAATATACCTAAATGACATAAGATATGGAATTTATTACCAATATTGGCCCTATTGAATGTCGTATTGTAGATTGAAGTTACATAACTATATTGGATCATCGTAGTGTCATTAGGAGCGAATTTTAGATATGTATGGATAAAACCCCGTCTTTTAGAAATCTAGCTTCATCAATGTTGTGTGATTTTTGGACAAAATATTTTAAAAAATATATTTATCCATTTGGATTATTTTGGTGAGTAGTATTGAAGATATTAAATCAATTGTGTGTAGATACAATTGAATTGGAGCCGAATTCGAAAGGAAAGGGCATTGCTAAGGATTGAGTTTGCCGTAAACCTTCGAGGTAAGTGTTTGATCTATCCTAGCTTGAGGGAAGGGGTGAGTCTATTTGCTAGTTGCAAATGTGCAGAGTCCGACGTATAGACATGGTGATGAGTATCTATACATTGGGGGTTGAGCATGACCGTAAGTCATAAATTGATTAAACTTATAATAATCTTATGTGATTATATCAAAGGAAAGATTATTGGTTTCATACCGGTAATATTATATTGTTGATTTAAAAGATTATTGGTTTCATACCGGTAATATTTATATTGTTGCTTTAAAAGATTATTGGTTTCATACCGGTAATATTTATATTGTTGATTTAAAAGATTATTGGTTTCATAATGGTAATATTTATATTGTTGCTTCCAAAAGATTATTGGTTTCATGCCGGTAACATATATATATATATATATATATATATATATACATATATATATATATATATATATATATATATATATATATATATATATATATTTGTTGATTTATTATTATTGGTTTCATACCGGTAACATATATATTTTGTTTATTTATTATTATTGGTTTTCTGCCGGTAATATATTGCATTGATTATTGTTATTGGCCATAGTCACCGGTGACAATTTTGAACTGAATTAATATTGAAATGGGAGCGGGTGGTACGCCTACCACAAGATATTAATTGAAATGGGAGCGGGTGGTACGCCTACCACAAGATATTAGTTGAAATGGGAGCGGGTGGTACGCCTACCACAAGATATTAATTGAAATGGGAGCGGGTGGTACGCCTACCACAAGATATTAATTTTGATATGGGATCGTGTGGTACGCCGACCACTTATATGTATTGTTATCGGCCTTAGTTGCCGCTGACATATTATGCACAGTGTTGGTAATGAAATGGGAGCAGATGGTACGCCTACCACAAGATATTAATTGAAATGGGAGCGGGTGGTACACCTACCCCAAGATATTATATGAAATGGGAGCATGTGGTACGCCTACCACAAGATATTTATTAAAATGGGAGCGGGTGGTACACCTACCACAAGATATTAATTGAAATGGGAGCAGGTGGTACGCCTACCACAAGATATTAATCGAAATGGGATCGGGTTGCACGCCTGCAACAAAATGATTTGAACTGCAAGTAAACTAAAATCCTTCATTCTATTTCTGCCATTACATTTTTGTTGTTGCCCCAGAGCATGTTTCATTTCCTAAATATTAACTGCTACTCTCTGTGATTTTTTTGTACATATATATTTTGAACTATACAAGTTTATGTGAATGTCTGGTCCTAGCCTTGTCACTATTTCGCCGGAATAGGCCGGGCACTTACCAGCACATGGGGTCGGTTGTGCTGATGCTACACTCTGCGCTCTTTTTATGCAGATACAAGTTTGGACAGTAGTAGTAGCAGTAGTGCGGGTGTTAGCTTTTGATCATCCAGACACCGAGGTACCCTTGCAGGTGTCCGCAGGACCCGACGTCTCCTCTATCTTTATTTTTAGTGTTTATCTCATGTATCCAAAATAAACAGTATTATATTTCTTTCAAATGTATTATTCTTAGAAATTTGTGAGTATTGTGACACCAGTTCTGGAGTAGTATATTACGTTGGAATTCAGTATTGCATCTAGTAAAATTTGTTAAGTCTTCCGCTAAATTTAGTTATTCCGCTTAAATTTTAATATTGTTGATAAGAGGTTTGAATAAGTATTGTTAAAAATGGAAATATAAGTTTGAGTTGGCTTGCCTAGCTCTCATATTAGTAGGCGCCATCACGACCCCTGATGATGGAAAATTCGGAACACCATTAATCTCCGGAGGGGTTGATGGGTTTGGGCTCAAATTGCCACCCCAACATTTAGTAGTCTTATTCTTGAAAATCCTAGCAAGTTACACACTCCAAAGTATCAGTCACTCGAGTTTCTTAGACAACCTCTTCGTAAGAATAAGAATGATTTTCGATTAACTAGGAACCACATTGTCATTTTGTCTAATAATCATTGTAGTCTTGACTCTTGAGTGTGTGTTTAAGTCATGATCCAATACTATTCATGTGCTTCAGAGTAGTAAATTTATGCAAATTAAATAGGAATACAAAACAAATCATTAGTTTGTTTGCATAAACAGGAGTACAAAGATTAATCATCGTCATAGCAGTAATGTGCAACAAATGATGAATTCAGAAAACATGACACTCATAATTTACTGCAGAAGATAAGAAAGAAGAACTGATTGTTTTTTAAAACTATCATTACTAGCTGCCTTTTGGATGGATTGCAAAGTAGGTTTGGATACCTGATAGACTTGTACCAGTAACTTCCAAACCTATGACAAAAATTGCGGCAATAAATGCAAAAATAGTCCATGGGGTATTAAAATGAGTGTTCTTCCACTCAGCAATCCATATTTTTCCTTTGTTATTGTAATGATTCTCAATTTTGTCTTTCATACCAACAAAGGCATGTGGATTAGGCACCAAATCTGTTGCTATTTCATTGAAGAGATCTGCTACTTCTTGGTCACTTCCAAGAAAGTTAAGTAGTATACCTTTTGATCTCAGCTCTTTCACATCTTCAGCATGATCAATTAGTGAATCTATGAAGCAAAGATAAGATGTTATACCAAAGTCATCTGGTGTGCCAGGGCATGCCTCATATGCAACCAAGTTTAATAGATGCGACTTGGTTGAATCGTCTATGGTTATAGGTGGAAGTGATAAAAGAGCTGAGCAATGAAATGAATGGAACTTAACATCTGAAAGACGACGACTCTTTCCACGCTTGAAATGTATTCCTGCTTTCTTGAGCTCCATGGCAGAACGATACGAGCACCACTCACCCCTTAGATAGCATCCGCCTTCTGAGATAACATTTGGATCTATGAGTTCCATTCTTAATATCTCGAGTAGATGAGCAGGAGTTTCTTCTTTGATCAGGTAAGGCCCTTCTCCTTCACACATCATGCCAAAGAAATCTAGAAAGAAATCCTTGATGCTTTGAATTAATCCATGATTTTGAGGGGGCTTTGCATGTGCACTCGAGATGAATGTCTTAATCATCCTCATTCTTTCATCTTTCTTGAACCTACAGCTCATTAACACACACAGGACTTCAAAGGTAACTGATTTTCAAGTAAAAAAAGATCACGGCGAATGAAAACTATATCATGGCTCTTCATTTGCAGCTGCTTATAATTGCCAGTGACAAGGCAGAAAATATATTGGAGGACGAAACAGCCATCCAGGAACATCATCTGTGCAAACTCCTCATTGCTGTAATCTTTAATTAAGTCCAGAGGATAACACTCCCTCACATTAGGCACAATGCTCTTCACCTTTTTGTAAAGCTCATCAATGGACACTGATTTCGTTAAAAGCCGTGATAAGACCGCATCAGATTTTGGTTCGGTGCTTTCTTGATCAGCAAACTGAATTGCCAGCATCTCCTTGTACTTCTCCATAGGCTGAAGCTTTGATTTTCCATGGTGAATTGGACCGAGAGCAACCACAAGTGGCTCATAGCACCTTACATTTGATTCAATCTCGCGATGCATTTTGGGGACCATGTGTATCTTTGTCTTCTGTGATGAGCCAATGGTTGGGTACCCTCTGCTCTTCTCTAAATATTTTAGCCAATGACTCTCATTTTCACTGATTTCATGAGAATCTGAGGTTGACTCTTGAATTGTAATGTTTCATTCATCTTGATGATTGCCAATGCACCTACCTTCTTCTCTAGTAATCATTGTTTTTTTAGTAGATTGTTTATCCATTTTTGCTGATTTCTCGTAAAATTAAGAACCTCAATGTTGATAATTGTAATTTGTATATATTTGTTTAATCTACTTATAAGACTAACTAGTGAAAGAATAAAAGTTTTCTTTTACTTGAGGCAAGGTGATTTCTCTTCTTTTACTTTTGGGAAGGTGAATGATGTTCGGTTTCCTACGGTGGATTGAACCAATGGAAACAACGAGGGTCTGATAGCACTTTTGGATAGCCTTCAATCTTAAGTTTGTGCTTAACTGATGGTTGCAAAATGATTAAAAGAATAATTAAGCACCCATATTATTAACTACAAATAGATTGGATAATAAATTTTTTAAAAACGGTCAAATATGGACTAATGAGTCTAACTTTTACATTTGTAAAGTCTCTAGAGAGTTCCTCAAGTAAGGGAGACTAAAAATTCTCCCAAAAGTGATCATATACAAGAAGCCATGGATTATACCCATATTATTCGCCGGTTAACCCATTTTTTATCCGTATTAAATATGAATTGGATCGGATAATTTATCCATTTTTTCATCACCCGTTTTCGACCAGAATTATATTCGACCCCCGTTTGCCACTCCTATGCTTCACCCACTATAGCTTAGGCTTACAGTATTGGTCAAAGCCAAACTCTTCGATGTTTAGTTCTAATTTTGGAGGCTTTTCTGATACTTATGAGTATAAATGATAGGTAACCTGTAGGATCTTTACTTCCTATAAAGTTGTCTCTAATATCAAGTCTTGTATATTCCGATGTCTCCAATTAAAGTGAAAGCTGGATTAGGAGCCTATTGCTCTCTTTCCTGACTAATGTTTCTTATGAGCCTATACTTGACAAGGAAATAAAAAGCCTGGGTAAAGTAAAAGAAAATCCTAAAATAATAGTCCAATGTTTCAGTTTAAACCAATATAAACATGTTCAAGAAAAGAAAGTTCATTTAATGAAGATTGGGGTCCTTAATTCACCAAAAAGTTGATAAAGAAACAATGATTACTAGAGAAGAAGGTAAAGGATCATTGGCAATGAAAAACTTGCTGATATTCCAGATGAATGGAGCATCCAGTTTCTGTAGCGTTTAGCTACTGATTTTTAAGAAAATGAAGAAATGCAGTAAAAATAATAAAGAATTTAAGATAAGGAAAAGGGATTCATTTCAGTCATGCTCTGATTACAGTGATTGGAATCCTATATACTGTTCAACCAAAAGGGCCAGCTAAGGAATTGTAGCAACCTATCTTAATAATAGACAAGTGTCCACCTTCTAGAAGAGTAAAAGACCGAGAAAATGACAAAAGGGCTTAACTATATTCTATACAACTTAAGGGCTAATGTATAAATAGGAAACCTATGGGGTTCTAATAAGCTGGTTGATTAATACTAAATTCAGCACATGTCGGGCACGACACTCCACTCCCCTTAAGGAATTTTGATCAAGGAGCAAATCTAGAAATTGACTTCTTAGAAATGAATACTCCTCCCAAGTTGCTTCTTAAGGGGCAAGATTTGCCAATTGAACAAAAACCTCAGCGACTGCCTTGTTCCTTTTCTTTACCATCCGACGATCCAGAATCCTTAAAGGTTATGTCAAAATCTGCCCATGATCAGAAGTGCAGTAAGGGGGATCCTGAGTCACAAAAGCTCTTTCCCTGACTTTCTTCGTCAATTGTGAGAAATGGAAGACGTGATGGATTTTTGATCCCGCTGGTAGCTTGAGTTCATAGGCTACAGTTCAAATTTTTTGAATTACTTCATATGGCCCAAAGAATCGAGAGTTTCAGATTCTTGCGAACTGCCATATACGATTGACGATAAGGATGCAATTTTAAGAACACCCAATCTCCAACTTGAAAGTTTCGTTCTTTCCTTTTTCCATCAGTATATAGCTTCATTCGTGCTTGTGCTTTAGCGAGGTTGTCGTGCAATATCTTGGACATCAACTGGCACTCCCTCAAGATGACATATGCTGCTTCCAATTTAGACTTGCTATCAAATCAAATGTGGGCTGTGGTGGATCATAATCGTACAAGGCTTTGATTGGGTCATGCCTATTGCTTATTGGAAGTTTGAATTGTACCAAAATTCTGCTAGTGACAACCATTTGTTCCAATCTGAAGGTTTATGGACCTTCATACATCGAAGGTAGGTTTCCAAACATTAGTTTAATCTCTCTGATTGTCCATCGGTTTGGGGGTGGTAAGAAGTGCTAGGCTTAAGTTGGACTTGCTATCCCTTGAATAATTCCCTCCAAAAGTTACTTACAAAGATTGAGTCTCTATCTTAAAAAATTGAACAAGGCATACCATGTAGTTTGCACATATTGTCTAGAAAAAACTGAGCAATATGGTTCGCAGAATAAGGATGAGTCAAGGCAAAGAAGTGTGCAAATTTAGTATACTTGTCGATCACTACAAGCACTGAGTCCTTCCCATTGGATTTAGGCATCCCACTTATGAAGTCCATTGCAATATGTTCCCAAGCTCTTGATGGTAAAGGCAAAGGCTGTAGAAGCGCAGGATAAGTTACACTTTCTGGCTTGTTTCTTTGACAAGTCTCACATTCAGCAACTTGTTTATTGACATCCTGCAGTAGTGTAGGACAATAAAATAGTGCTTTGAGTCTCTATTGAGTGCCAAGTATTCCTGAGTGGCCACCCCAAGGGGTGGAGTGCATATCATCAATAAATTTTTTTCTAAGAGGATCGTGGCTACCAACCCAAACTTTATCATTTTGTCTGAGAATTCCATTTTGCAGTTGCATCATGCGATTGGATCATCTTGGTAGCTGTCTAGGACTTCTTCCATCCATTTGGGCTGAACTACTATAATACCAGAACATTCCCCTTCCTCAAATTGTCCGGAAAGACATCAGCAGCTACATTCTCAACACTCTTGCTATATTGAATTTCATAGCTAAGCCCAAGCAACTTAGTAACCCCTTTATGTTGCAATGTAGTAGTTATTCTCTGATCCTTCAAGAACTTCAGGCTGAAATGGTATGTTTTAATGATGAAATGGTTAGGCTGTAAGTAATGGCACCACTTCTCGACAACATGAAGTAGAGTAATCAATTCCTTCTCAAAGGTAGAAAGTCCCAAATGTCTAGGACATAAAGCTTGACTAATAAATCCAAGGGGCCTGCCCTTTTGCATCAACACTGTCCCAATGCCTTTACCACTAGCATCCACTTCCACCACAAAGGGTGATGAAAAATCCGGTAAGGATAGCACATGAGCCCTAGACAATGCTTGTTTTAGTTTTTCAAAACATTCAGTAGCTTCGATGGTCCAATTGAATCCCCCATTCTTTAACAGATTAGTCAAACGTTTGCTAATGATAGCAAAGTCTTCGATAAATCTTCGATAATATCCTGTAAGGCCAAGGAACCCATGTAGCTCTCTTACAGTCTTAAGCCTCGACCAATTCAGCATTGCTTCAACCTTAGCAACATTAGTGCTAATTCCTTCACTTGAGATGGTATGACAAATATTCAACTTTATTTTGGCCAACGTTGCATTTTGATTCCTTGACAAACAATTGATTGGCCTTCAATAAATTGAATACGAGCTACAAGTGTTTAAGATTATCTTGAAATGAAGTACTAATGAAGTACTATATACCAAGATATCATCGAAAAACACTAGCACAAATTGCCTTAGAAAGGGCCCAAATATATAATGCATGAGGGCTTGAAATGTTGCCATCATATTAGTCATCCCAAAAGGCATGACTCTAAATTTCCAAATCTCATGGTGGGTGCGGAAGGTTGTCTTGTACTCATCTCCTTCTTCAAACGAATTTGATGATAGCCCAATCTTATATCTATCTTGGATTAAAATCGAGCTCCATATAATTCATCTAATAAGTCTTCCACAGTTGGTATATGATATTTATTATTGACTGTAATATAATTTAATTTATAATCAACACACATTCACCAACTCGAATCTTTCTTTTTCACTAAGAGAACTGCGGAGGCAAAAGAGGACACACTCTTGGTTACAGTTTGGGCCTCCGGCATTGCGGTCACAATCTCTTCAATAGCATTCTTCTGGTCAAAAGAATATCGATAAGGTCTTAAGTTAATAAGTTTAGCAGCAGGAACAAGCTCAATCGCATGATCACATTCTCTACTGGGAGGTAATTCCTTGGGCTCCTGGAACAACTTATTATAGCAGCCCAATAATTTCTCCATTGATGAAGGTATCACCTGTCTACCATCACGAGCACAACCCATTAAGAACACTTGGGGCCACAAAATTGCATTGCCTTTTGTTCATCAGCTTGGATATCACCTTTGTCTTCACGTTAGACACCTTGTTATCATTTGTACAACTCCATAAAGTAACCCATTCCTTGTTGTGAAGGAATGTTATACTCAATGGCCATGTATGCAATATAACTCGAGATACGGTGTCAACCCAATCCATGCCCAACACCATGTCATAGCCACCAACTTTTAAAATTCCAAAGTTGAATTTGAATTCCTTATCCTGCATCTTCCATCTTAGATTTTGGCACTTTTGTTTGCACAACAAGTACTGCCCATTTGCCACTTTAACTCGCATGGGCCGGCCCAATTCTTCCGCGAAGATAGAACTAGCCTTTGCCACTTGAGGGTCAATAAAATTGTTAGTTAATCCACTATTAATCAACAAAAACGTTTGCTGACCTTTAACCCTACCCTTAATTTTAATAATTGAAGGGGTTTTACTCTTTCCAAGAATTACATTTAAAGTAACTTCAGCTTGGTCAGTATCCTCAACCTCGATTGTTTCTGGTTCTAGGACTTCCTCATGAGCATCAATAAATTCCTTAGCTTCCATGGTGTTAAAGGCTTGGTTTTTACATTGGTGCCCCGAATGATATTTGTCAAGGCATTTGTAACACAGATTCTTTTCCTGTATCATCTCCTATGACATGTTCTTTTGGTTTGGTTTGCATGTGTTTACAACAGTAGGATTTTTGGGTGAAGGGTGGGAAGCGTTGGATTTATATGATGGTTGAATTCTTCTCGAAGGAACTTTGTGAGATAGTTGCTTATCCATTTGTTGGTAAAGTGCATTGAAATAACTTTCGTGTAATTTAGCACAAGTATAAGCTTCTAAAACCGTTCTGGGCCTGGAAAGTGGTACTAAAGGCATAATATCCGGCTTAATCCCACCAATAAAGTATGATACAAAATGTGGCTCTTTTAAAACTAGGTTAATTAGGACCATGAGACACTTAAGCTCATCAAACATGCGCTTATAGCTCTCAACATCAATGGTTTGATCAAGGCGATTGAATTCTTTCACAATTTCAATGGGCATGTTATTGCCAAATCGTTCACAAATATCACTACAAAATTGCACCCTTAAAACATAGCCACTTTGGTCGGCTAAGTAGCCTTCCAACCAATAATCCGTAAAATCTTTCAAATGGATTGCCACATAATCGATCTTTTCATTATCCGCTATTTGATATAAATCTAAGTATTTTTCACAATGGAGAAGACAACTCCTTGGGTTGTTTACACCGAATTCATGGAAGGCCAGCTTGGCTTTTGGAAGTTTGGACTACAGCCCACTCGAACTCGGGCCCGTATTAGAGTGTGAATTCCTTCCTGGGTGTGGGTTGAGTGAATATAGTTTGGAAAGATCCAAAAGGTACTGAAAAGGGTTGTACCATTGGGTTCATTACCAGGGGTAAGAGGTGGGCTGATTTAAGGTATTAATGGAGTTAGGGTTTGACATTGGATAAGTTTGGGAAGGTATGATTGAGTCAGCATTGGGTACGAGCTTAGGTGAGAAAGGAAAGGCTGAGTAGAAACAGGGTAGGTTCCTATTTGAGAAACAAAAGGTTGGGTGGTGATAGAAGAAAGGTGTAGAATTTTGAGTATTGACTGGATTGGATCTCATATGTGGTTGAAAAGTTGTGATTTAAGGGGTTTAGGAGTGTGATGAAGGAGATTCCATTAGGAGCTTTAGAGTGAGTTGGAGCACTACCAATCTGAAGAGGAGAGAGAAATGAGGGGTTTGGTGCCGTATGATACCTCCAACAGAGGATTGACCGGTTTCTGACGGTGAGCCACCATGGATTCCGGCGATGATTGATTTTTTCATTGGTCCAAGTCCAACTTGATTTTGGTTTTGCATGGCTAAGAGTATCTCTTCGATTCGCTTGGTGGAACCTGAACATTCCGCCATTTTATTTTCGAAATTCTACTGCTTATCTTCCAATTTATCCATCTGTTTCATCAATTCCTCGATGAAGATTTGTAACTGAACTTTGACTCTCTTCAGCCCATCATCTAGGGTTGAAGATTTCTGTTTATCCCCCATTTCTTGTTTCCAAGAACGGGGTCGTGATACAAAAATTGCGGCGTTTAGCTACTGATTTTTAAGAAAAAGAAGAAATAAAGTAAAAATAATAAAGAATTTAAGATAAGGAAAAGGGATTCATTTCAGTCATGCTCTAATCACAATGATTTGAATCCTATATACTGTTCAGCCAAAACGGCCAGGTAAAGAATGGTAACAACCTACCTTAATAATAGAAAAGTGTCCACCTTCTGGAAGAGTAAAAGACCGAGAAAATGACAAAAAAGGCTTAACTATATTCTACCCAACCTAAGGGCTAATCTATAAATAGGAAACCTATGGGATTCTGATAAGCCGGTTGATTAATACTCAACTCAGCGCATGTCGGGCACGATAGTTTCAAACTCAAATTCACATGAAATCAATGAAAAATAGAGACATTTACTATGTTCATTGTAGAAAAGCAGAGGTAATACCACAATTAACTAAAACAAGTTTTATAATAAAACAATATAATTGGAATTTCTTCTTGAAACCTCCCTACAGATTATGAAATCTTACTACATGTTATACGAATCTAGAAGCTAAGGAGAGAGACAGTCAAAATTGAAGAAATGAAATCTCATTAACATTTTGTTCTTCAATGTACATCATTGTGTATTTATACACTGTAGCCTCTAAGTGTCTCAACTAACCGACTCAAATACAAAGGTCACGTGAGTCACTGGACCTGAATATTCCCCCTCAAGCTGGAGGGTGGTACACATCTAACACTCCTATCTTGGATAACAGATAATAGCGTTGAGCTGGACCCAACCCTTTTGTAAAAAGGACAGCTAGTAGGTGTCTGCTTCCCAAATATTTTGGTTGAATTTATCCTTTATTGATCTTCTCCAAAATGAAATGACAATCAATCTCGATATGTTTCATTTTACTATGATATATTAGATTAGCTTCAGTTTTCATTACTACTTTACTATCACTGATCAATTTTACTGGTGTTGATATGTCAACACTAAATTCTTTCCACAAACCTTCTAGCCAAATTACTTCAGCTACAGCTGCTGCCATACTTCTGTATTTAGCTTTAGCTAAACTTATGCTTATGGTTTGTTGTTTCTTGGAATTCTAGGATATCAAAGACTCCCCTATATTGATTGCATAGTCTGTTACTAGCCTCCTCGTATTTGGACAAGCAGCCTAGTCTGAGTCACAGAAGGCTGCTAACTTTCCTATATATGTTCCCCTTTTGAAGCGTACACCTCATCCAGGTGACCTATTAATGTACCTTACTAATCTCAAAGCTGCATTCTGTGATAATTTTGGGTTTTGCATGAATTGTCTTAGCACTTGCACTACAAAACTGATGTATGCCTGGTAATAGTCAAATATTGAAGCTTCCCCACTAATCTATGATGACTTCCAGCATCTGTCAACTGCTCTTCATCAGGTTTCCCAACATGAATATCATATTCAACAGATGTAAGTTTAAGGTTGACCTCTAGTAGTGTTGTAATAGGTTTGGACCCACTCAAGCCAATATCTTCAAGCAATTTTAAAGCATATTTTTCCTGATTAAGCAAAATTCCAGATTTAGACCTTAAAACTTCAATCCCGGGAAGTATCTCAACCTTTTTAGGTCTTTCACTTTAAACATGTCATGAAGGGTGCCTTTGGCTTCTTCATTCAATTTCTTGTTGCTCCTAGTGATAACAATATTATCTACATACACTGAGATTATGACTATATCATCTCCATATCTTTTTGTGAATAATGAGTGATCATAAGAACTCTGCTCATAGCATGCTTCTACTAAGGCATCAGTAAGCTTGATGTTCCATTGTCGTGAAGCCTGTTTCAAACCATAAAGTGATTTAACTAACTTGCATACCTTACGCTCCCCCTCTCTCTGAAAACTTTGAGACAAATCCATGAATACTTCTTTAAACAAATCTCGTTATAAGAAAGCATTATTGACATCAATTTGTAAAAGATCCCAATCTCTTGAGGCTGCAATAGCTATCACTGTTCTCACTATTACTATCTTTGCAACATATGAGAACGTTTTATGATAATCCAAAATTTCTCTTTGTGTGTACCCTTTTGCAACTAACCTAGACTTTTACTTGTCTATTTCTCCATTAGCTTTGTACTTCACGTTATATACCTACTTAGATCCCACACATTGTTTGCCTACTAGGAGATTAATAATTTCCCAAGTGTGGTTGTCCTCCAAGGAAGATATTTCCTACCTCATGGCTTCTATCCACTTCTAATCTTGAGATGTCTCCTTACGGTTTCTTGTTCTGCAACAGTTGAGACAAGACCAATGTAGGATTGATAGGAGTCAGGAAGATGATGATAAGATATATGAGCATTAATAGGGTACTGACAGAAGGGGGAAGTTTTCTTCCCAGTAACAGTCCTTCAGCCATGTGAGAGGCTTAGAGACTCTACTAGGTCTACCAATGTTTGGTTTTTGGCTATAACATTGATCCCCTATAGCTAACTCTTCAAATTGTTCACCTACATTCTGGTCAACACCCTGCTCATATGCGTTTTGTCCATTTGTGACCATCATCTGCTGCCATACTTCTTTATTTAGCTTCAGCTGAAATTATGCTCATGGTTTGTTGTTTCTTAGACCTCTAGATATCAAAGACTCCCCTGTATTGATTGTATAGCCTGTTACTGACCTTTTCGTATTTGGACAAGCAGCCAAGTCTGAGTCACAGAAAGCTGCTAACTTTCCTATATTTGTTCCCCTTTTGAAGCGTACACCTTGTCTAGGTGACCTCTTAATGTACCTTAGTAATCTCAAATTTGCATTCAAATGTGACAATTTTGTATTTTGCATGAATTGGCTCAGTACTTGCACTACAAAACTGATGTCTGGTCTGATGATAGTTAACTATAGCAGCTTCCCCACTAATCTTTGATAACTTCCATCATCTGTCAATTATTCATCATCAGATTTTCCAACATGAGTGTCATTTAAACAGATGTAAGTTTAAGGTTGACCTCTTGTGGTGTAGTAACGGGTTTGGACCCCCTCAAGAAAATATTTTCAAGCAATTGTAAAGCATATTTTTTCTGATTAAGCAGAATCCCAGATTAAGACCTTAAAACTTCAATCCTCAGGAAGCATCTCAACCTTCCTAGGTCCTTTACTTTAAACATATTATGAAGGGTGTCTTTGGCTTCTTCATTCATTTTCTTGTTGCTCACTTAGATAGAAAAAATCATCTACATACACTAAAATTATGACTATATTATCTCTGTGTCTCTTTATGAATAATGAGTGATCATAATAACTCTGCTTATAGCTTGCTTCTACTAAGGCATCAGTGAGCTTGATATTCCATTGTCGTGAAGCATGCTTCAAACCATAAAGTGACTTAAGTAACTTGCATACCTTATGCTCTCCTTATTTGTGAAAACCTCGAGGCAAACCCATGTGTACTTTTTTAAACAAATTTCCTTGTAAGAAAACATTATCGACATCCATTTGTGAAAGATCCCAATCTCTTAAGGTTTCAATTGTTATCACTGTTCTCACAGTTACCATCTTTACAATTGGTGAAAACGTTTTATAATAATCCAAACCTTTCTTGTTGTGTGTACCCTTTTGCCACTAACCTGCCACTGTACTTGTCTATTTCTCCATTAGCTTTGTACTTGACTTTATATACCCATTTAGAACCCACTGTTTGTTTTCCTACCGTGAGATCAACAATTTCTTTAGTGTGGTTGTCATCCAAGGCAGTTATTTTCTACCTCATGGCTTCTATACCTTTCATATCTTGAGATGTCTCCTTATAGTTTCTTGGTTCTGCACCAATTGAGACAAGACCAATGTAGGATTTATAGGAGCGAGGAAGATGGTCGTAAGATATATGAGCATTAATAGGGTACTGACAAAAGGATGAAGTTTTCTTCCCAGTAACATAGTCCTTCAGCCCTGTGGGAAGCTTAGAGACTCTACTAGGTTTACCCTTGTTTGGTTCTTGGCTATCACATTGATCCCCTGCAACTAACTCTTCAAATTGTTCACCTTCATTCGGGTCAACCGCTTGTTCATCTGCATTTTGTTCATTTGTGACCATCAGTTGCTGCCATACTTCTGTATTCAGCTTCAACTTAATTTCTGCTTATGGTTTGCTATTTCTTGGACTTCCAGGATATCAAAGACTCCCCTATCTTGATTACATATATCATGTTACTGACCTCCTCATATTTGGAAAAGCAGCCCAGTCCGAGTCACAGAAGGGTGCTAACTTTTCGTATATCAGTTCCCCTTTTGAAGCGTACACCTTATCCAGGTGACCTCTTTATGTACCTTACTAATCTCAAGTTTCATTCCAAAGTGACAATTTCAGATTTTGCATAAATTGGCTCAGTACTTGCAGTGCAAAAAAATGATGTCTGGTCTGGTGATTGTCAAATATAGAAGCTTACCCACTAATCTTTGATAACTTCCAGCATCTGTCAACTGCTCATCATCACATTTCCCAACATAAGTGTCATATTATACAGATGTAAGTATAAGGTTGACCTCTATTGGTGTAGTAACAAGTTTAGACCCACTCAAGCCAATATCTTCAAGAAATTTTAAAGCATATTTTTTCTGATTAAGCAAAATCCCAAACTTAGACCTTAAAACTTTAATCTCCGGGAAGTATCTCAGCCTTCCTAGGTCTTTCACTTTAAAGTTGTTATGAAGGGTGTCTTTGTCTTCTTTCTTCATTTTCTTGTTTCTCCCTATGATGAGAATATCATCTACATACAATAAGATTATGACTATATCATCTCCATGTCTCTTTGTGAATAATGAGTGATCATAAGAACTCTGCTTATAGCCTGTTCCTACTAAGGCTTCAGTAAGCGTGATGTTCCATTGTCGTGAAGCTTGTTTTAAATCATCAAGTGACTTATGTAACTTGCATACCTTATGCTCCCCCTGTCTGTGAAAACCTTGAGGCAAATCCATGTATACTTCTTTAAACAAATATCCTTATAAGAAAGCATTATTGATATCGATTTGTGAAAGATCCCAATCTTGTGAGGCTGCAATAGCCATCACTGTTACTATCTTTGCAATTAGTGAGAATGTTTTATGATAATCAAGACCTTATTGTTGTGTATACCCTTTTGCCACTAACATGGCCTTGTACTTCTCTATTTCTCCATTAGCTTTGTACTTGACTTTATATACCCATTTATATCTCATATCTTGTTTGCCTACTAAGAGATCAACAATTTCCCAAGTGTGGTTGTCCTCCAAGGCAGTTATTTCCTACCTCGTGGCTTCTATCCACTTATTCTCTTGAGATGCCTCCTTAAAGTTTCTTGGTTCTGCAACAGTTGAGACAGGACCAATGTAGGATTGATAAGAGTTAGCAGGATGATCATAAGATATATGAGCATTAAAAGGGTACTGACAGAAGGCTGAAATTTTCTTCCCAGTAACATGGTCCTTTAGCCATGAGGGAGGCTTAGAGACTCTACTAGGTCTACCCTTATTTGGTTCTTGGCTATCACGTTGATCTCCTGCAGCTAACTCTTAAAATTGTTCACTAGCATTATGGTCAACAGCCTGCTCATCTGCATTATGTTCATTGCTGACCGTTAGCCGGTATGCTTGAATCAAAGATGTTATTAGTTCTATTGCAACTGCTATTTGCCTTAGAGTTGGCCAGGTTTTCCTCGACATTTGCTGTATTCTCCAAATCTTCCTCTACATATATTGTATTCTCCAAATATGCTCCTCTGAATAAGTATCAGACACAATATCTTGGTCATAATGTGAGATGGTAATATGAGTCCTTGCTTCGGGTGTAGGAATTGAATCTAGCAGGAATGGATCACAATCTTCATTGTCTCCATTTTCCTTGAAAGGAAAAACAGTTTCCCTGAAGGAAGAATCTATGCTTATCAAGAAAGTTTTAGATTCCAGGTCATATAACATGTACCCCTTTTGTGTTTCTGAATAACCCACAAACACTGTCCTCTTAGCTCTTGCAACAAATTTATCTACCTTGGTAAAATACCGGTATAACACAAACACCTAAACACCCTTAAATGTTCCAGTTTTGGTGCTCTACCATGAAGCACTTTATAAGGTGACTTGTTTTTGAGAAAAGCAGTTGGGAGCTTATTAATTAGGTAAATTGTAGTTCTAATACATTCTCCCGAAAATATAATTGGAACTTAACTCTAAATTTTTGAGGCTCTTGCAACCTCCAAGATATGTCTATGTTTCCTTTTCACAATACCATTTTGTTGTGGAGTGTATGGGCAACTACATTAATGGATTATTCAGTATAACTAATGCAAGAAAAACTAATACCAGCAACTATGTCACGCCCCAAACCGAGGGACATGTCCCGCGCCCGACCGAGTAGCCCCAGTCAAGCGGACCTGGGTGCCTTTCCTATTCCCCACGCGTTACCTACATTATTTATTGTTGATAAGCCAAAAGATACCGAGTGCAATTGAAGGTAGATATGGATTCTCTTTTATATGCACACATTATGATTAACAGGGAACATCTTTTACAAAACACACATTATGATTAACAGGGAACGTGGTGTACAAACTTACAACGCCCAAAATATACACCTATATACACAAGTTCTAACCCACATTACACTGTCTACGGAGCCTCTAAGAGAAACATAATACAACACTTGCTGGCGACAAGGCCCCGGCTATACCTTTGCAATGACATCACAAAACTAATATTACAACAACAGAGTTAGCCTGAACCACGCAGGGCCCCAGAAGGAGATATGCTCACCAACATGTACACACCTGATAGAAAGGAGGAGGAGCTACGGACGGTAAAAAGGAGTGCCTGCTGCAAATCCACCTACAATCATAACACGAATGTAGCGCCCCCGACAAAAGGGACGTCAGTACATTTGAATTGTACTGGCATGTATGAAAAAACTCTGTCCCAAGTAAATTCAAGCCAAAAATACATATACAAGGGTAAAGCTGAACAACAATAGCACAACCATGGAGCAACAACCAAGCATTTCACAACAAATGATACAATTAGTCAAACAAAGGGGCAATCAGTGCCCCACAGGTTACAAATTCTCCTACTGTCTCCTTTCACAATTTCACATTTATTATTTGATAATTTTAGTTCATTTCAATAGTGATATTGGATCACATTTTCCACCCTTATTGCCTCGTCCACCCTTATTACCTCGGCCACCCTTATCACCCCAACCCACACCTTATTTCACCATGTTGCGGTGCATAACCCGACCCCGCCTGACAGTTTCAGTTCACAAACAACATACAACACAATAACAATTACAAGAAACCAGCTATAGCACATTGTTAAGATAGAACCACAACAAGGGTAATGTATTTCCATAACTGGCACTACAATTTCCTTATGTTCACAAATTGGTACACAATTTGGGTTACCGCAAGAGTTTTTCACAACCAATCATACACGTTGTTCCATGATATTTCCATTTCCAAACTCTTTCAATTACAAGTTCCTCAACTTCCACCACAAGGTGTTACCACACAAGTATACATCACAAGAGTTTTACAATGATCCCCACATGAATATCAATTACCAAACAATTTCACAAACTAACACATGGCGATCTCACAAGGATCACAGTACGCCATACATACCTGAAATTGAATATCTCTTTCTAACCTCCGCTCCAATTCACCAAGCAATCAAGACGGGTCAATCTAGTTCATGATTAATACATAGACCTTTAGAATAGGAGTTCACAATTTACTACCCAATTGCCCTTTTACAAGATTCTAGGGTTTTGAAGACATTCATGAAGGTTTTAATAAAGAAATTTCAAAATCTAGAGCATTTGGGTCCCTTCCCAAGCTTAGGTTTGAAAATTTAGGGAAAAGGGTTAGGCATTTTACTTGAGAAATTAGTAGAGAAGACAATGCACCAAGAATTTTCCGAGCTCCAATGGTTTTGGAAGACTAGATGATGAAGATTTAGCTTTCTCTCTCAAGAACTCTCTCCCCCTCTCTCTTATTTTGATCACAAATATGATAAAAATGAGGGAGAAGGTTTTTTAATAAAAGTTGGCTCGGGTCTAAAATGTTAGAAACATACCAGGCGAGCACGATCTGCGACGCAATCTACGGTGGCAGAACTGACATGCGGTCCGCAGAATGGACCACTGAAATGGCTCAAGTTTCGGACCTCTTGGGTTTGGAATGCGGTAGATATGCGATCCGCATTCCTGTTCTGCAGTCGAAGAATGCACCGCAGAAGTGACCTTTGAAATTCTTCAGGGACCATATGCGATTACTCTGCGGCCCGCATATTGATTATGCGACTGCATATCTTATCGCATTGAAAACATAAAGAATTGGTTGCTCTCTGAAATCTTCTACGGCAGAAATGCGGTCCACATTTCAGATCTGCGACCGCATTCTTGACCACAAATTGGATCTTTTCTGGAAAAATTTTGATTTCACATCTTTAAGTACAAAACAGTAAAAAAGATCTGGTTCACGTAGGTAGACTCGACTCTATGAAGTGCTAATATCTGAGCACTCATTTTTGCGGGGCTTACATCCTCTCCCGCTTAATATTATTCGTCCTCGAATGAGGACTTGGGAACCAAATGAGATTGAAAACATGATATGCAAGTTCCTACGCTTTTATTAACTTTAAAGTTTGTTTGAGAAAATTGTTGCCAGAGTCTCCTTTATAATATGAACGTAACCACATGTCAATGAACCCCCAAACATATTCCCAAGCATTACTATACAAACTTGCTACCTTTACAACTGTTATAAAAATGCACGATCTTTCATACTTGCACATATTCAACCTCTCGATACACTTTTGAACCATTTTGGCACACTACATGTAATCAAATTAAGTATTAATTATCTGTACTACTAAAGCCATTTACCTATCACAAGGGTACGCCACAGTTATTCATTTGAATACAAATCCTCCATGCAAAACTAATCATTGCACAATTAGAACACTTTGATACTCTGTCTCCATGCAAAATTAATTATTACTTCCATACATCACCTTACCATGGGAGCACAAAACTTTCATTACCAAAAAGGATTGCACATTTCTTAAATAACCAAAACACATAAAGTTTGTTGGCAAGACTTGAGAAACTACAATAGTAAGGCACTTGGGAAGAGAAGGAAGGTTTCTTACACCTAATGGGACACAACACTAGTGCTCCTAGGGACAAGATTCGCACGATCCTTTCTAGACTTGCTCAAATAGAAGGGGGTATTTTATCTTCATCTCATCTTTCGCTTCCCACGTTGCTTCCTCGAGTTGTTGGTTTTGCCGCAACACTTTAACTGAAGCAATCTCCTTGTTCCGCAACTTTTGGATTTGTCTATCTAGAATTGCAACCGGAATCTCCTCATATGATAACTCTTTTGTAAACTTTATCTCTTCAACTGGCACGATTTTAGACGGATCACCCACAACTTTCCTCAACATGGATACATGAAACACCGGGTGCACCAAGACATTTCAGGGGGCAATTCCAACCTATGCGCAACTTGACCGATCCTTTGAGTGACTTGATAAGGCCCGACGTACCTAGGGCTTAGACTTCCCTTCTTCCCAAAGTGCATGACTCCCTTCATAGGGGACACTCTCAAGAATATCCAATCTCCTTCTTGAAACTTCAATTCCCTTCGACGCACGTCCGCATATGATTTCTGGTGACTTTGAGCAGTCTCCATTCTCTCCTGAATGACTCTTACCTTCTCAATGGCCTGATGCACGAGATCTGGCCCTGCTAATTCTGCTTCACCAACCTCAAACCACCCGATCAGGGACCTACACTTTCTTCGGTACAATGCTTCAAATGGGGCCATCTGGATGCTAGCATGGAAGCTGTTGTTATAAGAAAACTCTATAAGGGGAAGGTGATCATCCCAATTACCGTTGAAAACCAAGACACATGCCCGCAACATATCCTCGAGCGTCTGAATAGTCCACTCTACATGGCCATCGGTCTGCGGATGAAAAGCCGTGTTAAGATTCACCTGAGTACCCAAACCTTGCTGAAATTTCCTCCAGAAGTTAGCTGAAACTGAGCTCCTCGATCTGAAATAATAGAAAGCGGCGTACCATGAAGCCTCAATATCTCTTTGATATACAACCGAGCATATTATTCCGCAGTATCGGTGGACTTGACTGGCAAAAAGTGAGCTGATTTGGTGATTCGATCCACTATCACCCAAATTGGGTCGAACTTGTGCTGAGTACGAGGTTGTCCTATCACGAAGTCCATATTGATCATTTTCCACTTCTACATCGGTATTTCTATAAGCTGAGTCAACCCTCCCAGCCGTTGATGCTCGGCCTTCACTTGCTGGCAATTTGGACACTTAGAGACGAAGTCTGCCACGCTCTTCTTCATACCACTCCACCAATAAATATCCTTGAGATCGTGATACATCTTCGTAGAGCCTGGGTGCACTGAATACCTGAAATGATTAGCCTCCACCATTACCCTCTCTCGAAGATTATCCACATCTGGGACATATAATCTGTCATGGCACCGTAGCACGCCATCATTGCTGCCGAGTGAAAATGCTGAAATTTTGTTACTTAGATATGCCTCCTTCAATTGTGCCAATGCTAGATCGATAAACTGCTTTTCTTTAACCTCTACCACGAGCGATGATTCTGCTGTATTATGCAGCATAAGTTCTTCCTCATTCGGGGCCGAGATACAAACCCCAAGGCTAGCCAACTGGTGTACCTCTCGAGCTAGGAGCCTCTGATCCGCTCTCAAGTGAGCCAAGCTATCCATATATTTCCGACTGAGTGCGTAGGCCACCACATTCGCCTTCCCTGGATTGCACAAGATGTGCATATCATAATCCTTAAGCAATTCTAGCCACCGGCGCTGCCTCAAATTCAGTTTCTTCTTCTTGAAAAAATACTGGAGACTCTTGTGGTCTGAAAATACATCTACATGAACCCCAAAAAGATAATGCCACCATATTTTCAAGGCGAACACAACTGCTACGAGCTCCAAATCATGCGTCAGATAATTCTTCTTATAATTCTTGAGTTTCCTGGAAGCATATGCTATGACCTTCCCGTGCTGCATCAAAACACACCCTAATCCAACCCTGGAGGCATCACAATAAACCACAAACCCCTCTATGCCTTCTGGTAGGCCAATACTGGTGCCGAAGTCAACCTTGTCTTCAATTCTTGAAAACTTTTCTCACAAGCATCTGACCACTGTAACTTGGCTGATTTCTGCATCAATTTAGTCAATGGGGAGGCGAGGGTGGAGAATCCCTCTACGAACCTCCGATAATACCCTGCTAACCTCAAAAAGCTACGGATCTCCATCGGGGTCGTGGGCCTAGGCCAATCCTTCATCGTCGTTGCACTCTTTTGGGGGTCCATCTGAATCCGCTTACTGGAAACAACATGACCTAGAAAAGTGACGGATTCCAACCAAAATTCACATTTGGAAAACTTGGCATACAATTGGTGCTGATGTAGAGTCTGCAAAACTGCTCTGAGGTGGCTGGCATGATCCTCCCTGCTCTGCGAATATACGAGCATGTCGTCAATGAAAACAATTAGGAAGGAGTCTAAGAATGACTTGAAGACCAGATTCATAAGATCTATAAAAGCTACTGGGGTGTGTTTAGCCCAAAGGACATGACCAGGAGTTCAAAGTGGCCATAACGAGTTCTGAAAGCGTTCTTAGGAATATCCCGCTCCCTTATCTTCAAGTGGTGGTAGCCGGACCGCAAATCAATTTTAAAGAAGAACCTTGCACCCTGCAATTGGTCAAACAAATCATCTATCCGAGGGAACGGGTATCTATTCTTGATGGTGACTTTATTAAGCTGCTGACAATCGATGCACATCTGAAGCGACCCATCCTTCTTTCTGACAAAAAGAACCGGAGCACCCCACGGTGACACACTTGGCCGGATAAACCCCTTCTCCAATAGATCATTCAACTACTCTTTTAACTCACGCAAGTCTGCTGGCGCCATTCTCTGATGTGGAATAGATATTGGCTGAGCAAGCCCCCTACCCGCACCCTCTTTGGGCGCACGACTGTCCCGCTGTATGTGACCCGTCACCCCACAATTGTAACACACTGGAGTATCCAAGTAACAGGCCTCTGTATGAAATCTCCCACACCTGGGACATATACCATCCTGCTGCCGAGGTCTCATCCCCGAATGACTGAACTGGCGAAACCACCTGCTCTTAGAACTTTGCTGGTAATGGTGCACGGATGGTGGTGCACTAGTTGAGGACTGAGCATAAGACTGAGATGGTCCCGATGACCCTCTCCCTGGGGCTGACCTCCCTGAGTGACCCATAGACCAGACCTTGCTGCTACCCTCTCTGTGTTCCCTAATCTTCAACTTCCTGGCCTATGTGGCCTGAGAAAAACCCACGATCCTCCCATAGTTCATGTTCGAATGCAATGGCGTTGTAGCAGCTATTTACCACCAACGGACTGAGACCTTGAACGAATCGCTGCACTCCAGCCTCCATAGTCGACACCAACTGAGGAGCATACTTCAACCTCACGAAATTCATACGATACTCCCAAACACTCATACTACCCTGCTTAAGAACCTCAAACTCGGTGGCATGGGCTGCCATGGTCTCAGAAGGCAAGAAGCGGTCCATGAATGCATCTACGAACTCATCCCATCTAGCTGGAGGTCTCCCTTCTTCATAGGAGTCCTCCCACATCTCAAACCACGAACGTGCCGGTCCCTTCGACCTGTTTGAAGCCAATTCTACCCCTTCTATCTCTGTAGACTTCATCACTCGAAAGGTCTTGTACATCTCATCGAGGAAATCATGCGGATCGGCCTCTGGGTATGTGCTTGAGAACTCTGGAGGGGACAATCACAGAATTTGGTGAACTCTGGAGCTTGAGGAATCTCCCTGTCCGCTGGAGGACACAGGGGTATCATGAGATCTCTGGGCCTGGGTGGCAACAAACTGGGTCAACATACGGATATCTCCCCTAAGGTGTCCATCAGAAATCCCGGGATCGGAAGCTGGAGCAACATCAGGATTAGGAGCATTGGCATGAGGGATATTGGCACCCTAGGCCGCCTCTGGAACATGATCGCTTGGATCAGGAACAGATGGAGGAGGCAAATTCAGAACTGGGGAATCACTCTCACCTACAGCAGTCGGCACATGATCCGCAGGCGCACTGGAAGTAGAGTTGGCCCCTAGGCCAATTCTAGCTTTCTTCTAAGGTAACATCACTGAAAATTCGAATTAGAGCACGAATTAGATGCAATATCACTTCATCGCACGAACTTGGAATAACAAAGAAGAGGATAGTTTTTCCTAAATGCCCGTGTTGCCCGCAACTTATAGATGTGGTCGACAACACACCGCTAAGAAGGGCTCCATTATGCACGACTCCAAGACATCCTAGGAATCTTTAAACCTTAGGCTCTGATACCAAGTTTGTCACGCCCCAAACCGAGGGACATGATCGGTGCCCGACCGGATAGCCCCAGTCAAGCGGACCTGGATGCCTTTCCTATTCCCCGCGCGTTACCCCACATTATTAATTGTTGATTAGACAAAAGATAACAAATGCAATTGAAGGTAAATATGGATTCTCTTTTATGGGTACACATTATGATTAACATGGAACATCTTTTACAAAACACACATTATGATTACAGGGAACGTGGTGTACAAACTTACAGCGCCCAAAACATAAACCTATATACACAAGTTCTAACCCACATTACGCTGTCTACGGAGCCTCTAAGAGAAAGATAATACAACACTTGCCGGCGACAAGGCCTCGGCTATACCTTTGCAATGACATCACAAAACTATTATTACAACAACAGAGGTGGCCTGAACCACACAGGGCCCCAGAAGGAGAAGGGCTCACCAACATGTACACAGCTGATAGAAGGAGGATGAGCTACAAACGGTGGATGGGAGTGCCTGCTGCAGATCCACCTACAATCATAATATGAATATAGCACGCCCAGCAAAAAGGACGTCAGTACATTTGAATTGTACTGGCATGCATGAACAAACTCTGTCCCAAGTAAACTCAAGCAAAAATACATATACAAGGGTAAAGTTGAACGACAATAGCACAACCAAGGAGCAACAACCAAGAATTTCACAATAAATGATACAATTAGTCAAACAAAGGGGCAATCAGTACCCACAGGTTACAAACTCTCCTGCTGTCTCCTTTCACAATTTCACATTTGTCATTTCATAATTTCTGTTCATTTAAATAGTGATATTGGATCATATATTCCACCCTTATTGCCTCATCCACCCTTATTACATCGGCCACCCTTATCACCCCAACACACACCTTATTTCACCGTGTTGCGGCACGCAACCCGATCCCACCTGAAAATTTCAGTTCACAAACAACATACAACACAACAACAATTACAAGAAACCATCTATAGCACATTGTTAAGATAGAACCACAAGGGTAATGTATTTCCACAACTGGCACAACAATTTCCTAATCTTCATAAATTGGTACAAAATTTGGGTTACCACAACAGTTGTTCACAACCAATCATACACGTTGTTCCATGATATTTCCATTTCCAATCTCTTTCAATTATAAGTTCCTCAACTTCCGCCACAAGGTGTTACCACACAAGTATACATCACAAGAGTTTCACAATGATCCCCACATGAATATCAATTATCAAACAATTTCACAAACTAACACAAGGCGATTTCACAAGGATCACAGTACGCCATACATACCTGAAATTGAATATCTCTATCTAACTTCAACTCCAATTCACCAAGAAATCAAGATGGGTCAATCTAGTTCATGATTAATAAATAGAACTTTATAATAGGAGTTCACAATTTACTACCCAATTCCCCTTTTACAAAATTATAGGGTTTTGAAGACATGCATGAAGGTTTTATCAAGAAATTTCAAAATCTAGAGCTCGTGGTTCCCTTCCCAAGCTTAAGTTTTAATATTTAGGGAAAATGGTTAGGAATTTTACCTGAGAAATCAGTAGAGGAGACAATGAACCAAGAATTTTTCGGGCTCCAATGGTTTTAAAAGACTAGATGATAAAGATTTAGCTTTCTCTCTCAAGACCTCTCTCTCCATCTCTCTTATTTTGATTAGAAATATGCTAAAAATGAGGGAGAAGGTGTTTTAATAAAAGGTGGGTCGGGTCTATAATATTAGAAAAATACCAGGCGAGCAGGATCTGCGACGCAATCTGTGGTCGTAGAACTGACATGTGGTCCGGAGAATGGACCGCATAAATGGCTCAAGTTTTAGACCTCTCGGGTTGGGAATGCGGTAGATATGCGGTCTGCATTCCTATTCCGCGGTCGCAGAATGCACCGCAGAACTGACCTTTGAAATTCTTCAGGGACCATATGCGATCACACTACGGTCCGCATATTGATTATGTGACCGCATTTTTAACATCAAAAATTGGTTGCTCTCTGGAACCTTCTGCGGCAGAAATGCGGTTCGCATTTTAGATCCGCGACCGCATTCTTGATCGCAGATTGAACCTTTTCTGGAAAAAAAATTGATTTTATATCTTTAAGTGCAAAAAAATAAAAAGGATCCGATCCATGTAGGTAAACTTGACTCTATGAACTGCTAACATCTGAGCACTCATTTCCACGGGGCCTTATAAACTAATACACCTTATTAAATATTATTCTTATACACCTTACCAAACAACCCTAAGTGCTTGTATTTGAAGAGCTGTTTTGAAAATTGACCATTCAATTGGACAAATAACATCCGTAGATAATGCAAAAGAATTTTATACTCCATTAATTTTATCGATTTCAATAGGTTTATATCGTTTATTCCAAGTTTTCCATACATAGGTTACTAAGAAATATCTGTACTTAACTGTTAAATGATCTTATTATGCAATCTTTTTATATTGTGAGTGAATATAAATGAAACCCGACGACAAATTTCAATGCTTTTTTTTTTTCTCTTCTGGCACTAAGGTCATCATGATAGGCCTTTATTTCTTTGACCTCTAAAAATGTAAAAATAGCATGTGCTAGTCAGTTTCGGACTAGTTATTTAACAATAGTCAGTGTTTGTAAAATTATTAAAAAATAGGTACTATTTTACTACAACACGAAAAGTTCCAGCATAATATACTGGATATCGCGCACCTATGTATGAACTTCCAGCATATTATGCTGGAACTCTAAAAGACGAAAAGTTCCAGTATATTATGTTGGACCGGTATATTATACTGGAACTTCAGTATCACATACTGAGTTCCAGCATATTATGCTGGAATGCTAGTATATTATACTGCAATATTTTTCCGAGTTTTAGATACTATTTTCGTTCAAATTTATCTTTACATAAAAAGTAGCTAAATTTCGATTACTTTTAGAATCGTGGCTGTTTTTGAATTATCACTTGTAAATCTTGCTATTTCTTAATTTCTCCCTCTAAAATTGAAGTTGAATAATTAGGGGTGTTCAAACCGAACCGGAAAACCGCACCAAACCGATTAAAAAACCTGACTAGGTTTGGTATTGAGTAAAAAAAACGAACCAAATCGACTTATAAATATATAAATTTTATTTATATTTTAAGATTTTATAGTGAATTTTTCTTTAGAAAATGTTGAAATATTTGGGATCCTCTCATGTATTAACCTTGAAAGCGTAAATTAACGAAAAATTATTGTTAGACGACTAAAAAAATAGCTATCATGTGTTACTAAAAAAATTCTCCTATTAGAATATTTTAATAGATCATATGTTTGTCAATTTTTTTTCCATATTTACTAAACATATATTCACTTATCAAAGCTTTATCTATAATTTTAATAAAGTAAGAACAAAATAATATTCATGTAACAAAAAACCCCGAAAACCCCGACAAAACCGAACCAATCCAAACCGATATAGTTAGTTTGGTTATCGAACCAACCTGGTCCATGTACACTCATAGTGATAATAGGCCGATAATGTGCAATATATATATTGGAAGATAAGATGATGGGATAGTTGATGGGAAGCCCAAAAACACAAAGGCGGATGAAGAGTTTGACCAACCGCACGCTTAATTTCATTTTTCGGAAAATGTTTTCCAATTTCTCATGTTTGATTGGTTTAAATGTTTTGAAAAATATTTTTTTTATCAATTCATTTTCCTCAAATATGAGGAAAATATTTTTCTTATCAAAAGAAGGGAAAACATTTTCCAAAGCTCCTTCTCAACCTTCTCACCCTCAGCAATCCACCCCACCCCACCCTTCTCCAAAAAAATTTTTTTTTTTTCAAATTTTAATTTTTCTGTTACCACCCACCCTACTAACCCCCCCTCTCCCGCATTATTTTTTTACCTTAATTTTCTTTTTTGCAATTTCAAATTTCTATTGTTTTTAAAAAGTTTCTGCACATGTGGCAATAAAAGCTTCTCACTAAGGGCAAAAAGGATAAAATGAAGAGATTAAAGTTGAATTATTTTCAAATTTAGAAATGTGTCATTTTATTTTGGAATAGACTAAAAAGAAAAGTACCTAAAATAATATGAAACAACACGAAAAATATTTTCCGTTATACCAAACACACCCTTAATCCCCGGATGACTTGGATGTGAGTAAACCAAGTTATGTTACATGAAAAAAGGGAAAACTGTGAAGAAAAACAACTTCCCAAATTCCGGAAATTGCTTTCTTAGAGTAGTGAATTATGCTTCACTAGCCCAAGACTCACAACCACAATTGAAGAAGAACGAAGAAGAAAATATAGCTCCAAAAATACTAGAACTAAGAAAGTGGAAGACTTACTTGAATAACTTGGAGAATACTTTATTAACTCAAGAAGACTTGGATTTTCTTTTTTGATGGATGCAAATGTGGAGGAGGTGGTGGATATATATAGGCTTTCCACCTCCTCAATGGACGGTCATGATCTATTTAATCCTAAGGTGGAGATTCGTCTTCTAGAATATTCTACACTTTTCTTACAAAATATCTAGATATTTTTATCACCTACACTAATCTAGAAATATCTCTTACAAATATCTCCTAACTTCTATAATATTCTACACTATTCTATAATTTTCCAAAAGTTACACTTTATAATTTTAACACTCCCCCTTAAAGTGAATTTTTGGAGACAAGTCCAAGCTCGCCACGAAGATCCTCGAATGGTCCTTTGGAAAGAGACTTTGTAAAGATGTCTGCAACGTTATCATTACTCTGAACCTCCAATGCTTCAATGGTACCATCTAGAACCTTCTCTCGGATGAAATGATGCGCAATCTCAATATTTTTTGTTCTTGCGTGACACACCGAATTAGTAGCCAACTTAATAGCGCTTTGATTGTCACCAAAAAGTTTTGTAGGCTTATGGATTGGTGAGAATACATCCCCAACAAGCCGACGAAGCCACGCGCATTCCTAAGCAGCAAGAGTAGAAGCCTTGTATTCCGCTTCAGTAGTAGAGAGCGAGACCGAGTCTTGCTTTTTACTGCACCAAGAAACACATGCTGAACCACAGGAGATTACATAACCGGTAGTTGATCTTCTATCATCTAAGTCACCTCCTAGATCAGCATCAGTGAACCCAAGTAGTGAAAAATCAGCTCCTTTCTTGTAAAGAAGTCCCATGTCATATGTTGAGTTCACGTATTTCAATATGCGCTTCGTCGCTTCAAAGTGAGGTTTCCGTGGCTCTTGCATATAGCGACTAACAAGTCCAACAGAAAATGAAATGTCTGGCCTTGTAATAGTCAAGTAGATCAAGCTACCAACAAGAGCCCGATAAGGACGTGGATCTGGTAAAAGCTTTCCTTCATCACGCCTAATTTTTATGTTAGGCTCAAGAGGAGTAGAGCAATGCTTACTTGTGTTTATTCCAAACCTGTCCACAAGCTTCCTCCCATAGCTTTCTTGTGAAAGAAATATTCCATCTTTCACATATTTCACTTCCAAACCAAGAAAGTGACTAAGCTCTCCCAAATCTTTCATTTCAAATCTGATCGAGAGTTCAGCTCGCAGTTTTGCAACCTCCTGTTTGTTATTACCTGTACTAATCATATCATCCACATATAGTAGCACAATCATGTGGAGCGTACCTTGATTCTTTACGAACAGGCTAGAATCTGAGTCTGATGCAAGATAGCCACAAAATTGCAAGTATTCAGCAATCTTTCCGTACCATGCTCTGGGAGCTTGCTTGAGTCCATAAAGCGCTTTCTTCAGCTTGCATACATAGTCTGGATGAGTAGGAGAAATGTAGCCCAAAGGTTGTTCCATGTAGATCTCCTTATCAATCTCGCCATACAGGAAAGCATTCTTCACGTCAAGCTGACATAGCTTCCACCCAAGTGATGCCACCAAGGAGATCACAACTCGAACTGATGTCATCTTCGCCACTGGGCTAAAAGTATCCTCATAGTCTTCTCCATAAACTTGAGAGAATCCTCGTGCAACCATCCTTGCTTTATATCTATCAATGCTCCCATCTGCCTTCTTCTTTAGTTTATACACCCACTTGCAAGATACCGGTTTCACATCCTTGGGCTTTGGCCCAAGATCCCAAGTTTCATTTTTCACAAGTGCGTGCATCTCCTCATTCATAGCTTTTTCCCATTCCTTAACACCTTTTGCTTCATTATAGGAAGAAGGCTCACTTTCATAAATAGGACCGGCACTGAAGCAATGATAGATGCTTACCATGTTGCCATTTCGGTAGCGAATAGGTTTGATGACTTGCCTTCCATATCGAGTTGTTCTTTGACCATTTGTCTCATCCAGGTTGATATTTTACCTTTGTTCATCCACGCGAGAAGTAACCTTGCTCCCCCTATCACCAGAATCTCTTGCTTCTGAAGATGACGTACTATTATACGTCATTGGTGATGATGGCGATGATGAAATATTGGAGCAAGGAGCTGAAGAAGTCACTGGAAGACTTACGGGCATCTCTTCATGTTCTATAGCTGGTGAAGGAGCATCTCCAGGAACACCACCGGGACTGTAGTAGGAAGATATTTCATCAAATACTACATCCCGAGATACTTTACACTTGCCTGTCTCGGGATCCATGCATTTCCAGCCTTTCTTTCTTTCATCATAACCGATGAAGATGCACTTCCTTGCCTTAGCATCTAGTTTAGTTCTTTGTGAATCTGGAATGTGGACGTAGCAGATCGATCCAAAGACCTTAAAGTCTCACATTTGGCTTCTCGTTGTAGAGCATTTCGTACGGGGACTTCATATTAATCGGACTGAGTGGTACCCGATTAATCACATATGCCGCACAAGCCATACCTTCGGCCCAAAGAACTTTGGGCAAATGTTTAGCATATAACCAGCTCTTACATGTCTCAGTAAGATGTCGAATCTTCCTCTCTGCAATGCCATTTTGCTGAGAAGTGTCTGCACATGTGAGCTGCCTTCGTATCCCCTGCCTCGAGCAGAATTGATTAAACTCCGGGGAAGTATATTCTCCCCCATTATCGGTCCTCAGCCGTTTTATCTTCCTCTGAAACTCACCTTCGACCTTCTCCTTGAACTCCAAAAATCTGGAAAATACTTCAGATTTTTGCACCACGAAATATACCCAAGTATATCGCGTGTAATCATCAACAAATACCACCATATAGCGATAACCAGAGAAGGTAGGTGTACGTGTTGGACCCATCACATCACTGTGAATGAGTTCTAGTGGTGCCTCGTATCTTGTTTGGGATCTATCAAATGGAAGACGATGCGCCTTACCATATTGACACCCTTCGCATAATGTTCCACTACCAAAAGTAGTAATATGAGGCAAACTATCAACCAAATTTTTGTTTACCATGACTTTTAACTTATCCATATTAAGGTGTCCCAGTCTAGCATGCCAAAGTGATGCATTATCATTCGTGCTCATCTTGTCAACATAAGATGTAGATGCTGACAAAACAAATAAATCCTTAACTCGCTTACCGGTGTGAGCGACATTTCCTTCCACCTTAGTGATATTTCGGAAGAACTTCACTCCATTTGGCTCGAACAGAACATAGTGCCCAGCATCCACAGCGTTAGCCACCGAGAAAAGATTCTTCCTCATCCCAGGTACATGATACACACTCTTCATAGTGATAGGATCTCCGCCATTGTTGAGAATGATTGTACCCTCCTTTTCTACCGGATAAACGGTGTTATCCGCGGTGAGAATAGCTTCGTTACCTTCATGTTTCTGAAGAGATGTGAACTTTGAGTCATCTCCGGTAAGGTGATGACCGCAACCAGAATCCACGATCCAGTCATCCTTGAAGTTGATGCTAGCGTAAATATTTACCGAGGTAGTTTCCGTTGAGAAGCAACCACCCCAATCTCTTCGGTTTGTTCTGCTTTATCAGCAACATTTCCTCCCTTTAGCTTCACCTTACAATTCTTCTTGATGTGTCCAGGCAAGTTACACCGATAGCATCGAATAGTGCTTCTTTTCCCGTTGGCACTCTTTGGTGGCTCTCCCCCTTCATCTTTTCTTCTCTCTCTTTCATTCTTCTTCTCTGGTCTATAGACTTTCTTCTTTCCAGAGAATAAGGCGTCACCTTGAAAGGACAAGGAGACTCCAACCATTTGTTTTGCTAGAGACTCTTGAGAAGAGAGAAGATTCTCAAACTCAACAAAGGAGGGTTGATTAGCCCACCCCTGAATAGAAGTGGCAAAAAGAATATATTCTTTGTTTAATCCTCGAATAATATTCCTTTTCATTCGAGCCTCAGAAATAGGTTCCTCCGGATCAAGAGCAGAAATTTCCGAACAAATATTTTTAATTTTTAAGAAAAATTCGGAGATTGAGAGCTCACCTTGAGTAGTTCGTGCCAACTCATTCTCTAAGTATTGCAGCCGAGCAACGTTCTTCTTGTTAAGCAATGCACTTAGAGTATCCTAAATCTGAGATGCAGACTTACACCCAACAATGTAATCAAATAGATCGTGAGAGATTGATCTCTTTAACACGAATTCCGCCTTTGCGTTTGAAGTCCTCCACTTCTTTACGGCATCGGCATTAGTATCCGTGGGTGTAGGGGCAACCTTGTTGTCTCCACCAACAACCTCCCATAAATCTTCTCCAAGAAGATAAGATTCCATGCAAGACTTCCATACCTTGTAATTGGATTGATTAAGCACCTCAATTCCAAGGCCGACAACTCTTCCACTTGAATCCATTTTTGGAACGCCAACGAACTTCTTCACCAAGAGTGACTTGACAAGATTCCAAGCTAACACCCTTGTAGCTCTGATACCATGTGAAGAAAAACAACTTCCCAAATTCCGGAAATTGCTTTCTTAGAGTAGTGAATTATGCTTCACTAGCCCAAGACTCACAACCACAATTGAAGAAGAACGAAGAAGAAAATATAGCTCCAAAAATACTAGAACTAAGAAAGTGGAAGACTTACTTGAATAACTTGGAGAATACTTTTTTAGCTCAAGAAGACTTGAATTTTCTTTTTTGATGGATGCAAATGTGGAGGAGGGGGTGGGTATATATAGGCTTTCCACCTCCTCAATGGACGGTCATGATCTATTTAATCCTATGGTGGAGATTCGTCTTCTAGAATACTCCACACTTTTCTTACAAAATATCTAGATATTTTTATCACCTACACTAATCTAGAAATATCTCTTACAAATATCTCCTAACTTTTATAATATTCTACACTATTCTATAATTTTCCAAAAGTTACACTTTATAATTTTAACAAAAACAGGGTTGGAAATCACACTAATATTAAAAAGCTAGCACAATACTTAAGTATGTGGTGATCAAGAGTATGTAACATCTATATAACTAGTAATTCTGAAGTGATTCTTTACCCAAACAAGCGAAGTCTAGCTATTTGAGCATCTCAGCCACTTGACCTGTCATCGTTCGTTCTACATAACATTGGCAGACTCGATGAAAAGGAAATGGAATACAAAGCAACTTCTTTTTTCAATTGAAATTGAGTATTTTTGAGGCATTTTAATGACCTCGGAGGGTTGTTTTGGTTAACGAAGCTCAGTTTCTTCGGATCAATGAAGCTGCAATCCCACCAGCAATAAGTCCTATAACAGTTGCTGCAATTCCTATACCAATAACACCATCTGCATTGCAGAGAACACAAATGAATCCCATTTTGTATACAAAATCAAACGACAAGGGAAGAAGTCTCTTGTCATTATTACCCTTTGTGATTCTATCTTCAATAGCCTTCTTAAGCGACAACGCCTGTCTCCAATCAGGCGCAATCTAGCAAAGCAAGAAAAAGCTTTTAGAAACTACAGAAGTAAATAAGGAGTTCAAATTATGATTGTCGTCAAACGCTTGATAAATGACAAGATCCGACTACAGTAAAGATTAAGTGCAGACCTCCAAACAATGACATGCAAGCTCTCTGCTCCTTGAATATTCCCCACATCTGTAATATCCAACAGCTAGAAGATAAAGCTTTTCTCGCTTCTGTAGTGGACTATTTGAGTTAGCAAGTGAAACTGCAAAAAAGGAAAAAGAAACAGAAAAGATGATGATTCTCATAAATTGAACCCTCAAGTAAGTTATTCATTAGATACATAAATATCCAATACTATAAAACAACCAAAGATGAAAAGCAAACAATATTTCTGTAGGGATTCTACGAACATTCTTAAAAATAACATGTATCTTACAACGGTTCAAGAGTAACGTGATTCTTGATTCTACGAACTTTATCTCGTAAAACCATTTATACAGAGCAGTATAACATTGTTAAAACTTTGGAGTTAGTCCTGTTACGCTACTAGAAAAGCTACTAGACTGTCTAACAATGTCGTTCATCAAGCTCTCCGACACCATGCAGTACTTCAAAGACAATGAAGAGCATAATGCTACGATAAACAACATTTGAAAGTTGAAAGAGCATAATGAGACTTGAGGAAACTAGGAGTTAAACAACGAAAAACGAGATAGTCGGTGGTAGTCACAAACTAGATTTTATGTATACGTAGAAGCCCTAGGGAATGAAAAGACAAGTTGTAACATAAATGGAGAAGTAGATGTGACTAAATTTCACCCTCAAGCATAGATATCCCTCGTTGCACATCTTCAGGTTGTTTGGAATGGACAAGCGCCCATGACAACCTCATAATACTCTCATTCTTTCCTTCATCAGTGGCGCCTTTCGTAGCATCTGCTGCTTCTCTCTCACAGCCCTATCAATATGCACAGACACACACAAAGGAGTAAGCAACATAGTGCAGCAATCATACCCAATTGTGGCTATAATATTAATCACAACAGACTCATTCGAGTCACTAATAATTGTTCCATTTACAGCATTGAGTTATGTTATTAGCCAAGTCTGCAAATAACCTCTAATTTGATAATAAATTCAAACTACCGAAGTTACCTCTGTATACCATGCTGGTGGCCTGCAGACTTAACACTCCAGAATTAAATTTACACCTTATTAGCTTTAATGCATTAACATTATTGCAAGTAAGGATTTCACGAAATTTCAAGCTTTATGCTCTTACATTTTCTTTTTGTGAGACAAACATTGAATATGTTTGACTCAAAAGTCCCCCTTTACAAGGTTGTTGTTTGCTATATATATAAGGAACAAAACTCTTCTAAGCTATAAAAGACAAGTTATAGGGAATATTTTAAGGAATATTCTTGATGTCCCCTAATGGGCCTGCACTATTAGAACGGTCGTACAATCTCTTGTTTGCCTTAAGGTCATTCTCCGCAGGACGTCGAATTACGAGGATCTCGTCGTTCGTCGTACTCGTCGACCATTGTGTTTGTTCAAATTTGGACCCATACAATATCAATAATGTTTTATTGTTCCCAGTAAGGCTACTACGGCATGCTAATATAAGGAAAACACCAACTGAAACTGTATTATCAACAGATTGAAATGCCTAACAATACAGCATCTCTACTGCAACAGCAAAGAATTTTACATTTAGAGACGTCATTCTCAACAGCCCAATAGTTTTCCTGTTAATAAAAAACAGATCTTTCTTCAAAGTTCCCGCAACATTAGCAAATTTCTAATTAATACTCTTCAATCTCAAGAACACAGTTTTATTTTTCTTTTAAAATGTTAGAACGCATATTACTAACTTTCTTCAAATTAACACTTGAGTTTCAAGAATACATTTTAGTTAATTAAAAACATAACTTTCTTAATTGTTCCTGCAACCCAAAGCAACAATTTGCTTTTAAAAATTGTCAAATCTAGACGAAGGCTGATGAATGCATATTCCCCACAAGACAGGAATCAAACTCTTTTACAAATAAAAATACATTGTGGTAAAAAGTTGAATCACAAACAATATAGTTATTGCTGAAAATTTATATCCGACAATTACTCATTATCAAACAAAATGATAAAGATACCTGAAATTACTCGAACCCCAAAACATCAAACCTGAATGTAAAAATCCCATGTACATTATAAAATTATTAAAGAATGCTTACGAGAATGACGTCAGAAGAGCACCAAGGAAGTTGGTCACCACCATTGAAGAAGGTAATAATGCATTCCAAGAATTGGTTGATCTTCGCCTCCATGCTCTTAACTGCTGCTGTCCTCTGTTTTCAGAATTTAAAATCCACCAATTACGCAGAGTTTAGCGTAATGGCAAAGCCCAAATTTGATAAGTTTTGCCTGTCGCATTGGTGAATTAATACTTTTGAATACTCACTAGTTTATTACGCAAGTATTTCGGGATTAGATTCACTTTATTGGTTATAATTTTAGACAGCATCATTCAGATAAAAGTGTGGTTCAACCATTAAGAATTTTGATGCTATAATTCGTTACATATATTATATGATATGTTACGCAATAACAAACTCTGACATAACTAACATCAAGAGTAGTATAAAATGCTTCCTAAAAAATTACTGTAAGAAATAGTAGTAAGTGATATCAGTAGCACCTTAAAGCTTAGTACCCTATTTATTTTAAATAAATATAATTTTAAAAAATTACATTCTATAAATACCTTTTATTCTTTATAGCAAAAATTCTAATTGTAGCTACATCTTACATTTAAGGCACCATATATGCTAAATAATATTTTTCTCTCTACTTTTTAATATTTTCTCTCACATAATTACCGTATAACTCCTCTAAACACGTTCTCTCTCTTTTGCATACACTTTACTCTCTTCTCCCACATACCCACGTTTCTTCACTATTTCCCCACCCAAATTCACTATTTCTCCGCCATTATCACTCTTACATTCAGAATCTATACAGAATCACTGTTTTACTCCCGAAAATTATACACTGGTAAGTTTTCTTCTTCGACTTTGATACCATTATTTTGTTTCTATAATTTTTATACTGACTTTTTCTTAAATTTCTGAAACAATAACCATTGGTATTGTTTACTCATAAGAAAGCTTTGATTTTTCTCTCCAATGGCAGATTCAATGCCACTCAACAGAGTAACCAGAGGTAGACTCACCAAAATTCTCAAATTTGATGGTTCCTCTTTCTCATTGCAAATAACTCAAGCGGAGTTAGATTTTGCAGGTTTATCAGCATCTACAGTTGCTTAGAGAAGAACTAAATTACACAATGACAAGTTGAAAGAAGTACAAGTTGAGAAATCTTCAAAAAAAAAAACAAAAAATCCAGTTGCTTCAAAGAGGAAAAAATCTATGAATGATACACGACACCAAAAGGTAATTGCTATTTGTATCAATATGCATTCAAAGAAACTTATATGTATTCATAATTATTCGATCTTTTTTACATATATGATGTTGTATTCATATGTATATGGTTGTATTTTGTATTATTTGGTATACTGTATTCTATTTTTTTTAAGTATGTATATGTACTCTTATGTATTTTGGTAATTTCCAACTGTTCAATTTTAATGTATGTTTTACTTGTATTCATATGTATTCATGTGTATTCAGCTTTAGTTATTTTGTTTGCAACTGTTCAATTTTTCAGTAAGTTTTTAAATGTATTCATATGTATTCAGATGTATTCATCTTACTTATCTTTTATGTTATGTGTGTGGTATCTAGTTTTTTTAATATGTATTTAGCCTTGTCACTCTATTTAGTCTTCTGTAAGTATTTGTAGTTGTATTGATATGTATTGAAAACTGATTTAATATGAAATATGCAATGTATTCAACTGTATTAACATGTATTTATTATTGTTATTGCAAGGAATTAATTTGTTTGTGAAACACCAGCCAAAATTTGCACCCAATATTAGTGTTTATACTAAAACTGCTATAGTCTCCCAGCTAAATGGGAACCTTACTCCTGTTCAGTACCAACAATTTGGCAATGCATGCTTTGGCTCATTTCTTCAAATGAAGCGCTGTGAAGTTCAACATCAACTCTTCAGATGCTTCATGGCACTCCAGTTAGAAGGTACTCCTAACAATGTATTTGCAGTATACGACAATGGTACTGAATTACATTTCACATTAAGGGATTTTGCGCTTGTGACTGGCCTCAAATGTGTTGGTAATGATGAAGATTTTGAGTTTAATGAAACGCTTCCTAACCGGCTTATTGAGACTTACTTTGGGGGTGCTAATCTTGTAAAGAAGAAATATTTGATGAAATGCTTCGATGACAAGAAATGGGGTCCCGACAATGATAGTGATGCCTTGAAAATATCTTTGTTATATTTCATACACACCTTTATTTATTATCCGAGAAGAATAGTACAACTATACCAAGGCTACATTTTGACTTAATATAGAGTGGGCACTATTCTGAATATCACTGGGGTTTAAAAGCATTTGAGATGTTGACCAAATTGATTAGCAAGAAGATGGATGCTGTGAAGAAGTATTACAGGAAAACTGAGATGCCCCTAGCTATGCAAGTTTGGTTCTATGAGTATTGTTCTTCTGTTGATTCCAAAATTTCACTCCGAGTTGATGACGTGGTCCCCAAAATACTCAATTGGAGAACCACCGGAAATCAGCCAACCTTTGCTTATCTGATAAACGCCATGTTCAATGACACCAGAAACATGCTATTATACAAATTATATCGCTGCTAGTTTAAATTTTATTAATAATTAATTGGCATATGTTTGCATATAGAAGTATGCAGTTGCATTCACATACATTTTTTATGCTTTAATACCTGCTGTAGTTTCTGCATTCTGTTGCAAAATACATTTCAATACAAATACATACAGATAAAAATACTTGTATAATCAACTGCATACAGATATTGATGCATACATCTATATACATTTGGATATAATGCTTACAAAAATAAATTCTTGCATATAGATTCAAGATACATGTATACAACTGCATAGGGACTAATAATTAGCCGCATAAACTTGTATACAAATCCATACAGATTCCGCATACAGTTGAATACATCTACTGCATACAATACTATTCATATGCATATAATAATATGCAACTATTGCAGACTTCATTATTAATTCTTCATACATATGCATATGATTCCAAATCATCAACTCTTCCTTATCTTCAATAGAAATATCATTGTGTATTCTGGATCTGCATCTGGAAATTTTTAGTTAGACTTTAATTATATTTCTTTCTTCAGATTGTTTTCAAGGACATTAGTCCAAGCAAAATAGAGCTTGCCGTTATTCAGATTCCTCTTGTAGCTGCCGATGTTGAAAAGAGACCTACTCCTGCTCATTCAGACAAATCAGGAGAGGATTCGAATGACTTTTCTCCGACACCCGATCCTCCATGTAAGAAGAAACATGTTGTAATTGTTATTCCATCTTCATCACCTCCCCATAAAAAGTGCAAGGAACACGAAAGGCATCATAATGAAATAGAATATCAGCCCAACATTCCTCCTATTTGTGTTTCTGAAATTGGACATAAAGTTTTGCATGAAAATCAGCTGCTAGAAGGAAAAAATGATGAAGTATCTTCTTTGAGGAAAGACCTAAAGTCATTCAAAGAATACATGAGTATTTAACCACAGATTAAACATTACAGTTTAATGCTTAGCATTCATATATTTTTGGCGCAATCGTCTAACTGTTTTTGTATTGTTAAGGTTGTAGGAGAGTTCAACTCTCTAAGAACATTGATCAATGATAACCAAGAAGCTTTCAGATCATCTTCAACAAAATCAACAAACTGAACCCATGGGGAGACATGATGATGGCATTAACACAGATGTCGGAGATAATGTTGAGGTTTAACATTCTTAACATATTGAGCATCTGTATTTAGTTATATTCATATCTGTGTTAGCCGTAATATGTAAGTGCAATTAACTGTTTTATATAAATACTTTTCAGTTGTATGTAGATGTATCCTTCTTTGTAAATCGGAACATATTGAGCATATGTATTGACCTGTATTCATACTTGTGTTAACCTTAATATGTAATTGCAATTAACTGTTGTATTTAAATGTGTTTCAGTTGTATCTAGATGTATTCTGATTCGTTAATCTTGAATTTCTGTAATGTATTCTATTGACTTATATGTATTTAACTATATTCTAACATTAAGTTACTACACTAACAATAATACATACAACTATCAGAAAACTACATCAGAGGTAACGTCCAACATACCATCTACGGTTCAAGAGGGTGTATCTACAAAAATTTATGTCTCTCAATTTGAACTGGACGACAATTGTCTTCCCAGTGAAATACCAAAAAACTAGAGTTGTGATTCAAGCCAGTACAAATAATTGAAGCCACACTAATGCAATCTCATAGGAATCAGCAACCAAGTAGATGGAACTCTTCGTCTTATGAGTCTAACTTCGACTTAGGAGGTAAGTGATTTTACAAATTTAAGATTCGGTGTTCATCGTGGTTTTTTCATTTAAAAGTCCCTAATCACGAATTCAATGTACAACATGTACCTATGTAAAGTTGACCCCCATTTTTTGAGAAAAGACACTTCTTTGAGGATGATTCAATAACAGGTCCACATCCTATGTTAGTCATTCAAGAATATGACAAATGGGTTCGTGATGGTCTTTTAGCTAGACATGATCAGAGGTGAGTTTTCCCGTGGTCATTATATTAAGTTTTGATATTTTTGAAAATGTATATAATGATTTTTATACCATACTTGTAGAAGTAATTTGGAAGACCATTACAAGAAGAACAAGTCAATACTTCACATACCATTGGATTTTGGAGTTGATAAAGTTAATTCCAAAAATTGATTTTACCTTCTATCAATTGACGGGAAGCTATGGGATGACAACGCATGGTTTTCCCCAAATTGACTAATTTTCTTTGAAAAATAACATATTGTTTCATTCAAGTGTATTCTTTTGTTTTACTCAGCTGTATTCAGTTATATTGTGGTGTATTCAACTGTATTCATCTATGGTCAGATGCATTGAACCGTATTAACCACCTAGCTTCAGTTGTATTCAATTGCTATATTCAGTATTATTCAACATATAAATTCATCTGTATTAAGGTATTTTCAATTAAATTCAACTGTTTTAATCCCCTGAATTCTTTTGTAATCAAGGGCATTCGCATACATCCCTATTAAACACATGTATTCATGTGTATTCAACTAATTTTTGTATGCATTTGTATTCAACTTTATTAAACATATGTATTTATCTATAGTATATATATTTCAGTTGTAATCAGGGGCATTTGAATACAGCCTTATTAAACACATATATTCATGTGTATTCAGCTAATTTCTATATGTATTTGTATACAGTTTTATTAAACATTTGTACTCATCTATAGTATGTATATTTCAGTTGAATTCAAATGCTTTAATCGGTTTTAGTCAGCTGATTTCTATTGCATTTATCTTCAGCTTTATTCAACTTCTAAATTTGGAAGTATTTCTAAACATTTATATTCATCTGTAGTAGATATGTATTTCTCTATATTCAGCTATATTATTTCTTAGTTCAATCAATTAAAATGACACCATCTACTAACCTCTTTTGTATATAGCATATGGACGTCATACTCTACTATTTGAGAAAGAAGGGAAAGTACAATCAGCATATGGATTTCAAGTATATAACTGTTGATTGTATATTCAAGACAAGAATCGCTGAAATGTACAACATGTATGAAGATACACATAGTGATACTAATGTAGCCAAACAAGAGGACGTGGTATGTGAGTATATGAGGGCTACAGATTGCATGCTAATGTAGCTTGGCATACTGTAGATAATGTCTTCATACCAGTCAACTTGAAGGACAAACTACATTGGGTATTGGTTGTTGTCACATTCAAGGAGAGATGTATCAAAGTGTGTGACTCGAACATATTTGCAAGTCATGATACCTATGTAGTTTCTGAGATTGATAAGCTAGCTAAGCTTCTACCTCTGTATCTATCAATCAGTGGCTTTTACAGAGATAGTCAAGGTATAGATTGGTCTGCTTATCCAGCATACACTGACAAGTCAAATAACGATCCCTTTAAAGTTTTTTTCATTTCAGATATGCCTCAACAGAAAAAGGGCAGCATGTAAGTATGAAATCATCATTCTTGTATGTTGTACACAAATCTAATTGTATGAATTATTTTTAATTGTTTCAATCAATTATTTTTTAGGGATTGTGGAGTGCATGTTGCAGCTTGCGCATAGTTTTTGAGCACTATAGAAGAGACTCCAAAAACAACATTTGGTTCCACTCTACTCCGTCAAAGATTTGGTGCTCTCCTCGGGGACTATGCTATGTGCAAGATAGACGCTGATGCAATAAGCGAGAATAAGGTACCATCAAAGATTGCTAGGCAAATCACTGTGACGAGCCGGCCAGTCGTCTTTGGAATTTATGCCCTTTTCCCCCATTAACTGCTTCCTCCTAAGTTCATTTCTGCTAATTTGGTTTGTCGGGACGTTCGGTAATAGAATTTGGAGTGTTTTGGGATGCTTAGTCTCTAATTGAGAGCTTAAGTATTGGAAAATGGTCCGTAATTAGAACAATGTGAAGAAGGCCTCGTAATGGAAATCTGATGGTTTTGTTATCTCTGTTAGGTGATTTTGAGGTTGGGAGCGTATTCGGAATGTATTTTTGATGTCCGTAACTCATTTAGGCTAGAAATGCCGAAAGTTAGAATTTTGAAATTTTCGGTCCGATAGCGAATTCTTTATCTGAGGGTGGAACGGGATTCTGGAAGTCGCTATAGCACCGTCATGTCATTTGGACGAGTGTCCAAAATTTCAGGTCAATCAGACTTGTTTTGGATAGGTTTTGAATCGAAAGCGTGTTTGGTTAATTTTTGAAGTTTTTAAGCTCAAATCATTGATTAATTCGAGTTTCCGACGTTTTTTTAGGTAGTTTAAGAATTAGTACAAGTTTGAATAATGTTATGGGATATGCTCGTAGGTTTGGTTGAGGTCTTGGGGGCCTCGGGTGTGTATTGGATGCTCAACGGGGCAATTTTGGAACATAGAAGGTAGCAGATTTCTACTGTGTGTTGCAGGTCCAGTCCTTCTCTGCGATCGCATAAGTGCTCATGCGATCGCGTAGTGCTTCTTGTGGGAGGCCTTCTTTTCCTTCAATGCGATCACAGGTTCTTGTACGCGATCTCACAGTTTTGTTTCCTTCTTCTCTGCGATTGCACATTCTTCTCAGCGTTCGCACTGAGCAAATGCAGCTGGTGGATCAGGGGTTCATTTTCCTCTATGCGATCGCAGGGGTCTTTTCGCGATTGCATAGTGCCGCCTTGCCCTCTTACGCGATTGCAGCCTTCACCTCGCGTTCACATAGACCATTCTCCAGGCCCTCACCTTTTTACTCTACGCGATCGTACTAGTGTTCATGCGATCGCATTGAACAAGCTCCAAGATAGTTATAAACATTTCAAAATGAACCCTTCTTCCATTTTTATCAAAACTCAAGCTAGAGAGCTCGGTTTTGGGAGTTTTTCGAGGGATTTTCAGAGGAAACAATTGGTTAATAATTCCTTACTCCTCTATGAATAAAACCCACTAATCTAATCGTGAATTCAACCTTTAATTTTAGATTTTTGAATGAAAATTGGGGTAAAGTTCTTAGACCTAATTGTGATGATTTGAAAGGGAATTTGACCTCCGATTTGGGAGATTTGTATATGATTAGACTCGTAAGGGTACGACGTTTCTGAAAATGTGAAAATTATTCGATTCCGAGATATTGTCCTGAGGGGCATTTTGGTTATTTTACCTATTTTCGCACCTTAGCTTTAATTTTAATAGTGGAATTAGTTACTTGCGATGTTATTTACAATATGTGATTGGTTTGAATATATTTGGGCCACTCGGAGTCGGATACTCGTGGCAAAGGCATTGTTTCTTAGCAATTTTTTTACCGGTTTGAGGTAAGTGATTTTTTCTAACCTTGTGTGAGGGACTTCTTCCCTTATGATATCTTGGTTGTTGTTTGGAAATCCATATGCGCGAGGTGATGAGCATGTACTTGTGCTAATTGTTGAAAATTCACCTTACTTGACTTTTTTAGAGGGGGAGCGTATGGTATACAAGTTAGTTAAGTCACTTTATGGTTTGAAACAGGCTTCACGACAATGGAACATCAAGCTTACTGATGCCTTAGTAGAAGCATGCTATGAGCAGAGTTCTTATGATCACTCATTATTCACAAAAAGACATGGAGATGACATAGTCATAATCTTAGTGTATGTAGATAATATTGTTATCACTGGGAGCAACAAGAAAATGAATGAAGAAGCCAAAGGCACCCTACATAACATGTTTAAAGTGAAAGACCTAGAAAGGTTGAGATACGTCCCGGGGATTGAAGTTTTAAGGTCTAAATCTGGAATTTTGCTTAATCAGGAAAAATATGCTTTAAAATTGCTTGAAGATATTGGCTTGAGTGGGTCCAAACCTATTACTACACTACTAGAGGTCAACCTTAAACTTACATCCGTTGAATATGATACTCATGTTGGGAAATCTGATGAAGAGCAGTTGACAGATGCTGGAAGTTATCATAGATTAGTGGGGAAGCTTCTATATTTGACTATTACCAGGCATACATCAGTTTTGTAGTGCAAGTGCTAAGCCAATTCATGCAAAAACCAAAATTATCACATTGGAATGCAGCTTTGAGATTAGTAAGGTACATTAATAGGTCACCTGGATGAGGTGTACGCTTCAAAAGGTGAACATATATAGGAAAGTTAGCAGCCTTCTGTGACTCAGACTAGGCTGCTTGTCCAAATACGAGGAGGCCAGTAACAGACTATGCAATCAATATAGGGGAGTCTTTGATATCCTAGAATTCCAAGAAACAACACACCATAAGCATAAGTTCAGCTGAAGCTAAATACAGAAGTATGGTAGCAGCTGTAGCTGAAGTAGTTTGGCTAGAAGGTTTGTTGAAAGAATTTAGTGTTGACATATCAACACCAGTAAAATTGTTCAATGACAGTAAAGTAGTAATGAAAATTGAAGCTAATCTAATATATCATGGGAAAATGAAACATATCAAGATTGAGTGCCATTTCATTTTGGAGAAGATCAAGAAAGGACAAATTCAACCAAAATATTTGGGAAGCAGACACCAACTAGCTGTCCTTTTTACAAAAGGGTAGGGTCCAGCTCAACACCATTATCTGTTATCCAAGATAGGAGTGTTAGATGCGTACCACCCTCCAGCTTGATGGGGAATATTCAGGTCGCGTGACTCACGTGACCTTTGTATTTGAGTCGGTTAGTTGAGACTTAGAGGCTACAATGTATAAATACACAATGATGTACATTGAAGAACAAAATGTTAATGAGATTTCATTTCTTTAATTTTGACTCTCTCTCTCCTTAGCTTCTACATTCTTCTAACATGTAGTAAGATTTCATAATCTACAGGGAGGTTTCAAGAAGAAATTCCAATTATATTGTTTTATTATAAAACTTTCTTTAGTTAATTGTGGTATTACCTATGCTTTTCTCCAATGAACATAGTAAATGTCTCTATTTTTCATTGATTTCATGTGAATTTAAGTTCGAAACTGTCGTGCCCGACATGTGCTGAGTTGAGTATTAATCAACCGGCATATCAGAATCCCATAGGTTTCCTATTTATAGATTAGCTGTTAGGTTGGATAGAATATTGTTAAGCCTTTTTTGTTATTTTCTCGGTCTTTTACTCTTCTAGAAGGTGGACACTTTTCTATTATTAAGGTAGGTTGTTACGATGCCTTACCTGGCCCTTTTGGCTGAACAGTATATAGGATTCAAATCATTGTGATTAGAGCATGACTAAAATGAATCCCTTTTCCTTATCTTAAATTCTTTATTATTTTTACTGTATTTCATCTTTTTCTTAAAAATCAGTAGCTAAACGCTACAATTTTGGTATCACAACCCCGTTCTTGGAAACAGGAAATGGGGGATAAACAGAAATCTTCAACCCTAGATGATGGGCTGAAGAGAGTCAAAGTTAAGTTACAAATCTTCATCGAGGAATTGATGAAATAGATGGATAAATTGGAAGATAAGCAGGAGAAATTCGAAAATAAAATGGCGGAATGTTCAGGTTTCACCAAGCGAATCGAAGAGATACTCTTAGCCATGCAAAACCAAAATCAAGTTGGACTTGGACCAATGAAAAAATCAAGCATCGCTGGAATCCATGGTGGCTCACAGTCAGAAACAGGTCAATCCTCTGTTGGAGGTATCATACGGCACCAAACCCCTCATTTCTCTCTCCTCTTCAGATTGGTAGTGCTCCAACTCACTCTAAAGCTCCTAATGAAATCTCCTTCAGCACACTCCTAAACCCCTTCAACCACAACTTTTCAACCACCTGTGAGATCCAATCCAGTCAATACTCAAAATTCTACACCTTTCTTCTACCACCAGCCAACCTTTTGTTTCTCAAATAAGAACTACCCTGTTTCTACTCAGCCTTTCCTTTCTAACCTAAGCTCGTACCCAATGCTGACTCAACCATACCTTCACAAAATTATCCAATGTCAAACCCTAACTCCATTAATACCTTAAATCAGCCCACCTCTTACCCCTGGTAATGAACCCAATGGTACAACCCTTTTCAGTACCTTTTGGATCTTTCCAAACTATATTCACTCAACCCACACCCAGGAAGGATTTCACACTCTAATACGGGCCCGAGTTCGAGTGGGCCGTAGTCCAAACTTCCAAAAGCCAAGCTGGCCTTCCATGAATTCGGTGTAAACAACCCAAGGAGTTGTCCTCTCCATTGTGAAAAATACTTAGATTTATATAAAGTAGTGGATAATGAAAAGATCGATTATGTGGCAATCCATTTGAAAGATTTTACGGATTATTGGTTGGATGGCTACTTAGCCGACCAAAGTGGCTATGTTTTATGCGTGCACTTTTGTAGTGATATTTGTGAACGATTTGGCAATAACATGCCCATTGAAATTGTTAAAGAATTCAATCGCCTTGACAAACCATTGATGTTGAGAGTTATAAGCGCATGTTTGATGAGCTTAAGTGTCTCATGGTCCTAATTAACCTAGTTTTAAAAGAGCCACATTTTGTATCATACTTTATTGGTGGGCTTAAGCCGGATATTATGCCTTTAGTACAACGTTCCAGGTCCAGAACGGTTTTAGAAGCTTATACTTGTGCTAAATTACACGAAATTTATTTCATTGCACTTTATCAACAAATGGATAAGCAGCTATCTCACAAAGTTCCTTCGAGAAGAATTCAACCACCATATAAATCCAACGCTTCCCACCCTTCACCCAAAAATCCTTCTGTTGTAGACACATGCAAACCAAACCAAAAGAACATGTCATAGGAGATGATACAGGAAAAGAATCTGTGTTACAAATGCCTTGACAAATATCATTCGGGGCACCAATGTAAAAACAAAGCCTTTAACACCATGGAAGCTGAGGAATTTATTGATGCTCATGAGGAAGTCCTAGAACCAGAAACAATCGAGGTTGAGGATACTGACCAAGCTGAAGTTACTTTAAATGTAATTCTTGGAAAGAGTAAAACCCCTACAATTATTAAAAGTAAGGGTAGGGTTAAAGGTCAGCGAACGTTTTTGTTTATTAATAGTGGATCAACTAACAATTTTATTGACCCTCAAGTGGCAAGGGCTAGTTCTATCTTCGCGGAAGAATTGGGCCGGCCCATGCGAGTTAAAGTGGCAAATGGGCAGTACTTGTTGTGCAAACAAAAGTGCCAAAATCTAAGATGGAAGATGCAGGATAAGGAATTCAAATTCAACTTTGGAATTTTAAAAGTTGGTGGCTATGACATGGTGTTGGGCATGGATTGGGTTGACACCGTATCTCGAATTATATTGCATACACGGCCACTGAGTATAACATTCCTTCACAACAAGGAATTGGTTACTTTATGGAGTTGTACAAATGATAATAAGGTGTCTAACGTGAAGACAAAGGTGATATCCAAGCTGATGAACAAAGGGCAATGCAATTTTGTGGCCCAAGTGTTCTTAATGGGTTGTGCTCATGATGGTAAATAGGTGTACCTTCATCAATGGAGAAATTATTGGGCTGCTATAATAAGTTGTTCCAGGAGCCCAAGGAATTACCTCCTAGTAGAGAATGTGATCATGCGATTGAGCTTGTTCCTGGTGCTAAACTGATTAACATAAGACCTTATCGATATTCTTTTGACCAGAAGAATGCTATTGAAGAGATTGTGACCGCAATGCTGGAGGCCCAAACTGTAACCAAGAGTGTGTCCTCTTTTGCCTCCCCAGTTCTCTTAGTGAAAAAGAAAGATTCGAGTTGGTGAATTTGTGTTGATTATAGGAAATTAAATTATATTAGAGTCAAAAATAAATATCCTATACCAACTGTGGAAGACTTATTAGATGAATTATATGGAGCTCGATTTTAATCCAAGTTAGATATAAGATCGGGCTATCATCAAATTCGTTTGAAGAAAGGAGATGAGTACAAGACAACCTTCCGCACCCACCATGAGATTTGGAAATTTAGAGTCATGCCTTTTGGGATGACAAGATAGGATTAAGAACGAAGTTATCAGAGAGAAGGTAGGGGTGGCCCCAGTGGATGAGAAGATGCGAGAAGCGAGACTGAGGTGGTTCGGACACGTTCGGAGGAGGGGCCAGGATGCCCCGGTAAGGAGCTGCGAGAGGCTAGAGATTGTTGGCGGTCGGCGAGGTAGAGGGAGGCCTAAGAAGTATTGGGCAGAGGTGATTAGGCAGGACATGATTAGAATGCAAGTTTCCGAGGTCATGACCCTTGATAGGAGCGTCTGGAGGTCCAGAATCAGGGTTGTAGGTTAGGGGCTACTAGAGTCCTTCGCACGTCAGTAGGTTTTCTCATAGACGATTTGTGTGTTATCGTGTGCCCTCCTGTGGCAGTTAGTTATTGTAGTTACTGCACGATTTTATTGCCTGCGATTGTATGTATGTTTCTTATTTTTAGTTAATTATTTTCACTATTTTCTGCGGGAGTCACTAATGCTTTCTGTTTTTGTTTTGTTTTACAGCTGTTTTTCCTTTTGTCCTATGCGCCGAGGTTCGATTGGAAACAGCCTCCCTGCCCTTTCGGGTAGGGGTAAGGCTTGTCTACATATTACCCTCCCCAGAATCCCACCTGGTGGGAATATACTGGGTAGTTGTTGTTGTTGTTGTTGTTGCCTTTTGGGATGACTAATATGCCGGTAACATTTCAAGCCCTCATGCATTATATATTTGGGCCCTTTCTAAGGCAATTTGTGCTAGCGTTTTTCGATGATATCTTGGTATATAGTACTTCATTTCAAGATAATCTTAAACACTTGTAGTTCGTATTCAATTTATTGAAGACCAATCAATTGTTTGTCAAGGAATCAAAATGCAGCGCTGGCCAAAATAAAGTTGAATATTTGTCATACCATCTCAAGTGAAGGAATTAGCACTAATGTTGCTAAGGTTGAAGCAATGCTGAATTGGTCGAGGCTTAAGACCGTAAGAGAGCTACATGGGTTCCTTGGCCTTACAGGATATTATCGAAGATTTATCAAAGACTTTGCTATCATTAGCAAACATTTGACTAATCTGTTAAAGAAGGGGGGATTTAATTGGACCATCGAAGCTACTCAATCTTTTGAAAAACTAAAACAAGCATTGTCTAGGGCTCATGTGTATCCTTACCGGATTTTTCATCACCCTTTGTGGTGGAAGTGGATGCTGGTGGTAAAGGCATCGGGACAGTGTTGATGCAAAAGGGCAAGCCCCTTGGATTTATTAGTCAAGCTTTATGTCCTAGACATTTGGGACTTTCTACCTTTGAGAAGGAATTGATTGCTCTACTTCATGTTGTCGAGAAGTGGTGCCATTACTTACAGCCTTACCATTTCATCATTAAAACATACCATTTCAGCCTGAAGTTCTTGAAGGATCAGAGAATAACTACTACATTGCAACATAAAGGGGTTACTAAGTTGCTTGGGCTTAGGTATGAAATTCAATATAGCAAGGGTGTTGAGAATGTAGCTGCTGATGCTCTTTCCGGACAATTTGAGGAAGGGGAATGTTCTGGTATTATAGTAGTTCAGCCCAAATGGATGGAAGAAGTCCTAGACAGCTACCAAAATGATCCAATTGCATGATGCAACTGCAAAATGGAATTCTCAGACAAAATGATAAAGTTTGGGTTGGTAGCCACGATCCTCTTAGAAAAATATTTATTGATATGCACTCCACCCCTTGGGGTGGCCACTCAGGAATACTTGGCACTCAATAGAGACTCAAAGCACTATTTTATTGGCCTACACTACTGCAGGATGTCAAGAAACAAGTTGCTGAATGTGAGACTTGTCAAAGAAACAAGCCAGAAAATGTAGCTTATCCTGCGATTCTACAGCCTTTGCCTATACCATCAAGAGCTTGGGAACATATTGCAATGGACTTCATAAGTGGGCTGCCTAAATCCAATGGGAATGACTCAGTGCTTGTAGTGATAGACAAGTATACTAAATTTGCACACTTCTTTGCCTTGACTCATCCTTATTCTGCGAACCATATTGCTCAGTTTTTTCTAGAAACTACATGGTATGCCTTGTTCAATCTTTTCAAATAGAGACTCAATCTTTGTAAGTAACTTTTGGAGGGAATTATTCAAGGGATAGCAAGTCCAACTTAAGCCTAGCACTTCTTACCACCCCCAAACCGATGGACAATCAGAGAGATTAAACTAATGTTTGGAAACCTACCTTCGATGTATGACGGGCCATAAACCTTCAGATTGGAACAAATGGTTGTCACTAGCAGAATTTTGGTGCAATTCAAGCTTCCAATAAGCAATAGGCATGACCCAATAAAAGCCCTGTACGATTATGATCCACCACAAGCCACATTTGATTTGATAGCAAGTCTAAATTGGAAGCAGCATATGTCGTCTTGAGGGAGTGCCAGTTGATGTCCAAGATATTGCACGACATCCTCGCTAAAGCACAAGCACGAATGAAGCTATATACTGATGGAAAAAGGAAAGAACGAAACTTTCAAGTGGGAGATTGGGTGTTTTTAAAATTGCATCCTTATCGTCAATCGTATATGGCAGTTCGCAAGAATCTGAAACTCTCGATTCTTTGGGCCATATGAAGTAATTCGAAGAATTGGAACTGTAGCCTATGAACTCAAGCTACCAGCGGGATCAAAAATCCATCCCGTCTTCCATTTCTCACAATTGACGAAGAAAGTCGGGGAAAGAGCTTTTGTGACTCAGGATCCCCCTTACTGCACTTCTGATCATGGGCAGATTTTGACATAATCTTTGAGGATTCTGGATCGTCGGATGGTAAAGAAAAGGAACAAGGCAGTCGCTGAGGTTTTTGTTGAATTGGCAAATCTTTCCCCTTAAGAAGCAACTTGGGAGAAGTATTCATTTCTAAGAAGTCAATTTCCAGATTTTCTCCTTGATCAAAATTCCTTAAGGGGAGTGGAGTGTCGTGCCCGACATGTGCTGAATTTAGTATTAATCAACCAGCTTATTAGAACCCCATAGTTTTCCTATTTATACATTAGCCCTTAAGTTGTATAGAATATAGTTAAGCCCTTTTGTCATTTTATCAGTCTTTTACTCTTCTAGAAGGTGGACACTTGTCTATTATTAAGATAGGTTGCTACAATTCCTTAGCTGGCCCTTTTGGTTGAACAGTAGAAGAGTTTGGCTTTGACCAATACTGTAAGCCTAAGCTATAGTGGGTGAAGCATAGGAGTGGCAAACGGGGTTCGAATATAATTCGGGTCGAAAATGGGTAATGAAAAAATAGATAAATTATCCGATCCAATTCATATTTAATACGGATAAAAAACGAGTTAACCGGTGAATAATATGGGTATAATCCATGACTTCTTGTATATATCACTTGGGAGAATTTTTAGTCTCCCTTACTTGAGGAACCCTCTAGAGACTCTACAAATGTAAAAATTAGACTCATTAGTTATCTATTTTTTAAATGAATAATATGATTCTTATCCATACTTGACCGTTTTTAAAAAATTTATTATCCAATCTATTTTTATTTAATAATATGGGTGCTTAATTATTTTCTTTTAATCATTTTGCAACCATCAGTTAAGCACAAACTTAAGATTGAAGGCAATCCAAAAGTGCTATCAGACCCTCGTTGTTTCCATTGGTTCATTCCACCGTAGGAAACCGAACATCATTCACCTTCCCAAAAGTAAAAGAAGAGAAATCACCTTGCCTCAAGTAAAAGAAAACTTTTATTCTTTCACTAGTTAGTCTTATAAGTAGATTAAACAAATGTATACAAATTACAATTATCAACATTGAGGTTCTTAATTTGACGAGAAATCAGCAAAAATGGATAAACAATCTACTAAAAAAACAATGATTACTAGAGAAGAAGGTAGGTGCATTGGCAATCATCAAGATGAATGGAACATTACAATTCAAGAGTCAAACTCAGATTCTCATGAAATCAGTGAAATATGAGAGTCAATGGCTAAAATCCCTAGAGAAGAGCAGAGGGTACCCAACCATTGGCTCATCACAGAAGACAAAGATACACATGGTCCCCAAAATGCATCGCGAGATTGAATCAAATGTAAGGTGCTATGAGCCCCTTGTGGTTGCTCTCGGTCCAATTCACCATGGAAAATCAAAGCTTCAGCCTATGGAGAAGTACAAGGAGATGCTGGCAATTCAGTTTGCTGATCAAGAAAGCACCGAACCAAAATCTGCTGCGGTCTTATCACGGCTTTTAACGAAATCAGTGTCCATTGATGAGCTTTACAAAAAGGTGAAGAGCATTGTGCCTAATGTCAGGGAGTGTTATCCTCTGGACTTAATTAAAGATTACAGCAATGAGGAGTTTGCACAGATGATGTTCCTGGATGGCTGTTTCGTCCTCCAATATATTTTCTGCCTTGTCACTGGCAATTATAAGCAGCTGCAAATGAAGAGCCATGATATAGTTTTCATTCGCCGTGATCTTTTTTTACTTGAAAATCAGTTACCTTTTGAAGTCCTGCGTGTGTTAATGAGCTGTAGGTTCAAGAAAGATGAAGGAATGAGGATGATTAAGACATTGATCTCGAGTGCACATGCAAAGCCCCCTCAAAATCATGGATTAATTCAAAGCATCAAGGATTTCTTTCTAGATTTCTTTGGCATGATGTGTGAAGGAGAAGGGCCTTACCTGATCAAAGAAGAAACTCCTGCTCATCTACTCGAGATATTAAGAATGGAACTCATAGATTCAAATGTTATCTCAGAAGGCGGATGCTATCTAAGGGGTGAGTGGTGCTCGTATCGTTCTGCCATGGAGCTCAAGAAAGCAGGAATACATTTCAAGCGTGGAAAGAGTCGTCGTCTTTCAGATGTTAAGTTCCATTCATTTCATTGCTCAGCTCTTTTATCACTTCCACCTATAACCATAGACGATTCAACCAAGTCGCAGCTATTAAACTTGGTTGCATATGAGGCATGTCCTGGCACACCAGAGTGACTTTGGTATAACATCTTATCTTTGCTTCATAGATTCACTAATTGATCATGCTGAAGATGTGAAAGAGCTGAGATCAAAAGGTATACTACTTAACTTTCTTGGAAGTGACCAAGAAGTAGCAGATCTCTTCAATGAAATAGCAACAGATTTGGTGCCTAATCCACATGCCTTTGTTGGTGTGAAAGACAAAATTGAGAATCATTACAATAACAAAGGAAAAATATGGATTGCTGAGTGGAAGAACACTCATTTTAATACCCCATGGACTATTTTTGCATTTATTGCCGCAATTTTTGTCATAGGTTTGGAAGTTACTGGTACAAGTCTATCAGGTATACAAACCTACTTTGCAATCCATCCAAAAGGCAGCTAGTAATGATAGTTTTAAAAAACAATCAGTTCCTCTTTCTTATCTTCTGCAGTAAATTGTGAGTGTCATGTTTTCTGAATTCATCATTTGTTGCACATTACTGCTATGACGATGATTAATCTTTGTACTCCTGTTTATGCAAACAAACTAATGATTTGTTTTGTATTCCTATTTAATTTGCATAAATTTACTACTCTGAAGCACATGAATAGTATTGGATCATGACTTAAACACACACTCAAGAGTCAAGACTACGATGATTATTAGACAAAATGACAATGTGGTTCCTAGTTAATCGGAAATCATTCTTATTCTTACGAAGAGGTTGTCTAAGAAACTCGAGTGACTGATACTTTGGAGTGTGTAACTTACTAGGATTTTCAAGAATAAGGAGTACTAAATGTTAGGGTGGCAATTTGAGCCCAAATCTATCCAACTCCTCCGGAGATTAATGGTGTCACAATCCGAATTTTTCACCATCAGGGGTCGTGATGGCGCCTAGTAATGGGAGCTAGGCAAGCCAACTCAAACATATATTTCAATTTTTAACAATACTTATTCAAACCACTTATCAACAATATTAAAATTTAAGCGGAATAACTAAATTTAGCGGAAGACTTAACAAACTTTACTAGATGCAATACTGAATTCCAACGTAAAACACTACACAAGAACTGGTGTCACAATACTCACAAATTTCTAAGAATAATACACATAGCCGTTTGAAAGAAATATAATACTGTTTATCTCGGATACATGAGATAAACACTGAAAATAAAGATAGAGGAGACGTCGGGTCCTGCGGTCACCTGCAAGGGTACCTCGGTGTCTGGATGATCAAAAGCTAACACCCGCACTACTGCTACTACTACTGTCCAAACCTGTATCTGCATAAAAAGAGCGCAGAGTCTAGCATCAGTACAACCGACCCCATGTGCTGGTAAGTGCCCGGCCTATTCCGGCGAAGTAGTGACAAGGCTAGGACCAGACACTCACATAAACTTTTATAGTTCAAAATATATATGTACAAAAAATCACAGAAAATAGCAGTTAATATTTAGGAAATGAAACATGCTCTGGGGCAACAACAAAATTGTAATGGCAGAAATAGAATGAAGGATTTTAGTTTACTTGCAGTTCAAATCATCTTGTTGCAGGCGTGCAACCCGATCCCATTTCAATTAATATCTTGTGGTAGACATACCACCTGCTCCCATTTCAATTAATATCTTGTGGTAGGTGTACCACCCGCTCCCATTTTAATTAATATCTTGTGGTAGGCGTACCACATGCTCCCATTTCATATAATATCTTGTGGTAGGTGTACCACCCGCTCCCATTTCAACTAATATCTTGTGGTAGGCGTACAATCTGCTCCCTTTTCATAACCAACACTGTGCATAATATGTCACCGGCAACTAAGGCCGATAACAATACATATAAGTGGTCGGCATACCACACGATCCCATATCAAAATTAATATCTTGTGGTAGGCGTACTACCCGCTCCCATTTCAATTAATATCTTGTGGTAGGCGTACCACTCGCTCCCATTTCAACTAATACCTTGTGGTAGGCGTACCACCCGCTCCCATTTCAATTAATATCTTGTGGTAGGCGTACCACCCGCTCCCATTTCAATATCAGTTCAGTTCAAAATATGTCACTGGCGACTATGGCCAATAACAATAATCAATGCAATACATTACTGGCAGAAAATCAATAATAATAAATAAAAAAAATATATATGTTACCGGTATGAAACCAATAATAATAAATCAGCAATATATATATATATATATATATATATATATATATATATATATATATATATATATATATATATATATATATAAACCACTAATCTTTTTGAAGCAACAATATAAATATTACCAGTATGAAACCAATAATCTTTTAAATCAACAATATAAATATTAGCGGTATGAAACCAATAATCTTTTAAAGCAACAATATAAATATTACCGGTATGAAACCAATAATCTTTTTAATCAATAATATAAATATTACCGGTATGAAATCAATAATCTTTTCCTTTTATGTAATGACATAAGATTATTATAAGTTTAATCAATTTAAGACTTACGGTCATGCTCAACCCCCAACGTATAGATACTCGTCACCATGTCTATACGTCGGACTCTGCACATTAGCAACTAGCAAATAGACTCACCCCTTCCCTCTAGCTAGGATAGATCAAACACTTACCTCGAAGGTTTACGGCAAACTCAATCCTTAGCAATGCCCTTTCCTTTCGAATTTGGCTCCAATTCAATTGTATCTATACACAACTGATTTAATATCATCAATACTACTCACCAAAATAATCCAAATGGATAAATATATTTTCTAAAATATTTTGTCCAAAAATCACACAAACATTGATGAAGCTAGATTTCTAAAAGACGGGGTTTTAGCCATACATATCTAAAATTCGCCCCTAATGACACTACGATGATCCAATATAGTTATGTAACTTCAATCTACAATACGACATTCAATAGGGCCAATATTGGTAATAAATTCCATAACTTATGTCATTTAGGTATATTATCAAATACCTTATATGCATAGATATTTACACCTCATAACTATAGTATTGGTTCCTCCAACTATCACCATTAACCCAAAATTCATCCCACTACTATTATTTAACAATTTATACTCTTAACATTGCATGTGTGATCAACCATTCACACCCAAACAATTAAATATTCCATCAAATAAATACCTTTAAATCCCTACCATGTTCATGTATTTAAATTGGAAATTTACGGCCTCCAATCAACATACCATAAGTTGTAATACATGATTCATACTCATAATTACATATTAATCCCATATGTGTAAGTCTAAGGAGTATGATTACCTCTTGTAGACCAAATCTTGAAAGTCAACTTCGGGGTGTTCTTGAGATTTTGAGGAAATCCTATGAAATCCAATCAAAATCATGTTGCAACTAGTGATTGAGAAGTGAAATTACCATGAAAACACACTTAAAATTTACCTTAGGGGTGCAATTGGGTGCCTTGGTCGAATTGGCGGTGTTGGGTACAAACTTGAAGCGATAAGGATGAAACATTAAAAGGTAAATTGTATTTTAAATAAGTTGTTTTTTATTTTTTTATGTGTTTGTTCTAAAGTATGATAACTACTATATTGTTTTATCTATTATGTTTTTAAAATAATAACTCAAAGTTAGTAAAAGATAGGGGTGTCAATGGATATCCGAAAGTCGATTAAATCGACTATTAAACCGAAATATGATTTTTTTTGTCCAAAACTTAAGATAAATATAAATTCGTGTTATTGATAATCAGGAGACAAAGAATATGTAATAGACTTTTTGCGAATTGTAAATAAACAGTAAAAGAGTTCATATTCCAGTGTAATATCGATGATATTATGTGTCCTACAAATGATGAGACCTCCTCCTTTTATAGTTGATTCTAGGTAAAGGAGTAATACCTTAGTATTAATGAGACAATTTTAAGCAATAAATGATATTAAATAAGACGTTATACAATCATTCCTATTTAACCAATTTTCTAACGTATTGGGTATTTAATACTAAATGTGGACTCCTTTTCGTCTTCAATGCTTTCTGATCTGTTGGCTTTAAATAGGTACGAAACGGCTTCTCGTGCCTATTTAGCTATCTTTCCCCGTATCTGTTGTCACTCGTGCCTCTTAACTAATCATCATGTCTTGACCAATATACAAGTCCACGTGTCATGCCACGTCACCTTCAATGTAAATTATGTTTTTTCCAATACAGATAGTCCTCCCACTTTCCATTTATTTAGCAATTAAATAATTGTGGAGTAGATCTTCTTAAAAAGGGAATTTATTCCATAATCAATGATTATGAAAATATTGACGCCTCATTTGTCTTTTCGATTTAATGTTCTGTCCATGAGTCACCTTCTGGTTGGTTCTGCCATTTTGGCCTCGGCTATACCTTTTACAATAACGACACAAAAACCCAAAATACAACTTCAAAGGTAGCATGAGCCACACAGGGCCCCCCGGAAGGAAAGGGGCTCACCAATTACCAACACCACCAAAAGGAAAGGAGGAGGAGCTACGGACGGTGGACAGGAATGCCTGCTGCGGATCCACCTACAATTATAACACGAATGTAGCGCCCCCGAAAAAAGGGACGTCAGTACGTTTGAATTGTACTTGTATGTATGAATAAACTCTGTCCCAAGTAAACTCAAGCCGAAGATACATATACAAGTAGAGAGTTGAACAACAATGGAAACAACGATCAAGCACTTCACAAAAAGATGATACAATTAGTCAGACAAAGGGGCAATTAGTGCCCCAAAGGTTACAAACTCTCCTGCTGTCTCCTTTCACAATTTCACATTTATCATTTCATAATTCCTGTTCATTTCAATAGTGATATTGGATCACCTTTTCCACCCTTATTACCTCATCCTCCCTTATTACCTCGGCCACCCTTATCACCCCAACCCACACCTTATTTCACCGTGTTGCGGTGCTCAACCCGACCCCGCCTGACAGTTTCGGTCCACAAACAACATACATCACAGAAACAATTACAAGAATTATCTATAGCGCATTGTTAAGTAATAACCACAACAAGGAGTAAAGTATGTCCACAACTGACAGCATCCTCATATTTACCAATTCTTACTCAATCCGAGTTACCACAAGAGTTATCCGAAAATATTCATTGTTACCACAACAGTTCCGATTTCACCATTTAAGGATTTCCTTCAATCACATGTTCCTCAACTTTTGCCACAAGGTGTTATCACACAAGTATAAATCATAAGAGTTTCACAATAACCCCACATGAATATCAATTATCAAGAAATATTACACACCAACACAGGGCGATTTCACAAGGATCACGATTAGCTATAAATACCTGGAATTTAATATACCCTTTAAACTTCCACTCCAATTTACCAAGTAATCAAGAAGGGTAAATCTAGTTAAAGATCAATACATAAGCCTTAGAATTGGAACTCATAAGTTAATACTCAATTCCTTTTTTACTAGATTTTTGAGTTTTAAAGACATTCATGAAGGTTTTATCAAGAGCTTAAGAATCTAGGGAATGAGGTTCCCTTCCCAAGCATAAGTTCGAAAATTTAGGGGAAATGGGTTAGGGATTTTACCTGTGAAGTCAGAAGTAAGGACAATGCACCAAAATTCCCCGGGCTCAAATAGTTTTGAAAAATCAATTGATGAAGAAATAGTTTTCTCTCTCAAGAACCCTCTCTTCGCTTTTCTTATTTTGTTCAGAAAATATTTTAAAAATGAGGGATGTGGTGTTTTATTAAAAGAGGGGTCGGGTTTATAATTTTAGAAAATAACTGGGCGAGCGTGATCTGCAACGAAATTCTGCGATCGCAGAACTGACATGGGGTCCGCAAAATAGACCGCAGAAGGGTCCCAAGTTTCGGACCTTCTCTATTTGGGAATGCGTTGGATATGCTGTCTGCATTCCTATTCTGCGGTCGCAAAATGCATCGCAGACCTGACCTTTGAAATTCTTCAGGGATCATATGCGGTCACTATGTGGTTCACATATTGATTATGCGATCACATATCTGACCGCATTTTCAACATCAAAATTTGACTACTCTCTGGATCTCACTGCGACAGAATGCGATCCACATTCCTGTTCTATGACCGCATTCTGGACCGTAGATTTGACTTCTTCTGGAACAATTTTGACTCCGAATTTTTATGTGCAAAATAGCAAAAAGAATCCGACGCATGTAGGTAGACCTGACTCTGTGAGCTGCTAACATCTGTGCACTCATTTTCACGGGGCCTTACAGTCAGGCAGCTAGGGGTCACCCTAGAGTGGGAGGCCGATCGGGTGGTGGTCAGGCTCGATTCTATGCTGTTCAAGGCCGGTCAGATGTTGTTGCTTTGGATGTTGTTATCACAGGTATTGTTTCAGTCTGTCAAAGGGATGCCTCGGTCTTGTTTGATCCCGGATCCATTTATTCCTATGTATCGTCTTAGTTTGCTCATCATTTGGGTATGACCCGAGGGTGTCTTGCATTTCCTGTGCATGTATCTACCCCGGTGGGTGATACTATCATTGTGGACCACGTGTATCGATCTTGTCTTGTTACTATTAGGGGTCTGGATATCCGAGTTGACTTGCTGCTATTGAGCATGGTAGATTTTGATGTTAATCTGCGCATGGATTGGCTATCACCGTGCCATGCTATTCGAGACTATCACGCCAAGACAATCACATTGGCTATGCTGGGCATTCAGAGGATCAACTGGCATGGTATGGCTGATTATGTACCCAACATGGTAATTTCTTTCTTAAAGGCCCAACGGATAGTTGGGAAAGGATGTTTATCATATTTGGCATTTGTGAGAGATATTGGAGCTGAGACTCCTAGTCTTGATTCTGTTCCCGTTGTGAGGGATTTTCTTGATTTGTTTCTAGCAGATCTGCCGGGCATGCCGTCGGAGAGGATATTGACTTCGGTATTGATCTGGTGCCGGGCACTCAGCCCATCTCTATTCCTCCCTATCGTTGGCACCATCAGAGCTAAAGGAGTTGAAGGAGCAGCTGCAGGAACACCTAGATAAGGGGTTTATTCGCCCGAGTGTGTCATTGTGGGGTGCACCGGTATTATTTGTAAAGAAGAAGGATGGAACAATGAGAATGTGCATTGATTACAGACAGTTGAACAAGGTGACAGTGAAGAACAAGTATCCACTTCCACGTATTGAGGATTTGTTTTATCAGCTTCACGGGGCAAAGGTATTCTCTAAGATTGATCTCCGTTCAGGCTATCACTAGCTGGAGATTAGGTATTCTGATATTATGAAGACAGCCTTCAGGACGAGATATGGGCATTATGAGTTTCTAGTTATGTCATTTGGGGTGACTAAATCCCCAAGTGCATTCATGCACTTGATGTACTATGTATTTTAGATGTATCTGGATTTTTTTGTAATCGTGTTTATTGGAGATATTCTTGTGTACTCGCGTAGCCAGGAGGAGCACGCATAACACGTGAGGGTGGTATTGCAGAGGTTGAAAGAGGAGAAGCTTTATGCAAAGTTCTCCAAGTGTGAGTTCTAGCTCAGTTCCGTGGCTTTTCTGGGACACGTGGTGTCCAGTGATGGTATTCAGATTGACCCAAAGAAGATTGAGGTGGTGCAGGGTTGGCCCAGTCCATCCTCAACTACTGAGATTCGGAGATTCCTCAGTTTGGTTGGTTGTTACCACAGGTTTGTTAAGGGTTTTTCATCTATTGCTTCGCTTTGACAAAGGACGCAGAAGAATGCTCCATTTGTGTGGTCGTATGAGTGCGAGGAGAGCTTCCAAAAGCTCAAGTTAGCTTTGACCGCAGATCCGGCACTAGTATTGCCATCAGCTTCAGGTTCTTACACTGTGTATTGTGATTTTACGAGAGTTGGGATAGGGTGTGCATAAATGCAGGAGGGTAGAGTTATTGAGTATGCTTCTCGTAAGCTCTATGAGAAGAACTACCATGTTCATAACTTAGAGTTGGCTGTTATAGTTCATGCTTCGAAGATTTGGAGGCACTATCTATATGGCGTATCTTGTGAGGTGTTCACGGACCATCGCTGTCTTCAACACTTATTTAAGCAGAAGGATCTAAATTTGAGGCAGCGGAGATGTCTTGAGTTACTCAAGGACTATGATATTACCATCTTGTATCACCCGGAGAAGGCCAATGTAGTGGCCGATGCTTTGAGCTGGAACACGGTTGGTATGGGTAGCTTGGCGTACATTCCAGTTGGAGAGAGGCCCTTGCAGTTGATGTTCAGGCCTTGGCTAATCAGATGGTGAGGTTAGATATATATGAGCCCAGTCGGGTGTTGGCTTGTGTGGTTTCACGATCTTCTTTGTATGACCGTATTAGAGAGTGCCAGTATGATGACCCGCATTTGCCTGTCCTAAAGGACAGGGTTCAGCATGATGATGCCAGAGATGTGACCATTGATGATGATGGTGTGTTGCAGATACAGGGCCGGATTTGCGTGCCCAATATGGATGGGCTCCGAGAGTTGATATTAGAAGAGGCCCACAGCTCACGATATTCCATTCACCCGGGTGCTGCAAATATGTACCAGGATTTGAGACATCACTACTGGTGGAGGAGGATGAAAATGATATTGTGAGTTATGTGGCTCGGTGTCTCAACTTTCAGCAGGTCAAATATGAACATCAGAGACCCCGTGGTGTACTTTAGCATATGGACATTGCGGAGTGGAAATGGAAGATAATTACTATGGACTTTCTGGGTGGTCTCCCTCTTACCTCAAGAACCTTGATTCGATTTGGGTGATTGTGCCACTTGCAGAGTTTGCTTATAACAACATCAATAAATCAAGCATTAATATGGCGCCGTATGAGGCCTTATATGGGAGATGGTGTAGATCTGTCGTTCGCTGGTTTGAGCCCGGTGAGGCTAGACTATTGGGGACAGAGTTAGTTTAGGATTCCTTAGAGAAGGTGAAAGTGGTCAAGGAGAGACTTCGTACAGCTCAATCGCGTCAGAAGAGTTATGCGGACCGGAAGGTTCGAGATGTATCTTATATGGTGGGCGAGAAGGTCTTGTTGAAGGTTTTGCCTATGAAAGGAATTATGAGGTTTAGGATGAAAAGGAAGCTGAGTTCGTAGTTCATTAGACCTTTTGAGATACATATGAGGATTGGGGAAGTGGCCTATATGCTTGCTTTGCCACCCAGCTTGTCGGGAGTTCACCCGGTGTTCCACGTTTCTATGCTCCAGAAGTATGTTGGGGACCCGTCTCATGTGTTATCCTCTGATGGACGTACTTAACCTGCTGGCAGTTCAAACAATGAGCCACATATGCAATAATGTCTTTCTTCATTCTGCACCACCAATAATAATGCCTCAAATCCTAATACATCTTCACGGCGCCCGGATGAATGGAATACCGAGAACTATGGCCTCAGCTAAGATCAACTCCCAAATACCATAACCATTGGGCACACAAACTCGGCCATGCAATCTCAATACACCATCATCTACCAAGGGCATTTCCTTGGCACCTTCACGTTGCACCGTGTCTCTCAGGACACACAAATGCGGATCATCAAATTGCTGCTCATGGATATGCTCCATCAACGACGAATGAGTGATCGTGCAAGCTAACACCCTGCTCGGCTCGGAAATATCCAACCTAACAAATCGATTGGACAAGGCTTGAACATCCAAGGCAAACGGCCTCTGGCTGACTGGAATATCAACAAGACTACCCATGCTGACGGACTTCCTACTCAATGCATTGGCCACCACGTTGGCATTTCCCGGGTGGTATAAGATAGAAACATCATAGTCTTTCAACAACTCCAACCACCTCATCTACCTCAAACTTAACTCCTTCTTCTTGAACAAGTACTGAAGGCTCTTGTTATCTGTATACACCTCACACGTCACACCATGTAGATGAAGTCTCCAAATCTTTAAGGCATGAACAACGGTTGCCAACTCTAGGTCATGAACTGGATAGTTCTTCTCGTGGATCTTCAACTGCCTCGAAGCATATGCTATGACTCTGCCATTCCGCATCAATACTGTGCCAAGACCAATAGGGGAAGAATCATAATAAACAGTATAAGGCCACGATCCCGTGCGCGAAACCGATGCCGGTGTCGTAGTCAGGCTGTCTTGAGCTTCTGGAAGCTCGCCTCACACTTATCTGACCACCTGAACTAGGCACCCTTCTGGGTCAATCTAGTCATCGTGGCTGTAATTGATGAAAACCCCTCCATGAACTATCGGTAGTAACCTGCTAAACCGAAGAAACTCTGGATCTCTATAGCTGACGCTGGTCAAGGCTAGCTCTCCACTGCCTCAATCTTCTTCAAGTCCACCTGAATACCCTTTGCTGAAACAGCGTGACCTAGGAATGCAATAGAACTCAACCAAAACTCGTACATTGAGAACTTGGCGTATAACTAACTATCCTTTTGAGTATGAAGAACCACTCTAAGGTGCTGCTCATGCTCCTCCTAACTGTGGGAGTATATCAGAATATCATCGATGAAAACAATCATGAACAAATCCAAATAGGGCCTGAACAATCGGTTCATCAACTCCGTAAATGTTGTCGGGGCATTGGTCAACCCAAAGGGCATGATCAAAAACTCATAATGCCCATACCGAGTGTGAAATGTTGTGTTAGGGGCATCAGATGCCCTAATCCTCAGCTGATGATAACCATATCTGAAATCTATCTTCGAGAAGACCCTAGCACACTGAAGTTGGTCGAGTAAATCGTCAATCCTTGGTAGTGGATACTTGTTCTTTATCCTCACCTTGTTCAACTGCCGATGATCAATTCACATCCTCATCGGCCCATCCTTTTTCTTCACAAATAACACTGGCACACCCCCAACGTGATACATTGGGTCTAACGAATCCCTTATCAAGCAAATCCTGAAGCTGCTCCTTTAACTCTTTCAAGTCTGGCGAGGCCATGTTATACGGGAAAATAGAAATAGGCTGAGTGTCCAGGGCCAGATTAATGCAGAAATCAATATCCTTGTCGGGCGGCATACCTGGCAAGTCTAAAGGGAAAACCTCAGGAAACTCCCGAACAATAGGAACAGAATCAATAGATGGGACATTAGCAATGGAGACGCGAACATACGCCAAATATTCTAGACACCCTTCTCTACTATGCGTCGAGCCTTAACATATGAAATAATGCTATGGGTGGCATGACCTGGGTTCCTCTCTACCTAAGTCGGGCAGGTCTGGCAAGGCCAAGGTCACGGTCTTGGCGTGACAATCCAAAATAGCATGATATGGGGACAACCAATCCATCCCCAAAATAACGTCAAAGTCCACCATATCTAAGAGCAATAAGTCAACACGGGTCTCAAGACCCTCAAATAATATCACGCATGAATGATGCACTTGGTCGACTACTATATAATTACCCACCGGTGTAGATACATAAACAGGAACTCTCAAGGCATCACTAGGCATGACGAAGTAGGGTGCAAAGATGGATGACACATATGAATACGTAGATCCAAGGTCAAATAGCACTGAAGCACCTCTATCATAGACCAGAATAGTACATGTAATGAAAACATCGGAAGACTCATCCTCTGCCCTGGCTAGCAAAACATAACACCAGGGTTGGGCTCCACCTCCCCGAACTATGTCTCTAGGTCGATCGACTACTGGCTGACCCCTGCCTCTAGTGGTCCGAGCTCCACCTGTATGATCTCTACCTCCACCTCTATGATCCATACCCCCGCCTCTAGCTAGCTGGGCAAGCTGGGGGTCACCTGGTTACTGAATCATGGGGCGAGGACCCTGCTGCTGCGAACTACCCGAGGTTCGAGGGAAAAACCTGACAATGTGACTCGGGTCACCACAACCATAACATGCCCTCGGGTGTTGAGACTGCTGGCCCTATCGACCTGTATGTCCTCCCCTAAGGCTCTGAAGTGGCGGTACACTAATGGGAGCTAGTTATGCACTGAAGGACTGCTGACCTGAATAATGCTGTTGAGAACCACCACCACCTAGAGTACCATGAGAGACCCGGAGTGCTTAAAGAAAGGGCCTCGGTAGATGGACTCTACCATAAGAATCCCTACCTCTAGACGAGGTACCACTGAACCTACCAGAATGACGAGGCCTCTTATCTAACCGCTGACCACCTCCTCGTGAAAGTGCCGTCTGTATCATGCTGGATGCATTAGGCGTCTTCTGAAAAGATATATCACTACCGGCCCCCATAACCATCTAAAGCCGGATCGACTGAATCAACCCATCAATAAATCTCTGCAACCTCTCTCTCTCAGTGAGAAGTATAACAATATCATGGCGTGCCAAGTCAATAAAATGAGTTTCATACTGTGTGACTGTCATAGTGCCCTGATGAAAACGCTCAAATTGCCTTTATAGAGCATCTCACTTAGTCACCGCTTGAAACTTCTCCATGAACAACTTTGCAAACTTATCCCAAGTCAACACTGGCAACCCTGCTGGTCTCGATTAATAATAGTCCCTCCACCAAGTCTTGGTGGATCCTGCTAGTCGAAAGGTGATGAAGTCGACCCCATTGGTCTCCACAATACCCATAGTCTAGAGAACCTCATGGCAGCTGAATAAGAAGTCCTAGGGGTCGTCTGTAGAAGAACCGCTGAAGGTGGTGGTGAAGAGCTTGGTGAACCTATCAAGCCTCAAAAAAGCATCCGCGGACATCGCTCTGCCATCGTCGGTCTGAGCTAAAATACCCAGCTGGGCTGCCACAGCTGACTAAACTGCTGAGCCTGAGCCTGAGGAGCTACCTGCTCTGGAGTATTCATTGCGGGAGTCTAAACTCCTCCCCCAATCTGAGATGTGCCTGGTGCTTCGGGAAACAAACCCTCTCTAGAGACACTCTCTATAAATCCTACTAGTCTGACCAAAGCGTCTTGGAGTACTGGGGTGTCTATGAAACGCTCTGGGACCTGAGTTTGGCCCACTGAAGCTGCTGGTGCTGGAACCTCCTCATCGTAGTCAACCTGAGGCTCCACCTCTGGGACTGCTGCTCGGGGAAAAGCTCTACCCGGCCTCGGCCTTGCCCCCTACTCCTAATAAGAGCTTCTACTAGGGGCTCAGGATGTAACGTGGTAGAAGACGAAGCACGTGTTCTCGCCATATGCGAAAGAGCAGAGTAGAATGACAATAAGTATTTGTGAAACATAATCGCAAGACAAGAATGAACTAAGTGGAAATTTTCCTAACTATGTAGCCTCTGGGGGATTAAAATAGACGTCTCCATACCGATCCCTCAGACTCTACCGAGTTTGTACGTGAGTTGTGAGACCTATGTAACCTAGTGCTCTGATACCAACTTGTCACGACCCGAATTTCCCACCATTGGGAGTCGTGATGGAGCCAACTATCGGAGATAGGCAAGACAACAATTATACATTCCTTGAGAACATCCAAAACAATAGAAAAAACGAAAATAATTAAATAAGCGGAAGTCTTTAAAACTTAGATAACAAAAAATAAATGTGGAGGTTTCGAAATACATCTCTACCCAAATTCTGGTTTCACTAACTCACGAACTACTATAGAGTACTAAAAAGTAAGTCCGAATGAAATACATTAGTGTTTATCTCGATTCAAAGAAGAACAAACTAATAATAGAGAAAGGGACTCCGACCTGCGGACGTCAGCTAGGCTACCTCGCAAGCCCCAGGAGTGAAGACAGCTCCCGATCAACATTGCTGATTAGGTCCAAAAGTTGCTCTTGGATTTGCGCAAAAAGATGCACAAAGTATAGCATCAGCACAACCGACCCCATGTGATGGTAAGTGCTGGCCTAACCCCGGTGAAGTAGTGACGAGGATATACAGGACCTAGCGAGAACAACCAGTGCAAATATATACACAATAACGGAAAGAAAAAGAAAAATAATATAAAGATATTAAATAGCTAAGAGGGAGGGGAGCATGGTATGGAGTGTAAAAATTCATATGTAGGATGAACGATTGAAGAGATGGAACTGTACAATAACATCAATTAAAGAGAATAGGTATAATCAACAACTGCACGGCACCAACCTTCGTGCTTTTACTCTCATTCTCACCAAAACAGTCAACTAAAGTGCACGGCATTACGCTTTGTTCTTTTCCTCACATAACTCTTATATCAAGGCACCAAATGACCCTTCATGCTCGGTTATTCAAAACATGACACGGATTGACCTTCCTGCATAATTATCAAAACATGGAACGGAATGACCCTTCATGCATAATTATCAAAACATGGAACGGAATGACCCTTCATGCATAATTATCAAACGATGACATGGAATGACCCTTCGAGTTCAATTATTCAAAACATGGAACGGAATGTTCATTCGTGCATAATTATCAAAACATGGCACGAAATGACCCTTCGTGCTCAATTATTCAAAACATTGCACGGAATGACCCTTCGTGCATAATTATCAAATCATGGCATGGAATGACCCTTCGTGCATAATCGCTCTTCCTCACCCAATCAACAGTCACGACAAATCAGGGGAGGGGATAAACAATAATATTAAACATCCCGGCAACGGAGAACAAATCAACAAATAAGTCTCGGCAAGGCTGCAATAACCATTATAAACTACACGTCCCGGCAAGGGAATAATTACAACACTTTCTCGTTTAATCACTTCTTTCTCAATTATCATATTCTCATTTGATCCAAAACTTCAATAATGTACAAATCATAATTCTTCCTCAAACCTTCCACATTATATGAAATTTATTAATTAAACAAGGATGAGGTATCAGAAAATCCGAATAAGCACAATTAAGACTCACGGTCATGCTAGACTTCGGTGTATAGATACTCGTCACCACGCTTATCAAATAGCAAACAACATCTTAATCTTATTCTCTCAAACCAAAGTTAGAACAAACACTTACCTCGGAAGCTCCAAACTGAACTCACTCCTCTAGAATAGCTTTACCCCTCGAATTCGCCACAAAACTGCTCGAATCTAGTCACAAATTACGCAAATGTATCAACAACTGCTAGTTATATCAATTTGAATACATAAGAATGAATTTTCCAAAGTTTTGCCCAAAAATTTCCAAAATGCCCCCGGACCCACATGGTCAAAATCCGTAGTTCGAACCAAAACCCGATTACCCAATTCCCCCCTGAGTTCATATCTATGATTTGTTTTGAAATCGGATCTCAAATTGAGATCCAAATCCTTAAATTAGTAAAAACCTAAGTTCTACCCAAAATCCCCATTTTCACCCATGGAAAACCTTAATTTTAAGATGAAAACTTGATAAACGATGTTAAGGAGTAAGGAAATTAAGTTAGAAATCAGTTACCAATCGTTTGGAAGGTTAAAAGTAATTTGGGAAATCACCTCCTAGGTTTTGGAATTTATAAAACAGGAAGAAAAATGGCTGAAATTTTCGATTTTATATACCATTACGAGGACTGGCGCGGACCGCACAAAAATGTGCTGTGGCCATGCCGAGTGGGAGAAGATTGGGGGATCTCTGAACCTCCCAGAGTGGACCGCACTATTTTGGTGCACGGCCGCGCTGGTTAACCTGACACCACCGCCCTCAAAATCAAACCACGCGGACCGCACAAAAAGGCATCGCGGCCGCACGGCTATAGAGCGAACCGCGCGGAAATGACCGCGATCAAGCTGGTGTCAGCAACACCTGAATCTGTTATTTTTTTCTCTAAGTTAAATATCTCTCGGGCCTCACCCAAGCCCTCGGGGCTCCAAACAAAACATACACACGACCTCAAAAAATTCCTACAGACTTACTCGTGTGATCAAATCGCCAAAATAATATCAAAATCTGCGGATCAAGCCTCAAAACACATGATCCTTCATTAAACTTTCATAAACTTGAAATTTCTCATTTTACGTGCGAAACATGTCAAACGACGTCCGATTCTAACAAAACTTTACAGATAGTGCATAACGCATATTTAAGACTTGTACCGAGTGCCGAAACCAAAATATGGTCCCGATATTCATTTTTTCTAGTTCATTTTCTTTTCAAAATTCCATATCATTTTCTGAAAAACAATTTTATACAAAAAATTATTTCAAGGGCTTGGGACCTCGAAATTAGATTCCAGGCACACACCAAGTCCCATATTTTTCTACGCACCCTCCGGGACCGTAACATCATGGTTTCGGGTATATTTGACCAAAATGTTAACCAAAGTCAAATTTAACAATATTAATATCAAAATTCTTCAAATGTTTCACAGAATTCTCATATTTCAATATAAAAGCTTTCCAGCTTTGCGCTCGAACTGTGCATGTAAATCGAGGCAACTAAACGATAGGTTTTCAAGTCCTCGAAAGTATAGAGAGAGGAAGAATTATGGTGATGACCTTTTGGTTCGTCACACAAACATAGGTCAAATAGGCCAAACACCCATTCTCGAACATACGCCGAGCCTTCATATAAGAGACAACACTACAGGTAGAATGACCAGAAGTTCCTCTCTATACTAAAAAGATAAACCCGGTAAGGCTAAGGTCATTGTCTTGGCATGACAGTCCAAGATAACGTGATAAGGTGCTAACCAGTCCATCCCCAACATGACATCAAAATCAACCATGTCCAGGAGAAGAAAATCTACACGAGTCTCAAGACCCCTAATCACAACTATACAAGAATGATGGACTCGATCTACCATAATAGAATCACTCACCAATGTAGATACATAAATATGAGCACTCAAAGAATCATGAGGCATGACCAGACACAGTGCAAAATAAGATGACACATAGGAGTATGTAGACCATGGATCAAATAACATCGAAGCATCCCTACTAATAACCAGAATTGTACTTGTGATAACTGTATCGTAAGCCTCAGCCTTGGGCCTAGCTAGAAGAGCATAGCATCATGGCTCAGCCCCACCACCCTGAACTACATCTTTAGGATGGCATGCTGTTGGCGGGCATCCACTTCTTGCAGCCTGAGCTCCACCTCTAGTACCTCTACCTTCACCTTTAGAACCTCTACCACCACCTCTAGCTCGCTGGGCAGGCTATGGAACACTCGCTGCCTGAACCTTTGCATAGGAACCCTGATGCTAGGAGGTACTCGTTGCTCGGAGGAAGTACCTAGCAACGTCCCTCAAGTCGCCACAAGTAATGTCATGACACAAACCGATGGGCCGCGACGGATGCCTGAGTCCTATCTGTCAAACACCCCTAAGCATGTGTCAACGATATGAACCTTATGACATCTGCTGTATTACGAAAATAACATACGTGAAGGAAACTTGCCATCAAGGCATATGTATATATACGTACAGAAGACAGTGGGCAAGCCGGTAAGGCTGCTATTGACAATTATACATCCAAAATGGAAAGCCAACAAGGCCACACACAATCCAACTAGACATACTGTCTACAGACCTCTAACAGAAATATAAGTGTACAAAGATGGAACTGAGCCACGTCATACCCATATACATATATATGTACAAACGTATCGTACCAATATCAAAAGAAGCTCATGATCAAGTGGAGCACGCCAACTCTCGCTGATCAGGGATCCTAAGAAGGGGGGCCGTTAACTTGCCTACCTGCACCTGCGGGCATGAAACGCAACATCCCCAGCTAAAGGGACGTCAGTACTAATAATGTATCGAATAAGTAAGGCACATAAATAAATACATAAGAGACATGGAAGACATATAGAGTACATGACTCAACCTGTAAGTCTGAATAACTTTGTCAATTATAAATTACGTTTAGTGTTATGCATATGCATATGAATGTCATGTCGTATATAGGTACATGTTTGATAACATCATCAGCCTCTGAGGGCATCCCATCATATCATATCGGCCACAGTGAGCAAAATCATCCTCGTATACTGGCTGATCAGGTTGTGGTGCATATATAACGGCACAACCTTTTCCATATCCCATATAATTATGTATACATACATAAATACATATATATAATACCGTTTTAATACATACATGTCTATATATATATATGTATATATATATATATATGTATATATATATATATACATATATATATATATATATGTATGTACATACATACATACATACATATATATATATATGTATGTACATACATATATATATATATATATGTATATATATATATATATATATATATATATATATATATATAGACATATATATATATATATATACATATATATATTATGCGGGTAATGAATTAATTACTGACTAACAAAATATTACCCGATTAACTAATAAGTGGGTAAAAATTATAAATAGAACCCCCTCCCAACATGGCAAAAAACCACACATTTGGAAGTGACTAAGTCATTTATACCAGGTGGATCTTTATAATTCTAACCAAGGCATGACTTAAATGCCTTAGAAAATAAGACAATTCATTACCTAGAACACTAAATAAGCAAATGAAAGCATTCTGTCTTTGGTTCTTTAAGACCAAAAACGTAAAAAGGCAGACCTATTTCGTCCGAGTTCTAATATATATATATATATATATATATATATATATATATATATATATATATATATATATATATATATATATATTAATTCAGTCATTGCGGATAACATCATCATCATATACCAACTGAGCAGGTGGTGGTGCGTATATAACATCATAACCTTTCCCATATATATATATATATATATATATATATATATAAAACATCATCTGATCATGAGTCAATACACGTGTACAAATGAGTAAAATGCATGAAAAATATATAATAATCTTGATATTTCTTCCGGATAAATTTTTCCAACTGCGTATTATTCTGAGACTTATGAAGAGAAGATAATTATAATTATTATGGGAAATCAAGAATATAGACAATCCTACTACATCTATGAATAAAGTAATTTAGATAAATTGTGTATTTACTTGTTTCTTTCGTATAATCTGAATTATGCCAAAAGAAATAGGGGAGGGCCTTAACATACACATTTCTTAAATTATTTGAGCGAATCTACTTCTGCGAAATTTACACACAAATTTGGCTTTGGATTTTTGTTGAAATTTTAGACGAACTGCTTCTGTTCTTGCTTTAGAACATTAAACGTTCATGATCGATTTTATGAAATCTCAATTGAAATCTATGCTAGAACTCGGACGAAATAGGTCTGCCTTTTTACGTTTTGGGTCTTAAAGAACCAAAGACAGAATGCATTCATTTGCTTACTTAGTGTTCTAGGTAATGAAATGTCTTATTTGCTAAGGCATTTAAGTCATGCATTGGTTAGAATTATAAAGATCCACCTGGTATAAATGACTTTGTCATTTTCAATTGTGTGGTTTTTTTGCCACGTTGGGAGGGGGTTCTTTTAATAATTTTTAAATAATTTTTACCCACTTATTAATTAATGGGTAATATTTCATTAGTGTTATGAAATAATATAAAGACAAGAACAATAATACAAGAACAAGAGCAATAGAGAGAATAAAGAGAGAGGAGTATTCTCATTGATACTTAGAGATTGTTAGGGGTGGTTTACAATGGTAGAAGACCCCTTATTTATAGGGAGAGGGATGATTTAGCTACCAAGAATAGAACTCTAGAATCTCTCTAATTATCGACATTCACCTTAAATAGGAGATTTCATAACACTCCCCCTTGAATGTCTATTCAACAATGTGCCTCGTTAAAACCTTAAAACCAAAACCCAATGGGAAAAATTAAAGAAAGGTAAAAGAGTACACATGTTTGAATATGCGCCTATTGGTTGCCTCGTTAAAAACCTCGCAAGGAAAACCCAATTGGGACAAAACCTTGTAAGGGAAAAAGAGTGCAACGCGCATTAACTCCCTCTAATGAGTACATCAATTTATATCCTTGAGCATTTGCATTCCAATCTTGTGCATCATCTTCAAAACGATCTTTGGTAGACGTTTGACAATTCAACCATATTGACTTGAATAAATATTCCGCGCCTTGAAATCATCATTCTTGATAGATATGAACATCTTCATATAATGTCGTGGAATAACTCTTCAATATCTCCATAGATGCATTCTCAATGCCATCATGCTTGTAGTTATAGCAAGATACATATGTACACAAATTGTACTAAGGATGTGGTACTTCAGGACCAAGAATTGCATATGCTTCAAGCAACTTAAATCTTTCAAGTTAAGTCATATAAGCCATATAATTGACTTTAGATGCATATCAAGTTTTCCATGTCATGCTAGACAAATAAGATATCGAAAACTGATTATACATACCTTTGACTTTATACTTTCAAGCATTTGAACTATAGGTTCAAAACTACATGTCTTTCATATGGAATCAATTCTTCTTGAATTGTATCTCTTCCATTTAGTTACTTTCTTTGGGTCAGCAAATGCGTATAGCATGGTTTGCAATATGTTGCAATTGAATTATCCCTTTTATGAACTTCAGGTTCATATCATGATATTCGGGGATATACATATACAAATGATAATTCATCCCATGTAACCTTTTCTCAAGTGTTTATCATGTCTCCCCCTCATGTTAGAAAAGCTAACTTGTTTCCTTATCTTTGGGAAATCATCTTTGTGCATTATCATGTCAATATACACGGCACATTAATAATAAGATGAAATTATTTGGTTCCTGACCCTGAACCACTTGTGAGGGGAGAATATAATATACTCTAGTATACAACGTATATCAAACTGATATATATAACTTTGTTCTCATAAGAAACAGTTAAGCTATTAAGTGGAAGCACTCAATAATTATCTTGCTAAACCAACTTTGATATAAACCAACTTATCAAGATGAACTATCTTGAGTAGAAAATCTGGAAATTATGCTCGAAGTTAGATTACTGAGCAATTTACCTCGCAAGCACCGGCCAGGCTGCGGGTTAATAACAATTGCGCATGTAACCATATCATAGATGCATCATATGTGGTATACATGGCAGGTGAATGGGCCCATATTCACCTTTGATATTTCCAGAATTTATGGGCTTCAACCCGAACTCTTTAGTTAGTCAGTTCATTAATGAGAACAAGTGATACAAGAGAATTCGTAAAGAACTTTCTAGTTCTTTGATATTCACCTGTGTGAATTTGCACATCATACTTAAAATGAGATGGCTAATACGAATGCTAACTGAACAAATTATCAATATTGGTAAACTTCAAATTTACACCATGACATGTGCACTTATCAATAAACTTCAGGTTTATTATGACATGGGTTTTTATACCAATAGATATCCACTTTATTGTGGCATTCTTTCTTTTGTGTAGTACAAACTGGAGAATGAAGCGGGTAGCTTTTCATATACAAATTATCCCGCTACAAGTTGTAGTAATAAGAGATATCAAATATTTCCTTCATTTATAGTCTCAATATAATCAATCGCTTTCGCGTGTACTTTGGAAACTGAATAAGTTTCTTTGAGACTTACTACAGCACAATACTCAATTGTGTTTCTCCAACATAGTAATAATTGGCTCTTCTAGAGCTCTCAATTAATTTTGTACTACCACAGATTCATCAACATCCATGTGGTGAATATCTTTCTTAAAGAGAAAGTTATACCATTATGGTCATGTCAAACTTATATGCAAGATATGTTTCTTGCATTATCGTTGTCCTTTAATACCAATTTCATGTTCATATTCTTCCAATAATGAATATGTATTCGTGAATCAGATATTGTCACATTCACTTCGGGGATATGTGATTTTGTTATCCTTTTCAAATCTATAAATGCGTCAGGCATTTGATTTGCTATTCTTTGCAAATGGATAATCTTTTGTGCCTCTTTCACAAATAGAGGTATGTGGATCAAGATGAGATAATGATGCATTTTTCCACAAAATTTCCCGTTTGGTTTCACCAACTTGTCCCCCTAATTTTGGGAAAAGTGTCTCATCAAATTGACAGTCTGCAAATCGTGCAGTGAACAAATCTCCTGTCAGTGTTTCGAGGTAGCGAATAATGGAGGGCGATTCAACCTCAACATATATTCCTAACCTTCTTTGCAGACCCATTTTGGTGCGGGATGGCGGTGCTACAGGCACATATACTGCGCATCCAAAGATTCTTAAATGGGATATATTGGGTCCATGACCCAAAACCAATTGCAACGGGGAATATTTGTGTCAATTCGTTAGTCAGAGACGAACTAGCATTGCTGTATGCAAAATGGCGTGTCCCCAAACCGAAGTGGGCAGCCGATGAACTAGTATTGCTGCATGCAAAATGGCGTGACCCCAAACCAAAGTGGGCAGCCTACGAACTAGCATTGCTGCATGCAAAATGGCGTGACCCCAAACCGAAGTGGGCAGCCGACGAACTAGTATTGCTGCATGCAAAATGGCGTGAACCCAAACCGAAATGGGCAGCCTCGTTTTCATGAAGAATTCAAGATTATTCTCATCTATTGTCTCAATATGATATCCATTTTGAATGATATCTTTAAAACTCAACAAGTTCCTTTTAGACTTGGAGAAGAACATTGCGATTGATATCATTAAAACTCAACAAGTTCCTCTTTAGACTTGGAGGAGAACATTGCATTCTCTATGATAAACATCGTGCCTTTGGGCAGAGTTACAGTTGCTCTTCAGGAGCCTTCAATCAATTTAATTCCCATGGTTTGACATACAAAAGAAATACACGAACATAAGAATAAACAAGTTCAATTCATTTGTGTCACATAATATTTTCAAAATCTGCTGATGTCAGTTGACTAAATAAATCAGATAGTTGATTATATGTTTTCCATAATCGATTACTATGCAGTTTGAAAATTTCAGTTTAAGCATTTTCTTAAAACAATCGATTGTTAAACACACACAATCGATTGTTGAACATTGACAATCGATTGTTAAACACACACAATCAATTATTTGCTATTTTGAAAAACTTCAGATCACACTATCTTAAGACAATCGATTGTTATACATAGACAATCGATTGTTGGCTTATTTCGAAAAATTCCGGAGCACACTGTCTTAAGACAATCGATTGCTAAATATAGACAATCGATTGTTGGCTATTTTGAAAAATTCCAGAGCACACTGTCTTAAGACAATCGATTGTTAAATATAGACAATCGATTGTTGGCTATTTTGAAAAATTCCAGATCTGTTTTAAGACAATCGATTGTTAAACATAGACAATCGATTGTTGACTATTTTTGAAAAATTCCAGATCACACTGTTTCAATACAATCGATTGTTAAACATAGACAATCGATTGTTGACTGTTTTTGAAAAATTCCAGATCACTGTTTTAAAGACAATCGATTGTTGATCATTGACAATCGATTGTTTTGCAGTTTTTATGGGAAATATGAGATAACCGACTAGTTTTTCGGGTTAGTCGATTACCTCTACTGGAAAGTAAAAATATTATTGATATTTGAGCATATTGATACATTCAAAAGAACTAATACTAACATTATATCATGAACTAACTAATACGAGCTAATACTAATGGCTATTAGTTTATTCATTAACTAATACAAACAAGTAAAATAAAATCAAACAGCTCCATCTTCTTTCATCGCGGATCCATCACCGATTAGGTGGTCTATCTTCCCCTCGGGTTGGTCAAAGAAGTCTGCCACATCCAAGTGGGTGATGTCAAAGTTGTCGTCAGAGACAAAATTCGTTTCAGGGCGTTTACTCTTTCGAGATGCTTGATAAAGGTCAACCAAATGTCATGGTATACGGCAAGCCTTTGACCAGTGCCCGTTTCCACCGCAACGATAATATATAGTTTATAAACTATTTGCTTTTGGATTCTTATCGTATCGTGCTTGTGGCAGAGTGACCAACTTCAGGTTGTCATATCTCTTCTTTAAGCCATTCCACAAGATGGGTGGATCTTTGACTGTGATATATTCAATTTTCAAACCTTCATCAAGGTGATGGCGCAAGAAAATCAAGGCCTTAGCATAGTTTCAAACCTTCATCAAGGTGATGGCGCAAGAAAATCAAGGCCTTAGCATAGTTTTGGGTGGATGCATTATTTCTGTCTTTAATGGCGTCTCCAAGACCCATAGCATCTAAGTGGATTTCAGCATCCAACACCCATGTCATATAGTTCTTGCCCGAAATTTCAAGGGCAACGAACTTTCTTTTCATAATGTCAGACATAAAACAAATTTACATCAAGAGCGTGTTCATACTTACGGGCTCTATTACAATTATCACATTCACTTCAGGGAATGGATCATAATCATGTGCTTTACACAATCTCATGTCAAATATTACTTTCATAAAGTGAAAGATTAACTTGAGAATCTTTATTATTCTCATTATCACAATAATGACGATTATAATTTCGTCTATTGCCACGTCCACATCCATTGATACCTTTACGGTAATAATTTTGTCTTCTTTCAGACTTATCACATACTGCTTCCACATTCTCTAAAGGGAATGGAGCAAATTCAATTGGACGGATTTTGTCTTCTTTCAGACTTATCACATACTGCTACCACATTCTCTAAAGGGAATGGAGGAAATTCATTTGGACGAATTTTGTCTTTGTTTGTATATGAAATCAAATCGTAGAATTTCAAGAATTTGAAAGGGAAAAATAAATTACTTACCTTTAAGGTATACCAATAAATGTTGTGATATCGAATATACCTCTTGAGTTTCCATCCCGTTGCATTACTTTATGATGATACCATCTCTTATATATTCCGTATAGAAATTCTACCGCGTTATCCCGCGAAATAAGGAGACGATTTTACAGCACATGAGAAAAAAAATCAACTTGTTTCCTGTACGCAAAATTACTAAGTCCTACAAACCCATATTTCTAATGCTTGCTCCCAGAGTTTAATGACCCCAATTATGAACAAGTTGTGTGTCTTTGATGGAAAGCTGCAGACAAGCAAACAACACATATTATATATTTTAATCGAACATAAAATCGATACTTATCTCTTGAAGCGTGACCCGGATAATGCCCGAAATTAGCGAAATTCGTGGGGGCGAATTTCTCCTTAATCTTCTCAAAGTGTTTCTTGAGACGGTAGAGTCTCGTGCTGATAACGTGTTTTGAAATAATATAAAGACAAGAACAATAATACAAGAACAAGAGCAATAGAGAGAATAGAGAGAGAGGAGTATTCTCATTGATACTTAGAGATTGTTAGGGGTGGTTTACAACGGTAGAAGACCCCTTTATTTATAGGGAGGGGGATGATTTAGCTACCAAGAATAGAACTCTAGAATCTCTCTAATTATAGACATTCACCTTAAATAGGAGATTTCATAACAATTAGCCAGTAATTAATTCATTATCTGCATAATTTCAAAATTTTTCCAAATTATTTAAAATTATTTATTTTTTAAATACTTTATATATACTTTATATATTATAGTACTGTGTTCATATGGTACCTTGCATAGTACTAGTTCATAATTTTCGGGTATTATAGCTCGACCCGTATTTTATTCCAAATTGTCCACTTTCAAAGAAACTCTTTTACGTTAATCCATGTACCCCTTCATCCTTCATAACACTTATTTATCGCTTGTTAATACGTTAACGTCAGATGATCTCATCCCCGATTCTACGTCGGTTAACCGAAGACGAAACTTTTAATATACGAAAATGCAAGATGTAACATCCTTCCCCCCTTAGAAACCTTCATCGTCGAATGTTCCACTCTCCGTGATTCGTATATCTTTGGCAAGGCCACCTTTTGTAACATCACTGCTACCAACTCTCCCCCCTAGAAGCTTAATAATTCAACAACATAAAGGACAACGACAATAATCAACAGAAGAATTTATACTCGCACCTTGAGGTTATAACGTCTCAGTCGGAGCCTTCTATGGAAGAGGAAATAGGTCGGGATATGAAGACTTCATGTCTTACTCTTCCTCCCAAGTCATTTTTTCTACATTGTTCTTCCTCCAAAGAACTTTCACAGAGGCTACCTCCTTATTCCGCAGCTTGCGAATTTGTCGGTCTAGAATGGCAACCGGAATTTCTTCGTATGACAAGTTCTCTGCAATATGCACATCATTCGTGGGCACCATGTAAGAATATATTTTAATGATGCAAATTAATATGGATGTGCAGAAGTTCAAAGAAGAAAAAAGGAACTATTGGAATTGCTATGTGGAAGAAGGAAGGAAATCATTCTCAAATGAAGCTGCCCTAAATACTCACGATGCACAAGGAAAGAATCAATACTACGTCAGCAAAACAGGATTAACTCCATGATTCTGGGAAATCAAATATGTCGTAATGGAATAAAGATTCAATGAAATTTGTGATTGACGAGTCAGATCAAATCACTGAAGACCAATTAAAGCTAGAAGATCCGGATAGCGGTCAAGATCGGAAGGTCCAATAATCATGGAAAAAATCTCTCAAACCCGTCATTTTTCAAATGAAAAGATCTGAAGAGAAGCAATGGCTAGTGCTTTATTCTTGGAAAGAATCAACTCTTTCCAAGGATCAAAACCCTTGGGTTAACAAGTCATTAACATTCATCCTTGTATAAATTAATAGTGCAACTCCATCCTTAGTAATATTCTATCGAACAAAAATAACTCTCCTCAATATACTGCAAACAAGCATAGTAGCCATAGACCTGATGTGTAACAAGTTAGGGATAGAAAGAGAGCATGCAACTGGTGAGGCAATGTATCAAATGAGTGCTAGAAAACTGAGCGACTAATATCAAATCTGTACTCGAAAGAAAACTCATTTGCTTGAAGAGAAATACCTTGGAACCCAAGGGGACTGGATTAGGATTCACACTGAATCCGAACCAGTATAAAAATTCCTAGTCTCTTTAATTTCTACATTTACTTTCTGCACATTACTTTGAATTTCTCTATCTGCAAGATTACCGTATTTAGTCGACTACTAAAGTTTTAAGTCAACTTATTTACGATTAATTTTAATTCTCTACAATTTACCACTCTCCCCCCCCCCCCTTGTACTTTCAATTAGTATCAGAGCAAGGCTCACACTTTTGCTTTTTGCTTAACAGCTTGTGAGAAAAAGATCATGACAAATCAGGCTATTCTTGGAGCTCTATTTCAGGAAGGAACTTCTCAAGTAAGACCACCTTACTTCAATGGAAAACACTTCTCCCACTGGAAAATCCATACGGAAATTTTTACCAAAGCATACAATGTCAAAGTATGGAGAGTTATCAAGAAGGGAAACTACCCATTGCCTGCCAACACTCCACCTCCCGCTAACCCTGATGATATAGACTCATACTCAAATGATCAATTGGAAGTTGTACAGATAAACCATAAGGCAAGGAATCTACTTCACAATGCAATAAGTGGTGAAGAATATGAAAAGATTTCTAGTTGTGATATTGCCAAAACAATGTGGGAAAAACTCGAAGTTACCTATGAAGGTTCAACAAGGTAAAGGAAACACACATAATTATGTTAGTTCACGACTATGAACTATTCTCAATGAATGAAGGAGAATCCATCCAAAAAATGTTTGCTCGGTTCAGTGAAATAATCAGTGACTTGAAAGCTTTTGGCAAACCATACACCAATGGAGATCAAGTTAGGAAAATTCTCAAAAGCCTACCAACCACCTGGCAGACTAAAGTTGTCACTTTGGAATCTCAAGATCTCAACAAGTTATCATATGATGAACTACGAGGAGAGCTCATTGCTTTCGAAAGAACGCATCTGAAGAAGACAAATCAAGAGGAGAAGAAGAAAATTGTTGCATTAAAAGCTACTACTAAAGCTGCTGAGAATGAAATTGATGATCCTAAAGTTCTATAAGAGGAAATTGCTATGATATCTAGAAACATGGATGGATTAATGAAAAGATATAGAAATACAAAGAAGGGAATATTTCCACCAAGAAGATCTAGATAATACAAAGCACAAGACAAGAAGGATGGAAAATGCTATGAATGTGGAAAGTTTGGGCACATCCAAGCAGGAGTGTCAAGAACTGATGAGAAAGATCTCCAGAGGATTCAACAAGAACAGACCATTTGGAAAATGGAGTGATGAGGATGACTCATACCATGAAGAGATATCAAATCTCTGCTTCATGACAATTCTAGAAAACAAGATCAATACAACTTCAGGATGCTGGACAGATGAAGATGATTCAGACAATGAAAATTGTTGTAAAAAAGAGAAACTAATGAGGTAAGATTTTATGACTGTGAAAGATACAATGAATTGCAAGACATTCTAGAATCCACCCTAAGAGAGTCTCAAAACATGATGAATGAACTTAAGAGACTCACTAGGGAAGTCAAAGGCTGGAAACTCAAATATGAAGTATGTGAAATTGAAAAAGACGTACTTCAAAAAGAGTTCGAGGAATTGAAAATGCAGTTTAACAGCTTGTGCAAATCCACCAGTCACAACTCTGTTAGGTCAAACCAGACGACTTACAAGTCGACTAAAAAATAACCAATCAGAACTAGATTGACCAGTCGACTTACAGTTCAACTCGAAAGGAATCAGCAAATCCTATGATTGGTAATTCCAACTCTTATGAAAGACCTAAAAACAGGTCTGGGGTTAAATGTCATTATTGTATTAGAAGTGGGCATAAATATTTTGGTTGTCACTTTCGTAAATCTCATATGTCCTGATAGGTTTGGAAACCTAATAATTCCAAATCCAGCATCACTAACTCACCAGGATCCAAGCAAGCTTGGGTACCTAAAAGAAAGTAATAATTTTGTATTGCAGGAGCACCACAGAGTAAAGCGCAAAGGAAAATGGTATCTAAATAGTGTGTGTTCCAATCACATGACAGGTGACAAAATTCTGTTTGAGGAAGTTACAAAGATTGATGGAGGAAGCGTCAAATTTGGAGATGATTCACGAGGCAAAATAGCTGGTATTGAAACTATTCCTTTTAACAACAGCTGTGACATCACTGAAGTATATCTGGTTGATGGATTAAACTACAATCTCCTCAGCATAAGTCAACTCTGTGACTCAGGATATGAGGTAAAATTTAAGAGAACTGGATGTGCCATCGAAGACAAATCAGGTAAAGTAATTCTTCCTGTAAAAAGGTATGGAAATGTTAATATACTTGATGGTTTCAAAAATATAAATAGTCATATCTGCCTAACCTCTATGTTTAATGATCCCTGGTTATGGTACAGAAGACTAGGTCATGCCAGCATGCATCTAATTGAGAAATTATCCAAACATGATTTAGTCATTAGGTTACCGAAATTGAATTTTTCTAGGACTCAAATTTGTGATGCATATCAGATAGGTAAGCAAACTAGAAACTCTTTCAAAAACAAAGACAGTCCACTTCAAAACCATTGCAATTACTTCATATGGACTTATTTGGACCTACTAGAACTACTAGCATACGAGGCAAGAAATATTCCTTTGTTATTGTTGATGACTTTTCACGATTCGCTTGTGTAATTTTCCTGTCTTACAAATATGAAGCCTTAAGAAATTTTGAAGTTTTTTGCAAAAGTATTGAAAGAGAAAAAGGTTATCCAATCTCCATAATCCAAAGTGACCATGGAGGCAAGTTTGAGAGCGAGTTTGAAGATTTTTGTAACGATCAAGGTTACACTCACTATTTCTCTGCTCCTCACTCACCTCAATAAAACGTAGTTTTGGAAAAAAAAATAGAACTCTTCAAGACATGGCAAGAACCATGTTGTTAGAACATTCTCTGCCAAATCATTTTTGGGTTGAAGGTGTGAGTAGTGCATGCCACATTCTCAATCGGTGTCTCATAAGGCCCATTCTGAAAAAGACTCTGTATGAACTTTGCAAAGGTAAGCGTCATAACATCAGTTACTTTCATCCATTTGGAAGCAAGTGCTTCATTCATAACAATGGTAAGGACAATCTTGGAAAATTTGATCCAATAAGTGATGAAGGTATTTTTCTTGGTTATTCCTTAAATAGCAGATCATTTAGAGTTTTTAATAAACGTACTTTGTGCATAGAAGAATCAGTTCATGTTATTTTTGATGAAAATAATCCCTTGGTCGAGAAAGGCATTAATGCAGGTGACAAAGATCAAGCTCAAGAAGTTCAGGACAAAGGAAAATCAGAGGAGTCAACTAGTCTCATAGATGTAGTCGAGTCGACTAAATAGTTAGCAACAACACTGTAGAATAATGTGTGGAGTCGAATACTAGCACTGTTTGACTAAATGAGTGGAGAAATGAAACTGCATATCCATAGAAATATATTATAGGGGATCTAAAAAAAGAAATGAAGACCAGGGCTGCCCTTAAAAAGAAAGCATATTGCTCTAACCTATGAAATAGAGCCAAAAAGGTAGAGGAAACTTTGAAGGACTCAAGCTGGGGGAAAGCCATTAAAGAAGAATTGGATCAATCCGGCAAGAATCATGTATGGAAGCTGATACCCCGACCTGAAAATGTTTCCGTCACTGGAACAAAATGGGTGTTCAAGAACAAATTGAATGAAGAAGGACAAGTCATAATGAAGAAAGCTATATTAGTTGCTCAAGGCTATTCACAACAAGAATGAGTCGACTGCATGAAGCTTTTTCTCCAGTAGCTCGATTAAAGTCTATACAAATCTTGCTAGCGTACGCATCATTTAAATGATTCAAGTTGTTTCAAACGGATGTCAAAAGTGCCTTTCTAAATGGATTCATCGAAGAGGAAGTTTTTGTGAAACAACCTCCAGGCTTTGAAGACTCAAAATTCCCTTATCATGCGTACAAGCTTACTAAGGCCCTATACGGACTGAAACAGGCTCAACGTGCTTGGTATGTCAGGTTAAGTACCTCCCTTGTTGATCATGAGTTCACCAGAGGTAAATTGATACTACTTTATTCATTAAACGATCAACATAAGGTAATCTTATCATTCAAATTTATGTTGATGATATTATTTTTGGTAGTGCTAACTCTCTTATGTGCAAGGAATTTGCAAACCTCATGCAAAGTGAATTCGAAATGAGTATGATGGGCGAACTCACATATTTCCTTGGGCTTCAAATTCATCAATCTGAAGAGGGAACTTTTATCTGTCAAACTAAATATACCAAGGAGTTGATCCAAAAATTTGGCATGAGCAATGCAAAATCAATTTGGACTCCTATGAGTTCGGCTACAAATTTGGATAAGGATGAATAGGGTACTCCAGTTGATGAAAAGAAATATAGATGAATGATTGGATCTCTAATGTATCTAATCGCTAGTCGACCAGATATTATGTTCAACATTTGTAAATATTCCAAGTTTCAGTCGGCTCCCAAGGAGTCACATCTAACTACTGCAAAAAGAATTATTTGATATACTATCGGCATATTATCTCATGGATTATGGTATCCTCGCTCTAACTCATTTAAATTAAAAGGTTTCTCAGATACAGATTTAGCAGGTGATAAAGAAGTCAGGAAAAGCACGAGTGGCACTTGTCAATTATTATGAAAGGCCTTAATATCCTGGAAGTAAGCATCAGTTGCCATGTCAACTACTGAAGCTGAGTACATAACCGTTGGTCAATGTTGTGCACAACTGCTGTGGATGTCCCATCAATTGGGTGACTATGAACTTTCTTTTAAACCTATACAAATCTTTTGTGATAATTCTAGTGCAATTTATCTTTTTAAAAATCATGTACATCATTCTAGAGCAAAGCATATAGACATTAAATATTATTTTATTAGAGATCATGTTCTCAAAGGTGACATAAAATTAGCTTTTGTTGGCACATCTGCCCAATTAGCTGATATTTTTACTAAACCATTGTTAGAAGATAGATTCTATTCTTTGAGAGAATTACTAGGCATTATTTTTTTTCAAAAAATTATTAGGACCAAATTGTTATTTTTTTCAAAAGGTTGTCATAATTGCTCCTTTTCAGTGCATTAATTAAGTCTTTAGTATTTTTTCTCGCTTTTTTGTCTATTTTTCGTTAGTTTCCAGTCAAAGTTGGAAATCCAATCATCACGTCGCTTCATCTGACACTCTTTCCTTTTATGTACTCAACCGTCAAATCTCCTCTCTTTAAGTTAGTTCTTTTTCGTCTCTTTCATCTCCACCATCTCCCTCAACCTCTACCAACTCCCTCTTCAACCAGTACCAACCCTTTCTTTTTTTCATGGAAATAATTATCAAAAAACCCCTCTGCTTCCACCAGAAAAAGTACCCGCTCAAAGACAAAACCCTCTTTCACGTCGCCTGAACAAGTAGATTTATGGTTTGAACGTTCTGAGGGCTGTGCCTCTACTCAAAGAGGGTACACTGAACACTCCCAATCTTTAGGTTACAAAGGCTCTAGTAAGCGTCCCATGGAGGATCCTCCTGCTTTTACTCCAAAGAAATCAAAGTTCAATTTCTATGCCTCTCTCGAATCAGACCTAAATTTCTGGGACACCCCAAAATAGGGATTTCTTTGTTTATCTTAAGGACAAGCTCATCGCCCATGGTAGAGTGGTGGAGTCTCTCAACTATAAGGTAAAGGATCTTTTCGTGTATCAAGGGTGGGAAAATTTCTTTCTATTTCTCCGCCTAATGTGTATGAACCCCTCGTCCGTATTTTTATGCTAATCTTCGGTCTAGTAAACCTGATAGGCTTGAAACTCTTGTTCTTGGTAAACACATTGTTCCTGATTGTGGTTTGTTCGACTCCCTTTTTCTCTGTTGTTGCTCTGGTTTCCCTACTGTCTTTTAAGAATGCCTAGCCTGAGGATTTTGAAATCACCTATGATCAGGCTAAACAGTGTATTGCAAAATATCCCTTTGAAATCCTTCTCAATCAATTAGGGCCCAGTGATGTTCGCTTTGAAACTAGGGTTATTGCTCACATTGTTGCAACCACTCTGCTTCCCAGAACTAGTTCTTTCTCAACCCTCTCTCAATGGGACACCTTCTTTGTTTACTGTCTTATCTCCAACCTCAAAATCAAGTTGTCCTCCTGGGTCATAAATTTTATGATTGAGAGTGCTGAAGATCCAACTAATCTTCCTTACGGTATGGCCATCACCCACATTCTGGAAGCTTATCAAATTGCGCTTTCAGACTACCTCTTTGTTCCTGTGTACAAGTGCTACAACTCTAGAGCCTTCTCTCGTATGGGGTATGTGAGTATCAAGGGTGTCTGGGTCAACAAGGGTAATTTTGATGCAAAACAAACCCCTATGGAAACCAAGACTTTGTCTGTTTTTCTTCCCTCTCCCATTCCTACAGACCTAAAGGAAAAGTTCAGCTCCATTGACTCTCAAATCATAGACATCAAGACTTTTCTATCAGCCACACAGTCGACTGTGGATGCTATTCATGCTATCTCTAAGGAAACAAGGTCAGATGTGTCTAAAATCAGGGTGGTTGTGCAAAGGGTAATGGAGAATGTGATTAAAGCCTTCAATGAGGTGCATGACAAGTTGGATGGAATGATCGATGCTACCAACACCAGCTTTGAGCAGCTAAGGAGGCAATCTGCAACACTCTTACTTACTTTCTACGTCGATGAGATGGATGTGGTCTACAAACAATTTTTTTATTTTAAACTTGGTTTGGTTTTGGTTGGGCTATGCCCATGGATGTTTTTCTTTTCTCTTTTGTCTATGTGGATATTATTTTTGATATTCCCTCCTTGCTGATGTCAAAAAGGGGAAGAATATATATCTTCTGGATTATTAACGCTCTATGTGCAGGTTAAGCCTTTATTCATTATACAGGTTAAGTCGACTATGCTACATGCATAGATAGTACCAACTATGATACATGCATAGACAGTACCTCTTATTCTCTGAACAGGTCAAGTCGACTATGCTACATGTACAGATAGTACCTCTTATTCTTTGAATTGGTTAAGTCAACTATGCTGCACATGCATAGACAACAATATACAGGTACAAATTGACTGCACACATTGAGGGAGAGATCAAGTTCAGTTGAATACACATATTGAGGGGGAGCCAAGTCGTCCAGTCCTTAACAGGGAAGTCAACAGTTGTTTATCCCTTAACATCTATATATATTATTTTGATCAAAAAGGGGTAGATTGTTCGAACATGTTTTAATGATGCAAATTAATATGCATGTGCGGGAGTTCAAAAAAGCAAAAGAGGAACTATTGGAATTGCTATGTCGAACAAGGATGGAAATCATTCTCAAAGGAAGCTGCCTTAAATACTCACAATGCACAAGAAAAGAATCAATACTACATCAGCAAAACACGATTAACTCCATGATTCTGGGAAATCAAATCTGCCATAGTGGAATAAAGATACAACCAATCTGTGATTGACGAGTCAAATCAAATCACTGAAGACCAATTAAAGCTAGAAGATCCGGACAAAGGTTAAGATTGGAGGTCCAATAATCAAGGAACAATTCTATCAAACCCGTCATTTGCCAAAGAATAATATCTGAAGAGAAGCAACAACTAGTGCTTTATTCTTGGAAAGAATCAACTCTTTCAAAGGATCAAAAGCCTTAGGTTGATAAGCTTTCACCATTATAAATTCATAGTGCAACTCCATCCTTATTATACTTCAATCTAATCAAAATAATTCTCTTCAATTTACTGCAAACAAGCATAGTAGCCTATATAGATCTACTGTGTAACAAGTCGAGGATAGAAAGAGAGCATACAACTAGTGAGGCATTGTATCAAATGAGTGCTAGAAAACTGAGCGACAAATATAAAACCTGTACACGAAAGAAAACTCATTTGCTTGAAGAGAAATGCTTTGCAACCCAAGAGGGCTGGATAAGGATTCACATTGAATCTGAACCAGTATAAAAATTCTTGGTATCTTTAATTTCTTCATTTACTTTCTGCACATTACTTCGAATTTCTCTATCTGCAAGATTGCCATATTCAGTCGACTACTCAAGTTTTAAGTCAACTTATTTACGATTAATTTTAATTATCTATAATTCGCCCCCCCCCCCCAACCCCTCTTGTACTTTCACACCACTCGGATAGGATCCCTAATGCACTTTCGTATCATAGATACGTGAAAAACGGGATGGACAGATTCTAATTCTAAGGCAAATGCTAGCACATAAGCTACTCGATCCACTCTCTCAATAATCCTATAAGGCCCAACTACCATGGTTTAATTTTTTCCTTCTTACAAATCTCATCACACCCTTCATAGGCGACACCTTCAAGAATACCCAGTCATTAACCCCGAACTATAAATCACGACATCGCACATCAAAGTATTACTTATGACAACTCTGAGTTGTGCTGTCAGTGGTTGATCCCGGATAAGCTTTACTTTTTCTATGGCTTACTCAACCAGGTCTGGCCCGTGTAATCCAGATTCTCTAACGCCGAACAACCATCTAGGTGACCTACACTTTTATCCGTAAAGAGCTTCGTATGGAGCCATCTGAATGCAGGAATGGTAGCTATTATTATACGCAAACTCAATAAGAGGTAGGTGATCACCCCAACTACCTTTGAAGTCTATTATACAAGCTCACAACATGTCCTCTAGTTTTTGAAAAGTATGTTAAGACTATTCGTCTGTCTAGGGATGAAATGTTGTACTAAGACTTACTTTACTCCCCAATCCCTTTTGGAAATACCTCCAGAAATTAGCTGTAAATTGAGCTCCTCTATTCCAGATAATAGATGTAGGGGCACCATGCAGTCGTACTATTTCCACGATGTAATGCCTTGCATAATCTTCTGAGGAATACGTAGTTCTAATGGGCAGAAAATTGGATGACTTTGTGAGCCTATCAACAATCACCCATATCGAATCGAGCATACACTGGGTACGAGGTAAGCCTACGATGAAGTCCATATTGATTATTTTCCATTTCCTAGTTGGAATCTCCATAGCCTGCAATAATCCACCAGATGTTTTATGCTCAATCTTAACCTGCCTTTTTCATTCCGTCGCACCAATATATTTCCTTGATGTCATGATAATCTTTTTCACTCCTGGATGGATAGAATAACGAGAATAGTAAGTTTCTCCCATAACCTACTGATGCAACCCTGCAACATTAGGCACACATAATCGCCCTTGATATCTGAGAACCCCATCTTTGGTAGTTTCAAATGGTGTCTTCTCCTTCTAAAGAGTGATATCTCTATAATGAATTAGCATAGGATCCTCGTACTGGCGTTCCTTTACTTCAGTTACTAAAGATGATATTGACATATCCAAAAGATAAATTCCAATGTCACTTGAGTCCAGTAACCAAACTCCAAGAATAGATAGATGATGAACCTCATGGGTTATTCCCCTATTTTCTGGATGCAAATAAGAAAGCTACCCATAGATCTACTGTTGTGAGCATCGGCAACTACGTTTTCCTTCCCCGGATGGTATAAAATATTGACTTTATAGTCTTTAAGTAGCTCCAACCATCTCCTTTTACGAAGATTCAACTCCTTTTGCTTGAAGATGTATTGGAGGCTCTTATGATCTGCATAGATATCAACATGAATGTCATAAAAGTAGTGCCTCCACGTCTTTAGTGCATGGATCACTGTATCTTACTCTAAATCATGGGTCAGGTATTTCTTGTCGTGCTTTCTTAGTTGTCTAGAAGAATAAGTCAACACGTTACCATTATTCATCAACACACAACCCAATCCAATGATTGAATCATCGCAATTGATAACATAATCATCGGTCCTTTCTAGGAGCGTTAGAACCGATGCTGAAGTAAATATGTCCTTTAATGCCTAGGAACTCCATTCACAAGCATTAGTTCATTGAAACTTTTCTCTCTTTTGAGTTAACTTTGTTAAAGGTGCTAAAAGCAAAGAAAACCCTTCAACAAATCTCATGTAATAACCTGTCAAACCATGTCAAACCATGAAAGCTATGAACCTTCGTCGGTGTTGTAGGCCTAGGCCAAGTCTTCACTGCCTCAATATTTTGTATGTCCACCCGATTCCTTCACCCTAAATGATATGCCCAAAGGAAAGTTATAGAGATCAACCAGAATTCACACTTAGAAAATTTTGCATACAACTTCCTTTCTTGTAGATTTCTAAGCACCGTATGTAGATGACCAGCATGCTCATCCTATGAACAAGAATATACCAATATATCATAAACAAATACAATTAAAACAGATCTATGAAATTCCCGAACACAGGATTCATAAAATCCATGAATACTGCAAGGGCATTGGTCAGACCAAACGACATAACCCAAAACTCAAAGTGCCCATATCTGGTCCTGAATGTTGTCTTCGAAATATCTTCATCCTTAACCCTTACCTAATGGTACCCGGACCTAAAGTCTATCTTTAAAAAGCATTTGGCACCTTGCAACTGATCAAATAAGTCATCAATCCTCGAGAGCGGGTACTTATTCTTGATCATCACCTGATTCAATTTCCTATAATCAATAGACATTCTTAAGGAACCATCTTTCTTCCTTACAAACAACACAGGTGCTCCCCATGGTGACGTACTAGGTCTAATAAAACCTTTTTCAATCAAGTTCTTTAGTTGTTCTTTCAATTCTTTCAGCTCTGTGGGGTCCATTTTATTTGGAGGAATAGATATTGGGTGCGCATCTGGTAGTAAGTCAATATAACACCCAATTTCTTGCTTTGGCAGGAGACTGGGAAGTTCATCAAGGAAGATATCTAGAAACTCATTTACCATAAGGATGGACTAAATGGTTGGTGAACCTACTTCCACATCCTAAACCCGAACTAAGTGATAAATACATCCCTTTCCGATCATCTTCTGTCATGCCCCAAACTTGAAAAGGCGTGGCCAGCATACTCGGCCCGAGCGTACCACTCTATAACTCTAGACTCTGGAGGGGTGACCCTCAACTTAGGCTGATGACGCCATATTCTGAATCATCTGAAAATAACGTCTCTCTCATCTGTGGGGTAAACGTACCCAAAATCTCATATATATATATATATATATATATATATATATATATATATATATATATATAAAACTGTGGAGGCTGACGAGGCCACCATGAACACGTACTGATATACAAACTATATAGGACTCGTCTACAAGCCTCTAGCGATAACAGAACTGTACCATGGTCGGCACAGGGCCTCAACCTACCAATCAAATCTGTATATATAAAATGGACTCCAAGGTCTAGACCTGGTATCTCCGAGGAAGTGGAGCTTATCAACCAAGCTGATGTTTGACTCTATCTACCGGGAGGGTCTGTCCAACTGTCAATGAGGATGCAGGAATGAAATGCAGCATCCCCAGCAAAAGGGACGTTAGTACGAAATAATGTATCGAGTATGTAAGGAACCTTGATAACTGAAAGCTGAAACTGAAATGATAATATAATAACTGGAAGTAACTGGGAGTCAAAGATAATCTGAGGATATGCTTACCTGCTGATACGAGCTCAACTCTATCAATATTGTAAGTAGAATAGTTGCCCGATCGTATAAGTCTCGGTATATATATATATATATATATATATATATATATATATATATATATATATATATATATATATATAAACTGCTCTGGCGTAGTAGGCTCGCTCATAGGTACCCGGCCATACTCGGCTCTGTATCTTGGCAATTTGGGGCTCGCTCATAGGCGCTCGGCCACAGTTGGCTCTGTATATAAATCACCATATGATTATAGGTTGCCCAATAAGGGCATGCCAATAAATTATAGCTCGATGGTGGGAAAAATACTATAGTATTGCCCAATAGGGGCCTGCCCACCGATTATAGCTCGTTGGTGGTGAAATTACTTTAATACTATATATATATTTACACACACACACTCCCTGTTCTCTTGGCTGACATAAGACAAAACTAAACTGTATATGAAGTCCCGATAAGGGAGAATATTGTGGCTTATGAAACTAAGATAGTGTATATAAATTAGGGAGTAAGAATTTCTCTTTATGTCTCATTGTCAAACACATGTAGTCATAGTGAGCTTGCCCTATGAAAACTACTCCCAAATATTCAATATAAAATAGTTTCCTTTTGTGTGCAAGTTTGTGAATTTTGTGATATTTTTTCTTTTATTGTTTGCACGTGCATTTATTAAATAAGTAAAAAATATAAAAATATGTTGCATTTGTATTTAGGATTTAATTCTACAATTAGGATTAATTAAGTTTGTCTCACAAAATAAAAAAAAATCTCAAAAAATATTGTACTTTGCATTTTTAGCATTGAAAGTCCAAATTATGTGATTTTATTTCTAATTTATATTTAATTGGGTGTGTTGTTAAAAGTTAATTAGTACTTTTTATAAATTAATTTGGTTTATGATTTAATTTAGAATTTTAGTCGTATTAATTAGGAAATAGAGAAAATAAAGATAAAAAGAAAACCAAACTAGGCCAGTTTGGAAATGAAAAACCATGCCAAATCTTCAGCCAAATGCCCGCCTAGTTCATTCCATCTCCAAGACGTCCAAACAACGTTATTTTGTCACGCCCAATATTGGTCTTTTATCTCACTTGATCAACGGTCCAAGAGACCCGTCTCCCACACCCACCTAACGACATCATTTTGTTGTACTCAATCCTGACCGTTGGAATCTTATCATACAACAGTCATGATCCCTTCACCCAATGCCCGACCCACTTTTCGACACTAACCTAATCCTCCACTTGACCAAATGACACTGTTTCCACTCAAGCAAATGATCTAGGCCGTCAATCTCATTTGATAAAACGGCAAGGATTAAAACCCCTACTATATATTCCCAACACACACCTCACCCCCCCCCCCTAGCCAAACCCCCTCATTCTCCATCTTCTCTCTCAGAGATGGCCCCTTCCAAACCCTAGCTGCCACCCCTCCCCTTCGCTTGAAACCCGCTGGCAACAATGCCGCCTGTCACCAAAGTAACACCCCTAAGCCATCTAACCACCCTCATTACAAATCCAGGCTCCTTTTACTTCGAATCAACCTTTAGCTTCTCGAATCTTCAATCGAAGATTCGAGCAAAACTGGAACCTGCCCCAACCTTGACCAAACTCTCACCACGATAACCCTGGACCTCCCTCATTCCTAAACCACTATTGGTTTCGCTCGAATCATGCTAGAACAGTTCGAATCAAACCAGAAACCCTAGACGAAACCAAACTAGGTTGTGTTCAAAAATAGGGGAGGATTTGGGTGTTTAATCGACCTTAGTCAAAGTTTTCTCAGTCGAGAACACTTGATTAAGGTTCATTTGACCCCAAAAAAGTTCGGGTCTGAGTTCGAGCTTGAGTTTATTTGGCTTCTGATTTCTTGAGGTATTTTCAATTTCCTGTCTGTTCTCTCTTTGTTTATTTTTTTATGTTGTTGTATTGATTTTGTTTTCAACTTTTGTTCATTGTTCTTCTTTTCCAATCAGACCTTTTAGTTGATCAAGTTTGTTTCTGTTCATGGTCAAGTATATATTATAAGCTATGCAATCAATTTGACTACTTCATCGATTAGTTAGTTTTCTTATAGCTCTTTGTTTTTGTTCAGAGCTACTTGAATCCCCTGTACCCCCTCTTAGTTGTGTCAAATTGTATGGTCCATTTCATTTGTTTGTTTGTTTTGTTCTAGATAATTGCTTCTTCTTTGTATTTCTGGAAATCCAGTTAGGCAAGTATCAATAAGTCTCTTGTGCAAACTATAACTATTCCAAGTTGTTTCTGGTAGTGTTATTTGAATGTTTTTGTTGTTTGATTCCCTGCTCGTTCATTTTTGTATGAGTTGATCATGATTGATTCCCAATATGATTAGCTCGTTCCCTCTTTTTTGACACCCTGTTATTTGATCTAGGTTACTATCCTAAATTATTACCTAATTTGGTAAGTTGAATTGGTTGTAGCAGTAGGGGGTTTGGTGTAGATTGAAGAGGAATTAGTTTAGGGTAGTATTTTGAGGGACTTCATAAGGGTAATTTGGAGTTTAAAACTTGAAGAAATGGGTTTAAGTTGAATGGTCTCACAACAAGGTACTAAGGTACCATTAAATTAATACACTTGTTTAATACTAGTGGGGAACAAAACACAATAATATTGGAGGGGGGGTCTAATAGGAAATGATTAAACAAGTATATACCTATAACAATTGAATTAAGGATAGAACGGGACATATAGTAATGGGGGATAAGAGAATTAAAAGGAGAACAAAACATACAGTAATGGGGTTCAGGGAGTTTGGGCAGTAGTTGAGTGTTAAAAGATGGATAGTTTGGTTTTTCTTTTACTACTGGAAATCAGAAAAGAGTGAAGTTCCTAAGAGTTTTTCTTCTTTGAAAGTTTAAAGAACAGAAAATCAGAAAACACATTGTTTCATTGCATCTCTTGGTTGAGTCTATTTGTGTGGTGTTACTGTTCGGTTTCACTAGTTTCATATTGTTCCTAGGGCCTATTTCTATTGCTGGTTTTCTTGTGTTGGAGTTGGTATCAGTCTTGTTTTGTTAAATAATTTCTGAAATTACTGGGTTGTGTCTTGTTACTATTGGTATCTGCTGTTGGTATCTGCTATGACTGTTTTGTCGTTGTTTTATTGTTACTGTTGCTGCTGACTTACTCTTCTACCTCTTATAACTCACTCTCCAAGTACACATTCTCTGCTATGGTTCCAATTCTAAAAATGGAATAGAACTACCCATTTGTTGGACCCTAAAATATGCCTGTTGTATAGTTACATATGTGCAGTTGAATAGATATCAAATGTAGTTGTTTAAAGTATTCAAGTGTTGATTTGTATGATTAATAACTATGGACTACTTTCTTTATGGACTATGTACTGTATTGGGTCATTATGTTTACTAGTAGACAATTGTGGTTTGTTTCGAACCACTTCAAATATGTAAGAATTTTGTATTCGGAAGAAGCAACTCAACTCGTAATTATTAAATAAAGTGATATTAGGATTTGAGTTGATTAGTTACCAGTTTATCAGTTCCTTCTTACGTTTCACCAGTACGCATGAGTTAAGGTCGAACAAGACGTGTTAACGTTCCTTTAAATATTGATGATAATAGATTTTCCAAGTGTCGATTAAGTTTAATAAACTTTCAAGTAAGCATTAGTGATTAAGGTTAGTCTTTAGTTTCAAATAATTGTAAACAATGAATCCAAAATGGTTATGATTTTTATGCAGTTAATTCCAACGGTTAAATTCATCTAATAATGTTAGTTTAAATTAGTTAGAATAGTTAGTTTGCTTTGATAACACTGTTTGGCCATCTCTTGTTCTATTTATAATCTCGACTTTAGTAATATTCACTAATATAATAAGGAACGAAACAATCTCCCTTTGTACAAACTCGATTGCAATTATTCGTATACATTTGTCTTAATCTGATACCTGATAAGCTAGGGCCTTTTTAAACATGTTAATTAATTAGGACTTTTCCCATTTGTTATCAGAGACAAGAGAAATGGTAATTAGAAAATTGTATATTCTTTTAGGATTACCCTTTAAAAATAATAAAATGAGACGAACCTTGCAAAATAAAATACACAAGTTGAGGGGCCCTCATAAATGTATAGATTTAAATACATAGACTTTGGAACGGGTCGTTCAGCAAATTTTACAGCCTTCCCAAAATAATAACGTGCTAGTATCTTTAGGCGTGTATTTATAATGTTATCTCCGTAAACTCGGGTGCACATTTATAAGACCCAAATCCAAATCTCAACGGACTTGAAATGTATCAATAATCATGGGTGCATTGATGTGACGTGGTTCGAAAGTTGTTTTCATGACGTTGCAAGTCTTTTTTAAAAACAATAATAATAATAATAATAATAATAATAATAATAATAATAATAATAATAATAATAATAATAATAATAATAATAATAATAATAATAATAATAATAATAATAATAATAATAATAGAAGTGGGTAAAAGTTAAAATTTGCACATAAGTTCATAATTGTATAAAAATCAGATAATTAAGCTGAAGATAACAGTTGAGCAAGCGTGCTAGAACTACAGAACTCGCGAATGCCTAACACCTTCTCCCGGTTAACAGAATTCCTTGCTCGGGTTTCTGGTTCGCGAACTGTAAGATAGAGTATTCGGGATCAAATCGGTGACTTGGGACACCATAAATCTCCCAAGCGGCGACTCTGAAATAAACAAACAAATCACATTTCGATTGTCCTTTAACTGGAAAAATTTCCTTGCGCCACTCCGGGCGCGGTGAAAGAGAGGTGCGACAGCTCTGGCGACTCTGCTGGGGATGAAAGTGACCCAGAACCACTGGTTCAGGGTTAGAAATTCGAGCTTATAATAAATTGTTGTTTTTGCTTTATTATCTGATATTTTCATATGATCTGTGCTTAATGTGCAAAATGATGCTTTTTACCGCTTTGATATTATTTGAACTATACATATAAACTGTGTCGTAACTTTCTCTCCTTACCTCCAGGGATATGCTCACTGGTTGAGACTCCCTATTCTGTTAGTGTAATACCTTTAAATAAAAAGAGGCTTGGATAAGAGGCCGGGGCCGATTATTTTATGACACTTCACAATTTTGTCATTCTTTTACAAAAATAGCCTTTTGACAACTGAAAGATACTCTAAGGCTATCTCGACAAGAACGGTTTAAGACGCTGCCGAAGTTGGATCGACTTATTTTAACCAAAATCCAAGCGGTTTACACTTGACCACTGAATCTTTTTCTTATTTTTCAAATTAATATAAAAGACCTGGTTTCACGATCACGGCCTTTCAGCACCTCGAGAACGAAGTTACTAAGCTGGATGATCTTCCCCGGATTTGTAGCCCGCTCCTCGACTTGAGTTGTCCGCTCAGGTATACAGTCTAGGACACATACGCAGGTTCTAAACATAGAAAAACTTGACTTCATGTCAGATCCCTAGTAGGAACGTTTATTTGCATCATGTTGCATTTGACTTAGGGGGCTCAACATAGGACAAGCAACCTAAAATAAAAAATACCATCCTACTGCATCTTGTTTGTTTTGCGCATTTATTTGCTCCAGACTTGTATGCTGACCGGCTTTGAAAATTGGGAATTTTGGAAATAGCAGTGTAGAGAGATAAATACTCCTTTTTAGAAAAAATCAACGTCCAAGTAGTGTCAAAACTCTACTGAAATTTTGAAAAAAAGGGGAAAGGGTGTGTACTTTAAAGAAAAAAAGAGTCTTGTTTTAAATTAGTTTATTTTTACTCGCCCGAACTACGTTAGTTTGATTCTCACCGGATGTGAGATATGTATGAACCCTCATCGAGTCCAACTTCCCCTTTTATTTTTGCAAAAAAAAAAAAGCCAAATTGTCAAATTTTTATTTTTCTCGTCACAAACAAAGTCGGGTAATGTCGTTTGTGTCAAAATATCCTAATGTTCGCGAAAGGGATGCCAGAAGGCTGACTTTGCATGAATGGCCACTTTTGGTCATGTTTTGATTTATGACACGCACAACCTTAAAATCTTTGTCCCCGAGGTGTTGAAAGGTCGTGTTTGCAATATCGGGTCATTTATAATAATTTAGAAAACAAGGAAAAGAGTCTTGAATAAATCGGGCAGTGCCGTTTTTGTGAGAAATAGCCAACTGTTCCCGAAAGGGACGCTGGAGGGCTGACTTTGCATAAACGGCCATCTTTGGTCATTTTTTTACTTATAGCCGGTTAACCCCTACAACCTTAAAATCTTCGTCCTTGAAATACTGAAAGGTCGTGTTCGGAAAAACTAGTCTTCCTTTTAAAATTGGGAAAAAAATTAGACTTATTTTGAATCAAATAAATCTTTTGCTCTTTGTCTAAATCGCCTTAATAAATGTGCAGAATGAGCACGAATCGGAATTCATCTGGAGCCATATTAAACAAGGTCCCTTTGGGTTTACGTATGTGGTGGGGAGAATCAGCGCAAGACACAGTCCAGTTATTCTTAGGAGACCTTGTTGGTTTGTTGTAGATTGATCTGAGAGGGGATATCATACGGGTGTTAATTTCATTATGGACCTGGCACACAATGTGTTTCATTTCTCCGACTTTGAGCTTACGCCAACACTAGAGAAATAGCAGGGTACATCGGGGGTCCCAAAATTCCTATGAAAGAGCAGTATCTTGTTGCACCAAGGGCCGTAACCATACACAGGTTCTTACACACTTTGAAGATCCGCAGAATTGTACACAACCCAGACATACCAGAGAGTTTTTGTACTCTGCGTTCATATACAATAGATATGGTCATATTGGAGGGTTCGACAATCCAATGGGTAAAATCTATGGCAGGGAAAACAGGCTGAAGTGGGAAAGAAATAGGTGTATTGCGTTTATGGTGGCCTTTCAGGTCTTCTAGTATTTCCTATAAAAGATGGGAAAATTAATAAACAAGTCACTGGGGTCGTCAGTACTTTGCTCACACAAGACAACATCACTCTGGCACCAATGGTAATAGCTGACATCTTCCGCGCTCTTACTGTTTGCAAAGCCGGAGGGGGTTTCTTTGAGGGTTGCAATGTATTGCTTCAAATGTGGATGATTGAAAACTTGTGTCATCACCCTAAGTTTATGAGCTATGGGTCATCATAGAAGACGTGTATAGAAGATATTCCACAAAGGTCGATGGGTTCAGTTTACCATAGGGTGTCGCTGAATGGGTAACACTCCTGCGTTCCGTCACCACAAGCCAGATAGAATGGGAATTTGGGAGGTTACCCGTAGATGAAATCATACACATGTCAGCCACAAAATCTCATTTACTGCTGATGGGTCTCAAAAGTATCCGGCCATATGCGCCATACCGAGTCATAAGGTAGTTGGGGCGGTGCCAAATTGTCCCAAGGAAAGAATATCTCAGCGGTCGGGTGGTCGAAATTGGGCCTAGTGGGCAGTGCCCCGAAGCGGTAATTCGCAAAATATGGAATGAATGTCAGACCTTTAAAATAGATACTTATGTGTGGGATCGGGCCAAAGGCGAAGTGTCGCCAGAATACCTCACATGGTACAGGAGAGAACTTGAGCACCAGAGGCAAGCTAAAAGACCTCACGTCCAAGACTTTGCAGAATCATCACAAGCGCAATGGGGTTGGTTGTCAAAAGAAGAAGGAAATCGGGTTAAAAATGGAAACTTGAAACAGCAAATTGAGGGTCTAATATATGAAAATAGCCTGCAAGTCGATGCTGATACCAGAAAAAAGAACAGATTGATCCGAGAAAATTAGGCCCTGAAAGCCCAAATCCAACGAGTCCGAATGAATGCCGACAACCAACAGAGAAGTCGGTCGGACGAAAGGCTAATAGCTGGATTGAGAAACCAAGTCATTAAAATCCAAGAGGATTTGGAAAGATCAGAGGCTTGCATAGAAAGAATTAGGCCAGATGGACAAAAGGTACAGCAACATGAACAAAGAACCTACGGCAAGTGAGAAGGGATTATGAAGGGAGCATTGCCATATTAAGAGAAACAAATTCCGCTCTCAATGAGAGGGTCTTTAAACAAGCCCGAGATACCAGAATTGACAGGAAGCGCTGCTACGATTTGATGGCACGAATGTATGAACAAATGGATAAGTTCCAGGATCAACTCACTGACAATCCTCAAATGCTGGGAGCCAAGAATCAACTAATAGATCAACTACTTATAGAAAGGGATAGAATCAGGGGTAGAATCAAAAAGATCGGGCACTACATCACCATGAGGTGCCTAGCATGGGAAGATATGCCCCATACTACCCTCATTCCTTCAGTCATGGCTTCCATCCACCAGATCATGAAAGAATTGAAAAACATGCAAAGGGGCCTTGCACCAAAGCCCGCGGAAAGGCGGAACGATGCCCCGCGTGCACCAAAATTCAAAGTTTTGATGTATTCCTAAGTCCAAGTCTGTATTTTCCGTTTTGAAGAGTCTGTTGTTTGTCCATATGTTTCTCTTTTTGCATCAAATTACGTTAATAATTTGGAGTCTGTATTTTGTTTTCCTTTTCAAAATTGGGTAATTTGTAATAGAATGTTTTGGTAATGAAATGAAAAATTCCAAAATTAATGTCTTTATTTTATTTGTTGGTATAACTACGCACGGTCTGATTCATGCGTGGACATGATACGTAGGCAATCCAAATAAGATTCGACCACCATTAAAAGGAAAAGGAAAAGTGAATAAAAGAAAAGAAAAAAGGGAGAAGAAGAAAAAGTAAAGAAAAAGAAGAAATAATGGAAGGTTTCAGAAACACTTGAAAGAGGCACAAATAAAATAAGCCGGGATGATTCATGCGGTCAGAGCAAAGACATGTTAGAAATGGTTAAATTGCCTAGGAACATTGCATCCCACAATGTTCAATTGCAATATGTGTTCAAACTCTAAGACTAACAAGTTTGTTGTTATTTTCAGAAATTTCAAAACAGTTAGTTTGCTAGAACATTCTGGCAGTTACCATTACCAAAAAAGATCAAAAGGGCCCATACTGAAAAGCATGACTAGTTCAAACCAAAGTGTTGAGGAGGAAACGACGGAGAATCAAATGCTGAAGGAGGAAATGGATAAAATAATACATGAGATGAAGAAAATGCAGCTAGCCTTGGCTAGGGTACAAAAAGTGCCTGACCCTCCCGCTACCCCTACTCTCCCACCAAGACAAATAGCGGAATACCCTCCCTCCGGCCCTTCAACATGCTTCCCATGTAACCAACACTATCAGGGAAGAAATTCCTACGGTCCCCAAGCTCCACCGCCCAATCAGAACCCTTCTCCACCAAATGTTCATGTTTTTGTAGCACCCCCACCAGCCACGCCGCAAAGATCATCCTGTGAGTCGTTGTTTCAGGATCACGATAACCAATATTATCCCCTGAACCCACATTCAAAGAGCCCGAGTCACAAACCTATAATCCTCACTCTAAGATCTCGGTAGAGACCGAAAAGCCGGCTAAGAGCCCAGAGCAATACGAGGTGCTTCAAAAATTTAAAAGCCTGGAGCAGTCCGTTAGGAATATGCATGGGTTATTCAGCCAAGTCAGTGTGGCCTACAAAGATCTGTGCCCTTTCCCCGATGTTCAATTGCCGGCAAGGTTCAAGATGCCAAAGTTTGATCTATACAAGGGGCATAGTGATCCAATGGCACATCTGCGAGGATTTTGCAGTAAGATGAGAGGGACCGGAAAAAAGGACGAGCTGCTGGTAGCTTACTTTGGTCAATCTAAGTGGGTCTGTAATGGAATGGTACACAATATGGGATCCTATCAGGTGGTACACCTGGGACGATCTACCAAAAGCATTTGCAGGTCACTTCCAGTACAACCTTGAGATCGTCCCTGACCGTGTCACATTTCTGAAACTTGAGAAGAAGCCCGGGGAAAGCGTCCGAGAATTTTGGTTCCACTGGAGAGAGCAGGCGGCAAGAGTTGATCGTCCGATGAGACAGGGGGAAATGGTGGACTACTTTCTGCAGACTCTAGAGCCAACTTACTTTGATTATCTAGTGACGTTAGTTGGCAAATTTTTCAACGAGGTAGTAAAAATGTGTGGTATGATTGAAGAGAGATGTAAGTCCAATAAAATCTTGAGCTATTCGACAATTAAAGCAACGACTGAGGCCATCCAGAGCGGCACGTGAGGTGCGCTCGGGAAGAAGAAAGGAGATGAGGTCGCAACAGTTAAAGCAGGTACTTGGTCCAGATTGAGAGGTGTTTCCCCTCACTACCAATCCAGACCCCACAACCCAACTAACCTATACGGCCCTCCACAGACCTACTACCCACCACAAGAACAACATTTCTCCGTCTATCAAGCCAAGACATATACCCAGCCTCCAGCTCGTCCGCAGTGACGTGCGTCGGCTCCCCAGAATACATATCCACCTCCACAAAACACATATCCACCACCAAGGTCCTACAAGAATCCTTCCAGGCTAGGTTTCTGTGGGAATAAGTGTTGTAAGTTGAATACTGTCGTGCAGGATCTTATTGACACAAATAGGATCGAGGTACAGACACCAGAGGCACCCAACATATATTAGAACCCATTGCCGGCACACCATGAAGCCCACATGATCGAACTAGTGCACGAAAGAGGGGAGCAAAAGAAACCCTCATAAATAGTAATGATGATCCGTGCCAATCCAAAAGAAAAGTCGGCTAGTAGAAAAGAGATGGTACAGTTGGAAAAAGTAGACGCTAAGCAAGTGGTGGTGATGGGGAAGAGTTCATATGTTGCTTCAAAAAATCCAGATCCGATCAAAGTAATGGTACAAGGGATACCAAGCAAGCCAAAATGCATAGGGCCAGTTATTATCGGGAAAATAATGCAGTTTTCGATAATCAGCGAGAAAGTCGTACCATGGAGCTACAGTAAAGCGATCGTAATGTATAAGGGAAAGGAGGTTGTAGAAAAAGTATGCAAATTCCAGGGGTTAACTCATTTGGGAAGGTGTTTTGCTCCCGTGGTGTTAAGAAAGGACAATCTAGCGGTGATAAAAAAGCCAGCGACGGAGGAAGAGACGGAGGAGTTTTTGAAGAAAATGAAGGCACAAGACTACTCCATTGTGGAACAGTTGGGAAAGAACCCGGCATAGATTTCGTTGCTATCATTGATGATCCATTCAAGCGACCATTGCATAGCATTGATGAAAATCCTAAACGAAGCCCATTTTCCGGACAAGATCTCTATAAACCACTTGGAGAAGATAGCACACAAAATCTTCGAGGTAAATCGAGTGACATTTTCTGACGATGAATTGCCAGTAGAAGGTATAAAACACAACAAATTTCTCTGTTTGACCCTAAAGTGTAAAGATTCGAAGGTCACTCGGGTATTAATTGATTATTGGTCAAGTGCCAACATATGTCCATTGACCAGTCTGAACTGATTAATGGTTGATAGCGATAGGATTTATAGGAACAACATTTGCATCCGAGGTTTTGATAGGGGTGGTACTGACACGGTGGGTGATATCATACTGGAATTGATAATTGGTCTAGTCAAGTTCATTATGGAATTCCATGTGATAGATGTGGAAGTATCATATAATCCTCTATTGGGGCGACCCTGGATCCATGCCGCCAAAGTAGTGCCATCTATACTACATCAGATGGTGAAATTTGAGTGGGATAGGCAAAAGATTGTGGTGCACGGGGACGACGATACATGCTCTGGGTGATGCCATTGTACCATTTGTAGAAACAGATGATGCCAAGGGTCCATGGGTTTTCCTGGTTTTTGATGTGATATTAGTGGACAAAATTTCTGACGGCGAGGACCTTCCACTTCCTAGAATAGCAGCTGCTACTTTCATGATAGCATTGGAAAGGTTGAATAGCGGGTTTGTACCAGGAAAAGGTTTGGGGGTTGATTTGTAGGGTATTGTCCAGCCAGTTTCTTTTCCCATGAATCTAGATACTTTTGGGTTGGGAATCAAGCCTACAGCAGCAGATGTGAGACGGGCGAAAAAGTTGAAGAAAAGCGTATGGGTTCTTCCCAAGCCAGTTCCGCAGCTATCCAGATCATTTGTCAGATCAGATATCATAAGGTTGGCGATCCCGAAAGATCTCGGACCACTGATTGGGTCAAATGGACATTTGAATAAGGGCCTTGAAAGGTTATTCGTCGATGTCAACATGATAGAAGATGTAGAAGACTCCAGTAGGACAGATGTACACTTTGTGTGGCCTAAGGCAAATATCAACAATTGGATGGCTACTCCCCTCCCTACCCGGAATGAGTCTTGGTAGTGGGCTCTAATTTTTCTTTCTTGTTTTCTAGATTATTCCAGAGTTATAATCCAGCTTTTGTTTTATTTTGCATTCTGCAAAAGTGTGAAACTCTCTTATCCCGAATTTTAATTAAGCGAAAGTTTTATCTTTTTATTTTGTTTTAATTTTGTTTTCTTCTTTTCTCTTTCTGAACAATTCTCTTTATACTAGTTCTAATGACATGGCATGCACAACGGATCTTCAACATAGTCTAAAAAATCAATCTGATTCCGAACTAATTGTATAAGAGGTCGATTATGATGATGAATCGGAATGCGATGAGGATAAATCCTTCGAACTTATAAATAGAGAATTAAGCCAGTTCGAAGAGAAACCCAAGCCCAATTTAAATGACACTGAAGCCGTCAATCTAGAGGATGTGAATGGCATTAGGGAAACTAAGATAAGCATCCACATTGAACCAAATATCAGGGAAGAACTAATCAAAGCACTTATTGACTTCAAAGACGTTTTTACATGGTCGTACGATGACATGCCAGGTTTAAGCACCAATTTAGTAATTCACAAATTGCCCATTGACCCAGCATGCCCTCCCGTCAAGCTGAAATTGAGGAAGTTCAAAACAGACATGAGTGTCAAGATTAAAGAAGAAGTAACCAAGCAGTTGCAAACAAAGGTTATTCGGGTCGCTCGATACCCTTATTGGTTGGCTAATGTGGTGCCAGTACCGAAGAAAGATAGGAAGATCAGGGTATGTGTCGATTACTGCAATTTGAACAGGGAAAGCCCAAAGGATAACTTCCCACTGCCCAATATCTATATTTTGATTGATAATTGTGCCAAATGTGAGATCGGGTCTTTTGTGGATTGTTATGTTTTGTATCATCAGATTCTGATGGATGAAGAAGATGCGAATAAGATGAACTTCATTACGCCGTAGGAGACTAACTGATACCCAGTAATGCCATTTGGTTTGAAGAACGCTGGGGAAACATACATGAGAGCAATGATTACTGTGTTTCATAACATGATACACAAAGAGATTGTGGTGTACGTCGATGATATGATCATAAACTCCAAGCGTCAGGAAGACCATGTAGCAGACCTAGGGAAGTTTTTTAAAAGACTTTGAAGGTACGATATTAAGCTCAACCCGGCCAAATGTGCATTCAGTGTTCCATCTGGAAACCTGTTGGGATTCATTGTCAGTCTGTGAGGCATTGAGTTGGACCCGTCAAAGATCAAATCCATCCAAGAATTGCCACCGCCAAAGAACAAAACAAAAGTATTGAGTCTGTTGGGAAGGTTGAATTACATCAGTAGGTTTATCGCTCAACTCATGGCAACTTGTGAACCCATTTTTCGGCTACTGGAGAAAGATGCTGCGGAAGAATGGACGGCAGAATGTCAGGAAGCATTTGACCAAATCAAGGGGTATTTATCAAATCCGCCTGTGTTGGTGCGACCCGAGCCAAGGAGACCGTTGATTCTTTATCTAACGGTCCTGGAGAATTCATTTGGTTGCGTACTGGGGCAACACGACATTACAGGAGGAAGGAGAATGCCATCTATTATCCCATCAAGAAGTTTACAGTCTATGAGGTTAAGTACACTCAATTTGAAAAGACATGTTGCGCCCTAACTTGGGTGGCATAGAAATTGAAGCATTATCTTTCATCCTACACTACTTACCTCATTTCATGCCTGGATCCATTAAAGTATATTTTCCAGAAGCCTATGCCTACAAGGAGGTTGGAGAAATGGAAAATATTACTCACGGATTTAAACATCGTCTATGTGATGAGGACGGCCATGAAAGCCCAAGCGTTGGCTGATCACTTGGGTGAGAATTCTATTGATGAAGAATATGAGCACTTGAGGACGTACGTGATGAAGAGGTGATGCATGTCGATGAATTAGAATTGACTAAGGAACAAGGGTGGAAGCTCTTCTTTGGTGGCACTACAAATGCGAAAGGAGTTGAAATAGGAGCGGTACTTATTTCTTAAACAGGATATCATTATCCTATTACGGCTCAGCTACGTTTCTATTATACCAACAACATGGCAGAGTATGAGGCATGCATTTTGGGTTTACAGTTAGCTGCGGACAAGGATGTCCAGGACGTCTTGGTCTTGGGAGACTCGGACCTCCTGGTGCATTAGATCCAAGGTGAATGGGAAATGCATTATTTGAAGCTTATACCATATCGACAATGTTTGCACAATCTGAGCAAGCGATTTCGATTAGTGGAGTTTAGACACATCCCAAGAAATCATAATGAGGTTGCCAATGCATTGGCCACCTTAGCATCAATGTTGCACCACCCAGACAAAATTCATGTTGGCTCGTTGCATATTCAGGTTCGTGATCAGCATGCTTATTGTATCATTATAGAGGAAGAAATGGATGGCGAGCCATGGTTTTATGATGTCAAAGAGTACCTCAGGATGGGGATATACTCAGAGTAGGCCACCAAAGATCAAAAGAGATCCATTCGGTTATTGGCAAATAGATTTTTCCTTAGTGGATGAGTGTTGTACAAAAGAACACTAGATTTGGGATTGCTGAGATGTGTAGATGCTTGTCAAGCCGCGACAATTATGACAGAGGTACATGCTGTAGTTTGTGGGCCACATATGAGAGGATATGTATTGGGGAAGAAGATTCTTCGATCAGGATATTATTAGCTCACTATGGAGCGAGATTGTATCATTTTTGTGCATAAATGTCATCAATGTCAAATACATAGAGACTTGATTCAATTTTCGCCGATGGAATTGCATACAATGTCAGTGCTATGGCCATTTGTTGAATGGGGCATAGATGTCATTGGAACTATTGAGCAGTAATTCCACCCCGTATCATCCCAAAGCGAATGGAGTGGTCGAGGCAGCCAACAAGAACATAAAGAAGATATTGAGGAAGATGTAAAAGTGTCTAGGAAATGGCACGAAAAATTATCATTTGCATTGTTAGGTTATCCCACTACTGTCCGCACTTCAGTATGTGCAACTCCTTATTTGTTGGTATACGGAACTGAAGCAGTAACCCCGGCATAAGTTGAAATTTCGTCTCTCCGGATTGTCGCCGAGGCTGGGATTGATGATGATGAATCGGTCAAAGACTGTTTGGAACAGTTAAGCTTAATTGATGAAAAGCGATTGGCAGCAGTATGTCATGGCCAATTGTACCAAATGAGGATGGCAAGAGCATATAATAAGAAGGTACGTCCCAGGAAATTTGAAGTTGGGCAGTAAGTGTTGAAACAGATCCTACCACATCAGGCCGAATCAAAGGGCAAGTTCGCCCCGAATTGGCAAGCACCGTTTATAGTAACCAGGGTGTTATCTAATGGCACTTTATGTCTGACAGATGCCGAGGGAAGATGCATCGACATGGCTATAAATTCTGACGCAGTCAAGAGATATTATATATCATTTCTTTGATTGTAATTGGTGTTGGTTTGTTTGTTTGTACTTGCCATTTATCAGAGAATGAAATGACGGAGGCAATTCGTTCTTCTATCCAAACAGTTTAACATTTGCTTCCCCTCTTTTGAGCCTTATTTATTCTTGCATACCTCTCTCTTGGAATCACTAATGAAAATGAAAAAGACGAGAAGAAAAGAAGGAAATAAAAGAAAGAAAAAATAATAACAAAAACAAAATGGAAAGTCACAAGTTAAACAAAGGAATCAAGTGAACTACGTTCGACCTGATTCCTCAAAGAGGATGTGTAGGCGCCTCACGGCTCGATCATAGTGTAACAAGAATTAAAAAGTACCCCAAGCAAGAAAACTGGGGCAGAAGTTATGTTTTAAATGTTGGAAAAAAGGTTTGATTCCAAGACTTATAATATTTTACCCAATCAAAGTTATTTGGAAGTTCTGATATCCTTTTCTTTTATCCCCACACAAAAAACCCATATTGATGTCCAAAAAAGACCTCCCGATTAGTATCCGAGAGGTACCAAGTCAGGAAAATAAAAGCGAGAATAACACACTGATCCCCGACTAAATGAGGATCATAAGCTGAAGGAATTGATAGCCAAAAGAATCCCCAGTAGAGAGAATCTTATCGGTAACACTCCAATCTCCAACTGAGGAAGAAAAAAAATGAGAGAGTCTTATTAGTGAAAACCTTCACAAGCAACATAAGGCAACGAAAGCTGAGAGAAGCAAAATGAGAGAGTCTTATGGTGAAAACCTTCACATGCACCATAAGGCGACGAGAGTTGAGAGAAATAAGAGAGTTTTTGTTGGATCACATTCTTATGTTGTTAAAACTAATATTGTGTTCATCCTTGTAGGTTTTGATAAATGACAAACCGAAGTAGACGGAAAATTCGTATATGCCAAATAGTCGTGAGTTATTATTGAAATACACTTTCATTTATATTTTAACTAAAGTGTGTTTGTTTTGTAGATTTGATATGCAAATAAAATAGCGGACTAAAGTTGAAGTCCAAGAACAAGAAGTTCAAGACAAGATCAAGAGAAGCAATGAAAATAAATGAAGACACATTTGAGTCATGTTTATATTGTGATCTTGATCCTACTTTAAATTTAAATCTTGGCTTCTCTCAAAAATTATTTTTATGAAAATATGCATATCATGAATATTTTTGATACACTTAAAACAAAATGATTTTAAATGTTTTAATTGAACCAAAAAGGTATTTAAAAATTGTCTTTCATGTTTATGACATATACTATACTCATGGTTTTCAAATAAACAATAAAAAACGTCTTATAAGTGATTTTACAAAGTTAATCGATTATCCAAGAATAGATAATTGATTATCAAATATTTCCAATTAAACTGGATTTTTACGCAAGGCATGATAATCGATTATCAAACTTAGAATAATCGATTATCTGATTTTGTATAATCGATTATTCTATATCCGTTGCTCCTCAACGACTATTCTTTCAAATGCAATAATCGATTATCTAAATTGAATAATCGATTATCCCAAAAATAATTGATTATCAAACTTAAGTTAATCGATTACCCTAATATCCGTTGCCTTTCAACGACTAGTTTTTTGAAAGATAATCGATTATCTAATTTCAATAATCGATTATCTAATTTCAATAATCGATTATCTCATTTGATACAACACAACTGAGCAAAATCATATACAAGCTTTCAAATACTCTCTACATTCATTTCAGTATATTCAATTGCTTTTGAGAGCCAATTTCTTGAATTTATTGTTGTGTTCTTGAGCGTTCTTATTTTACTCATATCTACTCTTTAAGAGAGTTTTGTTTAAGTGAGTGTTAAGTGTTTGTATACACTTGAAGGGAAGTTTTAAATCCCTTGTTGTTGTAAGAAGGAACGTTTTATTCCTTCACTTGAAGTCTTGAAGTGCAGTATCTTCGAGCGAAGGTTGTTGAGGCTTGTGTGATTCAAGTTCTCAAGTTGTAACGGTTTGTTGAGCACCCGGAAGCTTAACAAGATTAGTTGAACCTCGAGAGAGTCTCTCGGGAGATTGGACGTATCCACATTTGTGGCCAACCAGTATAAATTTGGTGCACTTCTTCCTTACTCTTTTATTTCCGCATTTGAGTTAAGTTTTATTCCTGCAAATTTTTATTAAACGCTATTCACCCCCCTTTAGCATTAAGCACTTATTTTAACAATTGGTATCAGAGCCTAACTCTCTGAAATACTTATCCGTTTGAGAGAAACTATCCATGGCTTCTACTCACAGTGCTTATGCAGGATTAGGTGAAGGTCAATGCACCACAAGGCCACCACTATTCGATGGCACAAACTATACTTATTGGAAGGAGAGGATGAGAATATTCATCCAATCAAATAATTTTCTACTATGGAAAATTATCAAGAATGGAGAGCAAATACCAACCAAAAAGGTGGAAAATGAAATGGTTCCAAAATCAGAAGATGAGTATGACGCGGACGATATTAGAAAGGTGGAGAACAACGCAAAAGCCATCAACATGATGTACTGCGTTGTAAATCCCGATGATTATCGGAAAATCTCATGTTGCACCACGGCTAAGCAAATGTGGGATAAATTGGAAATCACCTACGAAGGTACGGACCAGGTAAGAGAAGCTAAAATAGATTTTCTAACCCACGAATATGAACTTTTTCATATGAAGGAAAATGAGAAGATAGATGATATGTTCGAACGATTTTCAAAAATCGTTAATGATATTCATGCTCTTAAGAAGACTTTCATGGATAGGGAACTTGTCCGTAAAATTCTTCGAAGTCTCACTCCAGAATGGCACTCCAAAGCCAACGCTATTCAAGAGTCAATTGGCATTACAAATGTCACAATCGACGGGCTTAGAGGTAATCTCAAAACCTATGAATCTACTATTCTTAACCCTCCTTTAGATGATCAAAGGAAAAGAAGAATCGCCCTTAAAGCAAGCACGGCTCAACCTCAAAATGATGAGGATTCAAGCGATGAAGATAACGAGTTCAGACTAGTTATTAAGAAATTTCACAAGTTCATGCGAAAGGAGTATGAACGAAAAGGTAAGCGACAAGGAGGCCAATTAAAGTGCTATGGATGCGGAGAAATTGGGCACATCAAACCAAAATGCCCAAATGCCAAAACGGAGAAGAAGGTCGTCAAAAAGCAAAGGGCATACATCTTTTGGGGAGGCGATTCCGGAGACGAAACAAGTGATGGAGAAGGAGACGAGACCGCAAACTTGTGTCTTATGGCACACGAAGAAACTCAAAATGAGGTATGTACTACTTCTAAGAACTATTTCACTTTAGAAGAAATGCAAGATTCCTTTGATGAATTGTATGAAGAGTTTATTAGCGCTTCTAAATCTATTAAAGATTTAAGAAAACAAATTTCGTCAAAAGAAAAGGATTTAGAAAAACTAACTCTTGAAAATGAGAAATTATAAGAGGAAAACAAGTTTTACGGCAAAAGAAGCGCCGAGAAACCCGAAAGTTCAAATAAGGATTGTACTTCTTGCAAATCTCTAAAGGAAGAAGTAGAAAGTCTTAGAAGCACCTTGCACAAATTCAATTCTTCACACAAAAATCTCAATGATGTGCTTGTAAATTTGAAATCCACTAAGCACAGTATAGGCTTTAAAAACGAGCCAAAAGAAAAAGTTGAGTCCATTCCTAAACCACCTAAGACTCAACTTAAGCAAAATAAAATAAATGTCAACACTCAACCTAGAAATATTAATCCTAGAGTTGCAACTCATCCTAGAACAAATGCTAGAAGAAATGTTGGTATGTATAGATCACCTAGACAAGCTTTTCGAAAATTGCATCAAAACTATATTCCTAAAAATAGGGTGAATGAATTTAGACCCCCAAATTATTATCATCCTAAAAGAATGCACAATCCAAATGTCATTTGTCATTATTGTAATAAAATTGGACATATTGCTCCCGTATATTTCACTAGACATAGGCATTTTAACACAAATCAATCACACCACCATGTTGCACCTAACACACAAGGACCCAAAATGGCTTGGGTACCAAAATCTCATTAATTTGTTTTGTAGGTGTGTTTGAAGGGATCAAGTGTACTTTGGTACCTTGATAGTGGATGCTCCAAACATATGACCGGAGATGCATCAAAATTCCTTCAACTAAAACCCACAGAAGGAGGAAATGTTATTTTTAGAGACAATAACAAAGGAAAAATTATCGGCATTGGCTCGGTCGGTAAGAACGAATCCTCCTCTATTAAAAATATCTTATTAGTTAAAGGTCTTAAACATAATCTCTTGAGCATAAGTCAATTATGTGACAAGGGAAATCTAGTATTGTTTGATTCCGAAGAATGCTTAGTTATCCATCGTAGTAATTTTAAAGTTATTCTTCGTGGTATTAGAATTGATAATATATATATGGTTGATCTTGAAAATTCTTCATCAAGTTTTGTGAATTGCCTTATGAGTAAAGAAGACGACATGTGGTTATGGCATCGTAGAGTAGCTCATGTAAATATGAATCTTTTAAACAAACTAGTTTCACAAGATTTAGTAATTGGTCTTCCAAATATAAATTTTGAAAAAGATTCTATTTGTGATTCATGTCAAAAAGGGAAACAAACAAAAGCTTCTTTTAAATCCAAAAATATTGTTTCAACCACTAGACCTTTACAACTTCTACACATGGATCTTTTCGGACCATCTAGAATTAAAAGTCATGGTGGTAATCTTTATGCTTTTGTTATTGTTGATGACTACTCTAGATTTACATGGACGTTATTTCTTGCTCATAAAAGTGATGCCTTTCAAGCTTTTAAAAGTTTTCTTAATCGTGTTCAAAATGAAAAGAACACAACCGTCACTTCCATAAGAAGTGATCATGGGGGAGAGTTCGATCATAATCTCTTCGCGGATTTTTGTGACGAACTCGGCATTGAGCATACTTTCTCTGCTCCACGTACACCACAACAAAATGGAGTGGTGGAACGCAAAAATCGATGTCTCGAAGAGATGGCTAGAACCATGCTCGATGAGGCTGAGATTCCCAAACAATTTTGGGCGGATGCCGTGAGTACCGCATGCTATGTTTTAAACAGAGTTGTCATTAGACCGATCCTCAAGAAAACTCCCTACGAACTCCACAAGGGAAGGAAACCTAACCTCTCCCATATTAGAGTCTTCGGTTGTAAATGTTTCATTCGTAACAACGAAAAAGATAACTTGGGAAAATTTGACGCGAAATCTGATGAAGGAACTTTTCTTGGTTACTCATCGCGAAGCAAAGCATATAGAGTATTCACTAATCGTATTTCAACTGTCAGGGAGTCCCCTCATGTTGTATTTTGTGAAAATGATGCTCGATTGGCGAGAAAGGATTTTTGTGATCATCTTGCAGATTCTCTAAACAAGATAAGTCTTCAAGACAAGGTACAAAAGAAGAATCCAAAGGAAGTTCAAGATGAAGTCGTGGAACAACGATCGGAAGAAGAACCATCACAAGAGGAAGAATCGATGATGCCTAAGGCTTGGAGGACGTCTAAAGACCATCCTCTCGACAAGGTAATTGGCAACATCGAGAAAGGGGTAAGTACACGAAACCTTCTTAAAGACATTGTAGGGCATATGGCTTTTGTTTCTCAAATGGAACCTTCTACCATTTCCGAAGCAGTTGGGGATGAGCATTAGACCTTGGCAATGCAAGAGGAGCTTAACCAATTCAAACGTAATGATGTTTGGGAATTGGTGCCAAGACCCAATAATCACACCATAATTGGTACGAAATGGGTTTTTCGAAATAAATTAGATGAAAATGGTATAATCACTAGAAACAAAGCTAGCTAGTTGCTAAGGGATATAATCAAGAAGAAGGGATTGATTATGAAGAAACCTATGCACCCGTTGCACGCCTAGAAGCTATTCGTTTATTACTTGCTTTTTCATCATTTATGAATTTTAAATTATATCAAATAGATGCCAAGCGTGCCTTCCTCAATGGATTTATTCAAGAGGAAGTGCATGTTGAACAACCCCCGGGTTTTGAAGACATTAAATCTCCCGATCATGTCTTCAAGCTTAAGAAAGCACTATATGGTCTTAAACAAGCTCCCCGAGCTTGGTACGAACGATTAAGTAAATGTCTTTTGGACAATGAGTTCATTAGGGGGAAAGTTGACACTACACTTTTTATCAAGAATAAAAACAATGACATTCTATTAGTTCAAATTTATGTCGATGATATTATTTTTGGTGCTACTAATGATTCTTTATGCAAGGAATTCTCTAAGCTAATGACTAGCGAATTCGAAATGTCAATGATGGGTGAGCTAAATTTCTTTTTGGGGTTGCAAGTGAAACAAATGAAAGAAGGAACTTTCATTTGTCAATCTAAGTATTGCAAGGATTTGCTAAATCGGTCTGAAATGAGCAACGCCAAAGCAATGGCCACTCCAATGAGCACATCCGACCATCTTGACAAGGATGAGAAAGGTAAAGAAGTAGACACCAAGAAATATCGAGGTATGATCGGATCCCTTCTTTATCTTACTGCAAGCAGACCAGACATTATGTTTAGCGTTTGTCTATGCGCTAGATATCAATCTTGTCCGAAGGAGTCACATCTTACTCCGGTTAAACGGATAATGAAGTACCTTGTTGGAGCAATGAATGTGGGACTTTGGTATCCCAAAGGTTCTTCATGCCAACTAATTGGCTATTCCGATTCTGATTTTGCAGGTTGCAGATTAGACCGCAAGAGCACTAGTGGCACTTGCCATTTGCTCGGTAGCTCCTTAGTTTCTTGGTTTAGCAAGAAACAAGTTAGTGTTGTGTTATCCACAACCGAGGCTGAATATATAGCCGCGGGGAGTAGTTGTGCACAAATTCTTTGGATGAAACAACAACTCTCGGATTATGGTCTTAGTATTGATCATCTCCCTCTTCGATGTGACAATACTAGCGCCATAAGCTTGACGAAGAATCCTATTCTTCATTCAAGAACGAAACACATCGAGATTAGGCACCACTTCATAAGAGATCACGTTCTCAAAGGTGATGTCGAAATTGAGTTCGTTGAAACTAAACATCAATTGGCCGACATCTTCACTAAACCTTTAGATAAAGAGTCATTCTTCCGTATTCGTAGTGAACTCGGAATACTTGACTCTACGTTGACCTACTGCATACATTTAGGTTGCACTTATTTTTCTTAAATTATTACTAACTTGAGCGTCGGAGGCGTTTATTTCTCTTTTGCAGGTATCACCCTAAAGACAGGGGGAACTTAGTTGAAGTTTCCTTAAGCCATTTTGAACATTTTTTTCAAGGGGTTGATATCAAAATAATCGATTAAGGAATTAGAATAATCGATTATTACATCTTTCTGTTTTGCAGGTCAATAAGTGGATATTAGCATAATCGATTATCATATGGAATAATCGATTATCAAAACATTCTGTTTTTCGACCTATATTAAGTCTTCAAAAATAATCGATTAACGTACTGGTAATCGATTAACCTCTTCATCCAGAACGCAAACTATCTCAAGATAATCGATTAACAAAACCGATAATCGATTAACAACGGCCAATTTTTCAAAAAGTCTTACCGTTTTCTATCCGTTTGAAGCCTTCAAATCTGAAACCTTTTCCATTAATTGTTCTCATTTCTTCAACTTTATAAATAGGGATGTCATATAGTCAAATTCTCACTTCACAATCAATTCTCTTCACAAAAACTCTCTTCAAGAGCATCAAAAGCCTTCAAAAACTCTCTTGATTACTCTTTCAAATGGCAAATAGAAATTCTAAAAGAGCTCGTGCCAGCAAGAACATTGCCTCCTCTTCTAACGATCCTCCATCTTTACATTGCTATGAAGACGGGTTATTTCTAAGGTTCGAACAAGAAACCGAACTTCTTCGATTTGTTCAAAAATTTGAAAACCGAGAAATCCTTCCTCCGCGTTTTACAACCGGAAGATATCTTGCCGACACTATTCATTCATCCATACTACTCCAAAGCCAAATAATCAATTTTTTCTATCTCCAATACTCCTATATTCATCCTCATTTAATTCGAGCTTTTGTTCCAATCTAAAAAAAAAAGATGATGACGGGGAACTCACTTCTAACGCCAATGGCGTTCCTATTCTTTTAAGTGAGGAAAATATTCAAACCCTCACAAATTTACCTCGTGAAGGCCAAGACATCGTCTACTACACCGGGGACGAAGGAATATTTTTTGATGAACAAGTCCGTTTCCAACATATTGGAATTGGACACTTTGAATCAACTCCGGAGCATCGTCGACCCTCAATTACAAATATGCTACCGGAATTTCGTTTAATTTTCTATATAATCACTCAAATTCTCAAGCCTCGTAAATTCAATCATACAACAATTGGTCGTGAGGACGCCAAAATTATGCATGCCATTATTTCCGGAGCGCGCATCAATTGGTGCAAGCTTATTTTAACTCACATGCATGATTCAATAGGAGATGACAAACCTCTCCCATATGCTCTTCTTATAATGATCATTCTTGAAGCATTAGAAATCAATACAAATGTTGGTCCGAAGAAAAATCGCACCAAACTTTGGGAGATCCAAGAAACTTCTTTTCATAGCGGTGAACATTCCGCTCCTCAACCTCATCCTCCTCAAAATCGTCGCCCTCGTGCCCCTTCGGATGCTACACTTCAAACTATTTCGGAGCAATTAGCATCTCTATCAACTTCAATGAATAGGATCGATAGAAATGTTACCCGCACGGAAAGATACGTGCGAAGGTTATCAAATGAGCTTCACGGGTATTTTGACCATGTCAACTACCCCTATACCCAATTTTATTCTTCAAGCGATTCAAGTGTCGTTCCAAACACGGATGATGAGCTTGAAGACAATAGCTCTTAATTTAAAATTGTGTTATATTATTTTGTTGCTACTAAATTATGTTTTTATGATTCTAATATGTACTCTCTTAATTTTTATTAATAAAAGCATTCCCTTTATCCTATTTTTTTATACTCTTTTTGTTAATGTCAAAAGGGAGAAGAAATTGGGGCTATGCATAAATCCTTTTAAATAAGAAAAATGGGCTATACATAAATTTTATTTAATAAACTTTGAAAATTATTTTTTAAGTTGGTATAAATTGAGGGGGAACTCAATTATAACTCATTTAGTATTTGGCATAATTTAATTGTATTAAATTTGTCATGCATATCCCCATATCGGTTTGCCATTATCAAAAAGGGGGAAATTGTTGGAACACATTCTTATGTTGTTAAAACTAATATTGTGTTCATCCTTGTAGGTTTTGATAAATGACAAACCGAAGTAGATGGAAAATTCGTATATGCCAAATAGCCGTGAGTTATTATTGAAATACACTTTCATTTATATTTTAATTAAAGTGTATTTGTTTTGTAGATTTGATATGCAAATAAAATAGCGGACTAAAGTTGAAGTCCAAGAACAAGAAGTTCAAGACAAGATCAAGAGAAGCAATGAAAATAAATGAAGACACATTTGAGTCATGTTTATATTGTGATCTTGATCATACTTTAAATTTAAATCTTGGCTTCTCTCAAAAATCATTTTTATGAAAATATGCATATCATGAATATTTTTGATACACTTAAAATAAATTGATTTTAAATATTTTAATTGAACCAAAAAGGTATTTAAAAATTGCCTTTCATGTTTAAGACATATACTATACTCATGGTTTTCAAATAAACAATGAAAAACGTCTTATAAGTGATTTTTACAAAGTTAATCGATTATCCAAGAATAGATAATCGATTATCAAATATTTCCAATTAAACTGGATTTTTACGCAAGGCATGATAATCGATTATCAGAAAAATAATCGATTATCTGATTTTGTATAATCGATTATTCTATATCCATTGCTCCTTAACGACTATTCTTTCAAATGCAATAATTGATTATCTAAATTGAATAATCGATTATTCCAAAAATAATCAATTATCAAACATAAGTTAATCGATTATCCTAATATCCGTTGCCTTTCAACGACTAGTTTTTTGGAAGATAATCGATTATCTAATTTCAATAATCGATTATCTCATCAGATTTTGAAATTATTGTTTAAATATTAAGCAACGGATACAAGAGTTTTTGGGGCTATAAATACACCCCAAAACCTCTCATTTGATACAACGCAACTGAGCAAAATCATATACAAGCTTTCAAATACTCTCTACATTCATTTCATTATATTCAATTGCTTTTGAGAGCCAATTTCTTGAATTTATTGTTGTGTTCTTGAGCGTTCTTATTTTACTCATATCTACTCTTTAAGAGAGTTTTGTTTAAGTGAGTGTTAAGTATTTGTATACACTTGAAGGGAATTTTTAATTCCCTTGTTGTTGTAAGAAGGAACGTTTTATTCCTTCGCTTGAAGTCTTGAAGTGCGGTATCTTCGAGCAAAGGATGTTGAGGCTTGTGTGATTCAAGTTCTCATGTTGTAACGGTTTGTTGAGCACCCGAAAGCTTAACAAGATTAGTTGAACCTCCAGAGAGTCTCTCGGGAGACTGGAAGTAACCACATTTGTGGCCAACCAGTATAAATTTGGTGCACTTCTTCCTTACTCTTTTATTTCCGCATTTGAGCTAAGTTTTATTCCTGCAAATTTTTATAAAACGCTATTCACCCCCCCTTTAGCGTTAAGCACTTATTCTAACAGTTTTATTAGTGAAAACCCCTCGAAGGGCACTATGAGACGACAAGTAGTTACAAAGGGAAAACAAGATAAGATTGGCGGAAAGGATACGTCGAGGCATCAAGCAATGCAAAAATGTTGATTCGGCAGAAGAGTTGGGCACCTGCTTATCCCCAGCAAAATGAATCCATCAGGAAGATTGATTGATAAATAGATTGGGTTGGTATGATCTGGAATGCACGACGTGATCATTGGGATTGGTTATACCATAGTTCTTTTTCTTTTTCTTCTCCCCAACATTTGTTCAGAAAGACTTCTTCCTTTTTCTATCTTTTGATGTCACCACTTTTCATTTCTTTATTTAAAAAACTTTTCTCCAGTTGTTTGTTTTTTAGAAGGATTTTTCAGAGCTTGCTACCAGTTTCCAAAATGGTGCAAAACAAAAAGTCAATAGGACAGACCAAAGATAAGGCAATAAAATGAAAATGACGTTTGTTGCAAGGCCAAATGATGAATTGGTCTAGAATTTTAGGGAAAGTATGGAGAAAAACAAAAAACAATAGTGGAGAAATTTGTGAATAAGGATCATCTGGAAAAGGAGCACCCGGGCAGACTATCGACCAAGTTCTCAAGATGGTCGGACAACACAGAGTGGGGAAAGAAGAAAAGGAAAACACATCCCCAGCATGAATATCATCCCTAGAAAATAACATCATTCCCCAAAAAGTTTGGGAATGTAGAGCAGGGAAAAGAAAAAGAGAAAAACCATCCCCAACTGGAGTGGTACGACCAATCACCGCATTTTAAACTAACAAAATTTTCTTTGATTTGAAGCAGGTAAAGGAAATGGTATGCCTTAAGGAAGAATATCAAACTGGGCAGAAAATTTTTGTTTTTTTTTGAAAATTTTCTAGAAATCGGGTACCCACTTAGGTAAGAAAGAAGATAACTCGAGTTTTAAGGGAATTGGTCTTTGCACCCATTAATTCCGATCAGCTGTCAGAAAGAAGGAAACATAAGTTTTGAAGAAGGTCGTTTTGGAGGAAGAAAAACACCAGCGTTAAATGAAGTAGTCTTGGGAAAATCAAGATAACCCAAACTTTAAGGGTAGTGATATTTGAACCAGTATCATCCCCACAATTATTGAAATAAGTAAAATAACCAGTCTTAAAGAAGGAAGATAATTCCCCAATAGTGTTGTCCCCAGTAGGTTTCAGAGAAATGAAACACCAGTTCGAGGGAAGTAAGTTGTTGAAGAAATCAGGAGCTCGCCTGGAGAATGGAGGCTGAATTATCTTTAAACTGATAGAGTCAGGAGCCCGCCTGGAGAATGGAGGCTGAATTACCTTTAAATTGATGTTGAAATAAGGAGCCCGCTTGGAGAATGGAGGCTAAATTGTCTTTAATTTGTTGTGGAAGTCAGGAGCCCGCCTGGAGAATGTAGGCTGAATTATCTTTAATTTGTTTTTGAAGTCAAGAGTCCGCCTGGAGAATGGAGGCTGAATTATCTTAATTTGCTTTCGAAGTCAGGAGCCCGCCTGGAGAATGGAGGCTGAATAAACTTTAATTTACTGTTGAATTCAGGAGCACGACCGGAGAATGGAGGCTGAATTATCTTTAATTTTCTATTGAATTCGGGAGCCAGCCTGGAGAATGGAGGCTGACTTATTTTTAATTTGTTGTTGAACTCAGGTTCCCACCTAGAGAATGGACGCTGGATTATCTTTCAATTACTGTTGGAGTCTGGAGCCCTCTTGGAGAATGGAGGCTAAATTATCTTTAATTTGTTGTTGAAGTCAGGAGCCGGCCTGGAGAATGGAGGCTGAATTATCTTTAAATTGATGTTGGAGTCAGGGGCTCGCCTGGAGGATGGAGGCTGTATTATCTTTAAATTGTTATTGGAGTCAGGAGCCTGGCTGGAGAATGGAGGCTGCATTATCTTTAAATTGTTGTCAGAGTCAGGAGCCCGCCTGGAGAATAGAGGCTTCATTATCTTTAAATTGATGTTAAAGTCAGGAGAATAGATGTTGTCTTATCTTTAAGTTGCTGATGAAATCAGGAGCCCGCCTGGAGAATTGAGGTTATATTATCTTTTTAAGTCAAGTTGTAGTCAGGATCCTGCCTATAGAACAGAGGAATAAACTCAAGTTCAAGTCAGAAGTCAGTAATGTGGAGGGTATCAACAAAATACCCCCTAGCATAAATTCCACTACACAAATCAGAAAGCAAGGAAACAAGATCAAGTCAGAGATAGATAAGATTTTTCAATTCCTAGTTTAGTCTAGCTTCTTATTTTCTTTTAGCAATTGTGTAATAAGGATGTCGGAAAGCAGTATTAACAACATGCAGCAGCAATAACAGCAAAGTGCGGTCCCATGGTAGTCCCAGCTACCAAAATTTTCCGAACTACATTCACATGATTCCCTTTTAGCCAAGGATATGTAGAAAATCTTTGAAGCAAAGGTTTGGTTAGATCTTTCAAAAACGCCTCACACGGAGTAGTCAAAGGGGCAAAAATCGCTCGTATCCGCTCACTTTATCTGTTCACAAAAACCCTTCGTATTTCCAGACAAAGAAGGGCAGCTGTAAGCACGTGATGTTTTCCCTATGAAAACTACTCCCAAAAATTCAAAATAAAATAGTTTCCTTTTGTGTGCAATTTTGTGAATTTTGTGATATTTTTCTTTTATTTTTTGCACGTGCATTTGATAAATTAGTAAAAAAAAATGCAAAAATATGTCGCATTTGCATTTAAGATTTAATTCTACAATTAGGAGTAATTAAGTTTGTCTCACAAAATAAAAAAAACAATCACAAAAATATTGTACTTTACATTTTTAGCATTTAATGTCCAAATTATGTGATTTTATTTCTAATTGGTATTTAATTGCGTGTCTTGTTATTTAGTATTTTTAATAAATTAATTTGGTTTATTATTTAATTTAGAATTTTAATTTTATTAATTAGGAAATAGAGAAAATAAAAATAAAAAGAAAACCAAAAACCAAACTGGGCCAGTTTGGAAATTAAAAACCAGGCCCAAAACTTCAGCCCAATGCCCGCCCAGTTCAGTCCATCTCCAAGATGTCCAAACAATGTCATTTTGTCACGCCCAATCTGGGTTATTGATCTCACTTGATAAACTGTCCAAGAAACCCGTCTCCCACACCACCAAACGACGTCGTTTCATTGTACTTAATCCTAACAGTTGGAATCCTATCATCCAGTGGTCATGATCCCTTCACCCAATACCCGGCCCACATTCCCAGACCGACCAAATCCTCCACTTGACTAAACGGCACCGTTTTCACTCAAGCAAATGATCCAGGCCGTCGATCTCGTTAGATCAAACGCCCAGGATTAAAAAACCTCACCCACTATATATTCCCAACACATACCTCACCTACCAGCCAAACCCCCTCATCTCTCCATCGTCTCTCTCATAGATGACCCCTTCCAAACCCTAGACACCACCCCTCCCCTTCGCCTGAAACCCGGCAGCAATAATGCGCCAGTCACCAAAGTAACCCCATTAAGCTATCTAACCACCATCATTATGAATCCATGCTCCTTTTACTTCGAATAAACCACTAGCTTCTCGAACCTTCAATTGAGATTCGAGCATAACTGGAACCTACCCCAACCAAGCCCAAACTCACACCATGATAATAGTGGACCTCCCTCGTTCCTAAACCATTATTGGTTTCCCTCGAATCATGCTAGAATAGTTCGAATCCCAAATCGAACCAGAAACCCTAGACGAAACCAAATTGGGTTGTGTCCAAACATAGGGGAGGATTTGGGTGGCTAATCAACCTTATTCGAAGTGTTCTCAGTTGAGAACACTCAATTAAGGTCCGTTCCACCCCAAAAAAGTTTGGGTCTGAGTTCGAGCTTGAGATTATTTGGATTCTAATTTCTTGAGGTATTTTGCATTTCCTGTCTGTTCTCTCTTTGGTTATTTGTTTATGTTGTTGTATTGATTTTGTTGTAAACTTCTGTTCATTGTTCTTCTTCTTCTCCAATCAGACTTTTTATTTGGTCGAGTTTTTCTGTTCATGGTAAAGTATATTTTATAAGCTATGCAATCGATTTGGCTAGTTTGTCGATTACTTAGTTTTCTAATAGCTCTTTGTTTTTGTTAAGGGCTACTCGAATCCCATGTACCCCATCTTGGTTGTGTCAAACTGTATGGTCTATTTATTTGTTTGTTTGCTTTATTCTGGATAATTGCTTCTTCTTTGTATTTCTAGAAATCCGAGTTAGGCAAGTATCAGTAAGTCTCTTGTGCAAACAATATTTCTTCCAAGCTGTTTTGGGCAGTGTTATTTCAATATGTGTATTGTTTTATCCCCTGATCTTTGTCGATTCATCACACTATTAGTTCCTTGCTTGTTCATTTTTGTCTGAGTTGATCATGATTGGTTCCCAATATGATTAGCCCATTCCCTTTGTTTTGATACCATGTATTTCATCTAAGTTACTATCCTAAATTACTGGCTGATTTGGTAAGTTGAATTTGTTATAGTTGTGGGGGGGTCTGGAACAAATTGAAGGGGAATTAGTTCAGGGTTGTATTTTGAGGGACTTCATAAGGGTAATTTGGAGTTTAAAACTTGAATAAATTTGTTTAAGTTGAATGGTCTGACAGCAAGGTACTAAGGTACCATTTAATTTATACATTTGTTTAATACTAGTGGGGAGCAAAACACAATAGTGTTGGGAGAGGTCTAATAGGAAATGATTAAACAAGTATGTATCCATAACAAATAAATTAAGAATAGAATGGGACAATAGTAGTGGGGGACAAGATAATTAAAAGGAGAACAAAACATATAGTAATGTGGTTCCGGGAGTATGCGCAGTAGATTTTTTCTATATGTTTATGTGTCCCAAGAGGTTGGAGGAGGTTAAGTCTCAAGAGGCTAGACAAGGTTAAGTTTCTAGTATAAATAGAAGGTGTTGGGACAGAATAAGGGGGGATTTTTAGAGAATAGAGATCAGTCTTTGATCAGTTTTTTTCAAAGTTATAAGAGTTCAGAGTTAAGTGGGAAAAGCTGGATTGTTTGGTTTTTCTTTTACTCCTGGAAATCAGAAAAGAGTGGAGTTCCTAAGAGTTTTTCTTCTTTGATAGTTTAAAGAACAGAAAATCAGAAAACACGTTGTTTCATTGCATCTCTTGGTCGAATCTGTTAGTGTGGTGTTGCTATTGGGTTTCATTGGTTTCATATTGCTCCTGGGACCTATTTCTATTGCTGGTTTTGCTGTGTTGGAGTTGGTATCAGTCTTGTTTGGTTAAATAATTTCTGGAATTACTGGATTATGTCTTGTTGGTATTGGTATCTGCTGTTGGTATCTGCTGTGACTGTTTTCTGTTGTTGTATTGTTACTTCTGCTGCTGACTTACTTTTCAACCTTTTGTAACTCACTCTCAAGGTACACATTCTCTGTTATGGTTCTATGTCTAAAAATGGAATAGAACTGCCTATTTTTTGGACCCTGAAACATGCATGTTGTATCGTTACATATGTGCAGTTGAATAGATATCAAAATGTAGTTGATTAAATTATTCAAGTGTTGATTTGTATGATTAATAACCATGGACTGCTTTCTTTATGGACTATGGAATGTGTTGGGTCATTATGTTTACTAGTAGATTGTTGTGGTTTGTTTCGAACCACTTCAAATTTGTAAGAATTTTGTATTCCGAAGAAGTAACTCAGCTCGTAACTATTAAATAGAGCGATATGAGGATTTGAGTTGATTAGTTACCAGTTTATCAGTTCCTTCTTACGTTTCACCAGTAGGCATCACTTGAGGTCGAACAAGACGTGGTAATGTTCCTTTAAATATTGATAATAATAGATTTTTCAAGTGTCGATTAAGTTTAACAAACTTTCAAGTAAGTACTAGTGATTAAGGTTAGTTTTTAGTTTCAAATAATTGCAAACAATGAATCCCAAATGGTTATGATTTTTTACGCGGTTAATCCAACAGTTCAATTCATGTAATAATGTTGGTTTAAATTAGTAGAATAGTAAGTTTGCTTTGATAACACTGTTTGGCCATCTCTTGTTCTATTTATAATCTCGACTTCAGTAATATTCACTAATAGAATAAGGAACTAAACAATCTCCCTTTGTACAAACTCGATTACGATTTTTCGTTTACATTTGTCTTAATCTAATAACTAATAAGGTAGGGCCTTTTTGAGCATGTTAATTAATAAGGACTTTTCCTTTTTTTATCAGAGACAAGAGAAATGGTAATTAGAAAATTGTAGATTCTTTTAAGATTACCCTTTAATAATAATAAAATGAGACGAACCTCGCAAAATAAAATGCACAAATTTTGGGACCCTCGTAGATGTATATATTTAAATACTTAGACTTCGGGACGGGCCGTTGAGCGAATATTATGACCTTCCCAAAATAATAACGCGTTAGTATCTTTAGGCGCGTATTTAAAATTATCTCCCTAAACTCGGGTGCACATTTATGTGACCCAAATCCAAATCTCAGCGGAGTTAAAATGTGTCAATAATCACGGGTGCATTGATGTGACGTGGTTTGAGACCCGTTTTCACGACGTTGCAAGTCTTTATTAATAAATAATATAAAAGCGGCTAAAATCTAAAATTTGCACATAAGTTCATAATTTTGTAAAGATCCGATAATTAAGCCGAATATAACACTTGAGCGACCGCGTTAGAACCACGAAACTGGGAAAGGCTTAACACCTTCTCCCCGGTTAACAAAATTACTTATTCGGATTTCTGGTTCACAGACTGTAATACAGAGTCTTTCTTTTCTTCGATTCAGGATCAAATCGGTGACTTAGGACACCATAAATACCCCAAGTGGTGACTCTGAAATAAACAAACAAATCTCATTTCGATTGTCCTTTAATTGGAAAAACTCCCTTTGTGCCCATGCGGGCGTGGTAAAAAGGAGGTGCGACAGTCACTGGATCATGCAGAATGAAGGAAAGCTTTAGCCTTAACATACCTTATCACAATCTTTGAGACCACCAAGTTGAACTCGCCTCTTCACACCTTAATCTACAACAATAACAATAAGACTATTCTTAAGTTACGAAAGGTATAACTATCGCACAACGAACAACAAGTTCATTTTAAATAAAAACGGGTAACATCTCCCCTATAATCCTTACTTCCTCCAAATTCAAGATAACACCAACGACACAAGAAAACAAAAATATAAACATGTATACATTATTTTCCAACCTTGTATACACCACAAAATACTACAAAACATCCCAACAGACCCTAATCTTTTTATACACAAAACTACCACCGTAGTAGTGTCAAACAACCCGAAAATATTACAACGAATGACCAGCCCTCTACCCTGCACGTATGTGGTGTTTCCCCACAACCTTACTCCTCCAAATTCTACAAAACAATAGTAACACACTAAACACAACAGAAACACAAAAAAGTCCACAAAACAGTCCGCTACAAGTGAGTCACTCGAACTCACAACTTCTGATCACCATCCCGTGAGTTCTTACAACAATAGAATGAATTACCATGAATTTACAGTAGCAAAAATGGATAAAAGAGAGCAATAAACATACCTTATTTTTTGGATAACTGATATCCAATCTTGGTTGTTTAAACTTTAGGTTTTACCCCCCCCCCCCCCCCCCCCTCCAATTAGAACTTGAAAGGGAGAAAAATTCAATTAGTATTTGTGGGTAATGTTTGGGAGGACGTTTGCAGGGGTTTAGGTCTGATTATTTATGATATATAATGAGGTTTATATTGAAGGAGATAATCCCTTAAATGGTCTCTTTGGCTGACCCGAAATTTCCTATTTTGGGCTCTCATTTAACCAAGTAGGTGACATACCTACTTGTCACCTAACAGCCTGTGCGTCTTACAAAATACATATATCTCTCTACTCTTATGTTGCATTGATAAACGGTTAAATGTCTTAGAAAATATACTCATAAAGATTCAATTTGATGGGTGGAACACTCCATAACCTAAGTATATTGGCAGAAAACCGTATTTACATTTGACCTAATTTTCAGCATATTGGTGAATTTTAATTGTGATGATCTTTGCCATCTTTTGTTCCACAACTCGCTTTACTTAAAAACATAACACACGACTATTAAACGAGATACATAACTTAAAATATAACCTCCATATCATGTTAAGAATCATAGTCTCACCCAAAAAGTACATGCTATAACATTCCCAACTTGTCGACTTTCGATGAAACATTATTTTATTCAATTCCTAGCTTCTAAACCTTCCAACCCTTTTTGTACTTGTTGTTCATGATCTTCACCTTATGTAACATCTGAGGTAACATGATAACTTAATTTATATACTTCGAAAGATGATCTCTTTTTTTGTCTTACATCAATGGACTTAAGACGTATTCTTAAATACGAAAATATGGTGTGTAATATCTTCCTTGCCTTGGGATAAGATATAAATCTAGCTCTCGGCGATGTCGTGTTACCTTTTCACTCCAAAACAGGCTCCTTTAGAAATTAAATTGGACTATCTTTGATCTACAATCAATCGGTGGCATGACAAGAAGCCATCCAATCCATACCCATTATAACATCAAATTCTACCATATCTAACTTGATTAAGTCTGCTACAATAGGTTAACCATGAACTATTATTATACAGCCCCTATATACCTGCTTAGCTATCACCGAGTCCCCAACATGTGTAGACACCTCAAAAGGTTTAACCAATTCAGGTTTTATTTCAAACTTACTAGCAATCAATGGAGTAACGTATGATAAGATGGAACCTGTATCAATTAGTGCATATACATCGTAGGAGAAGACATAATATACATGTAATAACATCAGGCGATGACTCGGTCATGTCGTCCTTCCAACTCAGAAATGTGGTTCTGAGGGATGCTCGAGCTAGATGCTCCACCTATGCCTCTACCACGTCTCATTAGTGCTTGGGAACTTTGCCCAGGGGGCGTACTGATGATGACGATCCAGCCACAGATCCCGCTGGCTGAGCTATATCACCTCTCATCAGCCAATCCCTTATAACATGGCCCGGATAACCATAAGTATAATAAACACCTAATACTATACGGCACTGCTCGGTATGTTGCTTACCACATTGAGTACAGCGTGGTAAGGGTGTCCGTACTCTTTGGCGACATTGCTGAAAATATAACGTACCATTAGGAGCATGAGTTCTTCTATTGCACGATTTGAAAAAAAAAAAGAGGATAACATCCTATATGTCCTGTAGCCTCGTATTTATAAGTGTGGTGCCTGACACACCCATAAACAAGACTCAACTAGACATGGTATGTAGACAACTCTAGGACAGAACTGCTCTGATACCATTTTTGTCACGACTCAAACTGATGGGCCACGACAGGTGCATAAGTCCTATATATTAAACACCCCTAAGCATGCATATAAGATATGAACATGTATGACATCTGTTGTAATACGAAAATAACATACATGAAGGAACCTGCAATCAAAGCATATGTATGTATACGGGCAGAATACAGTGGGCAAGCTAACAAGGCTGTCATAGACAATTATACATCCAAAACTGAAAGCCAACAAGGTCACATACAACCAAACTAAACATATTGTCTACAGATCTCTAACAAAAATATAATTGTACAAAGATGGGACTGAGCCACATCATACTCATATACATATATATGTACAAACATATCGTACCAATATTAAGAGCAGCTTCGGATCAAATGGAGCATGCCAACCCTCGCTGATCAGGGATCCTAAGAAGGGTGACCGTCAACTTGCCTACCCTGCGGGCATAAAACACAACATCCCCAGGTAAAAGGGACAACAGTACGAATAATGTACCGAGTATGTAAAGCATATAAATAAATACACAAGAGAAATGATAGACATATAAAGTACATGACTCAACCTGTAAGTCTAAATAACTTTGTAAATCATAAATTACTTTTAGCGTCATGCGTCTGCGTATAAATGTCAAGTCGTGCATAGGTACATGTTTCATAACATCATCAGCCTCTGAGGGCATCCCATCATTTCATATCGGCCATTGTGGGAGAAGTCATCATCGTATAACCGATGACCAGGTGACATCATCATTTCAGCCACTGTTGGCATCATCATCACATACCAGCTGACCAGGTGGTAGTGCGTACATAATATATATATATATATATATATATATATATATATATATATATATATATATATATATATATATATATATATATATATGGATCAATGCACATGTAAATGAGTGAAATGCATACAAAATATATAATAATCACGATATTCCTTCCGGATAAATTTTTCTCCAACTGCATATTATTCTGAGACTCATGAACGGATGATAATAATAATTCTTCTGGGAAATCAAGAATATAGACACCCCTACTATTTCTATGAATAGAGTAATTTATAGAAACTGTGTACTAACTCGTTTATTTTATATAATCTAAATCATGCCAAAAGAAAGAAGGGAGAGCCTTAACATACTATTCCTAAAATTATTTGAACGAATTTGCTTATGCAAATTTTACACACGAAATTTGGCTTTGGATTTTTGTTGAAATTTTAGATGAACTGCTTCTGTTCTTGCTTCAGAACTTTAAATGTTCTTGATTGATTTTGTGAAATCTCAATTGAAATCTATGCCAGAACTCGAACGAAATAGGTCTGCCTTTTCACGTTTTTGGTCTTAAAGAACCATAGACAGAATGATTTCATTTGCTTACCTAGTGTTCTAGGTAATGAAATGTCTTATTTGCTAAAGCATTTAAGTCATGCCTTGGTTAGAATTATAAAGAGCCACCCGGGTAAATGACTGACTTAGTCATTTCCAATTGTGTGGCTTTTTGCCACGTTTGGGGTGGGGGTTATTTTAATAATTTTTACTCATTTATTAGTTAAACGGGGAATATTTTGTTTTTCAGTAATTAATTTATTACCGGCATAATATAAAAATTATCCCAAATTACTTAAATTTTATTTATTTTTAAAATACTTCATATAAACTTTATATATTATACTACCGTATTCATATGGTACCTTGCATAGTACTAGTTCATAGTTTTTGGGTATTATCGCTCGACCCTTATTTTATTCCAAATTATCTACTTTCAACGAAACTCTTTTTCGTTAAACTATGTAACCCCTTTATCACTTATAATACTTATTTATCTCTTGTTGTTACGTTAACGTCAAGATGATCTCATCCATCATTCTACGTCGGTTAACCGAAGACGAAACTGTTAACGTACGAAAATGCAATATGTAAAAGTAAAACAAGCCCTTGGCTGCTGAGAGTGATGACCCTGAAAACTCTAAAGCAGCAGTTAACTAATAGGAACTGGTGGTGCACTATAGGACTGCTGATCAGAATACCACATCTGAGAACCACGGCCACCTGAAGCGCCGTGATAAACCTAAAGTGCTGACTAAAAAGGCCTAGGAGGATGGTATCTACCATACGAATCCCTATCTCCAGACAAGGTACCACTGAATCGGCCTGAATGACGAGGCCTCTTGTCAGACCCCTAACCACCTCCCTGCGATAGAACCATCTCCACTCTCCTGGCCACAATGGCCGCCTCCTGGAAGGAAATCTCACTCTCTGTCTCCCTAGCCATCAGAAGAAGAATCAGCTGAATAAGTCCCTTAGTGAACCTCCGCACCATCTCTCTCTCTCGGTGGGAAGTATGATAAGAGCATGATGAGCTAAGTCGATGAATCTGGTATCATACTGGGTAATAGTCATAGAACCCTGCTGGAGACACTTAAACTACCTCCCATAGGCCTCTCTCTGAGTGATGGGGAGAAACTTCTCCAGAAATAGCTGTGTGAACTGCTCCCAAGTCAATGTTGGTGATCTTGATGGTAATCTCTCCACCAAGTCTTGGCATATCCAGACAAGCAAAAAGTAGCAAAATCGATCCCATTGGTCTCAACTATCCCAATGTTCCTGAAAACCTCATGATATCTGTCTAGATAATCCTGGGAATCCTACGAAGATACACCACTGAAAGTAGTAGTGAAGAGCTAGGTGAATCTACCCCATCTCGAAAGCATCGACAGACATAGTTTCATCATCACCGGTCTGAGCTACCACACCCGACTAAACTATTCCAGCTGGCTGAACTGCTGGAGTTTGAAACTGGCGAGCTACCTGCTCTGGAGTGCGACTAGCACGAGTCTGTGCTCCTCCTCCAGCCTGAGAGACGACTGGTGCTACAGAAAGCATGACTGACCGGGTGACACTCTCCATAAGGCCCACTAGATGGACTAGAGCCTCCTGGAGTACTGGGTAGCACAAAACCCCTCTGGGGCCTGAGATGGGCCCAACAGAACTACTGGGCCAGAACCTCATCATCCAAAACAACCTGAGGCTCCGCCGCTAGTGTTTCTGCTCGGGGCTGAGCTCTACCCCTATCTCGACCTCTATCAGGTCCTCGGCCTCGCCCTCTGCCCCTCGTGGGAGCAACTGCTGGGGGCTCGGGTTGTTGGTCAGTGGATAAGGAAGTGCGTGTTCCCGCCATCTACGAAAGAACATAGTAGAAATTCAATTAGCATGGATAAATCTAACCGCACGACGGGATGAAATAAATGTGAAGCTTTCCTAACTTTGTAGCCTTTAGAGATAAATACATACGTCTCCATACCCATCCATCAGACTCTACTAAGCTTATCTATGAATTATAAGGCTCGTGTAATCTAGAACTCTTATACCAACTTGCTCTGACTCGAATTTTCCACCCTCGTGAATCGTGATGGCGCATACTAATGTGAGCTAGGCAAGCCGACTATTGAACAACGTATAATTAACCCATTTATAATTTTTAATAATAATAAAGCAATAATGTGAAAAAAGCGGAAATTTCAATATAAGCGAAAGAAAAATAATAAAATATCTGAAGATATTTCTAGTACAACAGTTTAAACCTCAACCTCCCAGAACTAGTGTCATAATACCACAGACGATCTAGGAATACTACGTACAAGGTCTGAAACTAAACGATACACTATTTCTAAATTAAGGAAATGAAACAGGAAATAAGGGATAGAGGAGACGCTAGGGCGTGCGGACGCCTGGAGGTATACCTTGGATTTTGTGTGTGGACTAAAGGTAAATGCTATGGTCCAAGGGCTGCTCTCGGATCTGCACATAGTATAGAGTGTAGCATCAGGACAACAGACCCGATGTGCTGGTAAATGCCTAGCCTAACCTCGGTGAAGTAGCAACGAGGCTAGGACCATACAACTAAATAAACCTGTGTAGTTATATAATATACAGAAGAAAGTAAAGCAGAAATAAACAAGTAAAGATGAGAAGGGTTAAACATGCTTCAGGGAATAGCAGGTAACACCAGAATATCAAGAGGATTATAAAGGAACCAAAATCCAACTGCTAACAAGGATAATGATAACAAAGGCAAAATTGACTTTTATTTCACATCTTGTTTCATGTGTGCAACCCCATCCCATTTTATTTACCTCGTTGAAGATGTGCAACCCAATTCCATTTCCCTTACCTCGTTGTTGGTGTGCACCCGATCCCATTTCACATATCTTGTTGCAGGCGTGCAACCCGTTCCAATTTCACATATCTCTTTATAGGCATACAACGTGCTCCTATTTTATATATCTCATTGCAGGCGTGCAACCCGCTCCCATTTCATATATCTCGTTGCAGGCGTGCAACCCACTCCCATTTTATATATCTTTATGCATGCCTGCAACCCGCTCCTATTTAATGTATTTCCGTAGCAGCGTGACACCCAGTCCCATTTACAAATCAAAAACAATCACAAAGAACCCTGGCAAGGGAACAAGAGCAATCTAACAACATCCCGATAAGGAAACAATAATATTTCAACATTATCCCGGCAAGGGAACAATAGTATTTCAACAACATATCGGCAATGGAAAAATGATGATAATAACATGTGAAGCGCAATATAACACAATGGAGTCATAATAATTATAATACAAAACTCACGGGCATGCTTGACACCGACGTATAGATACTCGTCACCATGCCTAACGATGTACTCCAAAATTAACACGTAACAAATAAGACATGACTCCTAATACCTCAAGATAAGATTAGATCAAACACCTACCACGATGCACGAACACAAATTCATGTCTCAACTATCATTTTACCCCTTGATTCCACCACCAGTTTGCTCGAATCTAGCCATAGGTTACTTAATTACATCAATAAATGCTAAATGAATTAATTCTAATGCATGAAAATGAGTTTTCTAAAGTTTTATCCAAAAAGTTAAAAATTGCCCCTGGCCCACATGGTCAAAAACTGAGGTTCGAACCAAAACCCAATTACACATTCCCTCACGAACCCTAACATATAATTTGTTTTCAAATCGGACCTTAAATCTAGGTCCAAATCCCCAATTTTCGAAAAAACTAGGTTCTACCCAAAACACTCAATTTCCCTAATGAAAATCATTGATTTTGAGTTGAAATCATGTTAAAATATGTTAATGATTGAAGGAAATGAGTTGAAATTGACATACAATCGATTTGGAAGAAGGGTTGTTCGTGAAAAATCGCTATAGGGAGTTTTGGTTTTGAAAGAGTATGAAAAATGATATGATTTTTGGCTAAGCATAAAAATTTTAGGTTGCAGGTATAGGAATTGTGAACCCCAACCCCTGCTATGTTCGCATTTGCGAGGTAGGAAATGCGAAGGCTGCGTCGCAATTACGACAAGTGGCTTAAAGGGAGGGCATCGCATTTGCGATAGAATCCTCGCAATTGCAAGGATAGGCTGGCCTGGGCTTCTTTCGCATTTGCGAAGGCGCATTTGCAAGACAGGCTTTACACCTGCAGGCCAGTAATGCAACAGCTGAAACTCTGCAATTTTATCAAGTCTAGAATACACCCCGTGGCCTGTCCAAAACTCACCCAAACCCTTGGGACTCCAAACCAAACGTGCACACCAACCTAAAAATATCATACGGACTCGCTCATGCATTCAAATCACTAATATAATATTAACAACTATGAATCTTGCATTAAAATCATGAACTTTTCTCAAGAACTTCAAATTTCCAATTTTCTCAAAAATGATTTGATTGACGTCGTTGCAACTCCATTCCTTACAAAATTTTACAGACTTATCTTATATAACATATAAGACCAGTACCGGGCATCAGAACCAAAAAACGGGCCCAATACCACCAATTTTTAATCACAATTCATTTTCGAATCTCCTAAATAATTTCAGAAAATAATTTTCTTTAAAATTCATTTCTCGGGCTTGGGACCTCGGAATTCGATTTCGGGCATACGCCCAAGTCCCATATTTTCGTACATACCCTCTAGCACTTTCAAATCATAGGTCAGGGTCCTTTACCTAAAATATTGACCGAAGTCAACTTAATTTATTTTATAATAAAATTTATCATTTTTCATCGATTTTCACATATTGGCTTTCTGGCTACGCACCTGGATTACAACAACAACAACAACAACAACTACCCAGTATATTCCCACCAGGTGGGGTCTGGGGAGGGTAATATGTAGACGAGCCTTACCCCTGCCCGAAAGGGCAGAGAGGCAGTTTCCAATCGACCCTCGGCGTATAGGATAAAAAAGGGAAAGCTGCATTAAGAAAGCAAAGGTAAAATTAGAGACACAAGCAAGACAAAATAAAATAATAAAGCATAAGTACTCCCGCAAAAATAACGTAAATAATTATGAAAGCATAAGCAACATAAATACAGTCGCATGCAACAATAACAAGCAGTAACTACCATACTAAAACACTAATCACCTATGAGCCCCTAGCCTACAATCTTGATTCTAGACCTCCAGACTCCCCTCTCAAGGGTCATGTCCTCGGTAACCTGCATTCTGGTCATGTCCTGCCTAATCACCTCTCCCCAATGCTTCTTAGGCCTCCCTCTCCCTCGCCGACCACCAACAATCTCCAGCCGCTCGCAGCTCCTCACCGGGGAATCGAGGCCCCTCCTCCGAACATGCCCGAACCACCTCAGCCTCGCTTCCCGCATCTTCTCGTCCACCAGGGTCACCCTACCTTCTGACGAATAACTTCATTCTTGATCTTATCCAGCCTGGTGTGCCCACACATCCACCTAAGCATCCTCATCTCCGCAACCTTCATTCACTGAACATGCGAGTTCTTCACGGGCCAGCACTCCGCCCCATACAACATCGCAGGTCTAACCACGGCTCTGTAGAATTTTCCCTTGAGTTTGTGTGGAATTCTCTTGTCACACAAGACCCCTGAAGCGAGCCTCCACTTAGACCACCCTGCTCATATCCGATGGGTGACGTCCCCGTCAATCTCTCCGTCCCCCTGTATCACAGACCCAAGATATCTCACACCAAGGCACATCCCCTTGGCTACGCACCTGGATTGTGCATGCAAATCGAGATGAGATAGAAAGAGATTTTTAAGGCCTCCAAATGCAGAATTTACTTTTAAAACAAGTGATGACCTTTTTGGGTCGTCACAGTTGGGCTCGTATCGAAACGTGTGTTCAGACATTGAATGTTTTATCGGGTTCTGGGGTGCAAACCAGGGGTTGATATTTTTATTTAGTTAAAGATCGAAGCTTTATTAATCGAAATATTTTCTATGGCTTTTTTTTTTATATTAAGTTATTTTGACTAGATTCGAGTCGTTCTGAGGTTATTTCACAGGGGAGGGACTTCCTTGAGTACTGATTTGGATTCTTTGAGGCAAGTTTCTTGCTTTGCTTTGTTGGAAGAATTTTCCCTACTAATTAATATTTTTTACCACATGCAGAGGTGATGCATATGCGAAATGACGAGTATATATGCATGTGACAAGTAATCCATGATCATGGTAGATTATACGATTCTTTATGCCTTGTTGGATTATGTGAATTTCTTGCATTGTGTTTTACTTGACTTTTATAATAATTTGAATATGAAATCCAATGCTAGAAATCATGATTCAGCTTATTGTAACTTTATTAAATTTGATGAACTTTTTCTTAAATTGTTGATATGGTAAATTCGATCATCACTATACCTAATCACGAATACATTGCTAAGACCGTTATTCTTGGGATACTGGGGTTCCATACTTGAGTTGAAGATCGCTTTAAAGATTTGTTGAGACACTTGAGCAATGGGGTTCTTGAAGGCTATTGAATTATTTCATTGTGTAAGAGTTGTGATTCTCGTTCATGTGGTTTGTTTTGCTTAACCACTCTTCTCGATGTTATTCGTGCTTCTTGTTTTACTGGTCGTTGATGTATGTATTCATGCTTGGTGAGGAAGAGTGTAAAGCATGTATGGTGATGTCGTGCAATTGTTATATATTATAATGTGAGGAAGAGTATAAAACATAAAGGGTGATGTCGTGTCATTTCAAATACATTATTATGCACGAAGAATAATGTCGTACCATTTTATTTACATTATCATGTAGGAACGAGAGTGAGAGTACGAAGGGTGATGTTATGCCATTGTATTTACATGATCATGTGAAGGCGAGAGTAAAAGCACGAATGGTGATGACATGCCATTGTTTTTATATTATCACATGTTCATGGCACGAAGGGTGTTTCTATGCAAGCGGGGATGAGAGACATGGATTGTAATATATTTTCCTTGTGTATTCATTTATGCCTTTATCTTGAGTTGTTGCTATTGCACACATATTTTCTATGATACTTATGGTTCTCACATCTTTGCATTTTACCTTATTTACTATTGTTCTATTTGTTCCTTCTATTTGTTACTTATTATAATGTTCATGTCTATCTTATTATTTGTTATACGTATATCTATGTCTTTTTCTCGTTTGTTGTGATTTCACCTAAACTTTCTACCTCACTAGCCGTTGAAATCTATGTTCTTCTACTTTACTTGTAGTCACTATTTTTGTGCCTCCTATTACTATTTTCAATACGCTTCCGACTTGTTTAGTGCTACTATCTGTGTATTGTCTACTTCGTTGTTACTATAATTAGCATTTGTTTTATCTTATTGGTATTGTTATACATATACTTGATGAGACTGAGATAAATGCACGAAGGGTATTGCTGTGCGAATCAATTTGTCCTACATATACTAATTTGGTGAGGATGAGATAACTCCAAAACGGGTGTTTCTGTGCTATTTGAGTTGCTTTCTTGAACAGATTCCTCATACTGTGAAGTTCGTGAATTAACTATTTTTGTTTAGTGGTTATCGCTTTAAGAAAATGATTGGTTGTGATATTGTGAGAAGTGGCCGTGATTTCTTTTTGCAATCATACTGCTTCATATATTTGTTCTTGTGCTCTTCTCATTTATTTGTGGTATTTTTTCTACTGTAAATCTACTACACTGGTCATATTTGTTTTGACTTAAAAACCTCGTCATTGTTTCACCGAGGTTAGTCAAGATACTTACTAAGTACATAGGGTCGGTTGTACTCATACTACAATTTTGCATGTTGCGTGCAGATCTTGGAGTTGTATAGCTATGGAAGACGAGCCTTGCATTGAAGACGTATTTGCACTCCAGATTCCCGCCACCAATTGTTTTTAGTAGTTTAGGGTTTATATTTTTATTTATGTAAATTTCGAATATATGATGTATTTTTTCTCAAACTGAAATTGTAATCTTATTCGTAGTCGCTCGTGACTTGTACTATCGGTCTTTGGGATATTGTATGGAATTCAGTAATATCATTTGTTGACCATTTTTATTTTATTAGAATTGTAGTGACTACTCTTAGGCTTACCTAGAGGGTTGGATTAGGTGTCATCACGACTAGGTGGATTTTGGATCATGACATAAAGTAAAAAAACATAAACAAAAAAATTAGCACTACTTTGTATACATTAACAAGAGTATAAAGATGGATCACCATCATAGCAGAAGGTAGAAATGATGAATTCAACAAACATGACATACATTATTTTCTGCAGGAAAAAAAGGAGCTGGTTAGTTTTGAATCCTATACTATATTATTATTTTAATTTGGTGGTTCTGCAAATTTGACCTGGAATCCTGCTAGAACTGTATCAGCCAGTTGTAAAAGAATGAGAAAAATTGCTGCAATAAATGCAACAACAGTCCATGGGGTATTAAAATGAGTGTTCTTCCACTCAGCAATCCATACTTTGCCTTTGTTATTGTAATGATCCTCAATTTTGTGTTTCACAACAATAAAGGCATGAGGATTTGGCACCAAATCTGTTGCTATCTCATTGAAGAGATTTGCTACTTCTTGATCACTTCCAAGAAAGTTAAGTAGTATACCTTTTGATCTCAGCTCCTTCACATCTTCAGCATGATCAATTAGTGAATCCATCAGGCAAATATAAGATGTAACTCCAAAGTCATCTGGTGTATCAGGGCATGCCTCATATGCAACCAAGTTTAATAGCTCCGACTTGGTCGAATCATCTATCGTTATAGGTGGAAGTGTTAAAAGAGCTGAGAAACGGAATGAATTGAACTTAATGTCTGAAAGACAACGTCTCTTTCCACACTCGAAATGGATTCCTGCTCTGCTCAGCTCCCTAGCTGAACGATACGAGCACCACCCACTCCTTCCATTGCTTTCGCCTTTTGAGAAAGCTTTCGGGTCTATGAGTTCCATTCTTAATATCTCGAGGAGATGAGCAGGAACCTGATTTTTGGAGCTTTCGTCTTGGGTAAGGGAAGGCTTTTCTCTTTCAGAATTCTTGAAAAAGAAATCAAGAAATAAATACTCGATAGTTTGAATTAATCCATGGCTTTGAAGATCAGGCTTTGCATGTGCACTCGAGATGAACTTTTTGATCATCTCCATTCCTTCATCTTTCTTGAACCTACAGGTCATTAACACATGCAGGACTTCAAAAGGTAACTGATTTTCAAGTAAGAAAAGATCACGACGAATGAAAGCTATATTATGGCTCTTCATCTGCAGCTGCTTATAGCTGTCGCTATTGACAAGGCAGTAAATATATTGGAGAATGAAACAGCCATCCAAGAACATCAACTTTGCAAACTCCTCGTCGCTGTAATATTTAGTTATGTCCTCAGCATAGCAGTCCCTAGCACTGGGCACAATGTCCTTGACCCTTGTGTAAAGTGCATCAATAGATATCGATTTTGCTTTGCTACTTTCTTTAGCAAACTGATTTGCCAGTAACACCTTATACTTTTCCATAGGTTGAAGCCTGGATTTTCCGTGGTGAAATGGACCGAGAGCAACCACGAGGGGCTCACAGCACCTAATATTTGATTCACTCTCGCGATGCATTTTGGGGACCATCTGCATCTTTGACTTCTCGCATGAGCCAATGGCTGCTGGGGAATTCTCCAAAGAAGATAACCATTTTCTCTCATTTTCGCTGATTTCATAAGAATTTGAGTATGATTCTTGATGGAGTGTAATGCTCCATTCTTCTGGATTAATATCAGCAAACTTTTCACTACCGACGTTCCAACCTTCTTCTCTAGCAGGTTGTTTATCCATTTTCTCTTTATAATATATGTAAAATTGTTGAGCATTAACATATGCATTTAAACTTGGTTATAGGGCTAGTGAAAGAATAAAGTATTTCTTTTACTTTAGGATAGGTGATTTCTCTTCATTGCCAAGTCAGGTATTTCAACATGCTTTTTCGGCTCTCTTTATAAATAGTCACGAAAAAAAAGAAGCAAGAAATTTCCATCTTTGTTCATTCCAAACAGCAAGCTTCCAGCTCTCACTTTAATTGCTGGCACTACGGTCTACAGGAACGTGTAAAGATATTCACATCTCTAATTGCTTTAAAATTTCTTAGGCCAAAGACAGTACAACTTGGTCTTTTTTGTGAGAAGATATGTCCTGTTTGAGGAACACATTATACTACTACTTATTACACTCTCGTACAGTAACTAAATCCATTTGTATGGTGTCGAATTTGATCAATAACGTCCATAGACTAACACGACCAATCGTCGAACATGAACAAGCCAAGATAGAAGCACGACTCAAGGGCAGTGGGAGGAACGACTCCATAATCCCGTCGGCCCCTCTATAGCGTGTACTTAATCTTTATTCTTTAATATTTCAAGAAGGATCCGCTACTACAAAAAGGGGATCCAAGCATTGTAAGGGGGAGGAGATAATTTTTTCCAAACTCTTGTTCTCTCTCATCTCGCTAACATTCTCGCTCTCTATCTCCCTCCATCTCACATACTGTGACGGGTAAAAATGGGGTATTAAGAATATCCTAGGGTCTTATTATTTTCGATTGCGATTTACCCCTTCTTTTTTTTTTGATTGAGTTGCTTAGAAAGTGTTCGATAACTTTTGAATCAAACAATTTGGCGCCATCTGTAGGGATTTCGATGATCGGAATCATAGTTCACGTCTAGGATGCCAAAAACAACAATCATTGTCCTTCAGACTCCATAGAAACTAACAAATGGCAGAGAAAGAATCAAGGCTGAAAATGATAGCAGATGTCGCAACCAACCTCATAGGCCCCCTCAACGAAGCCGGTAGAGAAAATACCACGAATACAACACCCACTAGTGTACCGGAGGGGGAGATCTCACCCTCTTCATTCGAAGATCTGACGATTTTGTATGAAAAAGGGGCCTCTGCATCTGTAACCAAGGAAACACCCCCGGTAGTCAAAAACGATACTAGAGGAATGGTTGACAAACACTCTAAATAGCATGCTCGAGAAACCACCTCAAGGAAATATTAGAGAATCGTAAACGGCATATATCGCTACCACCACCGGCTAGCCCAGTGTTGTACGAACAAACAACGCCCACATCGATACCAACGCCACTAATGATGCACTCGCAACCATCCTTAAGAAAATGGAAGAAATGGATAATGAAAACAAAGAGCTTCGTGATCAAATGAAAGAGCACCAGAAAATGGTAGACAAAATTCCTGGCGCCCCTAAGCTACTGCCGAAACGCGATGTGGGAAGGTTCGACGAAGAACCGTTAGTGAGGAAGTTTCCCCTCACCCAATCACAAAAATCTTCAAGATGCCACCATACTTGAGAAATATGACGGGACCATGGATCCGGAAGACCATCTGATCCATTATGTGACCGCGTAAAAGACAATGACCTATCAAAAACACAAATACCGTTCGTGCTGCTGAAAAGGTTTGGTGAAACTTTGAGAGGAGGGCGTTAACGTGGTACTCTCAACTACCAGCTAGATCAATATCAACGTTCGAAGAAACAGACAAATTCGCCACCGCTCATGCAGGAGCAAAGAAGGCTGAAGCTAGGGTCAACGATATATTTGCAATCAGGGAAACAACGGGTGAAGGACTCAAGGACTTCCTGGCCCGATTAAACAGGGTAAGAATGGAACTGCCAAACATATCAGAAGGAATGGCAGTCGCAGCTTTCCAAAACGGGCTGAACAGAGACGGGTCAAGAGCAACCAAGAAGCTGCTCAGCCGACTCATAAAGTATCCCCCCACCACATGGAAAGAGATCCATAATGCCTATTGCGCAGAAGTAAGAGCAGACGAAGACGATCTTAACGGTCCAACCCAACGACTAACGTCAGCACAGTCAGAGATAAAGAGGGATTGATGCAACGATGGCCGACGAGAACAACCCCCATGCTTCAATAGAGAAAGGCATCAGCCCTACGTCAGAACTCCCAATCCACCTCCTCCGAGGCACCCAGACGTTGTGCAGCGACATGTCTTCCCACTTCGAAATGAAAAAGGTATGCCCCCATTATTATCTGCCCGTAACTTTTGTGTCTCCCCTTCAGAAATATTGTAATCACTGGAGAAGCTAGGCACAAAGGTGGAGTAGCCGCAAAAAATGAAATTAGATCCTAGTGCAAGGAGGTCAAACTTCCTATGCGAATTCCATGAGGAAAGAGGACACAAGACCGAAGACTGCATAGGTCTACGACATAAGGTAGTCAGAATGCAGAACCAAGGATACCTGAAGGAGTTGCTTAGCGATAAGGGAAAGGCTAATTTCGCTAGTGGATGCGACCAGTCCTAAGGACCACCAAAACTACCTTCTCCAGCACGCACCACCATATAGATAATCGCTGGCGGTGGTGATGACTCAGCAATCAACCACGTAAATTTCACCACCACAGACAAGTTGAAGCACACGATCGATCATGAATGCTATGATGACTTTGAAGACAGTATCTCATTCGATAAGTCTGATACCGACGGTTTGTCTTTTCCTCATTATGATGTTTTAGTTATAACTTTACGTATCGTTGATACTGATATGAAAAGAATCATGGTAGACGACAGAAGAGGAGCTTGTATTGTCCATCCAAGAGTCCTCATGCAAATGAGGCTCAAAGATAAGATAATACCGCATTGCATAACACTAACGGGTTTTAACAATGTAGTAGAGCAAACCTCCGGAGAGATATCATTGCTAGTCTTGGCAGGGGAGTTACGCTGGAAACCAAATTCCACGTCATGAATCACGAAACAGCTTACAATTATATAATAGGGCGTCGTTGGATACGGTCCATGCGAGTGGTTCCCTCGAGCTTTTACTAGGTAATCAAATTTCCTACCCCTTGGGGAATATTTAGTATCAAGGAGAGCCACGTACCGCTCAGGAATGCTACCGGATTGTCCAAGACTGTAAGCATATCAAACAACTAAAGGGAGAAAGCGGGGAAGCATAGCAATCAGCCATGTCCCGAACTAAAATCAACCTGAAGGCTGAAGTCACCAGGGACCCAGATGTTATAGAAGCATGCAAAGCAACAGTCGAGAACCTCGACCCGGTCCAGCTGGATGACACTGATAATTCAAAGAAAGCCTACATCGGGCACAACCTCTCTGACCCAAGTAATACAACGAATTCTTAACTTACCATACAGATTTATTTGCTTTCTCTCATTCATATATGCCGGGAATCCCAAATGACATCACCACACATAAGCTGAACGTCGACCCACTCTATCCGCCCTTACGGAAGATAAGAAGGAAATTCAACTCTGAAATCAACAAGGCAGCCAATGAAGAAGTGGACAAATTACTAGCCAACGGTTCCATTATGAAATAACCACATAGGTTGCTAATGTCGTCGTGGTTAAAAAGAAAAACGGGAAATGGAGAATGTGCGTGGACTTCACCGAACTAAACAAGGCATGCCCATAAGACTCCTTCCCACTACCCCACATCGACTAGCTGATCGACGCAACCGCAGGGCATGAACTGCTAAGTTTCTCGGATGCCTACTCCGGCTGCAATCGGATCCTGATGGCCGAAGAGGATCAAGAGAAGACGACTTTCATCACTCACCAAGGGACGTACTGCTATAAAGTGATGCCCTTCGGACTCAAAAATGCGGGAGCAACATACCAAAGGTTGGTCACCAAGATGTTCAAGGAACATCTCGGCAAGACAATGGAGGTTTACATCGATGATGTGTTAGTAAAATCGGCAAAAAAGGGGGACCATATCGATCATTTGAAAGATGCCTTCGGGATACTGAGGCAGTACGGGATGAAATTGAACCCAGAAAAATACGCCTTCAGCATGGCCTCAGGAAAATTCCTAGGCTTCCTCATATCACAACGAGTTATCGAAGTCAGCTCGAGTCAGATCAAGGCCATAGACACGATACCTGAGGTTTTGAACAGCAAAAAGCAGGTATAGAAATTGACGGTCCGAATAGCTGCTCTATCAAAATTCATTTCACTGTCCTCCGACAAATGCCACAAGTTTTTCAGCATACTGAGGAAAGATCATGGGTTACAATGCAATGGGGAATGCATCGAGGCCCTAAGGAAACTTGAAGCATATCTATCTTCGCCGCCATTGCTCATCAAAGCAACCCCAGGCGAGTGTTTGCTGGTGTATATGGAAGTGTCCGAAGTTGCTGTCAGCGCAGTCTTCATCCGCGAAAACAAAGGTACTCAATCCCGTATTTACTATATTAGCAAAACTTTAATAGATGTTGAAACACGGTATCCACTGGTCCTGCCTTCACGGAAGCTTAGACCTTATTTTCAATGACATCCCATAAAAGTAATAACAACCTTGCCCCTGAGAAGAATTCTGCATAAGCCTGAACTCTCGGGTAGGCTCGCCAAATGGGTCATAGAGCTCAACGAGTATGACATATCCTACCACCCAAGAACCACCATTAAGTCGCAGGTACTTGCCAACTTTGTCGCCGACTTTAGTGTGGGGATATTGCCAGATGTGGAGCAAGAGGCCTTCCGCGCCTCCACCCATACTGACCTCTAGACTCTCTACTCTAACGGTGCTGTGAATGCCTCAAGATTTGGACTGGGACTCATCCTCAAAGTCCCCGAGGGTGAAATAATTAGCCAGCCATACGATGCCCCGAGATAACTAACAACGAGGCCGAGAACCAAGAGACATGACCCATATAAGAATGACAGCCCAAAAACAACAGGCAGAAAGATATTACAACAAGAAAGCCAAAATAAGATCGTTCAAAGTGGGTGACTACGTCCTCAAAGCCAAAACATTGGCGTCAAAATACCCGAGTGAGGGAAAATTGGGAACCAACTGGGACGGACCATACAAAACCACAGCAACGTCGAACAAAGGAGCATTGCAATGAGAAACAATAGAGCGGAAAACACTCAAAAACAATTGGAACGCCCACCTCAAGCAGTTCCACTTTTGAAAGAAATCTCCTTAGTCGTACTCTTTTATCCTACCCCACGTTTTGTCCCAAGTGGGTCTTCTCGTGGAGTTTTCTCACGAGGCGGCAAAGGGGATACCCGGTTGTATCAGAGTGCAAATTCATCACACCAGTCGACATGGTCTCCAAGCCAATGTAATGAAGGGACTACACTAATTATTTACCATTGTATGAACAGGACGTCTCTATTCTATGAACAGAATGTCTCTATTGTATGAACAAGAACGTCTCCACTGTACGAAAAAAAATCTCCACTGCACAAACAAAAGTAATATCCATTCTACAAACAGGTCTCCACTAAGCAAACACCCTAATGGCTAAGGCCATCGACCTCGTTCGACCATGACGGATAACACGTCGATGACATTCGAAGCAACATCCTAATGACTAAGGCCATCGACATCAGGTTCGACCTCGTTCGACCATGACGGATAACACTTCGACAATAATCAAAGCAACCTCCAAATGGCTAAGGCTATTGACATCAGGTTTGACCTTGTTCGGCAATGATGGATAACACTTCGATGACAGTCAAAGCAACATCCTAATGGGTAAGGCCATGGACATCAGGTTCGACCTCATTCGACCACGATGGATAACATTTCGACGACAGACGAAGCAATATCCTACTGGCTAAGACCATCAATATCAGGTTTGACCTCATTCGACCACGATAAATAACACTTTGACAACAGTCAAAGAAACATCCAAATGGCTAAGGCCATCGACATCAGGTTCGACCTCGTTCGACCACGACGGATAACACTTCAATGACATTCGAAGCAACATCCTAATGGCTAAGGCCATCTACATCAGGTTCGACCTCATTCGACCACGACGGATAACACTTCGATGATTGTCGAAGCAACATCCAAATGGCTAGGGCCATCGACATCAGGTTTGACCTCGTTCGACCACGACAGATAACACTTCGATGACAATCGAAGCATCCAAACGGCTAAGGCCATCGACCTCGTTCGACCACGACGGATAATACTTCGATGACAGTCGAAGCAACATCCTAATGGCTAAGGCCATCGACATCAGGTTCGACCTCATTCGACCACGACGGATAATACTTCAACGACAGTCGAAGCAACATCCTAATGGCTAAGGCCATCGACATCATGTTCGACCTTGTTCGACCACGGTGGATAACACTTCGACAACAGTCGAAGCAACATCCTAGTGGCTCAGGCCATCAATATCAGGTTTGAGCTCGTTCGATCACTACGGATAACATTTCGAAGACAGTCCAAGTGACATCTTAATGTCTAAGGCCATCGACATTGTTCGGAGGCTAAGCATAAAAAAAAACCGAGGAGGAAAAAACAACAAGAAAAAAAGCAACAAAAATGAAGTTTATATCACAGCAAAAAATATATTTTACATTCGACCCCATGAATGGGCCCCATTACATTCCACAAAAATAAAAATAAAAATGTACAAATTTATGGCTGCTCGTCATCTTGCCCGTCATCCTCTAGGCGATAAACATCATTATACCAGAAATCTGAGTCTAGCTGATCGACGTCCTCAAAAGTGCAACCTTCCCCATCAGGGTAGTCGGAATAGTAACCGCACGCTTCATGGGCAATGCAAGCTTCGCACCGTCGCGCTTGAACTTCCTCCTCCATCGCCAGGCCCTCGGCATGAAGCTCTCTATACACGTCAGGTTTCGCCTCTGCAAAAATCCACATCTCATGTGTACTGTAGCACGTACTCTGACCAGACGTGGGCGAGATGAAGAGGGCCGAGAAGGTCGAACTGCATCCTCCAACCTCGGGGGAGCGACCTACCTAAGATCATTTATCCCCTCCATCCTAGCTTCAAGCTCAGCGGTCTAGTCCGCTATCCTCTGTTGGAGGTCGACATTCTCCACTGCTACACCTCGACTGAGCTCAAGCTCATCATTTTTTGCCTTGAGGAGTGCTTCTAATTTGCTTTTACGGCCCACGGCCCTCATCAGCTTGCTGTCCATCTTCTCCAACTCAACCCCCTTACGCTCTAACTAGCCTCCTTCTTTTCAAGCCCCTCGCAAAACACCTAAACTCGGGGTCTTGCTGGAAAAGATCCATCGTTGCTCGATGCTTAGAGCGGTACCTTCGATACTTTTTCACCATCCTGTCAAAAATGGCCGCCTTTTTCTACTCACGGCGTCCCCTCTCCCCCTCCAAAATGAGAGTCTGAAAAGAAAAGCAGAAGTAAAAACGCCATAGGTCAACCTTACAACACACAAAAGAGAAGAGTGAGGGCTACCTGTAAAGCTATGCCGGAAACCCTTCGGGATAGTTCTACATCATTTACGATACTAAGCGTCTTGCTCTCAGGGGCAGCGCATAACAGAGTAAGGGCCGATGCAGCATGTTCGCTATTCAAAAACAAATTGTAAGCCCCAGGAATCACAATATAACGGACGGACCCATTCATCATCATCTCCACATGTGCCCTTCACAAGCTTGTCAACATCCTCTTAGGCAATATAGGAATCTGATTCCTCAACTCCCCTGCCATATCTATCGACTTTGGTCATTGAGCCCCCCTTCATCATCACACAGCGAGCTAGTACCGAGAGCAGCACTCCTCTGATGGGCCGACCTCCTAGATAGGATGGCGTCGGCTATAAACGCAAGTCTAGGCACTGATCGGGATGCCCCCACTTCCTTCATCTTCTGTGGTCACCCACTTGATCGTCTCAAGCCTCCTCATTTTTCTCTCCAATAATTCTTGGCCCTCAGAAGACTCGTCGGCGAGTTGCAAAGCCTATACCGATAACATCGACCCCCTCACAACTGTCGCTGCAGATGCGACTCCCTATAACGGAACTATGGGAGGCCTCCTCGGACAGACTCGCATAATATCTCGCAAGTATCTGAGGTAGTGTTGGACCGCGTGGAAGCAGGAACTACTGCACCTCATCATGTCGCCATGAAGATAGACCAATTAGTAAAACTTGCAAAGCTTGCTAAACAAAGTCAGAAATCTACCTGAAGAGGTTGCGAGGCCATAACACTGCATGAAGGCAGGCCACGTGCGAGTCTCTTCCGCATAAGGCAACAACCCAGCAACCCACTTCTTGAGACCGGTGACGAGCCGGGGCGACTGAGCCATGGCTGCAAAAGAAAAGTTAGAACCGGAATAGTCACAAGTAACGAGGAACTCAATAAATTATAATACTCACGCTTCAAATTCCAGTTCTCTGAGAACCAAGCAGGGTTGGAGACCAGGTGCTCGGCCCTAATATAGAAATACCTACGCCAGAGCACGCGACTAGGTCGGTCATCTATTTGGACCACCAACTCCTTTTTACCACGGCTCCTCACGTGTAGCATGGTCCCTCTCAGGTAACCAGCATTGAACAATTGAAAAAGACGATGGATAGAGACCTCACATCCAACCAGCTCCGTGTACTTGGTCAGCAGCCGAAGTACTTTTAGGGTATATGGTGTTAGTTGAGATGGGCATACGTCATATAAGTGGCAGAGCTCCTCCGCCAAAGGTAAAATATGGAGGTCGTAGCCAATTAAGAAGAGATATTCATAAAAGGTGCAGTATCACAGTCTATGGACATCTATATGATCCCCTCCCCCTGGAATTATCTCCACGTGAGCGGGTATATTGTATTCATACGGAGATCATCTAAATAATTTCGTAGCAACTCAGAAAGTTTCAGAGGCGGCACGGGAGAGTCTTTGTTGAAATCACTTCGAGATAGGAGACGTTTCGGCAACAATGCTTCCACTATAAGAGGGTTGATGTCCTCTTCTTCCTCCCTCTCGCCACCACTAGAAGGAGGCAACATATTCAATGGAGCAGCTTTCAAGACCCTCTCATTATCTCTTCGAGATTTAGGCGTGGTTCTATTCGAGAGAAAATCGCTCGCGGCACAAAGGAGGAGAGGGGAATTTCCGACCAAATGAAAGGTACCAGAGTATGAAAACGGGTGTTGAAAGGTTGGAACTGTGACGACCCAAAGGGTCATTTTCATAATTCTCCTTTTTTTTGCACTTCTGAGGCCTTGAAAACCTCTTATTTGGTTGCCTCAATTTGCGTGCGCCAGAAAATTTTTATGTGAAAATATTTGAGTTTTGTGTTAAAAACTATGAATTTTATAATAATTTTGCTATAGTTTACTTTGGTCAACATTTTGGGCAAACAGACCTGGACTCGTAATGTGACGGTCCCGGAGGATCCGTAAGGAAGTTTGGGACCCGGGCGTTTTCTCGGAATTGAAATTCGAGGTCCCAGGCCCGAGTACGGAACTTTTCTCTGAAATTATTTTCTCAAAATGCTCAAGGAAAAATGAAAATGAAAATTGATCAAAAGTAATGGTATCAGGCTCCTATTTTGGTTTCAATGCCCGGTACAAGTCTTAAATGAGCTTTAAGCGCTATCTATAAAGTTTGGTTGAAAACGGACGTCGTTTGACGTGCTACGGGCTAAAATGAAAATTTTGAAAGTTTTAAACTTTGAAATGAAAAATGATGATTTTGGGGTTTGATTCATTGAATTTGATGTTATTTTGGCGATTTGATCGCTCGACTATTTGATGATATTTTGGCGATTTGATCGCTCGACATGGTTCGTAGGATGTTAATGAGTTAGTATGTGTGTTGGGTCGGGAGCACCGAGGGCTCGGGTGAGTTTCGCATAGGTGTCGGAGTGGTTGGACTTAGAAAATCTGAAATTTTATTTGTTTTCTTTGAATTCTCTTTGGTTCTTTCACATTTTGAAGGGTTTTAATTCATCTTCCTCAAAAAAAAACGACCAGCAGCCTTCTCCTTCATTGAAGAACCCTACATCAAATTACCTCCTAAAGAATTAACTCCTTCAACTCCATCAAAAAAAGCCATGGAAATCAACCTTAAACTTAGCTAAAGAAAAACAAAAGAAAATCCAGTCTCGCAGCAGCAGCGAGCTACTCCTTCGTCTTCATCGTCCGTCGTCCAGCGACCACCCTCCCCCTCACCTGTCCGTTGACCTTTCAGCTCGAGCAGCAGCAAGCAACAAGCTGTTGTTGCTTCATTTGCCGTTCAGCTCGAGCTGCAGCAAGCAAGAGCTGCCTTGCTTCACCATCTTCTTTATCGTCCAGCAGCAAGCAGCAAGCAACAGCTCGAGTTCATCGTCCTCTCTTCGTTGTCCAGCTGAGCAGCAACATCAACCATCCGCTACTGTTGCTTCACCATTTCTACGCCGCTCGAACCAGCTCTTCTCCCTCTCTTAAAACACACCCAGCTGGCCGAAAGCTTCAGTGGAAATCAGTGTTTGCTCCTTCCTTATGGTAACAATTTGAGCTCTGAATTTCTATGCAAAATTGTTCAGAGAGATTAGTAATTTAAGCTTGAATTGCATACACTATTTTATTAAAGACTACTTTGAACATAAACACCAAAAGGGGTTGAAATCTGCTACAGCTAGCTGCGTTTTAGGGGATTGGAAGCTCATATGTGAATATTTCTAGTTTATTTCTATTTTGTTTAAACTTTTGGAGTACATGAGACATTCCAATAAGTTGTGAGGATTGGATGTTTTTCTGAAGAGAAACATGTCTCGCTCCATAATCTTGTCATCTTTTTACATAAATCGTATATGCTGTTCCATTTTGGTAAACTTTTGAATTTGGCTACTTCTTTGCAATTTGTCATTAAACTTCACTCGTAGATTGTATTCAAACAAGCAAATTGACGTTGTTCCGTTTCATTCCACTATTCGTTAACTCCATATTTGAACTCGTGGGGCTATGGGTGATTTTTGGTCCGAGCCTCGAGTTTGGACCATGTGGGTCCGGGGTCGGATTTTGGTAATTTTGGAAGAAAATTAGGAAATGCATTTCTAGGCTATGGGATTATGTTTTTGGATCCTTATTGATAATATTGAACCTAATTATGCCTAGATATCGATGTTTCGAAGTTGGATTCTAGAGGAAAGGCGATTTTAGAGCTTTGATTTCTATTTCTGGATCGACGTAAGTGTTTGATCTAACCTTGGCTTGAGTGAATAGGATTAGGATGTTATTTCCTACATGCTAATTGTGGAGTCGGTGTATAGGCATGGTGATAGTTATCTATGCACCCGAGTCCAGCATGACCGTGGGTCCTAAATTATTTATATTCGAATAATATGATATGAACTTCATGATTGTGTTGAGAAATCTATACTCTAAAGATGATTACTATTTGTTGAGAAAGGTTAATGAAGTAATTGTTGTGCTTGAAAATTTTGGAGCATTGGCTCGACTTAGAATTGGTTGGCGGCTAAATGCTTAAAACATAGATTTTGTGATCCTTTCCCTTGCCGGGATCTATGTATTGAATTCTCCCTTGCAGGGATATATGGTCTGTTAGTTATGTTTTATCGAGGATCGGATTGCACACCGCAACGGTATTAAATGTTGAGGATCGAGTTGCACGCCTCAACGGAGTATGAAATAAGTATATTGTGCCTATGTTGAGCTAATCGGTGTTTCTTATCAGTTGTTAATTGCTCAGTTTCGATTCTTATTAGTTGTTTTCATTATTAGAATTGTCGTACCCGCCACAGCATGTTTCCCCCTTTTAGCTGTTTAAATTCAATATATTTTTGCCTAGTATATATATGTTTTGCACATGTGTTTGTGGTAGGTCCTGTCTAGCCTCATTATTACCTCGCCGAGGTAAGGCCAGACACTTACCAGCACATGGGGTCTGTTGTGTTGATGGTACACTTCTATGCCTTTTTGTGCACAGATGAGGGAGCAGCTTACGGACCACCGCAGTAGTAGAGTTGGGAGCTGCCCTTCAGTCCAGACTTCGAGGTAGCCTTGCTTGCGTCCGCGGGCCCGGAGTTTCTCTTATGCTTATTTCAGTTTGTTCTACTTTGTATCGAGACAAATATTTTTTATATTTCTTTCAGACTTTTTCCCTAGTAATTCATAGTAGTCCATGAGCAGCGACACTAGATACTGGGTAGTAACATATGTTGAGATTTGGTATATTCTGGTTTCAGATATTTATGCACTTAAAAGTCTTCTGCGTCAAGTATTTAATTCAGTTTATTATATTATTTTAAATGAGAATTTGTGAAAAGTATGAATGTTTTGGCTTGCCTAGCTTCGACAGTAGGCGCCATCACGACTCCGGATGGTGGAAAGTCCGGGTAGTGACAAGTTGGTATCAGAGCACTAGGTTACTTGGGTCTCACAACTCACGGACAAACATGGTAGGGTCTGAAGGATCGGTACGGAGACGTCTGTATTTATCCCATAGAGGCTATAGAGTTAGGAAAATTTTCACTTTGTTCATTCTTGTCGTGCGATTTTGTTTCTCAAATACTGATTGACGTTCTACTCTGTTCTTTCGCAGATGGCGAGAACTCGAGCTTCCTCTTCTACTGCGCAGCAGCCCGAGCCCCCAGCGCAGCTACTATCAGGGGCAGAGGTCGAGGCGGGGGAAGAGGTTAGCCCCGAGGAGCAGTCCCTGAGGTGGAGCCTCATATTGACTATGATGAGGAGGAGGTTCCAGCTCCCGTGGGCCCAGCTCAAGTCCCAGAGGGTTTTGTAGCTACTCCAGTGCTGCAGGACGCATTGGTCCGACTGGTAGGCTTCATTGAGGGTATTTCTAGAGCGGGTCTGCTTCCCGTATCTCCAGCCACATCTCAGACCGAGGGAGGAGTTCAGACTCCAGCGACCCGTACTCTGGATCAGATGGCTCCCCAGATTCAGGTTCCCGCAGTGCAGCCACTGTGCCAGTCCCGCCAGTTGTGCCAGTTTATCCAGTTGTTGCGGGCCAGTCTAATGATAGTGCGGCTATGTCCGCGGATGCTTTATGGAGGCTTGACCGTTTCACCGGGCTCTTTACTCTCACCTACAGTGGTACGCCTTCATAGGATGCTCAGAATTTCTTATTCAGTTGTCATGACGTCCTTCGGACCATGGGTATATTGAAGACCAATGGGGTCGATTTTGCCACTTTTCGACTGGCTGGATCCGCCAAGACTTGGTGGAGGGATTTCTGTTTAGCTAGACTAGTAGGGTCACCAGCCTTGACCTGGGATCAGTTCTCGGAGCTATTTATGGGGAAGTTTCTCCTCGTTACTCAGAGGGATGCCCTTCGCAGGCAGTTTGAACGTCTATAGTAGGGATCTATATCAGTTACTCAGTATGAGATGCGGTTTATGGATCTTGCACGACATGCTATTGTGATACTCCCCACTGAGGGAGGGAAAGTTAGGAGATTTGTTGATGGATTGATCCAGCCGATTCGGGTTCAGATGGCCATGAGTGCCGGTAGTGAGTTATCGTTCCAGGAGGCAGTAGATGGTGCTCGCTGTATAGATATGGCACTTGCACATTGTTGTGGTCATGTGTCTGATAAGAGGCCCTGACACTCTGGTAGATCCAGCGGTACCTCATTTGGAGGTAGGGATTCCTATGGTAGAGGCCATCATTCGGGGCCCTTTCAGTCAGCTCTCCAGGCTTCTCATAGTGCCCCAGGCAGCAGTGGTTCTCGACCTTATTACTCTGATTAGTAGCCTATCGGTGCACCGCCACTTCAGAGTTTCCGAGGTGGTCATTCAGGTCAGCACGGTCAGTCTCAGTCCTCTTAGTTGCAGCATTCAGACGGGTGTTATGGGTGTGGTGATCTTAGCCACATCAGGAGGTATTTCCCGAGGTTGTGAGGTGCTCGGCAACAGGGTCCCCGACCCATGATTCAGGCACCACCTGCCCCATAGCTTGCCCACTCAGCTAGAGGCGGGGGTAAGGGACATAGAGGTGGAGGTAGAGGTCCTAGAGGTGGAGCTTAGGCCGCTAGAGGTAGGGGTCATCCAACAGCAGATTATCCTAGGGATGCTACTAAGGGTGGGGCCCAGCCCCATTGTTATGCTTTTCCATCCAAGCCAAAGGATAAGGCGTCAGATGTTGTGATCACATGTACTTTTCTGGTCTGCGATAGAGATGCTTCTGTGTTATTTGATCCTGGATCTACGTACTCTTATGTGTCGTCACATTTTGCACCCCATATAGTTATGCCTAGTAAGGCCTTGGGTAGTCCTATTTATGTGTCTAGACCAATGGGAGATTCTATAGTGGTGGATCAGGTTCATCGCTCTTGTGTTGTGGTATTCAGGGGTCTTGAGACTCGTGTCGACCTATTGCTATTGGATATGGTGGATCTCGATGTCTTATTAGGAATGGATTGGTTGTCCCCTTATCATGTGATCTTGGATTATCATGCTAAGACCGTAACCTTGGCGTTGCCAGACATGCCTCGATTAGTGTGGAGAGGGACCCCCGGTCATACCACTCGCAGCGTTATTTCATATATGAAGGCTCGGCGCATGGTCGAGAAGGGGTGTCTATCTTATCTGGCTTATGTTCGCGACTCCAGCGCTGAGGTCCCGTCTATTGATTTTGTTCCTATTGTTGGGGAGTTCCCCGAGGTTTTCCCTTCATATCTGTTGGGCATGCCGCCCGACAGGGATATTGATTTCTGTATTGATCTGTCGCCGGGCACTCAACCTATTTCCATTCCACCGTATCGCATAGCGCCGCCAGAGTTGAAAGAGTTAAAAGATCAGCTTCAGGACTTGCTTGAGAAGGGTTTCATTAGGCCCAATGTTTCACCGTGGGGGCACCAATGTTATTTGTGAAGAAGAAGGATGGTTCTATGAGAATGTGCATTGATTATCGGCAGTTGAACAAGGTGAAGATTAAGAACAAGTATCCATTGCCGAGGATCGTTGATCTATTTGACCAACTTCAGGGTGCGAAGTTGTTTTCAAAGATTGATTTGAGATCGGGTTATCATCAGCTGAGGATTAGGGCATATGATGTCCCTAAGACGGCATTTCGTACTCTGTATGGGCACTGCGAGTTTCTGGTTATGTCATTTGGGCTGACTAATGCCCCAGTGTTCATGGAGTTGATGAACAGAGTGTTCAGGCCTTATTTGGATTTGTTTGTGATTGTATTCATTGACTACATCTTCATATACTACAGCAGTCGGGAGGAGCATGAGCAGCACCTCAAAGTGGTTCTTCAGACTCTGAAGGATAATCAGTTGTATGCCAAGTTCTCGAAGTGCGAGTTTTGGTTGAGCTCAGCCGCATTCCTGGGTCATGTTGTATCAGCAGAGGGTATTCAGGTGGACTCGAAGAAGATAGAGGCGGTCAAGAATTGGCCTCGGCCAGCTTCAGCTACAGAGATTCGTAGCTTTTTGGGGTTAGCTGGTTACTACAGGCGTTTCGTGGAGGGATTTTCATCCATCGCAGCCCCGATGACTAGATTGACCCAGAAGGGTGCCAAGTTCAGGTGGTCATATGAGTGTGAGGCGAGCTTTCAAAAGCTCAAGACAACTCTGACTACAGCACCGGTATTGGTTTTGCCCACGGGATCTGGGCCTTATACTGTTTATTGTGACGCCTCCCGCATCTGGCTTGGCACAGTGTTGATACAAAACGGTAAGGTCATAGCATATGATTCGAGGCAGTTGAAGATCCACGAGTAGAATTATCTAGTTCATGACTTATAGTTGGTAGCCATTATTCATGCCTTGAAGATCTGGAGACATTATCTTTATGGTGTGACGTGTGAGGTATACACGGATTACAAGAGCCTTCAGTACTTGTTCAAGCAGAAAGAGTTGAATCTGAGATAGTGAAGGTGGTTGGAGTTGCTAAAAGACTATGATGTTTCTATTTTATACCACCCGGGGAAGGTCAATGTGGTGGCCGATACATTGAGTAGAAAGTCCGCCAGCATGGATAGTCTTGCATATATTCCAGTCAGCCAGAAACCGCTTGCCTTGGATGTTCAGGCCTTGGCCAATAGATTTGTGAGATTTGATATTTCTGAGCCCAGCAGAGTGTTAGCTTGCACGGTTGCTCGTTCGTCATTGATGGAGCGTATCCGAGAGCGGCAATTTCATGATCCCCATTTGTGTGTCTTGAGAGACACGGTGCAGCGGGGAGGTGCCAGGGAGATGACTTTGGGAGATGATGACGTATTGAGGTTGAAGGAGCGCATTTGTGTGCCCAATGTTGATGGTATTCGAGAGTCAGTCTTAGCGAAGGCCCACAATTCTCGGTATTCTATTCACCCGGGCGCCGCGAAGATGTTATAAGATCTGAGACAGCATTATTGGTGGCGTAAGATGAAGAAAGACATTGTTGCATATGTGTCTTGTTGTCTGAATTGTCAGCAGGTTAAGTACGAGCATCTTAGGCCCGGTGGGTTATTTCATAGGATTGAGCTTCCCGAGTGGAAGTGGGAGAGAATCACCATGGATTTTGTTACTGGCCTTCCGATGACTCGGAAGAAGTTTGATGTTATATGGGTTATTGTTGATAGGCTCACCAAGTCAGCGCATTTTATACTGGTTCCCACCATCTATTCATCCGAGAGATATGCTGAGATTTATATTAGAGAGATCGTTCGCCTTCATGGGGTGCCCATATCTATTATTTCGGATCAGCGTCCGCAGTTTACCTCGCATTTCTGGAGAGCAGTACAGTATGAGTTGGGCACCCAAGTCCAGTTGAGTACAACATTTCACCCCCAGACGGACGGTCAGTCCGAGAGGACCATTCAGATTCTTTAGGATATGCTCCGAGCCTGCGTTATTGATTTTGGAGGCTTGTGGGACCAGCTCTTGCCTTTACCAGTGTTTGCCTACAACAACAGCTACCAGTCCAGTATTCAGATGGCTCCGTGTGAGGCAGTATCGGTCCCCAGTCGAATGGTTTGAGCCGGGGGAGGCTCGGTTATTGGGTACATATTTGGTACAGGAGGCCTTTGATAAGGTCAAGATCATTCTGGACAGAATTTGGTCGGCTCAGTCTAGGCAGAAGAGTTATACAGACCGTACGATCAGGGATGTTTCTTTCATGGTTGGTGAGCGAGTATTGCTCTGTGTGTCACCTATGAAGGGCGTGATGAGATTCGGGAAGAAGGGCAATCTTAGACCAGGGTATATTGGCCCATTTGAGATTCTTGACCGTGTGGGGAAGGTGGCTTATAGGCTTGCCTTGCCGCCTAGCTTATTAGTCGTGCATTCGGTTTTCCATGTATCCATGCTTCAGAATTATCACGGTGATCCCACCCACGTGTTAGATTTCAGTACTATCCAATTGGACAAGGATCTGTCATATGAGGAGGAGCCGGTAGCTATTTTAGACCGGCAGGTTCGACAGTTGAGGTCGCGGAGTTTTTCTTCAGTGCGTGTTCAGTGGAGAGGTCAGCCTCCTGAGGCATCGACCTTGGAGTCCGAGTTTGATATGCGGAGCCGTTATCCCCATCGATTCCCCGACTCGGGTATATCTTTCTTTTGTCCGTTCGAGGATGAACGGTTGTTTTAGAGGTGGAGGATGTGACGACCCAAAGGGTCATCACCGAATTCTCCCTTTCTTTGCTATTTAGAGGCCTTAAAAACCTCCTATTTTTTGTCTTGATTTGCGTGCGCAGTCCGGGAGCGAAGCTGGAAAATTTTTATGTGGAAATATTTGAGTTCTATGTTAAAAACTATAAATTTTGATAATAATCCTGCTATAGTTGACTTTGGTCAATATTTTGGGTAAACGGACCCAGACCCGTGATGTGACGGTCCCGGAGGGTCCGTAAGGAAATTTAGGACTCGGGCATATTCCCGGAATCAAAATCTGAGGTCCCAGGCCCGAGTACAGAATTTTTCTGTGAAATTATTTTCTGAAAATGCTTAAGGAAAAATGAAAATAAAAATTTATCAAAAGTAATGGTATCGGGCTCGTAGTTTCGTTCTGACGTCTGGTACAAGTCTTAAATGAGCATTAAGCGCTATCTGTAAAAGTTTGGTTGAAAACGGACGTCGTTTGACATGTTTCGGGCTAAAATGGAAAATTTGAAAGTTTTGAACTTTGAAATGAAAAATGATGATTTTGGGGTTTGATTCATTGAATTTGATGTTATTTTGGCGATTTGATCGCTCGACTAGGTTCGTACGATGTTAATCAGTTAGTATGTGTATTGGGTCGGGAGCCCCGAGGGCTCGGATGAGTTTCGGATAGGTGTCGAAGTGTTTGGACTTATAAAATCTGAAATTTTATTTGTTTTCTTTGAATTCTCTTTGGTTTCACATTTTGAAGGGTTTTAATTCATCTTCCTCAAAACAAAACAACCACCAGCCTTCTCCTCCATTGAAGAACCCTACATCAAATTACCTCCTAAAGAATTAACTCCTTCAACTCCATCAAAAAAAAACCATGGAAAATCAACCTTAAACTTAGCTAAAGAAAAACAAATGAAAATCCAGTCTCACACCCAGCCCTTCCAGCCCGAGCAGCAGCAGCAGCGAGCTGTTGCTTCGTCTTCATCGTCTGTCGTCCAGCGACCACCCTCCCCCTCACCTGTTCGTCGACCTTTCAGATCGAGCAGCAGCAAGCAACGAGCTGCTGTTGCTTCATTTTCCGTTCAGCTCGAGCTGCAGCAAGCAACAAGGTGCCTTGCTTCACCATCTTCTTTGTCGTCCAGCAGCAAGCAACAGCTCGAGTTCAGCGTTTTCTCTTCGTCGTCCAGCTGAGCAGCAACGTCAACCATCCGCTGCTATTGCTTCACCATTTCTACACCGCTCGAACCAGCTCTTCTCCCTCTCTTTAAACATACCCAGCTGGCCGAAAGCTTCAGTGGAATACAGTGTGGAAATCAGCGTTTGCTCCTTCCTTGTGGTAACAATTTGAGCTCTGAGTTTCTATGCAAAATTGGTCAGAGAGATTAGTAATTTAAGCTTGAATTGCATACACTATTTTATTAAAGAGTAGTTTGAACATAAACACCAAAAGAGGTTGAAATCTGCTACAGCTAGCTGCGTTTTAGGGGATTGGAAGCTCATATGTGAATATTTCTAGTTTATTTCTATTTTGTTTAAACTTTGGAGTACATGAGGCATTCCAATAAGTTGTGAGGATTGGATGTTTTTCTGAAGAGAAACATGTCTCACTCCATAATCTTGTCATTTTTGTACATAAATCGTATATGCTGTTCCATTTTGGTAAACTTTTGAATTTGGCTACTTGTTTGCAATTTGTCATTGAACTTCACTCATAGATTGTATTCAAACAAGCTAATTGACGTTGTTCCGTTTCATTCCACTATTTGTTAACTCCATATTTTAACTCGTGGGGTTATGGGTGATTGAATTTTGATCCGTGCCTCGAGTTTGGACCATGTGGGCCTGGGGTCGGATTTTGGTATTTTTGGAAGAAAGTTAAGGAAATGCATTTCTAGGCTATGGGATTATGTTTTTGGATCCTTATTGATAATATTGAACCTAATTATGCCTAGATATCGTTGTTTCGGAGTTGGATTCTAGAGGAAAGGCGATTTTAGAGCTTTGATTGCAATTTACGGATCGAGGTAAGTGTTTGATCTAACTTTTGCTTGAGGGAATAGAATTAGGATGTTATTTGCTACGTGCTAATTGTGGAGTCGATGTATAGGCATGGTGACAATTATCTATGCACTCGAGTCCAGCATGACTGTGTGTCCTAAATTATTTTTATTCGAATAATATGATATGAACTTCATGATTGTGTTGAGAAATCTATGCTCTAAAGATGATTACTATTTGTTGAGAGAAGTTAATAAAGTAATTGTGGTGCTTGAACATTTTGGAGCATTGGCTCGACTTAGAATTGATTGGTGGCAAAATGCTTAAAACTCAGATTTTGTGATCCTTTCCCTTGTCGGGATCTAAGTATGTATTGAATTCTCCCTTGTCGGGATATTTGGTGTGTTAGTTGTATTTAATCGAGGATCGGGTTATGCCGCAACGGTATTAAATATTGAGAATCGGGTTGCACGCCGCAATAGTAATAAATGTGGAGGATTGGGTTGCACGCCGCAGCGGTATTAAATGTTGAGGATCGGGTTGCACGCCGCAACGGAGTATGAAATAAGTATATTGTGCCTATGTTGAGCTAATCGGTGTTTCTTATCAGTTGTTAATTGCTCAATTTCGATTCTTATTAGTTGTTTTCCTTATTTGAACTGTCGTACCCCCCACAGCATGTTTTCCCCTTTTAGTGGTTTAAATTCGATATATTTTTGCTTGGTATGTATAGGTTTTGCACTGGTGTTTGTGGTAGGTCCTGTCTAGCCTTATCACTACCTCGCCGGGGTTAGGCTAGGCACTTACCAACACATGGGGTCGGTTGTGCTGATGTTACACTTTTGTGTTTTTTTGTGCACAGATCAGGGAGCAGCTTGCGGACCACCGCAGTAGTAGAGTTGGGAGCTACCCTTCAGTCTAGAGACTTCGAGGCAGCCTTGCTTGCGTCCGCGGGCCCGGAGTTTCTCTTATGCTTATTTCAGTTTGTTCTACTTTGTATTGAGACAAACATTTTGTCTATTTCTTTCAGACTTTTGTTGTAGTAATTCATAGTAGTCTGTGAGCAGTGACACTAGATATTGGGTAGAAACATATGTTGAGTTTTGGTATATTTTAGTTTCAGATATTTATGCACTTAAAAGTCTTCTGCGTCAAGTACTTAATTCACTTTATTATATTGTTTTAAATGAGAATTTGTGAAAAGTATGAATGTTTCGGCTTGCCTAGCTTCGAGAGTAGGCGCCATCACGACTCCTGATGGTAGAAAATCTGGGTCGTGACATGAACGTTCTTACAAATGATCAAAGGTCGCATCAGGTTGAACCCTTGGTTGGGAAGAGCCAGAATCAAAGAGACAGATTTTGAACCGGCACGGGAAACCAAACGACAGAGTACCTGTTTCGCTGCCTTGGGAATACATGCAATGATGATGCGTGCGAGTACTGACATCACACAAAGGAAAGGTATTTTGTTTCGACACTCTGACAGTTACGAGTGTTGTCTCCGACCTATCACATCACAGCTTTTGGATAAAGTCAAACTCTCCCTAAACGAGAGCACTGATTCCGTCCATCGAGGATGTACCTCACTGTGACCCCGACGAACGGAGGGACTAACTGTATGGGATTAAATTTGATCAACAACGTCCCTAGACCAACACGACCAACCGTTGAACATGCACAAGCCAAGATAGAAGCACGACTCAAGGGTAGTGGGAGGAAGGACTCCATAATCATGTCGGCCCCTCTATGGCGTATACTTAATCACTATTCTTTAATATTTCAAGAAGGATCCCCTACTATATAAAGGGGATCCAGGCATTGTAAAGAGGAGGAGATATTTTTTACCAACTCTCTTGTTCTCTCTCATCTCTCTAACATTCTCACTCTCTCTATCTCCCTCTCTCGCACATACACTGTGACTACTAAAAACAAGGTATTAAGAATATCCTTGGGTCTTATTATTTTCGATTATGATTTAACTTTTGATTGATTTGCTTAGAAAGTGTTCGATAACTTTTGGGTCAAACATATATGTCCTTCAACAACGTTGTCTCCCCCACACTGTGCACATAACCATAAATTCTAACAAGGAAATTAAAAAAATACTACACTAAAAAATTTCTTATCTATATTATATTAAAAGTATGAACACCTTAATTAAAAGTTAAATTAGTTAAATATTCTTTTAAGTAATATTAGAACCCTAATTTTTTAATAAAAAAATTAACGCCTACAATAGGGCCCAAGCAACGTTTCATACTTTATTAAAAAATACAATTTATAACCATTTTGCAAGGGAAAAGACACATTGAATAGCTAACTCCAAAAGGTGCTACTGTTGATAAAATGATAGGTACCAATCATTGCCGAAATATGACGATATCTAAAGCGGATGAAATACGAGCATTACCTATTTAACAAGTTGTATTGCTTTTTATTGCAAGTTAGATACTATAGGTATAAGTCAAATCCCTATTATTATATGTTTAGATAAATGATTGAGGGTGCGTTGTAAATAAACTTATTTTATTGGTCTGACAATGTTATCTTGTGATATTCTTATAAGATTATCAAAAGTTGTATGTGATATAGATCCACATTGATTATATATAAAATCTTTACTATATACTTTTATCGTATAATTATTTCCTCAAAGCTTTGTTTTTAATAGTATTGATATTATTTTACAAAACTCTATATTACATAATTTAATATACACGTGAAACGCACGTAAATATATATATATATATATATACTAGTTTTAAAGTATACGCTTTGCTCGTGTACCCCATCTTAATGAGTACAATTTTTTTTATACGCACATTAATACTTTTTAGAATATTAAAATAAAAGTTAAAAAAATATAAAATTCTGAAAGTGATGCAACTCAATAAAAGAAGAAATCTTTCACTTCGTGAATATATTCATGCTAAGATTTATTCTAATTTTAAAACATAGGTTATTAGACCTTCTTTTCCGTATCAGTAGCAAAAAAAAACACAACTCTCTAAAATTTAAAGAGTCATCTGAATTTTTCCTTAGGGAGTTATATATTATTGAGTTTATAGTAGAAGATACAAACATGAACCATTTGGCAGAAGACATATTTTTTCCTCAGGAGCAAAATGCAGAATATTCGAGAAAATTGAGTTAAACATGAAAAAATTATACCTCAACGATGTGATTGGCAAAATTTTCATAATTAAATTCAATTTAATATACTATGATATATGTGTCTTCATTATCTTTTCGTTCTCCCCAATTTTTAAAATAACTTTGCCACATCCTACAAGAGGAGGAAACAAGCAAACTTTAAATTTAGTTTCACTATTATTTTTTAAGGTGCCATCTGAAATTCAATAGCAAACATACATGATGGTAACTGAAAATATGAACCAATATCAATTTAAGGAAAAAAATATCAAACAAAGCACAACAACTTAAATTACACAAATTAAAACAGGTTAATGACTTTCTCCACTGAGCCGAGGGTCGATTGGAAACAGCCTCTCTGTCCGTTCGGATAGGGGTAAGGCCCGTCTACATATTACCCTTCCTAGACCCCATCTGGTGGGACTATACTGGGTAGTTGTTATTGTTGTAAAACACGTTAAGGACAAAACATGAAAAATACTTTAAGCAATAAATTGATATATAGGTTTTCACGTAAGCGAAAAGAGACCATAGATACCAATATTCTTTGAAGGACCATACTTGAGCTCCACCATTTGTTTATATATTTAAGATGTTATTTCAGTATCTTCTTAGTATCCTTTTGAATCTTGGCACTAAAAAGTCACTGCTCAGTTAAAATTCTTTTCTATTTTCAGTACATTTCTTACCAATATACCCTACCTATTTTTGTTAAATTATTGGACAAAAAAAAGTGAAAGGCGCTAAGTAGCAAAAAGTAAGAATTAATAGTTAGTATGTGAATTATTAATTAAAGGTATAACCGAAGGCTAACCCAAGTGATATTTTACTTGGTTAATGAATCGAAGCTAAATAGGCCTTGATGCAATAAATGGCAAGTAAATAAATAAGATATAAACTTAAATTCAAATACATGATATTTTTAAATATCAGGGCTTCTTATATAATTTAAAAAAGAAAAAATTAAATAAGCAAAACTTTAATTGATTTTAAATTTCTAACAAATAAAAAGCAATACGATGACTATTTTGTCAAGTATGTATTTTAATATTAAAGGGTAAAAAAGACAAATAATTTCCAATCTATTTTCATATGACTATGTACTTAAAAATAGTATTTTGTTTCTCATATTAATTTAATAATAATAACAATAATTTCCATTCTATTTTCGCCATTAAAGCAAATACTTTAAAGACAAAATCTAATCATGTCTTTCATATGACTTATTAGTGGGATTTGTCATATGTGGGTATCCAATTCGGAGACGGAACTGGGCTTAAATGATTACACACCCACTTAACTGACTCATTTATGACAGCCCAAACCGCTATCAAATAAAAACAAGCTAGTATATCGATTTTGGTTATATTATTAAAGTGCATTTGACGTATTATTGTGAAAGGATAATGGAGAATTCGAGCAACTACTATTTAGGCTTTTAATTTTAGGAAATTACCAGTTATTGATAAGTAGCTCATTATAAAATTTTGTCAATTGATAAAATATTACTAATATTAGTTAAATTAGTCAATTAGCTATCGATAGCAACAAAAAAAAACAATTCTGCTTTGTTTTGAGTAGGTTTTATTGCAATAGATTAGGCACAACTTAAGGAACTTGAATCCCAGTTTTGGGATGATTTCGGTAAAGTTTTGAGGTGGTTTGAATTGAAAATTCGAAGTAAAAGCTGAACATGAAAAAAATGATGTATGTATCACACTGTGTATCATTTGTGTATCACATATGTATCGTATTTGTATCAATTGTGTATCACATGTATATCCATGTATACATGTGTGTGAGATACATGTGCGATACATATTTGATACTTGTGTCACATGAGACTTTTTTGAACTCGATTTAGTTACGAATTTCAATAAAAAAACAGTCCAAATCAACTCCAATCTTCCTCAAATTTTGTATTTTGACTTATCTATATATTTCAATGAATTTCAACTATACCCATTGAAAAAGTTCCTTTTTTATTTAGATTTTTGGAATATTGTATAGATTTTTGTATTTCATCACCTATTTGCTACAATGTCCATGAAATTTCCTTTTCGTCTTGCATATAATGTTGCTAATCACGCTTAAACATATGAAATATAATTTTTTCATATGATTCTTTGATAAAAAGAACTCTATTATTTGGTTTTTTAATTTTTATTGATTAATTTTAATAAATCTATAACTAATGGCTAGAGGTTGGTAAGTTGAAATTTATTTGGGACATTTATGTAAGTTTCCCTTTAATTTTCTATTACGACAGTTGGCTCATGACTAGTATTAAGGCAAGATAGAAAGGGTCAAATTTGCAACCATTGGGCTGTTAGATGTTTTGTTGATTTTTTTATCATATTTGATTTTCATATTTCATGAAGTAAAGGACAATATGTTTATTATAATTGAATTTTTTCTTTTGTAGAAGGAAACTATAATTCTCTTATATTTGGTTAGTCTTTTTTTTTGTAGGAATATGTTTTGACTTCCTTATCATTCAGTAGCATTTATAATGTAGTCATATGGGGTTTGAGAGTCGTGTTTAGGGGGAAGAACTTTATGGAACAAGCCTTAGCGTGTCACTTGTATTTGCCTCTTTGTGAGGTTGTTCTCTCGGTATTTGGTACTTGCTCATCTCTGCCGCAAATGTAGATCAGTTGACCATATTACATTAAATGTTTGTGTCTCTTTTGGTAGATTTCTCTTTTGTTGTCGGACTTATCGTCGTTCAAGGTTTGCTTTACTAGCTTCTGCATGACCTCTAATTATTTCGATCCTAACAAGTAGTATCAGAGCGAGGTTCAAGACAGTTTCATCTTGATGGGTTTAGTTCTAGCCGCAACCTATTTGATGGTAATCATGATTTTTATACGATAAATTTGACCAAAGTATAACTCAAGTTAAGACAAACTTTGTGGTGGAGATTGGGAGATGCGACTTGTTGAAGATTAAGTGATGAAGGTGAATCAAGTTTATTTCGTCAGAAAATCCAGGGCAAGGGGAGAATTTTAGGTGTTGTCCTCATTTTCTTACCATATTTGATATTCATATCTCTTGAAGGAAAGGACAACATATTTAACATAATTAATTTTTTTTTTGTAGAAGAAAATTATAATTCTCCTATATTTGGCTAGTCCCTTTTTGTAGGAATAGGTTTTGACTTCTACAAATTGAGGATCCTTCCTTCTCATTCAGTGGCATCCACAGTGCAGTCGTATGGGTTGTGAGAGTCGTGTTTAAGGGAGAACTTTACGGGACAAGTGTTAATGTGTCACTGGTGTTTGCCTCTTTGTGAGGTTGTTCTCTTGATATTTTATACTCTCTTTTATATAGTGGATTACTCATCTCTGCCATAGATGTAGGCCAGTTGATCGAACCACATTAAAATATTTGTGTCTCTTTTGATAGATTTCTCTTTTGTTGTCTGACTTATCGTCGTTCAAAGATTGACTTTACCAGCTTCCGCATGACACCTGATTATTTTGGTTCTAACATGGGCTGCAATTTTATTATGTGTTTCTAAATATAGAAAAAAGAAAAGTTTTCAAGTGACTTCCAGTTTTACGTCACCCATTGAATTTTTACTTTAAGTAACTCGGTGCACTAACCTCTCGTTATGCGCGGGGTTCGGAGAAGCGCAGGTTAGATATGTATACTTTTCTCTTCTTCTTTACAAACGTTTTCTTCTTTCTGCTTAGAGTTTCTTCTTCTTCTTCTTCATAGTTGCAAAATGAGTTTGTTAAATTTGTTGTTGTTTTGATAATTTTATGATTGAGATTTGTTCATTATACAACAACAACAACTACCCAGTATAGTCCCACCAGGTGGGGTCTGGGGAGGGTAATATGTAGACGAGTCTTACCCCTACCCGAAAGGGCAGAGAGGCCGTTTCCAATCGACCCTCGGCTCAGTGGAGAAAAGGCAAAACAAAAATAAAAACAAAAGCAAAAACAATAGAGCATTAGTAACTCCAGCAGAAATAGCGTAAATAATTATCTAAACATAAGAAACTAAATAAAATAGCATGCAATAATATCATACAGTGACTACCATAACTAACAGTCATAAGGGAGACATAACCCAAAACACAAATCATCTATGGATAGCCCTGCCAAGCCTCACCCAACCCCGGGTGAGGGGTACGAAAAATTCTAGGAGCCCCTATCCTACAACCCTGATACTAGACCTCCAGACTTTCCTATCAATGGTCATGTCCTCGGAAACCCGCATACTAGCCATGTCATGCCTAATCACCTCTCCCCAATACTTCTTAGGCCTCCCCCTGCCTCGCCGAACGCCAACAATCTCCAGCCGCTCACAACTCCTCACCGGGACATCGGGACTTCTCCTCCGCACATGCCCGAACCACATCAGCCTCGCTTCTCGCATCTTCTCATCTACCGGGGTCACCCCCACCTTCTCTCGAATAACTTCATTCTTAATCTTATCTAACATGATGTGCCCGCACATCCACCTGAGCATCCTCATCTCCGCAACCTTCATTCTCTGAACATGAGAGTTCTTCACGGGCCAGCACTCCGCCCCATACAGCATCGAAGGTCTAAAGAAGGCTCTATAGAATTTCCCCTTGAGTTTATGTGGAACTTTTTTGTCACACAGGACTCCTGATGCAAGCCTCCACTTTGGCCACCCCGCTCCTATACGATGAGTGACGTCCCCGTCAATCTCTCCGTCCCCCTGAATCACAGACCCAAGATATCGGACATTGTCCCTCTTGGCGATGGCCTGAGATCCAATCATCACGTCCCTGCCTACTTCGCTCGGCTCGGCACTATACTTGTACTCCAGGTATTCTGTCTTAGATCTGCTTATTTTGAAACCTTTAGACTCGAGAGTCTGTCTCCATACCTCTAACCTCTCAATAACACCGACCCTCGTCTCATCTATCAATACTATATCATCAGCAAATAGCATACACCAAGGCACATCCCCTTGAATATGTCGGGTTAGAGCATCCATTATGTTTCAATTTTAAACTCATTTAGAGTAGATTTGGGCATTGAATCGTGTATTGAATTATTGAAATTTGAAGAATAAGTTTATGTTTCAGAGCTTTAGATTTGATTTCCAAAATTGCATTGAAGAGATAGAACTACTTCATATTCCAATTTATAAAATTGCATTTGAAAAATAAAAAAACCTTCAAATTTAATTTCTGAAGTCGCATCGAAGAGATTAAACGGAACACTTTGAAAAATTTTGTGCGATACTGATGATCCCAAAAGTGGTATATATATAAAAATGCCCCTCTTTTAACGGACCCATAATAGAGTTCTTGGAGAAGTGTTTTCTTTCTTTGGTATGATTGTTAGGACTATTAGGAGGTTGAATTTTTTTAATTAATTAAGGAGTTATTAGCTTAATATTACCTTATTTTCAATGAATATGAACGCCATAACAGATAGTACTATCTTTTCTCAATTCTATAGGTTAACGTTTGACATAGCACGGAATTCAAGAAAGAAAAAGAAAGAAGATTGGCACATACCAAAAGTTTCATTTGGACTTAGTATTATTTTAAATGATATGACATTTATATAATTATAAGAGTATGTTATCAAGAATAAAAAAAATTAAAGAGATTTCAAATATAAAAAACACGCTATTTTTTCTAAAACGAACTAAAAAAGAAAAAATACCATATAAAGTGAAATAAATATAATAGTATATAGAATGACATAATCATAAGCTTGCAACCTAATAATAATAAGTTAAAAAATAAAAAGAAAATAAAACAGAAAGGATGAAGAAGTAGAAGCAGGAGAAAGTGACTAGTTTTTAAAAGCAACGTTAGGTGGGAAATTTGGTCAAATGATCAACCATTAACAACAGTGACTTAATGCCTAACCCCCTTGAAAATAGTGACAAATTGAGTTCTCTTCACTTCATTTTCTCCACACTTTACTTCCAAGAAAGGAACAAACTAACCAAAGAACTCATCTACACTCTTCTTTTGCCTTTTGCTATTATTCTCTTTATTTTAACCTCCCTTCACCAACATCCATTAATACCCTCCCCCCCAGCTACCCAATATTAGAGGCAGCCATTTTTTCCTCCATTTAATTTCTAGCAGAACAAGAACTACTTACTTCACAAAGTTCTTGATTTTTTAGCTAAATCTTTGTTATGGGCATCAAACTTTTTATGTTTTCTTTCATTCTAACCTCAGTTCTATTCATTCTTGTTTACATACCTACCCAATTATCTCAATCACCAATCACTATTTTCAAGCCAACTAAAAGCTTCATTATCTCTAATACTAGTAAACCTTACCCTGTAAAATTTGCTTACTTGATCTCTACTTCTAAAGGAGATGTAGCAAAGTTGAAAAGGCTGTTGTTTTCTCTATACCATCCTGGGAATTTTTACTTGATTCATTTGGATTTAGATGCACCAGAAGCTGAGCACAAAGAGATTTCAAGATTTGTGGGTGGAAATACTGTTTTTGGAGAAATTAATAATGTTTGGATTGTGGGAAAGCCTAATTTGGTAACATATAGAGGACCAACTATGCTTGCTACTACACTTCATGCAATGTCTATGCTTTTAAGGATTGCTAAGTGGGATTGGTTTATTAATCTCAGTGCCTCTGATTATCCTTTAGTTACTCAAGATGGTATGGTGAGTGCCTCTCTTTTTTTTTTCTTTTTTTTTTTTAAAAATTAGCTGGTAAAGTTAACTCTGGCAATGATGTCACATCTTCGAACCGTGTAAATACCTTTCGTAAAAAATGCAGAGTAAAACTGTGTACGTTACATGTTTGTGATCCAGCCTTTTTCCGGTCTCGTAACTATTTTTTTTAATGTGGTTTTTGACTAAAAAATTGTATTTTTTCTAGTACATTTGTAGATATAAGCATTTTTCCAATTTTTTTTGCCTTTGGGATTTTGTAAGTAAAATTTTTTGAATTTAATCTTTCACATTCACTATTTTTTGGTCAAGAAAATACTGTCTTATCATTCTTTAATTGGTTTTAAAGGACTAAAGTCAAGTGATCCCCTCACATTTTGGTAAAATGTCGTAAAGATATGTTCTTTTTTAATGATAATTGCTTTGAGTTTTTTAGAAGGAAACAAAAAAGAATTTCCATGATTCCTTCACATTTCATTATCTCAAAATGTAGTAAAGAATACTTTGTTTATTTTATACAAAGTGTATGAATTCCTTCAAATATTATTTTTCCAAGATAAGTTCAATACTTCAATTGTATTTTTACTTTTTTTTTATAATCCTCTCTTTTAATTTTTTCTTATCATGGTCTCAGATCTGATCCATGCCTTCTCTGACATACCAAGGGATCTAAATTTTGTACAACACACCAGCCACATGGGTTGGAAACTGTAAGTTCTTTTTTTGTTTAAATAGTTTTGCTTGACAATATTTATTATAAATGTTAAATATTTTATTCTGAAAGTCTATAGTGCTTAACAAAAAATATTATCTTAATGTAGGAATAAGAGAGGAAAGCCAATTATAATAGACCCTGGTCTACATAGTTTAAACAAATCAGAGATCTGGTGGGTTATCAAGCAAAGAAGTCTTCCAACTGCTTTCAAGCTTTATACAGGTTATTTTTCTTTGAATTTTTTATTCATTATTTGTGGCTTCAAATATTCTAAGAGATAATAAAATAAATGTAGTGGCAAGATATCCAATGAACCCATGCATGTGACTCTTGAAGACAGCAAAGACCATTAAAGGAGGGACTGAAATATCTTTTGCTACATATATAATATAAACTTATTTGAAGAAATTACTAAAATCTTAGATACATTTTGTTTTGAAATAAATGCTTAGAGAAATAGAACCAAAACCAGAAAGTGGGTCTAATTAGTATCAGCTGACTTACTAGATCTTCAATTTTTTTGATCCATTACACCATGAATATGTAGAGAAAATGAAGAGGAAAATAGATTTTACTTTTATTTACTGTACTGCCTTGAAAAGATTTAACTATCTATAACCACAAAATGAGTAACCTTTTTTCATGGTAAATGATTAAAACTTTTACTAGAAAAACAAGATATTCATAAAATAAAGCTATTAGCCCGTTTGGATTGGCTTATTTTAAGTGCTTTTAAGTCAAAATACCTTTTACGCCATTTTGTAGTGTTTGAATAAAGTAAAAAAAGTGCTTTTAAGCACTTATTTTTAAGCTAAAATGATAAAAACAAGCCGAAAGCCAAAAGCTAGAAATCCTAACTTATGACTTAAAAGCTATTTTGGCTTAAAAGCTACTTAAAATAAGCACATCCAAACAGGTTCTATGTAGCTCAGACAATCCAAAATGTTAGTTGCACTCCTGTCGAATCCTCCATAAGTGCATTGCTTTTGAAGGATCGACACACACCCCGCGTTATTTTTGAAGAGTCGAGCAGCATAGAAATAAGTTCCATTAGACAAAAACTAAGCAGTAACAAAGGTAAAGGTATTAAAAGACTAAAAAAACTTGCTAGTTTGAGATTATCAAGAAAATACACATGTTAATGTCATAAGACACATGCTCTGCACTTGGTTCAAGTGGAATCTTTCTTTTGGGTTCCTAGATTGTGCTCTATGGTACTGTACTCTGGGAAAATTTATTTCTTAAAGATCTAATTAGCACCAAAAGTTATGAAGGGACAAAAGTGTCACAAGGCCTAGATCTTAATTGTATTCATATTGTAATACACCATCTCTAGTGAGAATTCTACTTTGATGGATAGAACTTGATGGCACATGCTTGTGCTGCCTTTTGAATTTGTATGTGTACAATTGTATATATAAGACTCAATATTTTGATTTAATTTCTTTTTCATTTGGATGGATAATTCAAGATTTCAACAATTCCAATTTATTTTATCATATGGTCCGGCCCTTTTCCGGACCACAAGCATAGCGGGAGCTTAGTGCACCGGGCAGTCCTTTTCTTTTTCTTCTTTAGCTCATTTCTCATGATCTATACTTTTATATATCCAGATGTGTGTAATTAGATCCATGACTGGAGAACAGCTACTCTTTTCCTTGTTTTTCATTCTTCCTGGTTGGGGTTGGAGGAGATATGACTAAAGTTTAAATCAAAGAGTGTAATTTACACATACTGTTGGTATAAACAATTTTTACACTCTTAGAGTATTTTAACTTGTTGTAGCAGGTAACCTACCTTATTTTCAAGATTGGTGATCACAATTTTTATTGAAGTTTACTTATTGTTATCTTTTAGGTGATCTGATATGATATGATTGTATAGAAGTTAAATTCTAGATTAGACTTGACATTTCTCTCGTCACTTTCTGATGAATAGTGTGCGGACGCGCTATTTGCTATTTTTCAACATTTTATGTTCATTTCCATCAGATAGAACTAAGACAAAATCTATTTGCAGGTTCAGCTTGGACAATATTGTCCAGATCCTTTGCAGAATACTGCATAATGGGCTGGGAAAATCTTCCAAGAACTCTTCTTCTCTACTACACCAATTTTGTGTCATCACCCGAGGGTTATTTCCAAACAGTCATATGCAACTCCGAGGAATACAAGAACACTACAGTGAACCATGATCTTCATTACATAACTTGGGACAACCCCCCGAGACAACATCCACGATCCCTCGGTCCAAAGGATTACAGAAGAATGGTCTTAAGCAACAGGCCATTTGCCCGGAAGTTCAAGAACAACAATCCTGTCCTTAATAAAATTGATCGTGACATTCTCAGAAGACGAAATGGACAGTTCTCAGCCGGAGGATGGTGCACTAACGACGATGAGCGAGGTTGTTTTAGTCTCCAAGGTGAGAAATATGGCGTTCTAAGGCCTGGAATTGGCGCCAGAAGATTGAAAACATTGTTAAAGAAATTGGTATATGCACCAAATTTTGCTAAGCGGCAGTGTAGATAATTTGGAAATGAGACTTACTTTTTGTTGGAAATATAGAAAAATATATTTTATGGAAGACATGAAATAATGTTAGGTCAATTCTTGATAATTGTCATAGTTCATCAGTTTGTACGAGAAAAAGAAAAATATGTCTCAGGAATGTTACGTCAGGTGTTTAGGTCATTGGAGTCCAGTTTTATTGGTCTTCTTTTTACATTGTTATCTTTGGGTTCTTTCTATTTGTGGGGGTGTTCCCATTCATTCCAAAGTGTAGCCTACACACAGTATGGATCATTATACATGCTGGATGGTCTAAGATCAGAAGTACTGTACTATTATCATTAATACTACTTTTTTCCTGTGATCAGTTGTTTTCTGCTCATTGCATATTATGATCAAAGTGACAACACATGGCAATAAAAAGTCTTGTCCCTCAACATAAATGACGACATTAATATTCCATGATGATTCTTGGATTAGTAATGTTTGGGTAGGGGGCTTCCCATTTTATGTATCATATACTCATTTCAATAGTACTTACCACCACTTAGCAGAGTTTTTGAGCAAGGGTATATATCTGTCTAATGGTTTTAGGTCTGGGGCTTTAGAAATTCTAAAGCTTTACTTTTTGTTCCAAAATTGATGTTTATTTGACATTACTTTCAAGAAGTATCACCTACTCTTTCTGGTTCACAATAAGTGATTAATTTGCTTTTTCATTTTGGTTCAAAATAAGTGTTTAGTTATGTAATCAAAAAAGAATTCAATTTGTTTTTACAAAACAACCCCTATGTACATATCCCTAATGTTGGTAGTGTTGGAGTTGGAGTTGCTAGTTCTATAAGGGGTAGACCACCAGTGGTTCCTACTTCTAATCGTAAAAGAAGAATTCCAGTATGGAATTTTTTTGAAATAATAGAAGGTTCTAATAGAGTTAAGTGCAAACTTTGTAACGGAACTTTTAAACATTTGACTGGAGGAAATTTAGGGGGGGGGGGGGGGGGGACTGGGACACTTAGTAGACATGAGATATGACCATCCCATAGAATGGGGCAATAATGGGGATGGAAGTCAAACAACTGTTAACCCTACTACTGGAGGTCTAGTAAAATATGATAAAATGAGGGATCATGAGGAATTAGCAAAAATGATTGCTTTGGGTTGTCTACCTTTTTCTTTTGCTTCTTCATCGTGTCTTATTATGTATATTCAAAGGATTTACAATCCTTTATTTAAAGGTATCCCTAGAAGTACTTGTAGAGCAGATATCTTTAGACTTCATGGACAATATCAAACATACATACGTTATTTGTTTAGCCACCTTCTTTCTAGAGTATGTTTAACTTCTGATATTGGCCATGCTGTTAATGGAAATGATTATTTGACAGTTACATGCCATTGGATAGATGATAATACTTGTATGCAAAAATATATTATCGCTTTTAAATATGATGAAGATCAGAGTCATACTCCTACGTTTATAAGTAGTACTATTGTTGAAGTTGTTGAATTTTATAATCTAAACCAAAAAGTTTTGTGTATGTCTTTTGATAATGCTTAAAACAATAATGCCGCCATTTCAATTTTAAAATTGCATTTTCAATCACCTCTTGATGATATTTTTCATGTTAGGTGTGCATGTCATGTTTATAATTTAATTGTTAAAATTGGCCTTGATTTATTTTCAGTTGAGATTACTCATGTTAGAAGAGCAGTTGGTGTTATTCAACAAAATAATAGACAATCTAGAATAAAATAATTTAAGACTAAGTGTATCCAGTATAACCTTAAACCTAGATTCATGCTAGACGAAATTGTTACTAGATGGAATTATACATATATATTTTTAGAATGTTGCTACAAATATAAATTTCCAATAACTGAAGTTGCTAATGCACATTGTACTAATCCTAGGCGTATGTTAACAAGTGATACTTGGGAGGTCATTAATGATGTTGCTAAATTTTTACATAAATTTTATATTGCTACTGTTGTGTTTTCTGGCGCATATTACCCCATTGTTACTATGGCTTTAGTACATATAGCTGAATTTTTTTTCTTCTATCTGAATTTAAGAAGATAGAAAAATATAAGGATGTTGTTGAAAAATGCAAGCAAAATTTAAAAAATATTTCTTTCCAATTCCTCCGATTACTTAATTGGTGCAGTTTTAAATCCTTCTATTAAAATGTCTGATTGTCACCAATTAATGAATGCTTTATATACATATATGGAGATTGGAGAAACTGAAACCCCAAATTTATATGTTTTTATGAACAAGCTAAATGAATATTTACAACAACTATATAATTATTATGAAAATGAATGTGATAATGCTGCTCGTGCTTCTGGCAATGTTAATCCCGCTATGCAATGTAGCAGTTCTGCTACTTTAGATGATGAAGAAGGCCTTGATAGTTTTAATATTTTTTCTACATTTTCTAACACTCAAACCAGTAGCAGGAATATTGATGAACTTCAATTCTACTTGCAGAAGCAAAAGGAGCCTCGCACATAGGAATTTTCACCGTTGGGATGGTGGAATGAAAATGAAAAGCAATTTTCTGTTCTTTTCTCTATGGCTCGGGAGGTGCTGAATGTGCCAATTTCTACTATTGCATCGGAGAGTGCATTTAGCCAAGAAAGACAACAACTTGGAGACATCCGCCACTCATTGGGAAGCAATGCTTTGAAAGTTTTAGTATGTTTCAGAGATTGGATTAGATCGGAACGAAGAAATCAAGGAAAGGAAGATGTTGATAGCCCAGAAGACGAGGAACTTGGAGATATATTAACACATGGAAACCATCCGAATTTAACACGCCAGAAGAAGGTCAATCGGTTCATATTGATTATGATGAACTTGCTAAGACGATGCAAAACATTAAAAATTACTACTTTACTAGTTTACTATTAGAAAAAATATAAACATTTCATGTTCTACTTTTTCAATTTGAAATTAAGAAATAAAGTAGCACTGAAATAAGTGTAATTTTTTCCCATCTTACTTGTATTTATTCAATTATACAAAGTATTAATATAACTTAATAGTTATACTATACATAATTCCAAAAAAAAGTAGAAATATACTAAACCCGGCCCGGCCCGGCCCCTTCAATCCGTAACCCTTATGGGTCAATTTTTACCCGAACTAACCCAGCCCGCTACGAACCCGTTACTGTGCAACCCGGACTGCCCCGCCCGTACGGGTCAAAACAAATTTGACCCGGCCCTGACCGGCCCACCCGTTAAACAGCTTTAGTCTTTACAAAGGGAAGGTCCCATTTATATATTAAGGGACCTTCCTCGAAATAACAAAATAAAAGTACAAGGGTTAGTGGTCTCAGTTTGCGGGAGAGTCAAAGTTTTAATCGACGTCGTCTTGAGTCATATCACTCGATCCGTACGCTTACTGGGGCCGACCTTATTCGAGTCGGCTCAATTAGGTCGTTCTCTACGTCAAAGGCGTGCGTAAATACCATAGAACATAGGAAACCAAATTTTCCCAATACAAATAGTCCCTCCGTTTGTTTAGGATGTAGCCGAGAGACGTCTTCAACGAACGGATATGCGTGCTCGTCCTTTCTAGAAATTTTGTTGTACCTGTAGATACTGTGGAAAAGGGCGTGATCATATGCGGAGGGGTTATGCCGTTGACATATAACCTCGTTTTAGGGCTCTTTTTTAGGATGAAATCATCGATCACGTGAGATCATTACTTTTTCTCCCGAGGCGGTTCAGGACATGACGTGACGTTTTGGTTTCCCCCGTCGGTTTTCGAATCAAGCCTTTTCGATTTCCTTGCACATTTCCTTATAAATAGAGGAGAGGTTGAATCCGACTCAACTTTCAAACTTTTATGATAGTACTTTCTCAACCTTTTCCTCGTCTTTTTCTGGAACTCGTTGATATTTTCTTTTAAAACCTTCGTTCTTGGGAATCGAACCTTGTATCCCTAAAATGTCTTTCTCTCATAACTTCCATCATGGTTAAGCGTTGCCATGATAGTACCAGGACCAAGGGTGACGCCCTCTCTAGGGTTTCGCCGTCCTCAGATGATGGGGAAGCCGAGGAAGTTCTCGTTCCTCTATCAACGGCCAATATACTTCCACTGGATATGGTTGCGCGGAAGGATTTTAAGAACTAGAATAAACTTCCCCCTTGGTAACTCAGTGAACTGACGCCATCTCATTTGGCTACTCTTAGGGAGTCGTAGGATATCCCTGATTACATCGAGATGTCTCCCACCGAGACGGACTATGCCAATGTGCACAGGCCTGGGTATTGCACATTCTACGAGTATGCTTTTCAGATCGGGTAAAGCCTCCCGCTTAATCCCCTGGCAGAGGAACTTTATCGTTTGTACGGGGCGTGTCCGGCACAACTTACTCTGTATGCGTTGAAGGTGTGTAGGATTCTTACCACCTACGCAAATGTTCGTCGTAAGCTTTATGAGAGGCTCAATGCTCCAGTTAGTACGTCGTGGCAAGAAGAGTTTTGTGGCGTAAGGTGACGACAAGGCCAGCCGTAAATTTTTGAAGATATTTTTCGACGTGCGTACTGAACATCTGGTGTCTAACCCCGAAGGGTTCCCGGAGGCATGGAATGCAGAATGAAATCACTCTTGTACGTAGTCTTTTATGTCAACCATATCACGTTGGCTTTAACCATTGTAGATTTTTTTACCTGTATGTAGTGACGGCTCGCACTCCTCGAAGGATTGACGACATTAGGTCGTGGGTGAGAGCGTTGATACTGTTTGCGGAGGAGTGCCGTACCTGGCTAGAATCCCTCAAGCTCTATGGCTCGACAGGTAATGGCCTTGCTTGGTTTTCCCTTTCCGTTCTGACTTGGAGGCCCCCCTTCAATTTTCCTTGCTCAACTCATACATGTTTTGGTAGGTCGGGGCACTTCTAAGAAGGCGCAGAAGAAGAAGAAAACTGTGGCCGGCCCTTATAGGGCGGTATCAGATCCTGACGAGGAGGATATGATCCTCGTAGGTACATCTAGGGGCAGTGCTTCTCCCTCCCAAGACAAGAAGCTGCATCTGCAGCAGCTCCCAAGGCAATATCTGAGGCGGCGCTTGGGGGCTTACTTGAAGTGACGCCCGAGGAGGTACCAACGCTGTGCCTAGGACCGTCCCCGAGGTTGCCCCCATAAGGACGCCTACGATCGAGGTGATGCCATCTGAACCCGACTCGCATCCCACAGAGGGGGACCTTGAAGAGGAAGAGTCATTGGAGAGGAAGAGATGTCAGATTCGTACTGGCAAGGCGGTGGTCACACAGGTAAAGAAGGTTAAACCACCCTGCCCCGAATCTAGGCTGTTCTTTATGGCTGAGGCCATTCGCTCGAGGAGGTCCACTCTTAGAAGGGAAGCCGCTACTAACCTCCGCTCGGCATGTGCTCGGAACGGAAGATCGCGGGAGGCCGCGGAAAGAAGGGTGCGAAAGCGTGGATGTGGCGAGCCCAGAGATCGCCATTGAGTGTGCGAGCAGAGAAGGCGGGTCCTTAGACCAAGTGGAAATGGTGGCTGGCCAGTCTTCCCGTCGCGTAGTGATTCCTAGCCATTATAATTTGTTGGAAAATTGCAAGGAGGCGGCCACCAGCATGACACTTTTGTGTGCGGACGCTGAGAGCGCGGCCTTAGCAAAAACTAGCGACAAGGACCTGGCCTGAAGAGTGGCGGGTGCGGCCTTGCAGGTATGTCTTTTGACTTGATTGATGATTTTTTCTTTTGCATTTTTGGAGGGTGATTTTCCCTGCTCTTACTTCTCATTTTTTTTACTCTTATCTTGGAGGTGGAGAGGGGTCTACGCCTGAAGAAGAAGGTGGCCAAATATAATAGGTTGGTGCAGAAATACAACAGGACACGTGAGGCGCACCAGACCTTGGCCGATATGTACAAACAGGACCCTAACTTCAGGGTGATCAGTGAGGGCCTCGTGCAGTCTGGGGAGCAATTGACGAAGAGGGTGGTTAAACTGGAGAAAGTTGATGAACAACTCATGGTCGCTGTAGCTCGTACTGCGGAGATGGAGGTCCTTCTTCAAGCTAAGGATGAAGAATTGCAGCTCGGCCACATAGTGGCAGAGGAGGCGGCCGACTTGCGCGCTCGGGTTGCGGCCTTAACGGTGGAACTTGATGATAAGAAGGGAGGTTGAGGACCTCAAGCGGGCTCTTGCACAGGTCGATGCATCTCGTGAGGCACACTAGATGTGGGTGTATGCAGAGGCCCGGCTGTTCGTACTTGAAGGATTTTTGGTGGTCGGGCGAGCATTCGATGCAGAAGTTGAGAGCCAACGCCAGTTGGTTAGAGCTACCCGTGAAGCGGCCGGTTATAGTCCTGAATCATCGGCCCAGGATGGGGTAACTCTGCAGATGTCAACCGTTTGGAGTCCAGCTCTTGGATTTCCAAGGCGTATCCTCCTAGGAATGAAGATGGGCCCCATAAAGACCAGGTGGGGAAGGATAATCAGAGGGGCGGAGGCCTTTAGGATTTTTGTAGATATGTTTGTAAATACCTATTTTTGTATCGTGGGTGTTGACCCTTTTGAGGATAAAGACATATGACTTTTGCCATAGCTAATCTTTTTTTTTTTCTGTAACATTGTTGTATTTTTTCTTTTGCCGTAGTTGAAGTTAAGTGGGTCATTCGGTGGACTTGATCGCGTAGAAGCGATGGATGTAACCATGTAAAATTCGACGGCCTTATCCATAAAAAAATGATAGCCGCAGTCAAATAAAATTCGACGACCTTAGCCGTGTAAAAATAATGGTAGTCGTAGCTGTGTAAAAACAATGGCCGTAGCCATGTAAAATTCGACGGCCTTAACCGTATAAAAATAATGACCGTAGCTGTGTAAAATTCGGTGGCCTTAGCCGTGTAAAAACAATGGCCGTAGCCTTGTAAAATTTGACAGCCTTAGCCGTGTAAAAACAATGGTCGTAGCCATGTAAAATTCGCCGGCCTTGGCCGTGTAAAAACAATGGCCGTAGCCATGTAACATTCGGCGGCCTTAGCCGTGTAAAAACAATAGTCGTAGCCATGTAAAATTTGGCGGCCTTGGGCGTATAAAAACAATGGCTGTATCCATGTAAAATTTGGTGGCCTTAGCCTTGTAAAAACAATGGCCATAGCCATGTAAAATTCGGCAGCCTTAGTCGTGTAAAAACAATGGCAGTAGCCTCTTCGTGCATTGGAGATGGCCGTAGCCTTTTCATACATTTGGAGATGGCCGTAGCCTTTTCATACATTTGGAGATGACCGTAGCCTTTTCATACATTTGGAGATGGACGTAGCCTTTTCATATATTTGGAGATAGTCGTAGCTTTTGGAGATGGCCATACCCTTTTCATACATTTGGAGATGGCCGTAGCCTTTTCATACATTTGGAGATGGCCGCAGCCTTTTCATACATTTGGAGATGGTCGTAGCCTTTTCATACATTTGGAGATGGTCGTAGCCTTTTAATACATTTGGAGATGGCCGTAGCCTTTTCATACATTTGGAGATGGTCGTAGCTTTTGGAGATGGAGTAGCCTTTTCATACATTTGGAGATGGCTCTAATCCAGTCCCTGTATCATGTCGGGCTTAGAGAGTACTCAGAGAGGTTGATATGATACACTTGTACTGCAAACATCTCTAGGTCTTCCCTTCTCCACCTCGTTAAAAACCTTCCCGAGAAAACCCAATTGGGAAAAAACTCAGGTAAGGGAAAAAGAGTACGACTTAGGGGACGCCTTTTAGAAGTGGAAATGTTTGAGGTGAGCGATGTTCCAGTTGTTCTGGAGCATTTTCCCTCCATTGTCTTGAGCTGGAATGCTCTTTCTCGGCTGCCGCTGTGATCTTGTAGGGTCCTTCCCATTTTGTGCCCAGTTTTCCTTCATTTGGGTCTTTGGAGGCCAACGTCTTGGCTTTGAGGACGCAGTCTCCTACTTTGAGTGGTCTTATTCTCTCCCTTTTGTTGTAATATCTTTCGATTTGTTGTTTTTGGGCTACCATCCTGATGTGGGCCATTTCCCTTTTTTCTTCGGTTTCATCAAGATCTTGGAGTCTGCTGGCGTCGTTTTCTGTTCCACTAGTGTGTGAATACCTTAGGATGGGTTCACCTACTTCGACAGGTATGACCGCGTCGGTCCAATAAACTAGTGAGTACGGGGTCTCCCTGGTGCTGGACTTGGGTGTAGTTCTGTGTGCCCACAAGACTTCAGGCAATAGTTCGAGCCATAGCCCTTTGGCATCTTCAAGCTTCTTCTTTAGTATGTTTAGAATTGTTTTGTTGGAGGACTCCGCTTGGCTGTTGGCGGCGGGGTGGTATGGCGTGGATAGTATCCTTTTGATGCACCATTTCTTGAAGAACTCGGTCGTTTTTTGATCGATGAACTGACGCCCGTTATCACAGCTTATTTCTTTGGGGATGCCGAAGTGGCATATGATGTTCTTCCATATGAAGGCGATGAATTCTTGTTCGCGTATTTGAGTGTACGCACCTACTTCCACCCACTTAGAGAAATAGTCAGTTAAAACAAGTAAAAATCATACCTTCCGTCGTCCTGCGGCTAGCGGGCCGACTATATCCATTCCCCATTTGATGAATGGCCAGGGGGAAAGTGACAGGATGGAGGGGTTTTCTTGGTTGGTGTATCATTGGGGCGTACTTTTGGCATTGTTCGCATCGGCGGACATACTCAGCTGCCTCTTTTTTCATGGTGGGCCAGTAGTAGCCGGCACGTATGATGCGGCGCACAAGGGCACGGTTGCCAGTGTGAGCGCCGCAATGGCCTTCGTGTACTTCTTCGAGTACATGCCTCATTTAATACGGCCCTAAGCATTTGTTTAGGGGGCCACCGAACGTCCTTTTATAAATCATTGTTGATCATGCAGTACGGGTGGCCTATATGCGAAACTTTTTCGCCTCCTTTTTATCGGGGGGTAATGTCCCGTCTGTAGATAGGATATGAACTGGTTGCTCCAGTCCCAAGTCAGGTTTAAAAAAAGTACCTCAGTGTGGTCAATGGATGAGTGGAGGAGCGTGACCACACTTTCTTTGTTAAAGTTTTTGGTGGTTGCAGCCAACTTTGCTAAGCAGTCTGCTTCGATGTTCCGTGCTCGGGGAATTTGTTCAAAGCGGCATTCGTCAAATGTAGCTATCAGTTTGCGAATTTCTGTCTGGTACTTTTGTAGCCTCTTCTCTTTAACTTGATAAGTCCTAGTGACCTGCTCTACTACAAGTTGGGAGTCGCAGTGGAGGAGGATTCGGCGAGCCCCGTACTTGGTGACCAGTTTGATGCCTGCAATAACGACCTCATACTCGGCCTCATTCTTAGTCATTTCTGGGCATCGTATGGACTGGGGAATTGTTTCACCCATGAGGACCTCGAGAATGAGTCCCTGTCCCGATCCCGATGCATTGGCGGTGACATCCGTATAAAGGACCCATAGGTCATTATTGGAGGATGCGCGTTGTGCCTCGAGTTCTGCCTTTGGCAGGACTTCCGCACTGAAGTCGACAATAAAGTCGGCAAGGACTTACGACTTGATGGCGGTCCTTGGAAGGTATGTGATATTATACTCGCTGAGCTCAATGGCCCATCTGGCGAGTCGTCCTGAGAGTTCGGGTTTGTGTAAGACACTCCTTAAAGGGAAGGTCGTTACTACCCATACGGGGTGGCATTGGAAATAGGGTCGTAGCTTCCGTGAAGCCACTACAAGTGCCAATTACAGCCTCTCAAGGTGTGGGTACCGGGTTTCGACGTCCACTAAAGTTTTGCTAATGTAATAAATAGGAGACTGTTTAGCTTTATTTTCGCGTACTAGGACGGCACTGACTGCGACTTCCGATACATCCAAGTACACCAGCAGCAGTTCGCCTGGGTTGGCTTTGACCAGTAGGGGTGGCGACGACAGATATGTCTTCAAACTTCTCAGGGTGTCGACGCATTCTTCGTTCCACTGTAGTCATTGGTCTTTTTTCAATACACCAAAGAATTTGTGGCACCTGTCGGAGGAGCGTGAGATGAACCTAGAGAGGGCGGCTATTCGACCCGTCAGCTTCTGCACTTGTTTTTTGTTGCTCAGTATTTCTGGGATGGCTTCTATGGCCTTGATCTGGTCCGGTTGACTTCGATGCCCCTTTGTGATACCAGAAACCCCGAGAACTTTCTCGAGGCTACACTGAAGGCGCACTTTTTAGGATTTAATTTCATACCGTATCTCCTTAGTATTTCGAAGGCTTCTTTCAGGTGATCGAGGTGGTCCTCTTTTTTTTGACGACTTCACAAGCATGTCGTCGATATAGACCTCCATCATTTTGCCGAGTTGCTCTTTGAACATCGTGGTCACTAGCCTCTGTTTTGTAGCCCCCCCCCCCCCCCCCCCCCCCCCCCCCCCGCATTCTTGAGCCCGAAGGGCATTATCATGTAGCAGTATGTTCCTTGGTGAGTGATGAATGTCGTTTTCTCCTGATCTTCCTCGACCATCATGATTTGATTATAGCCGGAGTACGCATCTAGGAAGCTTAACAACTCCTGCGCTGCTGTTGCATCTATCAATTGGCCGATGTGGGGCAGTGGGAATGAATCTTTCGGACACACTTTGTTTAGATCAGTGAAATCCATGCACATTTGCCACTTCCCATTTTTCTTTTTGACCATTACAATGTTGGCGACCCATTCTGGATACTTGGACTCCATAATGGAACCGTTCGCCAGCAGCTTATCCACTTCTTCACTTACTGCTTTGTTGATGGCGGCATTGAATTTTCTCCTTACTTGCTGCACGGGTGGGTGTAGCGGACCGACATTCAGTTTGTGGGAGGCAATTTCTCGTGGAATCCCTGGCATATCTGCATGGGAAAAAGCAAATAGGTCCGCGTGGTTAGATAGAAATTCACGATACTTACTTGGATTTGAAAGACCGTGGCCTATGTAAACCTTCTTTGTGGAACCGATGTTGCTCTGCTGGATGGGGTCGAAGTCTTCGACCATGGCCTTGTTAGCCTCAACGTCGTCGGGATCTTTGATGGCATCTTCTGTCGGGTGGACCTTTGTCCTCGATAGGGCTGATTGCTATGCCTCCGCACTCGCTCCTTTGAGTTGCTTGGTGTGAGTGTAATCTTAAGCTATTTTTAACACTCTTGGGCGGTGCGCGACTCGCCCCATATGGTGTAGACACCCCATGGGGTAGGGAATTTGATAACTTGATAAAAACTGGAGGGGGCTGCCCTCATGGCCTGTATCCATAGATGTCCGACGATGGTGTTGTATGCCGTTTCTTGGTTCATTACGTGGAAAGTGGTTTCTATCGTAACTCCTCATGCCAGAACGCACAGCATCAATTCCCCAGAGGTTCTTTCCACTGCATTGTTAAAACGAGTAGCGTTATACAGTGTGGAATTATCTTATCCTCGAGTCCTATTAGTGCAAGGACTCTTGGATGAATAATATATGCGTCGTTGCTGTCGTCGACCATAATCCTTTTAACGTCAGTATCTACTATGCATAAAGTAATAACCAAAGCATCATCATGGGGAAAAAACAAACCGTCGGAATCAGACTTTTCGAAGGTGATACTATCTTCGAAGTCGTCATACCATTCATGAGCGATGGTCCGCTTTAATTTGTGAGTGGCGGTGAATTTGACATGGTTGATTGCTGAGTCATTTCCATCCCCAATGATCATGTTGATGGAGCGTGTTGGTGAGGGAGGCCTTGGTGGGCCGTGAAGTTGTTCCTGCCTGCGTGCGAAGTTGAGTTTTCCTTTGTTGCTGAGTAGTTCCTTCAAGAATCCTTGGTTCAACATCCGGACCACCTCCTGCCAGAGATCCATGCAGTCTTTGGTTCTGTGCCTTCGTTCCTGGTGGAACTCACATAGGGCATTTGATTTTCTGGTGGCGGGGTCGGACTTCATCTTCGCTGGCCATTTTACTTTGTTGCCCAGCTTCTCCAGTGCGTACACTACTTCTGAAGGAGATACATAAAAGTTAAGTGCAGATAGCAAAGGAGGCATACCTCTCTCATTCCTCAGTGGGGTGACATGTCGTTGCAAGGCGTTCGAAGATCTAATGTAGGGTTGGTGCCTCTCCTTGTTGAGGCATGGGACTTGTTCTCGTTCTCCCTCATTGCGTTGGTCTCTTCGAATTTCTGGGTTTACCGTTATTAGCCGCCTGGTCGGGCCATTAAGGTCGTCGTCATCTCCACATACCTCGGTACAGTAGACGTTGTGAATTTCTTCCAAAGTGGTGGGGGATATTTCATAGGACGGCTAAGCAGTTTTCTAGTCGCCCGTGAGCCGTCCCTGCTGAGTCAGTTCTGGAAAGCTGCGACTGCCATGTTTTCAGACACGTTTGGTAGGCTCATCCTGACCCTGTTGAACCTGGCTAAGAACTCTCTGAGCCCTTCTCTTGATACCTGTCGGACAACAAAGATGTTGTTGACCCGTGCTTCTGCTTTCTTGGCTCCTGCGTGGGCGATGACGAATTTATCTGCCATTTCCTCGAACGTGGAGATGCTTTTGGCCGGCAGCTGGGAGTACCACGTTAGGGCCCCTCCTGTTAGTGTTTCGACAAACTTCTTCAGAAGTACGGATGGTACCTGTTCCTTTGATAAATCATTACCTTTGACTGTCGTGACGTAGTGAATCATGTGGTCCTCGGGATATGAGGTCCCGTCATATACCTTTAAGTAGGGGGTGGGAATTTTGAAGGTCTTTGGGATGGGGTATGGTGCATCTCCTTCTGTGTAGGGTTGTTCAACGAACCTCCCCACGTCTCGCTTTGGCAGCAACTTAGGTGCACCTAGGATCTTGTCCACTCTTTCTTGGTGCTCCTTCATCTGGTCGCGAAGCGACCTTTTCGTTTTTCATTCGTTTTTCATTTCCTCCATCTTTTTGAGGATGGCTGTGAGTGTCCCCCCTTGAGCTTGAGCATCAGCGGGCGCGTTGTTTGTTCGTGTGACCTCAAGTTCATCTTCGGTTATGACATGGTCTGTAACTGGTGTTGGTGTGCATCTAGCGTTTTGGGGGTGGCTTCCCAGCTAAACTACTCAGAGCATTTGTCAACCATTCTTTCAATAACCTCTTTACCTCTGGGAGTGCTTCTTTAGTTGTATATGTATAAGCCTTTTTTTCTCGTGGAACCACCAGATCTTCAGAAGGGGAAGGTGGGTTTTCCACGCTTATCAGGGTACTAGGGGTTGCATGTGGAGCATCCCCTTCAGTAGCCGCGTTGAAAGGGCCCATAAGATCGGCTCTAGCATCCATGATAGCTTTCATTCTTACGTTGTTTTCAGCCATTCTAGGTTATAGAAAGTGGTTTTTGAAGGGTCTCTATAAGCAAACTACAACTTTGATTCACGAAATCGCCACAGACGGCGCCAAATTGTTTGGCTAAAAAGTTATGAATACATTTTAGGCTCAGGAACAATCGAAAATAATAAAGGTTAATCGGAATCAAGAGTAATATGAACTAGAGAAAACCGTTTAGCTAAGATCTGTAATAATAGTAAATGTATCTTAACATGTAAGAACAATAAGGCAAGTAATAATCTTTTCACGAGAGAGATAGAGAGATGGAGAGTTGTATATTCTTAATGGCAAATACAGATGAATCTTTACAAAGGGAATGTCCCATTTATATATTAAGGGACCTTCCTCGAAATAACCAAAGAAAAGTACAAGGGTTGGTGGTCTTAGTGTACGGATGAGTCAGAACTTTAAGCGACGTCGTCTTGATTCATATCACTCGATTCGTCCGCTTACTGGGGCCGACCATATTCGAGTCGGCCTCAATTAAGTCGTTCTCTACGTCAAAAGCGTGCGTAGATAACATGAAAACATAGGGAATCAAATTTTCCGATCACAATAATGTTCTGACTGAGTGCTTTGACTTGCACCAATTTTATGAAATTACTCACTGAGAGATGTCAAGGAGCTCCAAGAAAAGCCTCGACAAGCTAGGAAGTGATTAAGCAGGCAAAGGTGCAGCCAGTTCAGTACAATATTAGTTTCAAATTATGGAAACTCCTCCTTACAGCTTGTTTGGATGATTATTCCCCGTTGTATAGTACTGTATTATTATCCCAACATAATGTTAATTTTGATTGTTTCATTAAAACTAGTTGTATTGTCTTGTTAAATCCATTGTTCCAGAACAATGAAAAGTCCCCTTTTTTGAACAATCGATTTGGTGTGGTGTGATTGTTTCATATTTTTCTTATTAATCCACAATTCTAGTTTACCCTTTACCTTTTTTTCTATTTTAACTCCAAATCTCCAACCTATAACCTACTTTATTTTTTTCCAGAACTTCTGCCGCCAACGTTAAAAGTGTTTTGCCGCCTTTTGGTTTATTTTTTCTACTAATGTACTTTTAACTCAATTCTAATTAGTTGTGCTCCTTTGTTTACCTTCTTCTGTCTCGCTCCTTCCTTTGTTCTGCTTTCTTGAGGTGTTTTGCCTTCTACTGTTTTATTTTTTAAAATTATTTTTATGCATAATTTTTGATAAATTTAATATTTAAACAATTAAGGATATTTTCGTCAACTTATTAGTTACAGTACAGTACGATACCGTCAAACCAAATAACAAAATATTATTTAACAAGAACAAACAATAGTCTATTCAAACATTGTATTTATAAAACGATACGGTAGAATACGATATAATACATTATAAAACGACAGGAAACAATGTTGATCCAACCAGAGAGTTAGGGACAGTCGCATAGACAGACATGAAAGTAAAGCAAGTGCCTGGGAATTTTGGTGAGCTAAATACATCTGCTGTGAACAATATGCAAGTTTTGACTAGAAGAGATGATCCACGAACAGTATGATAGTAGGACAAAGACGCGCATATCTCAAATAAGCTAAAGTTTTAGCATTTTATTTCTTTGCTTGCAACAACTTTTCTTCTTTTCTTGCCATTTATGCTGACCTATTCGACAATCAATTCTTCTTTCAAGAATGCCTCGACAGTTTCATGGAAGTTGGAGGAAAAGTCAGGTTTGTCTTACAGAGGAGAGAATTGAGATTATTTTTCAACAATTTTGTTAGAAAAGTGAAGGGGCAATCAGTATGCTATCATCCCATGTCAACAATTTTGTTAGACTGGATATTTAATACTATGATCAGAACTTTTAGAGAAAAATATGCATATGATTTTCCCTGTTTTGCAAATAGTGGAGTATATAGTTTTCCTACACCACGTCAGAATGTTCCGACATTCAATCCATGCTACAACTGCAATTACACATTAAACTTACACTTCTACTTGTGTATATAAACATGAATATGCAGATGTGTCCTTACACAGACATAACTGAAAAGAAGGAATTTCTTAATTGTATCATCATTCCATTTCTCTTCTAATTTTAAACTAAACTTTCTGCCTGCAGGAACTCTTACTTCATGATACTTGTTGCTCTAACTAAACCAGTGTTCTCATCAGCAGGCATTTTAGCACCTCCTTTGGAAAGTCGCAACAAGCTCAGTAAACGGGGAAGACAGGAGAACGAAAATAAAATGGCAACCACAATAGTGAGTAACAATCAGAAAATGGAAATAGTTACTATTGCAATTATTTGAAAAAGAAAAAGGAAAAAAATAAAGAAAAGAAAAGAGTGCAGTGTATTAACACATGCTATGTAAAATTCAACGAGATTCCTGGTAAGTCATTCAGTATCCTGTATCAAATTGTTGATCATATTTACCAATGGAAGAGTGCCCTTTGTCATAATCTCTATTCTAGAAGTATTTGAAGCGCGAGCGAAAAGGGACAGCCCGAAAAATATAAGCTCAGGAAGATACAGCCGAGATGACAAGAAGCCATGCCAATAACGAGGTTCTAGATCAAAAAAGGCATCGAAAAACCTTCTCGTAGCGGGTAAATCAAGCTTCAGAAGAATATCCATACCGAAGCAAAAGAATTCTCTTTGACGTCTCCTTTCTATGGGCCACAAATCTTTCCAAACAGCTGCAGATAACTCATTACCAAAAAGGTCTTTCTCAGAACCAAGGTACTGAATTATTGCATTAGCGACGACTGGAGCTGCAGCTAGGGTCCTTGCTACCATATAACCTGTTGACGGATGAACCATACCAGCTGTACCACCAACTCCAACAACTCTCTGAGGTAATACAGGAAGAGGGCCTCCCATCGGAATTACACAATACTCGTCCTCTTCAATGCTCTTAACTTTTACACCCAAGTGATTTAAACGAGCCACCATTCTTTCTTGAATATCGTCCATACGTAATCCAGGACGAGCAACAAGTGAGGTTTCTTCAAGAAATATTCTATTCGATGAAAATGGCATGGCATATAAAAAAGTTGGAACTTTTCTATTTCTCTCCCTCAGCTCCATATTATTACCAAGATGCGAATCTCGCCAATCCATGAGAACCATCTTGCTTGTATCAAAGGGATGTTCCTCCACTTCCGCCAATATGCCATAAGCTACTTGATATCCAGGATTATATGGCTTATCATACTGAACGAGACATCTTGAGAAGCCAGTTGCATCAAGAACCACTGTTGCCTGAACAGTTACACCATCATTGCAAATCAGCATAGATTTAGCTTCCTCGTGAATTACCTTTATAACTTTGGCGTGGTGGAATTTAACACCGTTTAGTATGCATTTCTGCATCATTTTGGACTTAAGCTGTTTCCTATTAACCCTTCCATATGGTCTATCAAGATCTTTAGTTGTATTGTCATTGATATAAACAACAGTACCTGACCATGTGGCGTCGAGGCAATCCAACAAATCCATGGCCTCAAATTCATCCACCCAAACACCATAGTTATTGGGCCATATCAATTTCGGCGATGGATCGATTGAAACAACCGATAGTCCAGCCTCTGAAACCTGCTGTGCAACCGCAAGTCCAGCGGGTCCACCACCAACCACAGCTAGATCTACAACAAGACCTTTTGAAGGGTCATACATAGGAAGCTCAAAATCAAGATTTTCCTTTTTGGTCTCAGGTACAAGCTCCAAAAGGGTACTACTACTAGCCTTAACACAAACCCCTTTACCCCAATCTTCACAAAATTTCATAGAACCAAACTTATGGGGCTTTACAGAGTTAAAGGAGCTAGCTTTAACAGAAAATCCATGAAGTGGGTGCAAAAACTCAAGCTTATTTGGGGTTTTCAACAATGTATCCATATCTTCCAACAGAGGGTTAAAAAATTCTTGAGAACTACAAACAGGATTTCAAGAAAGTTCCCTAACTTTCAATTCTTAATACTGAAATAACGAAAATAAAAGCAGGTACTTACAAGCTTGGAGGTGCTAACTGTGACATGAGATACAGAAAATTCAGAACATGATAGGGTCTTGAATAATTCTCAAGATTTGCCATATAAGGGAGTATTACACTTGACAGAAGCTAATACTCGAGAAAGTGAGCATATGAAATTTTGAATGCTCACCGTGTAGACAACGAGCAGAGAAAGAGAAACCTCATCCTTTTCTGTTAAAAATTTGGCACAAATGCTTGTGGTGATAACACTACCATGTCAAATGGTAGCAAATATCTACTTCAATTTTAGCATAATAAAATATAGAAAGGTGAAAAAAGGAATGATAGTGTGATTTTCTTTTTTACTTTTGCTCCTTTTTCACACCGAATTATTTTTACAGATTAGTTTAAGAATAACAATTTTCACAGATTAATTAAACAAAACATAGTTTCACATGAAATGAAAATTAGGTGTGTTTACTCGTAAAACAATACAATTGAATTTGTAACGTGGTTTATAGTCACGTGGATTAGTTTGATCTAAGAATATGAAAATAACAAGAACATAAATAAGATTATTAAAATAACTGGTTGTAGATGTAGCTTCTCCGAAAGCAATAATAAGAGCAATATTAAAAACAAAAAGAAAGAGAATAATTTGATATAGTAAGAGTAAATTATAGCCTTTTGAGTACATATGATTTTTCGTGTCTAAATATGGATACAAATCAGATATTTGCAGTTCTATTCACGGAGACAAGATCCTCTTCTTGAATGAGAATAAAACTCCTATTGATGGCTACATAATGGTCGAACATTAATATAGAGATTCTTTGTAATGACTGCTCATTGAATGTTGCCTTTTCTAACCAATGTCTTCCTTTCAAATCTTCGTTCTTGGTTCCAATACCTTAGGGACTTATTCAGTACCGGTCACATAGTTGTATCCGGTGCCAACTATTTGTTGACTCATATCTTACCTGTCTTTTGTTCTATGTGTCATCTCGTCATCCATCCAACTGTCGTTAACCACTTTTACCTCATACAGATAGTCCCCTACTTTCCGATTACACATCTTTGTGTTATCGGAAAGTAGATAAGACCCTCTTTCTTGGCGGAAAGCTCCTGAACGGTTTATGCCACTTGAAAGAATGCATGTATTCTCGCATGTAATGACTCGAACACGTATTATCCCGTGATTCACCAAACAAGAGTTCTTGTATGTTCATACATACCTTTTACTTTGAGATTGGGTCAAGAAATTAATCCCATAATTTTAGAATTCTACCACTATTACCAAATCTACTTGGATCAAGTAGGCCAATCAGTATACCGGAAAAAACCTAACTCTCACACATTTGATCAACCTCTGCTCCCCAAAGATCTACCATAGAGGTGTGCTAAATCTCAACAAATGCGGACATCATACTATTGTTGTTGCGCCGATGATGATAATGACCGTGGCTGGAAGAAACAGCTTGTTGTCATTGCTACCAATGACATTCTCCTGGTGACAGCTCCTGCTATTCCCGAATCCTACATTTTTACTCGTAAGCTTTCAGACATCTTTTTATTTATTGTGTTGAAGAAAATTTTCTTTGCTCCTAATTTTTACTTTTCTTACTCCAGCTACCCGTTGGGAACCACCATCGGTAAAAAACTTGACCCAATGGGTATAGAAAATTCTTGACGTTTCCACATCGGACTCCCTTATGTGGAAAGAAATTGCTCCCATATTCAATTGAAAAGCCAAAAACTATGGTAAGTAAAAGTTCTTCTTTCCTTCTTTCAATTTTCAATATAACTCAAAATCAATTTGTTGATTCCATTTTGCAATACACAAACCTTCCGAAGGGATCTGTTATTTTCCCTGTTATTGACGTTGTTGATGACCTAGAAGATGCTCAACGACAATTACAAGATGTCCTTAATCGGAAGAGGGCTCATGAACCTGCGCTTAGTTCCGGTGAAGGTGCCTCCTCCCGGAGTCCCCATCCCAAAGATAAGACGTCAATGAGAAGACGTACCCTGGTTGGGACTCTGGAGGAAATTTCAACAAAAGAAACCCGAACTGGACCGGCCACAGTAATCCTTGGTGATGAAGAAGAAACTGATAACAAAGCGATTCCCCTTTAAAGAAGAAAAAGGTATTCATCAGCTCAACCAGATGTTCAATTGGGAGAACTTCAAAGACTCTTCACGGAAATGGAGTTAGTTGTGAATGCTAAGCCTCGTTTTCGGGCTCCTGTCGATACTTTCATTCAGGGGAGTTCTACACCTGACATTACTCCACCATAAACTTCTACGCCAATCGCAACAACAACACCTTTTACACTAACTTCTAACTCTTCATCGGCCCCAAACAAACAGAGAGAGATATTCTTGCCCCGCGGTCAACTGACCATAGAAAATTAGGGAACACTTACCCGGCACCCGTTCAAAACCCTAGTGGAAAATGGAGTATTATTCTCATAGTTTCGAATGAGTGCCACCTACTCTCCAAGCCTGTTGAGGTCGTCAATTACCTAAAGCCTCTAGCCACGAACAAATATTGGAGAAAGATGGATTCTCTTTTTGTTGAGTGTCTAATCAACAATAGTATGCATTGTTCAACTCATGTATCAATTTAATCTTTTTCTCATCCCTTCTTTCTTGCTAGACTTTGTATTCATGCCCTTACTTTTCAATCCTTATAGGCAAATCTCCTTGCCTCCGAGGGTCTTCAAAAGCTGATCTTAGACCAAAAGGAACTTACTGGTGAACGTAATCAGCTTGCTGCCGAGCGAAGCCAACTTGCCCAGCGCCTCCCAGCTTCAAAGGGGAAAGTTGCTCTGACGGGTTAGCTCGAAGCCCGATTAAAACAATCCTAGCAAGATAAAATGGCCAGCAGCCAAGATGCCGCTCAATTACACGAAGATCTCAAGGATTTTAAGGCCAAGTAGGCTGAGCTGCAAGATTTTGTAATTGCCGCAACCAAATGTGTGTCTACTTACATGGAACGAATCAACAACGTGGAAGCAAACTTACGTTCCAAAATAGAGGAGGTTTTTGTTGCCAAGGAAAAGAGAGCCAGAATGGAAGAAAGGCTTAAAAGTTCATGAAGCAGAAGCATGAACATGACAGGACCAATACCGACCTTGATTCCAGGATTAGAATTGTAAGGGCTAAAAATGATTAGCTTCATTCCAAAATCAAGAAGCTCCGAGCTAAACTCCAAGATCAACAAGACTTTTTCCTCTTCGAAAAACCTATGCAATTTACCACATGAGGAGGAAAACCTTGGAGGAATTCAAAGAAGGCATTGCAAACATAGATGATTGCATTTCCAAAGCTTGTGGATTGGAGACAATTGCTCTCGATTCCTGCTTGACCTATTGCTTCAAGATCTTCGAACACCAGCTCCGGATATTGGGGAACGGAAGAGGAACTTGAAGAATAAAAAGATAAGGATGAAGGCCTTGGACCTAATGCGAAACAATTTTCACTTACAAATGAAGCAAAATAAACTTTTTCGCTTAATTATGGTACAAAAAAATATTCCTTTTATTTAATTGATAAAGATAGGAATTGTTTTTTTATATCTAGTAACTTTGATCCAGGACATTTATACTTCTGGACTACCCCTTGACTAATATGGGTTTCATAAGAGAGGGCCCTTATGTATATGGTGCTCTTTAAGAGGACGTCTCTTATTTATTCCTTCACAAGCATTTGAAGTTTAATTAACTTTCAAATGAAAAATAAATTAACTTATCGTTTGGACAAGAAATAATATTAAAAAACTTTTATTATTCCTTCCGTTCTCAAATTATATTTACATAAAAATTTATTTGCTTAAGTAAATAAAGCTGCCAATACATGTGGATAACTTGTAAAACTTATTTCTACGGGGCTGATCATGTAGTCCCCCGTCCTGATAAGATTTCGCTCCTGGTCTAATAGTCCCCAGTCTTCGTGACACTTTTAGTGATATAATATGCAATATTTCCCCCCAGTATTCGGATGCTAAGTATGAGAATTCAAATACTGGAGATCTTGCTATCATTGATGACCATTTCTTCGTAGTATGCTTTATATTGCTGCCTTATTAAAAACCTTGCCAGAAAAATTCATTTGGGACAAAGACTGAATAAAGGAAAAAAGAGTGCAACACATACTTTCAGTATCAGCAAGGGTCTTCAGCAGCAGTACCTTTTGAGGTGATCACATTCCAATTGCTTGGCAATTTGACTCCATCTTGATTCTCTAGTTGATATGAACCCTTACCGATTACCATTGAAAGACGGTAAGGTACTTCCTATGTTGGTCCCAGCTTCTCGCCATTAACTTCTTAGGTGCATTGAGTTATTTTTCTTAGATTCAAATCTCCGACGTTGAAATAACGAAGATTCGCTCTGTGGTTATAATATCTTTCAACCTTTGCTTTTGTGACACCATCCTTACATATGCTAAGTTTGGATGCTTCTCAAGTAAATCCAACTTAACCAACAGTGTTTTATTGTTTTCCTTATCGTTTGTCCGGGAGTACCTTATGGTCGGTTCTCCAATATTTATCGGGATCAAATATTCCCCACCGTACACAAGTGAAAATATCACCCGTACTCGACTTCGCCATTATTTGATATGTCCCCGGGTAGCTCATCCAACCAATTACCTTTAACATTTTCTAACTTTTTTTTTTTAGATTTTGAATTATTACCTTGTTGGTTGACTCCACTTGTCCCTTAGCACTTGGATGGTATGGAGAAGATAAAACCTATTTGATCGTTAATCCTTCCAAACATTTTGTGACTTTGGAACCTATGAATTGCATCCCATTGTCACATGCAATTTCTTTTGGTACTCCAAACTGATAGATGATGTGATCCCATATGAAATCAATCACTTTCCATTCTCCGATCTTTTTGTAGGCACCTACTTGAAGCCATTAGTGAAATAGTCAGTCAGAATGTAAAGAAATTTTACCTGCCCGGGCGCTTGGGGTATGGGACCAACTATGTCCATCCTCCATTTTATGATGGCCATGATGACAACACCGAATGCAAAAATTCTACCAGTTGATACACTAACCGTGCACGACGCTGACACTAATCATATTTTTGTACAATTGTCTTTGTGTCATGTTCCATCCGGACTTAATAGTAGCCAACCCTTATAAATTTAAGAACTAACAAGTCTGCACCGAAGTGATTTCTGCATACTCGTTTGTGAAATTCTTTCATCACGTAGTCAGCCTTCGATGTCCATAAACACCGAGCCAATGGTCCTTAGAAATACCTTCTGAATAATTGACTTTCAACAAGGTAATAACGAGTAACTTTAGTCTGTAGCGTCCGAGATGCCTTTGAATCTTCAAGAAATTTTCTCTGCCTTAAATACTTTATAAACTCATTTCTCCAATTAGTTGGTTGAGTTAACTTTACAATATTCGTCCATGTCCAATACCGAATGCAATAATTGATCGCACCAGAATCAAATCCCTTCATTTTCATGGACACCCCCAAATTGGCCAAGGCGTCTGCCTCCATGTTTTCTTCTTTTGGAATGTGGATGATCGACCATATCCTGAACCAGGAAAGCAATACCTGAACTTTATTCAAGTACTATTTCATGCACTCCTCCTTGGTGTCAAAAATTCCATACATCTGGTTCACTACCAGCTGAGAGTCGCACTTTATTTCAATTACCCGGGAGCCTAATCCCCGAACTAACTCCATTCATGCAACCATTGTCTCGTACTCGGACTCATTGTTATGTAATGGTACAATTCAAATGGCTTATCTCAGGTTTTCTCCCGAATAAGTGATTAATACTATCCCAAGACGAACCATTTTACGTTGGAAGCTACATCCACAAATAAGGTCCAAACATCAGAGACAATTCCTGACACTAGAATTGCTTCTTTAGCAGCTAAAGGTATCATCCCCGGACTAAAGTTAGCCAAAACTTCTGACTTGATCACAGTCCTGGATTTATATTCAATGTTGATTTCACTAAATTCAACTGCCCATTTAGCCAATTGACTAGATAATTAAGGCTTATGAAGGATATTCCTCAAGGAAAATTTATCACAACGGCTATGGGATTACATTGAAAATAATGCCTAAGATTTAGAGAGGCGACTACGAGACTTAGTGCTAACTTTTTAGGGCGCAGATAATGTATCTCCGCTCCCGATAAAACTTTTCTAACATAATAGATAGGAAATTTCGTACTTTCCTCCTTTCAAATCAGAACAACACATACCGCTACTTCTGAAACCGCTAAATATATTAACAACTGCTCACCTTCCATCAATTTTGACAACAGTGGAGGACTAGACAGGCACCTTTTCAATTCTCTCAATGCTTGTTGACATTCCGAAATCCACATGAAATCATTCTTCTTTTTATAAGAGCGAAAGGAAATGATGACATTTATTCGAGGATCTTGATATAAATCTGCTTAGGGCCGCCAATCCGCTGATAAACCATTGCACCGCCTTCACAGTTGTCAATTGATCCGAGATATCCCCGAAGGCTTTGATCTTATTGGTGTTTACTTCAATTCCTCTTTGGGAGACCAAAAACTATAGAAAATTTTTGAAACTAACTCCGAAAGCACATTTTTCACGATTGAGATTCATGTTATATTTTCTCAGAATATCAAATGTCTCTTGTAGATGAGTCAAATGATCTCCTGCATTAAGAGAATTAACCAACATGTCATCAATATAAACCTCCATTATTTTTACAATTTTCTGCTCAAATATTTTATTGACGAGCCTCTGGTAGGTGGCTCCAGCATTCTTAAACTTGAAAGGCATCACATTTTAGTAGTATGTACCAAATTTTGAGATAAACGAGATTTTTTCTTGATATTTTGGGTGCATCCTAATTTAATTATACCCGAAATATGCGTAAAAATCTCATTAATTTATACCCACCCATAGCATCGATCATTTGATCAATATTTGGCAACGGGAAAGAGTCCTTAGGGCATGCTCTCTTTAAATCCTTATAATCTACACATATTCTAAATTTATTAATCTTTTTAGGTACAACCACTAGGCTAGCTAACCAATCAGGATAATTTACCTCTCGAATTGAACCTATATTCAGTAACCGGGTTACCTCTTCTTTAACAAACATGTTTTTAACCTTTGTTATCGATTGTTTCTTTTGTCTTACCGGAGGGAAGTTAGGATCCAAACTTAGCTTGTGGACAGCCCCTTCCAATAGAATACCTGTCATATATGAATGTGACCATGCAAAGCAATTGACTTTAGCTTTAAGAAAATTAATAATTTTTAATCTTAATTCAGGGCTCAACCCCATTCCGAAGTGATATTTCCTTTCTAAGAACTCCGTGAATAAGGTAACTTGTTCGAGCTCCTTTGTGATCGATTTGGTTGCATCTGTTTCCTCCAATACATGAAAAGACCTCGGTATCTGATAGAAATGCGATGAATCCTCTTCTCCATTATATTCAATCGGGATGGAAGAGGGCACTTGATCACGCTCAACTGAGTCTCGCAAGAGACTACCCGGGTATTGCAAATATAATCTGAGTATTATTGCCAGAGTCGAACCACAGGGAATTAACCTATCAATTACTACTGTCAGATTCACTAAATTCACACAATCTGTTTTCCCAAACTTTCTGATTCACAATGGTTGATTTTCTAACAACTAAAGAGTGAAAGTAACTAATAGCTGAAAATTAACTAAACTTGATGTGTAAACAGTAGAAATAAGGTCCAAGGCAATGGTTTCCCCTGTTGGTAATTTCCTTGGTTGTATATGCATTATCACTACACTTTAGATATCTATAACAATCATGAACGCTCAAGCTATCATAATTCTTTCTCAATTAAATATGATAATCTAATAGACTCACTTTCTCAAGCTACGCTAGCTAATTTCACAATATAGCTAACTTAGATTGCACCCGGGGTTTCGTTATCTCTAATCCAATACCTAAACCCTCGGTTATGACTCTCATCTATACTCCAGGAGTGGTGTTGTTCATATAATCACCTAATTATGCACTCTCTCTCAAGTAGATACATAATAAATTAGAACAGATAATTGAGGGCCCTTTCAACTAATCCACAATCAAAACATAGATGAACAACTAGCGATTAACAACCAAACCCAATTATATTAATAAAACAACCAAGTCATCCCCAACGGGTTCCACCAAAACCTTAGATTAAGGTTTTAGCTACTCATATCAATGGGAAAATAAACTACTAAAAGATTTATAATCATAAATTGCAAGAAAAATAAAGAAGAATAAGAATAACGATGTTTTGGGTAATCTCTCACACTTGTTTCCCTTGCCAAAGTACTCTCTAAAATGTTACATTCCTTCCTTGGGCGAGCTTGACTTTATATAGGTTAAGTGGGTTTCTCTCCAGATTTCAAATTTTACCCTAAATAACATTTTTCTTGACCGGACACGCGCGACCTCGCGCGTACTTCGCGAGCTTATTCACGCATCTTTCTGCATGCGCGAGTTCGTGCATTCTTCGCGCACTTGGGGCTTGATTTCTTCCAATATTTCGTCTTGTCCTTGCAAGAACTCAACTTCGAGGGGTCATTTTTGCTCATAAATCATTCCAATAGCCTCTTGAAAGCATTATATTGGCTATTCACCCTGCAATGTATACAAATCACAATTAGAGCCTATTTTTTTATCAATTAACCATATTATGTCATTGAAATGTAATTACGCGGAAGCATAAACAATAGTTAAATCACCTAGATTTTGCCTATTATCAACACCCCACACTTAATTCACTGCTAGTCCTCGAACGATCAAACTATACCCTCTATAGAATCCTTCACTCAACCATTTCCCTTAACGCATTATATCTAGAACAATGTACACACATTACGTCTAGCAGTGAACAATCCTAGCCTCAAAGATGACTCTCCAGTGCCATGCAATATTCACACTTCCTCAAAGTACTCTACACAGAAGTCAAGACTTGCTTTTCTGTCACGAATCATATGCCCTTTCAATCACAGCAACAAAAATTGAATTCAATCCACACATTTGATTCATATACTTACATATATCAAGGAGAACACTCACTCTCGCAAAAGAAGTCACATGCATGTAATTGGTATCATAAGCTTGCCCTTAATGTAAATCTCTACTAATGTAAGCTAGCTCGACGCGAAATCACTTAGGACTTTTTTATGGTTATAATGTGGTCTAAGGGACGGTTAGGATATATTTAAGAATAGTTACTCAACCTCCTAATCACCTTAATACATCACATGAGATAATTTTTAGCGCAAATTCTTCAAGCCACTTCTTATTCACAAACAAAATCATCACACAAATACTCCATTCTTCTTTAAGCACTCTATTAATTCATACCCACTAGCTGGAACAAGACACAATGTATTCATCTCTCTTTTTCTCTTTTTTTTCCAGTTTATTATTCTTTTTCTTTTCACTTTCCGCTAGTGGTGTAGTATTTTAAGAAGCAAGTGCAACTTTCTTCATTCTATTGGTTCCACTCAAAATCCACCCCTCACTTATTTCCTTCTTACTTCTTTTAGCGCTCCTCTCACAATTAAAGTGCTTTAAGAGGTAAAAGAATCAAAACATGATCAATTAAGAACAAAATGGTATAGGCTTGAAATGTGGGTGCCAAACAAAAGTCTATAGGCTCAAAAGGGTTAGCTAGGGACAAATTTTATTTATGATAAGTTATTAATCTTAAAAAGTATCAAAGAAAGCCTAACATCATTTTTCAAATCGAGCATCACCTAAGAGTTCGCTTAAACTCACATAGCGGGCAATTTCTAGACACAAGTACAATACATGGACTACACAAACAGTTACCACACATGGTATATGACTCATTCATATCAGCTCATCAAGACGCTCCATTACGAGCATTCAATTCAGTAACAAACATACAAATTAAGGCTCTTTCAGTGAGATTCAACAGTTAGGACTAAGAGTTATACTCTAGGGTCTATTGTGTTTAGGTGTGTCAACGCTCTGGGTTCTCTTTCAATTTTATAGCTCGTAGCCCATTACCTAATCTACAATTCTAAAAAGAAGACAAAAATAAAAACTACCTATGCCCGGTTCAAGCTAAACCCTTGGAAAAGAACTGTGGCCTGAAGAAAAACCAAGGGGGAGTTGCTACACTACCTAAGAAGAAAATAAAAGATCTTTTTGGTAGTTTCTCTAGACTAATTTCCCTCAAGAAAACCGTCTGAAAGATCCGTCATCAGGAAGAGTCTACCTATTTTTAAATTTTTATTAATCGACTCAGTCTCTCAAGTACACCGTCGAAATGGATCCGTCGTTAGGCCGAGCCATTTATCTAAATTAACAAATGATTCCTTCTCCACATCATCAAAAATTCCAAGTCAAAAATGAAACAAAGCAAAACAACACTAACAATAAATTGATATAGATACATATAACATACAATGAAGAAATCCCCTACCCCACACATAAAAATGAAAACATGTCCCCATGGCTTATAATTTAAAACAGCGGTGAGGTAAAGAGACTTCCCTGGAGCCTTACTCTTGGTCAGAAACGGTTTCTAGGTTCACGTTGCACACACACCCCAAAGCTCGCAACCAACCCTTGAACTTCTTTTCCGACCTGACTTCTCAGTCAGCTATCACATCCATATGAGTGCCCAATTCATTCATGGAGGTGCCTAGAACTGCCACCTCCTACTCCAATACGGTGTACCAGGACACTCTGGCAGTTCCTAAAGAGGACGCTGCTCCTGTAGGTGCTGCTGGAGCTAGTTCTACGTCCATTTGTTCATCCTCGTCCTCCCCCGAAGCATTAGAACCACTCTTATCCTTACCTCCTGCCACTGGGGCTAGCCCCGTGGTGTTCTTGCCAGGTCGGATCTTGTGGTATTTTTTACCAGCCCATCCATACGAGTATATTCGGGATCCTGCACTTGCCTGCACAGCTTAGTCACCAAAGAGGGGAAAAAGAACCCATACTGGCGTTGGGGCACTAGATAAACATCTCTTCGTGGATCACTTTGGCTATTTCGAAGGGAAGACCCTTGATGAAACACTAAATCAATGCAGTTCGAGGTCCATTCTTATCTGTAGTATTTTTGGATGGAATGAGGAGGCTGTTAATAACATACAACCATCTTATCGACTCAGTAGTTAGGGCAGAGGAGTGGAACGTCTCTCCGTGTTCCAGCCACTCCACCATTTTGTCGGGTGCACATATTTCATCAAAGAAGCGCTCCCACTTGGAATCTGTTGGATAGCGCCCCCACTCATAATAGTCCGTATTATTAGGCAGAGGGATGGGCAATTGATATGCTATGTGTATCGACTTAACGAAGACATCCACCGCCTTGCAGAGCACCGTGACTATACTGCCTTCATGCTCATGCAGATTGTCATAAAATTCTCGAACGACCATTACATTAGACTCCACTGGCTCATCAATGAAAGACTGCAAACCCCGCTCCATTAACTCCGAATACATGTGTAGGAAGTGTGCCTGGACCGAACAAAGGTTAATACCCCTCTCCGAAATTGGCATTTTGGCGGCCTTCTCCGTAAAATGGGTCTGAGCCGTAGGTGAGACAAATTTGCTGCTGCCATAGGTAGGGCTGCCCTTTGGCAGCTTGAGAAAGGACCTGTGGCTTGGCGCTTTCTCGATGGTGACATAATACCTACAAATGGTGAACACATTAGCTCATCCCAACAAAAATAGTGTGACTTAATGCGGTTACTCAGACTTCACACGCAAAATTAGTCACAACTACATAATCATGCTCATTGAGACCTTTCCACAAATACTCGTGTGGCCCAAGTCGGGCTCCTAGGCATTTATTTTTGCATTTTTGTCACCTGTTTTGCTTCTTGTTGGCCCAAGTTCAGTTGAAGTTTTGAAGATTGACAAATGAACTCAAAAGAGGACCTGGTCCATCTTGAGAGACACAGTTTGTCATAACCATTGCACATGGGAGGCACGTGAGGAAGATATGTATTGAAGATCACGCAGCAAATATCTTCTAAACTGAATTGAAAAGAATGCATTGAGTTCTAAGGAGGACAGTCTCCTTATGATAAGAGAACACAATCCTAAGATAGGATAAGGATTGGAGTTTGTATTGGTTAAGGACTCAAATCGACTAAGGATAAGCATTGGAGTCTCAATCAAACTCTAACTGCTAATCTATTAAATAACTAAGTCATTCTCTTTTACAGATAATGCACGTACGCAGAAGTTAAGCATATTTGAGAGAAAAAAGAGTGAGTATTATTTACAAGCAATATATGTGAGATACAAGTGCGCACGCCTTAAGCTACATGAACTAAGATAGAAGAACCAGTTCCATCATTGTGTTTATTCTAAGTCTAGTTCAATTGTAGTAGGTTTTCATATTGTAACTTTCAGCTTTCTTAGAAGCAATTGCATTAGGTACTGTGATTATTCAAGTTAGAGTTAACTTGATAATTTCTCAACAGTTGAGGTTGTGTGCCACACTGGGATTATAGTTTAATCCTTAGGTTTACAAAGAGTTTTTGTAAATTTTGTTTTGGCTCATTGATTTTAGTGGAAGTTTTGAAAAATCCTACTGAGTAGTAGGTCGTGGTTTTTTCACCTTTTGAGCCAGGTGGTTTCCACGTAAAAATCTCTGTGTTCTTTATTTAGTATATTTAATTCCACAAACATTAGCTAGTAAGAACACCTAGAAGAACCAGGTTCTTCTAGATTGAAAATTGGGTACCACACATATAACACCCCTCTTGTGTAGTATTGATGATTAATAACACCAATTGGTATTAGAGAAGGTTATCCTTGAAGAGGTTAACACCTTAGGAAAAGATCAATATGAGTGCACCACCTGGGAATTGGGAAGGGCAATCCACTTCCAGGCTTCCTCTTTTCAATAGCCTCTACTACTCCTGGTGGAAAAACAGAATGAGGGACCATATCGTGGGTGAAGACTATGAGCTTTGGGATATCATCACTGATGGTCCTTTAGCCACGACCAAGAAGACTACTGCAGGATTGGATGTTCCAAAGACTACAGCAGATTGTACTGCTGGGACCTAAAGAAGTGGGAGAAAAATGCAAAGGCCAAGAAATGGCTAGTGTGTGGAGTTGGTCATGATGAGTACAGCAGGATTCAAGGTTGCACTACTGCCAAGGAGATTTGGGACACTTTACAAGTGGCTCATGAAGAAACACCTCAAGTGAAGAGGTCAAGAGGAACGCTGTTGTATTCTCAATATGAGAATTTTACTATGAAGGACGGAGAAACTATCCAAGAGATGTATACTAGGTTCACTACACTGACAAATGAACTTGAGTCTCTTGGGAGGACTATCATGGAAGAAGATAAGGTGGAGAAGATCCTAACTAGAGTTCTGCAATCTCCTGGGAAAGAAAAATCATAGCTATTCAGAAATCCAAATACATTACTACTTTAAAATTGGATGAACTGATTGGAAATCTTACTACCTATGAATTGAGAAGGCAGAAAATGAAGATGGATGCTCCAAAAAAAGAAAGAAGTTTGGCTCTCAGAATCTCAGAAGGATCAGATCTTGAAGATGATGAAATGACTATGATAACCAGGGATTTCAAGAAGTATCTTATGAGAGGAAATGGTCCTTCAAGAGGAACAACATTTAACAAACCTAGGGCTCTTAAGAGGCAGACAAATGATGGTTGCTTTAAGTGTGGAAAGACATATCACATGATCAAATACTGCACTAAGTGGGAGATTGAATGGAAGAAAGAAAGGGCAGACAGAAGAAATAGGAAGAAGGAACAGGTTCAACCAAGAAGGAACAAAGGATCAACTAAAGCTATGGTTGTTGCATGGAGAGAAACATCAGATGAGGACTCAAAAAATGAAGCTGAAGATGAGCAAGCTCTTATGGCCATCGGAGAATCAGAAGATGAACAGGAGGTCCAAGTGAAGGGGAGTAGCCAAATATGGTACATGGATAGTGGCTTCTCAAAACATATGACTGGTAAATAGAACCAGTTCCTTTCACTTGAGAACCTAAAAGGAGGTAATGTCTCCTTTGGAAATGGAAAGAAAGGTGAGATCATTAGAGTTGGAAAGATAGGAAAGACAGACTCTCATTCCATTGAGAATGTCTATTTGATAGATGGCTTGAAATATAGCCTGATAAGTGTGTCACAACTGTGTAACAGAGGTAATCTTGTGGCTTTCACTTCCACAAAATGTTTTATGATTAGCCTTACTACTGACAAGATTATTTTGCAGGGAAGGAGAGTTAACAATATTTACATTGTAGATTTGTCAACTCTCTCTGAAAATGAACTCACTTTTTTAAGCGTGTTAATTAATGATCCCCTCTTTTGGCACAAAAGACTAGGCCATGCAAGTCTAAATCAATTGAACAAATTATTCTCCAAAGACTTGGTGATAGGGTTACCTAATATCAAGTTCAAGGAAGACAAAGTTTGTGAGGCATGTGCAAGGGGGAAGCAGTTAAGGGCATCCTTCAAACCCAAGAAAATGGTAAGTACGTCCAAGACGTTGAAACTGGTTCATATGGATCTCTATGGTCCAATGAGAGCTATGAGCAGAGGTGGTAAAAGATATGTAATGGTGCTTGTTGATGATTATTCTAGATTTACCTGTGTGTTATTTCTAACCTCTAAGGATGAAGCATTTGAAATGTTCACTACTTTTGTTCGAAAAACCTAGAAACAATTAGGAAATCAACTTGAATCCATTAGGTCTGATCATGGAACTGAATTTGAAAATGCAAAGTTTGCTGAATTTTGTGATGAAAATAGAATAGATCATAATTTCTCTGCCCTAGGATCCCTTAGCAAAATGGGGTAGTTGAGAGGAAGAACAGGACCCTTGAAGATATGGCAAGGACCTTGCTTCTTTCCAGTAAACTACCTCATAGCTTCTGGGCAGAGGCCATAAAACTGTTTGTTATATAATAAATAGATACATGACTAGTCCTCTTGTAGAGAAAACTCCCTATGAGTTATTTAAAGGGAGAAAACCAAACATATCCCATCTTAGGGCTTTTGGCTGCAAGTGCTATGTGCACAATAATGGCAAAGACTCCCTAGGTAAGTTTGATCCCAGAAGTGATGAGGGAGTATTCTTGGGATATTCTTCACAAAGCAAAGCATATAAAGTGTTTAATTACTCAGTGTGTAAAAGAAAGTTTACATGTTGTTTTTGATGAATGTAACACTCTTTCTTAGAGACAAGAACATGAAGACGAAGCCATCGGACTGGTGAGACAATTGATTGAAGCCACAGCACAAGTAAAGGTGGCATCAAAGGAAGGAGTAGGTGATGGAACAGGTTCTTCAACCCAGGGCAACCTGATACGGGTAACCAATCTGGGAGAAACTGAACAAAATCCTTTAAAAGAACATGTACCTGAACCTGTTCCTCTGCAATACAACAATGAATGAGCATCTAGCAGGACCCAGCTGGTGGGGAAATCTTACAAGTACCTGAGTTCTCATCCCATTGAAAACATCATCAATGATCCAAGATCTAGAGTCAATACTAGATCTCAACTGAAGTACCTGTGTGCATTTAATGCCTTTCTATCCCTCATTGAACCTAAAAATGTGAGTGAAGCTCTACAGAATGCAGATTGGGTAAATACTATGCAAGATGATCTCAATCAATTTGAAAGAAGCCAAGTCTGGCATTTGGTTCCAAGACCCAAGGACAGATCAGTCATTGGGACAAAATGGGTCTTCAGGAACAAACTAGATGAAGATGGAACAATTATAAGAAACAAGGCAAGGTTGGTGGTTCATGGCTATAGTCAAGAGGAAGGTATTGACTATAATGAGACTTTTGCTCCAGTTGCTAGACTTGAAGAACCTAGACTCCTCATAGCCTTTGGAGCACATTAGAAATTTACTCTTCATGAAATGGATGTCAAAAGTATCTTCCTAAATGGCTATCTCAAAGAAGAAGTGTTTGTGAAACAACCTCCGAGATTTGAAAGCAAAGAATGCCTTGATCATGTATACAAGATAGATAAAGCTCTCTATGGTCTCAAGCACGCCCTAAGAGCTTGGTATGAAAGATTGTCAAAATTCCTTCTAGAGCATCGGTATAAAAGAGGTAAAATTGACTGCACTTTGTTCCTAAGGAAAAAAGGTATAGATCTTCTTGTTGTAAAAATATATGTTGATGACATAATATTTGGGGCCACTACAGATAGGTTAAGAACTTCGCTAAACTACTGGTAAGTGAGTTTGAAATGAGCATGATGGGTGAACTCAATTTTTTCTTGGGGCTACAGATTAAAAATAGTCCAGATGGAACTATGATCCATTAGCATAAGTACACAAAGGAACTAATCAAGAAGTTTAAATGGAAGAATCCAAAGAAATAGATACACATATAGCAACTGCCACAAAACTAGAAGTTGATGAACCTAGTTCATCAGTTAATTAAAAGTTGTATAGTGGTATGATTGGTTCACTTTTGTATCTTACTGCCAACATACCTGACATAGTTTTTAGTGTAGGACTTTGTGCTCGTTTTCAGGTAAATCCAAAGGAGTCACATTTAACAGCTGTCAAAAGAATATTGAGATACTTGAAAGGCACAACTGATATGTGTCTGTGGTATCCCAAATGTAGTGATTTTGACTTAATTGGATATGTTGATGCTGACTATGCAGGTTTCCTAGTGGATAGGAAGAGCACTTCAGGTATGGCACACTTCCTAGGGTCTTGTCTTGTATCATGGGATACCAAAAAGCAGAATTCAGTGGCTCTCTCTATTGCTGAAGCTGAATATGTTGTTGCTGCTTCATGTTGTGCTCAATTACTGTGGATTAAGCAACAACTAGTGGACTTTGGAATTAAAGTGGGGTGCATACCAATATTTTGTGATAACACTAGTGCAATTAGTATGACAAAGAACTCATTTCATCACAAAAGGAATAAGCACATAGATGTTAGACACCACTTCGTAAGATTTTTCTATGAGAAAGGGATAATCTCCATAGAATTTTGTGCTACTGATAAACAAATAGCTGACATCTTTAGTAATGCATTGAGTAGAGAAAACTTTGAAAGGAACGGGCTGGAATTAGGGATGATTAAGATCACCTAAAAGGTCCAGTTCAGAATGCACAAAAAAAGTTTTTTTTGGTTAGGAGTTCTTAATTCATGTGAATATTAGAAAAATTCCTACTCAGTCTTATGCTGTAAACAGTATACTCTTGTGACATGTGTTTATACAATTCACTAATCTCTTACAAATTTTCTATTCCGACATTTGAGGCATAATCAAGAGACGTTTCACTTGAAGAACCTAGTTCACCAATATATGCTCATGAGAAAGTTCAGGTACTTTTCGATACTTTGCACCATTAGGAAAATGTAATTATCAATCGTGAGCAAGATTTCTAAATATACCAAACGTCCTAACAATTCTATCTGTTGGGAAAATTGAACTAGTTTCATTGAAACTAGAAGTCTAAATATAACGGAGCCCTCTCCTAAATATTAGCAATCCTAATTAATCACTAAGAAGACTGGAACTCTAAATTGATTAGACTTCTACAAGACCTCTGAAAAATCTCATGTTTCTGAGTAATCATCACCCCTATTTAAAAGCCCCCAAATCACTCATAACCGTCAATTCTTCACAAAATCCCCTGACCATCCACTCTCGTCTCCAAAAATTCTCCAAAATTCTCTTAAGGTTTCTAGAAATTCTTCACTATGATAAATACCCAAGAAAATACTGGAAATCCACCACCTGTTTCACCCAACACCACCTCATCTTCCACACTACCTTTTGAAACCCAAAAACCAAGATTCTGTTGCCAGAAAATGCTAGCAAGGAAAACTATAGCTACTGGTTCTCTGAGGAAAGATTTGAATGAGAAATTACAGCAGTCAAAAGAATGAAGTCTCAGCAAAGGAGACAAACTCTAGCTCTGAATCTGATGACTACATCTCCGTCAGTGAAGGAGATGAACCTGGGTCTTCTGAAAATGTCAAAACTCAAGAAACCTAAGGAGAGGTAAACTCATGCTTTGTTTTTCTGATGTTGTTCAGAGGGATGAAAATAGATTTGTTCTAATAGGGGCTGCTAGAGATGTAGGTGGGACTGATTCTGGGAAAATGAGGAAGAAAAAGAAGAATGAGTTTTTAGCCATATGTGGGAGTGGGGAAGAGGGAGTCTCGAAGTCAGGGGGAAGTGGATCAGGTGAAGCTGCTGAGGGTTTGGTTAATCTGAGAATACAACAAGATGAACCTGGTTCATCTGGGGAGGAGATCTTGGCTGATTTACTGAAGAAGGTGGGGTCCAGTTATGATCCAAAGAAACGCAAGACTTCCTCACAAAAGACCCTTGCTACGTTCAAACCAACCAAGAAAAGCAAATTTTCATCACCCAAGTCTTCTCCTTGGATTAGAGCCACTAGAAGTAAGATTAGGGAGAGTGAAGTAGAGTTGAAGAAAGCTTTAGAAGAGAGTAGGAAAAAAAGGAAGGAAAAGGGGAAAGCAAAATTAGGTGAAAGTTCTGAGGCTATGGTTGAAGAGGAGGAAGAAGAGATGGAATAGGTCTATCTAGAAAATAGTACTACTGTAGATGCTCCCACTACCAAATCAAAGGGAACCAGGACTTCTGCCAAGAAGCCCTCCAAACCAGTATCTGCTGAACCTTCTCTTGCCAAGAGAACTAGGTCAGCTGCAAAAGGAAAACAAATGAAGATAACTGAAGAAGAGGATGAGTGGAGTGAGGATGAAGAAGATTAGTCAGAAAAGGAACATGACAGGTATGCCATGTTTGGCAAGAGGAAAATCTTAAAAGGAAGACTACTTAAAGACCTGGAGGAACCAGGCATGATGAGACTTGTGACTGCACTAGAAGCACAGGGGTGGAAGGACATGGTCCTTCATATGGATGGTAAATTGGCCAGGAAAGAACTTGTTGGGTTTATGGAAAATGGGACAGCGAAAAAAAAGCTGGTGACAAGCACAGTGAAAGGGGTAAAAGTGAAGTTCAATGCTGCCAAGCTGGGCAAGATTCTAGACATCCCTAGTGAGGGATATGATGACAATACAAGGCAGAGGTGGCCATGTCTGGATGGGCTGCCTACTGATCTTCAGATCACTAGGAATTTCTGTGACACCACATAGGATGAGGAGGTGCCTGAGGTTAGGGCAGTGCAGAAAAGTGAAATGAGGCCAGAACACAAAGTGCTCTTCGAGTTTGTCAACAAATGCCTTTTTCCCAGACATGAGAGAAGACATATAACAAATTATATTGATCTGGTTCTTATGAAATTCCTGAATGAAGGAAGTAGATCAACTGTCCTGCCTTCATTGTGAAGCTGCTTGAAAGGGTGCTAAATGGATCAAAGGCTCATGCCATTCCCTATGGATTTATCTTGACAACTGTGCTTGAAAGAGTGTATGTTCCCCTGAAGAAGTGGGAAATGGCTTCCAGCAAGTAGCACTTTGGCATCAAGACCCTTCAAGCTTGTGATTATCTGCTCAGTACAGGCACAGTTGAATCTAGTTCATTTGTAAAGACTCTGGTGGACAGCAAGGTCTGAGCCTTGGCTTAGGAGGTTGGGACAAAGGATGCTGAGATAGCAAGGCTTCAGCCAGAATTACTGAATTGGAGGGAGAAAGGAATGGGTTGAGAGCTGAACTTATGAATGAGAAGGAGAAAAAACAAAGGAATGCTCCAACAAACGCTCAATCTGCTACAAACCCAACCATCCAGCTCTTCTAAGCCTTAGGTGTCATGTCCTAGTGTGAACCAGTCTAGACCCCCTCAGTGACCCTGATTTGGGATATTATCTGTTTGTTTCCTTTTTGAGTTTTATCATGGATGGTAATTCTGTTTTTCTTTTCGTGGACTGCAATGTAGAAACACCACTAATCGATGAATGCAGCTTCCTTGCTTTTTGTTAATTTTGTTCTTAATAGTTATTTTTGATGAGTTGATTTTTGACTAACTAAAGCATGTGTTCACTTGCAGTTCGCCCAGTGGCCATGAGTACTAATTAACTTTCTGGGATTCACATTATTTATGCAACTTTTTGATGATGCCAAAAGGGGAAGATATATTATGCATAAATTCATTATCTGAACAAGTGATGTTTATGACCTATTTTAAATCTGGTCCTTGGTGATAAGTTAAAAATTTTCTAAGTGTCTATATTTCAGCTGAGTTCCACTGGTTCTCTGATCACTAAAAGCACAGAATTTGTCATCATCAAAAAGGGGGAATTTGTTGGCCCAAGTTCAGTTGAAGTTTTAAAGATTGACAAATAAACTCAAGAAATGACCTGGTCCATCTTGAAAGATACAGTTTGTCATAACCATTGCACATGTGAGGCACGTGAGGAAGATATGTATTGAAGATCACGCAGCAAATATCTTGTGAACTGAATCAAAAAGATTGCATTGAGTTCTAAGGAGGACAGTCTCCTTATGATAAGAGAACAGAATCCTAAGCTAGGATAAGGATTGGAGTTTGTATTGGTTAAGGACTCAAATCGACTAAGGATAAGCATTGGAGCCTTGATCAAACTCTAACTTCTTATCTATTAAATAACCAAGTTGTTCTCTTTTACAGGTAATGCACATATGTAGAAGTTAAGCAAATATGAGAGCAAAAAGTGCAAGTCTGATTTGCAAGCAATATATGTGAGATACAAGTGTGCACGCCTGAAGCTACATGAACTAAGATAGAAGAACCAGGTCCATCATTGTGTTTATTCTAAGTCTAGTTCAATTGTAATAGGTTTTCATATTGTGCCTTTCAGCTTTCTTAGAAGCAATTGTATTAGGTACTGTGAGTATTCAAGTTAGAGTTAACTTGATAGTATCACAACAGTTGAGGGTGTGTGCCACGCTGGACTAGAATTTAATCCTTAGGTTTACAAAGAGTTTTTATAAATGTTGTTTTGGCTCACTGATTTTAGTGGAAGTTTGGGAAGATCCAATTGAGTAGCAGGTCGTGGTTATTTCACCTTTTGAACCAGGTGTTTTTCACGTAAAAATCTCTGTGTTCTTTATTTCTATTTATTTAATTCTGCAAACATTAGCTAGTAAGAATACCTAGAAGAACCGGGTTCTTCTAGCTCGAAAATTGGGTACCACACAAATCACCCCCCCCCCTCTTGTGTGGTATTGACGATTAATAACATCACTCCTGATTGATGTTCCTTTCACAAGCCCTTCGTCACCTGCATTTGTTAGTATGTTAAAACTCAATATCAAACACCACTAGTATCGTTGGGTTGCCTCCCAACCAGCGCCTCATTTAACATCGTGGCACGACGGTTACAACAATGCAATGGGTTGCCTCCCATACAGCGCGTGATTTAACGTCGCGACACGATGCAAGTAGTTGATCCCTTACTCCTCATTTGCGTACTGAGGTTCTTTGAAATGTGTCACCACTATATCCCCTTTTTCTTTAGCTATTACAAGGTGATGTTTCAACCTTTGCCCATTGACGGAGAACTTGTTCATCACATCTTTTGACTCAATATCAACAACTCCACTTGCAAACCTTAGCACCGCTTTGAATGGCCCTGACCATCGGGACTTTAACTTACTCGAAAATAATCTCAATCGTGAATTATACAATAATACATTATCACCGGGTTTAAAGTCTTTGTCCAAGATGTGCTTGTCATGTATCTTCTTCGTTCTTTCCTTGTAGAGCCTCCTGCTTTCAAAGGCTTGATATCTAAATTATTCCAGCTCATGCAACTCTGTTAGTCGGTTTCGTCCAGCTGCTTCAGGATCCATGTTCAATTGCTTCAGTGCCCACCAAGCTCGATGTTATAGCTCCACAGGCAGGTGACAGGCCTTCCCAAATACCAACTTGTATGGTGACATACCAATTGGTGTTTTGAACGCAGTTCTATAGGCCCAGAGTGCGTCATCAAGATTCTTTGCCCAATCAGTTCAGGTGGCATTCATAGTCTTCATTAGTACACTCTTTATCTCCCTGTTGGACAATTCAACCTGCCCACTTGTCTGCGGATGATAAGGAGTCACATCATACTTAGCAAGTAATTTCTTGAAGGCTCTATTGCAAAAGTGAGTGCCTCCATAACTGATGATTGCTCTTGGTGTCCCAAACCGGGTGAATGTGTTTTTTTCCAGAAATACGACCACAACTCTTGCATCATTGGTGGGCAAGGCTACAACTTCCACCCATTTAGACACGTAGTCCACAACAACAAGTATGTACTTATTGCCAAATGAGTTGACGAAGGGACCCATGAAGTAAATCCCCCAAACATCAAACACCTATACTTATTGAATTGGTTTCATTGGTATCTCATGGTGACGGGAAATGTTTCCCATCCTCTAGCATTCATTGCAGCCCTTTACCCAGAGGTGTAAATCTCTAAATACAGTTTTACAAAAGAATCTGACCTCTAGCTCTTTCACAACTGTTCTGACCCCTCCAAAATGTCCTCCATATGCTGATGCGTGACAAGCCTGCAAAATCGAAGATTGTTCTATCTCGGGGACACACCTCTAGATAATGTTATCAACACATATTCGAAACAAATAAGGTTCATCCTAATAATACATGCAGCAATCATGAAAGAACTTTTTGTTTTGGACTAATGAAAGGTCATAGCGAACAATACCGCAAGCCAGGTAGTTTGCAAAATCTGCATACAATGGCGCATCCTCAAGACTGGCTGCAAGCAGCTACTCGTTTGGAAAGGTTTCCAAAATCTCTTCGACCTCGACTGATTTTTTTGCTCCTTCAAATCGTAATAGATGATCATCAACATGATTTTATGTGCCCATACAGTCATGAATTTCGAGGTCGAACTCTTGCAACAGCAGCACCCAACGAATTAGGCGAGGCATAGACTCCTTTTTCTCAATAAGGTACCTGAGAGCTGCATGGTTAGTATACACAATTACCTTAGAACCAATCAGATATGATCGGAATTTGTCAAAAGCAAACACAATTGCCAACATCTCCTTCTTCGTCACTGTGTAGTTGAGCTGTGCACTGCTTAACGTTATGCTTGCATAGTAAATCGGGTGCATCCGCTTATCTTTTTGTTGCCACAAGATTGATCCTACAGCAGAGTTGCTGGAATCACACATGAGCTCAAATTGTTGCTCCCAGTTCTCAACAACAATGATGGGTGCAGTTATCAACTTCTTCTTCAGTTCCTTAAATGCCAACCTGCAATCTTAGAAAACACAAAGGGCTAATTCTTTTCAAGGAGTTTGCATAATGGGTTAGCAATTTTGGAAAAGTCTTTTATGAAACATTGGTAGAACTCGATGTGAAAAAGGAAACTTCTCTCCTCCTTGACTGAAGTGGGCGGTGGTAAGTCCTCAATCACGTCAACCTTAGCATGGTCAAACTTAATTCCTTTTCTGGACACTCGATATCCCAGGACTGTCCCTTCTTGTACATAAAATGGTACTTCTCCCAGTTTAGCACTAAGTTTATCTCCACACATCTTTTGAGCACTCTGCTTAAGTTGTGAAGATAGTCTTTGAATGAATCTCCCACCAAGGAGAAATCATTCATAAAGACCTCCCTAATATCCTTCACCATATATGTGAAGATGGCTAGCATGCACCGTTGAAAAGTTGATGGTGCATTGCAAAGCCCAAAGCGCATTCTTCAAAAGACAAAGATGCCATATGGATAGGTAAATGATGTCTTCTCTCTATCTTTGGGGGCTATTGATATCTGATTGTACCCTGAAAATCCATCTAAGAAACAAAAGTGCGATCTTCCATCTGTTAGAAAATACGCTTAAAGCTAGAGGGGGGGTGAATAGCGTTATAATAAAATTTAGCGTAAACTTGCAGAAATTAAAATTTGCAGGAAGTAAATAAGTGCGATAAATAATAACTTACACACAGATATATCCTGGTTTACCACAACGTGTGGCTAGTCCAGTCCCCGAGAGACTCTCTCGAGATTTTCCACTAACTTGTCAAGCTTCCGGGTGCTTAAAAAACCTTTACAACTTGAGGACGCAAGCCTCAACACCTTTGCTCGGAGTTACAACACTCGAAGACTTCAACCAAGGAAACACAAGTTCCTTACAACAAGAGAATCACAATTCTCTTCCAAGTGTACAAACACTAAAACACTCAAACAATATACTCCTTTATGAGTAGGTATGAGTAAAAAGAAATAAGATCTAGATCACAACAACTTTGGACAAGAATATGGCTCTCAAAAGCTTTATGAAATTGAATATAAAATGATAAACAAAAGTATGCAAGCTTATAGCAATGTAATGATCAGTTGTAGTATGTTGTTGTGTTTAAAACACTGAAATGAAGCTGTATTTATAGTTGAAAAACTTGGCATTACCGTTGCCTAATTGCCAATTAAGAGTTGCTGATTTTACTCACTGACAATCGATTGTCAAACCCCAACAATCAATTGTTTGCCAGTCAGACCAAAATTCAATCCCAGTTTTTACGCTTGATAACGATTACTTACAATCCATAATCGATTACTGGCAACGTTCAAAAAATCCTTTCCAGATTTTACCACAAACAATCGATTGTCCAGAATCAACAATCGATTACTCAGCAACGTTCAAAAAATCTTTTCCGGATTTTAATCAAAACAATCGATTATACAAAATCAATAATCGATTACCCAATAACGTTCAAAAAATCTTTTCCGGATTTTAATCAAAACAATCGATTATACAGAATCAATAATCGATTACCTGATGGTATTTGAAAACTTTACGACAACGGTCAGCTTCACAATCGATTGTACAAAGTCAACAATCGATTACTTATCAGTTTTTTAAAAACATTGTAGACACTGTCTCTTTGACAATCGATTGTCCAATGTAACAATCAATTATTTAATAAATTTGAAAATCACTGGAAGACACTGTCTCAACATAATCGATTACCATTAGTTCATAATCGATTATTCTGAGTTTTGAAAAACTTTGATGGACACTGCCTCAGTCACAATCGATTGTCATTAGTTCACAATCGATTGTCATGCAGGTTTGAAAAACCTGATGCTCACTGTCTTACACACAATCGATTGTCATTAGTTCACAATCGATTGTCATGCAGTCTTGGCTTAAAACAATCGATTATCATAAGTACATAATCGATTATCTTAGTCCAGATTTTTAAGGCATGTCTAAAAATTATTTTGACTACTGTAAATATGCATGATTTAAAATCATTTGACATTAAATTAAATATGCATGATTTTGGAAAATAGTTTTATGAGAGAAGCCATGTTACGAGTCAAGTTGTAGGATCAAGATCACAATTAAGAATGACTCAATTAAACTATAGAACTTTGTCTTGAGCTTGAATCTCGTTGTATATCAATTGTGCGCTTGTTTGAACTTCATCATATATCAATTTTCGCTTCGTTTGTCATTCATCAAAACCTATACAAAAGAACACACGTTTTAGTATATTGCATTGAGAACTTGTTTCCAACACCATCCAGCATGTCCAACATTTGGTCAATGAAGGGCAAGGGAAAATGGTCATTTCGGGTGGCTGTGTTCAATTTCCAATAATCCATGCAGATTTTCCACCCTGTGACTGTACGAGTTGAGATCAACTCATTGTTGTCATTTTTCACAACAGTCATTCCCCCTTTTTCGGAACACATTGGACAGGGCTGACACAATTACTATCAGAGATGGGAAAATGACTCCCGCATCTAACCATTCGATCACTCTTTCTTTACAACCTCTTTCATGTTAGGGTTCAGCCTTTGCTGATGTTTCCTGGAAGGTATGTGCCTCTCCTCCAGGAGACTCTTATGCATATAGAAGGCTGGGCTGATACCCTTTATGTCTGCCATGGTCCAACCAATGGCAGTCTTGTTATCCCACAGTACCTTAAGAGCTTTTCTACCTGCACATCTAGCAAACAGGATGATATAATAATAGGTAAGGTCGAATCAGTTCCTAGGAATGCATACCTGAGGTGATCTGGGAGTAGCTTCAGCTCCAGCTTGGGTGGTTCCTCTATTGGTGGCTTGGCTAGAGGAGTGACCCTTTTCTCCAACTCAAGGGACTTGAACTGAGGTTCCATTGACCAAAACCATCGGCCTTCCAATACATCACCCATTCAGCTAACCCTTCACCATCCATTTCTTCTAAATTCGTCAGGCATGCCTCCAGTGGATCTCTCACAATTAGGGTCCTATCATCTTCTTGCAGAACTATATCCACCGCCTCCACTCGAGAGCAATTCGCATATTCGCTGGGTCTCCTAATTGATTGTTGGACATTGAATATGACTTCTTCATCATTCAATCTCATTTTAAGTCCCCCAGTCTCACAGTCTATCAGTGCTCTCCTAGTCACTAAAAATGGTCTCCCCAAAATAAGGGGTATCTCTTCATCCACCTGACAATCTAAAATCACAGAGTCTGCAGAGAACACGAAATTCCCCACTTGCACTAGCACATCATCAAGAATACCAGTTGGTCTTTTCACACTGTGATCAGCCAGTTGTAGCAGCATAGAAGTCGGCATGGCTCTGCCGATGCCTAATTTGGTGTACACTGACAGGGGCATCAGATTTATGTTGGCTCCCAAATCACACAACGCCTTTGCAAAGGCATAACTCCCAATGGTGCATGGAATAGTGAAGCTACCTGGATCAAACATTTTTTGGGCCATCGGTTTTGCCACCACCGCACTGTAGGTAGTGTCAGAGTAACGGTGGATAGATCCTGAAAATAAAACTTTCGTGACATTAGATCTTTCATCATCTCGGCATAACCGGGCATCTCCCTCAAGGAATCCATCAGAGGATATTCAATTGAATTTGTCACAACATCTCCATGAAATTTTTATATTGGTTTGCCTTCTTTTGTTTGACTAGTCTCTGAGGGAAGGGCGCAGGTATCACCCTTTGTGCATTTTTTGCTGACTTTTCTATGGTAGGATTTTCTGGCATAAGAGGTGACACCTGTTCTGCAACTTTCTCGTTATCTTTTTCTGTTCCCTTCTCCTCCTGACTCTACTCAACCACTACTTCAGTATGTTCAGTTGGTTCTTCTACCTCTAAGTGAACTGGAGTGGCTGGTGCAGTATTCATGCTAGCTTGTGCAATTTCTTGCTCTCTATCTAAATCTCTACCATTCCTGAGACTGACTGCCATCAGCTGATTCCAGTTTTGCTCCTTGGGTTTATGTTTATGTCTGCAGGTAAAGTTCCCAGAGGATTGTTGTTCAACGCCATGGACAACTGACCCAGCTACGTTTCAATATTCTTTATGGGTGAATCATGCACTGCCAATTTTTCCTGCACTTTATTATTTGTTCCAATAAGTTGCTGAAGCATACCCCTAATCTCCATCATGTTGTTATCTTGCTGCTTAGGGGGTGGTTGATAAACTAGTTGCTGCTGATTTTGTTGTGGATAACCCTGTGGTATCTGATAAGGCACTAGCACTAATTGGTTTTGATGGTGCATGCCCCCGGGCTGCTGCATATTAGGCCTGTATTGCTGATTTTGTTGCGGTCTCCACTGTTGTGCTCCTTGTCTTTGACCCCCATAGTTGTTGACATAATTCATATCTTCCCGGATCCCTTGATTTTCACCTTCTCCGCTCCAGGAACACACATAGGACTGATTAATTCATGGTGTACATAGTCCTCCATTCGTTGTATCAACGATATACACCAGTTTTGTACCCATATCATCAATCTTCTTTGTCAGTAAGCTCATCTTGATCAGGGTTGTGGCCATTTTCTCTTCCTGCAAATTTATTGGATCAAGTGGAACTGAGTGCACTATGGGTGCCAGTGTTTCACCTCGAGTCATCCACCCTACATTGTGTGACGTCTTATCAAGAAGAATTTTGCACTCGGTGAATATTTTGCTTAAGAAAGCACCTCCAGCTGGCGCATCCACATTTGCTTTCAAGTTGTCAGCTAGACCTATGTAGAATCTCTGGCCGAGCATCTGTTGTGGAACGCCATGATGAGGACACTTCACCAACATCCCTTTAAATCTCTCCCAAGTTTCGTGCAAGGACTCAGCGGAATGCTGCCTATACTGCAATATGTCATCAATATGTTGTGCAGTCTTGTTAGGCAGATGGAACTTATTCAACAATTGCTTGACTAATTCCTCCCAAGTGGTAATGGAGTTGACAGGGTGCGAATTTAGCCAAGTCTAAGCTATCCCGGTTATTGAGAATGGGAACAGTAGTAGTTTGATAGCTCTCAGAGTTGCATTAGGTTGCCTTTGGGTCATGCAAATTGACAGAAAACTTTTCAAGTGTTGGTGCAGGTCCTCAATGCTTGACCCGGAGAACATTTCCTTATTCTGCATTAGATGCACCATGTTGTTACTGATCTGAAATGTCTCCGCTTGAATTGCAGGAACAGCTATGGCAGTGGCCAGATTGTTAGTTGTAGGTTGTGCCCAGTCATAAAGTGAAACCTCGGGCACAAGAGGTGCCACTCCTCTAACATCCAAGTTAGCTGGTTCATTTCTGATGTTTCCGGTGGTCTTTTACGTCGCCCACGTTAAATTCGAGTTGGTGTGGTTGTCGAGGTTATTGAAGTCCTTTGTTGGCACGATTCAATGCCCTGAATATTTTCTCGGGGTTTGAGAGCCCTTCTATTAGTTCTCCAATACTCAAATAATTTCTAGGCATACACCTACTTTCCATAAGATTTCAAACGTTAGAATTTCAATGAAAAGATTGGTATAGAGAAAACTGACTACACTTCGAATTTTTGTATTTCTTTCAATTGTAATTGATAACACTGTTAAATCCCCTTCAACGACGCCAAAATTTGATCACGCTCAACTGAGTCTGGCAAAAGACTACGCGGGTATTGCAAATATAATCTGAGTATTATTGCCCAGAGTCGAACCACATGGAATTAACCTATCAATTACTACTGTCAGATTCACTAAATTCACATAATCTATTTTCCAAAACTTTCTGATTCACAATGGTTGATTTTCTAACAACTAAAGACTGAAAGTAACTAATAACTTAAAATTAACTAACGGTTAACTAAACTTGATGTGTAAACAGTAGAAATAAGGTCTAAGGCAATGGTTTTCCCCGTTGATAATTTCCTTGGTTGTATGTACTTTATAACTACGATTTAGTTATCTCTAACTATCATGAATGCTCAAGCTATCATAATTCTTTCTCAAGTAATTATGATAATCTACTAGACGCACTTTCTCAAGCTACGCTAGCTAATAACAATACAGCTCACTTAGATTGCACCCGGGGTTTCGTTATCTCTAATACAACCCCTAAACCCTCGGTTATGACTCTCGTCTATACTTTAAGAGTGATGTTGTTCATACAATCACCTAAATATGCACTCTCTCACGTAGATACATAATAAAGAAGAACGGATAATTGAGGGGCCTTTCAACTAATCCACAATCAAAACATAGATGAACAACAAGAGATTAACGACCAAACCCAATTATATTAATAAAACAACCAATTCATCCCCAACGGTTCCACCAAAACCTTAGATTAAGGTTTTTAGCTACTTATAACAATGGGTAAATAAACTACTAAAATATTCATAATCATAAATTGCAAGAAAACTAAAGAAGAAAAAGAACAATTATGTTTTGGGTGATCTCTCACACTTGTTTTCTTTGCCAAAGTACTCTCTAAAACATTACATGCCTCCCTTGGGCGATCTTGACTTTATATAGGTTAAGTGGGTTTCTCTACAGATTTCCAATTTTACCCCTAAATAATGATTTTCTGGACCGGACACGCGCGACCTCGCGCGTCCTTCGCGCATCTTTCTGCCTCAGCTTGTAACGCACACGAACTATGCGCGACTTCGCGCATTCTTCACGGACCTGGACTTGATTTCTTCCAATATTTTGTCTTGTCTTGCACACACTCAACTCTGAGGGGTCGTTTTTTCTCATAAATCATTCCAATATCCTCTTGAAAGCATAATATAGGCTCCTCACCCTGCAATGTATACAAATCACAATTAGAGCCTATTTTTTTCATCAATTCATCGTATTATGTCATTGAAATATAATTAAGCGGAAGCATAAACAATAGTTAAATCACCTAGATTTCGCCTATTATCAGCACTGACTACTATAGTTGCTATTTTATTGTTTCTTTCACCTTTTTACTGGACAATGTAACTACATTCATTTCTCTTGTAGCTGATTGATCTCTTCTAATCTGTTTGACTTCTTCTAGTAAGGGAAACTTCAGCAGTTGATGATAAGTTGTCGGCACAGCCATCATTTCATGCATATATGGCCTTCCAAGATCACATTGTATCCTATGTCACCATCTACCACTTCGAACAAAGCAGTCTTTTCTATGCCTTCGGCATGCGTGGGCAGTAAAATATCTCCCCAGATCGTAATGTTTGTTAAATTGAACCCAACTAGAAGCTTTTTTTCCGAAACTATAAGTTCCAGTTAACTTTTCTTGCTCCAAAACTCTTCATAGTATGATATTGACTTAACTACCTAGATCAACCAACACACGTTTACTTCTAAATTTAAGACATTAAGTGATATTACTGAAGCATTGTTGTACGGTAGAAGAAGGCCATCAACATCCTCTTTTGTAAAGGTGATGTCATCATCTTCTGAAGCTTTCCTCAATCCTCTTACCATGAGTTACCGATATCTTCATCTTCTTTGGTGCTGAAAATATCACCCCATTTATTTTGTCACAACAAAAGATCATGTTAATCGTCAAGCGAGGTGACCTTGCAGCCAGTTTAGCTAGCTCCCCAGCGTCTTGACTTTTCCGATAATTATTCATGGCCCTATCACTTAGAAATTCTCTAAGGTGACCATTCTTCAGTAGAGCTGCTACCTCTTCACAAAAGTGTCGTCAATCCCTACTTCTATGTCCGTGTGTTTCGTGGAATTTACATCATAGATTAGGATCCCTTTGACTAGGATTCGATCGAGTTAGTTTTAGAAATATTCCGTCCTTAATATTTCTCATAGCCGAAACTAGATTTATTAAACTGACGTTGAAGTTGTAGTTGGAATAGCAGAGCTTTACATGAGAAGACATCATCGGTGTGCTGGAAGTCTCCGGTATGCACCGAAATCAGTTTTGAACGTCTCTGGATTTTGATCACAATTATGTGCTTTGGAAGACATCGAGGAACTCAGTTGATCATCATTTATTCTAATATTTGATTCATAACAATTTTGGACATCTGCCCATGTAGTTGCTTGAAATTCTAACAAGCATTGCTTCAACTTCCTGGAGGCATTAAAGCTTAATGGATTGAGACCCTTGCTAAACGCTTCTGCTGCCCACTCATCCGATATTGTCGGCAACAACATCCTTTCCTTCTAAAATCAGATCACGAACTCTCCGAGCAATTCAAATTCTCCTTGGGCAATTCTAAATATATCTGCCTTTCCATCTTGGAGTGTTCTTGCCCCCGCATGAGATTTAATGAACGAATGTGCAAGCATTTCAAAAGTGTCACGACCCAAACCGATGGGTCGCGAAGGGCATCCGATACCTTACTCAAATGAGTACCAACATAATGTATCGTTCATATCATACTATCATAGGTAAATTAAATGGAAAAGCTGTTGTGAAATAAGTAGAATGAAACATGAGGGAACACTCAATATAGGACGACCCATATTGCAATACAAATTATACATATGACATACACGCCTATAAGGCTAAAATAATCACCGTACACTGAACATAGGCCGACAAGGCCATACTATCTTTCATATACATGACATATGTCTACAAGCCTCAAAGAGTATATTAATACCATAAAAATCGGGACTGGGCCCCGCCATACTAATCAATACACGTCCAAATCATACTGACCAAATAAGCAACTCCGGAGCAAATGGAGTGCACCAACACCTTCCGTGGAGCTGATAGCCTAGTTGGAGGACTCTCGACCTGTATATCGGGACATGCTGGCATGAAATGCAGCATCCCTAGGAAAAAAGGACGTCAATACAAATGATGTAATGAGTATGGAAGGAATAAAAATCAGTAAATAATAGACATAAGAGAAACATGGAGTAAAAGACTCAAAAAGTAAATCTGAATAGCTTTGTGAATCATTAATATTTATAATATCATGCATATGCGTATAAATGCCATGCCAAGCATATGTATATGCGATCATAATATCATCAAGCCTCTAAGGTCATCCCATCATATCATCTCGGCCGCTATGGACAAATTATTAACGTGTACCAGCTGATCAAGTGGTGGTGCTTATATAACGTTGTAACCTTTTGTCATATTCCATATTCCATATACGTACATACACACACACATACACACACACACACACACGCACACGCACACACACACACACACATACACACACACACACACACACATATATATATATATATATATATATATATATATATATATATATATATATATATATATATATATATATATATATATATATATATATATATATATAAAGTCATCTGGTCATGGGTCAATGTACATGCATAAATGAATGCAATGCATGAGAAGCATGTCAATAAAATCTCTCAGTATGTCATAAGACCATTATGCCTTTGATTAATGTCATGAAGTGAACTTTATCAACTTACGTATTTTCTGAGACCCATGAATAGCTGATAGAATAATAAGACATATGGGGAATCAAGAACATAGGAACCCCAAGTACTTCTATGAGTATAGTCATTTATAAAAGTTGTGCATTTACTCGTTTCGTTTGTATCGTATGGATCATGCCAAAAAAGAAAGAAGGGATAGACTTAATATATCTGAGCCGATTCTCTTGACAATCCATCTAACACACATTTTTTGTGAAAACATGTAACGACGGATCGAAATAGAGAAAAATCTGTATTCTTATATCATAGCACTTTATTTCTTATCCAACTAAAATTCACTCCATTTAAAGATAACACTTGCAACAATGAACAACCATTAAACCTGTTAATCACTAATGTTGCTGGTCTAAATTTTAAAGTGGAAAGCTGAAAGCATGTCATAACTTCATTTTTATTTTCCAAGTTATATTACCAAATAAGAAACCTAACCAAGGCAATCATCCAAGAATTCTTACGTGTAAACAAGACATCTTATGTCTTATGACTCATTATGCATATTGGTTCCACTTTGTCTTAGTTTAATGCCATGTTGCAGCCCCTAAAAAGATTCTTATCCACTAAATTATATTTAATACCATAATTATTCCCACAATTAATTAATTATTGGTATAATTAAGATTTATTTTAAATTACTTAAAATACTACTCACTTTTAACAAATTTTATATACCTTACTATCATGGTCATGTGGTACCTTGTATGACACTAGTCCATAATTATCGGATATTTTAGCTTAGACCATATTTTATTCCAAAATGTCTAACGTCGATGAAACTTAATTTCTTCGATTCGCTTACCTTCTCACCTTCACGGATTTACTTATCACTTGTTTGAAATCGCATAATACTTCTAATCTCCAAATAATCTTGTCCTTGAACTGATGTCAATTATCTTATGACAAATTTAATATACAATACTGCAGGGTGTAATATCTTCGTAATATAATAATGCAGAGTGTAACATCGACATAATACGGCGGGACATAGCATCATCATAATATAATACTGCAGGCGTAACATCGATGTAATACTACGGGGCATAACATCTCACTTCTGAACTTATATCAATTTACTTATGACATACTTTCACATATAAAAATATGGGGTGTAACAAAAATAATTAATTGAATGCTCAAGTAAAATAGAATACCAAGTTAAAGCACCCTTCGTTAGGGGTTAACCAATATTTTTCAACAAAATAGATCTGATCTTGTGCGGAGCCAGGTCATTTCCCTTTACTACCATAGTATAAAATGTGATATGCTCATGTGGATAAAAATTCCCATCATACTTTTGGATGTCAGGCATCTTAAACCTTTTCGGAATTTATTTTGGGGCTACACTTGGTTTGAATGACAACTGTGTATACTTTTTGAATCTGGTCCCTTTAAGATCGGTGGTTCCCCTGAGATCTGATCTATCTACGCATGAAATCTTTAGTATTTTGGTCCATTCATACATTCATTTCCCTTAAGAATGTCATTAGATCAGTTTGAAAGGATCATTAGTATTGTTGTTGTTCTCGAATCCACTACCTGCACCACCTGCCTCATTAAATCTGAACTCCTCCCTTGGAGCATTGTTACCCATCCTTTGAAATGTTTGATTTGAAGGGACACTAGGAGGAATCCAAATTACTCCATCGGAGTTATTGGAAGCAACCAAAAGCGCATGATTTAATTTCATTATTACCCACTCGTGTCTTGAGAGGTGATTCATAGTTTCCCTTTATTACTACCTCAAAATTTTAACTATCTAAACAACTCTTTCGTCGCCCATATATATCATCAGGAGTTGGGCTTCTCAAATGCCGAGAACTTTGTTCTCCATGAGCCGGAGTTATTTCATCCTCTTTGTTACGAGTTTCACTAGTTGAAACATCACGCTGGAACACACCCTCGTTCTTTGTTCCATCATTGAGTTGTTCACGTTATTAAATGTCATATCTAATTTTTCTTTTAATAAAGAAAATAATCAAATTGCGTTAGTAATAAATGAATGGATCAAAGTAATTACACAATTGACAATGTCCCATGGTAGGCGCCAAACTATTTATATGTAAAATGATACAATTGAATTTGTAACGTGATTTATAGATACGTAAATTAGTTCCTTCCAAGAATATGAAAATAAGAAGAACAGAAATAAAATTATTAAATAACTTGAAAAAAATACAAGCATGTTGTAGATGTAGCTTCTCTGGAAGCAGTGATAATAGAAATATTAAGAACAAAAAGAAAGAGAATAATTTGATATAATAAGAGCAAATTATAGCCTTTTGAGTACAAATGATTTTTCGTGTCTAACTGTGGATACAAATTTCTCTATTTGTAGCTCTATTCAGGGAGGCTAGATCTTCAAATCAAGCCCTTTTTGAATGAGAATAAAACTTCTATTGATGGCTACATAAAGGTCAGACGTTAATACATAAATTCTTTGTAATGGTTGCTCATTGAATGATGCTTTTTCTAACGGATGTCTTCCTTTCATATCTTCGTTCTCCATTTTGATGCCTTCGAAACTTATTCAGCACCGATCACGCGCTTGTATCCGGTGCCAACTATTTGCTGACTCATTTTTACCTGTCTTTAGTTCCGTGTGTCTTCTCGCCATCCATCCATCACAAACCACTTTTCCTACTTCTGTCTTTTCTCTTTTTTGTTTTGTTTTTAGTTCTTGGAATATAATAATTTATAGACTTAAAAACAAATTGCTTTATTTTTAACTTTTATCTTCATTTTAAATTCAACTATAGCTTAGTAATAATACATAATAGTTAACTTAATTAATTTTATTCTTTTTCAAATTTTTACCTTAAAATTAAAAGTCTCAAATTGTAACTTATTGCTCCACAAATAGAAATATACAAATTTTTCTACCACAACCTTGTTCAATAATCACTTTGACTCCGAATCGGCAATGGCAACCGTTAATCTTGATATCTTTTTAAAATTTTGATAGTTTAAAGTTTGAACACCCTTTTGATCAGTGGTCCTCTTTTTGAAAAAAAAATTAAAATACTAGTAATTTAAATTCTGTAACATGTTTCATCAAACACCTTACCTTCCCATATCAACCATTTTGTGAAAAAATCTCTCTCTATTCAGTGTTTTTTGTTTCTTTAGAACTTCTTTTGTTAATACTTGAATGATAAGTCATCCTAATATTAAGTTTCTAAAAAGTTCCACGCTGAATATTATCGCTAGTGATTAGCATACAGTGATGCCCCCATCATGCTCAAATCATGGGTCCGTCTCTGCTTAATGGAGGTCTGAATCTTAATCATTCAGATCTCATGCATTAAGTGTGTTTGTTTTTAAAGTCTTAATCTTAATCATTAAGTGTGCTTGTTTTTTTTTACTTCACAATCACTTAATAGGTCTGAATAGGTATGTATGATTAAGATGTATAACAAAGACTTAATTTCATTAAGAAAGTATCATCCACATTCATTACTAATTACCACCACCGCCTACCATTATCAACTACTACCACCACCATCCTCAACCATAGCCGCCAGCACTACCACCACCCATCATCCTCACCGCCACCACTATTATTCTCAACCATAACCACACACTCAATCATCTCAACTACCACCACCATACACACCATCATCATCAATAACCATAGCCAATACTGTCTACCATTATAAAGTATCACCACCTACCATCACCTTTCTCAATCATAACAATCACCACCGGCACCCACCATTATTAAATATCTTCACTCACCAGCTTCATCCTTAACCATAATCGTTATTTCTACCAATCACCACTAGATACTACCCAGAACCACAACCATCAACCAAAATCACCATCAAACATCGCCTCTAGTCAACACTCACAAGCACATCTGTTAGCCATATCACCACAAATATATATATATATATATATATATATATATATATATATATATATATATATATATATATATATATATATATATATATATATAATTGCTAGAACATTAGACTAATTAGTATTTTATTTGAATTTATATTTATTAATTTTTAAATGAAGATAAATTCTATATATCCGGATGTTTAAAAAACAATCAGTCTGAATCATTTAGTATTCAGTTCTTAAAAGACATATTAATATTTGGATATGTATTCAGATTCAGCTGTCTTCATCTTAATATAAATCTTGATATTTAGAAGTATATTCAATTCAGACGTATTAATCTTAAAAAAATAAATGGGGCCTAAAACTCATTTTACCCTCTTAACCTTTAAGGGTTGAAAAAATAGGAAACTTACACAAAATGACCCAAATAAATCTCATCTTACCAACCTCTAGTCATTAGTCATAGACTTACCAAAACTAGCCAACAAAAATTGAAAAATCAAATAATAGGGTTCTTTCTCTCAAAGAATCACATGCAAAAATGTCACGACCCAAACCCCCGCTCCGATCGTGATGGCGCCTCTCGTGAAGACAAGGCCAGCCAAAACATTCCATAACACCACTCTTAAGCAGTTAATCAGATATATAGCAGTTCGAGTATGAATTAATGATATTAATTAATGTAATTACACCCCAATACAGCCCGACCGGGGTGTCAGTGTTGATAGCCAATTTTTCTCTATATATTTTTATACTCAAAATACTCTTAAAATAGCATATGTATGCATAATGAGCATCCCAAAAGATTTTGGCATTTTTAAGGAATTTTTAAAACTAATTTATGGCCTATTTTACACCACAAATCCCAATAATTATTACTTACCATTTTAAAGAATAGTTTATTTTATCCTGACATTTGATTAAAAATATAATTTACATGATTTTTGCATAATTTTATGAGTCCATTTGGTATTTTAGAAATTAAATTGCATGAAATTAAAATTTTAGCTCATTTCCTTATTTAATAGCAATTTTAATTAGAAAATCAATACCAATATTTTTTGATTAATAATTATATATTTTTTGCTAACCCCATGGTGTTAATTTGATTTTTAACATTTTTTACTATTTCTATAAATTCAAAAGGGAAAAATGGTATCTTAATTTTGGCCTCAAATTGCTTTCAATTGTAGCCCAATTTGGACCCTAATTCTTACCACAATTAACCCAGTCAAACGACCCAATTACCCGACCCAATTTTAAACTCACCCGGCCATTGTTTAATCCAGGCCGTTGATCATTTTGATCAATGGCCACGATCACCCCATTCCTTTTAAAATTCCTAACACCCCAAACCCTACTTCATTTGTTACAATCAGCCGCCCTCAAAACCTCTTCGTCTCAAATTCTCTCTAGCCCCTCTGAAACCCTAGCCCTCTCCCACCGTCTTCCACCATGTTTCATCAGAATCCATGGCATCCTCAAGCCTTGGGTGGCTTGTACTCACCTGCACATGCGCTTGTATTCCAGGTACTAGAGGATTCAAGGTCTAACCTTGAAGGTTTTCGCTCAGTTCGTCGCCGATTCAAGTTTCACGGCTATCTCTGGCATGTCCTGGTCCTATGAGCCTATCTCTGGCTTATCTGGCTCAGACCAGACCCTTTTCCAGGCCTTTCTCATTTCTAGGGTTCTTCTAAAACCCTAGCCCTTCGAGGTTTTCCTAAATCTCTTTAAATTCCGCACTAGATCTATGCTTGTTTCAAAGTTCTCAAAACGATTTTCTTTAATCTCTTTCAAAGGTTTGCTTTCAAAATTATTCGTCTCCTTTTGTTCGTTGATTTTACTTGTTCTACTATGATTTTGTGAGGTGTTTCTTACTTTATTTGTCCTACTGTGATTCCTGTTTGTTCCTACTTCGACTCATGTGTGTTTCTTCTATTACGTTTCCTTCTATTTTTCTTTTATTGTATTTTCCCTCAGCATGTTTTCATGGAACAATTAAGTTCCTTGTGTTTTTCTGAGTTTTGCTCTTGTCTGATTTGTCTGTCTTCGTCCCTGCCCTGGACTAATGACAAAGGGTTTTTCAAAACAGGCGTATGTGACTTGTATGTTCTCACCTCTGAACTAGTTTGATTTCAATTTCTGAAAAATCATCTCTGTTTTTCATAAGATTCTGACCTTTTGCCAAAATGTTTTCTTCTTTTATGTTTGAAGTGTTTGTATGCTCTTTATATACTATAATTTCCCCATAAAAGGGTCTTTCAAATTTGCTATTAGTCCGAAATTTCTTTTGAATACAGCTTGATTGATTTCTTTCCATTTTTGCATGCGACTCGACCTAAGTAAAACCCTTCTCTTTTCAGACTGGGTTCATTCATACAAAATCTTAGACCTTTTATTTTACTGTTTGTTAATTGGTCTTCTTACCTTATTTGCACAAACCGTGTGTTTCAAAAATCTTTTCCTTAAATAACTTTTATGTATTCACCCTTATTTGTATACTATGCACATGTTGTTTACCTGATCCCCTTTCCATAAATGTTTTTTCGTCCTTTACTGATCAAATTGGTATTCCTTAATTAAAGGAATTTCTGTTAGTCGATTGATCTTAATTAATACTCGACTAATTTTCTTTTCTTGCTTGCATATCTTATTTCAAGTATAAATACATGCTTTTCTTTTCACTTTATCATCGAATTCTAACTGCAAACAAAAGTCAGAATTCATCTCTCTTCTTTACTACTACTATTACTACTCTCTACTTCTCTGCACTACTACTGGCCATTCATCTGCACTTCTTGTTGCTTGAACTCCCAAACACTTGGGGAGTTTTTCTTGAGTTTGTTCTTGTTGTTCCTAGCTGTCTGTTTGGTGTTACTATCCTGCTATTCTAAAATTTATAACTAATATGTTCTTCTATGTTAAATAGTATCCTTGTTCAACTTCTCTGTTTCTACCCCTTTCTTTGTGTGTTTACTTATGCTTTCGTGCATTATTTAACTACCTTCAAATATGCTATGTCTCTTATGTTATGTTAATCCCTCTCCCTCTATCCCCTTTGTGTGAGTTTTGTCCTGGGTCATAGCAGCACTATGGATTGTTGTACATGATCCAGGACTATAGTTTTTTGAGTTTTTACTCGATTGCTTTCCCTTTCCCCTAATTTGGGTTTGTTGGTGTCCATATCACCATTCAGACCTAAGATTGACTCTATAAGAATCTGGTCTTATTTGTTTGAATCAGAGCAAGAGGTTAGGGTTGTTCCAATCTATGCCATGGCTGGGTATGACCACCTCCTGCTAAGGTTCCTCTCTCAGTTTACACCTACTCCTAGCTCTTAAGTTCTACCCCCCCTCTGGTAAGCCATGCTTAGGGACCATATAGCTCCCTCTGAACTCGGATGCCTAAGGGCTGGTAATTCCACACATTGCACTACTCTGTTACAACATTCACTTTTTAGGGTGTAAGCATTGCCTGGGCTATTAGAGCTCCTTGGAACTTTGAAACACTCAAGAGAAGGCTTTGGAATCTGGAACCCGGATTTGGTAAAACACATGTATTGGATATCAAGATTGCATTAGGCAGTTTGGATCTAGCTGTAGGATATGATGTATTTTATTTTATTTTGGCTCTGTAATAGTAACCTTGTAATAAAACTTGGGGAATATAGTAGTAAGGGGTATGGAAGGGTTTTTTTAGTTATTTGCATGTTAAAGGGTAGATATCATGTCTATTGGACTTTCATTACTTTGAATCACTTAGAAAATCATGCCTATAGGACTTTTACTAATTTGAATCACTTAGAAAATCATGCCTATAGTACTTTTACTAATTTGAATGACTTAGAAATCATGTCTATAGGACTTTTACTCATTTGAATCACCTAGATATCATGCCTATAGGATTTTTACTACTTTGGATCAATTAGATATCATGTCCATAGACTTGCATTTTTCTGCATTCAAGCATATAGAAATCATGCCTATAGAATTGCATTAAAAAAAACAATAGGCAAACCATAGGTAATACAACTCTCGCCTGCCTGAAACGTTTAAAATAGCATTGAGTAAATAAAGAAATCAGAATAGATATCATTCCTATAGGATCTCAAAACTCGCTTAAGTCATATAATCAGTAATCTGGCAATTATTCCAACGTTTTCAACATAATTCGTCCAAACCTATCTGCAACACTAAGAACTTGTAATTCTGTCGCTAATAAAATCATTTTCCAACTCTCTGTCCGAATTTTTATTTACGAGGTTACTTTCAAATAGTTTTCAAACTCTAGCCTCTTTTTGTGAACATTTTACTGAAACTTTGTTGTACATTTCTTTAAATAGTCCTAATAGTTTTCCAAAACCCTTTTTGAACTTCAGCAATTTCTTCTTCTTGCAAAACCTGTATGTGTTAGTCCTTAATTAACAATTGATAAAACAAACCAGATCTTAACAATTGTATCCAAATTGCCTAATGTAGACCTTTTATCTAATTCTATGTGTTAAACTGATCCGTCCGCCGCTTAATTTTAATTTAAGACCAAACCAGTATATGCAAGACATGCTAAACAATATGTTGTCTGTTTAAAGGGGTTTCTTTGAGCCTTGGTTTGTCTTATTGTTCTTTCCCCTACTTAGTATCTGTTTTGAATGACGAATTATACTTTTATCCTTTGAAACTCCACGCAAAACGCCCATCCCTTTCTTTTTTTTTCTTCTAGGATTAGAAGTCCTAATACCCCAGGACTAATAGGTTGGGGCGGGTACTAGCATGCAATAAGAAAAACGAGACTAATCGCGTTTAAATACCTTAACGGAGTGGGAAGGATAGAGTATGGATATGATGACTGGTGCGTCAATATCTCGTGTGAGAATAATTGATGGATATTGCACCAAAGTGATCCATATTATGTTTAACCCTAGGACCCCACTTTCTTCTTCTTTATTAATGCTTTATCTTAGACTAATGTTTTCAACCAAAATTCCTCTTTTTAAAACAACTTGTGTCTTTCTTCTTTCAAAAATTTTCAACTTGCTATGTTTCCATGTGTAAACATTGCTTGTTTAGTCCTACCCTTCTTAAAGTCACAATTAAGCACGACCAGGAACCACACTAGTGGATCTTGAGGGGTGCCTAACACCTTCCCCTCGAGATAATCTCAAGCCATTACCCGAACTCTGGTTCTCTTTCAAAATCTTCTCCTTTTCTCTAAAAATTGTCCTAATTCACTATAATCAATAAGTGACGACTCTCCAAAATCCATAACCCAAATTCCCCGAAAGGGGATAAAAGAGTCATTCCACCCATAATTTCGTAAACCCGATTTCTTCGCTTTTTTTTGAAAAATGAGGCGTCAACAGTCCCAGGTCATGAGCATCTAGAGAAAGTCTAAACACAACTATAGGGCCAACAATATTCAAAATAAAAATTAGAACCAAGGAAGGAAATCTGGTGCTGTGAACGCTAGCGGCCAATCTGCTCAGCTACAATAGTAATACTTTCAATCAGCTTAAAACTCGCTACCGGGTGAACCATACCTGCATCTGCACGCGAGGTGCAGGGAGTAAAGTGAGTACTCCAACTCAGTGAGTAATAAATATAAATAACAACTGCGCAGTAAGAAATCATGTAAAACAAATCATCATGTTGTATAGAAATAGAGAAAATCCCGTCAATTGAGAAAATCAGTGAAAATCTTTAGAAATAACTTGGATCAGTTTTAAAACCTCTTTTGAAAATGATCTTTTCAGAGGTTGCAAAAATAATTTCAACAATTAGTGATACTATGCATAGAAACCCGCCCCTCGGGCAATATTCTTGTTCCTGGTCAGCCATTGTTACCTAACCAAACGCATCATATAGTATCATGGTTACCACTGTCTAAAGTTTATCCTCCTCAAGCGTGATCAAATAGTACCAGAACAGCAGATGAATATCTCAAGAAATAGAACAAACAAAGAATAAAGAACCAATGCATGAATGCAATGCAATGCATATGATGGTACATTCCAGTACCCATTGCGGCGTGCAGCCCGAGCCATCACTATTTATTTATCATCGACTACACTTACTGGGGGCGTGTATAGACTCCGGATGGCTCCTACATCCCAAGCACAATATCAAGCCATCTCGTGGTATCAATTAATTCCTGGTCAGTCATTGTTACCTGACCGGTCAGTCATTGTTACCTGACCAATTTACACCATACAGTGTCATTGTTACCATTGCTTCAAGTCACATCATACAGTGTCATTGTTACCACTGTTTCAAGTTACATCATACAGTGTCATTGTTACCACTGTTTCAAAATCACTGCTGCGGTGCGCAGCCCGATCCATACTCAGTCCAAAAATTAACCTAAGCCCCATGGGCATTTGTAAAATAGTAGTTATCAGCCCGAAATATCATTTAAAATATCATTTGAGTTTTTAAAACTTAGAAGTATGGCTGAGTTTGAAAAAAAATATTTAAAACCTTGGACTGAAACCAAATGATATGCAAGATATGCTAAACCAGTAATATCAATCCTTGAAGGAATTCTACAGGTCAGCACAAGACCCCAAAGATGGCAATAAGCCCAATTCATAGTAATGTAGTATGTGTCTCAATCACCAATACGGTAGAAATATCACTTGGGATGGACCAATTCACGATCCCCAATAGCAAACGACCTTGCACTCATCATAAAATGCATGTCACGCCTCAATATAGCATTACGATGTGAAATCCGGGGTTTCAAACCCTCAGGATATCATTTACAAGCATTACTCACCTCAAGACGGCCAAAAGTCTAGCTCGTTATGCCCTTGCCTTTAGAATTGGCCTCCTCGTGCGATGAATCTGCCCAAAATCACAACGAATATGTCGCATTATGCTAAAGGAACAATACCCAGTTGAAAGCAATTGAAAAATATCAAAATTCACGAATTTGACAAAATCCGAGCCTCGAGCCCACGTATCGAAACTCAGAAATTTTTGTACCAATATGCTCTTCGTCCTCTCACGAGTCCGTACATATAAAGAACACAAAAAATGGAGCTCGTTTGACCCTTCAAATCGATGCTAGAAAATCTCAAAATCACAAGCCCTAAAACCCCATTTTTTTTTACTGATTTTCATGTTCTAATTTACATAAAATCTTGTATTTAACTTGGAAATAAGTAGAAACAACTCACCTTTGATGCTTGATGAAATCCCCCTTGAAATTCTCTCCAAAATCCTCCAATCCAAATGAAAGAAATGAAAGAAAAAAGCCAAATTCGTGCTTAAAGAATCTGCCAGTGCTTCGTCGAGTTGTAACTTGCACTTTTTCTATACAAGTTGTACATCCTATTAAAATTTTTTCTTGTCGGACACCTTCTGTTTAAACACCCATAAAGTCTAGTATAAATATCCCAATGACAAACGATTCGAAGATTTATAAGCTAGACTCGAAGATCTTTAATTTGATAGGTTGTACACCATATAACTCCTTATATACCCCGAGATATGAGCTTCTAAAGTCGGTTCCATGAAATCAAAAAATTCTGGAGAAACTGGTCCACTAGTCATCTTTAATCGATCATAACTTTCTCTACAGATGTCCAAAATACGATTTCTTTAGCTTTATCGAAACAAGGCACGAAGGGCTACAACTTTTGTATTTGAATAATCTCAAAATTCCTTATAGATCAAAAGATATAGGCCTCCGAAGTGCGCTCCACGACTGCACATTTGCTGTCCAAAGACAGCTTAGCAGCAGAAATTGTAGCAACTTTTTCTTTTCTTTTGGGTCCGGATTCCATTCCGTTAACCATCCGAAATCCACCCGAGGCCCTCGGAACCTTAACCAATTATATCAACATGTCCCACAATTGTCACGACCCTACTTCACCAATTTTGAATATGTCATGACGGCACCTAGTCTTCACGACTAGGTAAGCCTAACACATTGCAGAAGTAACAACATTTTCGAAATTTATAATCAAAAGCTAAATAACATGAGTAATGTATACAGTTGCCGCCTGACACATACACTTTAACACTTTAAATTTTAAAACTATCCCAGAGACCCGAAATCTCACGGGCAACACAGGCTAAGAATAATACATAACACTGCTCTAATTATCCGGAAAGTCTATAATAAGGAAGAACATAATAGCATCTAACTAGCTAAAGGGGTAGAGTGAAAGGGAGACTCTCCGGTCTGCGGACGCGGTAGATATACCTCAAGTCATCGTAATGCTCCATGCAGCTACTGATAATGTGCCTGCGTAGAGGTACCTGGATCTGAACATGAAAAATATCGCAGAAGAGGTGTGAGTACACCACATGGGTACTCAGTCAGTGCCAAGCCTAACCTCGGTCGGGCAGTGACGAGGAAGGTCGAGGCCCTACTGAGATAAAAACATAATAATCAATATGATAAAGAAAGACAAGATGGGTATAACCTACTGTGAGAATCTACAAAAATAATAAATAAGATATTAATCGAGAACAAACACAGTAAATATATAGAAGTGCAAATTACCATCAGATATCTATCATCGGGGATCTCCTGGTATCCTCATCATTTGCTCGAGGGATCTCCTAGTATCCCGAGGATCTCCTAGTATCCTCTATTTTACACAAGGGATCACTTAGTATCCCGAGTATCTCCTGGTATCCTCCCTTTTTATAATCATATCTGTGTCAGGGATCTCTTGGTATCCCGCACTCTCAGTCATAGAACGAACACATACAAGGGAGGTATCGGGATGTCGTCCCGTAGTCCAAAATGGTAACACCACACAATTTAAATAAGATAAAATGCTAAGTAAGAACAAGTAATTGAATTTCTAGTCTAGCATGCTTCACGGAGGACAGAAAATACATTTTAAGCAATTAAGCAAGTAAGTCAGCTAAACATGCTTATCCTAAGCTAACACAGGTCAAATTGCATTTAGAATAGACAAATTCGGAAGAAAACACAGTTAACTTTTCAAAGTAAATGGATTTTCAACAACTAGCATAAGTACACGCTCGTCACCTGGCGTACCGAGCATTTAAAATAACAAGTAATATATCCTAAGGGGGGAGGTCCCACACACGAAGTTAGACAAGCCACTTATCTCGAACCGGTGCAAAATCAACTAAGGAACGATGCCCTTGCCATGAGTATCCGACTCCAAATGGCCCAAATCTATTCAATCCAATTACGTAACATAAATAACATCGCAAACAACTAATTTCATTATTAAAATTAAAGCTAGAGCGCGAAATAGGTAAAATAACCAAAATATCCCTCAGGACAACGGCTCGGAATCGAATAACTTTTGCATTTTGAGAACCCTCTTACTCTCACGAGTCTAACCATATAAAAGTCTCCTAAATCGGAGGTCAAATGCCCACTCAAAATCACATAATTAAGTCTAAAAAGTTTCACCAACTTTTCCCAATTTTAGACCTTGAATTTGAAATCTAATGGTTGATTTAACTAGATAATGATGAAATATAACTAGAAAGGATCAAAGCAACGTTACCCAATGATCTTCTCTTCAAAACCCACTCAAAATCTCCTTCTCCTGAGCTCTCAATTGATTTTCCAACTTTTGAAACTTAACCATCGATTTTTCTATATCTGAACAAAAATTTTCACTTTTGCGGACCAGGGAACGCTTCTGCGGTCCCGCTTTCGCGGAAGAACCAACCGCTTATGCAGTTTTACTTAAAGGACCAGAGTCCGCTCCTGCGGACAAATAACCGCTTTTGTGGTGCCTCTTATGCGGAAATGAGACCACTTCTGCGATTTCCTGAGAAATGGCCAAAATCGCTTCTGCGATGAAGATATCGCTTATTCAGTGCCGCTTCTGCGGTTCCGAAGCCGCAGAAGCGGAAATACCAGAAGAGATAAGGATCAGTTGTTGCACACTTGAAGATTTCTACCCGTCGACCATCCGAGACCACCCTGAGGTCCCCGAGACGCCAACCAAAAGCACTAATACCACCAAATACCTTATTCAAACTTGCACCAATCCTTAAAACATCTAAAACAACACCGGAAACCCGATTAAATCAAAGATTCAAGCCTAAGAACTTCAAGTTCATCCAAAATACGCTTTCGATCCAAAACCTAACCAATACTCGTCCGATTGACCTGAAATTTTGCATGCACGTCCAAATGATATGACGGTGCTACAGCAACTTCAGGAATCATGTTCCAACCCTCGGATAAAAAATTCACTATCGGACCGGAAACCTCCAAATTTTAACTTTCGGCATTTCTAGCTTAAATGAGTTACGGACATCCAAAATACATTCCGAACATGCTCCTAACCCCGAAATCATCTAACGAAGCTAACGGAATCATAGGATTTCCATTCCGAGGTCGTCTTCACATTGTTCCGATTACGGATAACTTTCCAATACTTAACTCTCATTTAGGGACTAAGTGTCCCAAAACACTCCGAATTCTAACACCGAACATCCCGGCAAACCAAAAGGCAGAGATGAACTTAGAGGAAGCAGTTAATGGGGGAACGAGGCATAAATTCCAAAGACAACCGGCCGAGTCGTCACAATAATATCACTCAAACTTGTCCCAACCTTCGGAACACCTAAAATAACATCAAAACATCAAATCATCATTGGATTCAAGCCTATGAATCTCAAGAACTTCCAAATTTCATTTTTGACCAAAAACCCAATCAAATCACGTTCGAATGACCTCAAATTTTGCAGACAAGTCCAAAATAATATAACGAACCTAAAACAACTCTCAGAATTCCATTCCGACCCTCGGATCAAAATCTCACCTATCAACCGGAATTGGCCAAAATACTAACTTTGCCAATTCAAACTTAATTCTATACCGGTCATTATAAAAATATTTCGGACACATTCATAAGCCCGAAATCACCTAACAAAGCTATCCGAATCATAAAATTTGCATTTCGAGCCCTCTAACACATAAGTCAATATACGGTTGACTTTTTCAACTTAAGCTTCCTTAAAAGAGACTAAGTGTCTGAAACCTTACCAAAATCATTCCGGAATGACTTCAAATTTTGCACACAAGTCACATTCGACATTGCGGGCTTGCCCCAACTTTCAGAATCGCATTCCGACCCCGATATCAAATTTTCCACTTCCGATTGAATTTTCTCAAAAACTTTCAAATTTCTATATTTAGACAAATGACTCCAAAATGACCTCCGAACATTCGAATTCACTTACGATCGCGCTCCCAACTCCAGAATCACAATACAGATATATTTCCAGACTCGGAATCCCAAACAGATATTTATAACACTAAAATGCCTTCCAACCCAAATTTATAAAATTCTTCTAAAATACTAACTTTCACAATATACGCCGAAATGCTCACGGATTATCCAAACCCAAATCCGGACATACGCCCCAGTCCGAAATTATCATACGAACCTGCTGGAACTTTCAGATCTCGATTCCGAGGTCGTTTACTCAAAATTCCAATCTTAGCCATTTTCTTCAACTTAAGGCTGCCATAATGAAAATTTTCTTTCCAATTTGACTCCGAATTTTTCGAAATTCAATTCTGATCATACGCACAAGTCAATATACCTAAAATGAAGTTGTTCATGACTTCCAACTGCTGAACGACGCGCTAGAGCTCAAAACGACCTGTCGGGTCGTTACAAAAAATCACCTTCCATATTTTTAAGCGTGATTGGCAACATTAGATACAAGACGGAAAGAAATTCATGGACGAGGAAGAAAATAAGGTGATGAAATACAAAAATCTATACAATATTTCAAAAAATTAAACAAAAGAGGAATTTTTTCGATGGGTATAGTTGAAATTCATTGAAAATATATAGATAAATCAATATACAAAATTTGAGAAAGATTGGAGGTGATTTGGACTGGTTTTGTATCAAAATTCATAATTAATTCGAATTCAAAAAAGTCTTCTGCGATTACGTGTATCAAATATGTATCACGCATGTATCTCACACACATGTATACATGGATATACATGCGGTATACAATTGATACAAATATGATACATATGTGATACAAAAATAATATACAATGTGATACACCTATCATTTTGTTTTTCATGTTCAACTTTTACTTTGAATTTTCAATTCAAACCACCTCAATACATCACCAAATCATCACAAAACTTAGATTCAAGTTCATTAAGTTGTGCCCAATCTATTCTAGTAACACCTACTCAAAACAAAGTAAAAATTTAATATTTTTTTGCTACAAATAGCTAATTGGCTAATTTGACTAATATTAATAATATTTTATCAATTGACCAGTTTTTATAATGAACTACTTATAAATGAACATAGCTGTTAATTTTCCAAAAAAATATGCCCTCAACGTTTTGAATATAATGACAACCTCCTTTTGCTTAAAAATCACGCCGAAAAATGTATAAATACCAAAAATAATCATTTTTCATATAATCTTTCTGTTTGTCAATTTGCATGCTTCAGTAAGAAGTAAAAGCAGACAAATACTTGAACATAAAAGAAATTTTTACCTCTTATATCAAACGTTGATATTTTATTTATTTTAAATAAATGTTTTTTATAAAATAATATTATATGGATACATTTTAATTTTTATAACCAAATATCTATTTATGGTTACTCCTACTCTTAAATTATAAAATACTCTTTGTATTATTTTTCTCCCTCATTCTTTCACATTTTTCTCCAGACTCTCTCTCTCAACGACATATTGCTCCATGGTTATCTCTCAACGCCATATTTTTGCTTCACACAACAGTGATCTCTCGCTGAATCAATTTCTTAGTTCTCAAATTGTGCAACCATCAATTTCTTGCTCAGCCCTGTTAATAGCAACCCATAATTCTGAATCAATTTCTTAATTCTCAAATTATGCAATAAGAATTTGGTCGTATTTTATTTGTAACACCGGCAACCAAACAATAATTTCCTTGATTTCGTGGTTAATAGAAACCCATCCTCGCACACTCCACAATCTCCATTGGGTCGTATTTTCACTACCGACTTTTGGTGAATGGCGGATTCGCCAAAAATTAGGGTTTGTTCTTCAATAAAGACGACGAAGTTTGGGGCTGAACAACTTGATTTTCTGTTAATATATTTCAATGTATATACATGTATTTCATTGTATTCATTTGTCTTTTTTTTTCATTGTAATTCATTGTATCTTATTGTATTCTGTGTATTTCATTGTATTCATTGTATTTCAAAATCCCGTTGTATTATATTATTTCATTATATTCATTGTCTCGCTATATGCCATAAATGTATTCATATATATATATATATATATATATATATATATATATATATATATATATATAATTTATATACTCCTCTGAAAGATTGCTATGTTTTTGGGGTATTTTTCGATTTAATTTTTTTTAATAACTGAAAATATAAAATTTGTGTGTTATAATTGAGTTTGTTGAGTTATACTAGGAGTATATTATGTTAATTGATTCACTTTCGGTTATAAAAATAATATAATCCCTTATTTCACCCCGTGAATACAGTCGGATACAATAATTTGTCCAGCTATAATCCATGTTTCACTTCATGAATACAGTCGAATACACTCGAATACAACAACTGATTAGCTAGACTTTGATGAGTCACATTTTTTTTTTTGCTATTGTATTTATGAATACAATAGCTTAAATACATCAAATATATCTTATAACCACACAAAAGATATCTACAATCTACAATAGCAAATAGTATTTATAGATAACTAATTACTACAAAAAAATAATATTTTATGAAAATTTCTCAACGAAAAATACAGTACTAGTTAATAGTTACCATCGCTTTTCAGATTAGTTTCTTATTTACGTAGAGCCCCACAAATGCCCTTGGACATTCAATAGGATTCTAGGTTGCCAAATATAGACGAAGGGTCTCATTTATTCAAGTGCAAAGAGATAATGTAAGGGTATACTATCTGAAAAACTTACACAGCAAGAAAAAGAGCAGTTGATAGGATCAAGGGCAGCTTTTATGATCAATTTCATAAAGCCAGTAATTATTGTCAAATGATTTTGGAGCAAAATCCAAGGGATTGTTTTTTAAATTTTGAACAAAGCCTTTAGTAATAAAGAACAAGATAATAATAAAAATAATTTTGTATTAAAATTCATAATTTCGTCAGCAAATATTGCATAAGAAGATTGTGGTTGTTATAAATATATTATATTATGGATGTTCATTTATTACTTCATTGTAAATAAGCTTCCTGAAGTAGTTTATTCATATGAGACTATACCGTAAATATATTTATCTATTTAGTATTCTATTAGAAATAAGCTTCCCAAAGAAGCTTATCACTTCGGTACCCAGTTATGGATAAACATTACCCCCGGTAGAAGATTATTCATACCGGGTATAATAAGCTTATCCTTTCAGTATCAATTTATAGATAAACATCACCCCTGGTAGAAGATTATCCATACCGAGTATAATAAACTTATCCTTTCAGTATCCAATTATGGATAAATATTATGGTAGAAGATTATCCATACGGGGTGTAATAAGCTTATCTTTTCAGTATCCAATTATGGATAAATATTACCCCCGGTAGAAGATTATCCATACCAGATATAATAAGCTTATCCTTTCAGTATCCAATTATGGATAAATATTATTCCTGGTCAGGGGCGGAGCTTCAGTGGAATGTGCGGGTTCGGGCAAACCAAGTGACTTTTGCGCAAACCGTATATCTGTGTTGAAAATTTTGTTATTTGTATATGTATTTAGTAGGCCGAACCCAGTACCAAAAGAGATTTGGATTCAGTGGTAAAGCGTCTGGATTTTTCATGAAAATGCCCAAATTCGAATCTCCTTGAAAGTAACGCTACATTTTGTTAAATTTTCTTTTTTTTATCTTTGAAAAAATAAATAAGAAATAGAAGAAACAAAAAAACGACAAAGTTCCAAACTAGTGTTTCCAGAATTATCATTCCTTTTTAATAAAGAAAAACACAATCATTTTTCTTTTTTAATTAAAAAACAAAAATCAAATACACATATCTCTCTAAAATAAAAACAGACATTTTTCTTTCACAATTCAACTGCACGCAAATCAAACAAAGCTAGGGTTTTACCTTTCTGCCTCAAATCCCAATTGTTGATCGATTATCGCCTCTACTGTTGTACTGCATCTTCCTTCTTCCTTTAAGAATTACGCTGTATATCCTTTCTCATTCTCCATCTTTCTTCTTCTTTTCTATATTTTTTGTTCCTATTATATTTTTGTAATAATTCATACAAAATCTAATTTTTAATCTTTCATTCTAGGGTTGTCCTACATTTTGACCTCTATTATGTTTGCAACTTGTGCTTTTTGTATTTTCCAAAATTTCAAAGGCCAAGCCCGACTAATCGACAATGTATGTGGTCCTACTTTCTTGTTTTTAATTGATTGTTATCATTCTTTTTATAAAATAATTGTATATGGCTTTGTTAGCATTTAAATTTGGCTATCGGGCAAATTAATAGATGACCTTACATAAAAGGATAACTGAAGTAACTAACCAACTAAAGATAAATTAATCACTCTATCGGATGTATTCTCTAATTATTGATATATCTTATAATTTAGAGGAGATAAAAAATAGTTTGTTATAACATTTTGAAACATACAACTTCAAGTAAATTTTTGTTTTGTGATTTTTAGTTTTTTCTAGCAAAAGTCGATATGATCACGAGTTTTTATAAAGCTCAAGCTTCTGCATCATCTTCTAGCTCTCCTTTAACAAGTTCTCCATGTCTAGTTATTAATAACAATATTAATCCTTCCCAAGCATCGGATAGAGCGTGCTATTATGAGCCCGATCCTGCTAAAAGAAAATCAATTTTAGAATTTTCTCTTAACTTACGTGACCGTATAAGGAGAAAATATATACAAAATTGAGCTGTTCAACCTCGTGGTTTTGTCTTTCCAAAAAAGAGATTTTGGGGGAATAATACGTCACTTTAATCCTGAATGGTTTAAGCTTCATGAAGAAGCTCATCCATATGGGACTACACAGTAAATATATTTATCTATTTAGTACTCTATTGGAAATAAGCCTCCTTGAGAAGCTTATCACTTCGGTGCCCAATTATGGATAAATATTATCCCCGGTAGAAGATTATCCATACCGGGTATTATAAGCTTATCCTTTAAGTATCCAATTATGGATAAATATTATTCTCGGTAGAAGATTATCTATACCGGATATAATAATCGTATCTTTTCAGTATCCGATAATGGATAAACATTACCCATGATAGAAGATTATCCATATCGGGTATAATACACTTATCCTTTCAGTATCCAATTATGAATAAATATTACCCCCAATAGAAAATTATTCATACCAGGTATAATAAGCTTATCCTTTCAGTATCCAGTTATAGATAAACATTACCCCTGATAGAAGATTATCCATACTGGGTATAATAAGCTTATTCTTTCGATACTCCGTTATGGATAAATATTGCTCTCAATAGAAGATTATTCATATCTGGTATAATAGCAGCTTACACAGCAGCTTACATAGCAGCTTGCAATAGCAGCTTACACAACAGCTTGCGGTAGCAGCTTACACAACAGCTTCCTTTCTTCTATAAATAGAAGAGATTTCAGTTCATTATATATATCAATTTGAATTTAAATAATATATTAATTTATTTCTATACTTGTATTTACTTTACAATCTTTATTTTATAATAGTGATCCCCTTTTAAAAGATGAAAAGAGTATTTTTTTTCTAATCCTTAAAGGTTAATGGGGTAAAATGGATTTTACTCAAAATAAAATGGAACAGTGTGTTTAAGGCGCACGTTAGCACGACGCTTTCTCCGTTGATTATGGCTCGTCGCCGGCGGCAACCTCCACCTTCTCCATCACAGATTGTTACTCCAGCTCCAGGAGTAACTAAGGAACTGGAACCACTGACTTTTGGAAACTTTTTGCCAGAAAAATTTCAGTCCAAAAATTCTTTGTATGCAGAGGAAATTGCAAATGTTGAACCTCAATTGAAGATGACTGATGTAGATCGAGATAGCCTAGCTGTGAGGAAATTGCAATTCTCAGATATCGCCTTAGCTGAACAGCCACCTCCTACTATAGCTGAGATTGTCAGAGGTAAACATAATATGGGCAAGGTTTTAACGTTTGTTCCACCTATTGATAAGGATGGAAGGAAAGATAGTTAAACTCAATATCGATGAGCTGAAACCTCAATCTGAATACTGGAATACTTCTCTTATTGGCTATATCATTGGTGACAACCCTAATGAGAAAGCCATGAAAAATTTTGTTTTGCATGTATGGAATTTTGTGGCTAAATCACAAATTCTAATGCATAGAGATGGTTACTGTGTGTTTCGATTTAATAATGTTGAGGATATGAACCAAGTGTTACAATTTGGTCCTTACTCATATAGGAATAAGCCTATGATTTTGAAGCCATGGGATGTGGATTTCTCTATGCAAAATGGTATTCTTAGTACTATTCCTATTTGGATGAGATTTCCTGGATTGCCTTTGGGTTACTGGTCCCCTGAAATACTCAGTAAACTAGCAAGTACTGTTGGCAAACCTCTTTATACTAACAAAGTTACTGCTCACTTTGAGAAGATTTCCTTTGCAAGAGTGCTGGTAGAGGTTGATGCTGCATTTCCATTACCTGAGGAAGTTGAAATTGAGACTCCTTTTGGTTTGAAGGTTCAAGATATTGAGTATGACTGGAAACCACAATTTTGCAACCACTACTTGAAGTTTGGGCACAATTCACTTGACTGTTGGTATAACAGTCATAATGAAAGAGATCAGAAGCAGATAGTTCATAATAAAGAGAATAGAAACAAGATTAGAGGTAAGAACCCAAGACAGGAATGGATCCCAAAAGGTAACAACAACACTCTGGCAAATGATGATTTGGATACAAAAGCAATTCCTAACTTGCCAATACATACTGAGCCTAATCCAGTATCATTGGTTAGTGAAGCAATTGCTAATATGAGTACAGTGATTGTTGATCAGCCTGTTGATACTATGCAGAGGATCCACATTGGAACTGATATGGTTGCTAGCCTTGGGACTGAGGGTGATCATGGGAACCAAGAGAGTATGGACAGTGATATATATGGGACAGTGCTGGAGCAAGTAGGAGAAATGGCTAATGCTGGATTAATGGATGAAGGTAGAAAGGGCCAGCAGCAGGATCCTGGCCCTTCATTATGTTTGCCACCTAGTATTTCATGATTGTTGTCACTTGGAGTATTAGGGGGCTTAATAAATGCCACAAGCAGAAAGAACTAAAGAACTTTTTGCTTAAGAATAAAGTTGATATTCTTGGTTGTCTTGAAACTAGAGTCAAAGAACCCAAAGCCCATGGAATTGTTAATAAAATTGCTAAAGGATGGAAGTTTCAACACAGCTATCTCAAAGCAGTTAATGGTAGAATTTGGTTAGTTTGGAAACCTCATATACAAATCCATATTGTGTGCATCACTGAGCAGTTTATTCACTGTATTGTTGAAGATGCAGCTACAACAACCAGATTCCAGCTGAGTATCATATATGCTTACAATACAGTCACACTTAGGAAGCAACTTTGGAATGATCTGAGAGGCCTATCCATTCCAAGCCAGGATGTATGGTTGCTAAGTGGTGATTTTAATGCTGTCTTATCTTCTGAAGACAGAATTGGATCACCTGTAACAGATGCTGAGGTAAAGGACTTCAAGGAGCTGATATTTGATCTCCAACTTACTCCCATCAGGTCAAAAGGTTGGAAGTATTCATGGACCAATAAATAGGTATATAGCAAGATTGATTGGGCAAGTGGGAACTATCAGTGGATTCAACAGTTCAGTCATGTGGAAGCAGATTGTTTGAACCACTCAGTCTCTGATCACACACCTATTTTCATTCAGTTTGGGAGGCAAAGGCTATTGCATCCTAAACCTTTCAGACTTTATTATGCTGTTATGGAGGATCCTCTATTCTATACTATTTTATAGCAGGTATGGGCTCAAGTAGGTGAAGGTTCACCCTTACAACAGATATGGCACAAGCTGAAGGAGTTGAAGCAGCAGCTAAAAGGAATCAATAGGCATATGGCTTCTTATCAACAAAAACTGATTCATGCAAGGGAGCACTTGGATATCATTCAAAGCCAACTGTTGGTAAATCCTTGTTCAGCACAGCTATTCAATGAAGAAAAAGAAGCCATTCTAGACATAGAGAAATGGAGTAATGTAGAGGAACAAGTCTTGAGACAGAAATCAAAGGCTAACTGGATTGATTGTGGTGATGCCAACACCAAATACTTTCATGCACAATGGAAAATAAGAGCCAGTCAGAGTAATATCACTTCTATATATACTGAAACAGGTGTTAAGCTTACAGATCCTGTGGCTGTAGAACATGAATTTATTGAGGTGTTTAAATCTCTGATGGGAGATAGGCCTACTGAATTGCCATGTCTAAATTCTGCTATTGTTAAGGAAGGAATTTGTCTTACTTTTGATCAGCAAAGAGCTCTTATTAGGGAGGTTACTATGGATGAAATTGTTGCTGCTATTAAAGATATGCCTAATGATAAAGCTCCAGGTGTTGATGGATTCCCTGTGGAATTTTTCACCAAAAACTGGGAGACAGTCAAGAGTGATGTTTATGCTGCCACTAAGGAGTTCTTCTCTACTTGCCAAATGCCACACATGACCAACACTACTGCCATTGCTCTTGTTCCCAAGGTTAAAGTTCCTAAAACAGTGAAGGACTATAGGCCTATTGCATGCTGTACCACCCTGTACAAGATCATATCTAAGGTCATTACCAGAAGATTGAAAGCTGTTATTGATAACATCATTGGGAAAGGTCAGTCAGCATTTATTGAGGGGAGGAGCATAATAGATAATGTTTTGCTCAGTCATGAGCTTTTCAAGGGTTATGCCAGGAAAGGTATATCACCTAGGTGTGTACTAAAGGTGGACTTAAGGAAGGCTTATGATACTCTTGAATGGAGGTTCCTTAAACAAATGCTTGTTGATCTTGGATTTCCTGCAAAATTTGTTGACTGGACTATGGCTTGTGTTTCATCTGTGACTTATTCTTTAGTGATTAATGGGGGACTCACCAAACCTTTCCAAGCTAGAAGGGGTATTAGGCAAGGAGATCCTATGTCTCCTTACCTATTTGTTATTGCTATGGAATATCTTAACAGAACTTTGGCACAGATGCATAAGAATGGTGACTTCAACTTTCATCCTAGATGCAGGAAACTTAACTGCTCCCATATTTGCTTTGCAGATGACTTGCTGTTATTCTGTAGAGCTGATATAACTTCTATTCAACTACTGCATGATGCATTCCTAACATTCTCTACAGCATCTGGACTTTCTGTTAATAAGTCTAAGAGTGCTGTTTATTTTGCTGGCTTTTCTCAGAATGAAAAGGAGGATATTCCAGAGGCTTTGGGGTTATGTGAAGGGCATCTTCCATTCAAATACTTAGGCATTCCACTACACTCAAAGAAGTTGAATATCCATCACTATTTACCACTGGTTGAGAAAATAACTGATAGGATTACATGCTGGTCTGCCAAATTCTTGTCTTATGCAGGCAGGTGTCAACTTATTAAATCAATATTATTTGGGGTTCAAACCTACTGGTCACAGATTTTTATATTGCCTAAGAAGGTGGTGAAAGCAATTGAAGCTATATGCAGATCTTTCCTTTGGACTGGTAATGGAACAGTGTCCAGAAGATCATTAGTAGCCTGGGACAAAATATGCAGACCTGTCACTGCTGGAGGGCTAAATCTTATTGATATCCAGACTTGGAACAAAGCTGCTATTTCTAAACTGCTGTGGGATTTAGCAAGAAAAAAGGATTGCCTATGGATCAAATGGATTTACTATTACTACATAAAGAGTGATGACATTGAGACAGTGGCTAATCCCAAAAATGCTTCATGGATAGTCAGGAAAATAATAGACTGCAGGACCCCTATTATGGCTGACAACAAACTGCAAGGGGTTCTATTGTTCAGACTGTCATGTTTGTGTAAAGCTGGCAAGTTTCAAATACATTCTCCATATCACTCTTTGCTTCCAGTTTTTTATAAGGTGGAGTGGAAGAACTTAATGGCTACAACTAATGTCTTGCCTAGACATATGTTTACAGCATGGTTAGCTGCTCATGGTCGACTGCCCACAGTAGACAGATTACTGAAGTTTGGCATAAATGTAGTGGAAAAATGTGTATTCTGTCAACAGGCTGTTGAAGAGCTTGATCATCTATACTTTACTTGTCCAATTACAAGTAAGATTTGGTATAGAGTTTGCTGCTGGTTGGGATGCAACAGAACAATAGGATGCTGGAAGGATGAATTGTTATGGATTTGCTGCCTTGCTAGGAGTAAAGTATGCAGAAAGGCTGTGGTGGCCACTGCTTTTGTCACCACAGTATCACTGATTTGGAGGTGCAGGAATGCTATCAGATTCGAGGGGAAATCTTTTGATGAAAACCTTGTATGCCGAGGAATTGCAATACTTATACATGCACGGGGCAGGAAATGCAAGAAATGGCAAAAGGGGCTGCGACAACTTAATCACAATCCTTAGCTAATGCTAGAAATGTACTAACAGTTTTAACAGTTTTGTAGGGTGGTAGTTAGGCTATACTACCACAAAGAACTCCTCCTTGTACATTTGTTGATATCAATGGAAACTAAGGTTAAACAAAAAAAAAAAGAAATTGTCAAGGGAGTCAACGTCATTCCAACAAGGACCATGTTCCCATTAACAATGAAGAAATAATCTCCATCAGAAAAACTTCCTCACTGTTCTACTAAACCTCCTCAAAACCCACCAAAACGACAGGCGCTCAAATGCTTCGTTCTCTCACTTCCAAACGCTCTCTCCAGTCCCTTCTCCTCCACCACCACCCTCTCCTCCGTCCTAATCCCCACTCCACCCCTTTCAATCCCCGCCCCTTCTCTTCTACACCGGGTCCCACCTCATCCGAATCCGAACTCCGTAAATACATTGGCTACACACTTCTCCTCTTCGGGTGTGGTGCTGCCACATACTATTCCTTCCCTTTCCCCGAAAATGCCAAGCACAAAAAAGCTCAGCTATTCCGCTACGCTCCTTTACCCGATGATCTCCACACCGTGTCCAATTGGAGCGGGACCCATGAGGTGCAGACCCGGACTTTCTTGCAACCCGAGTCCATTGAAGAGCTCGAAGGGATAGTGAAAGCTGCGAATGAGAAGAAGCAGAGGATCCGCCCTGTCGGATCAGGTTTGTCGCCCAATGGGATCGGGTTGACCCGCGCTGGGATGGTGAATTTGGCGTTGATGGATAAGGTTTTGAATGTGGATAAGGAGAAGAAAACGGTGACTGTTCAAGCTGGGATAAGGGTTCAGCAGCTTGTGGATGCTATTAAGGAGTATGGGATTACTCTTCAGAACTTTGCATCCATAAGAGAACAGCAAATCGGTGGCATTGTCCAGGTGGATGATTTATTCTGTCTTTTGGTTTATGTGCGACATTTCATTTTCAGTTCGCTCCAAAAGAATGACAAATTTGTTAATTTGGATACAATTTAACTTAAACATTTCATTACTCTTACTAAGAAACGTTTAAGATTACAAGTTTTAAAGGTCTTAAAACCACACAAATGTTATGGCATATTGGTGGGCACTATTTTCAAGTCTTCATTTTTTATAGCAATATAATTTTTATGAAACGTTTAAGATTGCAAGTTTTAAAGGTCTTAAAACCACACAAATGTTATGGCATATGTATGAGCACAAGTTTCAAGTCTTCATTTTTTCCTTAAATTTCATCCCTATTCAATCTTTGCCACATAAATTAGAACAGAGGGAGTAATCTGTCACTTTCTTGTGTATTGGTTTATTTTTTGAACTAAAGAATGGTGATAGATAACTTAAAGGTTTAACTAAAATACATAGTGTGTCCATTCCAAATTTTCTCCCATGTATGTGATATTAATCACAGGCCGATTAGCAGTGTACCTAATCACGTGACCCAGTAGCTTTTGCATAAGTTGGCCGTGTGTATAGATTAGAACATAGCTGTATACTAACTGTTTTGTGGTGGCCTGAAATTTGCCTCTGGAATTGGTGAAATGATAAGTTCTGTGGGAAGTTTATGGATGTGCTTGGTACATCTCATATAGTACCTTCTTGATGTAAATGTGCCTATATAAATAAAAATCTTTGTTTTGCTTATCAATCAAAGAGAAAATGGTCAAGCTGGTTTTTGTATTCGTGTTATGTGTCATGGGAGAATATCTCTTTTTTCTACATGTTTGAGGTCTCTACATTATTCCAGCTTGCAGTTAGTTGATTAGTGAGGATTGATTGGGGAGATTCTTAAGCTTTTATTCTTTTGAATTCAAATTGTTAGGTTGGTGCTCATGGCACTGGTGCCAGGTTGCCTCCAATTGATGAGCAAGTCATAAGCATGAAATTGGTTACGCCTGCCAAAGGCACAATAGAAATCTCAAAAGAGAAAGATCCAGAACTCTTTTATCTAGCTCGATGTGGACTTGGGGGCCTTGGTGTAGTTGCAGAAGTCACTCTTCAGTGTGTTGAGAGGCAGGAGCTTGTAGAACATACTTTCCTGTCTAACATGAAAGATATCAAGAAAAATCACAAGTAAATATTCTCTTTTTTCTTTGGTGATTTGTTTCTCCTTTTGGTAAGCTTTCATAGTTGTTAAAGTAGACCTTCTTAGTGGATTTTCTTTATAAAGAGTTTGTACTTGTTAATATTGATGTAACAAAGCCAGCAATTTGCAAGCATCCTAAAACCTAGCTCAAGGGATCTTATGGAAAAGAGTAGTTTTTACAAGCTAGGATCATTGAGTTTGGACATCCTTTGATTTTCTTGCTGCTCAATCCACTAATTAAAATTAGAAAAATGGTCTTCTATGGCCACTAACAATTTGAATAGAAGAAAATCACATTTTCAGATCTCGTGTGTCATTTTCAAATCTCTTATGAGTAAAAATGAAAATCTCTTGTAGAAAAAGACATTAAACTAAAAACAACTTTATAAAGTAATACAAAACCAATTGACTGTCCCTTTGCTGCCCTGGTTCAATCTGTTTTTCCTTTGGGGGTTAATTGATATTTGCTCCAGTTTATCCATCAGCTGCATCATGCTGTTCAGCTTCCAATCCTGGCAATTCCTTCTGTGCGTGATGTTCCATGTGTCCCTCTTCAGCATTGCACTATACTTGCATGAAGGTATATCTCAAAAGGCAAAAGTTCGGGAATTCCTCCTTCAGAGTGCTGTTCCCAACCATTTATGATGCCACAATCTGACGGGGTTATAAATCCTTATTAAGCTTTGAATTGAAAATTAAGCCTTGATTTAGTGTAGTTCCTACTCTATCTCATTAGTATCTTCTGTATTTGTGGACCAGAACGTGTGAGAGAGGAAGGAAGATGATAGAGATTACCAAAGAGAAATAAATAGAATGGTGGAGAAGAGAAGTGATGAAGCAGAGATGAATCATCACCAATAAGAAGGGGTAGGTAGTTGCTGAAAGGAATGATGAGACTATGGAGTGAGAGTGGTAGTCCCTGATAGGTGAGCATTTATTTATCAGATATTGTGCCGGCTGGAGTAACATGGTCAGTGAGGATTCATATAGTCAACAACAATTTGTTTGGGATTGAGGCATAGTTGTTGTTATTATATGTTGTACCGGCTGGGTGCAGCTCGTAGTAGACAAAATCCAGTACGAAACAGCTAGCATACATGTTATAAAACAACTTGCTAGTTATTGTGGATAACCAATGTCCCAGTTCAAACTACAGTACAGCGAAAATCCAGGGATGTCAGTTAAATTCCGACTAGAGTTTCCTGGAGTATAGTTGAAGTTTTTTGCACCTTCTAAATGAGTAAATGTTAACACTGATGATTTATTGCACCTATATAAATTTTATTACTATAGCAGTTTGTTGTTAGTGATGATGCATGTTTCACATATGTAGCATGGTACAGCACATTTGTTGCACTTGGTGCCCTACGCTTGTTAAATAATGCCGCTAACATGTCATCGCTTCAGGAAATTCCTATCTGAGAACAAGCATGTCAAATACTTGCACATTCCATATACTGATGCAGTTGTGGTTGTGACATGCAATCCTATATCCAAATCGCGAGGTCCACCAAAGTATAAACCTAAATATACTACAGAAGAAGCCTTGCAGCATGTACGAGTTCTCTATCGGGAGGCATTGAAGAAGTACAGGTATGGTGGCATTAAATTAGCCTGTAAAACCATATTTCAGAACATTCTTTTCCTTGCATTTCTGCATGATGTTCTGTTGTTGGATGAACTTCCCCATGTAGTTTTAGCTGTTCTCGTATACGGAGAAGGGGCCCATTTTGCGTAGAACATTTCCTGAAAGTGAAATAATAAACCCTTTCAGACCTAATTTATGTGAGGTAATTTTAAAAATTAATACACTTGCAGTAATAATATTATCTGAACAGTATTCTAAATTGCAAGAATTCAGTAGCTATTCCTTTTTAGCTGTAATGTTTTGCTAATCGAACTAACATTTCAACCACTGCTTCAAAAATGTTTTAATAGTATTACATGTAATCATCATTAATTGGCGAATGCAAGTAACAGTGGAGAACAATACTAAAGCATTAGTTAAAAAATTTGCTTGATCAGCAAAACATTACAAGTAAGCCTGTATTACTTGTAAAATGCTGAAGATCCTTTGTTTCTGTTATTTAATGTAATGTTTAATTACTTGCTAAATAAGTTTTACCACTTGTTGCAGAGGGCAAGTTGCTGATTCTGGTTCTTCTGAACCTGAGATAGATGAACTATCGTTCACTGAACTGAGAGATAAACTACTTGCTTTGGATCCTCTCAACAAGGAGCATGTAATTGAAGTCAACAAAGCTGAGGCAGAATTTTGGAGGAAGTCAGAAGGATATCGAGTAGGCTGGAGTGATGAAATTTTAGGCTTTGACTGTGGCGGCCACCAGTGGGTATCAGAGACATGTTTCCCTGCAGGAACCCTATCAAAGCCTAGCATGAAAGACCTGGAGTACATTGAGGAATTGATGCAGCTCATTGCGAAAGAAAGTGTACCTGCTCCTGCACCTATAGAACAGAGATGGACTGCTTGCAGCAAAAGTCGAATGAGTCCAGCTTATAGCTCAGCGGATGATGATATATTCTCATGGGTAATATTTTTAGCATGTGAATCTTTGCTTTGCTTATATGATAAAGCTCCTTTATGCTGGAGCCTAACTATGCACCCTAAATGTTGCACAAATTCAAGAAACTGCTAAATCAGAAATTAAATATAGAACCATGGCGGATCTTTTTCTTAATCTGTTTTAGATAAAGTAAAAACAATGATTGACCTTTTGCTTAGCAGTTGAATAAATTCCCACTAGCATCTTCTTTTGATTTGCTCTTGACTGGGTTGTCATGTACTGTCATTGTGGTTGAGGTCTTCTTTTTTGAGGTTCACGACAGGATACTCAGCACAAAATACATGCAAATCCAAGCAGTGAACTGATTTAAGTCCTTGATCCAACTGCATCTTCTTCAGGGCAAAAAATATTTTAAGCCCATGGATGGTGATATACTTAGATGAGATGCCAATTAATGCTGACAATATCAAGTAGAAATAGATCTTAAATGAGGGCAGATGGGTTTTATAATGTTTATCTGAACGCAGACCTTGGTGACCTCATGCACTTTACATGTGCTTTACTTTTAGTGTACTTTCTTTCTATTAAAATTTGGATAAATACTAGATAACCTTCTATTCAGACAGTGAAGTCCTCCCTCTGCTTCCACCCAAATCCGTGATTGTCTTTTTACACCTGATATTCTTGATGCATAGCTTTAGTACTTATATCCCTTCCAATATGTTGCTAGGTTGGAATAATTATGTATCTTCCAACCATGGATGCTCGGCAGAGGAGGCAAATCACTGAGGAGTTCTTCCACTACAGGCATATGACGCAAGCGCAGTTGTGGGATCATTATTCTTCTTTTGAACATTGGGCGAAGATTGAGGTATGAGTTATTTTTCAGAATTTCTGTTTAAGCCAAGCAATTTAGGAGCATGTAGATATTGTTAACCTATCAGTTCCTCTTTGGTTTTGTTATTTTATTTTGCTTTATTATGAGGGAAACTTGCCCCAAGGGGAAGAGATTTCAACAGGCAATGTCTCGATCCTGCTACAAAATCCATTGGAATTGGTGCTGAAAGGGGAAGTCTGGTATTTTTTGAAGTATCTAAAACATAAATTCAGTATTGATTCTTTAATATTGCTGAGGAGAAACTGTGCAAAATAAAAGAGATTAAACCACCCTACTTCTTCCAATATTTTGCTGCTTTAGCTCCTCTTATTGTTGTTATTTTGCAACTCTGAAGAACTGTGAAATTGACGGAAGATAGAGCTATCTTCTTGTACCTGTTCCATGCACTTGGTCTTTATTTTCTTTAACAATAATCAATCTTAGGGGTGTGCATTCGATTTATCGATCCGATTTTGACTCTTATCAATAATTACTTATCGATTTGTACATATGCTTATTGTTATCGTTTCATTAAGGTTTCGATTTTTTTCGATTTCGATTTATCGATTTTTGGGGCTTATCGATTCGGTTATCAATTACACCAATAAGAAAATTTGCAGGATTTCATGGAAAGTATATCGCTATAAACACACTTTGAAATTGTAACAAAGGCACGGAGAGAGAGGGAGAAACGTACTATTGAAGTCGCCGGAGTATGCCACAGTACGTTGGAGTTCGCCGGAGTTCTAATGGGTTTGCAGTTCGTGGGAGAGGGAGAAAGGTAAACGCGACGTTGAAGAATGGGTAGAGGAAATAATAGGGTTAGGGACTTGGGGTAAAGGAAAAGGTATTATAGAATAAGGGTATATTTGTCTTTTTAGTATATCTTATCGGTTTATCGATAAACCGATAACCGAAGAGGACAAAATCAAAATCGATAACTCGATGAAGAAAAATTTCTTAATCGAAATCGATAAATCGATATACCGATAACAAATAATTAATTCGATTTATCGATAAACCGATTCGAATGCACACCCCTAATCATTCTTAGAGGTGATTCAATTTGTCAAACTACCCGTTAGAAGCTTCATCGAGAAACATGGGCTAAAAAATCTAGTTGTAGTTCCTATTATCAAGCATAAATTCATCCTCGGGGATTAAGGCTGTATTGTAGTACGATCCCAGGCCTAAATGGGCTAAACGGGCCGGGCCAAACGGTCCCGAACTTTGGCGGGCCCGCCCAAGCAGTCCCGGGCTTAATAGTCCTTGAGGGTGGAACCGACTCACTGTGGGCCTAAGCCCACATGGTCCCGGGCTAAGTAGGCTGGGCCTACCAGCCTAAACGGGCCTAAGTGTTCCGGGCTATTTTTTTTGAATTTTTTTATCTAAGCCAATTTCTTGTAAATTATATTATATAATTGTGGCCTCTCTGTCCATTCGGGTAGGGGTAAGGCTTGTCTACATATTACCCTCCCCAGACTCCACCTGGTGGGAGTATACTGGGTAGTTGTTGTTGTTGTTGTTATATTATATAATTGTGACTTAAATCTTCTAATTCAAATTTAAGCACAAAAAAATTGTAAAGAAATATTCAAGGGAATGCGTTATAATTTTATTATTACGACATTAAAAAAAAATGACAATATTTCTTAGTCTTCTTTCCCCCAATGGAATGAGCACAACAATGTGCTAATACCACAATTAAAAGGAAAAAAAACTGATGAAGATGTACCAAATTACAAGTTACATATTAGTCTACATAGTATCTCTAACAAATTTCATAAATCCTTGAAGGTTCGGAGGAATTTCTGTTGGTGGTGGTGGAAAAGATACTTGTTCATCATCGCTTCCGAGCGAAGCAATAGCCTCCGCATGTTTCGCTAGCATTTCTTCATAAGCTTCGTCTATCTCCGGTTGTGATCCAACAAGTCAAAAATTTCTTCTTTCCGAACGGATCCAATCTCTGAAGAGTACTGATTTTTCCAAGCTCTCCCTCATAGACGCTCTATAATCACTGATTTGAAGTATCACTTGACTGAAAGCGGTCTCCGATGCCACTGTTGAAGCTAGAATACTTAAAATATCTCGAGCCATCCTTGAAAGAGCCGGATAGTGTTTTTCTCTGTCCTTTACACCATTCCAAAACATCAAAGGAGCCGTCATGATTCTCTCGGCAAATAAACTTGAAGCTCATTTAGTTATGAACTATCACCAATATTATCATTTTGAGAACCCCTGAACTCCGTCCAAGAACTAAGTGTTTTTAGGCCTGTAGTTCTTTTAGATGACTGCGAACTAGACAAAGTAGGAGTGGAACATTTGGTCTAGCATAAGTATTATAAATTGTTTGAGCATTTATTTTAATTGAGGCTTTTGCATTTGCAAGTGTGCAAATTCTTCATTTGAAAGTGATAAAGTCTTATAAATATTTGTATACCAAAAGTAAGGACCCCCTAATTTCATGGTGGGATTTAACATGGCAACAACACCAAAAATAGGGGGGATAGGAAAAAAAAATTTTTTTAAACTTATCTTTCATAGAATTAATAGCAAATTGATAAATTACCCCACCCTCTGAAAATTGAGTAAACAAATCTGCAAGTGCTGAAATATAAGCTAAACAGTTAGAAATAGTAGGATAATATTGCCTAGATAATTCTTTTGTAGCAACATGAGTTTTTTCCAAAAAGTCTACAAGAATTTTAACATTAGTCCAATCTTGATTTTTAAGGTGCTCATCATCATCACCACCAACACGAGCATTAAACGTTACGTTATTGGGTTTTCAATTCATATGCAACAACTAAACTTTCTCTTCAGAAAAAATTGTGTCTTCCATAATGGAATTTGATAAGTGAGATCTTGATTAAGTGTTTACATAATCTTCTTCTGTTCGAAGAAATGATTCATCGAAATAATGAGTCACCATTGATATCGACACTTCTGAGATGCTCGGGAGTTCCTCTATTCAATCCTTTTCCTCTTGTTGTTGTTGGATATCTCGTTCGTACACATTTCTCTTTGTTTCTCGGGCATCTAGTGAGTTACAGGGAGAGTTCGAAAAGGTCAAATCTTTGATTATTCTATCATCTATGATTGAGTTGCGAAAACTCCTGGATAGGTATCCTACATCTGAACCCGAATTCTTTCTGGTTAAAGAATCTCTTTCTAGTTGCTCTAGAACAATTAGGAGATTCTCTAGTAGAAATACGGGGTTTTGCTTCTGGTAGCAACATGCTTGGTCCCACTTAGAGGGTCAAATCAATACGTTCTAAGAAGAAAGATTAGAATATCAATCTCATCGAGATCATCGATCTCATACCAAATCCCATCAATCGAATCACTTTTTCAAGAATACGAGATATTTAAGTCATACAAGTAAAGAGATCTATTAATTGATAATAAAAAGAAAAAAGATTCGATTGATGATGAAGAAAGAGAATTCTTGGTTCAGTTCTCCACCTTAACGGCCTAAAATAGGATTGATCGAATTCTATTGGGTCTGACTCAAACATGTAATTCCATGTAGTCGGACAAGGTTTAGGAACCTTTCTTTCTCTGAGGCCAAATTCATCATATTTTTAAAAATATTCTCTAAGTTTACTTTTACGGTTTGAATAAAAAAGCCAATTAAGGGTCATTTTAACCTTTTCAATTTCAGCATTTAATATTTTCATACCATCACCGACGATTAAATGGTAAATATGACAAATACATCTAACATGGAAAATAAGCAAGCCTATGGCATTAATGTTATTAGAAACATTATCCATTGGCATTAACATTATTTTATCTCTAATGTAAAAATATCTACAAATATCTGCAATTATGTTAGCAATAAACTTACCTATGTGACATTACTTAATTATTCTGTAAGTAATAGTGCGCTTTTGCATTTTCCGTTCCTCATCAATCCAATGAGTGATAACAGTAAGATAATCAGTCATTACCACTTCTACCAATATCAGTAGTAATAGCAACGCAATAATTTATATGAGTAAATAAATTGCGCAAATATTGTTCATATTCATGTTTATATTAAATATCGCTCTTTACGGTTGCGCGAGGCCATCCTTTATAGGTAGGATTAAAAACTCTTCTAATATAATATACAAAGTGAGGGTTAGAAGGAAAACTATAGGGTAAGCACATACCAGTAACTATTTTTGCCAATTCTTCATGATTTTTATTTAGATCGTAATATAAAATGCCGCCGATAACAGTGTTAATTCCCGATTGAACTAGATTTGACCCGGTACTAGGGTTAACCTGAGTGCCTACACTTGTCCCCTCTTGCGCAACTTTCATTTGAAGAAATCTAGCTTTATCTTTAGGGTGTGTCTTTATGTATCTAGTCAAAGTACCCGTACCTACGGTCTTCAATAAATTTATGAGCCATCAAAGTCCTACAAGTTTTACACTTAGCCTTATTTTTGATCTCTTAGTTGAATAAAAAAGTGCCAAATAAGAGATGTTTCGCACCGTCTAGAAGGTTGTCTATTAAAAGTAGGGGTTACTACAGGAGGGTCCGGCGGGACATCATTTGGATTATTATCATTTGGGTTAGCAACATGACTAGTAGGTGTATCATCTAAATCCGGCTGCATTTCATCCAAATCATCATTTTCATCGATAGTTGGATTACCATAAAGAGCATCCATATATTCATCATTTAATTGTTGACCTGGTGTAATATCATGACAAAATTGACTATCGGTAAATTGAAAACAAGGGTTATCACTATCAAGAATAATAGGTGGAGGAGGACGGGTAACAGTTCTGCGTCGGGAAGCACGGGGAGGAGTAGTAGCTTGGCCACTAGATTCACAAATTTTAGATTTTCCTTTCCCACCAAATATTTTTTTTAAAGAAAAGTCCATATTAATTGTAATTATACAAAGGCAGAATAGCCTAACAGACACCTGTACTTGTCGTCTTTGTCATCCCGGTCCCTATGCTTAATGTAGTTTCGTCCAGACACATGAACTCAGTCAAAACATGTGTCTTAGACCCCTCTGACTATTGATTGAGCTTATTTGTCATTTATTTTGCTGAGTCAGAAAAATGAGTAGTTACACGCTCTAAAAAGGAGAGTGAATGTATTAATTTTGATTTAAAAATATTAAAATAATAACCATAAAAAGAAAAAGAGCAAAATAATTTAAAAAAAAGGTAAAATAATTGCCCAACCCAAGCATATCCCAATCTCCCTTGTCCCCTGTTTTCCCATCTTCTTCTCCCCCTCCTTCCTAACGTAACCCCTCCCCCCTCCCCCCCCCCCTCCCCCAAAACCATCTTTACCCTTCTCCCCTTTACGGATAATCAAGAGCAAAATAGAAAGTATAGTATAAGATGGAGAAGAATTTTCGTTTAGGACATCTAAATAAACAGATCTATTAGTGGGGTAGGATTTTCTAAAGATTCAAAAAGCCATGAAAATGTGTAGTAATTTTTCTGGTGTTTTTTTCTACAGCTGTGACCATCAGTCCATGGTGGTCATGGTTTTCCAAAGGAGTTTGCTCGTTGGTTGTTGCCCTTTTTGTGTCTTTGTTCTTGAGAGTTACTTTGTTGAGTCCTGTAAATTTCAAAGTTACTGTGGTGATATGAATTTTACCTGAAATATTAAGAGTAAGGAGATGAAGCGAGATAGAAATTTTTTAAGATCGTGCTTAGTAAGAAGGAAAGAGAGCAAAAACGTGGAGGGGACCCTGAGATTTTCCGGTTGTTTCTGGTGATAAGGATCGTCGACAACATAGGAAGATGGGGATAGATTTGAAATACTTTTAAAAAGGTAATATTTAAATAAATATAGATGTGGCATAAATTTATCTGATGTGGACATGAAATTTTTTCCACGTCAGGTGAATGAGCAACACGGAATGCTGGATGATTTAAAAAACATGCTTTGATTGAGTTTAAGTGTCTGGATGAAACTTCGTACAATACAGGGGCCGAGATGACAAAGTGACACAAGTATAGGTGCCATTTAGGCTATTCTACCTTATACAAACTAAAACAAACAAAACTATAATATTAAAACATAAGAGTTTGGAACGAGTTTACCGTATTGACGAACAACTTCTTGAAAATTGTATATCGTTGAAGACTTGAATACTTTAATTTACCAACTTCACAATTTTTCACAAATTGCAATAATAAAGTAAGCAATTATAGAAGAAAATTAGAGAGAGATTAATGATTTTGTGAGTAAAAATGAAAGAATGAGGGTTATTTGTAGTTGAGAATAGGGAAAAAGTCTAATTATAAAAAGTTTGGGGGGCAAATGACTATTTTTTAAAAGCCAAACGGCTAAATTGGCAGGCCAACGACTAGTTTTTAAACTTCCAACCGTTGGCCAAATTTTTTTTTTTAATTTTTTTTTTTTGAAAAATAGCCGTTGGGCCCGGTTGAACCGGCCCAGGCCTGCCAGCCAGTCCCGGGCTCGCGGTCCCGCCATGCTGGACCACAGTGGGCTCCTAGGACCGCTTGAGACCGGGCCGTACGGGCCAGCCCGTTTAGCCCAAAGCCCATGTGCGCTCGCAGTCCCGGGCTGGGCTCGGACCACAATACAACCTTATAGGGGATCTTTACAGTTCGTTGTCATTCTAAATTGCCTAAGAAGTAATCTGAGAAGATTCTCAGTTGAAGTGCAAAGGCTAAAAGTTAAAGCACAATTGCATTTCAGAGCCTTTTCAAGATTTACTTCCTTGATTTGATACAATCACTGATCTCTTCATCCCCAAAAAAAAAAAAACAACCATGTGACTGATATGTTGCAAAGCATGATTAGTTCTGGTTCTGGTAACAATGTAGAAAGTGGGGCAAATATGGAAGACATCAAATTGGAGTTTCACCTGTTCGGTTAAATTATTGTCTCAAAGCATTAGAGTAAACTGTTCTCTAAAAATACTTATTTCAAAGTGGATTGCATCTTCTGACATGAGGCATGAAAGTATAGGTCATATAACTTTGTTCATAGACGCTTTTAGAATTTAAAAGATAAATTGAGACAGCCATATCTCCAGTAAAGTTGACAGTCAGGTACTCTAAATGGAGTGGATTGCGGTTACCATTTAACTACATGTTACTTCCAGGTTCCTAAGGACAAGGAAGAGCTTGCCGCTCTGCAGGCAAGGCTAAAGAAGAGATTTCCGGTGGATGCATACAATCAAGCACGAAAGGAGCTGGACCCAAAACGCATCCTTTCTAATAACATGCTTGAGAAGCTCTTCCCTTCATCTGAGGCTGTGTAACTGGTTTCTTGGTTGGTTTACGTCTTTCTTATCAAATCTTTTTAACGATAGTGATCTTCATCTTCACTTTCTTTCAAGCAAATATTTTGTGGAGGAAATTTTTGTCCTGTACATTGTTGTTCAGAATGTTAAGTTGAAGGAATTGTTATAATAATGCATTGTATATGCTTGAGCCAGTCTCCAACTTGGTTGCCTCCTTCAAGGACAATTTATGGATAAATCGGGAATCTAGTCTTAGGCTAAGAAGAATTAGTTATGGCGTCATTCGTCAAGTATGTTGTTTCAGTAAGGATGATGCAGCCTCTACTAGGCCAGTTCTGCACACTGTTTCTTGAGCAGTTTTCTGAGGATTCTGATGTAATCTGAATACTTTGGTATTATTGTTGAGCCTTAATTTTTTTTTTTGAGCAGCAGCCGAATTCTTGTGAACAGAACATGTCATGGTGGTTTTATATCTAGATTTGAACTGGTAACCTGTGCTGTTATATTGTTTTGTTCAGTTGCAATAGTTTCTGGGATGTGAATATTAAAAAGATATTTTATCTTATAAATATGTTATTTAACATCGTGTGCAAAACACATGTTTAATTAACAACTCTGGAGTATAGAAGTGTATACAGTCGAAATCGAGTTCGTCTATTGCATGACATATCAGGATTGAGACGTGAAGGGTTGAAGATCGACCCCAGTTTCCATCGAACTAGAATACAAGGTCAGAGCACCCGTCTGCAAGAACATTGAGTCCATGACCCAGAATCGATCTTGACCCCGCATGAGCTTGAGAATACATTTTCAGATCGAATAACGGCAGACCGAAATATCAGTAACCGGGTCGGGTATCACAGCGGGAATCTCGACACGTATCAATGAGAAACTGGCTAATTAGCAGATTATGGGATCTTTTACCTTTTATAGAATTGTACTTAAAGTAGGGTTCCCCTACTATATAAAAAGGGTCTGATTATTTGTGAAGGACATTGAAATATCCATTAAGAAGCAATATATTGTTTTTCTCTTTAAGTTCTATTTCAACCGTGTCTTGAGACTGATCGAAGTGTTTTATGCTAAAGAGTGGCTCCCCCCAAGGCTGTTACTGTTTAATTCGTGTGGTTTGAATTTGCTTTATCATGCTTTATTTACAATTACAATTTAATTTGCACATTTTGTGCCAATTTAATCCACGTATCCTTCAAATCACTTATAAATTCAATTGTTATCCGATTTTGAGGGTAAACAATTTGGCACCTACCGTGAGGCTAAGGATAATAGTGGTTATTTTATACAAATTCCCATAGCACATTCTATTTTACACTTGTTCTTTGAAGTGTCTCTGATTTCAGAATAAAAATGTCGAACTCCAAATCAACACCTCTACATGTTGACAATGATTCTGGGCACCATGCCGAAAACGACAACGTAGCACCCGGGAACGGCGTACCCTCGATCGACCTTGACGGAGTCCCGGTTGCAGATCCAATCAATGTTAGCTTGCATGTGGTCATTAACGCAAATTTGCCCACCGATAACGTCCGTACGAATATTCGATCGGTCGCAGAAAGCACACGCATCGGCGAAGATGGTGTAATCAACTTGCAAGTGATCTTCGAAATGTTACAAGCTCAACAAGCGGCGTTAGACCAACTCCAGAACCAGAGCCGCCCGCCAAATAGGGTTGAGCCCGAAACATCCCAGGAAATTGTTCACAGAGTTGAACCGGTCTCAAGGAGATCGAATCAGAAGGAGTCTGGTATCAACCCAGTAATCATGAAGATGCTCTAGGAACTGATAAAACGAATAGAGTCAGGAGAGAAGAAGATCGAGACAAACGATAAGAAGGTAGAAACCTACAATTCCAGAGTCGATCAAATTCCAGGAGTGCCGCCGATATTGAAAGGCCTAGACTCTAATAAGTTCGTGCAGAAACCTTTTCCTTCGAGCACGGCTCCCAAGCTATCCCTAAGAAGTTTCGCATGCCCGAAATTCCTTAGTACAATGGAATAATCAACCCAAACGAGCATGTTACCTCCTACACATGTGCCATCAAAGGGAACGACTTAGAGGACGACGAGATCGAATCTGTCTTGCTAAGGAAATTTGGGGAGACCCCGTCGAAGGGAGCTATGATATGATATCATAATTTACCACCTAATTATATTCACTCTTTTACGATACTTGAAGACTCTTTTGCGAAGGCACACCTGGGTCTATCAAGGTCGAGACCAGGAAGTCAAGCATTTTCAAAGTAAAATAGAAGGATAATGAAATGCTCAGAGAGTTCATGTCCCGGTTTCAAATGGAACAGATGGACCTGCCACTGGTTGCTAATGATTGGGCAGTTCAAGATTTCACCCAAGGACTCAATGTTCAAAGCTCGATGACTTCACAACAGTTGAAGCAGAATCGGATAGAGTACCAGCTGTTACTTGGGTCGATGTGCATAACCGATATCAACAAAAAATCAGAGTAGAAGATGATCAACTTGGGGCCCCTTCCGGGTCCGTTTATCCTGTCAGACCTGTCGACAGAAACAAGAGAGATATCGATCGTGAATCGAGGTCAAACAGATATTGGTACCAGCCGTACAATAGAGATCGGAGAAGCTGTGGGTCCGGGCGAAATTCTATGAGAAATGAAAGGAGAAATGGTCGAGGTTAGAGCACTCGAGGATTCATGAGCAAGAATGGCGTCGAAAGGCCTATTGGCCCTAAATAAGAACCAAGGTGATCAGAATATTACTTTAACATTGATTCAACTTCCATTGTATCAACTATATGTAACACTTCTCAAATCTATAAAAGTTTCAAAACACGCTTAACATAGAATTTAATTATTTTCTAATCTTAAATTATACTTATATTACGGATTTAAACCAATGTGATTGATTTTTGAGTTACTTATCTAAAATTAGATATACAATTAGTGAAATATTAATAATTTTAATATTATTAATAATTAAAAGTAGGTATAATTAAATACTAGTTAAGTCATAAAAATAAAAAAAGACAAGGAACTTAAAATTGGGCCTAAAGCCCATAGAATAGTCTATACGTAAGGGCAAGGAAAAAGGCTTAAATACCTTGGACTAAAAGGGGACAAGGGATTGGGCTTCAAAGAATACAGAGCAACAAATTCAATAATTAGGCTTTTAAGGACAAAATATCATGGTATAGTCAGTTTTCACACTAGTCAATCAAAAATAGCCAGCGTTTACCAAGTCAATGAAAAATAGTCACTATTTTGCTGCAAAAGGGACCGGTTCCATATAATATACGGGAGTTCTGGTGTATTTGTGTACGAACTCCATCATATTATCCTGGACCGGTATACTTTGCTAACTTCTGTATAATATATGGTAGACCGGAGCACCAGTGCTCCAAACTCCAGTATATTATACTAGACATTGATACTTGCTGGAACTTCAGTAAAATATACGGGAGTTCCAGCATAATTATGCTTGAACTCCCGTAAAATTTGCGGGAGTTCCAGGATAGTTATCTTGGAACTCCCGTAAAATATGCGAGAGTTCAAGCATACTTATGCTGGAACTCCAGTAAAATTTACAGGAATATTTTCTGGATTTTGAACAATATTCATATGTAGTTCAGGAGCCATTGGAGGAATGTGCCGATGGAGGTTTGCAAAGGACGGGCGCGATGTTTAGGTTGCAGGAGGTATTTGAAATTTGATAGGCGGCCGGGACCGGAGCGGGATCGCTCCTTCTGAAATGGCCATTTACCAATAAGAACACCTACAAGTGAGCAATACAAAATATATTGTGCATAAATTTAAACATGATGCAAGTTCCCGTTGGACCATGAATGTCGTCTTTGGACGGTTAGGGTGACGTCCTCGGACCATGACGTCCTGGGTCATGAAGTGTATGATAAAGGATTCGAAGGCTATGAAATGATGTTCTCGGGCTGTGATAATGATGCTTCCGAACTATGATGCCGTTGAATAATGATATGACAAAGATAAAATTGGGTCCTCAGGCCATGGCATGGCATTCTTGGGCTATAAAAATGGTGCCTCCGAACAATGACGCGTTTGGATATTTTGGCGATATTTCATCCTATGAAATGCAAAAGGTAGCGATCTTTTAGCCAATGCACGAAGTAAATAAAGGTGGTGATATTTCAGTCAGTGTAAGATTTAAATAAAGGCGGCGATATTTCAACAAATTCAAGATTTAAATAAATGTGGCGATATTTTAGCCGATGCAAAATGGAGACAGAGCTTAGTCTCGAAAGGTAGAAAGGTTGCCTTATGCAATGCAGAGGTATGGAGGTAGAGTTTAGTCTCAGAAGGCAGGAAGGTACCCTTATGAAAAATGCATATAATGCAGATGGAGACAATGCTTAGTCTCGGAAGGCAGAATAGTAGCCTTATGCAAGAATTGCAGATGGAGATAGTGCTTATTCTCGTAAGGAAGAATAGTAGCCTTATGCAAAATGCAGATAATGTAGATAGAGGTAGAGCTTAGCCTCAAAAGGTAGAATAGTATCCTTATGCAAGAAATGCAGCTGGAGACAAGGCTTAGTCTCGAAAGGCAGAAAGTCAGCCTTATGCAGAATGCAGATAATGCAGATGGAGACAATGCTTAGTTTCGAAAGGTAGAAGGGTAGCCTTATGCAATGCAGGAAATAAAAGGTGAATTGTAATGAAATCTTTTAGCTGGTAGATGATAATTGATAGTTGATTGCATCATTGTGACTGCAGGGGATGTTATGCACGGATAGCAATTGTAAATAGGTGATTATTCTGAAAAGTTGCTTTCTTGAGCAAGTATGAGTGCATAAATATCAAATGATATTGAAAATTGAGCGCCTGCATCCAAAGAAAAATTGTGAGTTTTGTAAAGGGGGGAAGGTTAGTTCGTCTTCTCGTGGCCTTTTCTCGTCCTGCTTGATGTTGTGTATCATTGGGGTAGCTTGCTAGACACAAAAATTCGGATAATATTCATGCATGACTTAGTACAATAATGTAACTTAAATACATAATTGAAAAAAGTAGTTTTCTTTTTTAGATGAACCGACAACTGGGATGTGATTCAAGACATTGCAACCTCTCTTTCTCTAGAATTTTGAGGGTCCTCCTCAAAGTTCTGCCCCATTAACTGGGCTGGCACTTTCGACGGCTGTGTGCAATGAACGACTGAAATCAATTTGAAAATTTGAGGGTCCTCCTAAAAATTCTGCCCCAGTTTCCAATGGCGGGGAAAATGGAAATTATGTTGAATTGTGACCGGAAGGGCTGCCTACGTATCCTCTCTTAAATAGGAATCAGGTCAGGTATAGTTCAAATTACATCATAGAGAATTTAATAAATAATTACACATAGTATCACTTGACTGTATATGAATTGATTGGCTTCGGCTAGACTTCTTTGTCCATTTCTGCAAGTATGAGGCCTCCTCCTATCAGAACCCGGTGAACCATATACAGACCTTGCCAATTGGGAGAGAATTTCCCTTTGGCTTCATCTTGATGCGAAAAAATCTTCTTCAACACCAGCTGCCCTAGTGTAAACTTCCTCGGCTTGACTATTTTGTTGAAAGCTTTGGACATTCTGTTCTGATACAATTGACCATGGCAAACTGCATTCATTCTTTTTCCATCTATAAGGGCCAACTGCTCGTAATGACCCTTTACCCATTCTGCATCATCTAACTCTTCTTCTAGTATGATCCTCAAGGAGGGAATTTCCACCTCAGCGGGAATGATCGCCTCTGTACCATAAACCAATATATATGGAGTCACTCCGGTTGATATGCGGACTGTGGTTTGGTATCCCAATAGAACAAACAATAATTTCTCATGCCACGTCTTGTGCTTCTCTATCATCTTCCTTAGTATCTTCTTGATATTCTTGTTGGCCGTTTCTATAGCTCCATTCATCTAAGGCCTGTAGGCTATAGAGTCCTTGTGTTTAATCTTGAACGTTTCACACATCGTTTTTCATCAGATCACTATTGAGATTGGACCCATTGTCGGTAATGATCGACTCGGGGATGCCAAATCCATGAACAATATGGTCGCGGATGAAATCAGCCACACCTTCTTGGTTACTTCTTTATATTATGCTGCTTCGACCCATTTAGTGAAATAATCAATTGCTACCAGAATAAACATGTGCCCATTTGATGCGGCATGCTCGATTGGTCCAATAATGTCCCTTCCCCAAGCAGCGAATAACCATGGCAAGCTCATTACGATAAGCTCAATTGGAGGTACTTTTATCATATCCACGTGTATCTGACAATGATGGCATTTTCGAACATACTGGATGCAGCTCGTTTCTATAGTCATCCAAAAATAACTTGTCCGGAGTATCTTTTTTGCTATTAAGACAAAACCATTTATGTGTTGGCCGCAGGTTCATCCATGAACCTCTTCTAATAACTTGGATGCATCATTTGCTTCGACGCACCTTAGTAACCCCAAATCGAGAGTCCTCTTGTACATGATTCCTCCAATGTGAAAGAAATTGTTAGACAATCGCCGAAGGGTGCGCTTCTGAGTAGCATTTGCATGTTCTGGATATTCTCCTGTTGTCACGTACTCCTTGATGTCATAGAACCATGGTTTTCCATCTTCTTCTTCCTTGACATGAGTACAATAAGCTGGCTGATCATAAATCTTTACTGGGATGGGATCAATGAAATTCTTGTCTGGATGTTGAATCATGGATTATAGAGTAGCTAACGCATCTGCGAGTTCTTTCTGGACCCTGGGGACATGCTGAAATTCTATCTTTGTAAATCTTTTTCTTGACTCCTGTATGTGATGCAAGTAGGGAAGTATCTTAGAGTTCTTGGTTGCCCATTCTTCTCGGACCTGATGTATGAGCAAGTTTAAATCCCCAATAACTAGACTCCTGAATGTTCATATCAATGGCCATCTCGAGCCACAAGATGCATGCTTCATATTCGACCATATTGTTGGTGCATCAGAATCTAAGCTTGGCGGATACCGGGTAATGTTGGCCGATTTCTGACACTAGGACTGCTCCTATGCCAACTCCTTTAAAAGTTGCGACTCCGTCGAAAAACATTCTCCAACCATCATAGGATTCTGCAATATCTTCTCCTATGAAAGATACATCCTCATCGAGAAAATACGTCTTTAAAGGCTCGTATTCTCCGTCCACGGGATTCTCGGCGAGATGATCCGCCAAGGCTTGCCCTTTGATTGCCTTCTGAGTAACGCAAAAAATGTCAAATTCACTTAGCAGGATTTGCCACTTAGCTAGGTTGCCAGTGGGCATGGGTTTCTGAAAGATGTACTTCAACGGGTCCATTTTGGATATGAGATAAATAGTGTAGGCACAGAAATAATGCCTCAACTTCTGAGCAACCCATGTCAAGGCACAACAAGTGCGCTATAGTTGAGAATACCGGGCCTCGTACGGAGTGAACTTCTTGTTGAGATAGTAGATGGCTTGCTCCTTTCTCCCCGTTTCATCATGTTGTCCCAGAACACAATCGAATGCTCCATCTAATACTGCAAGGTAGAGCAACAGAGGTCTACCTAGTTCGGGCGGAACCAAGACTGACGGCGTTGACAAGTGTTCCTTGATTCTATTAAAAGCTTTCTGTCAATCATCAGTCCACTTGGTAGCAGCGTCCTTCTTCAACATTTTAAAGATGGGTTCACAAATGACAGTAGACTAATCTATGAACCGGATGATATAGTTGAGGCGGATATAGTGGAGTCTCCCTAGGAAACTCATCACGTCTTTTTTGTTCTTTGGTAGTGGAAATTCTTGAATATCCTTAGCCTTTGATGGATCCAATTATATTCCTCGACGACTCACGATGAACCCTAGTAATTTTCTAGCAGGAACCCCGAATGCACACTTGGCGGGTTTCAATTTAAGGTTGTACCTCCTCAGTCTATTGAAGAACTTTCTCAGATCTTCCATGTGATTAGTGAATTTCTTGGATTTGATGATGACATATTCCACATATACCTCGATCTCCGTGTGTATCATGTCGTGAAAAATAGTAGTCATGGCCCTCATGTAGGTGGCACCAACATTCTTTAAACCAATGGCATTATTTTGTAACAATACATCTCCCACGACAAGATGAAAGCTGTTTTCTCTGCATCTTCCTCATCCATCCATATCTGATGATACCCAGCGAACAATCAACAAAAGACTGTAACTCATGTTTGGCGCAGTTGTCAATAAGAATGTGTATGTTCGGCAAGGGAAAGTCATCTTTGGGACTGGCCCGGTTAAGATCCTGGTAGTCGATACTGACTCTAACTTTCCCATACTTCTTTGGTATTGGCACGATGTTGGCTAGCCATGTCGGATATTCCACTACCCTGAGAAATTTGGCTTTGACATGTTTGGTGATTTCTTCCTTGATTTTCAAACTCATGTCAGGATTGAACTTTCTGAGTTTTTGCTTTACCGACGGACATGTTGGATCCTTTGGCAGTTTGTGAGCTATAATGGATGTACTGAGACCAGTCATATTGTCATAAGACCAGGTGAATATGTCCTTATATTCCTTTGGGAACTCCATATACTCTTTCTTTTCTGATGGTGGCAGGTGAACATTGATGCATGTTTCCTTGACATTCTTTGTGTCTACCAAGTTAACGACCTCAGTTTCGTCCAAGTTAGACTTAGGTCTATTTTCAAAATCCTAGATTTCTTTGACGACCTCTTCTGGTATATCATCCTCTTCTGAATCTATATTCGTTTGTTGTGTTGTCTCGTTTCACGTCACAATCCTCGGTTCATCATCAAGATAAGTAATAGTAATGTTGTGTGAATAAAGTAAGTGATAGAGAAAAAAATATAATAATAGCAAGGTATATGAGAAAATTTAAATTCTTTGATTAAAACTTCATAAATGTTTGGGAGCATCGGAGCTCTTTTCAAAATAAAAGAAAATATGGAAAGTAAATTAGCTAGTAAAAGTAAAATGTGATGCGTGGTGATTTTGTTTAGCCTTGCTACCCTGAAGCTTTCCGGGCCCTGGTGGTTCTGATGGACCATTTGTTGAGGCGTTCTCCTCGGCTCACAACTTGTATAGAAGGGCCTTCCTCCCCTTCCTCCTCGAAAATAACATAGCATGCCATATCACAGTCCTCCAGAGACAGATTCTTCATGGCTGCCAATGCTTCATATTCCTCTAACCCATACATAGTATCTGGTGGTTGGGAAGTCTGCTCCAGGCGAGGTATAAGATTCTCTAGTAGATAGTAGGGACCACGCCATGGTGGCGACCAGTGGTTGAACACCCCAAACTAAAAGTTGTACCATGTTTCTTCAACTTGATGGGTTATGGCAATTCCTTGGAGGTCTTCTCCAAGTCCTTTTCCAAGATCATATCAACACCAATTTAGGATGCTCTCAATATTGTTGTCCCACCATTTATATTTGTCCACGGAATTGATCCGCTCGATGTGATTATAGGTTTCTCTGCCTATTCTCCTTCTTTCTTCAATCATTGGGATGATCTGGCGACTGTATATAGGGTTGCTACTATCGCCATGAATAATCACTTCATGGTGATTCCACTCAAAGTTCGCTGCCTGGTGCAGGGTTGATGCTACAGCTCTGGCGGCATGAATCCACGGTCATCCCAATAACAAGTTGTAGGCTGCCGGGACATCTATCACTTGGAAGTCAACATCGAACCAAGTTGGTACCACCTGCAGGAATAAACTGATCTCCCCAATAGTGGACCTTTGGGATCCATCAAAGGCTTTGACATTGATGGACCCATCTTTAATCTCGTGCAGGCTCTTTCCTAATGTTCTGAGAGTTATCAGTGGACAGATGTTGAGTCTGGATCCTCCATCGATCAGGACTCTAGTGATTAAGTAAGCCTCGCATTACACGGTGATGTGTAGTGCCTTGTTGTGACTCAGCCCTTCTGGTGGAAGCTCATCTTCGTGGAAGATGATTTTGTGGCTCTCCAGTACATGCCCCACCAAGTTCACCATTTCTCCTCCAGTTATGTTGCTGGGCACATATTTTCGTCAGTCAGTATATTCATCAAGGCATTCTTGTGTGCGTCGAAGCTCTCCAGAAGAGCTAGGATAGAGAACTGTGCCGGTGTTTTGTTCACCTGTTAAACGACTGAGTATTCTTTTGCCTGTATCTTCCTCTAAAGATCATCCAGCCCAGTTTCAATAGGCCATCCAGAGGTTTGCTTTCTGGACTCGGCTAGGTGTTCTGGAGTGTAAACTATGCCTGCTCTAGTCATACCCTGCACATCAGTTGCTTCTCCAGTTTTGGCCTTCTCTTTTCTCCCGGATTCAGGTGTGTAATCCCATGGTTTGGCATTTGAGTGGCATGGAAATACACTTGTCATTGCTACAGGAATAGGCACCCTTGGTGGGCACACATCGACTTCAAATGGTACAGGTGCTTTTGGAGCCCCAAACTCAACCTCAATTCGCACAAGAACCTTTGTAGAAGAAGGTGCTTCAAATTCGAGTGGTATAGACATGTTTACTTCATCGCCCCCGGAGGGCTGGTTCTGGACAACAATCGGGTTAAGTGTGACAGTTGGCTTCTTCGACTCATCACCCTCAACAGTCAATCCTATCGACCCCTTTAGGGTCCTAATCATCTTTGATCTCGATCATGTGAATGTCTCCACCTTTTGTTAGGCAGAGGGTTGTTACAAATGTTAGGAGCAGAATCCTTTTCCACGATGACCTTATTATGGATCAGGGTTTGAATTTTGTCCTTCAGTGAGCAGCATTCGCCAATGGTATGTCCCTTCATGCCGAAATGGTACGCACAGGTCTTGTTAGGGTTGACCCACTGAGAAAAATTTTCTAAAGTTATGGCAGGGATAGGGGTGACGTAACCAGTAGCTTTAAGTCTTTCATACAGCTGGTCAATTGGTTCAGCGTGGTTGTATATTGCCTGGGAGGTTTGCGGTCAAAATTTGGTCTAGGTATAGGGAAAATTTTACGAGTGGGAGGTGATTGGTAGTGAGAGGGTTGGGCATTATAAGCTTGGTAAACAGGTGCAGGTTAAGAATATCTGGGTGAAGTGGGTTGATTTGTAGGAGGTATGGATGACTGGTAAATGGGTGGTGGATTTTGGTAAGAGGGTGTGAGTGCTTGAAAATTTGGATAGGCTGATATGTAAGTGGAGGTAATGGGTAAGTGTGGTATTTCATCGGGGATTTTGTCCTTTGTATGACAATCACAGCACTCACATCCTTCTTCATGGACATGCCACCAGACCGTGGAGCCTTGTTGGCGGCCTGCAATACATTTGGCAATGTAGTTGGACTCTCATGTAGATCCGAATGAATCATCCTTTCCACGGAGGTAAATCTTTGCCTGCTAGGCAAGAGGATAGCAAGTTCCAAATTCTGTCTCGGTAGGACATGTATTTCTATTACTATGAAATTCATAAATGAAGTAGTTAATGGTAGGGTTACCATTATCCTTTTTGTGGTGACGAATCTTGTATGTGTTCCTAAGAAAAGGAATTTGTCCATTTTTCGGGGTCTCAAAGGGGCGTGGAAACGCATAAAGAGCACAATCACCTTACTTAACAAAGGGCTTATGCGAAAGAGAGCACCGCTTCCTCGAGAAGATAATCCTCTTTCCTAAAATCCCTACTTTATTGCTCTAGCTCTTGACTCATATGGCACTGAAATTGGATAGGTTCACGCTTAGGCCTGGTTATGGAAACTCTATAAGCATAGTAAATTTTTCCTTTTCCATAGGAAACTCCAACTTAAACAGGAACTGTCCTGGAACTATATGTAAGGGCACTCTTTTTTTTTTCTCTTCTTCCCAGCCTGATCGGTCGAGCTCTTGTAATCGATCGCTCATATGTCCATTTCGTTCTGGCTAGCACTCATCTCCAGCTCTGTTTCCAACCTTTCATTTTATATATCATTCCCGTATGCAATATCTCTTATTTAATCTTGCTATACGTCCAAGACTTCTCCCAACGACCAGATAAAGAAGTTAAGTTAGAAAGCCGTATGATAGGTGGTAACTATCTTGTACGGTTCGGGGGGTAATCGGCGTACTTCAATCAGTAGGGGGGGGGGGAATCTTTGGCTCTATCAAACATACAGGGAATTGGAGGTAGCATTCTACCGATGTCAAGTCATGGACTGGTTTCTTCAGCCCTTTTTCTATGTGTTGGTGTTCTATATGACCGACATAAGTATCTATTAGAGCGGAAGTAGAGAACGGTACCAGGGCGGGCCCATTCTCGATATAGGTAATCCTTAATATACTCAAAAACTTTGTTGTGGTGTCAAAACCATTTTCGAAAGAGCGTGGAATAGTAGAGTTCTTCTTCCTTTTATTCCAAAATGAGGGCTACGCGGCCGAATCCTTCAATCCGAGGCGATCGAAGTGAGGCAGAGTTTCGTCCTGAGCAATGAAGATAGAGACCGCTAAAGATGGTCTGTCTGTGCGCGAGGAAGGTCTTTTTCCTTTCTCCTTCCATTGCTTGACTAGGTTCGCTTTGCAAGGAAGGGAAGGCATCCGTGCAAGTAGAAAAAGGCGGAGGTCAAGCTATGGGCACAAGGAGGTAAGGTATAGTAAGTTACTTCTTCGTCTTTTTCTTGTCATTGGATTGGAAGCCGCATTCCGATTAATTAAGATATAGGGAAAGGCCAAGGCGTCAAAGTAAAGTCAGGTTCAGCAATCGACGTAACTGGTTCAAATACTACAAGCTAGCTCATAGAAGGTAGATTAGATTTGACAATCTTAAGTAGTGGAGAAGGCCCTTAGCCGAGATACACTTTCCCAAGAAAGCGTTATGCAAAATGAAATGGTACTGGCACTTCGTCAAACCTTCCATGAGCAGCAGATTCAATAGCAATTGCAGCTACTTCTATCATCCTTATTTGATTTAGCTGCGGGACCAGAGTTTCGCACCATGCCAACTACAGTTCTTGCAAAATGTACAGAAGCTAAGCCGACTTCAACTTAGGCCTGGAAAGGTATGTGAGCTACCTTTCCATGAACTTCCTTCTTGCCCTTAGGTTCTTTCAAGTAGCAGGTTTTGATTATCTTTTTACGATTACGATTTGAGTATTGAATATCTCCGCCTTCCCATTCCTTTATCAAAGTCTAGTACTTATGGGCGCAAGTCAGTCTCTTCAAGTGGAAGCAATCATAGGGGGTTCGGGTTTGAGGTAGAAAGCCTGATCTCTATCTTTCAGCAACTGAACGGGAAGTGGTTTAAGAATAAGAAAGGACTTTAGAATCGGATGCGCTCGCCCAGCGAGAAAGGCCCTGACCCTGCCAACCAAGTATCAAAAAGAAAGAAGAGAAAGAAAGGAGAAGAGAACTTCGTATTTTGGTAACTCTCCGTAACCAGTCATCCATAATATCAAATAAATCATTTTCGTCTTTGTTAAACATACCAAGGGCTATAGTCATAGTGATCTTCCTATTCAACTACTTCGACCATTTCCGAGCACCTCATATCTTTTTCGGGGCGTCCGAAGATTCGATCAATTTTGTATGATTTCTCTTGCACTGCCCTTTCCAATACCGGATAATAAAGTTGTGCCGGAATGTCTACGCTCCCATATTAAAGAAGAGTTAAGATACCTCTTTAATATCGGGCGAATGACGACCCTTTCCGATGCTATGTTTGACAACTTTATTTCCCCATTGGCCTTAGATGAGGCAAAAGTGGGTTTGCTAAAGCTCTCCTTGAAAGAATAAAGTTCAGTCAATTTACGCATAGAGAATCGGTCCCTAAGGAACCCCCGAAAGGGCTGCCGTCCGATGGGTACATGAAAGTGAAGAAGGTGCTTTGACTACAGAACCATGCCTGTCTGTTGGAGCGAATTGGATGATCGGGCTGAGGGCTGCCCCCTCTTCCCCTCACTCTCCTTTCCCTAATATGAACCTTGAGTCATCAAAGCCGGAAAGTTTATTGGCAAGAGGGAACCATTTCTCACCCAGCCCTACCTACCCTATGTATTCGAGGGAGAGGCTGGAACCGAAAAAGACCAGGTTCCACACATATGAGACATGCAGAAGGTATGGGACGAGCAGTTTCTTGAAGAGCGAATTCGATCCTATAGTCGTCAACATCGGAGAGTATTCTTAACAGCTGTACTAATGCCGTTCGCCTTTGGTACTTCAGTAGGGATTGCATACGAAGGGCTTGCGGGGTGAACAACATTCTGTTGTACTACTAACACTAGCTGTACTAGAGTAGTTTAGTAGCGCCTTTTGAATCAAATAGGTACGTACCACACCACCGGGTGGCTCGCCTGAATGCCGAGTCTTTCCCTTCCATCAACTCGACGTCGTCGTCACCTGCAAAATAAGGCCAAAAAATTGACTTTACTAAACAAGCGAGAAAGGCCCTTAGAATAGATTTGATTGGAAGGAGGGTGAGGAACGAACACACTGGTTTGACTGCTGAGATCCCAATCGGCCTCCATCAGCGGAAAATGGAACTATCGAATCACGGGTGACTCGCTTTATCGGGATGGGAAGAATTGCAATATCGGCATTTCTTTCCTTCTCTAAATCGATCCACTAGTATGTAGCGGTAGGAGAGATCCATTATGGTGAGATGGACCGGGCAGCTGGCAAATCCGTGTTTGATCGTCACGTACATGCTCTGTTACAGCTTCGTTCATGCGCCAATCAATTGACAGTGAAGCAGAGAAGGAAGAGTTTTGATCACCGTGTGGGTAGTCTCTATTAGGGTTTCCGTTTCATGTGCACTAAAAAGGAAGGAAGACTGGTGCGACTATAATAATGCCAAGCATATGAGCAAAGGACTCTACCTACCCCATAGTGACGAATGGAAAAAGCTCTTGCCCAAATGCCCCCCCGGCCCTTCTCCTTTACGGGTCTGGATTTTTCGCGTCGTTTCAGTCGTCGTGGTCGACGGGGAAGAAAGAAATGAATGAATGTTCTTTTGGGAAAATGTATAATAATACACCTACCGAGACGAAAGCCAAAGGCGAGTCTCGTAGGTGGACGTATTGAACCGAAATAAGATCTCAGATTGACATAATTCCATTCTTAATGCCTTACTCAATTCTTTTCCCCAGCTTGATGATATCAGAGGATTTCTGGCCCTCGATCAGCATCAACCTCTCATAATATTGTGGATCCTGAGCTCGGACAAAGAATCTATTCATCTGCTTCTCTTCTAGGGCTAGCCTGACCTTAGCAACCTCTGATCTCTAACGAGTAGCATACTCGTGGAATGTCTCGGTAGGTTTATTCTTCAAATTCTAGATATTGAATACATTCGGTGCATTCTCTGTATTAAATCAAAACCTGTCCGTGAAATCTGACACCATACCTACCCATATTATCCACTTCTTTGGGTCCTGGCTGATGTACCAAGATAAAGTATCCCTTTTCAAACTCCTCATAAAGAGTTTCATACGGATCTTCTCATATTTTCTGACTCCAACCAATTTGTCGCAATATGTCCTCAAATGGACTCTGGGATCTCCTGTGCCATTGAACATTTTGAACTTGAGAGGTTTGTACCCCTCAGGAAGTTTAACATCTTGCTGAATGCAAAGGTCCTCATAGTTAGCCCCTTAATGCCTTTGTTTCCTTCAATACCCAGGACTCGGTTGGTCAACTTCTTGAGTTCCACAGCCAAGTTTCTAATAAGAGAGTCTTTGTCATCAGACTCAGGTGCATTTGAGATTGCTTGAGTGTAGTGTGGTATGTTCTCCACATAGATGGGAGTGTTGTGGGTAGGATCATTTGTGTTGTTCAACAGTTCAGGGATGAGTAATGGAGTTTTGTTGGGAATGTGGCATGTGTTGTAGTGTTGAGTATGAGTGGGTTGTTTCAGTGGTTGTGGGGTTTTCTGTGGAGGTGGGTATTGGGGAAGTTGATATCGAGAGTGACAAGGGAGATGACAAGTTGGCCAAGTTCCAAACTTGATCCAGTTCTTCTCGGAACTTTAACAACTTTTGCTCCAGTTGGGCGGCACTTTCCTTAAAGATCCGGTCGGCCCGCGTAGCCTCTGTCTGCTTACCTGAGTTATCTTTTCTGATGTTTTTCACGTCTTCCATTTTAGTTTTGTTCATATTTCTGATAGGACTTGGAGGAGGAGGAGGTGGAGGACCCTTGGATCTCGTACTGTATGATGATGATCCTAGAATGCACGAACTAACCTTTGGGGAGGGGAATAAAAATAAAAGAAAAAACAAAAAAAGTAATAAGTTAGTGCGGGTGATGAAAAGAAAACGTTGCAATATTTAAACATATTTTGCGAGATTATAAATCGTGTCCTAATTTAGGTTCCTCATTGTGCCCGAGGTAGGCCTAGCGACAAATAGTTTTGGAGAACTTATAATTCTAAATACCTCATTTTATTGATAAAAATAAGACGAATCCAAAACGACACTAAATAATAGGAAGTAAAATGTAACTAGTGGCCATTGGCCTTATTAGATCATTAAAGCAGAATAAAGGACTCCTAACTACTTGGTCCCATAAGAACCTTCCCCAGATTCGGCATCTTTATCTCCTCGAACAGTTTTAGCACCTCGCGTAGTCCTAGCAACAAATAAGCTTGGGCCAGATGCATGCTTACATTTCCCTCAGCGTTTTGACAGTCTTCAATCATTTTAATGAACTTCCCTTGTAGCTCTACTAGACCCCACTCCAAATACCCTAGTCACTTGTTGGCGCTGACAGCCATATCTTTCCATTCTTCGATCAACTTCTGATGGGCTTCTTGTATTTACCGATGCTCGCTTTCACATTATAGAATTCTCTTGTGCAGTTGGTTGTACTTAACCAATGTTTCATCTTTCTCGTCGATGACCCTGTGACCTCGAATGAACCCGGGCTGACCCAAACCATTGCAATTTTCTTCCAACCAACCTGAGTAGTGTGGTGCATAGCCGGCGTGATACCTGTCTGGCTCAATAGAGTCCTTCCCCAAAATCATTTTGCAGTGCCACATGTGCTGAGATTGGCACTTGTGAGGGCTATCATCGTCCTGGAAGTGAGTCATAAAGTGACTTATTTTGTCGACCCTTGGTATGATTTGCTTTCTTCTAGCCCGCCTCATGAGTCGGAGGGGGACGTAGGTATAAGTTCCCCCCCAAACCGATAAGTATGAGAAATGGTGTGTATCTGGACCGAACATTAAATTCTTCCGTAGGGAACCACTCGAACATCCACTACACTTGGTCTTCTTTCATATTTTCAAACAACTCTACCCATCCTCCAGCGTCCCCTGGCTGAGCGAATATGTTTGTCATATAATTCATACGCCTTGCATGATGGAAGGCGATGTAATCATCCCAGTCTCTACGTAGGATCTCTTGTCGGTATTCACCTTTCTAGAGGTGCTCCATGAGCCAAAGCTGAAGTAATAGGTTGCAACCTTCAAAATAATTGGCCCCTTACTGACAGTTGTCCAGGTCTCGGTATATTTCAGCAATGATCATAAGTACTATGCTTAAAAGCTTCCCGCCAATTCCTTCAATCAAAGTCTTGGTTACCATACTGGTGAGGATCCTAGCCTTCTTCATTGGGAACACTATCATTCCCAAAAAGCATAACATAAAAATGAAGACCCTCATGTGGATTTTCCCCAATGAAGTAAGGGAGAATTCATCTCAGTAGGCACGGTGGGACTTGATGTAGCTGTACGTCTCGTACATATAGTCGAAATGGGATGTAAGAGTCTTTCAAATAGGTTAAGTCTGGATTCTTCTTCAGTCCCATCATCTTAAGGAAACCTCCACCCCTGCGATTTTCTACATAAGAAAACCTAGAGTCTCCCAAGGAATACCAGCTAACCCTCCTATTTCTTCGAGAAAATGAGTCATTTCAAGGTCCTCGAAGCGGAACACAGATATGTCACTATCGCAGAACAATGTTGCAGCCTCTACTATTTTGTTGTCAGGCTAGATCTCTGGAAGAGAAGGTAAATTCCCTAAGTTTTTGCAGACGAAAGTCTCATTACTGGAGTGGAGGTCTTTCCACCAATTTAGTAGCCTTGGTGATTGTTGGTCACCATGCCAAATATGGAGACTTCGTGCCTCATTTTCTACAAAGAAAAGTGTTAGGCCCTTCCCCCACTGGACTCGACTATTTAAACCAATAATTAGCATAGGAAGCATTTAGTTCTCTAAATAAATGCACAGAACATGGTGGTGTCCATTTGGGTTTCAAGGAAACCTGATGGACTTTGGACAAGCTATCTTGTCATTATGTGAAAAACATAACTGACTCGGCTAGGTTTGACCATGATGTATGCACAGTTAAATAGAGTAAGGTTTCTATAGGGTATTAGACCGGTACCCTTGAGCGTACAACTCAAGAGGGAAAGGCACGGAGCCGTCGACTGTACCACTGATCGACTGGTTTTACCGCAAATATACCTTTGCCAAATTTAAAGGGTGATAATAGTGGAAGAGCGCAATCATTCATTATAAGCATTGCTATGGTATTTTGTTTGGCACGAGTGGAAGATGATGTTGAAGATGCAATTACAAGAATGAAAAAGATTGTCATGTATTTCCACATTCTTAAGATAATGATTAGAATAATTGCTCGTAATTAAAACAGTGGTAAAGGAAAGTGGTAAAGAAAGCATTAAAGAAAGAAAAGACACGAAGAGCCAAATCAGTTTTATAATCGAGGAAAAAAAGACAGTAAGTAAAGCCAATTAAATAAAGTCACAAGTAGAATGCAATGGTAAAAGCCTAAAGATTTCCCAGCAGAGTCGCCATGCTGTTGACGCCCCCTTTTTCTATTGAAATCGGGTATACGACATTTGGGAGGAAAACTCTATACCCCTTCGAGAATTGGTTTTTTGGAGTTGAAGAGTCGCTGCCTAATGATTATAGTGCATTAGGACACTTATTTAGAAGAATTTGAGATGAAGGGACCAGAGATTAGGGTAAGGGCTAGAGATTATCTTGAAGGGAAGGAGTTAGGCACCCCTCAGGATCCACAAGTGTGGTTCCCGGCCATGCTAAAATTGTGACTATACAGGTAAACAATCAAGGCTCAATTGAGTACTTGCATACAGCATTGCAATTAAATTAAAACTGTGAAAGTAAGTAGAAAGAGAATAGAAATTTGAAATGTTTAAACAATTCTAAAGAAAGCAAACAAAGAAAAACAATGGAAAAGGGGTCCTAGGTTTATAAATAATACAGACCACTTCAATGCAATATCCAACAATCACTCCTCAATAGAGGGGTTGCGCATGATATTAGCGCACTGGTCATCATCTCCATATCTACCCTTCCCTCGCCATTAAGGTATTAAAGCACGGAATAGTATCGTTGCTTGCTGCATGCTATTACCCGTCCCAATCCTATCAGTCATGAAGGCATATAGGACTACTAATCCTAAAGAGGAGGGAGTTAGGGGCCTTTCAGAGTTTTCAAAGGACCAAATCCTAATGCAACATTCAAAATAGGTAATGCAAGTAGTGGAAGGGAAGTAGACAAGTATGACTCAAATAAGCCTCCTTAAATCATGAAAAACATATAGTATATCATGTCTTACACATATTGGTTAGGTCTGATTTAAAGGTGTGTAAGAGGACTGGTTCAACACATATCTTTTGACAAGAAGTCCGCACTAGGCCTGTTTTGATGCAGTTGTCAAAGACTAACCCAATTGATTAATTTACCTAATTCTTTGCCTATGTGTGAAACAGACTTATAGACATGATATCTACTGATCTCAGAGATTAACTGCGGAAAAGAGAACTTTCAGTTTTGACAGAATAAATACATGTTTTGCACTTGGCATTGCTGAAACGAATGAGACAGTTCAGAAAAGACATTTTCTACAAGCATGCTTTCTAGACTTTTTTCAGATTTTAAACACCTATTAAAGACATCGACAAGAATGCAGAAATCCTATGATCATGGTATCTATGATGTAGCTTGTTGTTATTATTAATCCTATAGATTGTTTGCCTAATGACATGTATAGATACAAAAATGCAAAAGCTACTAGGCAAGGTCTCTATATGCAGATGCATAAACTTATAGGCAGAATCTCTATATGAAGAAGTGCAGAAAAAGCTTAGAGGCATGATTTCTATATGCGGATGCATAAGCTTATAAACATAATTTCTATATGTTATGCGGAGTACATGATTTCTATATGATATGCAGAATTTCTATATACATGGTTTCTATATGTAAAAGGTGCAGCAATTCAGAAGCAAACTCTATAGGCAGGATATCTACCCTTATGCATATATAAAGTAAACCCCCCTCCCTTTCTTTACTGAAGCCCCATAAGTTTTATTAATTATTACAGGTCAACTGGATCAGACTGAAATAAATTACATAAAAAATTACAGATGCATCTAAGGAATCTAATGCAAACTTAATATCTAACAACATGAAATGAACCAAACTTCTGAGATCAAGGTTTCCAAGGCTTCTCGCTTATCCGGAGTTCATCAAAGTTCCAAGGAATCTCAAGGACCCTAGGTAATGCTTACCTGGATAGAGCTGAATTAAAGTGCAGTGTGGAAGGTCCAGCCCTCAAGTGTCCAAGTTCAGAGGAAGCTCATGTTTCCTAAGGCAAGGCAGAGGGTGCATGACTTAGATTCTAGGAGCAAGTGTAAGTGAAATAGAGGGGATTAGGGATTTCCAAGGAAGGCTGGTGGTTATGCCCATCCATATGGTAGGCTGGCACACCCCTGACCAGCTTGTCAGCCAATATTTTAAGAGTAGGGACCCATTGAAGGTCATACCACGGCCTGGGCAGTGATCAGGACCCAGAGGGTCCCGTTCATATCCATGGACAATAATTTCAAATATATTGCCGTGTTTTTTAACCACATCTCCAAACACATTGGTGGGATATAGGAATGGGATCCATAACATAATATAAGCACATTGCACAAATATTAAATACTTCGGACATTATGTAAATATGGACGTAAGAACTGGTAAGTAAACACATTGGAGTTAGGGATGGAATTAGAACTAGAACATACCAGTTTCAGAAAAAGACAAGAAGAAAGCAGAAATCTTGTAACATACCTTAGTACAAACAGTAAGAGAAATATTTATATGTGAGTGTGAGTTTAGAAAAGACTCGAGTGTTGGTTGTTCCTTGTGTTAAGAAAGGAAAATGTATTTAAAACTTTCGAAAATGAGTGAAAGAGAGGTAATAAATTGCAAACATGGAAACAATCCCATTCAGAATCAATTATACGAGTGACTGCCCTTAATTAAGGGGGTCAATTTCTTAGCGGGCAATGACAGACTCAAAATAAGGAAAGCAATCAATTTAAAAGAAGGCTGCCAATTGTCATGAAAGAAGTAGTAAAATAACAAGTAAGCAATCGAGTATAGGTACAGAAGAATTCATATTTGGAAAGGAATCAGTAAGGTAAAAATAGGAAAAGAAATCAATTAACCCTAATAGGCGAGTGAAATCAGAATTTCATAAAGGAAAGGTTTGAAATCAGTCACAAATTTGAGGAAGGAACATGGTAGTCATCTCAGAGAGGAAGGAATAGCATACAAAAGTCAAGTAAAAGGTCTTATAGAGTTTAGTAAGAAAGTTGAAGCAAAGATAGTAGTAGGTGGAACAACATCAAAACTCAAATAAGTCCAAGAGATTAGGGTTTTGAAATCAAGTCAAGTTCAGATATGAGAAGCAAATAACCTAACAAGTGTCCTCGAGAACTTGAAAGAAACCCCAAATACTAGGGTTTCTTTCCATTAATCGAGCCTAGAGAGGAAAACAAGTGAATCAAGCAGAAATAACACGAAATAAGTTAAGAAATCACAAAAGGACTGTGGCCTTTAACATGTATTTAAGGAAAAAAACATAATAAAAGAACAATCGTGCAAAATACAGTAGGGGAAATAATAAGAACAAAGTATAAGAAAACACAATAGAAGAAGCACATAAGAATCAAAGTAGAACATGTAAAATCAGAGAAACTCTAAGTCGGAGAAGATGAAAGGTTTGAAATCAAACATTGAAAGAAACCTTAGGAAATCGTTTGAAACCTTAAAATAAACATAGATCTAGAGAAATCAGGAGAACCTCGAAAGGCTAGGGTTTCTGAAGAACCCTAAAAGCAAGAAAGCTTGGAAAAATCACAATCTAAGCCAGAGGATATCGCAATCAGGCTCAAAAGATCAAGAGCCACCAGAGCAAAGGTCGGAGATGGCCAGAATCTTCAAATAAATGAAGGCCTGAGTGAAGACCCTTGAGGTCAGGCCTCGATCCTTCAAACGACGGGCATGTAGGAGCATATGAGGCAAGTACATGCCTTTAATGACTTTGGAAGCCATGGATTCAAGCAGTTCTGGGCGGTATCGGCGGGAGGCAGTTAGGGTTAGGTTTTAGTCTTAGAGAGAATAAGAGAAGAGATGGGATTCAAGGGCGACAGATAGAAGTGAAATGAGCGGATTAGGGTGGTCATCCGAGTTAAAAAAGGAAGGGCGAATCAACAGCCAAGATAAAAGGGGTCTGGGTCGGGTTATTTGCAGTTGGGTCATGGGTTAAGTTAGTTGGGTTTTAAATGGGGCTAATTTTGGGGGAGGATTTTAGGCTAAAATTGAAATAAAAGCTGGCTAGTATATAGCCGAAATAGTTTTAAAAGAAAATTAAAAGTACTGAACCAATTGATATTATATAAAAACTAATTAAAAAATATCGGAACTAGTTTTATAACTATGAAATACTATTAATAAAAAAATAGGCCATAATTGCAATTACTGCAATTTAGCTTTTAAAAATATTAAATAAATTTGTAAAAAAATGCAAAGATAAACTTAATTATATTTTGGTATAAATATGAGAATAAAAATAAATTACTCACAAAATGATAATTTTTGGAAATAATTATTGAATTTTGTAGCATTAAAATAGACAATAAATTGATTAAAATCTTTAAAATTTTTGGATAAATAGCAAAATCTTATATGTGCACATATATGTTATTTTAAAAGTATTTAGGGGTCATTTGGTTTGAATACCCCTTGTACTTGGATAAGTTATGCTGTGATAAGTTATGCTGAGATTAGTTATGTTGGGATTAGTTATGCTGGTATTATTTTTTATTCCACTGTTTGGTATGTTGTATTAATAATGACATGCATTGCATAATTTTTAAGAAGCTGTTTGTTTACAAAAGTGCCCTCCATCTTATTTAGCCTCCATCTTCTTACCCCTTTATCTAATTGACCTACGTCAATTTTTCAATTCTAACAAGTACTAAATAATTTTTTGAGGCTCTAGTTTTCAATTGTTTGAAATATATATGCTGATTTCTTCTTCTAAATCTTCTTCCCAATTTAATTCATGTTTCCTTCAGATGTAAGATCGCTAATTTCCATGTATAATATTATTGTGATTTAATAAAAACTCCACATTAGAGGCTCAAACCAAGATCCACACGTTGACCAGAGCATAACCAAACCTACAGAATTTAGAGGCATAAAAAATATAGTTAAGCTAAAAATAAAAATTGAAGAATTGTCATCAAAGCAGACAAATGATAACAACAAAGCATCGCTTATGCACAAAGAAGAGAAGAAATCTTCCCCAAGAGCAGAGAAATTTGACTGCATTGATTTACCAATGTTAGGTAAAGAATGGGAAAAGTGATGTAGAAAAAGGGTTTTTGGACTTTAGGGCTATTTTGGAGAATTTTTTGTTGTTGTATGGTAATAATAAGTCAGCATTAATTATCCCACCTCATGAGAGGTATAAGTTATCCTGGTATTAATTTTTATACCAGGATAACTTATACCAGATTTAGTAACCAAACAAGGTATAAGCTGGTATTAAATTTTTATCCCAGTGTTATTTTACTTATACCCCATATCAAACGATCCCTTAGAGTATAAAAATATCTAGGAAAAAATTAGGTATCAACAGGTCTGCTTCTTCTTTTGTTCTTCATGTTGTAAGAGGATTTCATGTTCTAAAAATCTCTCAAATAATTCTTCATAAAAGATGGGAGTATCACGTGTTCGAATAACAACATTGAATTGATTGTATTCTGGTCCAAGACCATTCAAAATCTTGATTACCAACTCTCATGAGCAACATGTGATCCAGCAATGACAATTTCATCAGCGAGGGATCTAATTTCTCAAAGATATTCTATAACATATTTGTTATATTTCGAAACCTTAGCAAGAAGATCCCGAAGACTGTAGATTTTAGTTTGAGACTTTATTGAAGATAACATTAGAGATAATGTTAGAATCCTAAGTTAAATATAAATCCTACTAGTTAGGATAATATTAGAATCCTAAGTTAAATATAAATCCTACAAGAGTGGGATTTGTCTCCATTGTATTTGTATTTAAAGGGCTGTTTAGCCGTGTATTAGAAGGGGAGAATCATCAATTGATACACATTCATCATATTGATTTATCATGGTATCAAGAGCCTAGTTTTTTTTCAAATTCTTATACGTATTATTCATTAATCACGTATAATTGTGCTCTTACGATTTCTCTCGACAGAATCAATCCTCTCACGGAAGATACTGTTCTGTTTATGTAGCTGTGTTGTTTCGCTCATAAACTCCCTCAATCGCTGTTGCTTCCTCATTCGTGACCTCCGAGCCCTGTCCAAACGACCCTCACCTGAAACGCTGCTGCGTCTTCCTCCGTCGAGCAGCAACATCACCAGCCCGTCGTCAACCTCCAGCAACGGACCAGTGACGCAGCAATCTCCACCAGTGCTGCTGTCCGCCAAACGACCAGAACACACCATCTTCCTTTATCCTTTCGTCAAACTTTGCATACTGCTGGTCTGCATCAGAAGCAACCACTGCCTTTTTTTTTACATTCGCTGCCATGGCTGCTGCGCAAGACAAATCCGTACCCAACGTCGATTTAGTCTATCACTTGGGCTCCAGTGATGGTCCAGGAAATATCATCACTCCTATTCAGCTTCGTGGTGAAAACTACGATGAGTGGGCGAGGGCGATCAAGACCTCGTTGAAGGCCAAATGAAAGTTTGGTTTTGTTGATGGCTCGATTGTGAAGCCTACTGATGTCCAGAAGCGAGAGGATTGGGAGGTCATTCATTCAATGTTGGTCTCTTGGATTACCAATACTCTAGAACCGTCTATTCGTTCTACGATTGGTGAATATGATGATGCTCACTTGCTATGGACAAACCTTAAAAATCGTTTTTGTGTTGTCAATGGCACTAGGATTTGTCAACTGAAGCTCTCTTTATGCTTGTGTAGGCAGGAGAAAAATGAATCTGTTGCAATGTATTTTGGTCGTCTGGCCAAAATTTGGGATGAACTCCACACGTATATCACTGTTCCGTCATGTTCTTGTGGGAATTGTTCATGTAATATTGTTTCCCAGGTGGAAAAATTGCGGGATGATGACTTCGTACATCATTTTTTGATTGGTTTAGATGACAAGTTTGCCTCCATCCGAGGACAACTTCTTGCTCAAGACCCTCTTCCGGGGGTGGACAAATCATATCAGCAAATTATTCAGGCAGAGAGGCTAATCTCGACCGATACAGTGGCCTCTAATCGAGAAGGCGTCATGGCTTTCAAGGTGCAATCTGACCCGCGACCAAAGTTTAATCGACCTGATAATTCGGATAAACTTTGTTCCTATTGCAATCGTGAGGGGCATGTCGAAGCCTCTTGCTTTCAGCTTCATGGATACCCGGATTGGTGGGGTGATAGGCCTCGAGGAGGCCGTGGTAATGGTCGTGGTAGCACGTCTTCAGCTCGCGGAGGGGGCCGTGCGGTAGGTACAGCAGGTCGTGGACTGCGACCACCTCCTGCTCGTGCAAACAAGACAGGAGGGTCTGCTGCTCAAGGAACGCAGCAGCCTCCTACTCACACTGATGGCTCACCTCTTGCGGGGGTTTCCGCGGCTCAGGTTCAGCAACTCCTAGACCATCTTAATACTTTCAAGCCAAAACTCCATGGTAAGCAAAATGTTGATTGGATAATCGACACCGGCGCATCAAATCATGTCACATGTGATGCGTCTCTTTTGATTAATGCTGTCCGTGTGTCTCATTATCCGGTTGGTTTACCGGATGGCCGATGTGCAAATGCTTCTTCGAAGGGTTCGCTGGAACTGGAAGGAGGATTGACTATTAAAAATGTTCTCTATGTTCCAGAATTAAACTGCAATTTAATTTCTGCTTCACAATTATGTGATGATTCAAATTGTACTTTGCAAATCACTAAAACATTGTGTGTTATACAGGACCTAGCGACGAGGAAGGTGATTGGAGCGGGTGATCGGGTGGATGGACTTTATTATTTCCGCGGGGTTCCAGGGGTGAAAGCTTTGAAAGTTGATCGAAGTAGGTCTGCAGAGTTATGGCATCAACGGTTGGGACATCCGTCGGCAAGAGTTCTACAACATCTTCCGTTTGTGAGTGATTCTACTAGAGACATTAAAAATAAATCCTGTGATATTTGTCCTCGTGCAAAACAACATAGGAATAGGTTTCCAATTAGCAATAGTAAAGCTAGTCGTTTATTTGAATTGGTTCACATTGATTTATGGGGGCCTTACAGGACACCCTCTTTGTGTGGATCTCGTTATTTTTTGACCATCGTCGATGATTTTTCTAGAAGTGTGTGGACATATTTGTTAAGCAATAAACCGGAAGTTGAATACTTGTTTCTTTCGTTTATTGCTTTGATTAAACGTCAGTTTTCTTGTGACATTAAAATAGTCCGGAGTGATAATGGAACAGAGTTTAATAATCTGCATGATTATTTTGTGGCCAAAGGAATAATATTTGAGTCCTCGTGTGTCGGTACCCCCCAACAAAATGGGCGAGTTGAGAGAAAACACCAACACATATTGAATGTAGCCAGAGCTTTAAAATTTCAGGCAAATTTACCGCTTCAATTTTGGGGGGAATGTGTTCAAGCCGCATGTCATTTGATTAACCGTACCCCTTCTAGATTGCTTCAACATAAAACTCCTTTTGAAATTTTGTTCAATAAAACCCCTTCTTATGACCACATCAAAGTTTTCGGATGCCTGTGTTATGCTCATGATCAACGGGGAAAAGGGGATAAATTTGCAAGTCGTAGTAGGAAATGTGTTTTCCTAGGATATCCTTTTGGGAAAAAAGGGTGGAAAGTTTTCGATGTAGAAACTAACCAACAATTTGTGTCTCGTGATGTGCAATTCTTTGAGCATGAATTCCCTTTCATAACTAGCAATAGTGTGCCATCTAATCCAACTCCGGCCTCGTTTAAGGGGGATTGTGTGTTAAGTGACGATGAAGATGAGTGCTATGAGGGTGGACTACGAGTTAGGGGGGCTGTTGATGAGGACATTTGTGCTGGTGCCGCAGCTGCACAGCCTGCCCAGCCTGGTGGCGAGGAGGCTGCCAGTGGCGAGGCAGCTGCTGGTGGTGAGGAGGCTGCCAGTGGCGCGGTAGCTGCTGGTAGCGAGGAGGCTGCTGTAACGCATCCTGTGGTCAGTGAACCACAGCTTGTTGATGAGCGGGTTGTGGTGCGCGAGCACGGTGATGCTATGGGAAAGGGAATGCGTACTAAGTATGCAAATGTGAAATATCGTGACTTTGTGACCACTGTGCGAAATAATATACGTCCATCTCCGCCTCCGGTTATTCCCGTGACAACATCTCCCTCAGGTATGGTCTTTACATTAACACATTTCATTGATTCTCACAAATTTTCTCAAAAACATAGAAACTATATTGCAGCTATTTCAGTAGGGAATGAGCCAAGAAATTTCAAAGAAGCTATGAGACACGAGGGGTGGAGAAAGGCCATGGCAGATGAAATTAAGGCTCTAGAGGACCAAGGTACTTGGGAACTTGTTAACTTGCCTCCTGGCAAAAAGGCCCTCGGAAGCAAATGGGTATATAAAGAGAAGTATGACGAGCATGGACACTTGCAAAGATTGAAAGCTCGTTTGGTCATTTTTGGTCATCATCAGATTGAAGGCTTGGATTACAATGAGACGTTTGCTCCGGTAGCTAAAATGGTAACTGTTCGTACTTTTCTAGCAGTAGCAGCAGTGAAGAACTGGGAGGTTCATCAGATGGACGTGCATAATGCCTTCCTCCATGGCGATCTTGAAGAGGAAGTATATATGAAAATTCCTCCTGGTTTTGATAATATAAATTGTGGCAAAGTTTGCAGGATGAAAAAGTCACTGTATGGTTTAAAACAGGCTCCCCGATGTTGGTTTGCCAAGCTCGCAACAGCTTTGAAAACTTATGGCTTTAAACAGTCATATTCTGATTATTCTCTATTTACTTTGTCGACAGGTAAAACACAGTTAAATGTGCTGGTATATGTGGATGACTTGCTTGTTGCAAGTAATGATAAATCTGCTATGCTCAATTTTAAACAATACTTGGGGAACTGTTTCAAGATGAAAGACTTGGGTCTTTTAAAATATTTTTTGGGTTTGGAGGTAGCTCGTAGCAAACAGGGATTTTTTATTTGTCAGAACAAATATGCCATGGACATCATTACAGAAACAGGTATGCTTGGTTCCTCGCCTGCAGATTTCCCAATGGAGCAACATCACAAACTAGCCCTGGCGGGAGGAGATGTGTTGCAAGATGTAGAGAAGTATCGTCGACTAATTGGTCGTTTGATATATTTGTCTGTCACTAGGCCTGACTTGGCATACTCGGTCCACATACTATCTCAGTTCATGCAGGCTCCGCGAGTGGAACATTGGAAAGCTGCTTTGCGTGTTGTTCGGTATTTGAAGAAAAATCCAGGACAAGGTATATTGTTGAGATCGGATAGTGCATTGCAGCTTGAAGGTTGGTGCGACTCAGATTGGGCTAGTTGTCCTATTTCCAGACGATCCTTAAGTGGTTGGTTTGTTCTTCTTGGTTTGTCTCCTGTCTCATGGAAAACTAAGAAACAGCATACGGTCTCTCGTTCCTCTGCTGAAGCAGAATATCGTTCGATGGCTGCATTGACTTGTGAATTGAAATGGTTGAAACAACTTTTAGGGGATTTGGGTGTTGAACACAAGAGTGGCATGCATCTTTATTGTGATAGTCAGTCTGCGTTATACATTGCTCAAAATCCGGTGTTTCATGAGAGAACGAAACACATTGAGGCTGATTGTCACTTGGTTCGGGACTCGATTACCGATGGTACTATTCACCCTTCATATGTGTCGACCACGGTACAACTAGCGGATATATTCACTAAGGCCTTGGGAAGAGACAAGTTTGAATTTTTACTTCGCAAGTTGGGCATTTGTAATCCGCATGCTCCAACTTGAGGGGGGGTATTGAAGATAACATTAGAGATAATGTTAGAATCCTAAGTTAAATATAAATCCTACTAGTTAGGATAATATTAGAATCCTAAGTTAAATATAAATCCTACAAGAGTGGGATTTGTCTCCATTGTATTTGTATTTAAAGGGCTGTTTAGCCGTGTATTAGAAGGGGAGAATCATCAATTGATACACATTCATCATATTGATTTATCAGACTTATTTGCAAATGTGGTGTGCAAATGATCCCAAGCCTATTTAGCGGTAGATGCAGTAGCAACAGAAGGAGCAATTGTTGGGTCGACCGACACTATCAACGCGTTGCATATCAAACTATCACGTTGGAACCATACTTTCTATTTTGGATTAATAACATCAATATCGCCTTGTTTGATGATTTTTGGAGGGAAAACAATATAAACATCAAGTTAAGAAACAAGGTCAAATCCACGCATCAGTTTAAAAATTTGAGCTTTCCAAGTTGCAAAGTTGTTGCTGCCTGTGAGCTTTACCGGTAGTTATATAATGCTGAATTAAATTTGATGATTTGTGTTCTAGCATTAGGTATATCAAGATAAGTGGTATGTGAAGGTGCTTGTAAAACAGATGGGTTGTGTTGGTTGGATTTAGTAGCAGGGGATTTAGATGGAGAGCTGCCTGCCATTGTTTAAAAAAAAGAGGAGTGATCAGTTTACTCGTTTGAATGTATAATGCTCTAATACCATAAAAGAGAGAGCTGATGCAAATGAGCTTGAGTATTTTATTGATAGCATTCTTCTTTTTATCACAAAGAAGAGAATGAGATCCCATGAAAATAGACCACTACAAAAGAAAAAATATACAAAGTGAATCAAAATGGATATTTTGTATCTGAAAATATCAAAATAAATATTCTTACGATTGAATATCATAATCAATCGTCAGTTTCCTTATTAATTTGGACCTCCTTCGTCCAAAATTTGTACGATATATACAAGTCTAATATATATGGAGAGAGAATAGATATTGAAAACTTTTGATAAAAATTCTACCTCCGTCAGTATACATAATAAAAATCCTTATTAATAAGAATTGTAAACAATATTAGATGAAAAAGACCAATAATAGATTGAGAAACTTTAATTTTCATTGTCCCGTCGTTTTAAACATGTCGCCCACTATGTATGTCATAATTTACGAGGACAAATCCCAAAAGAAAAAGGAAAAGAAAACTAAAAAGGACTACTTTGAGAACCTATTCTAACTTATTGCTGGTAACTAGTAATCATATCTTAAATAATCTGAATTCATAAATATCAACCCCACAATTACTTTTACATAAGAAAAAAGAATTCCAAAATATCCAGACAAAGCTTTTACTTTTGTTAAACTCTTCTGTACAACTTTAGCCGAAAAGTGTAAGGATGGTGATGGCCGTAGCAGCAGAAGAACAAGAGAGAAAAACATCAAGATTTTACTCCTATTATGCTTATTTTATTAGTACCACTTAAATTTGGCCTCGAATTTTCTCAATAGCATATTATGAATGCTCTCTAGGCTTGCAATTGGTTGTTAAAAAGAAAAAAATAAACCTTTCATTCTATCCATATTTATTTAATTATTACTCTACCTGTTCCAATTTGTATGATGTTCCTCATATTTTAATCAATTCCAAAAAAAAAAACGACATATTTTTCATTCCGACATAAACAGTTTTCTTGAGCAAGTATTGTGTCCATCATGTAGTTTATGCATAGAGGTCAGTATGCTTTTTCTCTGAAACAATAATATTTCAATATCTTATAATCTTAACATAATTGAAGACTACCAATATTACATCAGATGCACTGGGCAACATGGTTGGAGAGAAAAAAGGAGAAAATCTTCGGACATACACAACATAACTATGACGATGATAAGTAAAATTTTACTTTTTAAATCACTCCAAGATATATACGTAGAATTTTAATTACTGATTGAAACCATTCATAAGTTGTAGGTCTGTGATGACGAGAACTAAGATTTTAAAGAAATTTTTCTAAAGTTTAGAAGACATAAAGTCGAAGCTCTAGCAGGTAACCAAACACCCTTCCCTCACTGGACGAAACATCCTAAATTGTGTGAAAGAGAGAAGTTAAAAAGAAGGAAGCTTATTATCTAGAGGAAGCTGCAGTACATGTAACTTTTTCTGCCGACAAATCTTGTTTAACGAACATCATTGTTCACCACTTGAGATTTACTTTTATATATAACAAGTTGAGACATTGATAGCGAGTTGGGTATAGCTTTACACCTTCAACTTGCCTTATGGCAAAACCCTTATATATTAGGTACATTAATTACGCAGCAAATTAATGCTTAAGAGATTAAAAAGATTTTCCAACTTCCAATTATCTAACCTCCTAAACTCTTCTTGTTACGAGGATGTTGATATATTCACTCGGGATTCCAATTATGTAAAGCTGCGCTGTAAGCAACTCAACTAGAAATAAGTAGAAAATAACTGTTCAATGTGAATTTTTTCATAACTATGGTGTTTAACTAGATTGCGCGTATTTGAATAATTTTATGGGTACCTTAGCTTGCACCAGCTAGTACAAGTGTCGTCAACTCTGTCCACCAAGACTTAGATAGAGATGGGAGTTCAACATGGAACTTATACTCTAGCTTTGTATTAGGTAAAGCATATTTTCCATGGAAAACACCAATGTATTCCTCCAAATTCGTTTGATATGCACTAATACTCATAGATAATACAATAGGATGCAAACAAGTATTAGGGTATTTGCTGAATTTATACATTACTCACACTAAGCTAATAAAAATTCTTAGAACCCATATCTCTTTCCTAATTCAGAAATATATAGGTATATATATATATATATATATATATATATATATATATATATATATATATATATATAATCTATCATTGAACAAGAAGCTCCAAAACTGGGGGATAAAGAAGTAACTACGGTTAAATAGTTACTAGGACTTACCACGAATCAAGGCAAATCAAATTCTTGACTGTTACTAAACTTTTTTCCTGTTTTCAGAGACAAACAAAGTATAGACAAAGATTATCACACAAAAAGAAATTCAATTTAGTAGCATTGCAACAATTTTTCAAACTAATTCTCCAAAGTTTCAAGTAAAGATCGTCGCTTTTTAAACCCTAATTAAAAATGTGACTACACTTGTAAGACTCGAGATAGTTCCAACGCTGGTGAAACCTAATTAATTATCCTAATCAAGACAGCTAGGGTTTCCCTTCGAAGGATTTCGTTTCCTTTTTATTAATTTACTCTGATCTTTTCCTTTTTTTTGGTACGTAGAAAGGGGAGCAAGACAAAACAGAAGATATGTTGATAATCAAGAATTTTAATTTTTAATTGGACGGTAGTAACCATTGCGTTGTGAAGTCACACTCACTGGTGCATTCATGCAAGACAACCAACCAGATTTTCTAAAGCGAAACCATATCTTCATAATACAATTCTATAAAAGAAGATTATCGCTAAGTCTATCAAGTCTCTCCTACATCCGAACAATAAAAAAGAATAATAAAGGTCCAGCTCATTCTCCTCATTAGAGTTAGAAGGCCAAAAATGGTAAGAAACATGTAACCCCACCATCAAAAGAAACGAAAAACATCCACTCTATAAGATGTTCATGCACATGAAACTTGCCAAAAACAAGTAGTACTACTATATAAATTAAACAATCAAAAATAATAATTAATGTGTAATTAAATAATGGTGTATATAGTAAGCAACCACCACTTTCAACCGAGAGGTTGTGAGTTCGAGTCTCCCCAAGAACAAGGTGGGAAGTTCTTGGAGGGAAGGATGCCGGGGGTCTATTTGGAAACAACCTCTCTACCTAAGGTAGGAGTAAGGTCTGCATACACACTACCCTCCCCAGACCCCACTAAGTAAGATTATACTGGGTTGTTCACTGCTCACCACTACTGTATATAGTACTCAATAAATATTTTATGTATGAACAGAAATGAAGAGGGAAGTTGGGTGGTGGAAGGAGGATAACACAACAAAATTATTTGTTGCAGAAAATTATATAGGCATGCCAATTATATATGACATCAGATATTTAATATTTCATCAATTTCAATTTATGTAAACATGTCAGGAAGTTTAAGAAAAAAAAAGAAATTTATCGTGTAAAATGAAACACATATATTTTATATAACTATAAATTATTATATAAAAATAAATTATTTTCAAATAAAAAAAGTTTTTGGACGAATATAAAAGAAAATAGATTTAAATACACAAACAAGACTACTAATACTATAGTATCATTTTAAAAGAAGAAAAGGAAAAGGCAACGATAGGAGTTGACAGGCCAAGATTGAAAAGATTGACCTGCGTCCCTTCTCTCCATAAGAAACTTGGAATATCATACTCTTGTCCCATCATATATCTTCCGTGAGAGTGATGAATAAATTCTCCAAATCCAAAGCTAAATGCATACTGCATTATCATTCTGAAAGCCCTAGAAAACACTCCCGGAAAAAATAAAATACTCCTTTCGTTTCAATTTATTTGAACATGTTTGACTAGATACAGAATTTAAAATAAAAAATGACTTTTGAAATTTGTGATCCTAAATAAGTTAAAAAGGGGTCCAGAATATTTGTGTAACCGTAAAAGCTTCTCATTAAGAGTATAATTGGAAGTTTAAGTTAAATTATTTTCAAATTTAAAAATGGGTCATTCTTTTCGGAACGAACCAAATAGGAAATAGATTCACATAAACTGGAACGAATGGAGTAAAACAGACCGACCAGAAAGCAAGATTTAAACTTTAGGAGTTTAAATATTAGGATAGTGATAATAAATTTTACCAATTGGGTTCTAAATTTAAATTTTTTACTTTTATTTTAAATTTGTTTAATACAAATACAGAACTTGAACCAAAACTATTGGATTCCGCAGAACCCATAACTTACTTTCAAGCTTTCCCTGCCATAAACCAACATGAAGTACTAATAGAAAGAAAAAGAAAGTGAAAGAAGAGAGATGAAGATGAAAATGGGGTTAATTGGTAATATCAAATTTGCAACTCAAAATGATTAATATAGTAATTCCCATGAGAGTAATTTCTTAATCATCAGCCTTTTGCTTTATGTTTCTCAAATCCATGAAATTATAGACATTTTATCTCTGAAGAAGAGATCAAAAAGGTAGAAGCAAAAAGATAGGAGTATTTAATTTCTAGTGGATATAATTGAAACTAACAGAAAGGTTAAATTAATTAATACTCATGGGAATGGTGGTGGTGATGGTACATTGATGCTGGATTCTGGTTATTGTGGCTGCTGCTGCAATCATGTTGATGATGAGGTGCTGCACCAAGGTTTAAATACACCATTCTTGAATCCACGTTTAAGTTTCCCAAATTGTTGTTCCCGCTGCTTGTACTAGAACTATGATCTTCACGAACATGTGGATATATATTATCCGAAGACGGATTATTATTCGCTTCTCCTTCCTCTCGAGAAATTACCATTGTTGCTGATTGAACAAGCTCGAGGCAAAGTCTTAACTTATTCGGTTCAATGTGAGTGAGTCCGGGGATAGCACCTTTAAATAGAAAATCAGACGTTAGGGTTCTGAGGATATCGAGTGGAGTGATCCCATCCATCGTTTGAACGTTCGGGTCAGCATGATGATCCAATAGAACCGCCACCATGTCAGGTGACACCATTTCAGCAGCTAAGTGAAGCGGGCTTTTGCCGTTAGGCCCGGCCTGATAGTTCACATCAGCTGCACCGAGCTCCAGTAGCGCTTTCACTACTTCCCGGCTGCAATTCTCCACAGCATAATGCAATGCGAGCGATTCATCAAGATTTAGACCTTCTCCCATTACCATAAGCTTGACAAGTTCAACGTCGGATGAGTCAAGGGCTCGTCTCATTCGTCGAATTTTTTGGTCCTCGAGCTCAATGGTGGAGGGAATTTCATGGTGGTGATGGAGATGGTGGTGATGAGGGATTAGTGATCTTGTTCGTGATATGGAGGATTTCAGACGGAGATCTTCAATTTTGGCTACAACATCAATAGGGAGGTGTTTGGCTAAGATTTCTGGTGGGAGACCTGATTTTGCAACTAAATGAGAACAAGTAGTCCAAAGTTGGTGCATGTCTTGCTTTCTTGAAGCTATTAAAACTTTCATCACATCTTCAATTGAAGCCTTCTCCACCATGCCTGCCAATTGCTTCTGCTAATAAAATAAAATGTCAAAATAGAAAGAAAGTTGTAATTCTAATGGATTTACAAATGTGGAGTTTTGCATATCCAGGAAAATTTTATACGTCAATGTGTTTGTGCAAATTTGTGATTAGGTAGGGTAGGCATTCATGTATTCATTTAGCATTAATAATTCCACCGGTTTTTCGCTGTTGCTGAAACCAAATGTGGAAAGTAGACCACTATTTAGGAAAGATTTGATATCATCACAGTGGAAAGACAAGACCGGTGAAATCAAGAAACCAAATTTGGAATGTTCGAGTTTGGAGCACAAAGATAATTGGATTACTATCCAAATAACTGAAATCTTATAAATGAAATCAAGAAAAACACCTATGAGATGAGACATTCACGATCAAGATTCCACTACAAAAATTTACGAACTTTTGGTAAATTAGGATGAAAGAGGAAAGAAAGGTTGCATTTGGTACTATTTCCTTAAGCTGTAGTGCATAAGCCGCAAATATTAACTCTGAAAAACTTGGATCTGGTTATTCTGCAAAAAGAAACCTAGCTAGGAAAAAAGGAAAGAAAGAAAGAAGTACTAGATTTTCTCTGAATTTACAAGCTTCAATGAAAAATATGAAAATGTAAAAATTGGCCAAAGATCCCTTAACAACAACAAAGGAAAAAACACCTCAAAGAAGATAAAATGCTAGAAAGAAATAAAAGGAAAGGAAAAACACAAACCTGAGTGAGCAAAGCGAGCTGTTCAACACCAAAAGATCTAGCGGCTGCAAGAGTATCAAGGGCAAGATCAACGGCTGATGTGCAATGTGTATGCCAACAACTTCTCTCCCCACAATTAGGCCTTGGTTCCTGTTTCTGTGGAACAATTGAAACTTGTCCACTGTACAAAAATTGAAGCATCAACAAGAAAACTTCATACCCTACTGTGTTCACAGGTATCACCTGTGAACCACTCGTGCCCCTCGGCGACGATGCTAGACCACCGCTGAAGGGGCTCATCCTTGGGCCACAGTTGCCAACAGGTGACTCCGGCCCACCAAAGAATTTCCTGAAGAAAAGACTCCTAGCAGCTAAGATGCATCTATGAGCATGAACTAAACGACCTTCAACACTGAAAGTAACATCACTAAAAGCTTGACCGTTGATGAGAAGATTGAGATAATCTAAAGAGAGAGTTCTTAATGAGTCTTCAGGAGTCATATTCTAAGAAATGTGAGTGGCTAGGCTAGACTTTTGAAGTGAAAAGATACAGTAGAGAGAGAAAAAGATATTGCACTTGAAGGCCTAATAGGAGAATGGACACATGCACAAACACACACAGAGTAAAGCCTAGTGGCTTCACTTCATTTAATGGATATTTTGTGGAGTAATCAACTGTGAGCTTCTCTATCTATGGTGGAGGGGGGGGGGGGGGGGGGTATGGTTGGCTATCCTTGGCCCGCTGAGGTATTTAAAATGAAAGGAAATGAAGAGAGAATATGGATTTGATTTAAGTTATATACGCTCAAGTATCAATTTACTTTTGTAGTGAGGGTTTACTATTACTCGTCCGGTTCACAATAAAATGTCCAATTTATTTTTAGCACGGTCATTAAAAAAATACTAAATTTTATACAAAAATATCTACTGTAATTAAATTACCCCTAATTAAACATTTAAATAAGGAATAAGAATATTTTTTGGGGATATATACATAGGGGTTATTTTATAAAAACAAATTGAATTCTTTCTGGATTACATAACTGGACACTTATTTTGAACCAAAATGAAAAAGCAAATTGAATACTTATTGTGAACCGGAGGGAGTACTCCCCATGTCCGTAATAAGTATTCTTTTGTCATTTTATTTTGGTTCAAATTAGGTGTCTTTTTATATAATCGAAAAGAAATTAACTATAATTTTTAAAAATTTGCCCTTATTTATATATCTCAATGTGTCAAGTTAATAATATATAAATTTTAATTAAGAATAATGTAGTTAAAATACCTTTTTTACTCTAGGGGTACGTTAGTATCTTCTTAAGAAGTGTGACAAAAAATAACAAGTCACTAATTATTATGGGTCTAAGGGAGTATTCTATTTTTATAGCACCATAGTAGGTTTGATAAAAAGAGCAACATATTGTAAATCAACTTAATCCTGATATGTACACAAGTTAAACGATTATAAGAAATAATAAAAAAGTAGCCAATATTGAATAGCATACCACGGGACTGGGTATAAACAAAAATCTTTCGTTTAATTTTTATTATTATTATTATTTTTTTTTTTTTGAGGATATATAGTATGATTTTCATGTATGGTTAGGGTCCTTGATAGCTACCTAATCAAGATGTTGAACTTTCTTGGAGATTGTGTGCAAGTAAAAGATTAAAGAAACAGGACTCTTACTAGAAGTTAGGTACATAGATGTTTCAGTTCTCCTAAGATTTAATGGTTCTTGGAAAGTGTAGTGAAATTAGAGGTGTTTTGAGTATTATGGAAATATTTTGCGCGATAATGCTTTTAAAATGTTTGATTATCATAAACAGTTTTCGAATTATTAGTTTTTCACCAAAAGAGGAAAATAACTTCTAGCTCTAATGGCAGCAGCGAAATTTCTCTTCTAGATATCGATAATTACTTTCTTTGTCTCATATTAACAGTCATATTTACTAATAATCGTAAAGGTTTCAGACAAGGGGATCATTTCTCCCCTTTTTTATGTGTCCTTGCCATGTAGTATTTCAGCAGAAGTTTAAAGGGGATCTATGAGGAAAGAAGCTTCAAATTTCATTCAAGGTATAAGAAACTGAAAATATTACAACTTAGGTTTGGAGATGACTTACTACTGACATGGATAGTGTAGCTACTTAGTGAAGGAGAAACAACAATAGGATCTTCTCTATAAAGGATGATGCTGGTGTTAATGTTATTGACATGGACAATGTAGCTACAACGTTCATTGAATTCTATAAATCCCTACTAGGAACGAGTAAGGAAGATAGAGACCATGTCTGCAACAACTTAGTGAAGCAGGGAGCTGTGGTGAATGAAGAAGACTTGAAAATGCTAGTGGAAACTTATTCAGTGAATGATGTTAAGAAGGCTTTATGGGCAATTACCGGGGACAAAAGCCATGGACCTGATGGCCATGGAAGCCAAATTTTCAAATACAGCTGGAATATAAAAGGAGGAGATGTTACAACAGCGGTACTGGAATTCTTCAAGACTCAGAAGATGTTGAAAGTGATAAAAAATACAATTATAACACCCATTCCTAAGGGGACTCATGCAGATTCAGTAGGAGACTATAGGTCAATAGCCTGTCACAATACAGTATACAAGGTGATTTCAAAAATGCTATGCCAAAGACTAAAGAAGGCACTGCCTAGGATCATTTCAGAAAATCAGAGTGCTTTAATAGAAGGGAGATCAATTGTTCATAGTATCTTAATTTGTCAATATTTAGTAAGACTCTATAACAGGAAGCACACTACAAAAAGTTGTCTCATCAAAGTTGAACTCAAGAAGGCCTATGATTCAATTGAATGGGGATTTGTGGAGGAAATGCTATATGCACTGAACTTTCCATGACAATATATAGGATGAGTAATGAAGTGCATTACAACAACTCAATATACTCTAGCAATCAATGGAGGCTTGTATGGTTGCATAAATGGTAAAAGGAGACTGAGATAAGGAGACCCAATATCCCATTGCTGTTTGTGATCTGTATGGAGTATTTCATACATATTATGAGACTGGTTGCTATTCAAGAGGGATTTGCTTTCCATACCAAATGTAAAAGGATGCAGATGATGTGTTATTGTTCTGTAAAGGGGAATATCAAGCTATAGTCCTAATGAAAAGAGTTCTACAAAGTTTCTCAAACGCATCAGGTTTAACTACCAATGCTGCCAAGCCTAATGTATTCAGTGCAAACATGGAGGAATAGGATTTTCAGAATCTATGTGAACTAACATGCTACAAAAAGGGATCATTACCATTTAGGTACCTTGGAGTGCCTATCTCAAAAGAAGCTGAGAACAATGGATTGTGAAGTCCTTGTGGATAAGATGACTGTGAAGATCAAAAGTTGGAGCTCAAGGAACTTGTCATATGCAGGGAGAGTTCTTTTGGTGAATGCCGTGTTAATGCACGTACACACATATTGGGCATATATCTTTGTTCTGCACAAGAGAGTGATAAAAAATATCATAGCGGTATTTGGATGCTTTCTATGGGATGGGAAAGTCTACTCTAACAAGCCACCACTAGTAGCATGGGACTTGGTCTGCAGAACAAAAAGGCAAGGAGGACTCGGAGTGAAGGATATTGCAGTATGGAATGAAGCAGCCGTAGAAAAATATGTATGGAATATAGCAGCTAAAATAGACAATTTGTGGGTGAGATGGGTGAATCACATATACTTAAAAGGAGGGGATTGGTGGCAATATAAAGTACCTAGAGATTATAGTTGGTACTGGAGGAAAATATATTCTATAAGAGATAAATTTGCTGGGGGGGTATATATAAAATCACTGGCTAAAAGATAGTAGAGTATATACTATCAAGAATGGTTATGACTGGAAGAAAGGGTCTAAGGAGGACTGGCCTTGGCGAGGCTGGGTATGGAATAAGCTGAACATGCCTAAGCACATTATGATATGCTGGCTGGTGGCACATAACAGTTTCATGACGAAGGAAATGGTGTATAGAATGGGCATCAGCCAAGACAGTTTGTGCGAGATATGTGAAAGAGCAGAAGAAACAATTAATCATTTATTCTTTGAGTGTCCACTGGCTAGGAGATGTATAGATGACATACAGAGGTGTCTAAATATAGTACGAGGAATCTGGAGATACATGGGCAAGGAAGAGGAATGATCGTAAAGATTAAGGGGAAAGCATGTAGGGTTGTGGTGATATCTACACTATCGGCAACTGTGTATCACATTTGGAGAGCTAGAAATATAGCAATCTGGTAACATAAGGTGGTTCAACATGGGCAGCTAATAAAACAGATTATGTAAGATTGCAAGTTAGGAGAAATGGAAGCTATAAGAAGGATCCATACCAACAGTAAGAAGAAATTGGATAGAAAATATCTTTAGAGGAAATATATAGATTAGATGTAAGTAAATGTTAGGAAGGACAATTAGAGAGTAGACTAATTGTATTTAAGATGTAATTTTGACAAGAGATTTATAAAAAGTTTTTTGTTCGACCAAAAAAAAAGATGACTTACTACTATTGTGCAAAGGATAGCTGAAGTCATTCAAATTGTTGATTCAACACTTTCAACATTTCTCACAAGTCTGGTTGCTAATATAGAGAAAAGCTCAGTACATTTTGGAGGTGTCCAATAGGAATTTCAACAGAATATTTTGCATGCTATTCATTTTAACAAGGGAGTGATGCGTTTAAGATACTTAGGAATTCCCTAAGTACAAAAAGGCTATCTATTGTGCAGTATAAACCTCTTCTACATAAAATGTAGGTTAGGATTAAATCATGGACCACTAGATATATATCATATGCAAACATACTCCAGCTTGTGAAATCTTTGCTCTTATCCATTCAAATATATTGGTCGCAAGTATTTGTTCTTCCCAAAAATGTTTCTTAACTCGTAAAATCAACTTGAAGAAGCTTTCTATGGACAGGTGGAAGTGAACTCAACAAAAAAGCTCTGATTGCGTGGGATAGATTATGTCTTCCTAGAGCTGTATGTGAGTTGAATATCCTAGACATATATCTGTGAAATTGGGTAGCTATTGAGAAACTACTATGGAACATATGCAGAAAAAAAAATGTTTGTGAGTGAAATGGATTCATTCATACTACACAGAGAGGTGCTATTTGAGACACCAAGACTACTCAAGCCTCATGGATTGTACAGAAGATCATCAAACCCGAGACACTGTTTGATCAGATAGGAATGAATGAGGCAGATGTGGCAGCTTTGAGAAACTATTCAATAAAGAAAATATATGGACTCCGTCTAAGGAATTTTCAGAAAGCTCCATGGAAAAGGTTGGTATGCAATAATGTTGGGCTACCTAAATGGATATTCATTCTATTATTGGCTCTTCACAGGAGACTACAAACAAAGGAGAGGATTGCATGCTGGGCAAATATAGAGGACATGGAATGTGTACCGTGCGAAAAGAGAATAAAGCTATCGACCACCTATTGCTTGAATGTGAATATTCAAAACAAATGTGGTCCAATCTGCTAGTATGGCAAGACATTCAAAGGGATATGAGTAACTAGCACCAATAAGTAACATGGATAATTGAAAGGCAAAGGAAAAACTGCTTAACAGTAACTATATAGGATGGCACTAGCTGGTGGAGTCTACCATTTGTGGCAGGAAAGAAATTCACGGATCCTCAAAGGGCCAAAGAAGAAGAACGGATCAAATGATAAGGCAACTGATAAGAGAGCTACATGTAAGAGCACGAAGGATTTGTAGACTAGAAAGCTGTATTCAATTACTTAACTTCTATCCATAGGAAACAATATAGTGAAAGAGAGTAGTTTGTAGTGGTGCGTGTGATCACGCCCAACTAAGCCTTATAAAAGGACAATGCGGACGTTGCAAATATAACCTGAGTATTATGCAAGAGTCGAATCCATAGAGAATTAACCTATTAATCACTATTGTTAGACCTAATAATCTCTTTAGAATCAATTTCCCCAATTGTGAATAACAGTTGATGGTGTCTTTAATAACTAAGATTGATAGTAAATAAACAGCTGTAAACTAAAGATGCTAAAGTTGTAAACAATAATGAGAAAGTGCTAAGGTAATGCTTTCTCCAATTGATGGAGTTCCTTCTGTTTATATTTCATATAAATTCACCAACACATCTTTATTAATCATGAACGCTCTTCTTACCGTAAATCTCTCCTGAGTAATCGCAATAATTTACTTGATGCACTCTCTCGAGATACACTAGCTAGCTTTATTTATTACGGTTCACTTAAGATTACACCCAAGGCTTTATTATCCCTAATCCCACATTTAAACCCGAACTTATAGATCCAAGTCATACTTTGGGAGTAGTATTTTTCAACATTTACCTAAATATGCACTCTCACCCTACTTATGCACACTAAATAGGCAGAGCTAATTGAGAATCCTGTCAATTAACTACGACAAACACATAGTTGAACAAATAGAGATTATACTAGCAAACTGTATTCACATAAACAAGAAGTTCATCCCTCAATAGGTTCCATCAAAACCCTAGACAAAAGATTTAGCTACTCATGACAATGGGTAAATAAACTATACAGATATTCATAATCATAATTGCACGAAAAATATAGAAGAAGAAGAAGAATAAATGATGTTTTGGGTGATCTCTCACACCTGTTTTTCTTGCCAAAACAGTCTCTAAAACATTATATGCCTCCCTTGGGCGAGTTCTAGTGTTTAAAATAGGGGTTTGGGCTAAAAATCCCGTGTTTTGCACTTAAGTCCCTCAAGTTTCCACCTCCTGCTGCGGTTCTGCCACGACCATGCCAGAACCACGGTCAAACACCCTCTTTGAATCTGCGAGTATCTGCAACTGCCTTTTGCCGCGGTCTGACCGCGGTTACACCAGGACCGCGACAATCCATCTCCGATTGTGGTTGGAGCTGCCTTCGCGTGGTGCATTTGATGGATATTGTACGATTAGCCTTTTTTATCCGTAATTGCTTATTGTATGTAACCTGCAAAGCATGAAAAGCGCTAATCAGTGCATTTTGTTCTCAGTTTTACCATAAAAAACTACACAGGAAAGTGGTTTTTTAGGACTTAATTATAGTTCAATTCACCTATTATCAACACCCCACACTTAAATCTTTGCTCGTTCTCGAGCAAGTTGAACCACACTTCTAGGCCTAACCGTTCGATGCATTACCCAGTTTTAGGTCACACCTACCATTATGCAAGAATAACCTAAGCAATCCAACAACCACACCTCAGATGAGGACTCTAATGTCATGCCACACTCGTTCTTACTTTAGTTACTCTAAACAGAGGTGAAAACTTGATTTTTCTTCCCGAGTCACATGTCCTCACATCACATTTTATATAGAAGTTCCAAACATATAAAATCAAGCACAAGGAACTATAGATCGAAAGAATTCACTCGCTCTCAGCAAAGAACATTTACATGCCCCACAGATACACCATAAGCTTGCCCGTAGTGTAATACTCTACTAATCGAGTTGTTTTAGTTTAAGATCAAGAGGTCTTTATTTGGTTGAAATGTAGGCTAAGGGATGGGTAGGATACATTTGGATATAGTGACTAAACTCCCTAAATACTTTTAATACATTCGTTCCTTTATTACGATTTCCATGTTCATCCCAGTAATTTTTCCACAATTGTTTCATAAGCTATCCCCACTTCCTTAGGCGCAACTGGCTTTTACTTGCCATTTACTATTTTAGGACCACCTATTTACAAGGTCCTTCTATATTTCAATTTGTTTTTTCAACTACCATTTCACCATTCAAGTATTTCCTGATTCCTTTTCCTACTCCCTTATCACTCACACTTTGATTTTTACATAATTTTTAACAATTCAAGTGCTTCTAGGAGGCAAATGGTCAAACAGTCAAGCTATTCAACACATGGATGTAGGTTATTGCAAGGTTATAAAAGAAACAACTATAGGCTCAAAGGGGTTAACTATTACAATATATACAGGTGGATTCATAATTGTACATGCTTCACAAGGAAATGCCTCAATCATCTCTAAAACCAAACAACTTCTATTTCCTTTGCAAACACACAGGCAAGTTCTAAGTATCACATGCAAGCACAGAATGCAAGTATTATCTCACACACACTTGGCATGTAACTCGTTCCGAATTAGTTTGTCAACACACTCACATGAGCATTCAAGCAAGACAATGTTGCAAAATTAAGGCATAGCTTACGAGTCTACAAATGAGCTTAGACGTCGCACCCTCAAGTTCATTTTAGTTATTTGCAGGCGCGTACATTAAGGGTTGTGTTCCTGCTCTCACCCATCTCAGTCAAATAGAGTCCTAAGGGTCCTAACACTATCAAAGAAAAATCTACCTAACCTGGTTCAAGAAAAGCCCTTGGAAAGAAACCACGGTCAAAAGAAAAACCAAGGAGAAAGTAGTACACTACCTAAAAAAAAGAAAAATAACAAAAGTAAAAAAATCTACATGGACTACTTCCTTTAAGAGTACTGTCCAAGTAGTCCGTCCTCGGGAAGAGTCCCCTACCTTTTCAAATTTTATTTATTTATTAACAAGTGACTTTGACCCTCAAGAGACCCGTCGACCAGTGTCCATCGTTGGGCCAAGTCAGTTAATTGTAAGATGAGTACAACCAATTATACACAACAACAAAGATACAAAACTAATACATGTTCAATGCATATGTACACAAACAATACGCCACCAAAGCAAGTCTCTCACCCCACACAAAACAACTATGGCATTTCCCCATGTCATATCACAAAATAATGTGCAGAAGGGTAAGAAGACTTCCCTGAGCATCAGTCGGAGCTTGAGACGGTGCTGGGGTCCACATGAAAAACCCTCTCAAAAGAACGAAACCACGTCATCATCCGGCTCTCAGACCTTGCCTGCTACTGAGACATGGCATCCATCCGCACATGTAAGCTATCTACCGAGGTACGAAGATTTTCCATCTCTTCCTCCATAGAATGCAACATGGGTCGGGTGGACTGTGATCTAGAGAACCCTGCCCAATATGGGGCCGCCGAGAGAATCCGACTTTATCATATGACCTCCTAGATTGTGCCATGGGCGCTGTGGTGTCATTCTCATCATCAAGGGCAATGGTTCTGGGCACATCTCTTCCCACTGTGATCTTGGAAGCTCTAAATGCAGTCTTTTGGGCAAAGCTCCATCTGTAGGACTGGTGGGGACACCTTTCACCAGACACAACCTCATCACAAGGGAGGGGAAGTAAAACCCCTTAGATAGCTGTGGTGACTGAAGGATCATTTCATCTCCAATAACTCTCACCACATCGAAGTCCCTCTTGGAGATGAAACACCATACCAATAGAGCCCTAAGGTGGTTTACAGCTGTCGTGTTGGTCGTGGGCAGTAACCGGCTGCACATGATGGTGAACCAGCACTTGGACTCATGAGTGAATGATTTGGAGTGCAGAGTAATGTTGTTGTGTATCAAGGTTAGTTGACTCCCTGCTGCAGATTACCTCAATCATAGTGTCCCAAGTAACCCCTTGAGCGTCGTGGTAATGGTAAATGTCACCAGTGAATTCGAGCAACCACAAAACCTGGCAAATCTTGTAAATCAAGGCATCTACCACCCTACCCCGCACAATCACATCATGGCCTACATGTTTTGGGCAGTTCGCATATAACTCCCGGACTATCGTTGGGCTTGTCGTCCCAGGTTCATCAAACAAGAATTTCACCTCCCTCCGTCGAATTTCCTCATACATGCCAAGAGCTTTCATACGGGGGGCAGCCCTGCCAACAGGAATCGCCGGTACAAAGGTTTTGGTGGCCTTAGCAAGAAATGCGTCCTTAGCCTCTAGCCTGGTGGTGTCAAAAGTTAGCATTTGGGGAGTGCTTGACGAACTCTTTCGTCTCTTTCGGGCTATATTACCTGCAAACAATTCAAGGAAACCATCATATGCATCCTAACATATGCCATTCAGATGGGTACTCAGACTTCGCCATCCAATGGAACCAACAGTATAAAATAATGCCTGTGCACCCAACTAGTCAGGTGCCCAAAGGTTAACAACCTCCACAATGGCCCTTACATCAGTATTAACTCATAATTTCGGTATACAACACCCTACACAATTTCCCTCAAGTGGTTCACGACAAATAGTACCACCGGCACAACCTAAGGGGGCACAAAGTGCTCCAAAATGTCACAACACACCCCCAATTTTTCGGCAAAATAGGCCCCTCCACCAAAATTCATCACAAATATTATGTCTAGGCCTCTAAACATTCTAAAAATCCTTTACAAGTGAAGCACCATGATAACCCACCCATTTGAGCATCAAACATGTCCATAAGAAGCAAATGACAAAGGAAAAATAGAAAAGAAATAAAAAAATCAAAAATTAACACTGAAACTACTACCTAGGGTTTAATTAAATTAGATTAGACTAGATGATGAAATAGAAAGAGAAAAAGAAAAACTCACCTTGATAAAGAATGGAAAGGTGGAGTAGTGAAGATGGAAAAGTGGAGAAGACAACAGTGGAGGTTTGAGGGAGAGAGAGTGATTTGAGAAATAGAGAAGAGAAGAGGATTTTTTTTGGATAGGGGCGTCCTATTTCAGATTGGTAGAGGAAGGGTTGAGGGGTAAGTGGGGGGTTAGGTGAATTAAAATGAAGGGGGGTGAAAAGAAAAATAACAAAAATAAAAAAATCTGCGTACCGACCTGGTCTGTCGCGGTCCTACCGCGGTTACGCTAGGACCGCGGTAGGCCCTTTCAGGGAGGGTCCCTCACCGGGGGGGGGGGGGGGCGTGTTGTTGATTCTTTTTTTTTTCAGTTTATGCATTACACTTACAACAATTTCATGGGTTTCCTCCCACGCAGCACTTGATTTAACATCGTGGCACGACGCAGATGAGCGCATTTTAGGCTCCCTCGACCTATGTGGTTCAGCCAGGTGTAGCTCAGACACTTCCTTTGGTTCGCTCATTCCCACATATAGTTTCAATCTTTGATCATTGACTCTAAATGTACGAGAGTCTTTCTCTGTGGCAATCTCAACAACCCCTGTATGGAAAATTTCAATTACTCGAAATGGTCTAGACCATCATGACTTAAGTTTACCTGAGAACAACCGTAGTCTTGAGTTGTAGAGCAATAATATATCCTCAGAATTGAAATTCCATTCAACAATATTCTGGTCATGCGGCCTCTTCATTTTCTCATTGTACAACTTTGTGCTCTTGAAAGTAAGATATCTGAACTCGTCAAGCTCATGCAATCTTCTTGAAGTGATTCTTGTTGTGACCGCAGATTTAATATCTAAGTTCAGCTGTTTCAACGCCTACCACGCTTTATATTCAAGTTCCACTGGAAGGTGGCAGGCCTTTCCAAATACCAACTTGTATGGTGACATACCAATTGGTGTTTTGAAGGTAGATATGTAATCCCAGAGTGCATCGTCTAGCTTCCTCACCCAATCAGTTCTTGTGGCGTTCACAGTCTTGGTTAACACACTCTTGATTTCTCTATTGGACACTTCAACCTGCCCACTCATCTGCGGGTGGTAAGCAGTATCCACCTTCTGGAACACATCATACTTAGCAAGCAGCTTTTCAAAGGCTCTATTACATAAGTGAGTGCCTCCGTCACTGATAATTTCTCTTGTGTCCCGAAGCGGGTGAATATATTCTTCCAAAATTCCACCACCACTTTTGCATCATTGGTGGGCAACGCTGCAGCTTCTACCCATTTGGACACATAGTCCACAGCAACAACAATGTACTTATTGCCATATGAGCTGATGAAGGTCGTCATGAAGTCGATCCCCCAGACGTCAAACACTTCAACCTATTGAATTGGGTTCATGGGCATCTCATGGTGATGGGAAATGTTCCCGGTGCCCTGACATTCATTGTAGCCCTTCACCCATAGGTGCGTGTATTTATACATTATTGGAAAATCGAATCCAACCTCTAGCACTTTAGCAGCTGTCCTAACCCCTTCAATATGTCCAGCATATACCAATGCGTGACAAGCCTACAAAACAGAAGATTGTTCTATCTCGGGGACGCATCTCCGGATCATATTATCAAGGCATATTCTAAATGGATAAGTCTCGTCTTAGTAATATAAGCGGCTATCACGATAAAACCTTTTCCTTTGGACCGATGAAAGGTCGTGAGGAACTGTACCACTAGCTAGGTAATTAGCAAAACCTGCATACTATGGTACTTCCTGAAGAGTTCTGGCGATCAGCTGCTCGTCCAGAAAAGTTTCCAGAAATTCGTCAACCTCAACCACATTTTTAGCTCCCTCAAGTTGTGATAGATTATCAACGACTTGATTCTCTGTGCCCTTACGGTCACGAATCTCATGATCGAATTCTTGCAGTAGCAACACCCAACAAATCAGGCGTGGCTTAGACTCTTTCTTTTTGATTAGGTACCTGAGAGCTGCATGGTCAGTTTATAAAATTACCTTGGACCCAATCAGGTAGGATCATAACTTGTCAAAAGCAAACACCACAGCCAACATAGTAGATTGGGTGCATCAACTTGCCTTTCTACTGTCCCAGCACTTCCCCCACTGCCCAGTGACTGTTATCACACATTAGTTCGAACGGTTGCTCCCAGTTGGGGGAAACAATGATGGGTGTTGTGACCAGTTTCTTTTTCAACTCCTTGAATGCTACCCTGCAATCATCAGAAAACAAAAATAGGTGATCTTTTTCTAACAACTTACAGAGAGGGTTGGCAATTTTTGAGAAGTCTTTTATGAACCTCCGATAGAAACCAGCATGCCCAAAGAAGCTTCTGATTGCCTTGACTGAAGGTGGGGGAGGTAGCTTTGCTATTACATCCACTTTTGCATGATCCACCTCAATTCCTTTGCTCGACACTAGGTGCCCCAAGACTATGCCTTCTTGTACTATGAAGTGGCACTTTCAGCACCAATTAGTCTCGATGCACTGTTTCAGCACACACGTTAGATTTATCAGGCACTCATCAAATGAACTCCCCATCACTGAGAAGTAATCCATGACCACCTCCATTATGTCCTCTACCATGTCAGTGAATATGGCCATCATGCATCGTTGAAATGTGCCAGGTGCATTTCATAGGCCAATAGGCATCCTACTAAAGGCATAAATGCCATACGGGCAGGTGAAGGAGGTCTTCTCTCTGTCCTCCGGTGCAATAGAGATCTGATTTCACCCTGAGTACCCCTCCAGAAAATAGAAGTGTGACCTCCCTGCCAATCCGTCCAACATCTGATCAATGAAGGGAAGTGTGAAGTGGTCTTTCCGGGTAGCTAGATTTAACTTCCGATAGTCCATGCGAATTCTCCAGCCTGCGACGGTTCTTGTAGAGGTTAATTCATTGTTATCATTTTTCAAAACTGTCATGCCACCCTTTTTAGGAACACATTGAACTTGACTCACCCAGCTGCTATCCGAGATTAGGAAAATAATTCCCGCATCTAACCATGTTATTACCTCCTTCTTCACCACTTCCTTCATATTGGGGTTCATCCTTCTTGGGCGTTCCCTAGAAGGTTTGTGATCCTCTTCCAGTAGAATTTTGTGCATATAGTAGGCATGGGATGATCCCCTTGATGTTTGCCACGGTCCACACAATGGCAGTTTTGCACTCCTTTAGTACCTTCAAGAGTTGTTGAGCCAACACATCTAACAAACCAGATGAGATAATAACATGTAATGTGGAGTCAGGTCCTATAAATTCATACCTGAACTGGACTGGCAATGGCTTTAACTCCATCTTCGGCGGTTCTTCGAGGGATGGCTTGGTTGGAGGAGTTTCTCTCTTTTCCAAGTGCAAGGGCTCAAATTCTATATTTCTATCCCAGAACCCTCTACCTTCTAACGCCAACACCCATTCCGCCAGATCCTCTCCATTCACCTTATCCAAATTCATCAAACATGCAGAGAGAGGTCCTCAATAGTTAGCACCTCATCATCAGTTTCTACAATTACATCCTCAGCATCAATCAGAGAGCAATTGGCCAATTCACTTGGTCGCCTCATAGATTTTCGCACATTGAATGTTATTTCTTCATCGTTAAGTATCCTTTTGAGCTCCCCAGTCTCACTATAAATTAGAGCTCTCCCCGTGGCCAAGAATGGCCTTCCTAAAATTATAGGAATCTCTTCATCTACCATGAAATCCAGGATCACAAAATCAGTAGGGAATACAAATTTCCCTACCTGAATCAGCACAACATCTAAGATCCTAGAGGGTTATTTCACCATTCTGTCAGCCACTTGCAATAACATCAGGGTGGTTCTAGCTCTCCTAATGCCCAACCACTTATAAATTGCCAGGGGCATAAGATTGATAGTGGCCCTAAATCACAAAGTGCCTTAGCAAGGCAAAATTACCAATAGTGCATGGAATTGTAAAACTCTCTAGGTCAAAAGCTTTTCCGCAATTGGTCTAGTCGCCACTGCACTACAGGTCTGCGTAAGAGTAACTGTGGCCAAGCCTTAAAAACCAAACTTTCGGGACATCAAGTCCTTCATCATTTTTGCATACCCAGGCATCTCCTTTAAAGCTTCAATCAATGGTATATTTACCTAGATTTGTTAAACCATTTCAAAGAACTTCTTGTACCTTTTGGTGCTTAGCCAACCTCTGAGGAAAAAGGTGCAGGAGGTCTCTTCTTCCCAATCACTTGGGACTAATTTTTATCAGCTACTACCTCAACTATTGGCTCCTGGTCTGGCTCATCTACTTTCTCGGTCACCTGCTGAATGCTCTTTTCTTCCTGAGCAGGATGGACTGTCACCTCTGTTAGTTTCATTGACTCATCCAGCTCAATGGGTACTAGTATGAGTATCTCAGCCTGCCTAGTTTCTCTAGCTCTCTCTTGCTCTACATCCAGACTCACCGTCATCTGCTGCTTCGGGTCTTCATATTTTGGATTAAGCTGGGTATCTACAGGTGTCCCCTAAGGACGATTGTTCAGAGAAATCAAAATTTGGCGTATTTGCACCTCAATATTCTTAATCGCTGCATCATGTGCATCTACTCTCTCATTGATTTTTGCATTGGACCATATAACTTGATGCATCATTGCTTCAAGTCTAGCCAAACCCATCTTCCTATCTTCCACCATGTTGTTCTTGAGGAGGGTGATACCCTTGATTCTGATTGTGATTATTATATCCCTGTGGCCTTGGGTAAGGTTCCATATTGTTGGGGGTCTCATACCTCCCATGTTCCCAGTGTTAAACTGTGGCTAAGCGGGTCTGTGTTGTTGTTGAGTCTGTTGACCCCAATTCTGACTACCCTGTTTATGGCCTCCACAGTTCGACACATTGTCAATATCTTAAGGGTGTTGATGATGATCATGTTCCGCATTCCAAGGGTTACCAATTAGCTGACTAATGCAAGATGTTCACAAGACCCCATTGGTAGTATCCACAATATGCACTTGCTGCTTCTCCCCTGATTTCTCCACCTTTTTGGTGAGTATACTCATTTGTGTCAATAAGGTCGCCATATTTTCAGTCATGGAGTTTGATGGATCAAGAGACACTGAGTGAACCACTAGAGTGATAGGTGCATTCCTGGTTGTCCATTCCGAATTCTGTGCCATCTTGTCAAGCAGACTCTAACCTTCTCTCCATGTTTTTCTCAAGAATGCCCCATCAGCAGAGGTATCCACAATATTCGTCATGCTATCTAAAAATCCCATATAAAACCCTTGTCCCAACATATGATCTAGAATACCATGGTGTGAACATATAACCAACATTCCTTTAAACCGCCCCATGTCTCAGCAGTGTCTCCATTGGTTTCTGTTTGAAGCTCACAATTTCGTCAATTTGTTGAACAATTTTGTTGAGTGGGCGGAACTTGTTGTGGAATTGCTTGGCTAACTCACCCCAAGTTTTCATAGAGTTTATGGGGAGTAAGTTTAACCAGACTTGGGCAGCTCCTGTCACTGAGAATGGAAATAATGACAGCTTAATTGCTTCCGAAGTTACGTTGGGCTGCCTTTGGGTTTTGCAGATAGACAAAAAATTCTTCAAGTGCTACTGAGGATCTTCGACTTGTGTCCCAGAAAAGAGTCCCTTGTTTTGGAACAATTGCATCATGTTATTCGTACTCTGGAATGATTCAGCTTATATCTGTGGGAATACAATTGTTGTGGATAAATGTTTAGCTATGGGTTATGCCTAGTCATAGAGAGCAGCGTCTAGCACTATTGCTACAGCTAGTTGTTCCTCGTGATCGCCCATTACTGTTTCAAACTTCTCGATGAGTGGTTGCTGGTTGTTCTTCCGGTTGGCCCCATTCAAGGCTTTGAAAACTTTCTCGGAATCTGATAATGCTTCGTATAGTTCCCCGGATCGCAATGAGTTTCTAGGCAAGCACCTGCGCAACCAAGTCAACAACCGTTAAAATTTCATTGTAAAATTGGGTATAGAGAAAACTGACTACACTAAGAATTTTTGTATTTATTTCAATTGTATTTGATGATTCCATTAATTCCCCGGCAACGGTGCCAAAATTTGATCACCCCCAACTAAGCCTTATAAAAGGACAATGCGGACGTTGCAAATATAACCTGAGTATTATGCCCAGAGTCTAATCCATAGAGAATTAACTTATCAATCACTATTATTAGACCTACTAAACTCTTTAGAATCAATATCCCCAAACGTTGTTAATAACAGTTAATGGTGTCTTTAATAACTAAGATTGACGGCAAATAAACAGCTAGAGATGATGAAGTTGAAAACAATAATGAGAAAGTGCTAAGGTAATAATTTCCCCTATTGATCGAATTCCTTCTGTTTATGTTCCATACAAATTCACCAACACATCTTTGTCAATCATGAACACTCTTCTTACCGTAAATCTCTCCCGAGTAATCACAATGATTTACTTGATGCACTCTCCTGAGATACACTAGCTAGCTTTATTTATCACAATTCACTTAAGATTACACCCAAGGCTTTGTTATCCCTAATCCCCCCTTTAAATCCGCAGTTATAGATCCCTCTTATACTTTGGGAGTGGTGTTGTTCAATAATTACCTAAATATACACTCTCTCGCGAGTTATGAACACTAAATAGGCAGAGATAATTGAGGATCCTGTCAATTAACTACAACAAACACGTAGTTGAACAAATAGAGATTAAACTAGCAAACTGTATTCACATAAACAAGAACTTTATCCCTCAATAGGTTCCATCAAAACCCTAGAAAAAAGATATAGCTACTCATGACAATGGGTAAATAAACTATAAATGCTATTCATAATCATAATTGCAAGAAAATTAAAGAAGAAGAAGAAGAAGATATGATGTTTTGGGTGATCTCTCACGCTTGTTTTTCTTGCCAAAGTACTCTCTAAAACATTACATGCCTACCTTGGGCGAGTTCTAGTGTATAAAATAGGGGTTTGGGCTAAAAATCCCATGTTTTGCACTTCAGTCCCACAAGTTTCCACCTCCTACCGCGGTTCTACCGTGGCCACGCCAGAACCGCGGCCATACACCCTCTCTGAATCTGCGTGTATCTGCAACTGCCTTCTGCCGCGGTCCGATCGCGGTTACGCCAGGACCGCGGCAGTCCATCTTCGGTTGTGGTTTGAGCTGCCTTCGCATGGTGCATTTGGCGGATATTGTTTGATTGGCCTATTTTCTCCATTATTTATCCCAATAATACCCCATACCCTTCTCTTATCGTATGTAACCTGCAAAGCATGAAAAGCGCTAATCAGAGCATTTTGTTCTCACTTTTACCATAAAAGACTATACAAGAAGGAGGTTTTTTAGGTCCTAGTTATAGTTCAATTAACCTATTATCAGCGTGTCAGCAAGTTTGGGACTAATGTCCAAATTGCTGCTATTTCGGAAGTTCTATGATGGTTGTAATTTTTTTTTTTTGTGAAATATAAATATATAATTACAAAAAAAAATAATTGTCTCAAGTTATTTATCCCTTTAAAAGTTCATGACAAAATTAATAAGTTTTTTTTTTCATTTTTACCCTTAATAATAATTATTTTTAAAAATGGAGATAATACATAAATAGAATAAATTTCAATAAAGAGAGATTTTATCTTAAGACATAAGTAAGGGTATAATATTCTAATTCATTTCCTGATTAATGTTTTCAAAGTGCGTGTAAAAAAAATACGATAAATACTATGAGACATAGGAAATATTACTCCATATATACGACTAAATTGAAAGAATAATTAACACAATTTTGAATCTTCATTCCAAGGAACATCACCAATATAATATTTTCTTCACTTGTATGATTAACATATATCACTTGCTTTTACCAAACTAATTAATAACAACAACGATAATATACCCAGAATATTTTTATACTTGAAATTTGGGAATGTGTACGTAGATCTTACCCTTACCTAGTGAAGGTAAAGATGATATTTCTCGGCTCAGAAAAGTAGAGAGGAGAAGAAGAAAAGAAGTAGAGGGAGAAAAAGAAGAAGAAAAAGAAACAAAGGGGGTAGAAGGAGGGGAGAGAACATAGTGAGTAGCACTGAAATAAGGAGAATACGATAACTGAAACAAACTAAACAACGTGGTGTAATATAAATCTGAGAGATAGAAAAGTACATGCGTGCTGCTAGTACTACTAGTAAGAAAGGGGAAAACTCTCAACTGCCTGCTAACCTTCTACGCTTATCCTCGACCTCCACACCCTCCTATTTAGGGCCATGTCCTTAGTGATCTGAAGTCGGGCCATGTCCTACTTAATCACTTCTTCCTTATATTTCTTAGGTCTGCCTCAATCTCTTCTCAAACCTGCCATGGTGAACCTCTCACATCTCCAAACAAAAGCATCAACGTTTTTCCTCTTAACATATCTGAACTATCTCAGCCACGACTCCCGCATCGTGTCCTCTACGGAAGCTACTCTCACTTTGTCCAGAATAACCTCATTCCTTATATTATCCCTCCTGGTATACCCACGCGTCCATCTCAATATCCTCATTTATGCTATTTTCGTCTTCTACGCGTGGGAGCTCTTGGCTGGCCGACACTCCACCCCATAGAGCAAGGTAGGTTGAACCATCACTCTGTAAAATTTACCCTTATGTTTTGGCGGCACATTCTTATCGTAAAGAACATGGAGGTAAGTCTCCACTTCATCTATCTCGCTCTAATATGATGTGTGATATCCTTTTCGATCTTACCCTGTATAATCGATCTGAGATACTTGAAACTGCTTCTCCTAGGGATGACTGAATCTCGAGCTTCACATCCACGTCATCTTCAAGGGCCCCACCATTAAATTTGCGCTCCAAGTATTATGTTTTGGTCCTGCTCAACTTGAAACCTTTAGACTCCAAGGTTTGTTTTCATACCTCCAACCTCGCGTTGACCTTGCCTTGAGTCTCATCTGTCAGCACTATATCATATGCAAATAACATGCACCAAGGCACCTCCCTTTGGATGCGTTGCGTCAGCACGTCTATCGCCAAGGCAAATATGAACATGCTAAGAGTTGATCCCTGGTGCAACCCTATCTTAACTGGAAAGTGTTTCGAGTCTCCTCCCATAATCCTCACCCGAGTCTTAGTACCTTTATACATATCCTTATTCAACATAGTGTACGCCACCGGGAAGCCGCTAATCTCCAAGCACCTCCATAAATTCTCCCTCGAAACTTTGTCGTACACTTTTTCAAGGTTTTACCAAACTAAACACTAAGAAAATAATTTCAAGTGTGATTTCCTCAGGTTAACCAATTTCATGTAAAATATTTGTTTGACATACAAGATACACCAATTTTACCATTATTAGCTGCAAGTTTAATGTAATTTTAATTTGGCCATGTAATCCACTATTGTTTCTAAATTATCAATCTAAACGCAGTTGATTTTTTCACCGACCTAATTATATATGTGCAATCTAACTTTTTCTTACATTACACGGAGGGAGGGAACGGGGGAGCTCACTCATTCAGGTAAACTATCCACAAAAGTTAGAGCACTAACGTAACACTGTCAACAATTAGGATTCAGACACCAATTCATTTATACTTGAATATTTATCTTTTAGAAAAGAAAAGAAAAACATTTTTTTTTAAAATAATGGTTCAAACATTATACTATGTATTCTCCAAATTCTTCTGTACAATGCAGACATTGAGAACAAGTTCAACGAGTTGAATGCACAATAATTCATTTGAAGACATAAATATAATTGCACGATTACGTAACGAATATATTAACATATCAATATATGTTTTTCCAGCATATCGAATTTTGTTGGGGGGGGGGGGGGGGGATTAAGGTCTAAAAGACGCCTTACAGAGGATATGCTTCATGTCTTACATATAAAATTATATTCACTGAATATTAAGAGGCACAATTCAAAATGAAACATATATCATGTAAACATGATTACAACATGTCGTGTTTATTAAATTAAAGATTAGTTATAAAAAAATATTTTTTACGATATACATGTAAATAACAACAAAAAATTCAATAGAGTTTTATTAGTGAGGTTTGGGAATTATAGTATATACGGAGACATTATCCTATATATTCTTGTGAGGCAAATAGACTGTTTTGATAAACGACGTATACGTAAACAGCTCTAATGATTTCTTATCACACTGATACAAAAGCGATAAATGTATGAAGTTTATATCCTTCGTTGTATAGTTATGTTACGTATAAAAAAAGTAAATTAACTACGTAATACATTATAAAATCGTTAATAAAAGAATTATGAAATAAAAGATACTCCCTAAGTAGTAGGAGAAGATAAGGGGCATAATGGGGAAGTGTGTCGGCCGGGTAATTGGGGTTCATAAGGGGTCTCGTGCACTGCAACAAGCGGCTAACTTGGAGTTTATTTAGGGTTTTGACCTGTCCTGCACGTGAGCCATGACCTGACACGTGACTACTACCCTTCGTCATAACACCAAAAAACTGTTAGTAGTAGTGCTAGTAATACAACAACAACAACAACTCAGTATAATCTCACTTAGTGGGATCTGGGGAGGGTAGTGTGTACGCAGACCTTATTCCTACCCTTGGATACAGAGGCTGTTTTCAAATAGATCCCCGGCATCCTTCCCTCCAAAAACTTCTCACCTTGCTCTTGGGGAGAGTGCTAGTAATATTTTTGTTATTATCACTAGGATTTATCTATATTTATGGTTAAATGTAGCTAATCTTTACTATTTAGTGTAAGCTGGAACTTATTATGAAACTTCATTTAAACTCTTTCCTTTCGATTCTTATGGAGTCCCTAACATGGTGTACGGATGCAGGATGTTACAAGTTTAATTGACCTCAACAGTCTCATGCTAAATACATATATTTATATGAAATTAATAAAAATTTAAATTTTAAGAACTCAATAAATTAAACGGCTAAATTATAAAAGTTGAATCGAACTTATCATATATAATCTTGAGTACGTTTTACCTTGCTGTAATGTTTGGAAACATTTGGGTGTTTAGGTCCGTATAAAAGAAAAGAAGAAAATTTAGAAAAAAAAAAACGAAAAGAGAGAAACCTGTAGTAATGGCCAACACATCACTGACTGTCTTATGATTTGAAATCCTTCGATTTGACGTTTGAATTGTCATTTCAGCACCATATACTATACCCACCCCATCACCTGTATATATCACGTATATATGTACAAATTAACTATGCATGAAGAAGTCCCTTTCTCTATCTTTGTGGTCATATGCTTTTTTCCCGAAAATTAGGCTTTGGTTAACTTTACCTTTATCTCCTGTTTTCCTCTTTCCAAAAAGATACATTTAGGTGAAATGGGTAAACCAGAGAAATCAGACAAGTGAAGAGTCAAGAATATATGAGTAAATCTAGAGAAATTAACCCTTTTCTTTTCTTCATGCATGGGATTAATACACAAGGAAGAATAAAGTTTCATGTATCATATGTTTTACATTAAAACTTTGAAGCATTATAAGTGGGACGAAGAAACGATAAAATATTGTGAAAACAGCACGTACTAATCCATTTTTGGATTGGTAATTAAAAAATAATAAATATTTCAAAAATCACTGAAAAATAACCACTATTTTACTGCAACATACAAAGTTCCAGCATAATATACATGAGATTGGTGTAACTGTGCATAAAAAGCTTATAGCATATTATTCTGGAACTCCAGCACACGAAAAGTTCCAGTATAATATACTGGAGATTGGAGCACATATATATGAACTTCTAGTATATTATGCTAGACTAAAATATTATACTGAAGTTCCAGTATAATCCATTGGAACTCCAGAATATTATGCGGGAAGTTCATATGTAAAACTTTGAACTTTGGTATATTATGTTTGATTATTTTTTGGATTTTAAATAATGTTTTCATTCAAAATTATCTTTACGTAAAAATGACTGAATTTCGATTACTTTTTAAATTGTGGCTATTTTTAAATTATAACTTGTAAATCTGGCTATTTTTGAATTTTACCTTGAAATATTCTTAATTTTGAATACTGCTCTTATTAATATATTTTACTCCAATTAGCACATGTATATACATATCTATGTTAACAAACCAACGCTATTGCATATTGTAATGAGAAATTATCACTTAAATTCCAATAAAGTAAATTATTTAACATCGAGTTTCAATATACAATATGTATCCAAAAGGCATGAGGGGCGCTAAAGATTTTCTTTTTTCCTCTCTTGGATTTGGTCATTCTATTTACTTCAAAAGGGTCCCACACAAAAAATGTCAAATTTGATCTTGTAGTATTAGCCACTGAATTCCACATAATTCAGTTGGACCTCTGTGTGTTTCGCTCCATTGATTTGATTTGATGTTATAGGCCAACATGATAGTAATGCTATTGGATAAAGGATGAGAATTCCATATAAATGTAAAGGAAGTGGGTGAATATCACAATATATATTCATTATAACTACGCTTCTCTCTCAATTTCTTGAGGAGACTAAAATGGTAAAAAATGTAAGAATAGACTTTTGGCAAAACCAGTGGAGAAGAATCACCAAATGCACACAAATTATTTTTCATTTTCATTGTTTCTTCATGCTATCATTCATATTAGTGCAAAGTTACTATTAGTATTTTTGAGAATTTATGTAATACTATAAAAGCAACTCATTCTTTACCGTTGATTTAAGATCCAAAGACTTCCATTTTCTATTTAACAACAACCCAGTATAATTCTCTTAGTGGGGTCTAAGGAGGATAGTGTATACACAGACCTTAACCCTACCCTAAGGTAGAGAGGCTGTTTTCAAATAGACCATCGGCATCCTACCCTCCAAGAACTTCCCACTTTACTCTTGGGGAGACTCGAACTCACAACCTCTTCGTTGGAAGTGGAGGTTGCTTAACATCAGAACAACCCTTCCTCAAAATGTGAATATTGTTATTGTTTCGCAAAATTTTCTTTTTTTTTTTAAAAGGCAAGGGGTTTAAATAAGTTGAATTTACTCAAATATAATAATGATGACGATGATGTTAAAGTCCTCGGCATTCATAATTTTGACTTTGCTAGAACCCAGGGACAAAATAGTGAAAATTCAAACAATATAAGCTAGTCCATTCACATAAATAAAATAGTCCTTAATTATAAAGTCTTCAGCAAAAATTGTTATACAAATGACTTAATAATTCCGCTGTGTTTCTAATCTATGTGTTGGAAGAGGATTGCTATTAATATTTGGACTGAGACTTTTAGGCTAAGGGAATTTTGGAAGAGTAGAAAGATTTTGGAGAAGAGAAACTTTTATTACTCAAACTTGTTTTTGATTCTTTTGGCTTGATATGTTGTGTGTTGTATGTTATACAAATGCCAAATGCCATCCCATATTTATAGGGGAGGCTTGCCAAGCTCTAGAGTGTCTAGAGAGTTCTACCATTTCCTAGCTATGTAGATGTGCTAGAATTCTATGGAGAATTCTAGAGAGTCTAGAGAGTTCTATTACTTTCTAGCTAGGTACATGTGCTAGAATTCTATGGAGAATTCTAGAGTATTTCCAAGCTCAAATGGACTAGAGTTCTCTAAAACGTTCCGGAATCTAGAGTTGCCTAGAATGTTCCGGAATTGGGCTATTTATTTTTCATAATTTCTTAAGCCCAAATAATTATAACAAAATCAAGTTTATTTTATTTTCAACCCCCCCCCCCCCCCCCCTTAAACTTGATTTGTCATTCCAAGCAGACTTCTTAACTTGATGAAGTCCTCTTGCTTGAGTGGCTTGGTGAAGATATCCGCAACTTGGTCTTTGGACTTCACGTACTCTACTTGTACATCCTTTCTTGTGATGCACTCTCTTATGTAGTGATAGCGTGTGTCAATATGCTTGCTTCGATCATGGAACACCGGATTTTTCGCCAACGCCAACGTCGACTTATTATCCACGCATATTGTAGTTGGATCTTCTTGTGGCCATCCCATCTCCTTTAGCAAACTTTGCATCCAGATTGCATGACATACACAGGAGGTAGCGGCAACGTACTCAGCTTCACATGTGGATAGAGTGACAATTGGTTGTTTCTTGGACATCCAAGTGAAGGCGGTGTCTCCCATGAAGAACACGAAGCCCGTGGTACTTTTTCTATCATCAATGTCTCCGGCCCAATCGCTATCGCTATAACCAACCAGCTTATAATCATTAGAAGTTGAATAGAACAAGCCAAAGTTGATTGTACCTTTGAGGTAGCGGAGAATTTTTCTTGCAGCCTTCAAGTGTGTAGTAGTTGGATTCTCCATGTAGCGACTTATGAGGCCGGTGGCGTAGAGAATGTCAGGTCTCGTGCAAGTCAAATATCGTAAGCTCCCAACTAAGCTCTTGAACATCGTCGTGTCAACTTTCTCAGCTTCATCATGCTTCGACAACTTGATCTCGCACTCCACCGGTGTGTTGACTGGGTTGCAATCATCCATCTTGAACTTCTTTAGGATCTCCTTCGCATAGCCCTCGTGTGAGATGAAAATTCCATCCTCAAGTTGTTTGACTTCAATGCCAAGATAGTACGCCATAAGCCCAATGTCGGTCATCTCGAACTCTTTAGCCATCGCTTGTTTGAACTCATCGATCATCCTTTGGTTATTTCCTGCAAAGATTAAATCATCCACGTACAAGCAAACGATCAAGATATCTCCATCTTTCATCTTGGCATAGAGCGCATGCTTATGTGGGCATTTGGCGAAGTCATTTTCTTGCAAGTACTTGTCGATCCTACCGTTCCACGCCCTTGGTGCTTGCTTTAGTCCATATAACGCCTTCTTCAATCTTAAGACTTTGTCTTCCTGCGTCTTCACCTCATAGCCTATAGGTTGTCGGATGTAAACTTCTTCCTCAAGGACTCCATTCAAGAACGCCGACTTTACATCCATTTGGTGTATCTTCCATTTATTTTGAGCTGCCATAGAAATGATTAGTCTTACAGTTTCTAAACGGGCTACAGGGGCAAATACCTCATCATAGTCGATGCCGGCTCTTTGACTGTATCCTTTTGCAACAAGCCTCGCCTTGTATCTTTCGATTTCTCCCTTGCAGTTTTTCTTTGCCTTGTACACCCACTTGACGTCGATCGCCTTTTGCCCTTTTGGAAGTGAAGTCAGCTCCCAGGTGTCGTTCTTTTCGATGGACTGGATCTCCTCATCCATTGCATCTCGCCATTTCTTACTTTGTACGGCTTCTTCAAAGGTAACTGGTTCACAATCAGCAAATAGACAAAGAAGAGTTAGGTCCTCTAACCTTTCAGTGTCTTCATAAATGTCTTCCAAACTCCTTGCGCGTTCCTTGCTCCTTTCATTCAGAAACGATGGTGGCGAGTCATCTTGAACTGCTGTTGGCAAGCTAGGTGGAGTAGTTAGCTCTCGATGGGCATCCTCTGCTGTAGATCTTTGTTCTTCTTCTTCGGTTGGAATAATGGAACTAAAGTCCTCGTGAGAACCAAAATTCCATTCTCCTTCTTCATCAAACTCCACGTCCCGACTTATCACAAGCTTGTTAGTATCTGGATTATATAATTTGTATCCTTTGGAGTTGGAATCATACCCGATAAAGATGAACGCCTTACTTTTGTCATCGAGCTTGCTCCGTGTCTCGTCAGGTACATGTGCGTATGCTTTGCTTCCAAAAACTCTTAGATGGGAGATTCCTGGCTTCCTTCCACTCCAAGCTTCTTGTGGTGTCTTTCCCCACACGCTCCTTGTTGGTGATCGATTGAGTAGATAAACTGCACACGCTACTGCTTCGGCCCAGAATTCCTTTGGTAGCTTCTTGCTCTTTAGCATACTCCGCGCCATGTCTAGATTGTCCGGTTCTTCCTTTCCGCCACTCCATTTTGTTGGGGGGGGGGGACCTTGGTACCGTTAGTGGACGCCTTATTCCATGCTCCTCGCAAAAATTCTGGAACTCTCTAGAAGTGAACTCGCCTCCACGATCGGATCTCATGGCCTTTATGTGTAGTCCACTTTCTTTTTCCACTGCCGCTTTGAATTTCTTGAATACTTCAAATGCCTCCGATTTTTGCTTCAAGAAATACACCCATGTCTTTCTAGAAAAATCATCAATAAATAGAAGGAAATAGTTGCTTTTACCGAGGGAGCTTGGCTTGATCGGACCACATATGTCGGTATGTATGAGCTCCAATGGCTTTTGGGCTCTCGAGCTTGACTCCTTTGGAAAACTCTTCCGAAATTGCTTTCCGAGTAGGCATCCTTCGCATAATTGATCGGGGTGTCGAATGGATGGTAGTCCTCGCACCATGTCCTTCTTGGATAGTAGCTCCAAGCCTCCAAAATTCAAGTGCCCAAATCGAAGATGCCAAAGCCAAGATACATCTTTGTAGCAAGCTTTAAGACACTTTGCAACATCATTTTGAATGTTCAACAAGAACATTCTATTTCTGGACATATGCACCTTAGTGATTAAATTATTTTTATTATCTCTTATGGAAAGACTATGATCTTTCATGTGAATGTCATAGCCCTTCTCTAAGAGTTGCCCAAATTCAATATATTATTTTTCATGTTGGGCACATAGTAGACATTTGAGATAAATTGGTGATTTCCATTCTTCAAGCGGATTAGGATGTTACCTTTGCCTTTCACTGGTATTTTGGATTCATCACCAAAAGAAACATTACCACGCACCGATTCATCGAGCTCCACGAACATGCTCCTCTTTCCACACATATGGTTGCTCGCCCCGGTGTCAAGGTACCAAGTGTTGTCTTGTCTCCCTTCTTCTCCTTTGTATGCTAGAAGTAGGGTCACGTCTTTTTGGCCCTTATCCTCCACAAGATTGGCGGTCTCTTCGACTTTGGTTTGAGATCCTCTACATTGTGAAGCATAGTGTCCATATTTTTGACAAGAATAACATTTGATTTGAGATTTATCGTACCTTGCACCTTGGTTGCCTCTCCCACAACTTGGGTATTCTCTTCTTTCTTCATTGTTGTTGAAACCTCCTCGTCCACGTCCATGGCCTCGACCTCGTCCACGACCACGACCACGACCTCTTCCATATTGACCTCGTCCATTACCGATATTTTCTTCCTTATCTTTTATTTGCATCTTGAATAATTGCTCCACTATATCTTGTTTTTTCTTATGCTTTTCTTCATATGCTTGTAAGGATCCCATTAATTGATCAATTGACATTTCCTCCAAATTTTTAGTTTCTTCAATTGTTATGACAATATGCTCGAATTTGGAAGTTAATGACCGGAGTATCTTCTCAATAATTCTAACATCTTCCAATTTTTCACCATTTCTTTTCATTTGATTTGAAACCACCAAAACTCTTGAAAAATAGTCGGAAATGGACTCCCCTTCTTTCATATGTAAAGACTCAAATTCTCCTCTTAAAGTTTGGAGACGTACCTTCTTTACTTGCTCGGCACCTTTGCAAGACGTTTGGAGTTTCTCCCACGCTTCCTTAGCAGTGGTTGCACTTGAGATCTTCTCGAACCCATCATCATCCAATGCTTGGTAGATGAGGTAGAGAGCTTTCTTGTCTCTCTTTCTTGAATCCTTCACACCATCCTTTTGAGTTTGGGATAATGTAGATTCATCTAGGGGCTCATTGTAGCCTTTCTCTACAATATCCCAAACATCATGTGCACCTAGGAGAGCCTTCATCTTGATACTCCAATTATCATAGTTGCTCTTGTTGAGCATAGGAACTTGGAAGGATGCAACACCATTTGCCATGATTTTAGAAATTTTTTGGTTAGAATCTTGTGGCTCTGATACCACTTTGTTGGAAGAGGATTGCTATTAATATTTGGAGGGAGGCTTTTAGGCTAAGGGAATTTTGGAAGAGTAGAAAGATTTTGGAGAAGAGAAACTTTTATTACTCAAACTTGTTTTTGATTCTTTTGGCTTGATATGTTGTGTGTTGTATGTTATACAAATGCCAAATGCCATCCCATATTTATAGGGGAGGCTTGCCAAGCTCTAGAGTGTCTAGAGAGTTCTACCATTTCCTAGCTATGTAGATGTGCTAGAATTCTATGGAGAATTCTAGAGAGTCTAGAGAGTTCTATTACTTTCTAGCTAGGTACATGTGCTAGAATTCTATGGAGAATTCTAGAGTATTTCCAAGCTCAAATGGACTAGAGTTCTCTAGAACGTTCCGGAATCTAGAGTTGCCTAGAATGTTCCGGAATTGGCCTATTTATTTTTCATAATTTCTTAAGCCCAAATAATTATAACAAAATCAAATTTATTTTATTTTCAACACTATGTTGATGAAATCCAATGGTGGTATCAGATCCAATTAAATCGGAGTTGAGTGTAAAAAATTGCTATTTTCTCTAATTTATATTCTATTACCATAAATTTCATTCTATGAAATTAAACTATGATTCATCTACTGTACATACGGTAAATGTTTTGTTTAAAAGATTAAAGCTTTATGGCTTTGTCATGTATATATGATTCAATAATCAATTGAAACATTAATTGAAATCCTAGGTTTGTAATTCTAACCTTAAATTTTTAGGAGGTGGAGAAGGAGAGACGCAATAACGGCAGAGGCGACGGCGGCAGTTGAGCGGTGGTCGTTGGTGGCGTGGGTGGGGCCTGGTGGTAGGAGTAGGAAGAGGGTGGGGTTTGAGTGTGAGAGAGAAAAGAGGGATTTTAGGAAATTTTTAGAAAGGATGGGAGGGGTTCCAGGTTTTGACAGTTCTGTAATTAAAATAGCAACCAACGTTGGTCGCTATTTTGGTGGGTAAAGTAGTTTTGATTTTTTAGAAATAGCGACCAACGTTAGTCGCTATTTTATGACCGTTTGACCAAAATAGTGACCAACGTTTGTCGCTATATATATATATATATATATATATATATATATATATATATATATATATATATATATATATATATATATATATATATATATATATATATATATATATATATATATATGAGCTGTATTCGATACGGTATTACCTCATACACTTATACTTAGTGCATAATATAGCATAAGTACATATATATTGTATATATATAAGAGCTGTATTCGATACGGTATTACCTCATAAACTTATACTTAGTGCATAATATAGCATAAGTACATATATATTGTATATATATATAAGCTGTATTCAATACGGTATTACCTCATACACTTATAATTAGTGCATAGTATAGCGTAAGTGCATATATATATATAGCATAAGTAGATATATTATATATATAGTTACACACGCCCGCTTCATGTTACTATTCATCTCTTGTATTACAAAAGTATTAACGACTTACATTTATATTATTTACATAGTTATTACAAAAGTGATTTTTAATTTTGACCATATGGAGACCAACTTTGGTCACTAACTTTAAATGAATTTAATTTAGCGACCGAAATTGTCACTAACTGTACATGAATTTAATTTAGAGACCAAATTTGTTCAATTAAATTTAATCGAATTTATTTATATTTTATATAATATTTAAATTAGTAATAAAAATTGTTAAACATTAGACTGGGTCCCACATTGACGACCAACGTTGGTCTCTATTTCCCTAAGCGACCATCTTTGGTCGCTAAATTTTGAATTATATTTATTAATATTTATAAAGTTTTGAAATAAATGTATACTTATTAAAATATTATAATTGGGTCCACTTTAGCGACCAAAGGTGGTCGCTATTCTTCTTATCATTCAGTTAACGACCAACTTTGGTCGCAAGTTTTAAATTATTATATATTTATATTTTATAAGTTTTATAAAATGATAATAACAAGTCCAGTTAACAGTTTATCTTTGACCAAGCAAGTATGACAAGTCCAGTTAACAGTTTGACTAAATTTGCATCCAAATAGCGACAAACTTTGGTCGCTAAATTATTTCAAATGTCCTTTTATTATTTTTAGTAGTTTGGCGACCAACTTTAGCCGCCAGTTTTTGATCGTTTTGTTGGACGAGTTCTAGTAGTGTTTGTACATTGAATCATATATCAAATCTTTCTGCTAAATTTGCATCTGAATTTTGTGTAATGTTACGAGAAGGAATAAGGACAACTAACTTTCTTCTCTACGTGGTTTAATTTGCCACAAATTGGCATACACTGAATAATAATTTTGTGGGCATCTTTGGATAAGAAAGGAACAAATCCACATGCTAATGTGCTTCCTACCAATTTTAGGTATTTGGCATGTGTTGCAAACCATTTGACTCCCCAAAGTTTTTAATTAATCAGATGTAACCCCAAACCTAATCATATACTACTATATTCAACCAACTCTATCGGGCCCTTTGATATGTTTATGTACGAGGGATACACAAATGACAAACCATCTTGCTGTTCTCAACATCCTTTTTTTAATGTTTAAGTAAAGACTGTATAAATATATAAAGAAATAAAAGACATAAATGAGAAAGATAAAAGTTTTTTCACGACAACACAATTATACCCTCTCCTACTGAATTCTCAAAACTTTAATGTCTTGTTCAGTTTTCGCAAGAGTTATATTGTTTCAACCTAGAATTAGTGTTTCAATTGATTATTAACATTATATTTTATAAAAACCTAGGGTTTAGATTTTATTTATCATTATTTAACATTTTATAGAATTCTAGGGTTTAGATTGTATTTATCATTATTTACCATTTTATAGAAATCTAGGGTTTAGTGTATGGGTTGAATATTTAGGCAAGACTTTCTTGAGTATTTCTCCTTCAATATTTAGTAAGCAATAAATACTAATTTAACGTCAAAGACTTGATATTAGGGTATAAATTAAACTTTTAGTTTAATGTTGATTAGTTTATAGGTAGATATTTAATATAGACACATGATAGTATATTTGAATTTTCTCTTAAAGTTCAAGACAATGTTAATGTTTAAGGCCTTAAGTGAATCGTTGCGTGGCTCATGTTTGAGTACAACGAGTCGCCAAATTTTAGGATATAAATTGAACTTTTAGTTTAAGTTTAAACTCGTAGGATACGAATATAACTTATAGTTTTTAGTTTTTGTTCTTGTGAATTGAACTTGTAGGATGTAAATTGAACCTTTTAGGATATGAGTTGAATTTTTAGGATATGAATTGAACTATTTAGGTAAGAGTTGAACCTTTAGGATATGAATTGAATTTAAACTCGTAGAATATGAATATAACTTATAGGATATAAATTGAAGCTTTTATGTATGAGTTGAACCGTTAGGATATGACTTGAACTTTTATGGATATTAATTGAAGCTTTTATGTATGAGTTGAACCATTAGGATATAAATTGAACCTTTTAGGTATGAGTTGAAGCTTTTAGGATATAAATTGAACTTTTAGTTTAAGTTTAAAATCGTAGGATATGAATATAACTTTTAGGATATAAATTGAAGATTTTATGTATGACTTGAACCGTTAGGATATGACTTGAACGTTTGTGGATATGAATTGAAGCTTTTATGTATGGGTTGAACCTTTAGGATATAAATTCAACCTTTTAGGTATGAGTTGAAGCTTTTAGGATATAAATTAAACTTTTAGTTTAAGTTTAAACTCATAGGATATGTGTATAACTTTAGGATATAAACTGAAGCTTTTATGTGTGAGTTGAACCGTTAGGATATGACTTGAAATTTTGTGGATATGAAGAAACTTTTATGTATGAGTTGAACCTTTAGGATATAAATTGAACCTTTTAGGTATGAGTTGAAGATTTTAGGATATAAATTGAACTTTTAGTTTAAGTTTAAACTCACAAGATATGGACATAATTTTTAGGATATAAATTGAAGCTTTTATGTATGAGCTGAACCGTTAGGATATGACTTGAACTTTTGTGAATATGAATTGAAGCTTTTATGTATGATTTGAACCTTTTAGGTATGAGTTGAACCTTTAGGATATTAATTGAAATTTTGTTTTATGTTTGGAATTTTAGATTGCGGGAGAATTTTGTAAAAGAGGTTGATGACGTTATTAGACATGCAATGGAACTTCCACCAAGAATAACTAAGATAAAGTAACTGGCAGAATGTGCCTTTAATTGTTATTCTCATTATAGCGATAATGATGATGACAAGGCAATGACATGTGTTTCAAATAGTGATGTTGTAGGTAGGAATTTAATATTTTTTAAGTAGATAAAAGAAGAGCTTATAGAGGAATTCTGTACTTCATTTTTCATGAGGAAAAGAAGATTAATTGAGAGTGACGAGGTTGATGGAGACCGAATGTGTTTCGTTGGTCATGACGGTTCCCATAAAAAGGGGATCATAAGACTGTATGGTGACACAGATTTTTTGAATTTTTTGTACTCGACTTTCTTCCAAGCTTAATAAATACAAGCTTAATGTGATATGGTGATAGTTCGTCGGATTCAAACGACGATTTGACGGACAAAAGTATGGAAATTTTGATCAAAAGAATTAGAGGTAAAATATTTTTCTTTGTTCTGCCTCGAAAAATGTTTTATCTCTAATTTTTTTGATCAAAATTACCATACTTTTGTCAGTCGAATCATTTTCTGAATCCGACGAACTATCACCAATATCACATTAAGCTTGTATTTATTAACCTTGGAAGAAAGTTGAGTACTAAACTTTCTAAAATCTTTGTCATCATAGAGTTTTATGATCCATATTTTATGGGAACTGCCACAACTGATGGAAAACATTCCATCTCATTAACCTTATCGCTATCCATCAAACTTTTTTTTCCTATTGAAACTGAAGTAGAGAATTTCTCTATAACATCTTTTATCTACTTAGAAAATGTCAAATCCTACCTGCGCCATCACTATTTTAAAACACATGTCGCTGGCTTCTCATTTTCATTGTAGCTAATGAGATCAACAATTGATCAAAGACACACCCTCAAGTACTGTATCCAAGTTATTCTCTATATCCAAGTTCTTCCCGAGTAATAGTACCACGAAGAGGTTGATGACATTATTAGACATACAATGAAACTTCCACCAAGAATAACTAAGACACAGTACCTGACAGAATATGCCTTTAATTGTTGTTCTCATTAGCGACAATGATGATGAGAATGAAATGACATGTGTTTCAAATAGTGATGGTGTATATAGGAATTTAATATTTCCTAAGTAGATAAAAGAAGAGCTTATAAAGTAATTATGTACTTCATTTTCCAAGAGGAAAAGAAGTTTAATTGAGCGCGACAAGGCTGATGAAGACGGAATGTGTTCCGTTGGTCATGTCAGTTCCCATAAAATAGGGATCATAAGGCTCTATGATGACAGTGATTATCGGAAGTTTTATTCTAAATTTTCTTTCAAGTCTGATCCAACAAGTTTAATGTGATATTGGTGATATATCTTCGGATTCAGAAAATAATTTGACCGACAAAAGTTTGGAAGTACTCTTAAAAATAATTAAAGGTAAAATATTTTTCAGCATCCTTCTCTACCAACAAAAAATATTTTACCTTTAATTCTTTTTAAGAGCATTTTCATACTTTTGTCTGTCAAATCATTATCTGAATTCGAAGAAATATTACAAATATCACAATAAACTTGTTGGATCAAAATTTGAAGAAAGTTTAGAATAAAACTTCCTATAATCTTTGTCCTCATAGAGTCTTATGATCCCCACTTTATAGGAACTGCTACGACAAAGGAAAAACATTCTGTCTTCATTAACGTTGTCACTATTAATCAAACTTCTTTTCCTCTTGGAAAGTGAAGTAGAGAATTTTTCTATAACCTATTTTATCTACTTATTAAATGTTAAATCCTAGCTACAACATCACTTTCTTGAAACACATGTCGTTTCCTTCTTATTATCATTGTATCTAATGAGATAAACAATTGATCAAAGACACACTCCGTCAAGTACCGTATCCAAATTATTCTCTGTATCAAAGTTCATCCCGAGTAATAGTACCATGATGATAATCACCAAAGTCACCAGAAAAATTTATGATGACAATAAAGCACGAATGAGCTATTCAACAAAACTCGTATTGTCAAGAAGAAGAAATATACTGATTCATAAAGGAGGGTCAAGCCTCGACTACATACATGTAAGTTTTTTACATTTTATTAAATATTTTGATTTGTTTTTATTAAATTGTGAAATACTAATTTAATATAATTTTTCATATAGGTTCAATTCGCTTCACAGCTGACCTGGGGGAATTCATACGCAGTCAACCACCTACTGAACCGAGCGAGGCAATCCAACTTTCAGACGTGGATGCTGAAAAAGCACTCCTTCAGTACTTATTATACTATTGTGTTAGTTTTATTGTGTTAGAACTAATTCACTATTGTGTTGGTTCTATTGTATTAGAACTAATTTACATTGTGTTAGTTATATTGTATTAGAACTAATTTATTATTGTGTTAGTTCAATTGTATTAGAACTAATTTACATTGTGTTAGTTCTATTGTGTTAGAACTAATTTACATACCAATCTACTATTGTGTTAGTTCTCTTTAGTTCGAATGGGCTAGTAATAAGCATTAACTTAGTTTTGTTAGCTTAATGTGTTAGTTCTATTGAACTTTATTCTTTGTTGCTTTTAATTGCTTTTTATTATTGTTGTTGTTGGCATAAAATGCCTATTTAGGAAATTGGTATGATTGACATGTGGTGTAGCTGCCAAAACAGGCAGTTTATGCCAAAATATACACAGAAAAAGCGACCAAAGTTGGTCTTTATTTGGTCGCTTTTCATGTTAAAAAATAATTTTCTGAAGAATACGACCAACTTTGGTCGCTATTTACCCATATTTCTACAAAAAGCGACCAAACTTGATCGCTATTTCATTAAAAAAAAAATCTGGTGATATAGCGACTAACGTTGGTCACTAATTTTTTAAAAATAAATTAAAATCATGTATTTAGGGATCAAAGGTGGTCGCTAGATTAATAAAATAAATAAATAATTGAATAAAAAAGCGACCAACATTGATCTCTAGTTTTCAGATTCTAAAATATAATATTTGCATTGGAGACCAAAGTTGGTCGCTTTTTAATGATTAATAATAAATAAATAAATAATATATTTTTCATTTAGAGACCAACTTTGATCGCCAAATTTATGTTATTAAATTAATAAAGCGACCAAAGTTAGTCTCTATAGTCAATATCCGAAAAAATTGATCCATTTAGCTTAGAGATCATTAATATAGCTACCACGCCCTTTTGGTCGCTTTGTAGCCAAATAGCGACCAACTGTGGTCGCTTTTTGTGGTCTCTTTTTTCCAGAATTCTAGTAGTGAAAAAGTGAATATGTCAGTTTGCCTTGTGAGTAAGAATACGCTAATAGCCTAATAACATCTATTGCTCGCTTTGACCTAACAAGCTGAGGCGCACCTAGGATTTGGAGATACCGGAAGCACCACTATCTTAACATAGTCATGGTGCATACCGATTACTAGCTACAAAATTTGGTATGCGACACTCTTAAAATTTGATGATTATGCTAAGTTGTTGTTCTTAGATTAGCAAGAGTAAATTTGGGAATTTTATAATGAGTGATTTAAGCAAAAGAAATGGAGGATGAAGAGCGAAAAATAAAGAAAGAAGAAGAAAATCTGGTCCAATAACTTTTTAAGGAGTTTAATCAAGAGAAAAAAAAGTGATTGGAGTGAAACAATAAGAAAAGAATCCCAGAAAAGAACGAAATATGGACTGGTAAATCGCTCAAGCAAAAAAGAAAAATAAATATAAGTGCGTTGTTGGAGCTGGGTTTGAACCCAAGTCATCAAATAAAAGCACAGGATTACGGTGCAAAAACAACTAGTGCCCCCACCCAAGCTTTGAATATATATATATATATCCTTTTCAAATTTAATGGGTGCTGGTGACTCCTCCTAACTTGCACGTAGGTCCGCCTCTACTAACATGCCTTACGAAATTTGTCTATGAAATTAAGCTTATGAACCTAAAAGTATGTGTTTCATGTAAACTTGTTTATGCGTTATAAAGTATTTTACTTTTATCTTTATCTTCCCAATATGTCATGTACACTCCTTTAAAACTATGCTATCTTGGAAGTATGTGAGTCTTGCTCTTTGGTTCACACTCAACGGCTCGCCCTTCGTCAACAGTGTCACAATTTGAACTGACCACCATGACCAAGCTACCACCTGGGGTGGATTTGGGTGGACCCCCTTCGCTAACAGATTACCATATATATAATATTAAATTAATATTTATTTAATATATATTAGATATTGCATCCCATTAGTACAAGCTTAAAGCTTAATTTAACAGTTAAGGGGTTTTAAATTTTCCATTAGCACAAATTAATGTATTAGCTTTAATCCAACATCTCGTTAGCATAAGTTTCGACAATAGTTTAACTTCATTTAAATTTATTTTTGATGAACATATTTGACAATACATTTAAATTCAAAAAAATTTGATGAACACATTCACCCATTGCTCAGAATCCTGGATTTGTCACTGGCTACCCCTCATGCCATTTTTGGAGAATGAAATCTGCATACAGTGAAAATCGGTGCTATCCGATTTCGTCCATTGATTGAAAAAGAAATACCGCGCTGAAAGTCCCGGACGTCGAGTCTGAGATCAAAGTTTCTTTCCTAGATCAAGGTCGACATCACAAACCAATGTTAGATGGGGGCATAATTCGAAATGATGCCACTATAATACAGTAACGAAAAGAGCGAGATATCCACAACGGAGCAAAGATCGTGGCATGAATCTTGGATATATATATATATATATATATATATATATATATATATATATATATATATATATATATATATATATATATATATATATATATATATCTGCAGCGGTTAATTAGATGTTAATATAATTTTCAACTATAATTAGAAGTGTACCTTATTTAGTATTCCCCTATTATATAAACAGGGGTCCTATTCTTATCGACATACAACTCTCGAGTTGATCAGATATCGGGGGCACCTCCAATCTTGAAAAGGATGTATTCAAGCATGTTACTGCATATACATACGCAATCAAGGGTAACAATTTAGAAGATGATGAAATCGAATATGTGTTGTTGAAAAAGTTCGGAGAGACCATTTTAAAAGGAGCAATGATTTGGTATTACAACTGCCATCAAATTCCATCGACTCATTTTCTTGTTAGTAGGTTCTTTCATATAGGCACATGTCGGTGCCATAAAGGTCACAACAAGAAATTGGACCTTTTCAAGGTAAGACAAAGGGATCATGAAATGTTGAGGGAGTTGTGTCCCAATTTTAAATGGAGCTCATGGAGTTGCAACCGGTAACAAATAATTGGGTCGTTGTACCTTTCACCCAAGGGTTGAACAAGCAAATTTCGATAGCATCACGATAGTTGAAATAAAATTTGATAGAGTATCCAACTGTAACATAGGCAGATGTGCAAAATCGATAACAATGAAAGATCTGGGCCAAGGAAGACCAATTAGGATCCCCTTCCGATTACTACATCCAAACAAGTCGATAGTTAAATCCTAGAGGGATGTCGATAGGGAGACGAGATCAAAGAAAGAACGATATCAATCGTATACCGCAAATCGAAGGAACATTGGTTCAGGATGCAATTTCACTCGAAATGATTGAAGAAGTGATCGAGGACATAATTCTTGGGGACTTATGAGCAAAAGTGGTTTTGATAAGTATGCCGATCCCATAGAGGCACCTCGGTTATTGAAATATAACTTTATTAATTGCATCGAGCATTGTACCAGCAATTGAAAAGATAAAAAATACTAGGTGGCCCAAACCCATACATATTAATAATTCCCAATGAAATCAAAATTTGTTGTGCAAGTATCATGGCACATGGTCATAGAACTGATGATTGCAGGTAATTAAGGGAGGAGGTAGCCCGTCTATTCAATGAGGTCCGTCTTCGAGAGGTCCTCAATGATCGGGCCAAGAATCATTTGACAAAAAGGGACGCCAACAAGAAAAATGAACACGAGGAACCCCAACATGTAATTCATTTAATTGTCAGAGGGGTCAATATTCCATATTTACCCATATTCAATCGCACTAAGGTATCAATCACTAGGGAAAAACGAACCCGAGATTATGTGCCCGAAGGCTCCTTATCATTCAACGACGAAGAAGCAGAAAGAATTTCTCAGCCTCACAATGATGCTCTGGTAATTTCTATCTTATTAAATAAGTTCAAGTTCAGCGTGTTTTAGTGGATTCAAGTAGCTCGGTGAAAATCATCCGATCGAGGGTCATGGAGCAGCTCGGCCTACAAGATCAAATTGTTCCTGCAGCTCCTGTCTTAAATGACTTCAATATGGCCAGTGAAAAAAAAATCGAGATTATTCTACGGTGAACGTGGCTGGAACCATTCAAGATACCAAGTTCCACATGATCGAGGGCGACAATAGGTACAATGCCCTGCTCGGAAGACCTTGGATCCCGAATATGAAAGCAGTCCCCTCGACTCCCCACCAAATGATGAAATTCCTGACGAAGGACTGTAAACATATCATATGGAAAGTAGTATACTGCAAATGAAATGTTTGAGGTAATGCTGATATTGACATTATCAACCTCGGAAAGGTTGAGCATCAAAGGTAAACAGGAAGTCAAAAACAATCACGACCACCGGACTCGACCAAATCGGAGAGGGATGGGACATAATAAGAAGAGGAGGATTTTCTAACTCCTCGAACTTTTATTGTTCCCGAAGATTCTAACGCCACCATATCAATGGTCGAAGAGTTGGAATAGGTTCTTGATCGAGTACCTGCCCAAACAAAAGGTATAACTCGGAACAAGATTAACCCCCGAACTCAGGAAAAAGCTTATTCAATTTCTTATTGATAACATATATTATTTTTCTTGGTCCCATTTATACATGACAGGGATCCCACCGGAGATAACGACGCATCATCTAAGCCTTGACTATAGGTTCAAACCGGTGAAACAAAAGAGAAGGCCCCGGTCCGAGGTAAAGCATGCATTCATGAAGGAAGATGTAACTAAACTTCTCAAAATAAGGTCCATTCCAAAGGTGAAATATCCTGAATGGCTATCCAATATAGTCGTAGTCCCTAAAAATGGAACAAACTTAGAATTTGCATAGATTATAAAGCTTTAAGAAAGTCATGCCCCAAAGATTCTTTTCCACTAACTAACAACGATCGCATGGTCGATGCCACGGCTGGCCTTGATATCCTTACCTTTCTCGATGCCTATTCCGAGTATAACCAAATTCAAATGAACCCGGAAGACCAGGAAAAGACTTTATTTATCACCATGTATGGAACATATTGTTATAATGTAAAGCCTGTCATGCCCCTTTTTTCCTTGCGAAGTCTGGGTTCCGACATTTCTTTAGGACAACTCATTTTCCTTAGGAATTGGGTATGAAATTTGAAGAGTCGACACCTAACGGATTTAAGGTGCGTTAGGGCACCTAAAGAAAATATTTCATAAACCGGTTTTGCATTATCATAGATTGGATAAAGGCTCAAAATAACCTTAAGGGGAAGGTGTTAGGTACCCCTCGAAGTCCACAATGGTGGATCCCGGCGAAACTCAAATTAGGTGAATTAGTCGTATAAGCAAACAGAGCAATTTAGACAAATAGAAATTACGTTTAAAACAAGGGGATAAAAGGTGTCCTAGGTTTTTAGCCTATAGGATTACTTTTGTGCAATACTTGGTAATTGTCCCCAAGTTGGGGTGCTACGCACAACATTAGCTCACATGTCATCATATCCTTTACTACCTGATTACCCTCCTCTTAATTATTGTTACCTAAGTGCTCTAATAGTATTCAGTATGTGCCTTATGAGTGCATTATCCGTCCCTTACTTGTGGCCATGGAGGTGTTTAGGACCTCTACTTAAAGAAGTTCTAGACTCGCCTATGTTATTTAAAAAGGAGAAAACTAAGCGATAAATAAAAGCCAGATAGGACTATCAAATGAAGATGCAATTAAAGGCTCATATTCACCTCCAAAAATAGACAAACAATTGCATGCCTCAAACAAACAGTTTTAAACACTTTAAAAGTCCTATAGCATGATATCTAAATGAGCACAACATATGCAACCGTTTTATTAAAGCGATGCAGCAAATGCCTAATCAGTTTGCTTTATGATTTTATTATTTCTTGAATCTAGGCAGCCTCAAGCAGCAGGAAAATAAACATTTTAAACCCAGAACTCAAACAACCTACAAGTTTTCCTAAATTATAAGTAGACACGATTATTATAAACCATGTGTCTAGGGTGTAAACCAACTACTGATTTTAGCTGATTTTATCTTACACCCTGCAAGCATGATTTCTTACTGCTGAAGCATGTTGAAATCATATAGGCATGAGTTCTAAGCGTAGAAACTAATTTTAAAAGTAATAAACATGGTATCTAAATGCATGAAATGATTTGAACCTTATAAACATGATATCTAAGTATCGAAACTTATTTTAGACCTTATATGCATGGTGCAGGAACTGATTTAAACCTTATAGGCATGGTATCTAAATGCAGGAACTAATTTAAACTTTGTAGGCATGATATCTAGAATGCAGGACTGATTTTATAACCTTATAGGCATGGTTTCTAGATGCAGGAAATGATTTAAAGCCCTATAGACATGATATACAGGAACTGATTCAAAGCCCTATAGACATGATATCTGAACACAAATAAGTGAACAACATCAACTTATAGGCGTGGTTTCTACCCGTTCCCAATAATATATATATATATATATATATATATATATATATATATATATATATATATATATATATATATATATATATATATATATATATATATATATATATATATATATATATATATATATATATATATATATATATATATATATATATATATATATATATATATATATATATATATATATATTACAAACCAAATATAAATAAATTACAAAATGAGATCACTATACTATAGGGAGCCTGGATAGACCCAAAAGTAAAACCTGGAAGCTAGGCCTTCAATCAAGTCTTAACATGCCAATATTCTCATAGTATGCCCCATGGTATTCTAGTTTGTCAAAGTTCACAAGGACCTCAGGGACCCCGGGCAATGCTCACACCAGAAAACTTTTAAAGAAACATTTTGTGAGCAAATTTTGGAGAGCCAACCCCAGTGTGTCAAAGTTCAGAGCAGTCTCATGGACTCCTAGGCAATGCTCACACTGGAGGGGCAGGACCCTAGATGTTCTAAGAGTAGGAGTTGAAAACAGGAGACAGTTTTAAGAAAATAGTTTTGGGATTTTCAGGAGGTAAGGAGCAAACATAGTCATTCAACACTTAGAAAAAGTTTTAGCAATCCAACAGTAGACAGAAACAGGATCACCTCAAGCAAACCTTCAACATAGTTGATTAGTTATTACTAGGTAGGTAGATGGACATGCATTAAACAGAGAAATGGCATGATGGGACTATATTACCAATCAAACAATCATATATGAAGGGCAGCAGGGGTTGGAAGCATTATTAATCAGAAGTCTGTTAGGGGTGAACACTTAAAATAGGATAGAAAGAACATGCTAGTTGAGAAATAAGTAGGCATAGGTCTAATTTACATATAAGCAAAGATGTTGTAGACATGTTGAAAGCAGGAAGCACGTAGGTTTAGTTAAAACAGAAGTAAAAATAATGAAAGTCGGAAACACATAGGTTTAATTAAACAAAAGTAGACATGCTGATAACAGGAAATACATACGTTTAATTAAACAGAAGTACACATGCTGATTATAAGAAATACATAGGTTTAATTAAATAAGAAATAACATGCTTATTATAAGGAGAACACAGATTTGATCACATAGAAGTTTGAACTGATAGAAGAAGTGTCGCATACCAGTTAAGAGATAGCAATAGAAGAGTGAAGCAAACAGGGTCTAAAGGTCTAGCCTGACTTCCAGCCGGCAAGATAGTGCAACAAACAAAGAGTGAAAAGATTGTGATGAAGGATAAGAGCAAAAATTTTGAATGTCTTTCTATGTCTAGGTGCGTGTGTGTTAAAAACAAGAGTGAGGTTTATATAGCATTGAGTAGACTTAAGTAAATATGGTAAAAAGGTTAAAAGTTTACAATTTTACAAGTAAGGCAAAGGGAACAATTAGTCAATTAACTAGGCTTGACAAGGCCAATCAATAGGCAAAAATCATGGGAATATATCAAAAAATAACTCGGAATTAAGGTCCAAATAAGGTAAGTGGTAAGTCTGATAGTCAATTAGAGTCAGAACATCAAAATTTTGGCAAGTAACAGGGCCATTAGTCACACAAATAAGGTAGCACAAGTAAATTAGAGACCAATTTGCGGTTGGTAAGGCAGTCAGCCCATAAGTTAATCTTAATAGGAACACTTAAGGAAAGTAGTACAATTAGGAGTCCCACAACAAGGAAAGTAGACAAAAATCACCGGAGGTAATCACCTCAGTAAACAAAGCAAATTTTAAACCCTAGACAATTTAGGTAATCAAGCAATTACTTAACAATAACGGGAAAATTTGAAGTGAGCAATGAAATAATCAAACACACTAAAAACGGGAACATGGACATGAAAGAATCAGTGGAATATAATCAGACACAAAAGAATTTTTAGAAAAGTTCCATAGAAGCAGACGAAGTGAAACCCTAGTTTAGATCTATAAGGACATGGACATATTCAAAGCGCAAGAGATGAGGGTATTGAGAAAAGGGGTCTTGATGAACAACAAGTGAGTTCATAATAAAGTGAAGAGCTTAAGTCAATTTTGAGTTGAACCACTTCGAGGTTACCTCAGAAAATTGCAAGAATCAAACAACCAGTAGAGATAATATGTTAGATAGGGTAGCAAAACACCAAATAACCCCATGTCTAGTCGGGGATCGAAGGGGTCTGGGAATTTAGGGGGGACGACGCTAGGGTTAGGGATGGTTTCATAGAGAACGATGAAGAAGACGGGTTCAAGGGCGGCGGGGTTGGAGCAATGACTAGGGTTAGAGGGTCTTTGGGATTAAAAAAGGAAAGGAATAATATGGACCGTTGATCTTAGAGATCAATAGCCATGATTGGTTCCGGATTGGGGAGGGTTGGATTTAATTGGGATATTTTCTAATTTGAATTGGGCTTGGGGGGGGGGGGGGAGGGGGGGTCCGAATTTAAACTTAATAAAAAGATTATTTGTTAAATACCCAATTAATTAATCAAATAATTTGTAAAAAATAATTAATTAAATGATAAAAATAGTTTTATGCTAGTAGTTAATTTAAAATAATTACTTATTATTATAAAAATATAAAAGGTTATTTTCTATATAGATAATATAATTATGCATATGTATGTGCTATTATTGCAAAATATGCATTTATAGCCTTAAAATATAAATGTAATTGTAGAAAATACAATTAAAATATTTAATTACTTATATGACCATGAATAATGAATTTAGATGATTAAGTTATCATAAAGTAATATTAGGGATATCTATTAAATATTTTTATAATTAAAAATTCAAAAATAAATTGATTTAAGATCTTTAAAAATTATTAAAAAAATTGTAAACACACTTTCGCATGTTTGTAAATGTAAGTATAAAATTTTGAAAGTGTGTATGCATATATAAAAACATATGAGGGAAAGCTTGGGTATCAATAATTGTCTCTCTTTACCCGGGAAGGATGACAGAGTTTTTGGGTAAAGAAATAATTACCGATTTTGATCGAATTTTTTAAAAAAGATGCCCCAATACTGGTCTCTGAGTTACCTACATATCCCTGGTTTACAGGAATCAGGCATTTGTAATTCTGGACCCAACAGTGAATGAAGCTGATGGAGTTATTATAAGAATAGTAGCAAGTTTCATCAAAAGGTTATTTTGTGAAGGGTGATGTCGGATGGAGTTATGATTATGAGTCAAGAGTGTAACGTATGGATTATAGGACAGATATCTGAATGGTCACGAAGTAAGCTGGGTAATTGATGGGAATCAGTTATAATTGCAAAGGAAAAATGGTATGAGCTAAAAATCGGAGCGAAGGTTGCTCCTGTTTGAAGAACGGTTACCTCCTGAATTACTACAAATCTTAAAATACGATTCATGCAAGTATATGGATTATTATGAGAATTTAAATGTGATGCAAATTTCCTTTGGAACATCAAAGATTGTCTTTGGACAGTGCAGATAACGTCCTTAGACTATGATGTATTGGGCCATGAATTATAAGATAGGAGATTCGCAAGCCATAAAGTGATGTTTGCAAGACATGAGAATGGTGCCTCTGAATCATGACGCCAGTGAATAATAATGTGCAGTATTGAGAGATCCTCGGGCCATGACAAGGTGCCTTCAGGCTGTGAGGATGATGCCTTCGGACTATGATTCCTTTGGACAAATTGGAGATACATCAGTCCATGAAATGTAGAGACATGATACCAAAGGTGACAACAAGAAAGAGCTTAGACTTGCGCAGAGTCTTAATGCAGAGTTTATCCCTGAGGAAAGAAGGTAATGTAAAGTCTAGAATAAAGCAACAGTTATGCGGAGGGTGACCAAGCATAATCTCTCGAGAAGGAAATGCTTAGCCTTATGAACATATGGATGCAGGGCTTAGCGTCATACAAGATTGGAGACAGGGCTTAGGCTCATGTGAGGAGAAGGCAATGCTTAGCCTTATGTAAATATGGAGGCATGGATTAGCCTCATGCAATATTGGAGATAGGGCTTAGGCTCATGCGAGGAGAAGGCAACGCTTAGCCTTATGCAAATATATAGACAGACTTAGCCTCGTGCATGATTTGAGAAAGGGCTTAGTCTCACGCAAAGAAAAGGCAATGCTTAGCCTTGTAAAATGCGGGGGATGGGCTTAGCCTCGTGCAAGACTTGAGATAGGGCTTAGTCTTTTGAAAATAGAAGGCAGTCCTTAGCTTTATGCAAATGTGGAGGTAGGCCTTAGCCTCATGCAAGATTTGAGACAGAGCTTAGTCTTATGCAAAGAGAAGGTACTGCTTAGCCTTATGCAAATATGGAGGTAAGGCTTAACCTCATACAAGATTCGAGACAGAGCTTAGTCTCATGCAAAAAGAAGGCAGTGCTTAGCCGTATGCAAATTCTGAGACAGAGCTTAGTCTCATGCAAAAAGAAGGCAGTGCTTAGCCTTATGCAAATTCTGAGCCAGGTCTTAGCCTCATGCAAGATTCAAGACAGAGCTTAGTCTCATGCAAAGAGAAGCTAGTGCTTGGCCTTATGCAAATGTGGAGGCAGTGCTTAGCCTCATGCAAGATTTGAGACCGAGCTTAGTCTCATGTAATGAGATGGCAGTGCTTCGCCTTATGCCGTGAACAAGTAGCAAATAGGTGTAAAATGTTTCTTAGCTGGAGATATATTTGAATCTGGTGACTTTATTGATAGTGACTTTGATATGTGTATCTTTGCAAATACTTTTGTTATGTTCACCACACCTGAATCTAAAGAAAAATTATAAGAATGTAAGGGGGGGTGTTTCATTCCTTTGTCTGCTGTCTTTGCTTTGCTGCGTTCTGTAGGACCCGTTTGAGTTGCCCTAAGTAACATAGTGCTATTTTACGAAACATAGTGAAACAAATAATTTAGATGAATTAATGACTGTAACACATTTCAGAGACATTGCAAATTTCTTATGTTAGAATTTTTGAGGGCCATCATCAAAATTCTGGCCCATTTTGTTAAATGATCCTCTGGTCGTTTTGTGCGCGACGAAATAGGCTGACCTTCTCTGAAATATTAACAATCCTTCTCAAAATTCTGTCTTAGTTACTTAACTGATTTCTGATTTTTCGGTGTATGATGGTGTTGGCTGCACTTGCTCTAGAATTTTGAGGGTCGTCCTCAAAATTCTTCCCTAGTTTCTGGTGCTGGGGGACATGAAGATTTTACTAAGATATGACCGAACCCACAGGGCTACCTACGTATCCCCTCTTAAATGGGAATCATGTCAAGCGTAGTTCAGTTATATCATATGAAGGAATGTATACAATCTAAATATAGTATCTCTTGACTGCGTCTGAATTGATTGGTTCCAACCAACTTCTCCATCCATTTCTGCAAGTAGAAGTGCTCATACTGTTAGCACCCGATGAACAATGTAAGGACCTTGACAGTTGGGAGAGAATTTTCCTTTGGCTTCATCTTGATGCCGGAAGATCTTCTTCAACACTAACTATCCTAGTATTGTCTTGGGTTGACCTTTTAGTTGAAAGCTCTGGACATTTTGTTCTGATCAAGCTTACCGTGACATACTGGGTTTATCTCTTACCATCTATTAGGGCAGTTGCTCATAGTGGCTCCTTATCCATTTTGTATTGCTGAGTTCGGCTTCCTGTATGATCCTTAAAGAGGGAATTTCTGCCTCGGCTGGAATGATGCTTTGGTACTATTAACCAGTAAATAGGGGGTTGCCCCGGTTGATATGCGCACCATAGTGCGGTACCCCAACGGGGAAAATGGTATCTTCTCGTTCCATTGTTTGTAGTTTTCTACTATCGCCCTTATAATCTTCTTGATGTTCTTGTTAACAGCTTCCACAGCTCCATTAATTCGAGGTCTGTATGTTGTACTGTTCTTGTGCTTGATTTTGAAGGTTTCACACACGGGTTACATTAGATCACTATTGAGATTGTGGTATTATTAGTGATAATGCACTCGGGAACCCCGAATAGGCAAATAATATGATTTTTGACAAAATATGTGACGACTTTCTTGGTTAGAGGTTTGTAGGATGCAGCCTCTACCCATTATGTGAATTAGTCAATGGCTAGTAAAATGAACCTATGCCTGTTTGAAACAATAGGCTCGATCGTACGATGAAATCGATTCCCTAGGAGGCAAAAAGCCAAGGGGCACTTGTTGCATTGAGCTCTTTTGTTGGTACCTTTATCATGCATACATGTACTTGGCACTGGTGGCATTTATGTACATACCAGATGCAATCCATTTCCATGGTCATCCAAAAGTATCCAGCTCTATGTATTTTCTTGGCTAGAATGTTCATATGTGGTCCACAAGCTCCAACATATATCTCCTCGATCAATCTACAAGACTTCTTTACGTCAACACACCTTAACAGCCCGAGATCAGGAGTTCTTCTATGTAGGTTCGCTTTGGAAAAGGTGATTGGACAGCCTCCACAGAGTGCATTTCTGAATATGGTTTTCTTGCTCTGGATATTTTCCTCTCACCAAATATTCTTTGATGTTGTGGAACCAAGGTTTTCCATCTGTTCTTCTTTAACATGAGCACAGTAAGCTGACTGGTTATGGAATTTTACCATGATAGGATTGATGAAATCCATGTCTGATGTTATATCATTGATGATAAGGTGGCCAGTGCGTCTACGAACTCATTTTGAATTCCGGGAACATGTTTGAATTCTATTTTTGTGAATCTCTTCATTAGTTCCTACACATGATACAAGTATGGCAAAATCTTGTTGTTCTTCCTGACCCATTCTCCTTGAACCTGATCTACCAGAAGATCTGAATCGCCGATTACCAACAACTCTTATATATTCATATCGATGTCCATATTGAACCCCATGATTCAATATTCGTATCCTGCCATGTTATTGGTGCATGGAAACCTAAGCTTCGCGGATACGTGGTAATGTTGGCCTATTTCTAATATCACAACTGCTCCGATTCCCACTCCTTTGAAGTATGCATTTCCATCGAAGAACATTCTCCAACCGTCGTAAGCTTCAGTAATGTCCTCTCCTATGAATGATACTTCTTCGTCAGGAAAATACATTTTTAGTGGTTTGTATTCTCTTCCCACAGAATTTTTAGCAAGATGGTCTATCAATTCTTGCCCTTTGTCTGCCTTCTAAGTTACATAGATTAGGTCGAACTCACTTAACAATATCTACCATTTAGCTAACATTTCGGTTGGCATGGGCTTCTGAAAGATGTACTTCAGAGGGTCCATCTTGGATATGAGGTATGTGATATAGGCACAACAGTAATGCCTCAATTTTTTAGCTTTCTATGTTAAAGCAGATCAAGTGTATTCCAGCAGGGAGTATCGTGCTTCATAAGGTATGAATTTTTTACTCAAGTAGTATATGTCTTTCTCCTTTCTTCATGTCTTGTCATGTTATCCCACAACAGATCCAAAAGATCCATCTAATATAGATAGATAGAGAAGCAAAAGGTCTCCCAGGTTCTGGCGGGACTAGGACTGGTGGTGTGCACATGTATTCCTTGATTTTGTCAAAAGCCTTCAGACAATCTTCGGTCCAACTCGTTTCAGCATCTTTCCTCAACATTTTGAAGATGGGTTTACATATAACTACGGACTGTGCTATGAAGCGGCTGATGTAGTTAAGGGATCCTAGGAAGCTCATAATGTACTTCTTGCTCTTTGGTGGTGGTAACTCTTGGATAGCCTTAACTTTGGATGGATCTAAATCGATTCCTCGACGGCTAACAATGAATCCAAGCAACTTTCCTATGGGACCTCTGAACACATTTTGCAAGGTTCAATATTAGATTGTACCTCCTTAACCTGTCAAAGAACTTTCTCAAGTCTTCTGTATGATCTGCATGCCTCTTGGACTTTATGATGACGTCATCAATATACACCTCTATTTCCATATGTATCATATCATGGAAGATGGTTGTCATGGCTCTCATGTAAGTAGCCCAAGCATTCTTTAGACCAAATGTCATCATCTTATAGCAATATACTCCATACGGTGTAATGAAATATTTTTTTCTTATGTCTTCTTCATCCATCCAGAACTGGTAATAACCTGTGAAGCAATCCACAAAGGATTGAGTTCATGCTTGGCATAATTGTTGATCAGGATGTGTATATTTGGCAGTGAAAAATTGTCCTTGGGACTTGCTTTGTTTAAATCTCGATAGTCAACACACCCCCTGACTTTTTCATCTTTCTTCGAAACTGGTACAATCTTGGCTAGCCAGGTTGGGTACTCAACTACCAGGAGGACTTTAGCTTTGATTTGCTTAGTGAATTCTTCCTTGATTTTCAGACTCATATTTGGTTTGAACTTTTTGAATTTCTGCTTTACTGGCGGACACATTGGATTGTTGGCAGTAAGAGTAAGTGTGACTATGGGTTTAAAGACATCGCCTTCCCGAATAAGCTCGATTGACCCCTCAGGATATCATTCTTCATCCGACTCTATCACATTAACCCTATCACCCGATGATCTTGGAGAGGATTGTTGGATGTTGGGCGTAGCTTCCTTTGATTGTATGACCTTATTATTGATCAATGTCTGGATTTTATCTTTCAATGTTCGTCACTCGTAAATGGTGTGCCCCTTCATAACAAAATGATATGCACAAGTTTTATTTGGGTTGAACTATAAAGATGTGTTCTACATTGTCACAGCAGGAATAAGGGTGACATAATCAGCGGCCTTCAATCTTACTTACAGCGGTCGATGGGTTCAGCAATAGCGGTATAATGTATGGATGGTTTGTGATCAAATCTAGGTCTAGGTATCTTGTAATTTAATGCCCTCATCCCCTTGATCAAAGTTAGGTCTAGGTATCTTTTAATTTAACGCCCTCATCCCCTATTAACTGTTTTCCCTAAGTTTATTTCTACTACTTTGATTTGCTGGGATGTTCAGTTTTGAGTTTTGGAGAATTTTGGGACACTTAGACCCTAAATAAGGGCATAAGTGTTGGAAAATTACCGTAGTCAGAACGATGTGAAGACGACCTCGGAAAAGAAATCTGATGGTTCTGTTAGCTCCATTGGGTTATTTTGTGGTTGGGAGCATATTCGGATCGTGTTTTAGAGGTCCGTAGCAGTTGAAGTAGTTTTGTTATTTAATTTTGGATGTGTGTGCAAAGTTTTAGGTCTTTCGGACGATGTTTGGTAGACCTTTTGATTAAAAATGTGTTTTTAGAGTTATTGGATTTTTTAAGCTTGAATTCGATGAAGACTAGGTGTTTTTATGTTGTATATGGCGTTTCGAAGGTTGGAAAATGTTTGAATAATATTATGGTATATGTTCGTAGGTTCAGTTGAGGTACCGGGGTCCTCAGGTGTGTTTCGGATGCTCAACGGGTCATTTTTGGAACTTGTTGAATTGTTGAACTGCTGGTATCTGGTTTTTCTCTACGCGATCACAACCTTCCTTTCGCGTTCGTGTAGTGTAATTCCGGAGGGGGCCCAATTTCTACTTCATGATCGTATTACTTGACTCGTGATCATAGAGTATTGCCCTTTCCTTCTTTACGTTCGCATTCTCTTTCTCGCTTTTGCATAGCAGAAACTGAGCCGGTAGCTCAGTGGCCATTTTCCTCTTTGTGTTCGCATGGATTGGACTGCGAACGCGTATGCTGCATTTCTCCTCTTCTGTGATCGCGTGCTTGTGTTAGAATTTGCATAGGCTATTCTAGGTCCCTTCATTTTTCTTCTTCGTGATCGCAATGAACAAATTTCAGGGCAGATAAATTTAAAACCCAAAATCAAGGGTTTAGACTATATCTCATATTTTGGATTTGGGAGCTCAGGAGATCACGATTCTTGAGGGAATTTTCCCCCAGGTGACTTGGGTAAGTGATTCTTACTCGGTTAAGATTAATTTCCATGAATCTTCACTTAAATTCATCCTTTAATTTCGTAAATTTTGGTAGAAATTTGGGAAAAATTAGATAAACTTCATAGGCCGAATTATTGGGTTTGATTGGGTTTTTAACATCCGATTTGATAGATTCTTATATGTATAGACTCGTGTGAGTGTAAGGATTCTGAAAATATAAATTTTACCTGATTCCGAGATATGGGTCCGAAGGGCATTTTGGTTATTTTACATAATTTCACGTATTAGCTTAGAATTTAATTGTAAAATCAGCTTCTGAAAGTATTATTTACATTATGAATTGGAATTGAATATATTTGGGCTATTTGGAGTTGGATACTCGTGGCAAGAACATGGTTTCTAATTGTTTTTGAGCTGGTTTGAGGTAAGTGGCTTGTCTAACCTTGTGTGGGGGACCTTCCCCTTAGGATATGATATTTGATAGTTGAAATGCCTTGTACGTGAGGTAACGATTGTGTACTTGAGCTAATTGTTGAAAATCCGATTTTGCTTTAAGTATTTTAACTGAGTTCCTTCCTTACCTATTTTATCATATTTGCAAACTTAGCCTTTGTTAGTTTCGAAAAGCATGCTTAGTGCACTTATTTGCCTATTTACTTAAACTGCCTTAATTGCATTACGTGAAGCATGTTAGGCTAGAATCAACAGTTTACTTATACGAACTTGGCATTTACTTTGATATTCTTGATATACTGTTGTGTGTTTTATTTGGGACTACGGGATGACATCCCGGGAGATCTACTACACGTACTATGATCTGGACTGAGGTGCGGGTGTATTTGATTTGGGACTACAGGATGACATCCTAGGATATCCACTACACGTACTATGATCTGGACTGAGGTGTGGGATACAAAGAGATCCCTGGCACGAGTGTTGAGGATACCAAGAGACCCCTGGTATATGTATTGAGGATACCAAGAGATCCTCGGGATACCAAGAGATCCCCGGTGTATATATTGAGGATACCAAGGGATCATCGGTATACCAAGAGATCCCTGGTTATTATTCTTGTTGTGAGTGGTATTTCCTTGTGCTCTGGCTTTATTTCTGTTTTCGTTATTGTATTCTTATTATCATGTATAGACTCTCATTGTAGATGTTCCATTGTACTGTTTAATTTATCCTATCATTTTATTATTATTTACCTCAGTAGGGGCCCTGACCTTCCTCGTCACTATCCAACCGAGGTTAGGCTTGGAACTTACTGAGTACCGTTGTGGTGTACTCATGTCCTTTCTGTGCATGTTTTTCATGTGCATATCCAGGTACCTCTGCACATGCTTACCATCCTTGAGGTAGGGAGAGCTTTGGAGACTTTGAGGTACATCTGTCGCGTGCGAAAACCATGAGTCTCCATGTTTATTCTATGTTGTAGCGCAAACGCTTCTATCATTCTACTGATGTAGACATTCCGGAGTTAGAGCATTTTACTATATTTCTTTCAGCTTGTGTACCCGTGAGTTTCCGAGTTTTGGGTTAGTGATTTAGAAGTTTGAGATACTGTGTTGTTTATGCCGAGCTGCATTTTATATACTGTTCTTTGTTTAGTTATTCTTGGTTTAGACTTATTTTTTGCAAGTTTCTATTTATTTTCTACATTATATAGGCTTACATAGTCGTAGAGACTAGGTTCCGTTACGACAGTTCACGGAGGGAGAACATGAGTTGTGACAATTAAGCTTGATAGGACCAATCAATAGGCAAAAATTATGGGATTATATCCAAAAATAACTCAAAATTGAGATCTATATAAGGTAAGTAGTAAGTGTGATAGCCAATTAGAGTCAAAACACCAAAATCCGACAAGTAATAGGGTAATTAGTCACACAAATAAGGAAACACAAGTAAATTAGAGACCAATTTGGGGTTGGTAAGGCAGTCAACCCATAAATTTAGCTTAATAGGAACAACTAAGGCAAGTAGTACAATTACGAGTCCCAGAACAAGGAAAGTAGACAAAAATCACCGGAAGTAATCACCTCATTAAACAAAGAAAATTTCAAAACCCTAGGCAATTTAGGCAATCAATCAACTACATAAGAATAACGGGCAAATATTAAAGCGAGCAATGAAATAATCAAACAAACTAAAAACCGGAAGACAATCATGAAAGAATCAGTGGAAAAGATAATCAAACACATAAGAATTTTTAGAAAAGTTTCGCAGAAACAGATTAAGTGAAACCCTAGTTTAGAGGAATATTAAAATCAGTCAATGATTGGAGAATAGGAGTTTTTAAGAAAACTACCGTACAAACTCAAAACCGTTTGAGATCTGCAAGGATTTGGACAAATTCAAAGTGCAAGAGATGAGGGTTTTGAGAAAGGGGACAAGAAGAGGGAAAAATTCAACCATAGCCACAAAGACAATAATACTCACAAACATTGATGAACGACAAGCGAGTTCATAAAACAACAAAGATCCTATGTCAATTGTGAGTCGAATCTCTTCGAGGTTCCCTCAAAATTGCATGATCGAACAATCGATAGAGGTAATAGGTTAGATAGGGTAGCAAAATACTAAATGACGCCATATTTAGTCAGGGATCGAAGGGGTTTGGGAGATTTAGGGGTGATGGCGCTAGGTTTAGAGATGGTTTCAGAGAGAACGGAGAATAAGAGGGATTCAAGGGCGGTTAAGTTGGAGAAATGACTAGGGTTAGGGGGTTTTGGGGATTTAAAAAGGAAAGGGGTAATGTAGACTGTTGATCTCAAAGATCAACGACCACAATTGGTTCCGGGTTGAATTTTATTTGGCTAAGTTTTAATTTGAATTGGGCTTTTCGGGGGGAGGGGTCCTATTTAACTTAATAAAAGTGTTATTTGTTAAATACCTAATTAATTAATAATATAATTTGTAAAAATAGCTAATTAATCGATAAAAATAATTTTCATGTCTGAAGATAATTTAAAAGAATTACTTAATATTATAAAAATATAAAAAGTTATTTTCTGTATAGATAATGTAATTATGCATGTGTATGGGCTATAATTGAAAAATATGCAATTATAGTCTTAAAAATATAATTGTAACTGTGGAAAATCCAATTAAAATATCTGAAAATTTATATGAGCATAAATGATGAATTTATATATTTAAATTATTGTAAAATAATATGAGGGATAAATATTGGATATTTATATAATTAAAAATATAGAAATAAATTACTTTAAGGTATTTAAAAATAATAGAAAAATTGAAAAAATATTTGTGCATGTTTGTAAATGCGCGTACAATATTTTGAAAGTGTGTTTGCATATATAAAAATGTATGAGGGAAAAATTGGGTATCAACAAAGCTTTCGGGCTATAAATTACTAGAGTTACTTGCCAACGCATAGTAAATAAAATGTTCGAAGAACAAATAGGTAAGTCAATGGAAGTTTATACCATACTAGTTAAGTTCATGCATGCAGATGACCGTTTGGCTCATTTGCAGGAAACATTTCGAGATTTTGAGGAAATATAACATGAAGCTCAACCCCGAAAAATGTGCTTTCGGGGTCGGTTCGGAAAAATTCGTGGACTTCATGGTGTCGAATAGTAGGATTGAGATCAACCCCAACAAAATCAAGTCCATAGAAGACATCACCATCGTGGAAAATGTAAAAGTTGTGCGAAGGCTAACCTGACGGATAGCTTCTTTAGGTCGATTCATCTCGAGGTTGTCGGATCGAAGCCATAAATTTTTCTATCTACTCAAAAAGAAGAATGGTTTTGACTAGACCACGGATTGCCGAGAGGCATTAGAGGAATTAAAGCGATACATGCCAATCCCTTAATTGCTTCACACTCCAAAGGCAGATGAGAAACTTTACTTGTACTTGGTAGTATCAAAAATCGCGGTAAGTAGTGTCCTGGTTCGAGAAGAGAAAGGTACACAATTTCCTGTTCATTATGTTAGTTGAACCTTATGAGAAGCAGAAACTAGATATCCACACATACAGAAATTGGCACTTGCACTAATAAGTGCTTCTAGAAAGTTAAAACAATAGTTTCAATGTCACTCCATATTCATGTTAACCACTTACCCACTTCATAATAGTTTGCATACGTTCGAACTATCGGGCCGATTGGCCAAATGGGCTGTCAAACCCAGTGGGTATGATATCGAGTATCTACCCAAAAAGGCCATCAAGTCTCAAATTCTAGCGGACTTTGCGGCCGATTTTACACTAACCCTCATACCCAATGTTTAAAAGGAACTCTTATTAACATCGGGCACATCATTGGGGGTTTGAACCCTTTTTACTAATGGTGCTTCGAATGTGAATGGGTTTTGGCTAGGCAACATTTTGAAGCCGCCCACGAGTGGCACTATTAGGCAGTCTATCAAAACTTGTAGGTTGACCAACAATGAGGCCAAGCAAGAGGGCATGATTGCAAGTATCGAGCTAGCTAAAAGCTTGGGAGCAGAATTCATTGAAGCAAAGTGTGACTCTTTACTGGTGGTAAACCAATTAAACAAAACCTTCAAAATCTGGGAGAATGAATACAAAGGTATTTGGACAAGTTGTAGGTAACTTTGCACTGTTTCATGGAATGGACTTTACAGCATGTACCTCAAGAGAAAAATAGTGAGGGGCCGTTGCAATTTCAAATTTGGGATCATCGGTCGAAGAATACAAGATCAGCTCGGGGACTATCGTTCAACTTTCGAGATCGGTGATCGAGGAAGGTCATGCTGAGGTAAACTCTACAAGCTTAACCTCGTATTGGAGGAATAAATACATTGAATACTTGATGAACGGAAAGCTCCCGACCCTAAAGAGTCTAGGGCCTTAGGAACCAAAGCTCCTCGATTCACATTGGCTGAAGATGGAATACTATACAGAAGGACATTCAATGGACCACTGGCAGTATGTTTAGGACCATGAGACATCGATTATCTTTTACGAGAGGTAAATAAAGGCACTTTTGGAAACCACTCCGGTGTCATTGATCCACAAAATCATTAGGGCAGGATACTACTTGGATAGGTTGAAGCATAAGCATTCGAGAAAGCAAGACAGAAAGAGGTTACAAACTTTATCTGGGATCACATCGTATGTCGATTTTGGATACTCATTGAAATAGTATGTGATAATGGAAGATAATATCTCGGCAACAAAGTAACGAAATTCCTCGAGGACCACAAAATAAAAAGGATATTATCAACTCTGTAACACCTTAGAGGGAACAGGAATTCTGAATCCTTGGTGTCATCGAAAAGGGATCTTACAAACATGGCACAATAGAGGACAAACAATTGCCAAATAATTGGAATATATCTCTCCCAAATGGTATTATTGCTAAGGTATGAATTTCCCCCTTTCCCTTTGTATTTGATACAAATTTATTGCAGGTGTTCGACTGAAGTCGTCGAGAAAATTTCAACACGAGGACCTTAGGTTTTAAAGCACGTGTTGCACTTTTTTTCCTTTAGATCAGTTTTTATCTCAAATAGGTTTTTCTGGTGAAGTTTTATCGATGGAATAACTATGTGCTACCTGAGATAAATCCAACGGTATCCAAGGCTTCTTTACAATCAACCTTGAATACGGGAGCCATCGCCCTCGAATGTTATATTTTAGAGGAAAGTACTTCATGTCAAACGGTCTTTATAGAGAAATATTTGTAATAGGCCAAATGGTCGAATGAATTGTGTCCATATAGATTAGTCAAGCCGTGATGGAAAAACATGTACGTATGTATTAATCATTCCAAGAAGAATTCTTTTATATCAAACATCTTGTGTCTCCAAGAAACTTTTCTACTATACGAGCTTCATACTTATGATTTTGTGAGAAATGGCACAAGGGCCAAGCACAAATAAACCTTGAACACTCTGGACTATCATTGACGATTTACATATTCAAGCTATCTAAACTCAAATTCATAAGACATTAAAGAAATACCCCTTGATCTATGGGCCAAGGCGGTTATTCTCAGGGACTAACACTTCGAACAAGTTTGAAGTGTTATTGGGAAAGAATCCCAAGAGGAATAACCAAAGGCTAAGGCAAAATTAATGCAGCTCGGAGAAGTCCAAATCTTGCGATAAACATAGGCCTTCAAATTCTTAGAAAAACAAGTTAAAAAAGGCTACCCTAGGCAAATAATCAAAAGGGCTTCGATGAAATCAGCCCTCGAAAAACCTAAAGAGGTATCAATTTATATTAACACAAACGTGCTAAGGCACAAAAAGCAGAGGGGTTTCAATTGATATCGAACTCTCAAAAACCCAATGGGTAATGAAGAAATTTTTACTAGGTATTTTAAGCAGATAGAGGGGAATAATAACTATCTTTTTAGGCCATATCGGCCCAATCTAAAGAACCTAAGGGCCAATACACTTAGAGTTTGAGATCTTATTCTAGCTCTATACGAACCTAAGGGTTCGACTATTCCGAACCCAAATGAAAACTGACTGGACTATGGCTCGGGGACTCATCATTATTCGACACAAACCTTACAGGGCCTATACTTCAAGTTCGAACCTTATTCGAACTCGACTGTGGTGGCTTCGAGTAAGACACCCAAAATTAAAACCTCGGACTCACTGTTCAAAGCATAAGATTGTGCTAAAGGTTTTACAAGGCAAAAACGTGTTTGTAGATAAAATTTGAGAAGGAAATTAAAAGGAAACATTTCTTTACATATGGATAAAAATATGTAAAAGGGACCGATGGGGGTCTTACAAAAAAGAAAAGAAAATATAAAATCCTAACTATGCTCGAGGCTGGTTTCTCCCTCAGGGGAAGCTTCTCCTTGGGGCCCTTCATCGTTATCTGACCTTCCTTAGCTACATGCATAATCATCTTCATCATTGGAAGAGACAAGAAGCTTAGAAATTGCTTCAAGCGCCTTAGCTTGGGCTTTGGAGAGGTCAAAACCTCGAGCGTAGATTTCCTCGATGGTCTCCCTCTAGGATTGGCACTTTGCCAAGTCATTGCTCCATCGCTCTCGATCAGAAGCCTCCCTTAGATATGTTAGAGCAGCTTCAGCATTGGCCAGGTACATGGATATGGACCTTTCAGTCGTGATCTTCGTCTTCTTGACCTCCGCCTTAGCCTCGGCAAACTCGACTTCAAGCTCCTCGATCCTTTATCCTGGGCTGAGCTCGTCTCCTTAATGCTCTGAAGGAGAACCTCAGCCGATGATAATTTGACCAAGGGTAGCCTCTTTCTCCACATCAAGGCGGCCATGGTCTCCTTCCACCTATCATAGTCATCTTTGATTTGATCGACTTCCCCTCGGAGCAGCTTGATCCTTCCCATCTTTTGCAGCAACTGAGATATTGAAGTATTAGCCTCCACAATTGGGTCGAGACTGTACACTTTCAAAAAGATAGTTACCTGCTCATCTAGCTAGGCCTCTATCTTATGAGTCTTGGCCAAATCCATTCGAAGGCCTTTAGAGCTTCTTCCTTTTAGATACATAGAAGCTTGAGAGCGTTCCTCTCCTCCAAAACCTTTTGGAGAAGCCTCAAGTCGGCTCGAGACTTGGCAAAGGCCTATAAAAAAGGAAAATGCAGGTCAACCTTTAATAAATAAGAGTAAAGGAAGGAATCACAACAATTAATGCTTACCTGAGATAGCACTTGTTGAGCCTCTTAGAAGAGGATGGACGCAGCATTGAGATCAACGACATAAACAACCCCGATAAATCCCGGAAGGGATCCTCCTCATTGGGTAATCCGCCTATATTTGGGGTTTGTAGAGCCCGAGCTTCCCTTACACCCTCCTCAGAAAAGGCCGGTAGAGAAGGGGAGTGACCTACTATCATAACCCCGAGCGAATCACTCAGGGTGCCCTATTCAACCCTAGGGATCTCCAAACCAGCCCCATCCAACATGGTTTTTTATAGTAGAGGGATAACCTCAACCTTGGGCTATTCGGTGGTTTTCCCAAATCTTTATTCTAAGCCTACTCATAATGAGGCAGGGTCTCGACAATTGTCTCCGGCTCGAAAGACTTGGCAGCATCGACCAGCTTCCTTGCTAGAACCATCAACGCCAAGTCATTACCCTCGTCATCTTCTCCTTCCTCCAGTTGGTGGAACGAATCTAAAGTCACAGGGATGAGATTTCTCCTTCGTTTTTGAATTGGAGCCTATTAGGTTATGGTTCCTCGGACTTCGAGACCCTTGTTCTCTTGTTATCTTTCCCCGACTTCGGAATACGGGACTCAGATTTTTCCCCGTGTGGGGTCGGCCTCATTTGAGCGACATCGCCAATGCCTACATATAAGAGAGTAAGCATAAATGAAGAGAAACGTTCCAGAAAAAAGGCATTGAAAGATTTCACGATATACTTACCATGATGTTTGGCTTCCCGTCTACCCCTTGCCAAGTAACGCCAACAGTGCTCGTCATTGGAGGACATCCATGCTAAGTGTTGAACCTAGTCTTCAATGTCGGGGACCGTGTGAGGAATCCAAGAATCCGCTGCAAAATAGATGAAGGCATTATATAAAGCAAAAAATGGATTACAAAGACTAATGGGTAAATGTATATGGTAAAATTGGAGGGTCCAATTTCTCAATATCAAAGCCCCTCGGAAGACCGTCTTGAAGCCTCGGGGCTACAAGACCATGATCGAGACTCCTCCCTCGAGGTTCGTCGATACTCGATCTTGTGATAATGTCAACCACGGCCGCGACAGAAACGGGGAGCTCCCAAGGCACATGGCTAGGACTGACAGAGCCTAAAAAGCTACTCTAAGATCCGAGTCGTGGTGTCATCTAGTAGTCAAATCTCCATATCTTTGTAATTAATGCTTGTTGTACCATGATGGGATTTCCCTCCTATATAAAGGGGATCCCTATCACTTTCTACGGGACGTTCACTTCAGTTACTTCACGCGAAAACATACAAGGACTCTCTATTTCAATCTATAACACATTCCCAGCAATATTATTGCTTTCATTTATTGCCTTCATACTTGTTCTTCATTTATTTCGTATCATTGGACATAAAAAGTCTCCATTGATTTAATTATAACTGTTAGTCTCATAGAAACTTCCTTTGCTAGCTCGTAATCGAGCCCCGGGATCAACCTTGAGGCCCGAAATCGACAAGCCTTAGGCATCGAGTACCTAGCCTATCAGTTTGATTGTAGCTCACTCTTTAACTCCATTTCTCTTTAGATCTCATACACTTAGCATCAACTACTTAACAAACTAGCATAAAAATAGATCACGTATTTTAAAGTCCTATCAAAGAAATTAATTGTTATTATCATTTTTACGGTAAACAGTAAATATGTCACTTATGATCGGGGTTCCACTTCTCTAGGAATGATAGTTTCTCCTCTAGGTGAGGTCGCATGTCATTACCATCAAAAATTGGCTCATCCAACCCTGATCCTTGTCCTCATCGTTGCTCGCAAAAAAAGCCTTTGTTGCTCTGTGTTGGAGCTTGATCAACCCTAGAAAAACCTGAGGTCAATATAACCGTATGAGGTAGTTGAGGGTGAACTCTAGCCCCTTGTCCCTACTAGAAAATTAGCGGAGCATGATCACTACATGCTAGAATGAGGGGTGAACTTGGCCGAGGGTGACCTGATACCTCTTGGAAAAATCAATAATAGCTGGGTCGATAGGACCGAACGTGAAGGCATAAGTGTAGATACTTAGGAACCCCTCCATGTGAGTAGTAATAATGTCTTCGGGAGTTGTATCTGCACACAACCTCGGCCCCCTAGTCACAATCTCTCTTCATGGCCTCGAGATGCTTCGTCGATATCAAGAAAATATATCTCAACATGTGCTCACATCGGCCAGGGATTGATGGAGGGTTCTCGACTTTGAAGTCGGACTTTAAGACACAAGGGCTGGGAACATACTTGAGAGGGTATGGTTCCACCGACATATTATCATCGGCGGGCCGAGAAGAAGAGAAAGAAGCTTTCTCCTTTGAGGGAAGGTCTTGAGGTTTTCACCATTGATTCAGATAGAAAGAAGCGGAAAGGCATGAAACTTGGTGTTTTTGGTACTAACAAGATTGACTCAACGGGTGGTGAGAGAGAAGAGATGGAGAAAGGAAAAGACTTAGAAAACTTGGTGAATGTGGAAGTAAAGTTTTTATCCAAATAAATAACCTCTATTTATAGCACGACAACCATTCGGTGGTGCTAGTGGCTAACCACCCAGTGACAGACATTAATTCTTTGGGGAACAGTACTGGCGGGCATTTCGATTTCTTTGACCGCTTACGTCACGGGGATGGCATCATTATCGGGGTCTCTAGAAAATCGAGGCTCAAGTTTTTTCTTATCATTTTACTCTAAGAAGTAAGGGAACTATCTGTATATGGTGGAAATCGGGGCTACCCAATTTCGTCCTTCAATTGAAAAAGAGATATCACGTCGAAAGGCTAGGACAGCGAGTCAGTTTCTTTCCAAGATCAAGGTCGACATCACTAACCGAGGTCAGGGGGGCATACTTTGAAATGGTTCCGGTATAATTCACTAACGGAAAGGGGCGAGATATCTGCAATGGATCGAAGATCATGGCGTAAATATCGGAATAGATCGGTCTGCAGCGGTTAATTAGATGTTAATATGATTTCCTATTATAATTAGAAGTGTACCTTATTTAGGACTCCCCTATTGTGCTGTATTTTGTCCCGGGCCCGGGCCTAAACGGGCTTCGCAGGCCGGGCTTCACGCGGTCCCGGGCTTCGTGGGCCTGGGCTCTGGCGGTTCCGGGTCTGGCGGTCCCGGGCTTCGTGGGCTCAATGGGTGAGACCAGCCCCTGATGGGCCTAAGCCCATGTAGTCCTAGGCTTAGCGGACCGGTCTTGGTGGGCCTGGCGGGCTTTTTTTGTAATTTTTTTTATTTAAGGAATTATCTTGTATAGTAGTTATTAGTATAATATATAATATACTAGTATAAAATATATATTTATAGAGTATACAAGTTATTAGTATAGTATATATAATACATATTTCATTCTATATTGCATTGTAGTAATTAGTATATATTTTATGTTATGTATATATATATTCCCTTATATATTTTCTTGTAGTATATTGTATGATATGTATATATATTCTCTTATATATTTTCTTGTAGTATATATATTGTATCGTATGTATATATATATTGTTACTTATATAGTTATATATTTTGTTGTAGTATATATATTGTATCTCTTATGTATGTATATTCTCTTATATATATTGTATCTTATGTATATATGTTATTACTTATATATTTTCTTGTAGTTTAGGTTGTATGTTATGTATATATATTCTCGTATATATTTTCTTGTAGTATATATTGTATGTTACATATATATATATATATATATATATATATATATATATATATATATATATGTATGTATGTTGTAGCTTATAAGTAATTCGAAGTAAAGACAAAGAAATATTGAGAAAAAAGATACTCAAGGGTATGTCTTATAAGTTTTATTACCCAAAATGGCATATCTTCTTAGTATTCCTTCCCCCAATGGAATGAGCACAACAAAGTACTAATACCACCATTAAAAGAAAAAAAACTAAAAGAAGATGTGCCAAAGTACATGTTACATCATAATCTATATTGTATCTCTAACAAATCTCATAAATCCATCAAGGTTGAAAGGAGGTTGTGTTGGTGGTGGTGGAAAAGAAGCTTGTTCATCACCACTTGCGAAGCCGAATCCTCCTCAAGTTCCGCTATCATTTCTTCGTAAGCTTCATCTATCACCGATTGTGATTCTGCAATTCCAAAGTTTCTTCTTTCCGCGCGGATCCAATCTCTAAAAAGTACCGATTTTTCCAAGCTATGCCTCACCGACGCTCTATGATCACCTATTTGCGGTCTTGCTTGACTGAAAGCGCTCTTCGATGCAACAGTTGAAGCTTGAATTGATAAAATATCTCGAGCCATCCTTGCAAGAACCGGAAAATATTTTTCCCTTGACTTCCACCATTCCAAAAGATCAAAAGAGCCGTCTGGATTCTCCTTTTCAAGTCCCTGAGACAAATAAACTTGAAGCTCATCTAGATGTGAAGTTTCATCATAATTATCACCTTGATAACCTCGGAACTCCGTCCAAGATTTGAGAGTTGTTAAGCCCGCAGCTCTTTTAGACGATTGTGAGCTAGACGAAGTAGGGGTTGGTATATTTGGCCTAGCATGCTCTAAGGCAAGTTGATAAGCATTATTAACTGTATGAGCATTAATTTTAATTGATGATTTAGCATCTGCAAGTGTAGCAGTTTCATCGTTTGAAAGATCTAAAGCCTTATAAATATTTGAATACCAAAAATGAGGACCTCCCAATTTCATTGTAGGATTTAACATTGCAGCAACACCAAAAATTGGAGGGATAGGAAAAAAATATTTTCTAAATTTTTGTTTCATTTCTTTTATAGCAAGTTCATAAATATCTCCACCCTCGCCAAATTCAACAAACAAATCAGCTAGTGCGGCAATATATACTAAAAGTTTGAAATAGTAGGATAATATTCCCCAGAAAATGCATTTGTAGCAACTTGAAAATGATATAAAAAATCTAAAAGAATTTTAACATTCGTCCAATCTTGGGTAGTAAGCATTTCATCATCATCCTCACCACCTACCCGAGAATTAAACGTTGCATTAATTGGGTTTCTATATTCATATGCAACTACTAAACTTTCGTTCATATAATTCCATCTAGTCGGGCAAGTTTAGGAACCTTTCTTTCTCTAAGGCCATGTTCATCACATTTTTTAGAATACTCTCTAAGTCTAGTTCTACGGTATGAATAAAAAATCCAATTAAGAGCCATTCTAACTTTTTCAATTTCTATGTTTAAAATTCACATACTATCACCCTCAATTAAATGATAAATATGACAAATACATCTAACATGGAAAATATTAGTAAATGCAGGGTTTAGTGTTTTTGTAAGCATGTCTATCGCACTAGTGTTACTAGAAGCATTATCCATAGAAATTGCCATTATTTTATCGCTAAAGCAAAAATATCTACAAGTATCTGAAACAGTGTTAGCTATAAACCTACCTGTGTGACGTGAATTAATTATTCTATACGCAATTATACGTTCTTCCATTGTCCAGTCCTCATCTATCCAATGACTTGTAACAGTTAGATAATCACAATCATTAAAACTTCTACAAATATCAGTAGTAATAGAAATCGATTAGGTATATGAGTAAATAAATAGCGCAAATATTGTTCATATTCATGTTTGAATTTATAAAATCGCCCTTAACTGTTGCGCGAGTCCGACCTTTACAAGTAGGATTAAAAACTCTTTTAATATAATGAACTCAATTAGGATTAGAAGAAAAAGTATAAGCTAAGCACATAACAGTAATCATCTTTGCTAATTCTTCACGATCTCTATTTGAATCGTAATATAAAATACCTCCGGTGACAGTGTTAATTCCTGATTGAACTAGATTTGACCTTGTACTAGGGTTAACCGAGAATCTACACTTGTCCCCTCTTGTTGCGCTTGCATTTGCAAAAATCAAGCCTTATCTCTAGGGTGTGTTTTTATGTGCCTAGTCAAACTACCCGTGCCGCTACGTTCTCCAGTAAATTTATGAACCAGTAATTTCCCACAAGTTTTACACTTAGCCTTATTTAGTTCTCTTACTTGAGTAAAAAAATTCCAAACTAATGATGTTTCTTGATGTTTAGCAGGTTGTCTATTAAAAGTTGGAGTTTTTACAAGTGGGTCGGCCGGTGCATTACTTGAGTTATGAACAGGACTAGTAGGTACATCATCTAAATCTGGTGCTTGGGGTTTCATCATCATCATCATCATCATTTTCCTCTAAGATAGGTTCATTAGGATAAAGAGCATTCATAATTTCATCATCTAATCTATCACCTACTGCAACATCATGTAGAAATTCACTATCGGTAAATTGAAAAAAAGGGTGATCACTATCAAGCATTACGGGAGGAGGAGGAGGAAGTCTAGGTTGGCGACTACTTTCAACTTGCTTATCTTTTGTAGGTCGGGGAGTCGGGGGAAGGGTAGTATTATGGCCACTACTTTCACAGGTTTTACCTTTTCCTTTACCAAATATTTTTTTCAAAGAAAATGCCATATTAATTATAATTATGCAAACTAAACCACACAAAAATATATTCTGAAAACGTAAGAGTTGAAACGAGTTTACCGAATTGCCGAACAACTTCTTGAAAATTGAATATCGTTGAACACTTGAAAACTTTAATTCAACAACTTCACAATTTTTCACGAATTTTCAACAATAAATTAAGCAATTGTAGTAGAAAGATTGAGAGAGATTTAGAGATATTGATGAATTTGTGAATAAAAATGAAAGAATGAGGGAGTATTTATAGCTGAGAAATGGGGAAAAGTATAATTATAAAAAGTTTGGGGGCCAAATAGCTATTTTGTGAACTTTCAAACGGCCATATTTTCAGCTCAAACTGCTATATACTAAATATGGCCGTTGCTAATTTTTCAAAAAAAAAAATTTAAAATAACTGTTGGGCCCGTTTAGGCCCGCCAGGCCAGGCTGACGGTCCCGGGCCTAACGGTCCCGGGCTCACGGGCTAATGAACGCGGACCGGCCCGTCACGGGCTTAAAAGTAACACTAGGCCCAGGACCACCAGGACCGGCCCACTAGGCCCGTTAGGCCCGCCAGGATCGCGTGCCCGGCCCGGTCCGGTTCAGGCCCGGGCCACAGTGCACCATTACTCCCCTATTATATAAAGAGAGGCCCAATTCATTTGTAATCATCATTATCCTCTAATAAGAATACATATTTCATTACATTCCTGCTTTTTCAGTTAATGTTCTTCAGAGTTGCTTTATTTTGTCATCCCACCTCCAGGCTATCCCAAGTCGAGGTCGAAATTTGGCTAGCATACTGGTTTGATTTATTTTAATCTCTAATTTATCAATTAATTCTTTGTTTATCAATTTATACTGGATTGAATCACATATCTTTAAAACCACAATATAAGTTTAGTTATTACTCAATGGGAAATTTTATAGAATTGTGGTTAGACCTGCAATGTTGTATGGGGCGGAGTGCTGGCCCGTGAAGAACTCTCATGTTCAGAGAATGAAGGCTGCGGAGATGAGGATGCTCAGGTGGATGTGCGGGCTCACCAGGTTAGATAAGTTTAAGAATGAAGTTATTCGAGAGAAGGTGGGGGTGGCCCCAGTGGATGAGAAGATGCAAGAAGCGAGGCTGAGGTGGTTCGGGCATGTGCAGAGGAGAAGTCCTGATGCCCCGGTGAGGAGTTGTGAGCGGCTGGCGATTGTCGGCGTTCGGCGAGGTAGAGGGAGGCCTATGAAGTATTGGGGAGAGGTGATTATGCATGACATGGCTACAATGCGGGTTTCCGAGGACATGACCCTTGATAGGAAAGTCTGGAGGTCTAGTATCAGGGTTGTAGGATAAGGGCTCCTAGAGTTTTTCGTACTCCTCACTCGGGGTTGGGTGAGGCTTGGCAGGGCTATCCATAGATGATTTGTGTTTTGGTTTGTGTCTCCCTTATGGTAGTTACTGTATGATATTATTGCGTGCTATTTTATTTATGTTTCTTATGTTTAGATAATTATTTACGCTATTTCTGCTGGAGTTACTAATGCTCCTTTGTTTTTGTTTTAGTTTTTGTTTTTCCTTTCCTTCACTGAGCCGAGGGTCGATTGGAAACAGCCTATCTGCCCTTTCGGGTAGGGGTAAGGCTCGTCTACATATTACCCTCCCCAGACTCCCACTTTGTGGGACTATACTGGGTAGTTGTTGTTGTTATTACTCGAATTTCTGGATAAACAAAAACTAAATTACACTACGGGCACGTTATACATATAATTCTTAATATATTTTGTTCGATAAAGAATCATGGTATACAATTCCATGTATTAGTAAAACCATTATGTTTTTTATGGTAAAAATCAATTAACTTTAGTACTATACATCAACAATATTACGCCTTAATTTCGTACAAGTTGATATTTGTCGTATAATTCTTCGCTATTTATGTCGTTTTATATAAACTTGTCTCATGAGTATCCTATTACTCGGTGAGATTAATAACAAAATAAATGATGACAAGTTGTAAACCAAGTTTCCACAGTGTGACAGGATCACTTAATTGGAAGTGTGTTTTCTATTGATAAATGCAATTATATCAACAATACACATTTATTCTTGGATTCTCGGTTTCATCTAATTTGCCCTTATAAACATTTCTTAAAGGGAAATTTTTTTTTGAAGAAGACAGGTTGTTATCTTAATCTTTTAGGATGCCAAAAGTCGTATATAAGATTGGAAACATTAGACAAATCATGATTAGTAAGCACCAATAAAGAGGCACTGTTAAATCTAGAGCCTTTCCAAAAGAGGATTTAACCATTAGATAATGATAAGGTTTAAATCTCCAAATAGGGAAAGACAAAAAGATTAAGTGTTAATAAACTTTATTTACTTTTTTTCCTTTTTGGCTTTATCGACAAATTTAGTTTGAAAAGAGATCTTGGGAATGGGGGACAAATTGCAAAACATGGAAAGTGGGTTGCCTCAAAAATAATGAATATAATAGGGACAATCTGAGTGACGGTTAGTTGTATAATGAATAAAGTTTTATAAACTTTCCAGGTATAAAGTTTGATTATTTTAAACATGGTTTATTTAGATGGTTGGATCAATTAGCTGATAATTCCATACGTGTCTTAGTACGGTGTTTCATTGATTTTTCGATTAATCCTGATTCATGTTACGTATAATTTATTAAAAAATTCTCCTATTAGAGTTTTCTTATTTTTAAAACTTGAATTCGACTTTTAATTAAAAACAACAACAACTATTCAGTATAGTCCCACCAGGTGAGGTCTGGGGAAGATAATATGTAGACGAGCCTTATCCCTACCCGAAAGGGCAGAAAGGCTATTTCCAATCGACTTTTAATTAAAAAGTGAGACCTTTATTCATCTCACCTCTAACTCTTAATGTTTAAGAGTCCTTTGTTAATATCGCTTTCTATTGGGGGAACATAACCAACCATACGTGAAATCAAAGGCCCCCGCTGCAAAATACACTATCTCCACACCTAATTACTTCCCTTTGACTTCTTCCTGTTCTACTATATATCATCATGACCAATCCACAAATATTTTCCAATTCTTTGAGTGCAATTACAACGATGGCCCGCAATTTTTGTTTTATCAAATTTTTAGGGAGGGTAGGGTCGTGAACATGGAACGAAATGACTAAGGTCGTCTCTGTCGTCGATCGTGAGTGAAACTATACACCTAAAGAACGTGCATTGTAATTATTCCTGTTTAACCTTAAAATTTAATAACAATTAAATTTATAATGTGGTTTTAAGGACACATGATTTCACCTAATACCAATTAATGAATATAAAGAATAATAATAGTTAATGCCAAAATAGTTAAGAGATAAAGCAAACCCGTATTGTAACGTAATTCAGCCCTCAAGTTAAAGTGACATGGAACTAGTTAATGCCAAAATAGTTAAGAGATAAGCAAGCTAACGAACAAGGATATAAGGTAGAGTGAAAATGTTATATTGCATTGATATGTGTGAACAATGCGTGTTATAAATGATTTTACCTCCCCCCCCCCCCCCCCCATATAGTAGATGAATTCAACGTATGATATAACTCTAATTACAGAAGGAACCCTGATCTGTTTCGAGATTAATGTCATTCTCGTCGACCAGTCATGGATATCTCGCCTTTCTGTTGTTGTGTTATCTTCGACTTTGCTCGTTGTCTATCTCATTTGGTCTCGATTGCCACCGGCCTCGATCTTGACAGGCACCTCGATTCCCGAACTCGATACCTTATCTTCATGCTTTGGTCTGATCTATTAAATTCCCGACTTTCAATGCAAGTCCCTAGTCTCGGTCAAATAGTAGAATTGGGTGAGCCCGATTTTAATTGTATACAGATAGTCCTCTCGTTTTTTGGAGTGTAATGACAAAAAATGAATTGAGCCTTCGATTTTTTACCTAAACCTGTCATGACGTCATCTTCGTGACATAAGTGACCGAAAAGTCCTGTCGGTACTATTCTTCAAGTCATTAACGAGTCTCAGCGGGTGGTCGGCCACTAGAGCCTTTGATCTGTAGCCGTGAATCTCATAAATAGGCCCTTTCTCATTGATTTTGCTTTCCCTTTCTTCAATCTCCAAAGCTTTTATATCTTAAGTTCTTCCTTTCTACAAATTCATTAGCTTTTTTTACTAATCTCCTCTCAAACACCACGTCCTATTATCTTATTCTATCTTGAGACTCGCACCAAAATGGTAAATACATCAAAAGTTATTCCTCAAAAGGAGAACGCTTCTTCTTCGCGGTCGGACGGCGACAAAACACCGGTGGAGCCGCACCTTGAAGAGTGTGTTCCCGGGGGTACGTCCTTACCTTCGACTTTAAGATAGAGAAAACTTCGTAGGTCCCAGGTCGATGCGAGCCTATGTCGAGGTATATATGCTCGATAACCGAGAGATTCCTTAAGCAGGTAAAGAAACACTGCAACTGGGAAAGCAAAGAGGTGATGATTTCGGTCCCCGAATAAGACATCACTACCCATGTGTAAGGATTCTAATTATTTACACTTATCCTTTCATGCTAAGCCCTCTCGATCTCGTCATTAACGATTTTTGCCGACAAATATCAAATAACCCAAGGCCAAATCTATCCCTCATTTTGGGGGATTGTTATTCTGCTCTAATTCTTCGTGACCAAAGTCGAGGGGATGCCTTTCATCCTCGACCACCTCATCAGGTTATACAACCCCCATCTCTATCAAGGCGGGTTAATAAAACTTCAGCATCTGACTACCAATGTGCTTTTCTCGAGCATAAATGAGGAAAAGGATTGAGGATAGATTGTCTGGTTCGTCGAGTGAAGACATTCGATCTAATCCCGGTTGAGAAGATTCCATTTCCCGAGAAATGAAATATGAACCGTAAGTACAATCCCACTTTTAGCTTTCATTTATTATTTTGTTTCTTTCACTTCTTCTCATCGATATCCTTTTCCATGATGTAACAGTCTCTTGGATGTCTGGTGCAATTCCTAACCTCGAGAGCTAGGTTCAGGACCTGGCCTCGACTTCTTCATACGCTGAGCGCTCATGGCACAATTTAGCAAGTTGCCTATGAGAGGCCAAAAACCACAATAAGCCCCTTTCCATGTACTTGATGGTTTTTGTTAAAGAATTTCTTTTACACTTAATTGATTTTCTTTCATATAGGCCTTACAAAATATGCTGTCATAAGGTCCACGTATGGTATGGAGGTGACTTCGCCCCCGTCCCTGAAACTTGTGAAAGATAAAAAGAGGAAAATGACCTTAACCTCCGAGGATCCAAAGCCCAAGAAAAATTCATCTCGTAAGCCGTAGGAAGACATTGTCGCCCTACCTTAATTCAGCGGTTAAGGGAGGAAGAAGAAGAAAATGAAGACGATGGCTCCAAACTAGTGTGCCAAGTGAAGAGGAACATCGAGGCCCCAAAGGCCTTTGAGTCAATGTGGGTTAAAGAGATTCCGCCTCGAACCGAGGGGGTCTTGGAAAAGGACCCGGGCAAAGTTCCCGATTTATTGGAGACTGAAGATGCCTCCCACCGAAATGAGCAGTCGGTGGGTATGTCTGAAGAGGCCGGCTCCGAGGCCCTTCGAAATGGAGAGAACACCTCAAGTGACTCGCTTGGGGTAATAGTAATTGGAGACTCACCGACTCTCCCTGTATATTTCGATGAGGCACTCCAGGATGACCAAGCTATAAGGACTCTTAATGTGGAAGGAGCAAATGGAGGGAAGGACCTCTGTTCGTTTGAGTAAGGGTTAGAGTTAATCCTTAGGTTTGAAAGAGTTTGTAAGCTTTGTTGTTGGCTCAGAGTTGTAGGGAAGTGTTTGGAGAAAATCCTACTTGGTAATAGGTCATGATTTTTTCATCTTTTGAGCCGGATATTTTTCATATAAAAATAAATATGTTCTCTACTTTCTATATTTACTATTATGTAACAGTAGTATAAAGAACACATAGAAGAACCAGGTACTTCTATAATCTATGCACTCAAAAGATTGGACACTGCACAAGTTACCCGCCCTCTTGTATGGTATTGAAGTATAAAACATCAACTGGTATCGGAGCGGGTTATCCTTGAAGAGGCTAACACTTTAGGACAAGATCAAGATGAGTGTACCACCTGGAAATTAGGAAGGACAATCCACTGTTAGGGCGCCACTCTTCAACGGCCAGTACTAGTCCTGATGGAAAAATAGAATGAGAGACCACATCATAGGGGAGGACTATGAGCTTTGGGACATTGTCACTGATGGTCCTCTAACTACCATGAAGAAAAATTCTAAAGGAGTAAATGTGTCAAAAACAAGAGCTGATTGTACTGCTAAGGAGTTGAGGAAATGGGAGAAGAATGCTAAGGCTAAGAAATGGCTTGGGTGTGGACTTGGTATAGATGAGTATAGTAAATTTCAAAGTTGTACCACTTCTAAAGAAATATGGAACACTTTGCAAGTGTCTAATGAAGGAACACCTCAAAAAAAGAGGTTCTGGTGAACACTACTATATTCTTAATATTAGTATTTCACCTTAAAGGAAGGAGAAACCGTCAAAGAGATGTATACAAGGTTCACCATACTGACAAAGGAACTTAAGTCTCTTGGAAGGATTATTCCTGAAGGAGACAGAGTTAAGAAGATTTTGACAAGGGGTCTGCCAATCACTTGGGAGAGCAAAATCACTATCATTTAGGAATCAAATAACATTTTCACTCTTAAACTAGTTGAGCTAATTGAAAATATCACTGCTTATGAACTTAGAATGCAAACCATGAATATGGATTACCCAACAAGAAAAGGAGCCTGGCACTCAGAATTACCGAAGCTTCTGAACTAAAAGATGATGAAATGACTATGATCGCAAAGGACTTCAAGAAGTAACTAATGAGAGGAAAGGATCCTCTAAGAAGTGAAATCTATAGCAAACCAAGGGTTCCTAAAAAGTAACCAATGATGGGGTGCTACAAGTGTGGGAAAACTGATCACCACATCAAAACTGCCCTCAGTGGAAAGTTGAATGGAAGAAGAAAAGAGATGAACAAAGAAACAGGAAGAAGTAACATATTCAACCCAAGAAGAACAAATGATCAACAAAGGCAATGGTTGCTTCCTGGGGAGAAAGCTCACATGATAAAGATGGAGATGCACAAGAATTTATGGCTATTAGAGAATCTTATGAGGAATCTGAGGCAAGTGTAATTCATCTCAAATATAAGATTAAATTTTTGTCTAAAAAAGGCTATCTGAGTAACTTCTAGATTTCATTAATGAATCTGAGGATGTAAATAATGAAAAAAAATGACTATCTAAGGAGTGTGTATTTTGAAAGTTAAGCGCAAAAATCTGGAACTTAGGACTAGTGAAAGTGAAAGTAAAAATATTGTGTTCAAGAACCAGGTTCATGAACTTGACAACACTATCCTAGATCTTAAATCTAAAAATCTAAAATTGAAGTTAGGAACATATAAAGAGAAAGATGATCACACACAACTCACTTTAGAATAAAAAGTAGGAAAAATGAAATATGAGTTGTACAAAAGAGAGGAGCAGATAAGAGTCCTAAAGGAAGGAGGGCTAAGCAAGGCCAAGCATGAGCTAGACAGAACCTGTAAATGGAAAAGGTCTTCTGATGCACTTTCATGGCTACATGAACACCATAGTAGCAATAAGAGAGGACTTGGCTATTGGAGCCGTACACCTAAGTGAGATCCCAAAAGCAAGTACCTCACACTTCCTGAGAACAAAATTTGCACACACAGTGGTAAAAAGGGTCACTATTAAAGTGAATGCACTGCAAAAGAAAAGGCTAGTCAAAAGACTAAAAAATTATTCAAGGGAAAAATAGGTTGCCAAGCTGGGTTAAAAAATAATTTGATTCACCTTTTTGCCTATATAAAGGGACCCAAACTAGTTTGGGTTCCTAAGACTAATACATGATTTCCTTTTGTAGGTCCAAGTGAAGGGGAGCAGCCAAATATGATACATGGATAGTGACTTCTCAAAGCATATGACAGGAAGCAAGAACCAGTTCCTTTCAATTGAGGACCTCATAGAAGGTAATGTCTCCTTTGGAAATGGAAAGAAAGGTGAGATTATTGGGGTTGGAAAGATAGGTCAGACTGATTCTCGCTATATTGAGAATTTCTACTTGATATATGGCCTAAAATACAATTTAATCAGTGTATCGCAATTATGTGATAAAGGTTACTTGGTAGCATTCACCTTTACAAAATATTTTGTGATAAATCTTACCACTGACAAGATTGTTTTGCAGGATAAAAGAGTGAAATGTATATATATATACATATATAAATATATATATATACATATATATATATATATATATATATATATATATATATATATATATATATATATATATATATATTAGATCTATCCACACTTTCTGAAAATGAACTCACTTGCTTAAGTGTGTTAGATAATAATCCTTCCTTTGGCACAAGAGACTTGGACATGGAAGTCTGAGTCAACTCAATAAATTAGTCTCAAATGGCCTAGTGATAGTGTTGCCTAATATCAAGTTCAAATAAGACAAAATTTGTGAAGCTTGTGCAAGGGGAAAGCAAGTAAGATCCTCTTTTAAAGCAAAAAATGTGGTAAGCACCACCATGACAATGAAACGGATCCATATGGATCTAAGTGGTCCAATGCGAACATTTAGCATAAGTGGTAAAAGATATGTGATGGTGCTTGTTGATGATTACTCTAACGTTTACTTGGACATTGTTTTTAACATCTAAATATGAAGCATTTGACTCCAAAAAAAAATGGAGTAGTTGAAAGAAAGAATAGTACACTTGAAGATATGGCTAGGACTATGTTTCTTTCTAGTAAACTGCCACATAGCTTCTAAGCAGAAGCTATAAATACTGCATGCTATATTATAAATAGGTGAATGACTAGACGTCTTGTAGAGAAGACTCCCTATGAGTTACTTAAATGGAGAAAACCAAACATATCCCATCTTATGGAATTTGGATGCAAGTACTTTGTGCACAACAACAGTAGAGACTCCCCAAAGTGTGCCACGCACCATAATTGCTGATATATTTAGGGAATAGTTGAACATCTTTTCAAACTTAAGCTTCCAATATAGTTAGACTTCAAAAAGGTGTCGTTATACACTCAACCTTTCCATATTTTAATTGATCTGACCTTACCCTCTTATCTCAATTTTTTAATGATCAAAATCAAACTCTCTCCATTTATATCAAGTTTCTAAAAAGATCAAATGGAAATACCTATTTAGAATCCCCAAAAATTCTGAAAACCCTTCCTCACCATCCAAAAACCTTCACCCGCACCTTTAACCACCCAAACCCCCAAGAAAAGGCATATCAAAATAATTGGATGCAACTTAGTGGCCAGTAGAGAACAAGCTAAGAAATTGAGTAAGATGCAACAAGCTAGTCAAGCAAAACACACTAAAAATCTAATGAGTCATTCAAGTCTGCGACTGAGGGGGAAGAACCAGTTTCATCTGAAACTGAGCATGTAGCTTCTAGGTTAGAAATTTCTGATGATGCTTCTAAAATTGCAGAGAATCTTGAAAATAGGTTTGTGTTGGTTGGTATGTGCTGGTATAGAAACTTGTGGGTCTGGAAAACTTGTTGGTAAAGATAAAAATAAAAAGGAAAAAAGAGAGAGTGAGGGTGTTGAAGTAGATGTGAGTAGAAAAGAAGAAGAAAGAGTAGATGGATCTTCTTCACCCACACTTATTAGTTTGACTGAAGAAGCTAGAGCAATGTTCTACTAAGTGAAGAAATTAGTGATAATTAGGAGACTATGAATGAAAGTATAGGGATAGGATCACAATAGATAAGTGGCGTTTCTGGTGATAGAAGTCTAACAGATGGGTTGGTTCTAATGAGGAAACGGTTTCATAAACCAATTCCTTGTCTTGCTAAAATAGACTATTGTCCCAATATGCTGTAAAAGGTGTCAGATAGTTACAATCAAAAGAAAAGCAGCAAAGTTAAAAAAGAAACTACATGAAATGGCATGGATGGCACTAAGAGAAAGGGTGCTCCTTCTGTTCCTGTAACATCTCCTCCCACAATAGGAAAAACTACCAGGATCCGGAAGAAGCAGAGTAAGGCCAACGTAAAATGTCCTTAGCTGAGAGTGCCAAAAAACCACTTCGAAAGAAAAAGCTGGTAAACCAAGTGGAGTAGTCCAGATTGAGGAGATGAACCTAGTTCATAAGGATGAAGATAAATATGTTGAAGTGACTACACCTAGTGCAAAAAAGAGAAAGATTTCTCAAAATAATTCTGAAGAAACAAAGCTTGTGGTAGAGGGTTTAGTTGTGACTAAAATAACCACATCTCCCAAAAAGAGCAAAAAGAATCCAATAGTGGAAGAATGGTTAAGGATGTTGAGATTTAACGAATGAATACTAAGTCGTTGAAGTAGAGGATGAGACAGACTATCTCAAGTGTGAGCTTTCAAAGTAAAAGGAGAAGAATGGTGGTATTCTTCAAGATATGCTGAAACTGTTTCAAGCCAAGAACCTAGTCCTTCCCAGTCCTAAATCCTTCCTAGGCCAGTTATAACTAGTGACCCAAGTGAGATTTCTCTATTTTTTGGCTCATAGTTCTATGATTCTATTACTTCTTATGCCTTATGGTAGGATCTTATCAATCAATGAAATTAACTACCTTTGCTCTAAATGGTTGTTGATATTTCGTAGATAGCTAATATCCTTAGATTGAAAAAGAGAAACTTTAATCCATGATGGTATTTGAAGTAGCCCCAGTGGCCATGAATGATTCTACTAAAATCTGGTTACTTAACTTAATTATACCACTTTTTGATGATTCCAAAAGGGAGAAGATAAGGTATACTTTTTCTTGGACTATGATGTTTATAACCTAATGAACCTATTCCTTGATGATTTTTGTCTTTAAAATGGAAAGTGTTCATATAGTGTGTTGATGTTGACCTAACTTGTAACATGTTTCATGCTTATGAAAATTACGAAGTTATCATCATTAAAAAGGTGGAATTCGTTGGTTTGAGTAAGTTTGTTTTGATGATTGACAAAGGAACACATGCATGAACCGGGTCCATGGACATTATACACAGGTGCCAAACATAATTAAGAAAAAGGCTTGCACATGAAAGCGATAAGTGTAACTGGTGATGTGTGATATTCCTTGAATGAAAACGTTGCATATTTGATAAGGAGCAGGACTACTCACTTGAAGAGAACTCTATCCAAGATAAGGAAAGAGTTAGAAGTTGAAGTTGACTAGAACTCTTCCAACAAGGAAGAGTAAAGCATTAGAACTCTAGTTAATCTTTACTTACTAACTCTATATATCAGTTGTTTTTTTCTTTTTCAAGTGATGCACACATACTAATGTTAATCACAAATTGAGAGCAAAATAGCAAGGCATTTTATGAACAACGTATGGGATTTAAAAGTGTGATCCTTAAGCTACACAAACCAGATTGAAGAACCAGCTCCATAAAGAGTTTCATATATCTTTATTTATTTCTAGGTCAAAGTGTAGTAGGCATTTTGAGTTGTACCTTTCAACTTTCTAAGAAGCAAATTATACTAGGTACTTGAGTTGTATCTTTAAAGTTAAGAGTTAACTTGAAGTAGTCACAACGGCCTGTGGCGTGTTGCCATAAGGGTTAGAGTTAATCCTTAGGTTTGCAAAAGGTTGTAAACTCGAGTTGTATTGTTCACATTAGAGTTAACTTGAAGCAGTCGCAACAGCCTGTGGCCCGTTGCTATAAGGGTTAGAGTTAATATGTAGGTTTGCAAGAGTTTGTAAACTTTATTTTTGGCTCAGTTGTAGTAAACTGTTTGGAGAAAATCCTACTGGATAGTACGTTGTGGTTTTTTCAAATTTTGAACTGGGTGTTTTTCACGTAAAAATACTTATATTCTTTATTTTCTGCATTTACTATTCCGCAATAGTAGTATAAGGAAGACATAGAAGAACTATATCCTTTTATAATCTATACACAAAAAATTGGACACCACACAAATCACTCCCCTCTTATGTGATATTGAAGTGTAAAACATCAACCTCTTTTATGGTTTCTTTACGAGAGTTAAAGATGCTACCGACTTGAGTGAAGCATCGAGTCTCCTCGATGCAGCTCAACAAGTCCTGAGTCGGATAAGTCTCAACTCCCCTTATCACACTTGTGTTTGGTTCTTCTTTTCTTGTTTTCCTTTCCTCTATTCGCATAGGTGATAAGTGGGAATTTTACCTTATTATTTTCTTTTTCTAACTTGCATTTTGGGCCTAAAATGCATGAAGGTATTCCCTAAAACTAATGTAATATGCTTGTTTGCAGAGATTGTTCATAATGAGCCAAAATAGCCATGATAACCTCATAAAAGAGTCAAAACTTGAACCAAGAGTGGGCCAAGAACTATGGAATGCAGACCGCGACAGAAAACTGCAGCCATAAAAGTGTCACCGCAACCGCGGTCACTACTTCATAGATCGCAAAAGGAAGAATCAATGAGGTGGTTTTTAGGCACAGAAATAGATGCGGACCGCGTCAGAAATTGGTGGCCACAAAAATACCACATCGATCGTGATTGGAATTTTGTGGACTGCATTTGCTAAGGTTCAAAAAGCTTACTAAATAGGCAAAAATGCTTAGAGCATGCCGCATCAAAATTACGAGCCCGCGGAAGGCTCTCACGCGGACGTGGTGACTATTATGTGTCCTTCAAAACAAGGTTCAACCTAGTCCTAGATGTGAAAAAACACAGACCGAGCTCAATTTTACGCGGGCGTGAAAGCAAGAGTGTCTCCGCAATTAGAATTATGTGGCCTCGAAACATCCAAAGGGGCATTTTTGTCCACAAATTTTAGTCTAGTTTAAATAGACCTTTTTCAAAATTTTAGGAGATATTATGTTTTGCTAAGCATGTGAGACATCTAGTTTTGCCTATTTGCCCAATTTAGTACAAGATTTACATTACAACATTAGATTTTCATCTTTTAATTTAGTATTATGGATTTTAGCTTCTCTATATCTATGATTTTTGCTATTTTCATGAGTAGCTAAACCCATAGCTAGGGTTGTGACCCAACCCTAGTGTGGGTTTTTGATCGGTCTTGAATTTTAGAGCTTGAATGTGTATGGGTTAGTAGTATTTAGTCTAGTTCTTGCTAGAACTATGGAACTAGTGGTTGCAAACTGATGCATGCCTTTATGAATTACTCTCTACTTGAGAAAGATAGACTAAGTCTAGGAAAACTAGACTAACAAGAAATTGGGGTGTACTCAAGAAATCGATAGCCCTAATTAAAGGGTTAAACCTATAGATATTAATAACCGACTTGAGCTAACATAACTTGTATTGCATGAATACCCATTTGGACTTGAGAAAGCCAAATTGGGAAAAATCACTCAAAGTACCGAGAGGTATAGAGTGAGTACCCGGGTGTGATCCTAGATTCTTGCTACCTATTAGATATCCACCTAGGAGTAAGTCAATATCCTAGTCCCTTTTAACCATTGAAAACAATCTACAAAAAAATATTGTACTTAGTTTCAATTACTGCATGTTATAGGATAGAAGTAGAGGTAGAAAACAACCAACCATTTGTGAAAGTGGAATTAAGAGCAAACCCTGCATCTCTAGTTTGATATAAACCTAACTCCAAACAAATTAACTCTCTATGGATTCGACCCCGACCTTTTTGGGGTAACACTGCATCGGCCATCCTCGCTACTCAATAGTAGTGCAGGCTTGGACCCGATAAATAGGCCTCGACACTCCATTAGGAAGCCTTTTCCAAATCCCAAGTAGAGTTGAGCCGATATAAGACCGATCTTCAAAGGATCATGGAGGAGAGACAAAGGCCCTCAACTTCTCAGTGTGCCAAAATAAGATGAGATCAAGGACTTCTGAGCCAAATTAGCCACGGTTCGCAAAGAACAGACTGACCTGATTAAGTAGGTAATGAAAATCTTAGAAGCTCATGGTATCAGTTCAGGGACGATGGCTAACATTTCAATCTCATAGGTTCAACAAAAGGCTGAGAGGATAAGACAGCTCCATGATGAGGCTGCTCGGGCCCAATTTTCATCAATCAAAATTCAACTTCAAGGCATGAAGGAGAAAAGTTCCGCTCAAGCCAAAAAAAATAAAGGAGCTTGAGGTTCGGTTATCCATCAAACTTGAAAAAGCAAAATATGAGGCAAAAAAAAAGTAAAGGTTGATGCAGAGGCGATCATGCCAATCAGCCAATCTGATACTAAATTTACTCAAGCCTAATCAAGAGAATTTTTCGAGGCCTCTCAAACTCGAGCTCTTTGGATTGTTGAGCTTGCCAAGTGCTAAATCCAAGCTCTAGGTTTCAATTTTATTGATGAGACAAGGAAGGCTAGAGAGCTCGAAGACGATGCTAAGACATTGGCCTCCTCCGACGATGACGATGACGATGATGCCGGGAGAAAGAGGGGGTCTGAGAGAGGGGAGGACCCCGATAGAGAGGAAGCTGCCTCCAAGAATAGTTAAGAACCTTAGGATTTTTATTTTTGATCTTTTGTGTAGGACCCTGATAAGTCCTTGTAGATATCTTTATCTATAACCTCTTTCTTTCTGACTTGTTTCCACTTCAATTTCGGCCTTGAAGGGGTTGCTCTGATGGTAAGCAACCTGCACTTCCAACCAAGAGGTTGTGAGTTCGAGTCTCCCCAAGATCAAGGTGGGAAGTTCTTAGAGAGAAGATATCGGGGGTCTATTTTGGAAACAGCCTCTCTACCCCAGGGTAAGGGTAAAGTCTGTGTACACACTAACCTCCCTAGACCCCACTAAGGGGGATTACTGGGTTGTTGTTGTTATTTCATTCATGCCATATGAAAATTTTGCTCACAAGTTCAAAGCGCAGGAAATGTGATCGAGGTATGGCTAGTGTAGTCTTTATAATCATGTGAGTAACTACTCGAACACTTAGTAGAATTACCCTTAGGTTTTATTTGAGTGACGATGAGTTCTCGAACTCAAAAAAAATAAAATGGCCCTTAGGCTCTTGAATTAGGTCGATATGGCTTCAAAAGAATGGCTCTTTTTTATTTTCGGCTTAAACTATAAATCATATAAATATTTTTTATGCCTTAGCATGAAATAAGGTTGTTCGAGAGTTTGAACAATACAATACCCCTTAGGGTTTTCGAGGGTTGATATTATCGACCCTTTATAATTTTGGTGAGGGTAGCCTTTTGAACATATTTTGTGAAGATATTACAAGGCCTATTTTTATTATGGAATTCGGACATCTCCGAACCGTGTCAATTTGGCTGTATCCTTTAATTTAGGATTTGCCTTTTGGGCTTATTTTCTGATTATACTTCAAAGCGTCAGTCCTCAATTGGGGTGGCCGTGGCCTATAAAAATGAGGGTTTCCTTTATAAGGTCTTATGATCTCGATACTTTAATAATTTGATTACGTTAACTTTTCAGACAATAGTCCCCGAGCATGGGGTAAGTTGTTTGAACTTCAGTTGTGATCGGCCCTTAAGCTTATTTCCACAATATACCGAAAGTATGAAATTATAAATTAAAATTTCTCTAAGGCATAAAATATTTTGTAAGGAAAAATGCTTTTCTAAAGAGATTATACATATGTACATATTTTCCTTTAGGTCTCGAGTAATCTACATGGACACGGTTCGTTTGATCATTTGGCCCTAACAAAATTTTACCTATCGAGACCCTGTTGATACGAAGTATCTTTCTTGTAACAAAGTTAACATCCGAGGGTGAGTCCCCCCAGTATTTGAGGTTTATGGGAAAGAAGCCTCGGATACTGTTGAATTTCTCTAAGTTAGCACAAAAATGGTTGCCTCATTAAAAACCTCGTCAAGAAAATCATTTGGGACAAAATTCGGTCTAAGGTAAAATAAGTGCAACACGTGCTTCAGACCTAAGGACTTTGTGATGAAGAATACTTCAATGTCTTCGATTGAAAACCTGCAGTTAGTTAGTATAAAATATAAAAAAATGAAGAAGGTTAACCTCAGCATTAATACCGTTTGGTGAGTGAGTCCAATTGTTTGGTAATTGTTTGTCGTCCATTGTGCCAAGTTTGCAGGATCCCTTTCCGATGATATGGAGGAACTGATATGGTCCCTGCCAGTTAGAGATAAGTTTTACTTCATTTGGGTCTCGAGTATTGACGGTGACCTTTCTCATAGCTAAGACTCCATTTTAAATTGTTGAAGATTGGCTTTTCGGTTGTAATACCTTTCGATACGCTTTTTCCGTGTGACTCATTGAATAAGGGTGGCTTCCTATATTTCATCTAGAAATTCGAGGCTCTTATTCATAGCTTCATAATTTTACTCTTCTGTTGCATACCTAAACCTGAAGCTAGGTTCCCCGATTTCGATCGGGATTAAAGCTTCGGCACTATAGACTAAACAGAATAGTGTTGCCCTGTACTGAATTTCGACATTATTCAATACACCCAAAGGACCTTGGGCAATATTTCTCTCTATTTCCCTTTTAGCTTTATTGAATATTTTTCTTTAGATTTTGGATGATGGTCTTGTTTGTCGATTCGACCTGCCCATTCCCACTAGGATGATACATCATTGACAAAATCCTTTTTATTTTTTAGTCTTCGGGAAACTTTATCAACTTAGTGCCGACGAATTGCTTTCCACTGTCTCATAAGATCTCGGCAATCATCCCAAATCGACATATAATGTGGTCCTAGACGAAGTTTATGCCTTTTTTCTCTCTGACTTTCTTGAAGGCATTTGCTTCAACCATTTAGAGAAATAATCAGTCATAAACAAAATGAATTTAGCTTTACATGTGGCCGATGGTATAGGACCGACGACATCCATTCCCCAATTTATGAACGGCCATGGGGATAGGACTAAGTACAGTTTCTCTCCAGGTTGGTGGATCATCGGCGCATATCTTTGACATTTGTCACACTTTCGAACGAACTCTTCTGTATCTTTTCCATGTTTGCCCAATAGTACCCTGCTCTGATGACTTTGTGAACTAATCACTAAGCACTGGAATGGTTTTTGCAAGTGCCCTCGTGAATTTTACATAGAACGTTGTTGGAGTTTCCTTGTCCCAGTTATTTCACCAAACGTCCATCGAATATTCTCTAATACAATGTTCTATCCTCAGCCAATGTGAACCGTGCGACTTTCGTGCCTAGAGTACTCTATTCCTTAGGTTTTGATGGAAGCTTCCCGTTCTTTATGTATTCGATGTACTTATTCCTCGAATCCCAGGTTAGACTTGTGGAGATTATTTCAATGTGCCCTTCTTTGATTACTGGCCCCGAAAGTTGTGCGACAGTCCTCGAGATAAGTTCATTGTCTTTGACCGATGATCGCAAATTTTCAAGGGTATCGGCCTCGTTATTTTGTTCTCGAGGTACGTATTGTAGGGTTCATTCTTTAAACTGATGTAGAGACACTTGTAGTTTGTCCAAGTACCTATGCATTTGATCTTCAAAAGTTTTACTGACATGATTTACCACAAGTTGAGAGTCATACTTGGCCTCGATGACATTCTCTCACTCGCTCTTAGCTAGCTCGAGACCTGCAATTATGGCCTCATACTCAGTCTCATTGTTAGTTAATTTAGAAGTTTTGATAAACTGTTTAATTATATTACCTGTGGACGGCTTCAAAATGATGCCTAGCCAAGACTTTTTCACGTTCAAAGCACCATCTATGAAGAGCGTCCACACCCCCGATGATGTACCCGATTTTAATAATAATTTCTTTTTGACCTCGGGTAAGAGGGCTGGTGTGAAGTCAGCCCTGAAGTCTGCCAAGATTTGAGACTTGATGGGTGTTCAGGGTTGATACTCGATATCATACCCACTTATATTGACGGCCCATTTGGCCAATCTACCCGAGAGTTCAAGCTTATGAAAAATATTGCAAAGCGGATAGGTGGTTACAACATAAATTTGGTGACATTAAAAATATAGTATTAATTTCCTAGAGGCACTAATTAAAGCGAGTGATACATTTCTAAGTGTGAGTACCAAGTCTTGGCCTCACCTAGGGTCCGACTAACATAGTAAACATGAAATTGCATACCTAGATCTTCTCTAACTAATTCCCCACTTACCGCTATCTCTGATACCGCTAAGTATAAGTAGAGTTTCTTGTATGATTTCGGGGTGTGAAGCAATAGAGGGCTCGATAGGTATCATTTGAGTTCCTCCAAGGCTTGTTGGCTATACGGGGGTCCATGCGAAATTGCTCTTCTTCTTAAGCAGCGAGAAGAATCGGTGGAACCTATCTGAGGACCTCAAAATAAATTGACCTAGGTCGGTTATGTGCCTTGTTAACCTTTGTATAACCTTGACATTATCAACAATTGTCTTGTCTTCGATTTCCTTGATTTTATGGGGGTTGATTTCGATCCCCCGATTTAATACTATTAATCCGAGGAACCTTTCTGAACCGACCTCGAATGCACATTTCTCTGAGTTGAGCTCTATGTTGTATTTTGTCAGTATATAGAATGTTTCCTGCAAATGTTTGAAATGGTCCTATGCTCGCAAGGAATTAACTAATATATCTTCAACATAAACCTCCATTGGTTATTTGTTTTTCAAACATTCGATTTACTAGGCGTTTCTAAGTAGCACCAGCATTTTCTATTCCGAATGGCAATATATTATCGCAATAGGTATCGTTTTTAGTGATGAACAAAGTATTTTCCTGATCTTTGGGGTTCATTTTTATTTGGTTATACCTGGAGTATGAATGAAGAAAACTAAAGATCTCATGGCCGACCATGGCATCGATCATGCGATCGATATTCAGTAGAGGAATAATTTTATTAGGGCATGCTTTGTTTAATCCTTGTAGTCTACGCATATTATAAGTTTATTTCCCTTTTTAGGGACTACAACCATGTTTTTTAATCATTTAGGATATTTTACCTCCCGTATGGAACCTATATTGAGAAGTTTGACTACCTCGTCCTTAATGAATGCATGTTTTACCTCGAACTAGGGCCTTCTATTTTATTTTACTGGTCAAAACTTCAGATCCAAGCTCAGTCGATGTGTAGTGATCTCCAGTGGGATCCCTGTCATATTTTGGTAGGACCAAGCAAAATAATCCATTTTATCTAAAAGGAATTGAACGAGTTTTTTCCTGAGCTCGGGGGTTAACCTCGTGCCCGGGTATACCTTTCGACCGGACAGATACTCGATCAGTATGGTCTGTTCCAGCTCTTCAACCGTTGACTCTGTTGCATTAGAATCATCGGGAATTACGAAGGTTCAAGGTATCATATAATCATCATCCTCAAAATTTCATGCTCCTCTGATCGGTCCGAGGTTGGTGATTGTAGATGCTATTTGACATATTGCTTTCCCTTTGACTCTGATTCCTTTGAGAATGAAAGCACCAATGCCAGTTCTACTTTACTGATTGCAGATATTTCATTGGTGGCGTGTTATTCACTGTACACCATTTTGATTCCTTCGAATGTTAGGAACTTTAGGACTTGGTGAAGCCTCGAAGCCATTGCCCTCATCTTATGTATCCAAGACCTTTCGAGCAGCGCATTGTACCTCGTGTCACCTTCAACCACATGGAACTTTGTATCTTGGATAGTTTTGGTCACATTTACTGGCAAAATGATCTCCCCTTTCATGGTTTCACTTGCCATGTTGAAGTCGTTAAGTACTCGAGTTGCAGGTACAATATGATCATGGAGGCCAAGTTGCTCTATGACCCTTGATCGAATAATGTTTGCCGAGCTACCTAGATAAATCAACACATGTTTAACTTGAATTTAATCCATATGGATATATATTACCAATACGGCGTTGTGAGGTTGTTCGATCCCTTCTACATCTTCTTTGTTGAAATACAAGGTTTCTTTCCGTAAGTAGTCCCGAGTTCACTTTTTCCTTTTGATCATCACCTTGGTGCGTTTAAACACTGATACTTGAGGAATATAGACCCCTCCAAAATCATATGGATCACATGTTGTGGCTCTTCCAGATCATTCTGCATGTTCAAATCCATATTTTTCAAGTGATTCTTGGCATGATCACTTAACAATTCTCGAAGGTGGCCCTCGTTCAATAAATGAGCTACCTCCTCCTTCAGCTGTCTACATCTTCAATTTTTTGACCATGGGTACCATGGTATTTTCATATTTGATTAGGGTTCCTTTGATCTGGATCGGTCTATAGAGGTCCGGGCCACATAGTATCCTTGATCTGTCCAATGGTTAATACAATACCCGATGCATCGATATTGAAATTGTATTCTGATAGTCATGGTGCTTCTGTGGGCTTGACATGTATATTGAAGCCACTTTTACTCTTGAGCCCTCAGGAGCTCTGTCCTCGATCATTCCTTCGATAATATTAAACGTGATTATGTCTTGGGCCGCTATTTTTATTTTCACTATATGGTTGATACCGATATCTATTCAATCAAGGCTCTTTGTTGATGGGCCTATTTGGGTAAACAGAACTGGAAAGGATTCCAATTGATCTTCCTCGACCCTGATCTTTGACTGATATCGATTATGTACATTGGCTCAGGTCATTGCTAGATATTCAATTAAATTCTGCTTTAGTTGTCATGATGCTATCGAACTTCATTCATTCATACTTTGAGTGAAAGCTTCAATAGCCCAGTCATTTATGACCGGGGGTGGGGTCTATGTATTCCATCTGAAACCGAATACAAATTCCTTTAATATTTTATTGTCCTTTTGTCTTACATTGAAGAGATTCGGCTTCCTAGTCGTAAACTTTATTTCCTCGGCGTGTGACTTTATGAAGGAATCGACAAGCATGGTGAAGGAATTGATGGAATTAGGCGGAAAATAGTGGTACCATATCATCGCCCTTTTCAATAAAGTTTCTCTAAACTTTTTCAATAGAACGTATTCAATCTCATCGTCTTTTAAGCCATTCCCCTTAATTGCGCATGTATAAGAAGTGACATGCTCATTAAGATCGGTGGTTCCATTTTATTGGGAAATTTCTAGGATGTAAAATTTCTTCGAGATGGGCTTCGGATCCACACTTGGAGGAAAAGGCTTCTGCACGAACTTCTTTGAATCCAAACCCTTTAAAATCGATGGTCCACCGGTATTTGGTCAACCCGGGAGTTGTACGTTTCGACCTTTTTCTCATTAGCCTTAATTTTCTTTTAACCTGTATCAATCTGTTTAGTGAGCTCCGTGCATTTTCATAATGGCAGGGCAGTCCCTGATTCAATTGTGTTCGATTTCTCTATTACATGATTTGCTCTAGGAACAACTTCTTGTGATGTTTCGAGCTCAATTCTACTTGGTGCTCAATTCTGAATTTAGAGTTGTGCTATCGCAACTTGTTGAGTTTGCAACATCTCGAATATTATTCGAAGGCTAATTCCGCTTTCTTCGCTGCTCTGTGCGTTCTGATCGGCTGCTCGAACATATCTATGGACGTTATTTTCAGGGTCGATGCCTAAATTCCCATCAATGGTAATATGGGAGCTGACATCGACTGTGTATACGGTCGGCGGTCCATCGGGGTTGACTGGAGGTACTCTGTTTCTCGTGCGGCTATGTTTTTGTTCTCGCCATGAAAACCAAAGTCGTTGTTTGTGCGAATGGATGCTACTTGAAAGCTTGACATGTTGATTCCTGAATCAAAGGAACTTACGAGAACAAGCATAAAGCAATGTGTGTTATGAGAATGAACATTAGGCAATCACTATTATTCTTAGTCCTACGGTAGGTGCCAAACTATTTACCCTTAAAATTTGATGACAGTTAACCTTGTAAAGTGGTTTTAAGGACATGTGATCTCACCTAATGCCAATTGATAAATATGAAGATTAGTAATAGAAATCAACAATAAGATAAAGTAAACCCGTTTTGTAACATAATTCAACCCTCGAGTTAAAGTCTCCGCGAACTGGTTAATTCAAAACAGTTCAGAGATAAGCAAGCTGATGAACAAGAATATAAGCTGGAGAGAAAATGTTATATTGCTTTAATATGTGTGAATAATGTGTGTTACAAATGATTAGAACGCCCCTTTATATAGATGAATTCTACTTATGGTATAACTTTAATTACAGAAGGAAACCACATGATTAGCTAATTAACCGTTTCTGATTTGATCTGTTCTGAGATTAACACCATGATCTTCGACCAGTCACAGATATCTTGCCTTTAGGTTATTGTGCTATCTCCGACTTTCGTCGATGTCTATCTCATTTGGTCTCGTGCTTTGGTCTGATCCACTAAGGGTCTGACCTTCGATGTAACAACTCCTTGATCTCGGCCAAATAGTAGATTTGGGTGGGCCCGATTTCAAAACCATTTTTTTTTCCTTATACCATACCTCTTTGTTCTATTGATTTAATCTTCAAATCTTAATTGAGACAGTATGACTAACCAAATAAGTATTTACTTCTCTATGAGGCTGATATTTTCTATTTTTTAAGAAATATGTAAAAATCTTAAAAAATATAACGTTGGGAAGGTGTAGAATAGAGAAAAATACTAGGGGCAGTTCGTCAAAAAGCCTTAGGCCACGTACTTGATGAAATCCAACGCGCCGCTACTTTATTAGGTTTCATTGGTTTTTTTTTTTTGGGGGGGGGGGGGGGGGGGGGGTAAAGAAAACACCTTAAAGGAAGCTACTATGAATAAAACTGCACACGCCATTGCAGGCAGTTTTTGTTAAGGATGCCAGACAAAGTGTGAGAAATTGTACAGTATATCGGATTGAAACGAACATGCATGCTGTCAATCAAACAAAATCTTGCTGTCCCTCTATTACATTTATAACTTTAGCTTTTTCCAGCTATATATGAAATGAATGGTATGGATTTTGTGGCAGAAGTTCATCAACAGTACTAAACAGTGATTTTCAGTTAAATTTTTTATTAATTTTTTTGTGCTATGTTTATAATGGAAACAATGGGAGAACCATTTATGCAAACTTTAAGTTAGACAACCAATCATATGGATTAACAACCCAGTATAATCTCACTTAATAGGGTTCAGGGATGATAATATATACGCAGACCTTACCCCTACCCTTGGGTAGAGATGCACTCGTCGTGGTTTTTTCGAAAAGAAGTCAAAATAAGAAAACTTTAGATATGTATATATATGTGGAAATTCTCAGGATTAGACTTAAAACATATTGCAGTCGACATTCACAAAAAAAACAAGTGTGGCCCATAGCTTTGAAAGATTCATTTTGGAAACATATCTTCATATCTATATATGTATATATAGATTATCAATGGAGATTTCTCAATTCTGTGGAGAGCCACGTACGATATAAAAAAATCATGTATCTTCTTATCAACAAGTATGTGGAAATATTCCATATTTTCTTGTTTTTTTTTTTGGACTTGTCAGATTTCTTTAAATAATTTATAAGATCAGCTGTATAATTCGGCTACTTTCACGAGATATTTATTATCTTCTACCAATACAAATATTGAGTAAATAAAGCAGTGTGTGTCGATAAATTCTCAAATAGATAACAATTACTTTTTGATTGTCTTCCTTTTGATTTTCCAATTTTGCCTTTATATGCCCCACAAATATTCAAGTTTCCGTTTTTCTGAAGCAAATGAAGTTTAAACGAAGAAAGACAAAGAGGTAGATATGTATCTTGTCAATTGATTATTTAATTAGGCCAACCATAGTTACATCTTTAGACTAGAGGAAATATTTGAATCGTTTAATAATTGATATACCGGGTTAACTTGTTGAAAACGGATGCTTTATGCGTTTAATGAAAATCTAAAGTATCAAATTCGAGTAAGTTTCCAATTCAAAAATTTCTTTGAATTGATCAAACTCCTTTATTCAAAGTGTTTCATGTGGATATAAGTTGATTTTCCACGAAATCTATTTTAAAAGAGCGTATGATATCGATAACTCGTCACTGACTCGAAGTGATTTAGAAATATTTTTCTTTATCGATATGGTGATCGGTGGTTGGTATATTCAAATAATAATAAAAAATACTCTTTCTAGTCTTATTTAAATTATGTCAAGTGAATTCAATCAAACTCTTCATAAAACTCATAGTTGCATTAGTTACAGCTTCGTTGGTCATAAATAGAGCGAATTCAAAATTTTCTTTCACTCCAAAGCAATGACATGTATTCATGCGCTTCATATTTGCTCAGAGTTTGCTCCCATAAATATAGCCATCAACTTGGAATAAAATAATAAAATGTTTCGGAAAATATATTTTTTTCTTTTGTTTTAACGTAATATTTGGACCTATCAACATCTAGAATAGTACTCATGAGAGGAAATTCTCCTGCTTATTTAGGTCATAGATTTCTAAATATTTTTTAAAAAATTAATGGCTGAAGTTTGATTTGAAATTAAAAATATATTTTGCATGATTTTCGGGGCATGTTTTGATATGTTAAAAAGTATATTTTTCGGCTAAAAAGTTCCAAATGATCATGATTTTACCAAAAAAATTGTCTTAAACTATATTCGGGATGTGAAGTTTTGGTTTTCAAAATCCCTCAAAAATTAAATTAATTCCATAAATAAACAAATATTTGATTAACATATTTTTTGTTGAAAAAGAACTTTCAAAACTAATGGACAAAAGCCTACTTATATCTACTTGTTATGGACACTAACTTGAGGCATCAACAGAAGTTAAGTAATAAGATTTGACAAAAAGACTTTCCCACATTTATAAAAGCATAAAAAACTAGAAGATCAAGTGCAGTCACAATGTAAACTCAGAGATGGAAAATAAAGCTTTTATGTGCATATATTTGGTAAATGTTGCAGCAGAAGTCGTTATATTGCTTTACGTGTAAATAGTTTTCTTTTTAATTATTACATTACAATTTCTTTACAATATTAATACTCTAAGTAAATGCTCGAGAAAAACTAAAAGAAAATTAAATATTCTCATTATTTCAACTTATGTGAACATAATTCTTTTTTTGTCCGTTTCAAAAAAAATAAACCTTTTCTAAATTTTGTACTAACAATTTAGCTTAAACTTACAATTTTATTCTTATCGAGAGCTTTTATAACTACACAAATACTCTTGATCCTTTTTTGACTTATTTAAGACTACAAGTTTTTATTACTTTTTTTTTAAACTTCGTACCTAATAAAACAAATTCACATAAATTAGACGAGGAAGTATATATTATCAATAATTTAGAAACAAACACGAGTCATAGTCTTTACATTAAAGATTCTAGCTTTGATTTGACAAGACAATACATACATGTGAAGGATATGACAATTGCCTTACGAATTATTAAGTGACATCTCCTACTATCAACCTATCAAAATATCATTCCCTCCCACCCCAAAAATCTGTACTTCTTCTACTTCTGTTTTCTTTTTATCAATATCGGATCACTTTTACTTGTTATATTTTGCATTTCGGGAGTTAATTTGACTAATTTTGAAGTTAAATCACATTAAATTTTAAAATTAAAATTTAGATATTTAAAAACTATACAAAAAATATTATAATTTGTAATTTTTCTCATATTAGTAGGACGAAAAAATATATGTTAAAACATTGGTAAAAAAATTATGTAATTTGACTATCGAAAAATCAAACATGACAAATAAAAGTGATCGAAAGTTATATTTCTCATTATTTATATTAAGGTCTCGATTAATTTAAATTGTATAAAACAAGCTAGTTAAAAAGGAAAATATTTTGTAGGAAAGATTATTTCTATAGGTGGAACGCACAATCTTTGATTAAGGTTAAATATATCTCATCAATCCCTCCAACCCTAACACATAAAGACCAACAACAACAACAACTATCCAGTATACTCCCATTAGGTGGGGTCTAGGAAAACAAATAAAGGCCATGTCTTAAAATTAAACATATAATAATCCTCCTAGCCATGAATAATGACATATCTTTCCATCAGTCTGTTGGCTATTGTACTTCACTAACTACTGATGCTGAGGATTCAATCCTCTACTGTTTGTCTCTCTTTCTCTCTCTCTCTCATTGGCAAAGAGTGCAGTGGCACTGACTTCCACGTGCCATTTATGGCACTTCACTGCAAGAAATTTAAAGATAATTTGTTTTTTTTTTAATGAGTTTTTTTTATTTTTACAAAATACATTTAAAAAGAATCACATAAACGGGAATACAACGAGTAACAATTACTCCTATTGTTTTAATACTTTTTTATTTGCCCTAGTTCATAACTTCATATATCGATATTTGACCATGTATGTAATTAGTCTACAAATGGTTACTCTTAACTTAAATACTCCTACTTGAAGTATTAGATAAAAACAGTAGGAAAGATACTAAAATAATGGAGTTTATTAATTTGATAAACTTGTGGTAAATCATAATTTAATAAATTTAAAAGTATAATAAACATGGGATCATTATATCCTTTTTGTTCGGACCCAACTTATATGACGCAGACCTAAACTATCTCTAGGAATACCAACCAACACAATCAAAATGAGAAATGAGTTTGATGAGCAACAACAGTGACTCTTTTGGCTATTGATTTGAATGAAAAGATGGGACTTGTTCATCTGATCTTATACTTGTAAATGTCTCTTTCTATCCCCTTATTCTTTTTGCCTCTCTTTTTTACTTGTTCATCAATCTTTGAGTCTATTTTACAGAATCTGTACCTAAGAGCAGTTGTGTTACTTTTCCTTTTGACATTTTCTTTTTGTTCAATTCTAGCTAGGATCTATATATTTGGATATTTTCTGCTACTCAAATCTTTCTTAGAAATAGGTTGAAAATTCAAATACTTTTATTGAAATTTTAGAGTAGTAAATTGACTTAATTAGTTTGATTTGGGTCAAAAAATTTAAAAAATCAATTTAATTAGTGTGACTTTCTTTTAAGGAAAAATCACGTCGAATTATGAATAACCCTACTTCGGCTAGGTGTTTGCCATAATTCTTTTACCATATTTGATTTTCAATTTTTTGAACAAAAGGGCAATATAGTTACCTTAATTAGGTTTTTCTTCTTGTAGAAGAAAATTATAAATTTCCTGTATTTGGCTAGTCCTTTTTTTGTAGGAAAATATTTGGACTTCTATAAATTGAAGATACGTACTTCTCATTCAGTATCATCCACAATGTAGCCATAGGAGGCTTGGGAGTCTTGTTTAGGGAGAGAACTTTACGGAACAAGTGTTAGTGTGTCACATGTGTTTGCCTCTTCATGAGGTTGTTCTCCCGATATTTGCACTCTTTTTTATTATAGTGTATTGCTTATCTCCGCCGTGGTCGTATGTCAGTTGACCGAACCACGTTAAATATTTGTATTTCTTTTGGTAAATTTCTCTTTTGTTGTAAAATTTATCGTCGTTCAATATTTGCTTTACTAGCTTCCGCATGACACCTAATTTTTTGATTCTAACAACTTCTGCCTACCCTTGTTGCAAAAACAAAATATTAGTAGAACATAAAATAATTATAGGTGAAGTAGAAAGAATAATTTTCAATATTGTGTACTATATATACACATTAAAGGCGAAGTTGATGTGCAGAGTACTTAAGGAATGGACTAAAGGAAGGACCATTATGTATGCCTGAAATTGTTGTCTTTTGCAGTTAAAGTGAAAAAAGAAACTACTCCAACTTAAGGACCTGCATGTGATGTGGATATATCAGAGAGAAGAGAAAAATAGTACAGTACTGAGTACTGCTACTGGTATTTTATTGGACTCATGTGCATGCACACGAGCACTGGTCTCATTTTCACCTATACTTAAACAAGAGCCAATAAAGAAGGCAACCTTAAAAACCAGAAAGAAAAAGCAGGATCGGTCTCTTTGCTATATAGTGAGCAAAAGACATGGCGGAGCTACATTTATACTTTTCGAGACCCAAAATTTAACTAGTCGCAATTATACCTAATCCAACACATTAGGTAAGTCTATTAATAACTATCCAATTTAATAAAATTTATTAAGATAAATGAATGATAAAATAACTAAATCTTTTTATATTTCACAAGGACTGGTAGTACAAATCATGAGCTTCTAAGATTTAAATTTTTTGTTTTTGTCTGTGTTTTTGTTTTTCCTTTTTTTCTAAGCCGAGGGTCTACTGGAAACAGCATCTCCATCCTTTTGGGCGGGGGTAAGGCTTGCGTACATACTACCCTCCGCAGACCCCACCCTGTGGGACTATACTGGGTAGTTGTTGTTGTTGTTGTTGTTGTTGTTGTTGTTGTTGTTGTTGTTGTTGTTGTTGTTGTGGTTTTTGATATGAAATAAAGTACATCATCTATTTGAAATATACATGAACAGATTAAAATTCTAAAGCTACCAAGATTTAGAGGCAACTATGACAGTAATGCAGGTACATCTTCAAATCCCGTTCCCCCCATACACACCAACATCAACATCCAACATCTGCACGCAAGGTGCAGAAGTGTAGTATGAGTACAATTGCGACCCCATATACTCAATAAGTAACAAACCTAACCTTATGTTGAAAGAAGTGACGTACTGGAATAAAGGTCGGAGTCTAACACCAATAGCCAACAACGGTTCATAAAATCATAATAAAAGTGATAAAAGAAGTAACTGAGAGATATGATGCCCAGCTTGTTCACAGTTCTGGAAAATTGGCTTGCTTTACAAGTATAGCAATGAAAACCCAAATCTTTTAACGAAATCACAAAAATACAATTTGTAACACTATGATTTTTTCCGAGCTTTCAATAGGTAAATGTTTCATTTTCAAATGGCATTAGAAAAAAAATGTCTCCGTACCTACATATCAATGTGTATGTTAAGTCATGAATGATGCAATCGCGTACATAATGAGAAAGTACATCTCTATGCATGTATGTCAAGTGTGCATGTCTAATGCGATGCAATTTAGTGATAAAACCATGTGCATACTCTTAGAGTATCAATTTACTCAGTCCTCCCAGTCACTCAGCTCTCACAATCACTCAGTTCTTACAGTCACTCAGTCCATATAGTCTCTCTGTCCTCCCAATCACTCGGCACTCGCTTGCGATACTCGTACTCAGCAGATACATGCGCTCACTGTTGGTGCAGAGACTCCGGAGAAGCATACCTAGTCCAAGCACTATAATAATCCAATCATGGCATGAATCAATAATACATGCTGCAGCGTGCAACCTGATCCCGTCATAAATCAATAATACCTTCTGCAGCGTACAACCCAATCTTATCAATATCCTCACAATCAAGCTCTCGTACTCACTTAATCATCGATCTCTTCAGTCTTTCGGGCTCACGATGTCAAGAAAATCAGCCCAAAGATGATGATGTGATGTATCAATAAATGGTAACACGGGCTGAGATATAATATGAAAACGAATGCATACAACTGAGTATGTAATTGTAATATAAGCAAATAACTCAACAACAGAAATGAGTTCAGTGGGCCCCAACAGGATAAGCATGTAGCTTAAATAAGGTTTCTGACATGGATCACAACTCAATTACTCTAGAACGTAGAGATTTCACAAATACAAATAAGATTATATAACAACACTGTACCATAGAAATAACCGAGTCACAATTCACAGGGAGCACGCCCGCACGCCTGTCACCTCAACGGCAAACACAAATCACGTATATTAAGAGGTTCATACCCTAAACACCAATTTTAGAAGTGTTACTTTGCTTAACAAGCCAAATCCAATACTGAGCAAGCCAAACAATACTCCAAAAATACCATCTCGCATGTACCGACCTCCGAACGGCTCGGAACTAGACGAAAGCAACTCAAATACATCAACTAATGCATGAGGAAATAATTCCAAATGATAAAGGTCGAATCATTAATCAAAAATCTAAATTCGACCAAAAGGTCAAACGTGGGGCCCACCTCGAAACCCGATAAAACTTATAAAATCCGATAACCCACTCAATTACGAGTCTAACCAAACTAGTTTCACTCAAATATGATATTAAATCGATGTTCAAAACTCGAAAATTCATTATATGAAACTTTAGACAACCCCCCCCCCCCCCAACCCCAATTTTCCCTTTGAATCCATCATCCAAATGCCAAAAACGAAGATAGATCTATAAAATATAACCAAAACTGAGTAGAGAGCACTTACTTCAATCCTTACGGTAAAAATCAATTCAAAAATTATCTCTACCCAAGCTCCATGGCTCCAAATATGAGTAAATGACTAAGCTCTCGATTAATAATTTCTACCCAGAAATTTTCCAATTTGTCAACAAAGGGCCGTTTCTGCGGTGTCGCTTTGGCGAAAGAATTCCCGCTTCTACGAAAAACACTAGACGTCTCCTTTTCCGCACCTGCGCAATAGGCGCCCCTTCTCCGCAAGCGCAAGTGCAAAACAAAACATGCTTCTTCGCACATACTCGCTTCTGCGATCACAGCTTTCGCTTCTGTGCTAGCGCAATGCAGTCCACTTCCCCGCTTCTGCAGAAATTCTACTCCCAGCTTTACTTCGTTGCTGCGTTCACATGACCACATTTACGGCTCCGCACATACGCCCAATATTCCGCAGGTGCGGTCACACTAGATTCAGCAAAGGCCAGCCATCACACATGAATGAAAGATGATCCGAAACCCGTCCGTAACTTGGGACCCCGTCTGAATATATTAACAAGTCCATAAAAAAATACGGACCTATTTGAAGCCTCAAATTACACATAACAACATCGAAACGATGATTCAGACCTCCTGGGAATGTATTTGAAAGTATCTGGCCATATTTTGATATCTTTGTGAATATCTCAAGAGTTTATGGGATTTTGAGACACCTCTTCAAGGGAATATGTATCCCTTTATATAGGTGTGAGTTAGGGTTTAGAGTTGAGTAACCTCCAAGAAACCCTAATAGACTCCTAGGATTTCAACAGTCTTGTATTATCTTTAATTTAGGATTTGGATTGATCCCATAAAATTTCGATGTCTACAACACCTCGATTCAAACTTATGTGAACTTTAAATTATTAACTTCCAAAACTCCCGTTGAAACAGATCATATCAATCGGAAATGAACTTACATTTTTCACACAAGTCCCAAATGGCATATGAAACTATTCCAATTTCCGGAACCACAATCCGAATCTGATATGCTCAAAGTCAACTCTCTGTCAATCTTATGAACTTTCCAAACCTTAAAATTTTCAACTTTCACCAATTAGCCTCGAAACCTTCTAGAAACATCCAATCTCCAATCCGAGGTCGAATACTAAAAGGTCAAACTTGGTCAACTCTTCTAACCTTAAAGCTTCAATCATGAAATTCTTTCTTTTAAATCAATTCCGATTAACCGGGAAACTAAAACCGACGATTCACAAGTCATAATACATCACACGGAGCTGCTCATGCCCTCAAATTACCGATCGAAGTGCAAGTGCTCAAAACGATCACTCGAGTCGTTACAATACTAGTTACGGATTTCGACAAACTTAATAGCCTTTGCATAGATCTTATTATTGTATTAAGAAATTCATCATATATATATATAATTCAAGTACAAACTAATTACTACTTCGATAAATTTAGAACCTATAAATTTTAAATGTTTAGTCTGCTTCCGGGAATAAAGCTAAGTATGTGAGTGAAAGAGTCAAAGGAACCAGAGGTATTGTAGCAGAAGGGAAGTTGCAGAAACTGGCAAAGAGATAATGGAGAGGTATGGGAGAATAGGGACAAGGGGAGTGAAGATGTCTGAAAAGAGTGGGTCAACTAATGTCCCACAAGCATGGGGTTGCCTTGTCTTGTCATATCAAAAGCTTCAACTATTAATGTTCTTTTCTCTTGTTTACATCTTTGTCCTCATGCTACTATTGACATTACAGAGGTTAAAATAGTTTACTTTCTTGTTGCTTCCTTCATCCATGCTATGGGAGCAAAAATTATGGGATATTAGAGTTTAAATTTCAATAGAGATAACAAAAACTTTTGGATATATTTTCTTTTGTATGAACTTTGATGAACAGGATTACCTCGAGACCAATGTATCGGATGAAAAATAGCAAATATTTGGTGGAAAGTGTTCATGTGTGTGGTGTCACGTGACACCGTTTCGTCAAAATATTTTCATAATTTGTGTGCATAAGTAATAAATAAAATTAAATATTAAGAATAAATATAAAAAATGATACCGCTTGCCATTACAATAATTTATTCATTTCTTCAAATATTGACACTACTTACAAAACTTTCTCCGTAAGCCACCGTGCGGCAACTAAAACACTATCGCGATTAGAATGTTAAAATGGGCAATATACTACTAGATGTTATTTTGACAATTTATAAATTAAATTTTTCAAGTTTTCCAACAACAATCTAGTATAATCTCACATGTGATGTCTGGAGAGGTAATATGTACGCAGATCTTACCCTTAATCTGAGGATAGAGAGGTTATTTTCGAAAGATCCTCAGCACAATGGAGTTTTTCATGTTTTCCAAAAACAAAAAAATATCAAACAGATACAACTAGAAAATTTGAAAAAATATTGGTTGAAAACTTTTTCACCTTGTTTTAGCTACAAAGGCAACCTAAAATTCCTGAAGTTAGTTGCTGATGTAATGCGAAAGAGAAAGCTATTAGTAACTGAGACACAAAAGTGAATATATTACTATTTCTGTCCTGACTATAATGCAACAAACAAGTCAGTAATTTTAATGTCAAGTGCCAACTCTAGGCAATAATAGCATTGAGAAGGAAGTGAAAATAGAAAATGCAAGGTTCAATTCATTTTGAAGTACTAGCTAGCAAAGCTGAAATGAACGGAATTTTTCTATCTTCATTAGTTTAAAATGACAAAAACTCACTTCTTTATGTTACAGCAATGAAGTTGTTCTCTCATGTGTACAACAATTACAAGTTAAGAACTACATTCTGGCTTTCCTGAAAACTGATAAAACAGAAAGCATTACCCATAAGACAAACTGATTTACCATCTTATGAATAAGTTAGACGAATATGATGGTATACATTCAACTAACAATCGCAGGCAAAACTGCTTTAAACAACAGCCCAAAACTTTTTCCTGCAAAATAGGACCGGCTCCGACTTTTTCTGATAGTCTTCTAGAAAATGTAGTTGGACGTCCCAGAGAAACTTTGATGCAAGAGATTGGATCCTTGATATGATAGGTTCTTCATCTCTAATAATGATAAATCCCTGCATATATATAATTTGAGAACATTAAATTTGTTCGCAAGTGAAACTTCTATATGAATATTCATGGAGGATTTCACGTCACAATTGCTGAATGGATATACCAACTGGATCCTGTTAAGCTCAATTCAGTTGACATAAATATGTAGTATCTCTTATATCGAAAGGGAGTCTCTCGTTTCTAAATATAATTAGTCAATAAGAAATTTTGAATTTCTCACAGTTCCACTAATCCAAAGAGTCCTTGAAAAATCCTCTTACATCGGAACATTTTTCCAGCTACATTAATGATCATACGAACTCTCATCCAAAACACTGAGCTTGAACAAAAATTGTGGAGCCGTTATGTCCATTTAAACTGTATCAAGAAATTGTCAGCGCTAAACATGAAAATAAGTTGTAGAATGTCTAAGTTTTGCTTGGGAAACTAACACACTTTTGAGTTCCATCTCTACCCTATTTTCAAACAGACATGGAGATCAAGGATTTATATTGTCCTTTTGTATTGATAGAAATGAACTTATAGTGAAATGTCAAAGTTTGTAAATTAAGTTGGTTAAAATTTAAAGGAACTACTCATCCAGTGAGATACCATAATTTCCGATATTCCATGTTTTATACTGCGGATTTGAGTTTCCTTTCCACCCTGTCTGTTCACTTCCTTTTCCTCATTGTTACTGTTATGTAAACCTGGTTTGTAATCAAGAAACTAAATGCTCTCTTTTCTGAGGGGGTTATATATTTCACATATGTCATTTATCGAACTAATAGACTTGTTCTGACTTTTCTGAACTATGAAATGCAACAATCAATCTTGCAGATGCTTTCAGTTTATCAATTGATTAACTATTTAGTCTCTCAAGCATCAAATCGGAATGAAAATCCTTTACCTGAGGTCGTAGAATGCGGTCCATCTCCAGCATGATATCTTCAGCTTTACAACCTTCTTCACGATCTTTATAGTGAGATATAAGATGATTGGCATGCAACAAATCATAAGTGCGGGGATATGTGGAGAATGGCTCACACCTACAGATACGGTTAGATATTTTGTTAAGGTCACTTGTATCAGATTAGAGCTTTATAGGTAAGGGACAATGAATTAATAGCCTACCAGTCATGAAATACGCCCGTAAGACCCCTGCCATAAACGGCAGATAGGGTGTTATTCATGGTTACAGGAACAACATTCATCACCCAGACAGGCCATGTATTTAAGCCGACCGCAAACCCACCAAGGAAAGCATTCATGTCCATTACATTACGTATTTCTTTCTCCTCAACATTCATCAGTCTCCAGTAATGGCGAACTTGATCTTGCCAATAGATTGTATCCTTTAAGAACTTTTCATGATCAATACCTGCAAGAAATGGATTGAGCATGTCAGACATAATGAGAGTTCCTACAGGATGAAAGGAAAATCTCCATGAAGCTATCTCGTTCAGATATAGTCAAAAAGGAATAGGTGTCTTAGTAGTTCCGTGTTAAAACCACCGCAACATCCTCAATTATCACTTTAAGCATAATATTAGCATTTTAGGCCAGAAATGATCTTTCAGAAGAGATAATAACACTTACCAGTTGAGGAAAAAAATAACACTAACTTGAGAGAAATGAAAAGGAACCACAAATGTGAACTTGCTGATTGAAAAGGCCAACTCTCATGTGCAACAAATATAGAAATGGTCGAAGCTAGGAGAAGTAATAGGATGAGGAAAAACCCCAACTCAACAGCGACTCCTTGTTTATTCCATCTTTAGTAGAATATTTTTTATTCAGTTATTAGGAGATTGTCTAATTTGGAAACAAGAAAGCATCTTCTAGAACTTGCACACTTCTCCAAGAAATACAATAGACATTCCAAAATTTAACAACTTATTCCTAAGTTGCAGAAAAACAAAAGAGAAACAGGAAAAAGGCTTCAAAAAGTTGTGAAGCGGAGCCTTCACATCTCCTCTTCCACAAAATCTTTTATGATAGCATGCAAACAATTCTTATGATCACCAGAAAGCTTATACTCCATCAACATACCACCAGAAGCTGCTGAAAATCGCATTGGAATATACGTGATATAAAGTTTTCTTTTCCCCCTAGAAGGTATGTGATTGAATAGATTCATAAGAGGCTTTCAAGTACCTTCTCAATGCTAGCGGCTACTTCTGTTGCAAACCACATCTATTTGAGTTAATACTTCCATAGCATGAAAAAGGGTTTTATAATAAATTACTCATATATACTCGGATGTCCCTGAAGGGACCTACCCAATTATACATTTGTTTAGTTGAAATATAAATGCGGAAAAATAGGCATTGCTGGACAACTGGAATAGCTGCCACCATATATTAGATCATACAAAGTCTTTTTCACTCATCTAAGACAATTTAAAAGGATTTCCAGAAAAACAAGCTTACACTGTGGATTATCTTTTTATGAAGACAGAAGGGGGTCATTTCAACTGTTGTGGACCAGTATTTAGCAAGAAGATTAAGATCTTAAAACAAAACTTGAGTCACTGAGAAAACCTTTAGCATGCTAGCTAATAATATCCCGATATTTTTAGGAAAACATCGTCATCCAAAGCATCAGCGCTTTTAACTTTTTCGAAACCTCAGATTGTTAGAGCCTATGACCTAGTCAGTTCATCGTCACGTCTCTTCCATCAGTACCGATATTTAAGAATCAACATAGCCACTTGTTATCCAAGAATGTTATCACATACAAATGCTAGAGAATTGGAGATTTTCCATCATTAAGCTCGTCTATGTTAAACTGCTGGTTAAAAACAGACTATAAAACGACCCGAATGAATATGATCAAACAGAAGCTCCCGACGTGCTAGGCCATAAATATTTGTTCTGATTCTCAACAGCATAATACAGAATTAAGATTTGAACTTTGCGCTTCATGAGGGACAAAAACACTACAATTGATTCAAGAATTAAAAGAGGAAAGTTCATACACTACACCAAGAGAATTAACAAACCTATCCGACTGAGACTTTGTGTATATTCTGAAAGACGTTGTGGTCGAGGAGGTAGTTTCTTCAAAGAAGAGGAAGGGTCACCAAGGGTAACACAGTTCCTCAAAGGTGTTTTCCATGATGGTTTCAAATCATCCTCAGAATCACATAAGTTTACGAGCTGCTCCTGAGTGTTATGTTGAAGACATGAATTATCTTCTTGCTTAACCCATATAGCTGTCTGAACTTTCTGTGCAATAAGCTTCCAGCAAATTCCAGAAGTTAGATTTACTAATTTGTCCCATATCTCTGGGAAATCCTTGTCCTTTCTATAGGCAGGAGGAGCTGAATAGACAAAATATCCATTTGACCTTAATATGCGATTTACTTCTTTGATTAGAATACCATCTGCACATGCACCCAGATGAAAACATAGTTTTAGCCTTTAGGCGTTGTAAAACAATAATAGTGTATTAAGTCCACCTTAGATTCAATTACCTTAGGAGAACAGAGTCATAAGCATAGTTTGGAAAGTTATGTACAATATTTTGAAACTCAGCTATAACAGTTTAATTGTCACGAGAGCGTCTTGAATAAAGTCTACTTGACATAAAAAGAATAAGCTAATAGCTTCATGATAATCAAGCTGGTGGAACAAGAATATTATGGAAAGATATCTAAGGCATTGTAGATTCTAACATAACATTAAGTTCATTGATATTTCCAAAGTTATGTACCATGCCACTGTTAACATGCAGGATGTCGAAAGCTGAATAATTTGATATAATTTCTTTATTTAACATAAAGTACTTACATCTAGGTCAATACATTTAAGCATATAAGGCTCGATGTTCAATAAAAGAAACACTCACCATTTTCATGCCAATCAACTCGACATCTGGAACAATGGACCATGTCAAAAGAGTTACTTGGATATGGTAGCTGCTTCGTAGCTAAAGCAGATATCATAGCACCAATTCCTCTTTCTAAAGCAAATTGAATTTGATTTTCATGACCATCTTTTGGAGCAAAAGACAGTGTTTCAATATTTAGTGGAAGAAGATAGGCAGAGAAACTAGCAACCCCACAACCAACATCAAGCACCTGATATACCCCTGCTGCACGCAAGTCACCAGTCTCATTAGTTGTCATATTTCCTAACCTGCATCAAATAAATGAATTTAGTACATCAGCTACATAAAAGAATGGAAGAACGGCAGGATGAAGCATTGACACTTGGTTGTATCCAGATACAAGGTGAAATGATGCAGAATTGAAGATTTTCGTTACTAATTTGTATTTTTTAGGATATTTATTAGACAAAATTCAGTTAAGATTTTTCAGAAATAATATCAACTACAAAATAGATACTGTTTTGTATAACCTAGCTCATGTGTGTTGTCGAAAAGCTGTTGACATTTCTTTTATGACGTTGGTCTTCGGGCAAACTATTGATATGTTAGAAAACTTTGAAACGCCCGGCATAGAGGATACTCTATCTGACCTCATAATAGCAAAGAATAAGCTTTCCAAGTAAGCCAGCCTCACTTGGCGCACTTCACATCCCCAAAAGTGAGTCGTGACAATTCGACTCTTGGATATTGAAAGGGTACAACCTTCTTAGGACAAAGGGTGTAAATGATTCTCACCATTCTTAATAAATGGAAATAAATCATCTAGTACAACATAAATTAGCTTCATTAAATTGCTTTAGGAAGCTATCGTGTGTCTCAAATCGATTTTCATTTTGCATGCTTATGATAGGAAAATAATGTTGTAGAATTATCAAAACGCTGCAACTCCGATAATGACATGGACAGGAGAAGTGAAAGAGAAACAGACCGTATACCTCTCAATATATTCTGTAGCTCCATGCTTAAAATGAGTTCCACCGCCTGGAAACCACCAAAGCTGATCTTTCTCATGTACCCAATTTTGTCCTCCTTTTACCTCCGCAAGACGTGCATGGTTTACATTACTCCGCCAAACATAATCCCTGCTAGTTGGCCACCTTATTGGTATCTTATAATCAGCTGGAGGTGGCACCAAACAAAACAAGCGTCTTTCAAGTGGAGGACAATGCCTCTCTAGCTCTTCTTTCCTTGAAAGATCTAATTTTGGCATCAATTCTTTAACATAAGAAATGTCATGACAGGGGATATACTCATTAAATTTCAGAGGACATACATTTATCCCACTTTCAGGGATAGTGAGGGGTACCATCCGATATGAAAGAGCAATCTTGTTCGTAAACTTCAGAACACCTGCATGCATATTATTAAATACATGGATCCGAGATTCCGATAATAAGAACAGTAAAACAAAAATGCCTAGCAGTCAACGAAAAGAGAGTTAATTCTGGGAGCTCAGCGTTCAACCAACTGGGGACTGCTCTCCCCAGCAAAAGAAAAATGACACAGGGTGAGAGAAAAAGACACAAATTCAGATGGACACACGTTGACTGCCTAACAGATTACCTCTCACTTTCTAGAAGGAATTCCTGAGTAGTAAGGTTGACAAGCAAGAAACTGGAAGCAACGTGGACAAGAACAATATGGATTTTGTCAACATGACTTAAAAATCCTCAAAGAAAAAGTTCAAAAAAAAAAAAAAACCATTCAGAAGCTGTAGTGAGGAAAAGATTGGACCCAGCTGCAAACATCATAACAAAAATTTTGAAGTTTCTAATTTCACTGTGCATGCAGGCAAAAAAAAAAAGGATAAAATTCTCCTATTGCAGAAGTAAAGCCTGAAAACAGAAACAAGGGAGGAAGCTGAATCAGAGTGAATGTGTTTTTGCACAAACAACTAACACTATCTGATATAGTCCATCTCTGGAAGTATTATTGTCAAAAAAGGAAAGATGATTGCTAAGGATGAGCAGGGATTAAGAGTTAAATACTCACACAGTCAAGAACAAGTTTACTACACGTCATAGAGGAGCTTTTGTATAAATTAAATGGGATAAATATTTCCCTAAATGGGATCTAAGGTCACGATACCGCGAATCAGGTGAAACTGATATACCTAATATTTCTCTTAGGACACACCAAGGACTTTGCAAATCATGCTGATTCCTTTTGCCTAACATGCTATCTCAACCGAAGAGTCAAGTTTCTGAACCTTAAGAAGGTTAAATTGGGGGTTTCTGATGACATCCTCCTCTACAACCTTGCCGGGACTATTACGGACATATTATGACATACATTACTTACAAGCATTAAAGCCACCTCTTATGAACATTCCAATTACTGACTACCAAAATTGCACTTGCCAAACTTGCAACTTTCTACCAAACCACTCGACAAAATATAAGCAACTGAAGGGTTAACACCTCTGTTCTAACTAAGTAACCGTGCATTTATTTCTAACAAGCCCCCCAAGAAAAAAGTAATCAGAACAATGTCAAGTTTGCTCATGCATAACATAAAGATCAGATTCAAGTACCAATGACAGAATCCCTGATCTATAGGGAACTGCAGATTTATCTAAACCCCAAGAAAACCAAAATAGACAAAAGTAAGTTGCACTGCCCTAACTTCCTTCTAGTATCAAGATAAACCACTTAATTAAAAATCACAATTTGTGTAATATTGTTTGATTGAGCAGCGAATATAAGAAAGAAAGGCAGACTAAAAAGGAAAATGCATCCCATAAATTGGGAAAGAGGAGTTCTATATTAGGAGTACTCAATACAAATATTCTTTAAATTCTTTCAACAAACAAAAAAGTTGCAATTTTAGTGGTAATATTGTGTAAACATAGGAAAAGAGGGACTAACCATAGGATGTTTCTGGTAAAGTGGTGTTGAAAGCAAGAGTGAATTCTTCATGTTGTTGATGTTGAGGGACGTAGAGAGATGGGTTACGGCCAAAAAGAGTGCCACTATAAAAAGAACCTATCATTACTAAAAGGGCTACCATTATCATCTGCCCTGTTTTCCAATCAAAGGCCCTCGAGCTTATCAAAGATCCACCCATTTTTCCCTCTTTAAATTCTCTCACTCCACACGATATGTAAAAAAAAATGTATGATTTTGGAATGAGATTAAAAGAAAGGGCTCAAGGAAAGACACAGTAGACCATGAGATCGATAGATCTCAGGTTTTTGTGTGTGTGTGTGTGTTCAGAGCTGAAACAGAAGTGAACAGTGTCGACTGTTCTGTCCTTTCCTTGTATTTTCCGACTTACCTTTTCCAATTTTTGAACCTTGTTTGGAAATACTATAATTTTTTCCTTATATTTCGGATCGGGGAAATTGGATAATGCGAACTTGGACGGTACAGGGTTGGCTCGGCTCGAATTTTTATAAGTACTAAATCAAATCAATTGTGTCGGGTTATTAAATCTAAAGACCAGATCAAACCAATAAATTCGGATTTTTCAATATCGGTTTTTCTCGTATTTTTCGGGTTTTCGGGTTATTTGGGTTTTTTCGAATTTTTTCCCGGTAAAATCTTCGTAGAACAAAATATATAACGTATGCTCAAAATATTTCTTTAATCCTAGTAAGAAACAACTATATAAAGTATTTTTGAAGAAAATAATACAAAATATGAGATATGTCATGACTCATGACATTATCCTAAAATATTCAACAATAAAAAATAATAAAATTACGTACTATAAATATTGCTAATTAAAAAGTTATAATAAAAATAAACATAATCTAAAAGCACTAATTCATGCTAAACTAGATAGACTAATGAGGGAGTGTTAGTTATATGCCTAAAAGCTAAAGAAAAATAAAAATAGGTTATGTATTTTTATCTAAATTATTGCAAAACAAAACATAGATATTTAACACATTTCCGTTCGTAATATTGAATTGAATGTCTTTTGTTAGCACTAGTATGAATTGCTAGCATTATTTAATTTACTAATATTAATGACTATAAAACTTATTGGAGCATTCAAAAGTTCTAAATCAAACCTTGAAATAATACCTTAAAAGATAAAATTATGAAATTTTTTAAGAAATATTTATAAATTACATTACAATAACTATATTTATATATTAAATATATCTAAAATTGCGATATATGTAATGTCGGGTTGGTTTGGTTTCGGTTTGACTTTCTTTAGTTAAAACCAAACCAAACCAATTATGGTCGGGTTTTTTTTTTCCAACACCAAACCAAGTCAAACCAAACCTTAGTCGGGTTTTCTTTCTCGGTTTGACTCGGATTATCGGGTTGGTGCAGTTTATCGATTTTCTTTGTACACCCCACTCAAGCTTATAATGGGACTCGGTGCTTAAGTTCATATGGTTGAGATATATAGGTTTGATGTTCTAAGAGAATTTTGATACGTCAAGGTGCATCAAATACAATTAAAACTAGTTAAATTATCCGTACATCCTTCGATTTTGAAATAAATAAAATTGAATAAAATAAATTGAAGGAGCACTAATAAGAAAATGATAGAAATAAAGAAATTTAATGGTAGGAAAGAGGGAATGAAAAGTTAAAAAGAAAAAAATAATAATAATAATAATAATAATTGTTATGAAATAATATAAAAGACAAGAACAATAACTCAAGAACAATAGCAATAGAGAGAAGAGTAGAGAGAGTTCTTCTTATTGATACTTAGAGAATGTTAGGAGTGATTTACAATGGTAGAGGGCACCTCTATTTATAGGGAGGAGGATGATTTAGCTACCAATAATAGGACTCTAGAATCTCTCTAATTAAAGACATTCACCTTAAATAGAAGTCTATTTATAACACTCCCCCTTGAATGTCTATTTAATGATGTGCCTCGTTAAAACCTTAAAACAAAACCCAATGGGAAAAATTAAAGTAAGGAAAAAGAGTACACATGTTTGAATATGCGCCTATTGGTTGCCTCGTTAAAAACCTCGCAAGGAAAACCCGGTGGGACAAAACCTTGTAAGGGAAAAAGAGTGCAACGCGCATTAACTCCCCCTGATAAGAACATCAATTTATGTCCTTAAGTCTTCGCATCCCGATCTTGTGAACTAGCTTCTTGAAGGTTGACTTTGGTAGAGATTTTGTAAACAAATCAGCCATATTGTCGCTTGAACGAATCTGTTGAACATTGATATCACCATTCTTTTGAAGATCATGTGTGAAGAATAACTTTGGTGAAATATGCTTCGTTCTATCTCCTTTTATGAATCCTCCCTTCAATTGAGCTATACATGCTGCATTGTCTTCATACAAAGTTGTGGGTAGTTTATCACACTTCACACCACATTTGTCTTGGATATGATGTATTATCGACCTTAACCACACACACTCCCGACTTTCTTCATGAATAGCAATTATCTCAGCATGATTAGATGAAGTAGCCATAATTGATTGCTTAGTCGATCGCCAAGATATGGCGGTTTCTCCACAGGTGAACACATAACCCGTTTGAGATCGAGCCTTGTGTGGGTCGGACAAATATCCAGCATCATCATAACCAACAAGATCCGGGCTGCAATTCTTGCCATAAAATAAGCCCATATCGGTAGTTCCCTTTAGGTACCGCAATATGTGTTTGATCCCATTCCAATGTCTCCTCGTAGGAGCCGAGCTAAATCTTGCTAAGACATTAACTGAAAAGGATATGTCAGGTCTTGTAGTATTTGCAAGATACATTAGTGCGCCAATTGCGCTAAGATATGGTACTTCAGGACCAAGTAGCTCTTCATTCCTTTCTTGTGGTCGGAATGGATCTTTGTTCACATCAAGTGATCGAACAACCATCGGTGTACTTAAAGGATGTGCTTCATCCATGCAAAACCGTTTCAGTACCTTTTCTGTATAGGTAGATTGATGAACAAAAAATCTATTTGCCAAATATTCAATTTGCAAACCAAGACATAGTTTAGTCTTTCCGAGATCTTTCATCTCGAATTCATCCTTTAGATAATCAATTGCCTTTTGGAGTTCTATAGGGGTTCCAATAAGGTTTATGTCATCGACATATACGGCAAGTACAACAAATTCCGATGTTGTTTTCTTTATAAAAACACACGGGCAAATGGCGTCATTTATATAGCCTTCTTTTAACAAGTACTCACTAAGACGATTATACCACATTCGTCCAGATTGCTTTAGACCATACAAGGATCTTTGCAATTTAATTGAGAACATTTCCCGAGATTTTGAATTATGCGCGTTTGGCATCTTGAGTCCATCGGGAATTTTCATGTATATCTCATTATCAAGTGAGCCATAAAGATAGGCAGTAACCACATCCATTAAGTGCATGTCAAGCTTTTCATGGACAGCAAAACTTATGAGATAACGAAAGGTTATCGCATCCATTACAGGCGAATATGTCTCTTCATAATCGACACCAGGCCTTTGAGAAAAACCTTGTGCAACAAGGCGTGCCTTATATCTTTGTACCTCGTTTTTCTCATTTCTTTTGCGTACAAAAACCAATTTATAGCCGACACGCTTAACACCATTAGGTGTTTCAACTATAGGGTCAAAAACTTCACGTTTTGCCAGCGAATTCAATTCTGATTGAATTGCTTCTTGCCACTTTGGCCAATCCTGTCTTTTTCGACATTCTTCAACAGATTGAGGTTCGAGATCCTCACATTCTTGCATAATGCTAGATGCTACATTATAAGCAAAGGCATTATCTACCACAATATCCACTCGATTAATATTTGCCTCAATATTAATTGGATTTAGGGATAGTTCCGTATTTTCCAGAGTCTCGGGCTCAATGGATTCTTCATGAATCTCAGAATTTGTTAAATCATGAGATTCTTTCGTGGTGTCGTTTTGATCGTTCTTTTTCCTCTTTCTAGGGTTTCGATCTTTGGAACCTAATGGTCTGCCACGCTTCAGGCGTGCATTCGACTCATTGGTTATGACACTAGATGATTGTCCAACAGGGACATCAATACGGATTGGAACATTTTCCGCGGGAATGTGGGATTTCGTTATCCTTTTCAAGTCCGTAAATGCGTCAGGCATTTGATTTGCTATTCTTTGCAAATGGATAATCTTTTGTACCTCTCTTTCACAAATAGAGGTATGTGGATCAAGATGAGATAATGATGCATTTTTCCACAAAATTTTCCGTTTGGTTTCACCAACTTCTCCCCCTAATTTTGGGAAAAGTGTCTCATCAAATCGACAGTCTGCAAATTGTGCAGTAAACAAGTCGCCTGTCAATGTTTCGAGGTAGCGAATGATGGAGGGCGATTCAAACCCAACATATATTCCTAACCTTCTTTGCGGACCCATTTTGATGCGGGATGGCGGTGCTATAGGCACATATACTGCGCATCCAAAAATTCTTAAATGGGATATATTGGGTTCATGACCCAAAACCAATTGCAACGGGGAATACTTGTGGTAATTCGTCGGTCTGAGACGAATTAGCATTGCTGCATGTAAGATGGCGTGACCCCATACCGAAGTGGGCAGCCTCGTTCTCATAAGTAATGGCCTTGCAATCAACTGCAGGCGTTTAATTAACGATTCTGTAAGACCGTTTTGAGTGTGAACATGAGCTACAGAATGTTCAACTTTTATCCCGATTGATAAGCAATAATCATTAAATGCTTGGGATGTAAACTCAGCAGCATTATCCAGTCTAATGGACTTGATTGGATTATCTGGAAATTGTGCTCGTAGTCGAATTATTTGTGCCATTAATTTCGCAAACGCAAGGTTGCGTGATGACAATAGGCACACATGAGACCATCTACAGGATGCGTCTATCAAGACCATGAAATACCTAAACGACCCACTATGTGGGTGAATAGGTCCACAAATGTTCCCTTGTATACGTTCCAGAAACGTGGGTGACTCAGTCCCAACCTTTGTTGGTGATGGCCTGATAATCAACTTGCCTTGATAACACGAAGTGCAAGGATATTCATTATTCGAAAGAATTTTGAAATTCTTTAACGGATGCCCATATGAGCTTTCTATAATCCGTCTCATCATGACCGATCCTGGGTGTCCCAATCAATCATGCCAAAGTACAAAGGTATTGGAATCAGTAACCCTTTGGTTTACTGTTGAATGTGCCTCAATTTCACTAATTCTTGTCCAATACAGGCCACAAGATAAAGACGGGAATTTCTCAATAACCCTCTTTTGGCCGGAGACATTCTTTGTGATGACGAGATATTCAAGATTATCTTCATCCATTGTCTCAATATAATAGCCATTCCGGCGTACATCTTTAAAACTCAACAAGTTTCTCATAGACTTGGAGGAGAACATTGCATTCTCTATGATTAACGTCGTGCCTTTGGGCAGAGTTACAATTGCTCTTCCGGAGCCTTCAATCAATTTACTACTTCCAGAGATTGTAGTAACGTTTGCCTTACACATATTCAGTTGAGAGAAATACTTCCTTTCTTTGAGTATTGTATGTGTAGTACATGAATCAACTAGGCAAATACTTTTACAGTTGGACGTTGATCCAAGTTCGCTTTGTGAGATATCCATATTTGCTATCCCATAGTTTGACATACAAAAGAGATACAGGAACATAAGAATAAACAAGTTCAATTCGTTTGTGTCACATAATATTTTCAAAATCTGCTGCTAACAGTTGACTAACAAAATCAGATATGTTATCCATTACGTTGCAGTTTGAAAATTTCAGTTTAAACATTTTCTTCAAACAATCGATTGTTAAACACAAACAATCGATTGTTGAACATTGACAATCGATTGTTAAACACACACAATCGATTATTTGCTATTTTAAAAAACTTCAGATCACACTGTCTTAAGAAAACCGATTGTTATGCACAGACAATCGATTGTTGGCTATTTTGAAAAATTCCAGAGCACACTGTTTTAAGACAATCGATTGTTAAGTATAGACAATCGATTGTTGGCTATTTTGAAAAATTCCAGAACACACTGTTTTAAGACAATCGATTGTTAAGTATAGACAATCGATTGTTGGCTATTTTGAAAAATTCCAGAACACACTGTTTTAAGACAATCGATTGTTATGCATAGACAATCGATTGTTGGCTATTTTGAAAAATTCCAGATTACACTGTCTTAACGACAATCGATTGTTAGACAAAGACAATCGATTGTGGATGATTTTTGAAAAATTCCAGATTACACTGTCTCAACGACAATCGATTGTTAGACAAAGACAATCGATTGTTGATCAATTATTTTTCAGCTTTAATGCGAAAAAAATAGATAATCGACTAGTTTTTCAGGCTAGTCGATTACCCCTACTGGAAAATAAAAATATTATTGATATTTGAGCATATTGAAGATATTCTAAAGAACTACTGCTAACATTGCATCATGAACTAACTAATACGAGCTAATACTAATGACTATTAGTTTATTCACTAACTAATACAAATAAGTAGAACAAAATCAAATAACTCCATCTTCTTTCATCACGGACCCATCGCCGATTAGGTGGTCTATTTTCCCCTCGGGTTGCTCAAAGAAGTCTGCCACATCCAGGTGGGTGATGTCCTCATTGTCGTCATAGACAAAATTTGTTTCAGGGCCTTTTCTCTTTCGAGATGCTTGATAAAGGTCAACCAAGTGTCTTGGTATACGGCAAGTCTTTGACCAGTGCCCTTTCCCACCGCAACGATAACATATAGTTTCTGAACCATTTGCCTTAGGATCTTCATGACCCCGTTTCTGCTTTCGCCGGTTATCTCTCCTTGGGGGTTGACAGACTTCATTGGAATTTCTTCCTTGTCTACGTCCCTGGCTATGACCCCGTTTACGACCATGACCATGGTCCTTTTCATGTTTGGCATAATGAGAGTGCACCTTATCTGCTTCAGGCAGTGGTGTAGACCCAGTGGGTCGATTTTCGTGATTTCTCATGAGCAGGTCATTATTTCGCTCAGCCACTAGTAGAAGAGAAATCAGTTCAGAGTACTTTGTAAAGCCTTTCTCTCTGTACTGTTGTTGCAGTACTATATTTGAGGCATGAAACGTTGTATACGTTTTCTCAAGCATATCATAATCGGAGATATTATCCCCGCATAGCTTCAATTTAGAAGTAATTTTGAACATTGCAGAATTATATTCAGAAACGGACTTAAAGTCCTGGAGCCTCAGATGAGCCCAATCATATCGTGCTTGTGGCAGAGTGACCAACTTCAGGTTGTCATATCTCTCCTTTAAGCCGTTCCACAAGATGAGTGGATCCTTGACGGTGAGATATTCAATCTTCAAACCTTCATCAAGGTGATGGCGCAAGAAAATCAAGGCCTTCGTACATTCTTGGGTGGATGCTTTTTCTCTATCTTTGATGGTGTCTCCGAGACCCATAGCATCTAAGTGGATTTCAGCATCCAACACCCATGTCATATAGTTCTTGCCCGAAATTTCAAGGGCAACGAACTTTCTTTTCGTAATGTCAGACATAATCGAAAATTAAATTAGGAAGAGGGAAATACCTTAGATTTTTTCGAGAATGGTTCTTGATACGGTAGAGTCTCGTGCTGATAACGTGTTATGAAATAATATAAAAGACAAGAACAATAACTCAAGAACAATAGCAATAGAGAGAAGAGTAGAGAGAGTTCTTCTTATTGATACTTAGAGAATGTTAGGAGTGATTTACAATGGTAGAGGGCACCTCTATTTATAGGGAGGAGGATGATTTAGCTACCAATAATAGGACTCTAGAATCTCTCTAATTAAAGACATTCACCTTAAATAGAAAATGATAGAAATAAAGAAATTTAATGGTAGGAAAGAGGGAATGAAAAGTTAAAAAGAAAAAAATAATAATAATAATAATAAAGCACGGATAACTTTTATATGCATGCCGAAGAAAAATTTATGTTCAGTCTTATAAATTTAGGCGAAATACATAAAACGTCCCTACAAGTTATCCATAACGGTCAATTGAACACTTCAACTGAGCTATTTTCATTTTAACACTTCAAGTGGCTATTAAGTAGGTCAAGTAAACACCCGAGTATAGCTGACCATATGCGTGAGATGCATGTCAATTAGACTAATCAAAAAACAATACGTGTAATTTTGTCATTTTAAAAAGAGAAAGAAAAAAAATTGAAGAAACAAAGACTTGTTACTTCCATTTTTCGTTAAAAATATAAAATTCCAAACAGTGAAGATTATTCTCCATCAAATTGTCTGCAAATCGCTGGTGATACAATTTCAAATAATTCCACCAAGTTCCACCTCCCCACCAAATTTCAGACAATTCCACTGTGGGAATCGTCTTTTTCGATGACCTACAAATTGCCGGTGATACAAAATTTAACGGAGGTGGAGTTCCAGCAATATAAATGGAGCAAACTTGATACCAATCTCTTTTCCTTGATGAGGAGAACATGTTTGATCCAACAATTCAATATGGGTATCGATCAAACACTTAAATTCTTGGTCTGCTATTGATACTTTACGGATAGGGTGTGGTTGTGAATTTTTTGAAAATTTTTTGTTTGCTTTAGATGGGTGCTTCACGTTACAGAATTCTAGCTCGCAGCTTCCTCTTTATACATTGGTTTTGGATTTGTGTAATGGCGGATGGTGATGGAAATTTTTGTATGTTTTCTCTATCATGGAGGGTGAAGATGAAGAAGATAATCGGGGACAATATGACAAAACAAAGATTGCAGAAAATTTTCTGCTAAGTACTCGTTTTTCCGGCTAAAACATTTCCGGTGATGTTGCCTCATTCTCTAATGGAGAAGATAATTGGGGCAATGCAGAAGATGGAGAAAATTGGAGGAGATGGTGGGGGTCCACGTTAAATTACGGGGGAAAAAGATAAACCTAATTTTCAAGATCTTCCACGTGCTTAGATGTAGGTGTAACACATAAAATTTTCCATGCCGGCGGAAAGGGTGAATATACTTCTACCAAGTAGCGGTGTCTGATTGGTCATATGACAAGTTAAGGTGTTCAACTGACTGTTGTTGTGAAAAACTTGGAGGGGCGCTTTATGTATTTCACCATAATTTATGATAATTAACAGTTAAAATATCACGGTATAGCCAGTTTTTACATTGGTCAATAAAAAAGCGTTTACCAAGTCAATGAAAAATGGCCACTATTTTGCTGCACAGGGACCGGTCCAGTATAATATACGGGAGTTCTGGTGCATTTGTGTATGAACTCCAGCATATTATACTGGACCAGTATACTTTGCTAACTCTTGTAAAATTTACGGGAGAATGGAGCACTAGTGCTCCAAACTCCAGTATATTATACTAGACAATTATACTTGTTGGAACTCCCGTAAAATTATAGGAGACTGGAGCACCAGTGCTCCAAACTCCAGTATATTATACTGAACAATTATACTTGCTGGAACTCCCGTAAAATTTACGGCAGTTCTAGCATAATTATCCTGGAACTCCCGTAACATACTTATGCTGGAACTCCCATAAAATTTGCGGACGTATTTTTCCCGATTTTGAACATTGTTTTCGCTTAGATTTAAAGTGTCTAAATTTTGATGACTTTTGAAACTTGGCTATTTTTCAACGACCAGTGGTAAATCTGGCTATTTTTAAATTTCTCCCCAATTAACAATGTAAATAGGGGAAATTACGCTCCTTGTCACTTGGCCCAACATTCCATTAAAAAATAGCCCACGTTTGAAGCCCTTACCTGATATGACCCAGATTGTACATGATCTGAAAATTATTTTTTACGAGTTAGCCCACTCTATTGTTTTCTTTTCTTCGTTCTTCTTCTTCCTCTTTCACGGCTTTGCACCCTAAAGTTTCTCTATCATCATATATATTCTTCAATTCTCCTTCCAAATTCAAAGTTGATAATCACTATTAAGATGAGAAGAAGAAATACCACTTAAGAGAATTATTATTTTTAGAGTCACCATTAAAGGTCATTCGAAGCTTCAATTTCAAAAATTGATTTTTTCGATTTTGTTAATTGTTTGGATTGGGTGTTGGCCCAATTGATGGGGATTGCCAAGGGAAGTTTAGAACTCAAATTTGAAGTGAATTGAAGCATTTTTTATGTAGATTTGAGTTGAATTTTAGAAATTGAAATTTTCGATTTTGTTAGTTGTTTGGATTGGTGTTGGCTCAATTGATTGAGATCATCCAGGAAAGTTCAAAGCTCAAATTTGAAGTGATTTGGAGCATATTTGAGATAAATTGGAGTTGAATTTCAGAATATGCCCAAAGAAGAAGAAGAACCAGTGAAGTCCATTAATATGATTTATTTGTATAATGGTGTATAATATTGTATAAATAATGTATAATAGTGTATAAATACATCCTATACATTATTTTATACAATGCTGATATATTATTTAAAGGTATTTGGTGGATTTCTCACATTTTTTCTTCATCTTCTTTTTCTTTCTTCTTCTTCTTGCTCCTTCTTTCTCTTCTTCCTCTTCCTCCTCTTCCTCCTCTTCCTCTTCTTCTTCCTCTTCCTCCCTCTTCTTCTTCTTCAACTTCTTCTTCTACACCTATATACATGGTGTATCACTAATATTTTTACTATTGTGCTTATATATTTTTAATATATATTTTTATACACTTTTATACAACTATATATATTACACCTATATACAGGGTATATCACTAATATTTTTACTACTGTGCTTATATATTTTAATATATATTTTTATACACTTTTATACAACTATATATATAATATACCTCTTTGTATAAAAGTGTATAAGCATCTCTGATGAATTTTTGTACGATTTTCACTTGCAATTCTTGATTAAGACTATTCCAAATCTCCACTAAATGACTTCAAACTTTGTATACAATCTACTTAGATTAATTTTAATAAGTTCAAACAATACCCACTCCAAATTTCTCATAAAAGCATATTCAAAAACTAACAAGATTAGCATTAATGAAGATGAGATTTTAGATTTTTCGCGTCTATTTGTGAATTTTCATAGTTATGATAGGTATGTAGAAACTTGAGGGAAAAGGAGTATGGAAATATTTAACACTTGAAGATATAGATAATAAAAAAATTGGAAAAAAATTCAAATCTAAGCTTTTTGATATTTGGCTACACATTTGCAAACTTATAAGTGGGCTAAAATAATGCAAGGTCAACTTATGGAGTACATTATTATGTAATATCGTCATAAGTAGTATCTTAAATACGAGAAGAGAAAAGAATAAAAAAAGTTATTAGACTTTTGGGCTATACATTAATCTTTTCCTCAGTTTTCCCAAAAAGTCATTTATTCTTTTCTCTTTTCCTATTTAAAGTACTAACACTGTTATTGTTATCGTCGACAAAGTAAGTAAGTTTTTAGAAGATCACAAGATTAAGAAAATATTATCAATGCCTTACCAACCTAGTGGGAACTGGAAAGCAGAGTCGACGAACAAAACTATATTCCAAAACCTAAAAAAGAGATTGACCGATTCAAAGGGAAAGTGGGAGGACCTTGCGTGATGTCTTATGGGCATATCGTACGACTTTGAAGTGGAGTACCGGGATGAACCCGTTCTCTCTACTCTACGGAGCGGAAGCCTTTATGCCAGTCGAGGTAGGGGAGCCGAGCCTCAGGTTCCAGTATGCTACCGAAAAGTCAAACGGTGAGGCCATGTCCACGAGCCTGGAATTATTAGACGAAAGGCGGAAAGCCGCCTTGGTTCGGTTGGCCACCCAGAAGCAGTGAGCACGGAGGTACTACAACCGAAAAGTTAATTTCAAGTTGGGAACTTGGTGTTGAGAAAAGCAACGCTACACACCAGGAACCCAAATGACGGGAAACTGGGCCCCAATTTGGAAGGATTATATAGAGTTCCCATAATACCGGAAAAGGCTCGTAAAACTTAATTTGGGAAACAGTGTACAACTACCGAACAACTAGAACATGGAATACTTAAATCGATACTACTGCCAAGGTACAAACTCAATTTCTTTTTTTAATTTTGTTATATTACGTACTAACTTATGTTGGTACTCAGCCAAGGCCAAATGTGATTATTAGGTATGAAAGCACGTGTTGTACTCTTTTTCTCTTGAACCGATTTTTTTTCGAGGTAGGGTTTTTGGCAAGATTTTTAATGAGTCTACAATAAAACATGATAACTTAGTTTTGAAGACCGGCCTTATACTGGAATTGTTGATTGTTTGCACCAAACTAACAGTATCTGAGCCATCACAAGTTCGGCCTTAATTACTGGGGACCATTACCCCTAGGTTAGGATCTTTAGGAAGGTAAATTTTATATGTCAGAAGCCAATGCTTGGTGGTTAGGATTTATTATAAAGTTCAAACAGTCAAAGAGACTGTGCCCATATAGCCCGCTCTAGCCACGGCACAAGGCTTATGCGCCTTCGATTATGTACTCTACATATAAAACAATGAAGAAACCTTTGGTTCCTTCATAATTTATTGCGACATATTTTGCTTCTTCAATGCTTCAGAATGGATCCTAGATCCTAAAGCCCATGAGCTACCTCAACCTGAGGACTACCGTCCGATAAAAAAATCAGACGACTCGAGCTATGAAATCTCGGGGGCACCATTCCTATTAGGCAGTGCCCGAATATGAAAGGCTACGACCACATTAAAATGGTTTGGAGACGTCTGACATCGATACTCAGAAAGTAAGGCCTTTTATATAATCAAAACCTATTAAAGGGTTACCCTCGGCAAAAATATCATCATATATGACTAATACACTTAAACATCTTAAAGGCCTTCGATTATACTGAAATTTTGAAGCCACGAGTAATCTAAAGTTTCCATCGAAATCGGTTCCCATTCGAATCTCCAAAGAACAGATGCTAAGGCTCACTCAAATTTTTGATATTCCTTTTTATTTCTCGTCAAACGAGTGGCATCTTCTATGACAAACAAATGTTGAAACGTAAGAACACGGTGTTGCCAAAGGGAAAATTTTATATAAATGTCTCAAAAAAACATTTACAAAGGCAAGATAAAATGACCTCAAAATAAACAAGGCAGGAAAAAGTCTAAAAAGTGAAACTTAAAAAAAACTAAGGCATCTAAGCCTGATCTTCGCTGGAGCTGGACTCAGCATTAGAACCTTTTGAACCTTCGAAGCCTTTGGGACCTTCGAGCTCATAGAGTTCCTTTGCCTCAGCCTCGAGCCTCTTGGCTTCTTCAATCATGGGCGACAGGTCAAATCCTCAGGCGTGAATCTCTTCGAGGCCCTCCCTCCGGGACACCGCTTTAGGTACTAAGTCTTCGTCCTTAAGCGGGCCTCGTCCACCTTCTCATAAGCCTTATACTAGGACAACATTTCTTCTACCTTGGAGGAATCAACCAAGATTGACCTAATTTGGACTTTAGTGCGGTGTATTCTCAACCAAGATCTTCCCATACCGAGAAAGCTGAACCCAATTGTGCCTGTACTTCGCCGTTTAATCGGCCAGTTATCAGCTTTTTCCTTTACATTACAGACTAAAGTATGTAGGTACACGTCTAGGGGCGGATGTGGTTTATAGGTCTGAAAGCACGTATTCAACTCTTTTTTTCTTGAACTGATTTTCTCCGAAGTGGGTTTTTTGGCAAGGTTTTTAACGAGGCAACAGTAAAATGTGCAACCTTAGATTAAAGACCGGCCTTAAACCGAAATTAACGATCATTTGCATCAATGACGATATCCGACTCCTCACTAGTTCAGTCTTAAATGCTGGTGGCTATTACCCCTAGACTAAGATATTTAGCAGGGAAAAGAAAATTTTATATGTTAAAGTCTATGGCTTGGTGGTTAGGATTCATGGTAAGGGTATAACGGTCATGCGAACCGTGCCCACATAGTCCACTCTAGCCACGACACAAGGTCTATGTGCCTCCAATCATTTACCTTGCATTACTATGCATTTTAATTCTTCGATCCCAGATCCTAAAGCCCATGCGCTATCCCTAGTTGGGGACTCTGGATAGATAAAAATTTGGATGACCCAGGCTACAGAATCCCAGAGGAACTGCTTGAATATTAAAGGCTACGACCACCCTAAAATGGCTAGGAGATGACCGAAGTCCATTTTCAAAAAGTAAGGTCCTTGTGCAAAATCGAAACCTATTAAGAGGTTACCTTCGGCAAAAACATCATCTGAGGCACTTAAGCATCTTTAAAGCCTTCAATTCTATCGAAATCTTGAAACCACGAGTAACTCGGAGTTACCATCAAAGTTGGGCCTTATCTAGACCTCCAAAAAATGGGTGCTCTAGACCATATTTGATTTTATGCTAAGGCATTAAAGGCGATATGCAAATAAAAAAATGCAAGTAGATGCTGGAAAGTAAAGATACAATATTGCCGAAAAGGGAAATTTTTTAATACTTTTAAAAACATTTACAAACGCACGACAAAATGGCATCAGAGCCTTCAAGACCCTCCAGCTCGTAGAGTTCCTTTGCCTCGACCTTGAGTCTCCTGGATTTTTTTTATTTTGGTCGACAAATAAAAACCTCGGGCATAGATCTTCTCGAGAGTGTCCCTCTAGGATAACCGCTTTACATTCTCGGTTTTTGTCTTTCAGCATTGCTCAAATGCCTCCACATCGGCCTTATACTAGGCTAACATTTTGTCAATGTTAGAGGAATCAACAGAAGTTGCCTCCAACTTGGACCTCAACATATTATATTCTTGGAGGAGGGCATTCCGTTCCATGATAGTCGAGTTCCCAGAGTTCATCATTTTGCCAAGACCATTTGTTGTCTTTGTCCTTTGCAACCAGGAGTTGGTCCTTGACCGATGCCACCTCCTCTTTTGGAGCCTCTTTTTTTGAAGCCAACAGGTCTATCCTACCCTTCCACACCTCGGTCGTGGCCTTGATCTCATCCATCTTAGCCCGAAGTTGGTCGATCAGGTTTGTCTTCTATTAGACCTATGAGTTACATCCACCTCGAGTAGCTTCTAATTTTTAGCCTCAAAGATTCTTACATTCTATGCTAGGTTGGCGTGCTCTAGCTTCAAGGTTGAGGCATCCTTCTAGGCCTTTTACAGCTCGGCCCAGAGAATCGAGAGGTCCTTGAGGGCCTCATCTTGTTGTTCACTAAGAGCCATGTACATGTCCTTATTTCGTACTTGCTCTATAAGCTCGAACTCAAGCTGGATGATCTCCAAGCGGGATCGAAAGACGCTTTCATGATGAAGCACTAAAGTCTGAAAAATAATAAAGTCATTAGAACACGCCTAAAACTAAGCAATGTTCGTAAAGGGGTACGAAGTATATATGCCTTACCCGGTTAAGCACTTGTTGTTCCTCATTGAAGAGGCTCGACATGCCCACTCCGTTCGTCTTTGCTTGGTCCTCTTCGGTCACCAGGAAACGAAGGTAGCTGGCTATGGCTACTGAAGCAGACATGCCCTAGACATCCATTGGGATAGTAAGAACAACCATTCTCTTACGGTCGAGGTCCATGCTCGAGGCAAGGAACCACTTTAATAGTTTCAGTATTGAGCTCGGCTGGGTTTGCCCGCACCCATATCACATCTTTTTTGGGACCTCCAGGTGGCCAAGCCCGGAAAAGTCCACCAACACAGCATATCCATGCCATTGAAGAATGCGCCGAGGCCATTATTTGGGGCCCTGCGCCATCTTATTTGATTTCTCCGTACCTGCCCGGGCCTCTTCGAGCATGAACTCTGTATAGGACGGTGTCTCCACAATGTCAATTACACTGGCTACCTCCTTCGGGACATGAGCAGCTTCTGGAGAGCCAATACCTCCATTTCTCCCATTGGTTCCCGAACTAAATAGGGATAAAACTCTTGGTCATCTCCTAACTGTCGCTTGTTACTTCTTGTTGAGGGTCAACCCATGAGTAATGAACTCAAGCTTGTCGTCCTCGGGATAGTCCCTGAGCTGGTAAAGGTAATCATAGTCCGGTACCCTAGACTTGGTGTTCTTTTTTATTTTTTAGACCCGAATGGTAACTTTTTTCTTCTTTACCTCGGCATTCGAGGAGCCTCCTTTTATTCTTACTATTCTTCTCTGTGGTAGCCTCAGTCTGCCCCAAAGCAGAGGGTTCGGCAAGAAAGGACGGATCCTCGTGCTCACCAATGACCTGAGCTCGGTGGTCTTAGGAAAACCTGTGAGAAGAAAGAATACTTAGTGATGTGTAATCCAAGAGTATGAAGGCTTCCCACTTGCCTTATGAGAGCCTACGCCACGTTCGCTCGGAATAGGGCATCAGTTTACTAATCCTCTCAATCCATTTCTTAAAATGGGGATTGCAGAAGGAACCCAAGCAATCGTTGCACAACAATGAACATGGGTGGTTAAAAGCATAATGAAGGGAAATAACAAATTTTCAATAAGATAAATACTTACTGGATGCATTCCACTTTTCAGGGAACCGTAGAATATTGGAGGGGATAAGGTCTTTAGTCTTCACCCAAACAAACCTCCCCTACCAGCCTCGATCTCAGCTCTCGTCGATGCTCGATAACGGAGCCTTACTTACTCGATGAAAGAGCTTGATCAAACCCTCCCCTGGAAGATTTGGGGACTATATAGATAAAGCAAATGGTCGAGAGTGAACCGAGGCACTGTAATTACCCGATCGATTCTTTTGAGAATTAGAGCCCCGATCCCCTGTTAACTATTTCGCCATTATATATCTTTTCTATTGTAATTTATTGGGATGATTTATTTTGAGTTTCAAAGTGTTTTGGGATACTTAGTCCCTAAATGGGAGCTTAAGTCTTAGGATTTGAACCATAGTCAAAACTATGTAAAGATGGCTACGGAATAGAGTTTCATCGATTCTGCTAGCTTTGTTCAGTGATATTTGCTTAGGGGAGTGTCCGGATTGTGTTTTGGAGGTCCGTATATTAATTAGGCTTGAAATGGAGAAAGTCAATTTTTTGGAGTTTAGGTCGGTAATGGAATTTTGATATAGGGGTCACAATCCGATTTCGAAAGTTGGAATATGTCCATAGTGTTGAATATGACTTGTTTGCAAAATTTAGGATCAATCGGACATTGTTTGGTAAGACTCAGTATTGGGTATGGAAGTTTAAAGTTTCAAGTTCATTATGTTTGGATTGGAGGGTTATTTGTGTTTTTAGCATTGTTTGAGGTGATTTGAGGGCTCTAATAAGTTCGTATGGTGTTCTAGTATTGGTTAGTATGTTTGGTTGAGGCACCAGGGGCCTCCGGTGAGTTTCGAGTGTTTAACAGATCAAATATTGAAGTTGAGTTGTTGCTGAATGGATTAGTCATCTGGTGTTTTCGCACCTGCGGTGGAAGGTATGCAGGTGCGACGTCGTAGAAGCGAGGATGAGATGACAGATTCAGCCTTGGTCTGGGTAGGTTAGTGGTCGCAGGTGCGGTGAGGGAACCATATAAGCGACTCATACCTGTGGATAGGGAATCACAGAAGCGGTGGAAAGTTGCAGAAGTGAACATCGTAGCCGCATAAGCGCATGATGCAGAAGAAGGAGCGCAGGTGCGGACTTTGGATTTTAATGAAAACCTGCAGATGCGGAGTCCCTATCACAGAAGTGGGACCGCAGATGTAGTTTTCAGAACACACAAGAGGAAATCATTGGGCAAAAAAGGGGATTTTCGAGGTTTTGAAATTCATCTCAAAAAATTCAATTTGGAGCTCGGTAGAAGGCGATTTCTTGAGAGATTTTGTAGGAGAGATATTAGGTAACTATTCCTAACTCATTTTTTGTCAAATTACATTAATCTGTTGTTTTATTCTTCATCTAGTTAGGGGAATTGAGTGAGGAAGTTAGGAAATGGGGAAAACGTTTCCCAACCAAGAATCTGAGTTTTGAGTGGGATTTAGGCATTGGTTTTTGATGTTTTTCTACAAGTGAACTCGTGAGTGAATGGGTCTTCATAATTTGCGACTTTTACTCGATTCCGAGAGGTGGTCTCGGGGAGACTTTTTGGGCGTTTGTTTTCTATTTTCTTAACTTAGCTTTGATTTTATTAGCTAAATTAGTTTCTTGTAGCTATATTTACATTATGTAATTTATTTGGCTAGATTTGGACCAATGGGAGCGAGATATTCGTGGAAAGAGCATTGTTTCGGATTGATTTAGCTTGGTTCGAGGTAAGTGTCTTCTTAACCTTATGTAGGGGAATTTCCCTTCGTATTTAGTACTCTTTAATATATGAGCATCATATACGTAAGGTGATAAGTGTGTACACGGGCTATTTGTTTAAAAAACTCTATTTTCATTAAGCAAATATCTATTTTCCTTTAATTGAGCAAAACTAGTATATATAACTATTCTGTTTAGTTTAGGAAAGCATGTCTACGTGCCTTAACTACCTATCTGAACTCTGTGTAGCATGTTTTAGTGAAATTTCTTGTTTTTGCTTGACTTGAACTTAGCCTAAATTGTGGTTTCTTACTATAACTGTTATCTTTGTATGGCTGAGCTGCATATTTACTTTGGGACTGCGGAGCGGTATTATGAGAGATCACCCTGTACTGCATGTTTACTTTGAGACTACGGAATGGTATTCTAGGAGATCCCCTGCACATTTACATTTGGGAATATGGGATTTTATCCCGAGAGATCCCCTATTGCTATAACTGTGTTATGAGCTGTTGGCTTTCATTGAATTTTATTCCCGTTAGATTTTAGGACTTATTTTGATGTAGCATTTGTTTTCTGTGTTATTTCATTATATTTATAACAGTAGGGCCCTAACCTGATCTAATAACTACTCGATCGAGGTTAGGCTTGGTTACCGTTGTTGTGTACTCAGGCCCTTTCCTACACATATTGTTCGTGTGCTGATCCAAGTACCTCTTACTAGTCATATCACCAGTAAGGCGAGCCAGCTATAGAGACTTCAAGGTATATCTGCAGCGTCCATTAACCTCGAAGTCCCTATCTATTCCACCCCATGTCAACCCTTCTTGTATTTTCTTCCTTTATCATATTCTAGAGAATGGAAGTACTATTTCTTTCTTTAACTTGTGACTTATGACATTCCAGGTTTTGGGAGAGATTATGTACTGTTCAGAAGTGATTATTGTATATGATGAGTGTCATCGTATTTCCTTATGTAAATTTACTTATTAGTTGATAGCTTTTATGTTTTCGTTCCTTTTTCTGCAATGTTTGGATTACCTAGTCGTAGAGACTAGGTGTCGTATGATGGTTCAAGGAGGGAGAGCTAGGTTAGTGACAATTTGGTATCAGAGCTCTAGGTTCATAAGAGACATGAGTCACATGCCGGTTATTAGAGTCTCGTGGATCGGTATGGAGATGTCTATACTTATCTTCGGGAGGATATGTAATTGTTAGGAAAATTTCACTTCATTTGATTCCTTGTCGTGTGAGATTATTAACTTCGAATCTAAACTTCTCTCATTTATTCTCATGGATGGTGAGGACACGTGCTACCGGAGATGACCAAGCACCCGCGCCCCTTGCTAGAGCCACCACAGGACGAGGCCGTGATAGAGGCCGTGGATGCACACGTAGTGCAACTAGAGCACCAGGGCGAGCTGCTATAAAGGAGACACTAGTAACTCCAGCCGGAGCATAGGAACCTGATACACCTACTACTACAACTCCAGCTCTCCAGGAGATCCTTGCACAGTTCATGAGCATGTGCAACACTCTAGCTCAAGCAGGGTTGATTCCCCTTGCTGCAGCCACATCCCAGGCTAGGGGAGGAGTACAAGCTCCCGCCGCCTGTACCCTAGAGCAGCGGGTTCAGGTCGATCAGATCCCAGAGGTTATATCGGTACAACCTGTAGACCTAGTTCATCCTGAGGGTATGACATCACTTTAGAGGAGGAGCAGCAGAGGATTGAGAGGTATAAGAAGTACGACTCTCTTACATTTAGTGGTCTAGCATGAGAGGATGCTCAGGGATTTCTAGAGGAGTGCCAATGTATCCTCTGCACTATGGGCATAACAGAGTCGAGTGAGGTTTCTTTCACTACCTTCAAGCTTCGAGGGGCAGCATATCAATGGTGGCATTCTTTTGAGTTGGACAGTCCGGCTGAAGTAGCTTCCTTTACATGTACTCAGTTCCAAGATATGTTTTGGAGAGAGTATGTACCTCAGAGCCTCAAGAACGCCTGGCGCGTGGAGTTTGAGCAACTGCGCTAGGGTACTATGACTGTTTCAGAGTATGCCGTCTATTTTATTGACTTGGCAAGGCATGCACCGACCTTGGTTTCTACAATTCCAGAGAGGGTTTTCTAGTTTATTGAGGGGCTCATTCCCAACATCAAGTCCAGCATGGCCTGTGAGTTAGAGATGGATATCGTGTATCAGCAGGTGGTGAATATTGCTAGGATAATGGATGGCATGCTTGCTTGAGATAGGGATGAGAGAAAGGCCAAGAGGTATCGAGTATAGGGGCTATGTGAGTCGCTAGTGGTATTCCAGCTCCTCTAGACCTTAAGAGCCCTATTACGTACCTCTAGTATCTAGTGTGCATACTACACAGGGTGCTTTCAGTGGTCAGTCTAGCAGACCTGGTCTGAGCCAGTAACAACCACCATGCCCTCCTAGAGCTTATTTTGAGTGTGGCAACACTCGCCATATGGTAAGGGATTGTCCTAGGCTTAGAGGGGTGCACCTCCACAAACTTCTCAGCCACAGTGTGCTCCACATGGTTCCTAGGCTATATTACAGCACCAACTACCACCCCACCTGCTCAGCCAGCTAGAGGTGGAGGTCGCTCTAGAGGGGGAGGCCAGGCTAAATACTATTCCCTTCCTACTCGAACATAGGATGTTGCTTCCAATTTTGTCATTACAGGTATTGTTATGGTCTCATATAAAGATGCATAGATTTTATTCGATCTAGGCTCCACTTATTCCTGTTTGTCCTCATATTTTGCCTCACATTTGGGCGTATCTTGAGGGTTCTTTGAGTTCCCCTATTTATGTGTCTACTCTTGTGGGAGATTCTCTTGTTATGGACTGCGTTTATCGGTCGTGTTTGATTGCTCTAGTGGTTTTGAGACCAAAGTTGATTTATTATTGCTTAGCATGGTAGATTTTGATGTTATCTTGGGCATGGACTTGTTGTTGCCTCATGATGCTATTCTTGATTGGCACGCCAAGATGGTGACGCTGGCTTTGCCAGTTTTACTGCGATTAGAATGGATGGTACTTTAGATTACACTTCTAGTAGAGACATTTCAATTCTTAAAGCTCAACGAATGGTTGAGAAGGGGTGTGATGGTATCTAGCTTATGTGAGAGATGTTAGTATTGATACCTCTACAGTGGATTCAATCATAGTAGTAAGGGATTTCCCTAATACATTTCCAGCTAATCTTCTGGGCATGCCACCAAACAGAGATATTAATTTTGGTATTGATTTTTTGCCGATCACTCAGCCGATATCTATTCCTCCTTATCTTATGTCCCCTCCTAAGTTGAAGGAACAGTTACAAGAATTGCTTTATAAGGGATTTATTCAGCCCAATGTATCACCTTGAGGTGCTACTATCTTGTTTGTGAAGAAAAATGATGGTTCTATGCATATGTACATTGATTATCGCCTGTTGAACAAGGCTACGATGAGAACCAATATCCTTTGCCTCGTATTGATGATCGATTTGATCTGTTACAAGGTTCTCGAGTGTTTTCCAAGATTGATTTACATTCAGGTTATAATCAATTGAAGATTCGGGAGAGATACATCACGAGGACTACTTTCAGGACTCGGTATAGTCATTACGAGTTCCTTGTTATGTTATTTGGGCTGACTAACGACCCAACATCATTTATGCATTTGATGAACAATGTATTCTATACATATCTTGACCCGTTCGTCATTGTCTTATTGAGGACGCTCTGGTGTACTCCTGGAGTCGGGAAGATCATAAGCAGCACATGAGAATAGTGCTTCAGACCTTGAGAGAAAAAGAATCTATATGCAAAGTTCTCAAAATGTGAGTTCTGGTTGGATTCCGTGGTATTTTTGGGTCACGTAGTATTGAGTGAAGGGATCAAGGTGGATCCGAAGAAGGTGGAAGTAGTGCAAAGCTGTCCCAGGCCTTCATCATCTATATAGATCTGGAGTTTTCTTTGTTTGGCGGGTTATTACCGTCGATTTTTGTTGAGGGATTTTCATCTATTGCAGCACCGATGACTAGGCTGACCCAGAAGGGTGCTCCATTCAGATGGACGGAAGAGTGTGAGGAGAGCTTTCAAAAACCTAATACAGCTTTGACTGTAGCCCCAGTATTGATATTGCCTACAGATTTCGGGTCTTATACAATCTATTATGATGCATCGCGAGTCGGCCTCGATGAAGTGTCAATGCGGGACAATAGGGTAATTGCCCACGGGTCAAGAAAGTTGAAGGTAAATGAAAATAACTATCCTATCCATGACCTTGAGCTATCAGCTATTGTTCATGCCCTGAAGATTTGGAGGCAATATTTGTACGATGTCTGTTATGAGATTTATACCGATCACTTGAGTTTGCAACATCTATTGAAGCAGAATGATCTTAATTTATGTCACAGGAGATGGTTAGAGCTGCTTAAGGACTATGATATAACTATTTTGTACCACCAAGGGAAGGCTACTGTGTTGGCCGATGCCTTGAGTTGTCGGGCATAGAGTTTGGGGAGTTTAGCATATCTACTAGCATTAGAGAGGCCCATGGCGATGGATGTTCATGCCCTCGCTAGCCAGTTTGAGAGATTGGATAGTTCTGAGCCGAGTAGAGCTTTGGCTTGTGTGGTGTCCCGGTCTTCTCTTTATGATAGTATCAGGGAGCTTCAGTATGATGACCTTCATTTACTTGTACGTAGCGACATGGTTCAACATGATGATGCTAAGGAGGTTACCATTAGGGATGATGGTGCATTGAGGATGGAGGACAGGCTATGTATTCCTAATGTGGATTGTTTGCATGAGTTGATTCTTCAGGAGGCTCATAAATCATGATACTCTATTCATCCGGGTGCCGTGAAGATGTATTAGGACTTGAGACAACATTATTGGCGGAGGAAGATGAAGAAGGACATAGTGGAATATATTGCTCAGTATATAAATTGCCAGTAGGTTAAGCATAGGCATTAGCGACCGGGTGGATTACTTCAGAAGTTAGAGATTTTGAAGTGGAAATAGGAGCGGATCACTTTGGATTTCGTTGTTAGACTCCCACGGACTCAGCGGAAGTTTGATGTAGTTTGGGTGATTATAGATATGCTGACCAAGTCGACTCATTTCCTTCCTATGATGACTATCTATTCTTCTGAGTATTTGCCTTGAGTTTATATCCGTGAGATTGTCGAACTTCATGGTGTGCTGTATCTATCATCTCTGATCAGGGCACGCAGTTTACATCACAGTTTGGAGAGCCGTACAACATAAGTTGGGTACTCGGGTGGAGTTGAGCACATTAGTTCACCCACAAATGGACAGATAGTCCGAGCGCACTATTGAAATTATTGAGGATATGCTTTATGCGTGTGTGATGGAGTTTGGAGGTTCCTGGGATCAGTTCTTGCCACTTGCGAAGTTTGCCTACAACAATAGTTATCAGTCCGCCATTCATATGGCACCATATGCGGCTCTGTATTGTATATGGTATCGGTCCTAAGTGGGTTGGTTCAAGATGGGCAAGGCTATATTATTGGGCACATATTTGGTTTAGGATGCATTGGAGAAGGTTCAGGTGATTCAGGATAGACTTCGCACAACCCAATCCAGATAGAAGAGTTATGCTGACCGAAAGGTTCGCGATGTTTCATTTATGATTGGAGAGCGGGTCTTGCTTCGAGTTTCACCTATGAAAGGCATTATGAGATTCGAAAAGAGGTAGAAGTTGAGCCTAATGTTTATTGATGCCTTTGAGGTGTTGCAGCATGTTGGGAAGTTGCTTATGAGTTTGGCCTTACCTCCCAGTTTGGCAGGAGTTCATCCAGTATTTCATATTTCGATTCTCCAATGGTATCAAGGTGATCCATCTCACGTGTTGGATTTCAGCTCGGTCTAGTTGGACAAGGATCTATCTTATGTAGAGGAGCCAGTGGCTATATTGGACAGCCATGTTCGAAAGCTTAGGTCAAAGAACATTGCATCAATGAAAGTTTAATGGCAGGGTCAGCCGGTCGAGGAGGCAACTTGGGAGATCGAACTGGATACGCGCAACTATTATCCTCATCTTTTCACTACTTCAGGTATGTCTCTATGCTCGTTCAAGGATGAACAAAATGCTTTAAGAGGGGGAGGATGTAATGACCCGGACATTTGTTTTGAGAATTGGCATCCCGATCCCCTACTAATTGTAATCCCCATTATCTATTTCTACTATTGTGACTTGCTGGGATGATTCATTTTGAGTTTCAGAGTTTTTTGGGACACTTAGTCCTGAAGTGGAAGCTTATGTCATAAGATTTTGGCCGTAGTTGGAACTGTGTGAAAACGGCTCCGGAATGGAGCTCCGTCGATTCCGTTAGCTCCATTGGGTGATTTTGGTCTTAGAGGTGTATCCAGATTGTGTTTTAGAGGTCTGTAGCTTATTTGGGCTTGAAATGGCGAAAGTCAAATTTTTTTAGTTTTGGGCCAGTAATGAAATCTTTTATATCTTTGTTGGAATCGGATTTCGGAAGTTGGAATAGGTTAGTAGTGTTGAATATGACTTGTGCGCAAAATTTGAAATCAGTTGGATACGGTTTGATAGGTTTCGACATCGAGTGTGGAAATTTGAAGCTTCAAGTTTATTAAGTTTGGATTGGAGGGTAATTTGTGTTTCTAGCATTGGTTGAGGTGATTTGATGGCTCGACTAAGTTAGCATGGTGTTTTAGGATTGATTGGTATGTTTGTTTGAGGTCCAGGGGCCTCAAGTGAGTTTCGGGTGTTTAACGGATCAAATATTGAAGTTGAGTTGTTGCTGAAGGGATCAGTCAACTGGTGTTTTTGTATCTGTGGTCACTTTCCACAGATGCGGTCTCGCAGAAGCAAAGATGATATCGCAGATTTGGCCTCGCAGAAGCAAGGATGAGATCGCAGATGCGGCCCTGGTCTAGGTAGCCAGTGGTCGCAAATGCGGTGAGGGCACCACAAAAACGGACTTGCACCAGCGGATAGGGAATTGCACCTGCGGATAGGGAATTGCAGAAGTGGTGGAAGTTCGTAGAAGTGGACATCTTAGTCGGAGAAGCGCATTCATAGATGCGGACGAAGGAGCGCAGGTGCGGACTTTGGAGTTTAAGGAAAACTTGCAGATGCGTAGTATCTGTCACAAAAGCACAGACGAAGGAGCGCAGGTGCAGACTTTGGAGTTTAAGGAAAACTTGCAGATACATAGTCTCCGTCACAGAAGCGGGACCGCAAATGTAGCCCTGGGAACGCAAAAGAGTTAATCACTACGCAAAAAAGGGGATTTTTTGTTAGAAAATACGCTTAACGCTAGAGGGGGGGTGAATAGCGTTATAATAAAATTTAGCGTAAACTTGCGGAAATTAAAATTTGCAGGAAAAAAATAAGTGCGTTAAATAAACAAAAAGGAAAGAACGCACCGATATATTCTGGTTCACCACAACACGTGGCTAGTCCAGTCCCCTAGAGACTCTCTCGAGATTTTCCACTAACTTGTTAAGCTTACGGGTGCTCAACAAACCTTTACAACTTAAGGACACAAGCCTTAACACCTTTGCTCGGAGATACAACACTCCAAGACTTCAACCAAGGAAACACAAGTTCCTTACAACAAGAGAATCACAATTCTCTTACAAGTGTATCAAACACTAAACACTCAAACAAAATACTCCTTAATGAGTAGATATGAGTAAAAGAAGTAAGCTCTAGATCACAACAACTTTGGACAAGAATATGGCTCTCAAAAGCTTTATGAAATTGAATATAAAATGATAAACAAAAGTATGCAAGCTTATAGCAATGTAATGATCAGTTGTAGTATGTTGTTGTGTTTAAAACACTGAAATGAAGCTGTATTTATAGTTGAAAAACTTGGCATTACCGTTGCCTAATTGCCAAGTAAGAGTTGCTGATTTTACTCACTGACAATCGATTGTCAAACCCCAACAATCGATTGTCTGCCAGTCAGACCAAAATTCAATCCCAGATTTTACGCTTGATAATCGATTACTTACAATCCATAATCGATTACTGGCAACGTTCAAAAAATCCTTTCCAGATTTTACCACAAACAATCGATTGTCCAGAATCAACAATCGATTACTCAGCAACGTTCAAAAAATCTTTTCCGGATTTTAATCAAAACAATCGATTATACAGAATCAATAATCGATTACCTGACGGTATTTGAAAACTTTACGACAACGGTCAGCTTTACAATCGATTGCACAAAGTCAACAATCGATTACTTATCAGTTTTTGAAAAATATTTTAGACACTGTCTCTTTGACAATCGATTGTCCAATGTAACAATCAATTATTTAATAAATTTGAAAATCACTCGAAGACACTGTCTCAACATAATCGATTACCATTAGTTCATAATCGATTATTCTGAGTTTTGAAAAACTTTGATGGACACTGCCTCAGTCACAATCGATTGTCATTAGTTCACAATCGATTGTCATGCAGGTTTGAAAAACCTGATGCTCACTGTCTTACTCACAATCGATTGTCATTAGTTCACAATCGATTGTCATGCAGTCTTGGCTTAAAACAATCGATTATCATAAGTACATAATCGATTATCTTAGTCTAGATTTTTAAGGCATGTCTAAAAATTATTTTGACTACTGTAAATATGCATGATTTAAAATCATTTGACATTAAATTAAATATGCATGATTTTGGAAAATAGTTTTATGAGAGAAGCCATGTTACGAGTCAAGTTGTAGGATCAAGATCACAATTAAGAATGACTCAATTAAACTATAAAACTTTGTCTTGAGCTTGAATCTCGTTGTATATCAATTGTGAGCTTGTTTCTTGAACTTCGTCATATATCAATTTTCGCCTCGTTTGTCATTCATCAAAACCTATACAAAAGAACACCCGTTTTAGTATATTGCATTGAGAACGTGTTTCCAACAATTTCCCCCTTTTTGATAATGGCAAACATTAAGCGGGATATGCAAGACAAGCAATTTATATTGACGATTCAAGACAAGTATATACATGCAACAAGTATGTAATTTGTTCCCCCTCAATTTGAGAATTCCCCCTCAATTTAAGCTTATAAATATTGAGAGTGCATACCCGTTATCTTCCCCCTTTTGCCATTGGCAAAAATAATAATAAGATGCCAAAGATGAAATAAACCTTGTTCATTTATTAAAAGAATTACAGCAACAGGGAAGAAAATACAACATATAAAAACAAACTTAAAAAAAACTACAATAATTCATTCATCATCTTCCGCCTCATCATCCGGCGCTGCTTCATATGGAACAAGACCCCCATATGGATAATGAACGTGGTCAAAATATCCATGGATCTCGTGAGTTAATTGACCGAAAGAAGAGGTCAATGAAGCAATTTGGTCGGAAATGAATTGGAGGGAAGGCTCTTGAGGCGGAGGAGCACGACGGGTTGGAGGAGGAGCAGGCGCTACATGATCACCGTCATGATGAAAGGAGGATTCCGAAATTTCCCACTTTTTGGTACTCTTTTTGAGAGGACCATTTCCAGTGACGAATCCGGTGGCTTCAAGAAAGTTCATGATGAGGAGAGCATAAGGAAGAGGCCTATCATCTCCGATAGCGTCACGCATGTGAATTTTGATAAGCCGACACCAATTGATGTTAGCTCCGGTAACTATGGCATGCATGAGCTTGGTGTCCTCTTGGGAAATGGTGGTATGGTTGTGCTTACGAGGCTTGAGGACTCGGGTGACGAAATAGAAAATTAACCGGTAATTTGGATCCATTCCCGTAATTGTAGGACGACGGGAGGAGAGATTTGGATCATAAGAAGTAAGACTGATTTGGTGTAAGAGGGCTGTTTCATCAAAAAGGGCTCCGACCTCTCCGGTGTACCGAAAAATGTCTTCACCATTATGAGGAAGACGGGCAATGGTATGAAGATTTTCATCGGAAAGAAGAATTTGAACACCATTAATGTTGGTGACAAGCTCACCATCATCATCCTCATGGAGGTTGGAATAAAATGCTTGAACCAATGTAGTATTGATGTAAGGATGGGTAAGGAGTAAAAAGTCAAGAAGTTGAGAATTTTTGAGCATAATTGCAGCAGGCCCAAATGATTCAAGATACTTGTGGGTTGAAAAGCGGGGTGGAAGAATGTCGCGCTTTTCAAATTTGGTTAAGAATCGAGTAAGCTCGATGTCGGAATTAAAATATAGAACGGAACCATCTTGATAGGGATAGTTCGGACGAGGAGGGGCAGCAGAGGCGGATGCGCCGTGCCTAGCAGAACGGGAACGTTTTGAGTGACGGCCCGACATTTTTAATGAAAGCTGCTGGATTTTGCAAAGGATTAGAGGGAATTTGATATTTTGAAAGCTAAAATTGATGCTTGAGTGAATGAATATGAACATATATGAAGCCTATTTATAGAGGGGAGAGTGGCTTATCATTTATGGAAGAAATCTGCTGAGAATTTAAAGCCAAATCAGTCAAAAATGGTAAAATAAATTCACTGACCGTTAGACAATCGATTGTTGAGATGCAATAATCGATTGTTGAAGAGTTATGACCTGACTTGGAACTGACACAGATCGATTGAGGAGCCAAACGGTAACAAGAGTTTAAATTTTTGACATGAAATAATCGATTGTCAAATGTGGAATAATCGATTGTTTTGGAAAAGCATTGCTGAATGGCTGAGACAGAAATCGATTATGCAATTTAAGGAATCAATTATTAAACAAAACTGCATAATGAACATAAACCATAAACAATCGATTAGTGATACTGCTAATCGATTTTCAGCACAGTAAAATAATCGATTATTTGCTTGGAACAATCGATTGTTCTATGCCAAAACTTTATAATTCACCCTATCTTTTAGGGCGATACCTGCAAAATAGAATTAAATGTCTCCGACGCTCAAGTCAGTAATTTGTAAAGAAGTAATGACTTAAACTAGTGTTGCCAAGTGAGAACGTGAGCTCTTAAGAAGTGTGTCCTAAAGTGTTCTTAAGAGAGTTTCGGGTACTTACCTTTCCTCCGACGTCTCCAATTACCTGTTCAAGAGGGTGATCTTTGATCGTCCTCCACTCATTTGGCACTTTTGTTTTTTTTCCAATTGTGGCGCTTCTTCCGTTGGTTGTTCCTCAGTTTCATCTTTATTTTCCTTGGGTGGTTCCTCTTGTATTTTGTCTTTCAAGCTACCTAAGATACCTGCAAGATCAAAACCGGAATCCTTTCTCGCCAAGCGAGCATTATTTTCGGAAAATACAACATGAGGGGATTCCTCCACAATTTGGGTTCTTTTATTAAAGACCCTATATGCTTTACTACGTGAGGAATATCCAATGAAAATACCTTCATCTGACTTATCATCAAATTTACCCAATTGGTCTTTGCCATTGTTATGAACAAAACATTTGCAACCAAAAACTCTAAAATGGGAAATATTTGGTTTTCTACCCTTATAAAGTTCATAGGGGGTTTTCATGAGTATCGGCCGAATTACTACTCCATTTAGAACATAGCAAGCGGTACTCACGGCGTCCGCCCAAAAATATTTGGGTATCTTAGCTTCATCGAGCATGGTTCTAGCCATCTCTTCGAGACACCTATTTTTCCTTTCCACCACCCCATTTTGTTGTGGTGTACGTGGAGCGGAAAAGGTATGCTCGATTCCGAGTTCGTCACAAAAGTCCGCAAAGAGATTGTGATCAAACTCTCCCATGATCACTTCTAATTGAAGTGACGGTTGTTTCTTTCTCATTTTGAACACGCTTAAGAAAATATTTAAAATTTTTGAAAAGCATCACTTTTATTGGCAAGAAATAAAGTCCAAGTAAATCTCGAGTAATCAACAATCACAAAAGCATATCTATTTCTTCCTAGACTTTCAATGCGAGAAGGACCAAATAAATGAAGCAATTGCAATGGTCTAGAAGTTGAAATAATGTTTTTAGATTTGAAAGATGCTTTTGTTTGCTTCCCCTTTTGACACGAGTCACAATAGAGTCATTTTCAAATTTTAAATTGGGAAGACCAACAACTAAGTTTTGAGAAATCAATTTGGTCAAAAGATGCATATTGATATGTGCTACTCTACGATGCCATAGCCAAGTATCATCCTCTTTACTCATTAGACAATCAACATAATCGGGTGAGGATTTAGCAAGATCAACCATATAAATATTATCCACTCTAAAACCACGGAGGATAATTTTGAAATCACTACGTCTGAACACTAAGCATTCATCCGAATCAAATAAAGCGAGATTTCCCTTGTCACACAATTGGCTTATGCTCAAGAGATTATGCTTTAATCCTTTAACAAGTAATATATGCTTAATAGAGGAATTTTCATCCTTACCGACCGAGCCGATGCCGATGATCTTTCCTTTATTGTTATCACCGAAGATAACACTTCCTCCTTCTTTGTGCTTGGATTCATCTCCCGTCATATGCTTGGAGCATCCACTATCAAGGTACCATAGTACACTTGATCCCTTCAAGCACACCTACAAAACAAATTAATGTTGTTTAGGTACCCATGCCATCTTGGGTCCTTGGGGGTTAGGCATATTATAATGATGCGATTGAGTAATATGTCTATGACGTGAAAAGCATGCAGGAGCAATATGACCAATACGTCTACAATAATGACAAGTCACATTTGGGTTATGCATCCTTCTAGGTTCATAGTAACTAGACGGATGAAAATTTCTTACTCTATTTTGAACACTATGACTATTTTGCATTTCATGAGAGTTATTTCTCCTACTATGAGCTCTAGGATGGGCAGCATCTCTAGAGTGATTGTTTCTCGGTTGAGGGCCATTGCTAGGTCTTCTAAGGGGTTCAAAATTTGGCCTAAAATATGCATCATTTCTAGGGTGACTATTTCTAGGTGGTAAGTCATTCCTAGGTCTTCTAAAATGTTCAGCATTTTGTCTAGCATGCATATTGGCTCTAGAGTTGTTGTTTCTAGGATAAGCATTTCTATTGTTAATCCTAGGTTGAGCTTTAGGTTGTTGGGGTTTAGCGTCAACCTTTTCTTCATTCTTAAAGCCTATTCCATGCTTGGTTGATTTCAAGTTAACAAGAACATCATTCAAGTTTTTGTGCGAAGAATTAAACTTATCTAATGTGCCTTTAAGCCTACTTACTTCATTCTTAAGATGCAAACAAGAAGTGCAATTTCTAGTAGAGCTTTCGGGCTTATCGGAACTTCTTTTTCCAAAAAACTTATTTTCCTCTTTCAACTTCTCATTTTCTAAAACCAGTTTTTTCTAAATTCTTTTCTTTTAAAGAAAGCTGTTTTTGAAAATCTTTTTCTTTTAGAGAAGCATTTTCTTTTACGCTTTTGACTGTTTTTGAAGCTTTAATAAATTCAGTATATAATTCATCAAAAGCAGTTCGCATTTCATCAAGAGTAAAGAAGTTTTGAGACGAAATTTGACATACCTCGTCTTTGTTATCTTCTTGTGCCATGAGGCAAAGATTTGCTGCTTCGTCTTCTTCTCCTTCGCTTGACTCATCTCCAGAGTCACCTCCCCAAGAAATATATGCGCGTTGCTTTTTAAAAGGTTTCTTTTCCTTTTTGAGGTTTGGGCAATTTGACTTGATGTGCCCGGTTTCTCCGCATTCGTAGCATTTTATTTCTCTTTGCTTTTTCCCTTTGCGTTCACACTCCTTGCGTATGAACTTTTGAAATCTTTTGATAACGAGTCCAAACTCGTTGTCTCCTTCCTCATCAATTTGCGGTTGACTTGTGCTCGCCTAGAGCTATTCTTTGCCTCCTTTGATCATCAACAAGAGGGTTAAGAATAGTAGATTCATAGGTCTTGAGATTACCTCTTAATGCGTCAATTGTGACATTTGAGACGCCGATGGATTCTTGGATTGCGTCGGCCTTTGATCGCCATGCCGGAGTTAGACTTCTAAGGATCTTCCGTACAAGTTCTCTATCCGTGAATGTCTTTTTGAGGGCATGTAGATCATTTACGATTATTGAAAATCGTTCAAACATTTCGTCCACCTTTTCTCCTTCCTTCATGTGAAATAATTCATAAGCATGGGTTAGGAAATCAATTTTTGCTTCCCTTACCTGATCCGTTCCTTCGTATGTAACTTCTAGCTTGTCCCACATCTCCTTTGCTGTTGTGCAACACGATATTTTCTTGTAATCGTCAGCATTAACAGCACAATATAATAAGTTACATCGTCTTCAGAGTCCCTATCATCCCTCTCTCTCTTCTCAGGCGGGGATAAGTCGAAAGACTGAGCCCGAGAATCGGTGGATTAGACTAAAAAAATGGGACAATCCTGAGCACTTTCTTCTGGCGACCATACTCGGATTACCAAGCGAAGGACACAGCTAAACCTCAACATGAGCGGCGCATGCTTATTCAAGCGAGGAAGCTTTGGTTTTCAAAGAAAATGGACCTTTCGGATGTCATCCGCGTCATACTCATCCTCGGACTTGGGAACCCATTCATTTTCCACCTTCTTGGTTGGAATTTGATTTCCCTCTGTAAACACCTTCCAAAGGTGAAAACTGTTGGATTGAACGAAGATCATCATCCTCTCCTTCCAGTACGTGTAATTTGTACCATTGAATAGAGGTGGTCGTGTGGAGCACTGTCCTTCATCAATTCCTGCAAAAGAGTCACGAGTAGAAGCCATGGATGGTTCTCTCAAACTGTTAAGTCTTCAGAGAGTATGGCTCTGATACCAATTGTTAGAAAATACGCTTAACGCTAGAGGGGGGTGAATAGCGTTATAATAAAATTTAGCGTAAACTTGCGGAAATTAAAATTTGCAGGAAATAAATAAGTACGTTAAATAAACAAAAAGGAAAGAACGCACCGATATATTCTGGTTCACCACAACACGTGGCTAGTCCAGTCCCCGAGAGACTCTCTCGAGATTTTCCACTAACTTGTTAAGCTTACGGGTGCTCAACAAACCTTTACAACTTAAGGACACAAGCCTTAACACCTTTGCTCGGAGATACAACACTCCAAGACTTCAACCAAAGAAACACAAGTTCCTTACAACAAGAGAATCACAATTCTCTTACAAGTGTATCAAACACTAAACACTCAAACAAAATACTCCTTAATGAGTAGATATGAGTAAAAGAAGTAAGCTCTAGATCACAACAACTTTGGACAAGAATATGGCTCTCAAAAGCTTTATGAAATTGAATATAAAATGATAAACAAAAGTATGCAAGCTTATAGCAATGTAATGATCAGTTGTAGTATGTTGTTGTGTTTAAAACACTGAAATGAAGCTGTATTTATAGTTGAAAAACTTGGCATTACCGTTGCCTAATTGCCAATTAAGAGTTGCTGATTTTACTCACTGACATTCGATTGTCAAACCCCAACAATCGATTGTCTGCCAGTCAGACCAAAATTCAATCCCAGATTTTACGCTTGATAATCGATTACTTACAATCCATAATCGATTACTGGCAACGTTCAAAAAATCCTTTCCAGATTTTACCACAAACAATCGATTGTCCAGAATCAACAATTGATTACTCAGCAACGTTCAAAAAATCTTTTCCGGATTTTAATCAAAACAATCGATTATACAGAATCAATAATCGATTACCTGACGGTATTTGAAAACTTTACGACAACGGTCAGCTTTACAATCGATTGCACAAAGTCAACAATCGATTACTTATCAGTTTTTTGAAAAACATTTTAGACACTGTCTCTTTGACAATTGATTGTCCAATGTAACAATCGATTATTTAATAAATTTGAAAATCACTGGAAGACACTGTCTCAACATAATCGATTACCATTAGTTCATATTCGATTATTCTGAGTTTTGAAAAACTTTGATGGACACTGCCTCAGTCACAATCGATTGTCATTAGTTCACAATCGATTGTCATGCAGGTTTGAAAAACCTGATGCTCATTGTCTTACTCACAATCGATTGTCATTAGTTCACAATCGATTGTCATGCAGTCTTGGCTTAAAACAATCGATTATCATAAGTACATAATCGATTATCTTAGTCCAGATTTTTAAGGCATGTCTAAAAATTATTTTGACTACTGTAAATATGCATGATTTAAAGTCATTTGACATTAAATTAAATATGCATGATTTTGGAAAATAGTTTTATGAGAGAAGCCATGTTACGAGTCAAGTTGTAGGATCAAGATCACAATTAAGAATGACTCAATTAAACTATAAAACTTTGTCTTGAGCTTGAATCTCGTTGTATATCAATTGTGCGCTTGTTTCTTGAACTTCGTCATATATCAATTTTCGCTTCGTTTGTCATTCATCAAAACCTATACAAAAGAACACACGTTTTAGTATATTGCATTGAGAACGTGTTTCTAACATTTTTGAGGGTTTGAAACTCATTACACAAAATTTAATAGGAGCTCGGTGGAAGGCAATTGTTTGAGAGATTTTGAAGGAGAGCTATTGGGTAACTATTCCTAACTCGATTTTGGTCATATTACATTAATCTATGTTGTATTATTAATCTAATTAGGGAATTTGAGTGAGGAAGTTGGGAAAATGGGGGAAAAGTTCCCTAACCAAGAATTTGAGTTTTGAGTGGGATTTAGGCTTTGGTTTTGAATGATTTTTTGCACGAGTGAACTCGTGATTGAATGGGTGTTCATGCTTTGTGACTTTTACCTGATTCCGATAAGTGGGCACGAGGAGGAGTTTGGCCTTATTTTCTTCTTGCCTTAGCTTTGATTTCATTAGTTAAATTAGTTGCTTGTAGCTATATTTACAATATGTAACTGATTTGGCTAAATTTGGGCCATTCGGAGTCAGATATTCATGGAAAGAGCATTGTTTCAGGTTGAGTGAACTTGGTTTGAGGTAAGTAGATTGCCTAACCTTATTTGTGGGAACTCCCATTAGAACTTGGTACTATTTGATATATTAGCATCGTGTACGTGAGGCGAAAAGTGCGTACACATGCTATTATTGAAAAACCCCATTTTATTAAGAAAATATATGTTCTCTTTTAATTGACCAACCCTAGTATATCTAACTATCCTGTTTAGTTTAGGAAAGCATGCCTATATGCCTTAATTGTCTTAACTACCTATCTGAACTCTGTGCAACGTATTTTAGTGAAATTTCCTGTTCTTCCTTGACTCAGACCTCGCCTAAATTGTGGTTTCTTGCTACAACTGTTATATCTGTTGGCTGAGCTGTGTATTTACTTTGGGACTATAGAACAGTATTCCGGGAGATCCTCCAGCACTGCATATTTACTTTGGGACTATAGAAAGGTATTCAAGGAGATCCCCATGTATATTTACATTTGGGACTACGGGACGGTATCCCGAGAGATCCCCTGTTGCTATAATTGTGTTATGAGTTGTTGTCTTTCATTGAATTTTATTCCCGTTAGATTTTCGTACTTATTTTACTGTAATACTTGTTTTCTATCTTATTTCATTATAGTTATAATAGTAAGGCCCTGACCTAATCTCATCACTACTCGACCAAGGTTAGGCTTGGCACTTACTGGGTGCCGTTGTGGCCGTGTACTCATGCCCTTTCCTGCATATATCTTTCGTGTGCAGATCTAGGTACCGCTTACCACTCATATCACCAGTGAGGCTATAGAGACTTCAAGTTATATCTGTCGCGTCCGCAGACCTCGAAGTCCCTATCTATTCTACCTCATGTCAACCCTTATTGTATTTTCTTCTTTTATTAGATTCTGGAGTATGGGAGTACTGTTTCTTTCTTTAGCTTGTGACTTATGACATACCTAGTTTTGGGAGAGTTTATGTATTTTTCAGAAGTGATTATTGTATATGACGAGCGGCATTGCATTTCCTTGTTTAAATTTACTTATTAGTTGATAACTTTTATGCTTTCATTTCTTTTTCGGCAATGTTAGACCTATCTAGTCGAGAGACTAGGTGTTGTTTACAAAATGTCGAAGGAGGATTATGATCCACCAAAAGATGGATGGATCTTCCCGATGCAGACCTTGAACATTTACAAAAATTAAGGATTACGGGGTCCACTGGGGCGAGCGTGAAGGGGTAAGTATAAATATTTAGATACCCCTCCACGTGCATAGTTATGTCCTCGGTGGGCTCGGGGATGACCACCTTTTTGTGTTCCCACTTACAATCTACCCAAACTATGGGTAGTGTCTCCTCAGTGACGGAGTATATGTACCTCTATGCCCCCCACCTCGGTCTTGTTGGGTGGATTCCCTCTCGACATGGAAGTCGTTCTCGGTAGAGCATCCCCCGCGGATGAAGCTATTTAAAGGAGGCTCCCGGGCTACCTTGGAAAAGGTTATTTCGGCATCGGTAGCCAAGCTGTAGGACGAAAGGGCAGGCTGTTGAGCACATGTTTGGGAGGTTTTGCCATCAAGGTTATAGGAATATGAAGATTTGAGAAAAAATTATGAAGATTTGAAGAATACTCTACGAAGGTTTGAAGATGGGATGAAGATATAAAGGTCTGGGTTGAAGATTTAAAGAATCTATGAGAATTTAAAGAGAATCAATGAAGACATGAAGATCCAAGGAAGAAATGCATGAAGATTTGAAGAAGTTAAAGTCTAACAGGAAATTCGAGGGTAAATTCAAGAGTTGAATCACAAAGTGGGGAAGTAAAAAGAAGGCGAAATTTTTATAGGGGGTAAACAATAAATGTGCAATGTTTCACGTTCAAAGAGAGTCAATCGGCAGTTGATGTGTCCGAAGTTAGAACGACGTGACTGATGGGACGCTTTCGTTGACCTAATAATTTGGTCGTGACATACGGAGGAAGGAACAAGAGGTTATTTATTACTTCCCATTGTTTCAATAAATCTACTCTATGGAAAATAAGGAGACTATCTGTGTACGGGTAATATCAGGGGTAAAGTCTACCCTGATCCCTGGAGGGGAGAATGGAGGGGAAGAGCGGAACCGGGAGGTTGCAGTCGAGGTCAGTTACCTTTCGTATCGAGACTCAAAAAAATGAACGGTATTTCCGACATCGAACATGGTAAAGCAACACACCCCGGATGGAGTATGCTTCTAGACCTCGGGAGACGCGATGGATGGTTATGCACGACAGATAAGGGGCCACAATACTCGCCCTCAACTGGATATCACATCGCTAATCTCACTCGATGTCTATTGTGGATCAATAATTACCGGGAGAAGATAATTTTTATTTATTTAGACTTGTTCTAGGACTGAAACTCTCCTACTATATAAAGAAGAAATTTAGCTTAAGTCGGACAGAATATAATACGCATTCCAAGGAAATAAAAATTTATTCTTATTCTCTAAGCTTTTGTTTAGAATTTTGCTCACTTGTATTATTCGTCTCACATAACAGAAGGTTCAATTGAGGATGAGGCTGTTGTTTAATCTAAAATTATGTTTGGTAATAACATCACGATTGGTTTGATCGTTTGCTTCGTCTTCAATTCGTTTATTTATAATTTTTAATTATTCGTTTGAATTGAATTACACATCCTTTAAATCATATGCAAATTTATTTGTTACCTAATTTTGGTATAAACTCCCATAAAGACTAACATAAAAATAAAAATAAAAAGATAAAATACTCCCATAAAGACTAACATAAAAATAAAAATAAAAATAAAAATAAAAAGATAAAATATATAAGGACAGTTGCACAAACGAGGTGTAGAATTTCAATCCCACTAAAAGTTTTTTCTCCTTTATATTTCTTCTTCTCCCGGCAATTGATCGACAAACATGCTCTTAGCCCAAGATATAATTCCATTTGCAAATAACAACTTTCCAGAATATTTTTAGGGAAAAGACTCAAAGGTACCGACGATAAGACAGGTTATATTTTTTCTCAAGTTAATCTTGAAGCTCAGCTTCCTTTTTCAGATAGGCATCAGGTACATTCATGATTACAAATAACTGATCATAGACAAAGACAAAAATTCACAGTTAATCACTGAAAAAACTCAATTTTTTTGAGTTATTATATATACAATATTCTAATTGTAAGAAATAGACTCAGAAGTAAAGCAAAAGGAAAACCAACCTCACTGATGTAATGTCAACTGTAAAATGTCACAAGAAAAAAATGAAAGCCCTTTAATATTTATAGAGGCTTGCGGTCCTAGCTTCATATAAGCTATTAAAGAACTTACCATAGTAAATTTGAAAGCTAAAAATTAAGATGAAATAGAAGAAATGAATTTATATGTTTGTTTATAAAAATAGAATGAAATAGGGAGTGAGACTAATGTGGATAACAAATAATTACTAACAACAACCAGATATGTGTATCATAAGAATGTTTCTATTATGAGTTTTAAAACTAATGCTTTTATTGAATGAAAAGATTGAACCATTGTATAATCCAATAAAAATTTATATGAAATGTGATTACAACCTAATAGGATTCTCTTCCCGAATTTATAATGTCATCGTGAATTCATTTAGTCCATAACATCCCAAACTCAAGAGAACTTAAGCGTTCGATTGTAAACAAATTATTTTTGTCCCCTTAATCATCTCTATTCATTCATTTTGCGCTATTTTGGACTCATTTTATTTTTGACAACAACAACAACAACACAATATATTCCCACAAGTGGGGTCTGGGGAGGATAATATGTACGCAGACCTTACCCCTACCCCAAGGGGTAGAGAGGCTATATCCAGGCGACCATCGGCTCAAGAAAGAAACAATTGGCAGAAACAAGTGACGATATATTAGTAATAGCAATACATTCATAATAATAACATAAAAAAATACACAATATAAAATAATAAAATAACAGCAATATATAAGGAATATAGGAAATACGAGAAAGAGGAAAGTATACTAATATCTAGCATATAAAGCCCAGCATCAGTAGCATCCTAAGCCTAACTCCTGACTGTCTAGTCTCATTCTAGCTCGCTGTAGAAATATTTCCAACTTCCCTCTAATCTACAACCTTAATGCTCGACCTCCACAATCCCCTGTCAAGGGCCATATCCTCAGTAATCCTAAGTCACGTCATGTCCTACTTGATCACCTCTCCCCAATTCTTCTTAGGTCTCCCTCTACCTCTCCTCGTGCCCACCATCGTTAGTCGCTCACAACTTCACACCGGTGCATCAGTGCTCCTCCTCTGAATGTGCCCGAACCATTTGAGCCTTGCTTCCCGCATCTTGTCCTCCATAGGCTCCACGCCCACCCTCTCTCGAATATCTTCATTCCTAATATTATCCATCCTTGTATGCCCACACATCCACCTCAACATCCTCATCTCTGGTACTTGCATCTTCTGGATATGTGAGTTCATAACCGGCTAACACTCAATCTCATACAACATGGCCTGTCTAACCACTGCTCTATAAAACTTATCTTTTAGTAAAGGTGGCACTCATTTTATTTTAGAATTGATCAATAATTTATCATGAAAGATAAAATATATTTTTAACACTAGATTAGGTTGTCTCACACTTATTTACATACTAACAAACAAATCTCCAATGAAATTACAGCTTCACATATACCGATCCTGATGTATGCATGAATATTGTTATCAAGTTTAATTACAAATTCTCTTGAGTTTTATGCAATGGATTGACTCTAATATGATTTTAGAAATTAAATATGTGATTTAAGAAATTAAACTTACTATTCTATTTCTTTGGTGACAAATCTTTATGGGTGATCAATTTTTGTTTTCAATTAAACAAAATTTTCAATTTGATATTAAGTCCATATTCGATATCTTTTGTGGGATTCAGAACAAACACAAGAAAATTACCAATTTATATATTACGAATTTATTTTTTTCACCAATTATACAAAAAGTGTTTCTAATATTCCTTTCAACATAATGTGAATAAATCCTTTGTAATGGCCCAACCGGTTGTTTTGAGCATTTGTATTCAATTCGATAGTTTGAGGTCAAAAGGAGCATCATATGGTGCGTGTATCGCCAGTTTTTATTTTCGAGCAGTTCGAGATAGATTTGGAAGAATGGTTCTCATTTTAGAAGCTTTTGGAAGAGTTGACCAAGTTTGACTTTAGTGTATTTGTCCATTGATCGTAGTTTTGATGGTTCTGTTCAGTTCAGATGGTGATTATGGACTCAGGAATATGCTCGAATTTGCATTTGAATGTTTCTAGAATATTTTGACACTATTTGGTGAAAATTAGAAATTTTAAAGGTTTGGAAAGTTCATAGGTTTCGGCGAGAGTTAACTTTGATGTTATTAGGTCGGTATTGTTGTTTCGGTAGTTGGAAATGCATTCATGAAGGGGGAAAAGCGTTCACGAAGAGTAAGTGAGGATGGATGGCATTATTCATCGCGTTTGCGAAGGTCCTGACACGTCCGTGATGAATCTGGGCGTGACGACCTCGCAGTCCTATGTCTCCTTCACATAATGGATTTTGGGAAATGGAGCGTCGTTCTTCGCGTTCGCACTTATGTGTCTGCATTTGCGGTTTATGGGCGAGCTGGTTATCGTGTTCGCGAGTGCTACATCGCGTTCGTGTAGAAGATTTTGGGTTGAGGCAAAATTGTACTTCGCGAAAGCGAGGCTTCAATCGTGTTCGCAAAAGGTATCGCTGAAGCAGTGTTATAAGGTACTCTATTTCAAAAGTTTTGGTTAACTTATCATATTTTGAGTTCTAGAGCTCGGATTTGGGTGATTTGTTTAGGTGACATTCACAATTTAGATTGGGGTAGGTATTTTTCACTCATGGTAATGTTGATCGTGCAATGCTTATACTATCATTTCAAGGCACTTAGGGAAGTTGGCTTGACCGTCACCAAGGTGAGTATGTGCTTGGTAGAGTCTTTTGAGTGTTTTATGAGTAGAGCCATGTGAGTTTATGAAGTATTCAGTTGATTAACAATACGAGATAGGGGGCAGCTATAAAGGAAGGGTGCCATGGGTTATGGACGATGTGTTTTAGGGCTTCGAGCCAAGTGTGGAAGTCTGCCTTTGACGCTCGGATTTCATGGTCATGTGTTATTTTAGCTCTTAGAGCTAGGAGGAGCTTGCAGATAGGCTATGATTTGAGAAAATATCTCATGGAGGGTGATTTTGAGTGATATGAATTACTTTTGAGAAGGTTCCAATGGGTTCTGGAGAGTTACAATGGTTCGGCCACGATTTGTAGTTGATGTTCTCTACATGCAAAAGGAGATCATCGTATGTTGCGATTTCATTCTGCGGGATTGAGTTAGTGGAAGGTTTCGGGTTATGGGGATGTTTATCTTACCTGTGATTCAATGTTGAGAATGGGATCCTCATCTTGTCATATGATATCATGATAGAGATGGTACGTCGTGTGGGATTGAGGTTGGCATGTATGTGTTTGTGGTTTCGTTTGAAGAGGATGTAATGAGTTCTAGACAACATGGACGTTTCAGGCCTTTACAAGGATGCTAGCGCTGTCTGGTATCGCTTGGGAATGGTGCACAATTCAGACGGCGCATTGTGTTTTGACATGCAGATGCTTGAGTGGTACTGTGGTAATTGAGGGGTTGACGGCTATTGATATTTATATTTTGCCTATACGGAGTGGTAGTCTCTGGAACTTTTTACACATGAGATGATTAGGTACGAGAGATGTGTTAGTTATTTGAGTGGTGGAGCTAGAATCGCATATGGAGATTCTTGTGTTCTTAGAATATGGAGACTAGGAGTTCTTAGGTTCCTTAGTTGTAGATGGTGAAGGTATGTCAAGAGTTTGATGACTGATGGTATGTGTTATAGTTAATTTACTGTGGAAGTTTGAAAGGCTATTTGCCTATTTCAAGATGATCGAAAATGATTTAGAGGCCACTAGTAGGCCTAATGAGAATGTGTATTTTATGTTGGTCGAAATTTTTGACTCACCACTATTATTGTTGAGGGGTACATCATCTGTTAGAGTTGATCTTATTCCGTGCTCTGATATGTTCCATGTGTTACTCTCCCATGATACAATGGGCTCTGAGAGTGTTGACTACTTACACACATGATGCGGTTCTGTTTGGGCCTTGTTACGAAATTCGAGCGAGAAGTCTCTTGGGTTGTTGAATGGTTGATTGCACGTTGTTTATGGTCTTTCATTTTGTGGCATATTCTTTTATCTGTTTATTCATGATTATGGTCATGCATTTTTTGTGTCTGTTGTTGGTACACACATGGTTGTTGATTCTGAGCATCATGGCTCAAGGTATTCCACGTGGACTGGTGTTTGGATTGGGTCAGGTATCGCAATGGAGTTATGTTGCAATACGATCTTGTGCTTATTTAGTGAGGTTTTTTTCCTCTTTTATGTGATGTGTTCATAGCATTGCACTTTGTGACAATATATATTGAGCTTGTGGGATGGTTCTCTCATTTGATTCTCTTTCCATCATTAGGGACATTCGAGGTTTTGCTTAGTTAGTGCACGGATTGCGCAATAAGTGAATTGAGGTGGCGCTGATATGGTGTGGGGTGGTGTTCGAGTATCACGACCTGAATTTTTCACCCTCGGGAGTCGTGATGGTGCCCACTAGTGAAAGCTAGGCAAGCTAACCATTTGAATTATTTACCTTTTTCCCATGTTTAGTCCTTTACAATTAATAATCAACAGTTGACAAATAATAAAAATCTAAGAAACAAAAGACTGAAATGTAATAATTTAAGAAAGGCCAATACCGATCCATACAATAACTACCCAAGACTGGTGTCACAATTCCACATACCATCTAGGAATACTACAAATAAACGTTTGCAAGATTTATTACAACACTCTCTTTGAAAATATGTAAAAGAAACAGACTAAGAGGATATGAGAAGATGCCAAGGCCTGTGGACGCTTGTAGGACTACATAACCCCGGCGAAGTAGTGACGAAGCTGTCTCCAAACTACCAAGTAAATCTGTGCAGTAAATAATATACAATGAAAAATAAAAGCCGAAAGGTAGAATTAAGGATGGGAGAGGGAACATGCTGCGGGGGAATATCATTTACCAACAGTAACTGAGGAGAAAAGCATAAAGAAAAATTTAAAATTTGCAGCAGAAAAAATAAGGAAACCGTAATATATCACTAACCACTTTTGTCATTTATTGTTGGGGGGTAAACCGATCCAAATTATGAAAATACTATTGTGGCATGCAACCCGATCCATATCATATATCACTGTTGCGGCATGTAACCTGATCCAAATATTATATTCTTACAGCGTGCAACCCGATCCAAATATAGTATTGTTACGGCATGCAACCCGATCCAAATATAATATTGTTGCGGCGTGCAACCCGATCCAACTGCAATATTGTTACGGCTTACATCCTATCCCAATATACAATTCAATACCAATCATTAAAAAGTACCGACAAGGGAACAATAAGGGAACAACAATATCCCGGCAAGGGAATCGATAGTAAAAAGTAAATACGTTCCGGCAAGGAATCAACTATAACCAAACTTGTTCCAACATTTAACTTCAAAAAAGAAACCTCAACTAGCACCAATACTCAACCATAAGCAATTTCCACGAGAAAGGAGATTCATTGATTAACTTACTTTCAGTATTAGGCTACAGATGGCAAATTAGATCGAAGATGACATTTCTTTCCAAAGCACTGTAGAGATTGCTAGGCGGATCGAGATTGTTCATAGTCAGGAGAGGGGAGTGATATCGGATACGATGCCATGTCATTATGGTAGTTTAAGTGGAGCCTCGTCTCGAGGCAGGGACTCATTTGGTAGGGGCCATCCTCCCAAGCCATTTCAAGCACCACTTTAGGCATCCCATAATGTTTCGGGTAGTCGTTGTCCTTATGTGTCTCAACCGGAGCAGCTAGCCTACAGTGTACCATGTTTCCTATTAGTTCACCTCCGATACAGTGTTTCAAAGTTGTTATCCAGGTTGATAGGGCCAATCCCTGGGCCAACAATCATTGCAGTTGAGGGGTCGTTATACCTGTGTAGATCTGAGGCACCTTGCTAGATTTGGCCCAGGTCACAAGGCGGCATGCAACAACAGAGTTCTCATGCCATGGTTCCTGTACCGGTTGCTTCACCACCCACTCAGCCAGCTAGAGGTGAGGGTCAGGCTGGCAGAAGTCGAGGTCAGACCATTAGAGGTGGAGGCCACTCAACTAGGGGTCGTCCGAGAAGCGCAGGTTAGAGTGGAGGGGCCTATCCCGTTTTTATGCATTCCCAGCTAGACCTGAGGCTAAGTCATCTGACGCCGTCATCATATGTATTGTTCTAGTCTACCTTAGAGATGTTTTAGTTCTATTGGGTCCGGTCTCTGCTTATTTTGATGCATCATCCTTTTTTGCTTCATATCTAGTTGAGACTCGTGATTCTTTGAGTGCTTCTGTATATGTGTCCATGCATGTGGGAGATTATATTATTGTAGATTGTGTTTATTACTCGTGTGTGATTATTATTGGGAGTCTTCAGACTAGTGTAATTTTCTACTTCTTGATATGGTGGACTTTAATGCTATTTTGGGCATTGATTGGTTGTCACCTTATCATTCTATATTGAGCTGTCATGCCAAGACGGTGACCTTTGCCATGTCGGGATTGACGCGATTACAGTGGAAGGGGGCTCCTAACGTTTCTACCAGCAAGGTTATTTCTTATGTAATGGCTCGGCATACGGCCGAGAAGGGATGCCTAGCATATTTGGCTTATATTTATGATTCTAGCACAGAGGTTCTTTCTATGGATTCAGTACCAGTTGTGCGCCAATTCACACTGAAACGACCTACGGACCTCCAAATCAACATCCGGATACGCTCCTAAGTCTAAAATAATCATACGGAAGTATTGGAACCGTCAAAGCCTATTCTGGAGTCATCTACACAAAAGTTTAATTATGGTCAACTCTCACAACTTAAATCTCCAACTTATGGACTATATGTCCCATTTCACTCCAAAACTCACCGAAACCAAAACCAAACATCCCGGCAAGATACATAACCACAATATAACATAGTGAGGCAATAAATAGGAAATCGGGGCTAAAATACTCAAAACGATTGTCAGGGTCGTTACACTTGTGGTCCTAACTTCATACTATAAACTACTATTAAATAACTTACCATAATTCATTTGGAAGTTCAAAATTAGGAAGAAATTAATTGTTTATCATTGTGATTACTTTTAAAATTATTCTATTGACTGAAAACATTGAACTCTTGTACAGTCCATAAAGAGATATGTTCATTAATATGAGATCTGATTACAACCTAAGAGGATTCTCTTCCAAAATTTATAATGTCACTGTGAATTCATTTAGTCCATAACGTCCCATACATGAGAACTTGCTTCTTGTGATTTAAAACTATCTTCAACGTTGTGTAATCAAATTTTCTGTCCTCTAAATTATACTTCTGTTTTCTGCAGATTCTGTCATATTTTTTATTCCATAGTAGACCGAGCCCCACACACAATAAAAGCAATACGAATCTAACGATTGTTCCCTCTCAAAAAATGATGGAGCTGTAAAATTGACGAACCTAAATAGTTAAATTCAAAGGAAAACGTGAGTAAATTTATGCGAATTTGGAAAAAGAATTAAAGACTACATAGTTCGAGAACTAACTGAAATTGTATTACTAGTCAACTTATTCCAGTAAATATGTGTTGTTATAATTCTATAAACAAGAGATTTGTGGGGAGAAAAAAATAAGAAAAAGTGTAGATGCTATACATTAAGGCAACAACAACAACAACAACAATTACTATCCAGTATAATCCCACACAGTGGGGTCTGGGGAGATAATATGTAGACGGGCCTTACCCCTACCGGAAAGGGCAGAGAGGCTATTTCCAATCGACTAGGAAACAGCCTAGTCGTTTGAACAATCTACGGTTGTGCTATTTATTTTTATATATTGTATGTACCCTACTTTAATATTCTCGTAAGGATTAAAGAAAATATAAACAAAGACAAATGAAATAATTAAGAACTAATTGAAACAGTATGATTTCAATCCCACTACATATTTTATCTAATCATCCAACTATGAATGAACATACCTTCCACCATTTGTAAATAACAAACTTCGCAGTCTTCTAGGAAAAACATTTCTATTTTTTATTTTAATGTAAGGCGAAAACTAAAGACTTAAAATTTAAGGAGATTAAGTACACAAGGGAATTGTCTCAGTCCCATCAAAGGTACCTACGATAAAACATGTTGTACTTCTCAAGTTCAGCTTCAAGTTGAGATTCTTTTTTCAGATAAGGAGCACGAGTCATCATGGTAATAAGTAATTCGTCAAGGTCATCACCTTCCACAATCTTTTTCATGTGCAAATCAAGTTCTCTTATTCTATCTCTCAATTGGTCCAATTCCTTGCAAATTGCTTGTTTCCTTTCAATCTCATTGGATGAGGTGATTAAGAGGCCATTCATTTCCTATTTTTAGATCTAAAGGATACACAGTTAATAACTGAAAAAAAAATAAATAAAAGGAAATTTATTAGTTACTATACCATGTTCTAATAGCTAGGAACAAGTCTCAAGATAAATAATAAGCAAAAGTAAAGCCAACACTCACCAAGGTGAAGATTCAACTGTAAATAACAAACATTAACGATTAAAACCCTTGGATATATTTATATAATTTTATGGCCTATAATTATTAAAAACTTGCCTTAACAAATTAAATTCGAAAGTTCAGAGTTGAGAAGAAATGGAAATAAGTTAGATTAAGATAATGTACATTTACTAGGTCCCCATTATATTTTTGGTTGAAAATCTTAATCAGATTTTCTAGTAAAAAGCAACTAGCTAGAGCCCTATTTGTTTCCACTTAATGGATATGCCTTATTTGAAGGAATAATTTAAGTATTATTGAACTTGTTACAAATAGAATTTTATTTACGGTAAATGTCTATATTTAGATAGATTCTAGAGTTTGTTACTTAGTGGCTAAGTCACTTTTTTCGTATAAATAGAGGGGACTTATTCCATTGTAATACATCTCAAAATCAATAAGAATTTTCTCCCTCCCTCCCTCCCTCTCTCTCTCTCTTTGCAATATTGTTCTTTTTCTTTTATTGTTCATAACACGTTACAAGCACGAGACTCTAACAAATTTAGTAGAAGCTTTGGGATTGAGCATAATGATTGTCAATTGTTCTATGAACTTCCTTCATGATTAAATTCAGGATTTAAGGCAAGTATTTTACTTTTCTCTTTCAAATTCTTGACATTCTATAATTTGATTTTAAATACAAGCAAAGACGATAAATTTTGATTACAACTCTAGTGGTGTAACGACCCGACCCGTCGTCACGTGAGTTACCGCCCCGTTTTTCTCGTTTTATGCTTCTATATATTTCATTATAAGTGTTTGGTAAATTTGAAGTAATTCGGATAGAGTTCGGTTAGAAATAAGACAAATTAGTCTCTTTAAGAGAGGGTTAGCTTGGAAGGTCAACCGGATGTTGACTTATGAGTTAGAGGGCCCGGAATAGATTTCCAAAGATTCGACTAGTTTCGGGCGATGATTTGTGACTTAGGAGTGCAATCGGAATTGAATTTGGAGGTTTGGTGTAGAATTAGGCTTGAATTGGCTAAGTTTGAATTTTGATGAATTTCGGTTGATAGGTGAGATTTTGACTCGAGGGTCGGAATGGAATTCCGAAAGTTGCAGTAGCTCCGTTAGGTGATTTTGAATATGCGAGCAAAGTTTCAGGTCATTCGAATGTGTTTAGGTCGGGTTTTTTATCAAATGCAAGTTTCGAAAGTTTTTGTTTAACTTAGGCTTGAATCCGTGGTAATTTGATAATTTTAACGTTAATAATAGTGTTTTTATGGCCAGAGCAAGTTTGAATGAGGTGTTAGAACATGTTTGTGCTTTTGGTTGAGGTCCTGAGAGCCTCGGGGTGGTTTCAGATGGTCGAAGGGGGAGTTCGGACCTTAGAATTGCTGCAGAAATTGCAACAGCTGTTGTAGGCCAGTTTGGCATTGGCATACTCAAGGCAGCTCCGCGTTCGCGTAGGCTTGAGGTACCTTGGACTTCGTGTTCGCGTGAAGTAGTCGTGTTTGTATAGGGTGTTTGGATGCGTGAGGGGTTCCAGGGTAGTTGCCCTTCGCGTTCGCGTGGGATAGACGCGTTCGCGTAGAAGAGGTTGGGGACCCTCTGGTCGGTGTGCTTCGCGTTCGCGTCTGGGGCCCATGTTCGTGATGAAGGAGGATGCTGTGTCCTTCGCGTTCGTGGTTGAGCACCGCGTTCGCAAAGAAGAAAATTCACCTGGGCAGAAGGGCTTTCATATGTTATTTAATCCGCGACCCATATCACTTTTCCACCATTTTACTCCGCCAAGAGAGCTTTTTGACCGATTTTAAGAGAGTTTTCGATGGGTATTGATTGGAGGTAAGTCTCTTAACTTAGAAACACCATTTTATTGTAGAATCAACACTCAAATTCATGAAAGTGGGTGGAAATTGTGAAGAACTAGGGCTTGGTTTTGAAAATGAATTTTGGGGATTCGGAAAGCCATTTGAACTCCGTTTTTGGTAAACTTTATATGTACGGACTCGTGGAGAGACGATAAATCCGTTGATATTATGGATGGGACTTTATGGATGGGACTATGGCTTAGTTCATCTGAGCAAGGTCTATGCTGTGCTATATGCCTAGGAATTGGCTAGTAAACATCCTACTTGGATTGTTATGAGTGTATTTGGGCTACGACCTAACTATTTGAATTCCTTAGGAATTATTATCACTGTTTCTATGATAATTGAAGCATGTTCCCATGATATCAGTCCTGAGTCAAATATTATCTAAAAATGAGGAGAAATCTTATAAGGCATTAATCACTTAAACTACAATACATATTAAAGGGAATCGAAAATGGTAATTGATTGTTCCCATGTGGCTTGCTAGCATATATATATATATTTGGACTGATTGTGGACCGGGCTGCACGCCACAACGAATGCTACTATGTCGTTGTGCTTGGGCTGTAGGAGCCCCTCTGGAGTCTGAACCCCCACAGTGAGCGGGGACCCAATGGATCGGGTTGTACGCCGCAACGGTCATGTGCATTGTATTGCATTCATACATTGATATTTGTTTTATTGCTGTTTATTCTTAAACGTGCTACCAAGATAGTTTCAGCTTTACATTGTGGTATTTCGAGTTTTCTTACTTTTAAGTCATTATACATGTCTATTACCAATGAGTTGGAAGTACTCACTTTACTTCCTGCACCTTGTGTGCAGAATTAGGTGTTCCGGAGACTTAGCTGAGTAGTCGCTGTCTTTTCAGAGTTTATTCAGAGTTGTCGAGGTAGCTGCCTGGCGTTCCCAGGACCCGATTTCTCCCCTTCATTTCAGTCTTATTTTCACTCTCTAGACTTTATACATTTTCAGTTATTGTTACTCAGTTATTATAGAGGCTCTACACTCGTCACCCCAGATTCTGTGGGAGTATTTCTGTCAGATATTTTGGTATGTTCCGTATTGTTCTATTTTAAACATCGACTTATTATTTTTAAACTGTTAAATTCTCTTAAATTGTCGGTAATGAGTTATCAAATTGGGTTCTTGAGAGGTAATTGGTTGAGGGGGTAATAGCTCTCAAAAGGTCAAGTAGAGGAAGATAATTAAAATCGGACATAGTTCAGGGAGGATACTAATAATCTGAGCTAAGTTTAAGGATGATTTAAAGTATTTTGCCTAAAGGAATTAGCAATAGTTCTGAGAATTGCGGCTAAAATGAGAAGCTCAAGAAGTAACTTGGAATGCCAGGCATGCATGTCCAAGAGATAGACACCTCACTGTCTCTTCTTATATAAGAGAATTAAAAAGTTTCACATGCACATGCACTTACACAAGCAAAGGCCTACAATGTGAAAGAAGTTCATTCACACATTCAACTGAAAATGTCCATGCCCGTGGACTATTCGAGGTAGGACAAATATGTCCGTCGTTAATAGTTTGGCCTAAATATATTCGTATTGTTCAATAGTTGTGTAAATTTGTCCTTTTTAACGAAAACAATATTTTTTTTTTCTTTTTTTAATTATTAAAATCAAAATATTTTTTTTCCATTTTTTAGAAAAATATTGCTTTTAAAAAAACTGAAAAATAATAACAATTATTTTTGTTTAAAAAAATTGGAAAGCAATTTTCTGAAGCATTTTTTTGTAAAAAATGTAAAAGACAAATATTTTCTTTGTATCAGTTTTTAGTGTAAAAGAATTCAGTTTTTTTCTAGTTTTTGCCGCCTTAGAAATTGCTTATCAGTTTTTTTTCTAGATTTAACAAAAATTATTGTTTAAAAAGTAATTTTTCTATTTTTTAAAGCAATTATTTTTTATTTTTTCAGTTTTTAGAAAAAATTTATTTATTTTTCTCTATTTTACAAAATATTACTTTAGAAAATTACTTTTTAGATTTTCTTTCTTTTTTTGCAAAAAAATTGTTTTAGAAAATAATTTTTCAGTTTTTTTAAAGCAATCTTTCTTTTCATTTTTTCAGTTTCTAGTAAAAATAAATTCAACTTTTACAAAAATATTGCTTTAGAAAATTTCTTTTTAGATTTTATTTCTTTTTTACAAACTATAATTTTAGAAAATAATTTTTCAGTTTTTTTAAAGCAATTTCTTTTTTTATTTTTTCAATTTGTAGTAAAAATAAATTCAGTTTTTTTCTTTTTTTACAAAAATATTGCTTTAGAAAATTGTATTTTAGTTTTATTTCTGTTTTTACAAAAACATTGTTTTAGAAAATATTTTCAGATCTTTTATAAAAACTGGAAAAAAAATATTTACATTTTTTTTCTTTAGTTTTTAGTAAAAAAAACCTTTAGAAAAAAAAATATTTTGATTTTAATTAATTGAAAAAAGGAAATGAAAAATAATATTACTTCCATTAAAGAAGGGCAAATTGACACAACTATTGGACGGTATGAGCATATTTGGGCCAAACTATTAATCGTGGACATATTTGTCCTATTTCAAATAGTTCACGGGTATATTTGAACCTTTTCCGCACATGCAATTGTAATTACACAGCTAGAACCTCTGAAGCATAAAATGAAATTATGAATATTCCTAATATTCTACAGAAATATTTAAGATGTTCAACAATATGATTCATGATATAACAGCCATGTCCAGCTTTGTTTCCGCGAATGGATGTTGCAGAAGGTCCATATAAGATCTCACCCTGAACCCAACAAAATTGTAAAGCTACAATACCCTACGAATCCAACTAGCCAGCTGTTCTACGCACTTCACTCCAATTCTTGATATGACTATCCAAACACTTCCCGACTTGTATCATAGCGTAGAAATTCTCAGCGCTTTCGTTCTTGTCTCCATTTGTAGATAGGTTTAGTTGTTGGGTTAACAAGCTCATCTTCACGAAGTTTGCGTTTCCTTCCCGATTTCTGGTAACATGAGAAAGTAATTTTAGTATCAAAGCTTACGGTCCAAGATATAACTTTAAAATGAATAAACACCTGTAATTCTTTCTGCATGGCCATGTCCATGTATAGTTTCTCTAGATCTCTCACTCTGCTCTTTCTTGCTTCCAACTCTCGGTAAGAGCTAGCTGTCTTCCTGCGCAGGAGATTCCGCTAATGAAAAAGTTGACCATCTTTGCCTTGAAATCAAAATGAAATTAGCGAACCCATCAATGGAAGTGCGAGAACCCACCCTACCCAGCATAAGGAAAGAAAACAAAGGAATAAGGCCATTCCCAGAATCAGCTTTTAACCTAGCACTTCAACACCGAGTTATGAGGCATTGGTCATTCTTGAACAGCCAAGAATAGAACTTGTAACAGCTGATTTTGAAGAACAAATATCAGACGCGTCAACAAGACAACACTTAAACATCAAGTAATCTGAACAGATTAGGTTCTTTTTAGGCAGACATCCCCAATGGATTTCAGTTGCATTCTGAATAGATTAACTTCCTCCCTGCAGTTACAAATTGCGTGATTGGGGTTCAAGTGAAGGGAAAGGATGGTTGTAAGCAAGAATTACCTACCCTCAGCTTTAACAATAAATGACTCCAATAGGAACCATGACATGATTGGTTTTTTAAACTCCTCTTGACTAGTGCGCCTACATCACAAAATGTTGAAGACCACTTTCTAGTACAAAAAGGACTAAACCTTCTCAAAAAATTCATCAGCTATATGGATAAAAACGATATGCAAGTTCCAGCAGCAATTGATGTATTCTTCTACAAATCAGTTTAGTAAGTTCCTATATACGAAAGAGAAATAGTGAAATGTCATCCTATGCTAATCAGTTAAGGAGACACAAATATATTTGCAATCACACTACCAAGAAATATTCGAGAGCCAGTGACACAAGGTTCGAAACTGAAGTGGATAACGAGTCATCCTTCTACCCATATCCACTTAAATACCAGGCTTTTGTTTGCGGCAACATTCGAACCCATGACGTGCGCCTAACCCACATCGCAAGATGCGGTCTTACCACAAGACCAAAGCCCTAGGGGCGCATAGCTGATTAGTTGTTCCTATAAGGAATTTAGGATCCAGTGTCAATTATCATAATAATGCAAAAGTTGAGACAACTCAAAAGGGAAAATGCTTGACGAATTCTAAATCGGTTGCTCAAAGGTTAAATCTTATACAAGTTCAAAACATAATACACTAATCTGCTTTACAACATAATGTAGAAAATCATTCTATCCATGATATGTGTGCTTTGGTTGTATTAGCATGATTTTCAGGTATAAGTTTTGATGAATGACAAACAATGAAGTCAAGTGTCAAACAACGTTATTATATGACAAACAATCAAGATTGAATGCCGAGAAGCATATTGATGAATGGATTGCATGGAAAAGCCAAAGACGAGCTCAAAAGTTCAAGACCGAAGACCCAAGGCGTAGGTCGTTAGGTAGAACCAATGTAAGAGCAACGTTTAAGTTATCTCGTCTTTTGGCTCAACATAGGTCATCATAAATATGCATAAAATCTTTTTATCGAATCATATTTATCATAAACATATTTCAAATACTTCAAACAAAATGATTTTAACGTTTTCATTTTAACCAAAATGGTTTTTGAAGTAAGTTTTCAATTCTGGACAGCATAGGTGAATAATCGATTATGCAAAAGTGCTAATCGATTATTCTGGGAAATTCCATTTATTGGAAATTTCCGCAGAGTAGGATAATCGATTATACACTTGGGCATAATCGATTATCTTGTATCCGTTGCCAAAGTTTTTGAACGACAGGCAGATAATCGATTATGCAAATCCAATAATCGATTATTCTAGCACAAAATCAGCTTCCGATTTTGTAACGGTAAGCTGATAATCGATTATGCAAATCTGATAATCGATTATCTTGGCATAAAATCAGCATAATTGATTGCCAATTAAGCAACGGACATACTACTTCTACCACCTATAAATAGAGGTCTTTTGAGCTGATTTGAAACACACAACACCTCTCATTATTCATATACATATTGATATTATTTGTGCATCATTATAGAGCTTTTGTTGAGCCATTTGAGAGACAACTTTGAGTTGTTCATAGAGCTTATTTTGTATCTCTTTATCCACTCTTATTAGAGAGTTCTTGTTGTAAAAGAGAAAGGTGTTTGAGAAGATCATATCTTCTCATTGATTGTCGGGTTTGGTAAGTACCCTCAATCTTAGTGTGTGAAGTCTTGTGGTGCGGTATCCACGAGCAAGGTGAAGCCTTGAGGTGAGGTATACTCGAGCAAGTTGAAGTCTTGTAGAGTGTACATCTACGAGCAAGTGTAACGGTTTGTTAGGCACCCATAAGCTTAACGGAGTTAGTGGAAACTCGAGAGAGTCTCTCGGGGACTGGACTAACCACACGTTGTGGTGAACCAGTATAAATTCGGTGTGTCCTTTCCTTAATCTTTTAATTACTGCATTTACTTTACTCCTGCAATTTTAATTCCGCAATGTTTATCAATATTCTCGTGCCGCACTATTCACCCCCTCTCTAGTGACGGGCATAAATCCTAACAATTGGTATCAGAGCCTAACTCTCTGAAAGCTTTAACCGGTTGAGAGAACGATATATATTTTTTGTTGAGAATATTGAACGCAGGAATGATGAGCGAAGGACACTCCACCAATAGGCCTCCACTATTTGACGGAACAAATTATACATATTGGAAAGAGCGGATGAGAATTTTCATCCAATCAAATAACTTTCGCTGGTGGCAAATCATCAAGAACGGTGAACAAATGCCAACAAAGAAAGTTGGGGAAACCACGGTTCCAAAGGAGGAAGATGAATATGATGACGAGGACGTCAACAAAGTTGAAAATAACGCAAAGGCCGTCAACTTATTATATTGTGCGGTGAATTCGGATGACTATCTGAAGATTTCTTGCTGCACAACCGCCAAGGAGATGTGGGATAAACTCGAGATCACTTATGAAGGTACGTCTCAAGTCCGAGAATCAAAAGTTGATTTTCTAACACATGGTTAGAATGAGGGAAAATGAAAGCATCGATATTATGTTCGAACGATTCTCAATGATCATCAACGAACTCCATGCTCCCGGAAAAGTATATTCGAACAAAGATCTAGTTCGAAAAATCTTGCGGAGTCTCACTCCCGAATGGCGTTCCAAAGCCAATGCCATCCAAGAGTCTATGGGAATCACGGACGTCACAATTGATGGACTAAGAGGTAACCTCAAAACTTATGAAAGCACTATTCTTAATCCTTATCTTGGAAATAAAGGTCCAGGTATTGCCTTCAAAGCCTCATCCTCTAAAAGAGAAGAGGTAAGTGATTTGGATAGCGATGATGATAATATTTCCAATGCCTTGATCGAAAAGTTTTATAAGTTTATGAAAAAGGAAATAAAGAAGGAAGAACCAAGTCCTTCATGCCAAAATTGTGGAAAACTTGGCCACACCAAATCACATTGTCCAAAATCCAAGGACAAGAAGAAGAACAAACACCAAAGGCGCGTGACATGGGATTCGGACAGCTCGGGCGATGAAACTGCCGCACTATGCCTCATGGCCAACGAGGAAGAAGAGGTAAGTAATTCTAACTCTTATTATTATGAAGAATTACAAGAAGCTTTTCAAGAATTATATGATGAATTGAAAAAGTCTTCAAAAATCTCCAAAGAGGCCAAGGCTAAAATTAAAGTTTTAGAAGAGAAAAATAAATTTTTGGAAAATGACAATATTGATCTTAGAAATAAAATTAAGGAGATGCATGAAGATTCTTCAATTGATCAAAATTCTAATTGTTCATCTTGTGACTCTTTGAAATTAGAGAACATAGAACTTAGGAACACACTAGAAAAACGTAGTGTAGACAATCCTAAAATAGTTAAAGAAATTAAAAAGAAAAGGCCCAGGAAAAATAAAAGGCGTAAGAATCATGTTAGAAATTGCGATGCTCAACCTAGAAATAATTCTGGGAAATGAGTCTAGAATTAATCATTTTAGACCGCCTAGAAATAACTCTAGGAATTTCAACGCATCTAGGAATAACGACTTTAGATCACCTAGAACGTTTTTGGCTCAACCAAGACATATGCACAACCCGAATGTTATATGTCATTATTGCAACCGGGTAGGACACATACCACCCGTATGTTTTGCAAAACATAGGGATTTATCTTTGAGCTATGATTATTATTTGCCTAACCCCTGAGGACCCAAAAGTGCTTGGGTACCTAAAACCTATTTTTAGGTACGTTTGCAGGTGTGCATGAAGACTACAATATCGTAGTAGATGCACCAAGCACGAAACCTTATTGCATCGAGGGGGAATGTCGGTTAGTTATCATATTTTTGATAAAAACGTAATAGTTGATATGTGTTAACAATTAATATATCTTTGTTAACAATTGATATTAATTATTTTTGTTGATTCATGTTTTGATAACTTTTATCTTGAATAAAAATTGGTATCAATTATTTTTGTTAAAAATAATAATTGATTCATGTTTTGATGAATATTATTTTTGGTTTGAATAACAGTTGATATATTCTTAAAAAATAAATGATTCGTGTTTTTAATACAACCATTGGTTTGTAAAAAATTAACTGTTGATATGTTCTCAAGCAATATGATTTGCGAAAAATAACCGTTATTATTGTTGTTATGTTTTTACTAACATTTGGTATTATTTCATGTTGGTATGATTGTTTAAATATCGTCAATGTATATTCCTCATTGTATTTCCTATTTTATTCTTGACACTAACAATTGATATACCCAAAAGGGGGAAGTGTCGAAAGGGGAAAGTAGCCTTTGCATACTCTCTTTTTGCTAATGCCAAAAGGGGGAAGAGTTTAGGCGATATGCATCAAATAAGGGGGAATGTATCTACGTTATAGTATGCCTTATTTGAGAGTTATAGTATGCCTTATTTGAGGGGGAATTATCATTAAGGGGAATCGTTTGCATGAATTGTATGTTGAGATATAGCATGAATTTAGGGGGAATCCGATATGCAGATCTCCTGTTGTTTGTCATTATCAAAAAGGGGAAAATTGTAGAAAATCATTCTATCCATGATATGTGTGCTTTGGTTGTATTAGCATGATTTTCAGGTATAAGTTTTGATAAATGACAAACAATGACGTCAAGTGTCAAACAACGTTATTATATGACAAACAATCAAGATTGAATGCCGAGAAGCATATTGATGAATGGATTGCATGGAAAAGCCAAAGACGAGCTCAAAAGTTCAAGACCGAAGACCCAAGGCGTAGGTCGTTAGGTAGAACCAATGTAAGAGCAACGTTTAAGTTATCTCGTCTTTTGGCTCAACATAGGTCATCATAAATATGCATAAAATCTTTTTATCGAATCATATTTATCATAAACATATTTCAAATACTTCAAACAAAATGATTTTAACGTTTTCATTTTAACCAAAATGGTTTTTGAAGTAAGTTTTCAATTCTGGACAGCATAGGTGAATAATCGATTATGCAAAAGTGCTAATCGATTATTCTGGGAAATTCCATTTATTGGAAATTTCCGCAGAGTAGGATAATCGATTATACACTTGGGCATAATCGATTATCTTGTATCCGTTGCCAAAGTTTTTGAACGACAGGCAGATAATCGATTATGCAAATCCAATAATCGATTATTCTAGCACAAAATCAGCTTCCGATTTTGTAACGGTAAGCTGATAATCGATTATGCAAATCTGATAATCGATTATCTTGGCATAAAATCAGCATAATTGATTGCCAATTAAGCAACGGACATACTACTTCTACCACCTATAAATAGAGGTCTTTTGAGCTGATTTGAAACACACAACACCTCTCATTATTCATATACATATTGATATTATTTGTGCATCATTATAGAGCTTTTGTTGAACCATTTGAGAGACAATTTTGAGCTGTTCATAGAGCTTATTTTGTATCTCTTTATCCACTCTTATTAGAGAGTTCTTGTTGTAAAAGAGAAAGGTGTTTGAGAAGACCATATCCTCTCATTGATTGTCGGGTTTGCTAAGTACCCTCAATCTTAGTGTGTGAAGTCTTGTGGTGCGGTATCCACGAGCAAGGTGAAGTCTTGAGGTGAGGTATCCTCGAGCAAGTTGAAGTCTTGTAGAGTGTACATCTACGAGCAAGTGTAACGGAGTTGGTGGAAACTCAAGAGAGTCTCTCGGGGACTGGACTAACCACACGTTGTGGTGAACCAGCATAAATTCGGTGTGTCCTTTCCTTAATCTTTTAATTACTGCATTTACTTTACTCCTGCAATTTTAATTCCGCAATATTTATCAATATTCTCGTGCCGCACTATTCACCCCCCTCTAGTGACGGGCATAAATCCTAACACATAAGAGGAAAAAGCTGATATTACCTTTTAATACTACTAGGCAACTTCCCAGAAGCATCCAGATTACTATGTTCTGAAGCTTTAGAGGCTAGCTCTTCTGCCTCCTCCCTGAAAATAAACAAACAAAGAAAGTAAGGAATTTGAATAGGAAACTGCAGCATAAAAGAAAGCAACTTTAAAGTGATATACACATGAAAAGGGAGGGAAAATAACTTAAAGAACTGCTACAAAATATGCCATCTCCAGGAAGCCACGGTCAGAGTCCAAGGAATAACAACTCTAAGCCAACACAAACACCAAAATGCAAGGTGTATGATAGACTAAATCAACCTCATTCCTGGCTATCTAAAATGATTGTAATAGATTCTATATAAAGCTCTTAAGCATCCCCTATATGGCCTCACTCCACTCCTCCAAAAGGTGGGAATTCGAGAATAGAACAACAACAACAACAACAACAACAACAACAACCAAGTGAAATCCCAATAGTGGTATCTGGGGAGGGTAGTATGTACGCAAACCTTACCCCTACCCCGAAGGTGTAGAGAGGTTGTTTCCGAAAGAAACTCGGCTCAAGAGGACAAAAAGAAGACAAAAAGACGAAAGGAAACATTATTAGTATCACTACAGAAATCATACGAAAAATAAGAACAACATGAAATCCAGATGCAAAGCAAAAGCGATAACTAGTAAATAGATCCGACACTAAAAAAGAAATAGTAAGGCACAACATTGTCACTAGCTATCTAGACAAAAACCCTAACAGACTAGTCTAACAATGGTACGAACTAAGGCAAGACTCAACTACCTCCTAACCTACAACCCTAATACTCGACTTCCACATCTTCCTATAAGTTAGAGAACCAAAAAGTGATAAAAGTTAAAGAAAATGGCCAGCTCTGATTGTTTGAAGCAAAGTAAACCAAGTTACAAGCTGTAAGAAATAAAAAGATACTGAAAATTACAAAAGCTGGAAGGCTGGAATCCTGCTACATCATTCAAGCTTAACACTGAGATCTTTTTAGTTTTTAAACAATTCAATGTTTACATTACTTAATTTTTGTTTGTGCCTTTAATTTTTGAAAGAGTCCAAGTTGAGCTAGTTTCAAAGATTTAAGTATGAACTGAGGCTCTTGAGAGGCTCAGCCACGAGTGCTATTTAGAAATATGAATGTTATGGCTGCTTTATTAGTACAAATGAAATCAGAGGGAGGTAATGTGAGGAGATAATTTGTGAATAAAGCTTGTGCATCCATTAGAGATAATACTACCAAACAGTAGGAAATCGTTAATCCTCCATAGGCACTGCTCAATTGGTCATATAGTAAAAGTCAACATAGATCAAGTGATGAATTACAATCTAAACATTAAATGCAGTTTGTCAGGTCAATAAATGATTATCAAACAAACATCTCCAAATGAGTAATTTAGTCGTATGGTAAACGTCAATCTTTTTCTGAAGTTCAATGAGGTCTCAACCCATGAAGAAAGCTAAATATTGAATGCAAATTGTCAGGTCAATGGCAATCAAGAAGATAGTTTGAAACGTGATTATATTTTGAGTGTATAGGCACACTAAAGAAGACTGTAAACCCATGTTTTTCCAATCCTGTACAGAGAATGTGCAAAGAGGGATTAAAAAATTCAAGAGGTCTTATTTCTAACCCGTCTTCAGCATAGTAAACACGTCTATTTGATGGCTGATCATCAAGAGAGTGCAGCATGGCAGTTAGCTTTTCAATTTTCTGTGTGGAATAAGAGTTATTGAAAAGAAGGAAGGGAGATAGGTCTCAATTCTCTTCAAAGAGAGAGTAAATTACAACACGAACCACAATAAGTAACACTAAACCTTTTTCTCAGACTGAACTTTCTGTAAAATATAGCCTATATCCTGAGTCTTCATTAGCAAGAGTTCATCTTGAGTGTATTTATTTACTTGGCTCCTGCAAACATTAAAACAGTGTCCAAAATATTCAGGTCAATCACGTCCAAGGAAGAAATTACCTCAACTAACAAATATGATTATTCATATCTTACTCTAATCTATGCACTCCTCCAACAGTTTTTGCTTTAACCATCTTGAAGTAGAACTCATCTGGATTACGAAATGCTGCTTTTTCCTTGAGTTTCTGTAGATCAAATAACAACTAGTAGTATTATACACATATCAGATCAACTATAATGTAACAATTCCCTGAGGGCAAGAGATTATGGTACAGCCAAAGGAAAAACAAAAGAACATTTAAGAATCCATTCAAATTGACTACTTTCAAACACAAGGATTGTGATCTTTTAATACAAATAAACTGTAAAACCCCCATTGTGGCAGGCTGACTTTCTTTCCTTCTTCCATCCTTTCTTTCTATTTCTTTAGTGGAATAACAAAGTTGGACCTTGCAGCATATATCACATAACCTTTTCCTTATGACCGAAAAATCTATCTGGGCAAACCTTTATGACCAACCGCAGCCTTTGACTCAGTAATAATGGGCTCGCCCCTCTACCCATCTTTACCTAAATACCAGGCGTGATTCGCATGGCTCAGGGCTTGATTCTGTGACCACTGACCTAAGTCACAAGTCCCTCCACCTTTGTTAAGCCCTGGGGGAAAATATCACATAACCCTTATAGCTTATTCATGTCTCAATCACGTTTGAAGCTATAAAATAGTTCAATTTTTCATGGACTGCCAACTGCCAAGTCTAATTCAACTAATTTCATATTTATATTTTCTTCTAACTTCTAACCCGTTCAATTCCTTGTAGAACAAAAAACAACTTTACCAGTAAAGCTTGCTCCTTTTTGTGGAACGCTGTGGCCCGAACCACATAATCTTTGTGTTTCTCGAGCAACCCAAATTTTTTCCTTGCTTGTCTGATTAAATTTACAGCACAACCCCAAATCAGGTTAATCTAAAGCAACTTAAAGCATAGAAATTAGTATATATGATAGTAATTAGAGAGTCACTTACGGCTGAGCTCGCTCCTTATGAGCTCGTCTAGGAATAGCATTCTTGAACGATGACATTTTTTAACAACTGATTCACAGAACCAACAATGAACTATTTTTTCAAAGATTTCACCTTTTACCCAAGGAGCAAATACAGAGAACCGCCTAAAATCAGCAAAAGAAAGCAATTGTAAAAGGCCCACATCAAAACCAATGAGAAAAAGAAAAATATTGATACAAGAATAAGGAAATCCATTAAGGCTCATATTATAATTACAATTAGTGAGAAAAACAGAAACATACGTTGAATTTCAGAAATAAAATCAGAGGAGTTTAGTGCAGATAAATATGAGGAAGAAGAAGTGAAAAAGAAAGGAGGGTTTGATAGAGCTGGTGGCAATTAAAATTTGGGCTTAATTAATTGGGCTATAGAGTGAGAATTGGGCTGACTGAGATTTGGGCCAAGGTAATTTATTAGGATTTTCAGGGAAAGTGCACAGTTAGCCACTATTTAAAATATATTTAATATTCAGCCAGTAATATAATAACTCAAGCCGCTTCGCTGCATAAACTTTCGTTTGTCAGCTCGATCAAATTCATCAAAATCAAATAGGATTATGAGATAGCCATAAACCTTTCTCCTCCTATTTCACCGTAAAATCACAGAGGATTATCTACAAAAATAATAAGTTCTACTCAATTTTTTAGCTTTTAATTAATTGTGTGCAAAAACTTTTAAATATCTCTATATGTTTTTGTTTGTTTGGGTGGATTTTCTCTTCACAGTATGCATGCAATTTTTTTATTTTTTATTTTTGTTGTAATAATATATATTCAAAATTTGTTTTTGGAATTAGTATCTGTTAATTTGATGATAGAACAAACTTACAATTTTATTATGTAATATTAATTTCAAAGTATATCCTGAATTAGAACCTTCAATTGATAAATTTTAGGACATGGTGTCCTTAAGCTCAGGAATACTGAGTAAATATTAAGTTCAAAGTGTGTCCTGAATTAGCAGCTTTTTTTGATAAACTTTAGGATATCGTGTCCTTACCTTCATTAATGTTGTGTAAATATTAAGGACAAAGTATCCTAAATTTACACCTTCTATTGATAAACTTTAGGACATCATGTCCTTAACTTTATCTGTACATTGTAGATATTTAAGGACAAAGTGTCCTGAATTTTCACCTTCTATTGATAAAGTTTAGGACATCATGTCCTTAACTTTATGCGTATTGGGTAAGTGACTTAAGCGCGCATTTGACAATACTAATCTGATCTGAAGATTTCACCAACCAAGTCTTTGAAGTTATTAAATTGGAGATACACAAGTTTGAAGTAATGATATGGTTTGATATCAACCAGGGAACAACCAAAGAAATGCTTGTAGCCAAAGATAAAGATCTTTGAACATGTATAGAGTTACTGAAAAGCAATTTACTCTTCAAAGGATTTTGTTTCAATGTTGATGTTTCTGAAAGAGTTTTTCGCTCTGCAAGCACCTTTGAACAAGTCAATATAGAAACTCAACAAGACAAACAAGATAAATGCCAACAGATAATGGAAATAGATGTGGTCGAACCTGAACCAATAATTGAAGAAGTGCTTCATACATTTAATTCTATTCAAATGGAAGGACAAAATATTACAGAAATTGACAACCAACAAAATTTGGGTATTGATATCTCAGAGAGTGCACCAGTAATTGAAGAAGTTGCTAAAATCCTCTACTCAACTAACTAGATGAAGGTCAAAGTCGAAACAAAAAGAATCTCCAACTACAATATTGAGAGAAAATGCTTCTTTAGAAGAAATAAAAGTGGAATTAGTATTTAACAAAAAGAAGAGTATAATTAAGTATCGTGAAATTGCTCATTCTATTGATAAAGTTTAGTACATCTTGTCCTTAACTTCATGTATGCAGTATAAATATTAAGGATTCATTGTCTTGTCATTAGATGCAGTCATGAATTTTAATATCTATTTTGAAAATTAATTTATTTTTTCATGTTTCTTTATACGGAAAAGGGTCAAGACTGCCCCTAACGTATTGATGTCAGTTTAAAAATGTCATCCGTTAACCTATTTTGAAAACAATGCCCCTACCGTTAAAGTTCTAGCATATTTGTGCCCCTAATGTATTGACTCCAGTTTAAAAATGTCCCTACCGTTAACCTATTTTGAAAAAAATGCCCCTACCGTTTTAAATATATGTACAGTCATTTGTTAGACTTAGGGGCACAAATATGCCACATTTTTAACGATAGGGGCATTTTCTACAAAATAGGTTAACGGAGGCATTATTAACCTGGAGTCAATACGTTAGGGGCAGTTCTGACCCTTTTCCCTTCTTTATATGTTATGCATATGACCAATAGGTAGTTAGAATTATTGTAGACCAGTCTTTATTGATGCAACTTTTTTGAAGTGAAAATATCGTGATGTTTTAATAATTTCATTTTCGAATAATGCAAATAACCAAATACTCTCACTTGCCTTTGGAATTGCAGAATATGAAAATAACAACTCATGTGAATGTTACTTTATTGAGTTTCACAATGAAATTGGAAGGAGTGACAATTTAATTTTTTATCAGATAGGCGCCAATCTATTGTATATGGCATCGCAAAGGTATATCCTGAAAGCCACCATGAGATTTGGAATGAACCTAAAGCGAAAGAAAGTGAAAATTGATGTTATAAAATATTTTCAAAGTGCTGCAAGAGTCTACAGGTACGAAGAATTTTACCTCTACATGTTAGAGATAGAACAAGCTGATAAGAAGACTTTTAACTACTTGATGGAAGAATCACTAGGAACTCGGGTGCGTTCTTGTTGTCCGTGATGAAGATATGACACACTCATAATAAGTATTATCACGATACAAAATTCAACTACTATGGTGGAACCTAACCCAACCCATCAGTTAAGCCAGTTAATAATAAACTAGTTCAAATGAGATTTATTAAGAGAAGAAATTATAATACAACAGAACTATGATACAAAGAATTTTCAATGACTGGTAGTACAAATCAGCTTCTAAGATTTGAATTTACAAATCTGGTATGAAATAAATACATCATTTGTTCGAAATATACATAAACAAGTTTTATAAATAAGACTACCATGAACAAGAGGCAATTACAACCAGAATGTAGGTACGTCTTCAATTCCAACTCACATCGATCACAGCAATATCAACATCCAACATCTGCACGCAAGGTGGAGAAGTGTAATATGAGTACAACCAACTCCATGTACTCAATAAGTAACAAATTTAACCTTAGGCTGAAAGTAATGACGAGCTGGGACAAGGGTTAGAGTCCAACACCAATAGCCAATAACAGATCATAAAAAAATAATGAAATAATAAAAGAAGTAACTCAGAGATAAAATGCTAAGCTTTTTAACAATTTTAGAAAATAAATCAATTTTCAGGTATATCAGTGAAAACCCAAATCTTTTATCGAAATTGCCGATAATAGGAGTAAGTTTGAAAACTGTCATTTTCCCCAAAAATCCTTTCAATAATAAATAAGATGTTTCATTTTTTCCAAATAGCAAGACTAAAATACATCTCTATGCCTATATGTCAGTATGTATGAGAAGTCATGAATGATGTGATACCGTACATCATGAGGCTCTATATGCCTGTATGTCAAATGTACATGTCAAATGTCATGTATCACAGAGATAAACTCATATACTCACACTCTTAGAGTACTCAATCTCACTGTCTCAATCACTAGACACACACAGTCACTTAGTACTAAACATGGCAGATCCAGCCCAAATATAACAACTGCTAGCAATTGCGCTCACTCAGGGTGTACAAGCTCTGGAGGGGCTCCTTCAGCCCAAACGTTATAATCTGCACGGATAACTCACATGCTGCACGGATAACTCACGGGCCATAGTATCAATATTCGGATCTACATAGATAATTCACGTGATGTACGAACAACTCACATGCTATAGTATCAATATCTAGATTCGTATGGAAAACTCACGTGCTGCACAGACAACTCACGTGCTATAGTATCAATATTTGGATCCGCACGGACAACTCACGTGCCATAGTATCAATATCCTCATAATTAGGCCCTCGCCCTCACTTAATCATCAATCTCTGTAGTCTCTAGACTCACAGCACTCATGCTGCGCAATCCAAATAAATGATATACGATGTAATAATAAACAATAACATAGACTGAGATATGATTTGCAATGATGAATGCGAGTGAGTACATAACGCAAATAAAGCAAATAACTCAACAACAGAACGACTATTTTGTAATATATAAAATACCTTTAAAATAGCATATATATATATGCATATATAAGTATTCCCGAGGATTTTATTATTTTTCATAATTTTAAAGGTTTTTTTAATTGATTTGTTTCCCCTTTCTATCAATAGAATCCCAATAATTATTTTGAAAATTCATCTGTTAAATTTTTATATTTATGACAAAATATGACTAAATTAATTTTTACATATTTTTACAATTATATTTAGTATTTTTAAGGCTATATTACATATAATTATAATATTAGCCATGTGAAGGTTTTAATTATGTTTTATACGCATAAAATTGGATCCTGTATTTTTAAATTGTTAGTTATGTATTATAAATTATTTTAGAGCTCTAAAATTTATGTTTTAGAAACTATTTACTATTTTTTATAAATTTAAAAGAAAAAATTGGCTATTTAAATAACAATTCATTCGTATTTCAATTATAGCGTAAATCAAACCCCAATTCCTAACCCAATTAAACCCATTTGACTAAGCCCAAACCTAATTTTATAACCCGACCCACCTACTTCATTCAATCTTGACCGTTGATTATTCTGCTCAATGGTCCACATTTCCCTTTTCTAAGATAAACACAAACGACCCCTAAACTCGCCGCCCCTGAATCCCCTTTCCTCTCCAATTCTCTCTACAACCTCACTCAAAAATTCCAGGGCATCGTCTGATGCTAGAATACTGAATATAGGTGGCTTGTACTTTATGAACCTCTCAAGCCTCCATTGTTCATCCTCTAAAGTTGCTGCCCTGTCCTTGGGCTGAACTCGGTCTATAAGCGGTACCAGCATAACCTATAGGATCTGATCAACGTGGACCCGCTGCTTTGGGGTGCGGGCGGCGGGAGTCTGCGCTCCTCCCTCGACCTGGGATGTGGCTGCAACAAGGAGAATCAGCCCTGTCTGAGCTAGAGTGGTGTACATAGTCACAAATTGTGCAAGGGTCTCCTGAAGAACTGGAATAGTAGTAGTAGGCGTATCAGGTAACTAGGCTCTGGTTGGAGCTGGTAGTGGCTCATATGTGGTAGCTCGCCTGGGTGCTCTGGCTGCACCATGTGCGTGTCCTCGGCGTCTACCCTGGCCCCGACGTCTGCAGCTTTAGCAGGGGGTGCGGGTGCTTGGTTATCTCAGGTAGCACGTGTCCTCACCATCTATGAGAGAATAGAAGACAGAGGTTTAGAATTTTGATATCAAAATCTCGCACGACAAGGAAATCAAATGAAGTGGACTTTTCCTATAAGTTACATAGCCTCTCATACATAAGTACATACGTCTCCGTACCGATCCACGAAGCTCTAATAAAACGACTTTTGATTCATGACTCCTATGAATCAAGGAGCTCTGATACCAAGTTTTCACGACCAAAGTTCTCCTTCCATAAACTGCAATGACGGCGCCTAGTCTCTACGACTAGGTATGCCTAGCAATTTGCGGAAAAAGGAAATAAGATACAAAACTAGCAATTTACAGGTAATGTAGTAGCGAAGATTAAAATGCCACTCATCATATACAATATCACTCTCTCAAACGAACATAAAACACTCCCGAAACCCGAAATTTCATGAAATCACAAGCTACAGAAGTACATAATATATCTAATCTCCAAAAAGTCTAACTACGAAAAAATACACAAAGTCTGTAACTAAAGGAGGAATAGAGAGGGACTTCTAGATCTGCGGACACTGGAGATATACCTCGAAGTCTCTGGATCGCCTCGCCTCACTAGAAGTATGGCCGGAAAGTAGAACCTGCATCTACACACGAAAAATATGTCAGGAAAGGGCATGAGTACACCACAGTGGTACCAAGTAAGTGTCAAACCTAACTTCGGTCGAGTATTGACGAGGAAGGTCAAGGTCCTACTGGTTATAGATAAATAAAACAAGGTAAAATAGTATGAAATGTGACAGTATAATTAAAATACTGAAATTCGATAAATAATAAAATCATAGAAAGAATATAACTCAGTACACAAAGATAGCAATAGGGGATCTCCCAGGATATCGTCCTATAGTCCCAAACGTAAATAAGCAACGGATCTCCCGAGAAATCATCCCGTAGTCTGAATCATAAATATGCAATAGAATCTCCCAGAATACCAATTCGTAGTCCCAAAAAAAATATCCAGTACAGAGGAATCTCCTGGGATGTTGTCCCGTGGTCCCAATTATAAATGTGCAAAGGGATCTCCCGGAATACCGATCTGTAGTCCCAAAGTAAACATGCAGGGTGGTCTTTCGGGATATCATCTCGTAGTCCCAAAGTAAACACACAACAGTCAAAAGAAAGAATCTATAGTTCTATCTAAGTTCGTACAAAGAAAACAGAGATTTCTATTCTAAACATGCTGCACATAATTCAAGTAAATAGTTAAAGCAGATAGAACAACTAAGTCACTGAAGCATGCTTTCCTAAGCTAAACAGTATGATTTATAATACAAGTAGTGTCCAAAAAAAAGGAAATACAAATATTTACTTAATAAAAATGAGGGTTTCCAATAATTAGCATGTGTACACACTTGTAACCTCACGTACACGATATTCATATAAAACCAATACAAAAACCTAGGGGACTTTCTCACACAAGATTAGGCAAGCCACTTACCCGAAACGCTTTAAAATGAATCCGAAATCACGCTCTTTCCACGAATATCCAACTCCGAGTGGTAAAAGTCTAATCAAATCAATATCATCATGTAAATATAACTACAAACAACGAGTTTAGCTAAGAGTATCAAAGCTAAGGTAAGAAAATAGAAAAATGCCTAAAAATCCTCCACGAGCCCATATCTTAGAATCGGGTAAAAGTCACAAGTTATGAACACCCATTTACTCACCAGTCTAACCATACCAAACTCACTCAAATCCGATACCAAAATCTTGATCAAAACCCCAAAATTAGGCCTAAGAACTTTTCTCAAATTTTCACCCCAAAGCCGAAATTAGATGATGAATTCATATTTACATTAATGGTTTATAATAAAAAAGGAGTTAGGAATCATTACCCACAAACTTCCTCATAAAATCTCTCCAAATTTCGCCTCCTACCGAGCTCTCAATCAAATTTTGAGTTATGAACTCGAACCCTCAATTTTGGAATTTAAATCTTCCCAGACGCGTTATTCTTTGTGAACGCGATGCACAAAATTCCCATGGCCAATTTCCTCTTTTGCGAATGTGAGGGTCCACTCGTGAATGCGTAGCTTGCACTGGCAAACCCTTCGCGAACGCGTGGACCTTGTCGCGAATGCGTAGGCTAAGGGTCCATACCTCGCGAATGCGAAGCACAACTCAGCTCCCTCTCCCAAACGCTCTTCGCGAATGTGAGACCCTTCGCGCGAACGCAAAGAAGGGTATCTCTACAACAAAACACCAGAAAATCTGCCACTTCTCTAAGTCCAAAAATGACCCGTTAAGCATTCGCAACACATCCGAGGGCCCTGAGACCTCGACCAAACATGCCAACAAATCTGTAAAACATCATACAAACTTAATCCATCCCTCAAATCACATCATACAACGCTAAAAATACGATTCACCCTCCAATCCAAGCCTAATGAACTTGAAATCTCAAGAATTCTACAACCGATGCTGAAACCAACCAAACCATGTCCAATTGACCCCGAATTTTGCACACAAGTCACATTCAGTAATAGGAAGATATTCCAACTTTCAAATTCAGATTCGGATTCCGATATCAAAATCTCGCTATCGATCCGGAAACGTCAAAAATTTAACTTTTGGCATTTCAAGCGTAAATAAGCTACGAACTTCCAAAATAAAATCCGAACACGTCCTAAGCCCAAAATCACCTAAAGGGGCTAACAGAATCGACACAATTCCATCACAAGGCTGTCTTCACACTGTTCCATTTACGGTCCAACTTCTAAGCTTAAGCTCTCATTTAGAGACTAAGTGTTCCAAAATACTCCGAAACTTCAAACAAATCCTCTCGGCAACTCACAATAGTATAAATAAATACGGGAAAAATAGTTAATAGGGGAGCGAGACATTAGTTCTCAAAATGATCGGCAGGTCATTACAACACTGCCTTAACAACCTTCTATTAAACTAATCAAAGATTATTTTTTACTTAGGTCTTACACCCTAGCACACAGATAGGTTAATAGTCCTAAACAAATGTTAACAATGACGTGAACTAACAATTTCAACTAAACATCTGAGGAGCATTAGATGAGGGCAAATTAACAACTACAATTAGAGCTTATAAAGTGTATTAACAACAATACAGGTTAAACGCTACAACTGGTACTTTCTAAGAGTACTAATACAGACATAGGTCAGCAACATCAATTAGAAATACAGTCAGTAGCCTCAATAAAGAGACACATGTTGATAACATCAATTAGAATATTCAAAAAGAGATTCAGAATAGCAATCCACAGTTAGAACTCCGACAAGTATTACCAGAGATGCCAAACTGCAATAAGAGTTTCGACAAGCATTAACAGGGTTACAATCCTCAACCTAGTAGAACTTCTTGGAATATTAACAAGATCACAAATTGGCAAGCTAAAATTAAAACTTCCAAGAATATTAACAAGGTCATAGGTTCACAAATTAAATTAGAGCTCCTAAAGTACTTAACAGTATCTCAAACCATCAGTCTTGCTTAACTATAAAATCAATGATATAGTCACTTCTTCCTAAGAGATTTAACTTCATACTAATCTCATTAACAACAAAGTATGATGTTATATCTAAGCAGTAGCAACAAGAGATTCTCTTTAGAGTTCACAAACTAAGTTTAATCCATTTAAAAGAGCTTAGTGATTTTTCAAAATAGTGTGGGTATGTATGGGATCATGAGGGACAAACAGAGATATTGAAGAACAAACAAGTAGTACAAATGTCATGCCACATAGTACAAACAGGAGTAAAGGCATGAATGCAATGCAATGGACATGAATACGCTGCGGCATGCAGCCCGAGCCAACCATGCATATGATTTAACGTCGACGGCGCTCACTAGGGGTGTGTACAGACTCCGGAGTGGCTCTTTCAGCCCAAGCGCAATATCACTATATGAGCTTTAGAAAAAAGGGTAAAGGTATCTTCATGTTGGGTATTTGTTAAGCATGACTGGGATAAGATTTTAGATATAATGGAACTTAACAGTAATACTTTAGCCAACGAAAGGTGTCATCATAACTTAAATACATCTTATCCGTAGTTCATGACTTAAACTAAGTGTAAATCTATCTCAGAACATACACAAAAGTGTACATGGATCCAACTAGCTTAGAACATGTTTCATAAGTTTAATTAAGTAATTAACAGAATCATAAAAGCATAATAAAGAAGTAAAACAGGTTTAAAGGTCACGAGATGGTATTTCTAACATGTTATTAAAAATGTCTAAAACAAGGTATTATGAACGTTACAAAGTTATATAGTCACTTTCAAAGTTAACAGTAAACATAAATCATCAGATGCATATTAATATCAACATAAAATTCTGATTCCAACAACTTAGCAAAGTTCATGATTGTATAATCTACTTAACAGTCAAAAACATACAAAATAATTAAAAACATGAACACATTGTTTAAAAAATTATTTAGCAAAAGTAGTAAAGCAGTTCATATCGAGGAACTTAAACTAGTAAAAGAAGAACAAGGTCAAAGTTTTACAGACCTCCTTGGGGCAGCAATCCAAACCAATGTTCAAATTAGCTTTTACGAAGCCAAAAGCTCAAGCTCCCAATCAATAACAAACTCAGAAAAAGATAGGAAAGGTAAAGCAGAAATTGATCAAGAACTCAAGACTTTTTATTGAAATTTTCCAATAACTATTAAATTCTCATACTCTAGGTATAGTTTATAGGTATCTCTTGTTGTGTTTTAGGTGAAAACATTAAAAGCCCCAATTTATAGTGGTTGTTGAAGCCCTTGGATTTCACAAATTCAAATAGATAGTGGAAGATGACGAAGGATGGATAATGAAAACAAGGAGGGTGAAATTAGAGGGGAAAACATGTGAAAGTCTTACCCGAGTGTATGACAGCCATTACAGGTGAGAAACCCAACAGAAAACGACAAGAGGTCTAGAGATCATGGTAGTTTACCTCTTGCTTCGGATAATCATCACAAGAGACTCATGTATGAGTCATCTTTGTTGCAACGTCGAATGATTTAATGACTGAAGTTTCATGTTTATGTCTAGGTCAAATAACTAGAGATATTGAATTTGTATGGTGAAGCGGGGGAAGCACTAGCGAGAATCGCGAATTGGAAAGTAGAAATGATTTTGGGTCAAGATTTGTGTGGCAATCCGATCTGTCATTTTGAAATTTTATACTTTGATCATCAGTTCTCGAGCATGACTTGTCCCGTATGATGTATTATGACCAATGTAGATTGTTTAGTTTGGTTTTTATGGAAATCATGATGAATTTGAAAGAACACACTCAGTTGAAAGCGTTGAATTTGAAAGGTTTGACCAAGAGTTGACTTATTTGTATATGAGATCGGATTAGAATTTTAATGATTTGGTTAGATTTGTTGGTGATTTATGACTTAGGAGTGTGATCATAATTGGTTTTAGAGGTCCGATATAGAATTAGGCTTGAATTGACAAAGTTAGTATTTTGGCAAATTTTGGTTAATAGGTATGATTTTGATCTGGGAGTCGGAATAGAATTCCGAGAGTTACTGTAGCTTTGTTATGTCATTTGTGATATGTGTGAAAAAGTTTAGTTCATTGGGACGTGGTTTGGTTGAGTTTTTGATCGTATGCGTGTTCCGAAAGTTTTTGGAAAAATTTAGGCTTGAATTCGATGTGAATTGATGATATTGGTGTTGTTTGAGGTATTTTGTTGATTGGAACAAGTTTGAATGATGTTTTAGGTTGCGTTGGTGTTTATGGTTATGGTCCGGTGGGTCTCGGGTGAGTTTCGGATGGTTAATCACACCAATTTTGGTACTTGGGAGTTGCAGGTTTTTTAGCTCTTGTGTTACAGAAACTTTAGCCTACGCGATCACGGGGGTAATGACGCGATCGCATGGAAGCAGTTTGGAAGGTAGGAGAAATGGCATCGCATCGCGTTGGGTGTTCGTGATTGCAGAGGCTTAGGTGATGAAGCTTCACATTCGCATATGAGAAATTGAGGGTCAGGGCCATTTGCTCATCGCGGTCGGGGCTAGTGGTCCGCGTTCGCATAGCTTAGAGATAGATATCATCGCATTCGCATAGTGAATTTGAGGTCTTGGAAATATATACTATTTGCGATCGCGAGCTTGGGGCCGCGATCGCATAGAAGGATATCGCAGCTGGGCAGAAGGGTTTTACAATATTTCATCTGCGAGCCCAAGTCATTTTTCCAGCATTGTTGAACATTTTGAGAGCTTTTTGGGAGAAATTGAAGAGGGATTCGAAGAGGATTGATTAGAGGTAAGTTCTACGAACCAAAAAAGTGATTTAACTGTGAAATATACCTAGAAATTCATGGAAATTAATTAGAAATAGAAAAACTAGGGCTTGGGAATTTGAGATTTTAAATTGGAATTTGAAGGGCCATTTGAGGTTGAATTTGAGAGCTTTTGATATGTATGAACTCGTGGAAAGATAAGGAATCTAATGATATAAAAATTTATGAGTCTCGAGAAGTGGGCCCGGGGCTCGGGTTTTTGTAATTTGGGTATTTTTGATATTTTTTACTTGGGTTTGTTCCCTTAGCATATTATGATGTATTCGCTCTAATTGTGGTTAGATTCGACACGCGTGGGGACCAATTTGAGAGGCAAAAGCGTCGCGAGCTAGAGATTTCGCTGGTTCGAGGTAAGTAATGATTGTAAACGTTGTCCTGAGGGTTTGAAACTCCAAATTACATATCGTTGTGTTACTTTGAGGTGACTTGCACACTAAATAACGAGCGTAGGGTAGAGCATCGCTGGAGATTGTGACCTAGTCCACCCTAAATGACTAATTTAATGAGTAATTGATAGTTAACTGTTTAATGTTATTATACCTTGGGTTATATGCCATGTTTGGGGCCTTGTGCTGACTTGATGAGACCCTTAGGAGCATTAGAATGATTTTCCTCACTCTATTTGTTTGAAAGTATATCTTCGGTCATGTTTTACCTGTTTATTTCTCAAACCTGGATTCATCATTATATTCTTAAAAATGTGGAAAACTATTTGGGGCTGAGTTCCCTATTTTACTGATATAGACCGAGGGTCTGACTGTGACATCGACGACTGAGATAGACTGAGAGTCTAATGGTGATATTAATAACTGAGAGAGGCTTAGGGCCAAGTTATGAGGATTATATATATATATATATATATATATATATATATATATATATATATATATATATATATATGGATCGGCTGCGCGTCATAGCAAAGTGTATATACATATGGCTACGGATTGGGCTGCGCGCTGAAGCAATGCTTATATGGACCGGGCTTCACGCCGCAGCGATGTATATATTGAATCGGGCTGCATACCGCAACACTATTGCGCTTGGGCCGTCATGGGCTGCACACCGTAGCAGTTAGTATATGGTACCTATTGGGCGTGAATGCTGAGTGCGAGTAATGATTGTTAATATTTGAGTCACGAGGGTCAGAGAGGCTAGCCCGATGGGCGATAGAGATATCCATGCATATGTGTGATGTTTTGCCTGAGAGGCCTGTTTATGACCTTAATGATTTCACTTCTCCTTAAAGTGAGTTTCTATCGAATATGTTGACTTATTCTGTTTTCACTCATCTTTCTATTGAGTCTTTGTCGAAAAGTTGAACAAAAATTTTAAAACAACTTTTATTTAAACTGGGGTTTATGAGTTGTTCAGAAATTAGTCACTGATTTGCAATTGGTTATTTTCATCGAGAGTTTCAAGTTATAAAGTGTTTATGAATACTGTTTTGCTCGAAGGGCTGATTTTACGAACTATGTTTTGCTCAATTGGGCCGATTATGGCTTTAATCTCTATTATTACCTTAAAAGGTTTTAAACCCCTACTGAAACGGCTGGAAGGCATTTCAAAATGACTTTCTTACTAAAAGCCAGATTTTAAAAGGGAAGATTGACTCGTATTATGCTTTGAAAGCCTGTTGTGTTTTTTGAGCCTAATGCAAATGTGGATTCATTATTTTCTACTGCTCAGTCTTTATTTACTCTTATTACTTACTGGGTTGGAGTACTCACTTTACTCCCTGCACCTCGTGTGTAGATGCAGGTATTCATTCATCTGTTAGCGATTTTTGGCTGATTGGAGGCAGAGCTATAGGAGTTTAGCGAGGTGACTGCCAGCGTTCACATCACCCTTCTCTCACTTATGTTCTTTAATCCTATTTCGTGTAATTTTTAGACCTTATAGAACTATATTCACACATTAATAGATGTTCGTGACTTTTGACACCCTGGATTGGGCTGTGTCGGGTTGTACTTCCGCTAATTATGTCATTAAAGCATATTTTTAATTGTATAATAATTTTTTTGAAACGGTGATATGGTTTGGTTGGCTAGCCTTGTCTTAATGAGAGGCGCCATCACGATCAGAGCAAGGTTTGGGTCGTGACAAGTTGGTATCAGAGACTAGGTTACATAGGTCTCACGAGTCACGAGCAGGTTTAGTAGAGTCTCGTGGATCGGTACGAAGATGTCTGTATTTATCCTCGAGAGGCTGCAGAACTTTTAGAAAAACTTCACATTCTTGAATTCTTATCCTGCGTCTTTGATTCAGCTTGAAAAGTAACATTTGAAATTCCTTCCATGCGTTCGCATGCAAGCATGAGCCTCAGTATCAGATGTGCTTTGATGGCTTGTGATTCCCCCGATTGAGGGGCGAGAAGTGATCTATGTGAGTTCAATGTTGGGTCGGTCTAGAGGACTTGAGGCCAGATCTTTGCCTATGGCTTGAGCACCGAGGTGCTGATTGTATAAGTAAGTGTTTTGAACTTATATGTTTTTATTGTCCCTATTAGTAGGAATGACAGGCGGATAGCTATGTGATGAGTACATTAGTGCTTTGAGATGTATCTATATGACTTGGAAGTGACCAGGAGGTCTGCTGGAGGATAGATAAACTATTAAGTGTACGATTTTCATTGTGATTGGATGTGTAGCTCCAAGTTATGGGCGTATGAAGAATCTTTTTGTGTCTCCTAGTTGGGAGTGAAGCAAATTTTATGTTGTGGTATAAGTTCAAACTTAGGAAGACTAAGTGGCTGGGGAATGTGTATGACGGTGAAAGATATATGGAAATATTATATTAAGGCGAAGCAGGTGGGTTATGTCCTGTGGAGTGTTCTGAAGTGGTGTGATCCTTATGTGTATTTTAGAAGATCTCATGTGTAATTGAAAGGTATGTGTAGAAATTTAAAATTCCCGGTCGCTTAAGAGAGTGTGTTTAACTGTTGTGGGGATGAATGCGAGATTTGTAGAAGATTTACAGTCCTTGATGATCTGTGTTTTCACAAACTTATAAATGATTTGAGTTTAATCTCACTATGGTATTGTGGAATTGATAGAGTAAAAGTGTTATGAGTTATTGAGTATATATTGATCTATGGCTTCGAGCCAAGTAGGGGAGTTTGCTGTGAGCAGTTCATTGCACAGTTAGGTGCTATGTTAGTTCCAGTTAGGCGCGTGCGAGTGAATTAGTGATAGCTAGAGTAAGGGAAATTTTTTGACAAATGTTATGTTATGCTTCATAGGGTATGAGAATCACGGAATGTCTAGAGTATTATTGGTAAAGGATGCTCGGCACATAGAGCATGAAGTTGCTTGGTTATATCGGGATGGGGATTTCATTAAGCGATATCGGAGTGCCGATGAGGCACGGGTGATTCTATTTGTTAGGTCAGGTAAATTGAAATTTGAATAAGGGTGAATGACTTGCGAGGATGGCTCTAATATGTTCAAGATTTTACAAGGAACATCATGTATTTTATAGTTGCATGTGTTGTTAGAAACTGTTTTCTCATTCGAAGAGGTCCATATTTGTGGTATTTATGTGTTAATTATGGGATTCTATATATCATTACCAGGAAAGTAAAGGTAACACATTTAGGTTTGCAGGAAGTTTGGCAGAGCAAAGTATTATGGAGTGTGGTGTTTCGGGGAATATTTAAGGCAGTATTCATTGGTTTATGGGTTTCGGACAGTGTGGTTTTGAATCAAATGCGCATTTCAGAAGTTTTGAAGAAATTTAGGCTTGAAACCGATGTGATTTAATGGATTTAGCGTTGTTTGATGTGTTTTAAAGATTGGAACAAGTTTGAATAATGTATTAGGATGTGTTGGTGCTTTTTATTGAGGTTTTGGGGGCCTCGGTGTGATTTCGGGTGGTCAATCAGACCATTTTTGGACTTTAAAAGTAGCAGATTTTCAGCTGTTGGTATTGTAGAGATTTTCCCTTCGCATTCGCGTGGGTGATGTCGCAAACACGTAGAGGAAATGTGAGGGCTTGGTAAGTTGGTATTCGTGTTCACGTGGGAGAGGACCGCGTTCGCGTAGTTCTGAAAGGTGAAGCATCGCGATCGCGATGGTGTTCCCGCGATCGTTTAGAAGGAAGTTAAGGCCTGGTGAAAGTTGTTCATTGCGTTCGCGTCAAAGGACATGCATTCGCGTAGTTAGAGCTTCTGAAGGTACGCATTCGTGTGCTTGGATACGCGTTCGTGAAAGGTTAAATTTTGTTCAACATTTTCTGGTCATCGTAAACGCGGGGGTGTTGACTGCGTTTGCGTAGGGTAAATTGCACCTGGGCAGAAGGGTTTTTATATTATTTCATCCACGAAGCTTGGTCCATTTTTCTGCATTGTTGAGCACCTTGAGAGCCTTTTGGTAGAAATTGAAGAGGGTTTCGACGAGAAATAATTGGAGGCGAGTCTCGTGACCTAGAAACGTCATTTTATTGAAGAATCAACCTTTATTTCTTGGAAAGTTAGGTAAAAATTGGAAGAACTAGGGCTTGATTTTTGAAATACAAATTTGGGATTTGAAAGGGCATTTGAACTTCGATTTGGGTAAATTTGATATGTATGGACTCGTGTCGAGACGAGGAATACGCTGATGTGAATTTTGTAATTTTTCGAGAAGTGGGCCCGAGGCTCGGGTTTTGATAATTCGATATTTTTGCTATTTCTCAATTGTTTGCGATTGGGTATTGTTCCCTTAGCATATTGTGATGTATTCGCTCTGATTTTGGTTAGATACGACACGCGTGGAGGCCGATATTAGGGGAAAAGGCGTCACAAGCTAAAGATTTCACTGGTTTGAGGTGAGTAATACTTGTAAATGATATCCTGAGGGTTTGAAACCCCGGATTTGCATATCATGGTGCTGTATTGAGGTGACCTGCACAACGAATATAAGAGTGGGGTAGAGCACCGTTAGGGATTGTGACTTGGTCCGGCCCGGTTGTTGATTTTGCCGCGTATTTGACTGAAACTACTTGTTATCATCATAATATTGGGCTGATTGCCATGTTTGGGCTTCGTGCTAACTGTGTGAATCCTTCAGGGATTGATATTATTGTTTTCACATTACTTTGCATATTATTTGATCTCGGTCTAAGATTTTTAATATATTTTTACAAACTCAGCTATTTTTCTAAGATTTTTGAAAACTTAAACAACATGTTATTGATGTTTTGAGCTGAGAACTATGATTTTACTAGTGCCCAAGTGGCCTATGTGAATTTCTGGACTGAGCATGGATCGGGTTGCGTGCTGTAGCAGTGTTATGGTAATTTTTGGATATATGGATGGCTCGGGCTGCACACCGCAGTGGTGTTACATTGATATTGTGCTTGGGCTGTTGGAACCCCTCCGGAGTCTGAACCCCCATAGTGAGCGCGAGTACCCAAATGGATCTGGTTGCGCGCTGTTGCAGTCATATGCATTGCATTTTATTCATGCATTGGTTCCTATTTTGTACTATGTGTCATGACATTCAACACTCTCATTTCATTGGCATCCGTGCTACTTCTTCCACTATTTACTAGATACCCTAGTGTTAATTGTTAGTGGAGTGTTGTGCATGACGGGCTAAATTATATGTTGATTTGCACTATCTGTCATCGCATTCATTTGCTTAACTATTGGAAAGAATATTTTCAGAGAAAGTTTTAATTGAGCCTAGATATTTTCTAAAAGATTTTCACGGTTTTACTGTTTTCTCAAAGAATTGCACTGCCCTATATAGCATGATGGAGTGCTTTACGTGTTTTCTTACTGCTCAGTTATTATTCACTCTTATTGCTCACTGAGTTGGAGTACTCACTTTACTCCCTACACCTCGTGTGTAGTTGCAGGAAATTATTTCCCGATAGCGGGTTGAGCTGATTGAGGATTTTGCTATCGTAGGTGAACAAGGTGACCGCCGGTGTTCGCGGCACCGGACTTTGTCTTTTGATTCTAAATCTTATTTGGTATATTATTGGCTTGTAGTTGTGTTCACATTCCTTTAGATACTCGTGACTTGTGTTACCCCGATCGAGCTGTTTTGGGTTGTAAATATCAGTTAATAATGGCATTAATTCATATTTATCCATTTATTTACGTTTAAAAATTAAGTAATGTGGCGTTGTTGTTCTGTTGGTTGGCTTTGTCTTCATGAGAGGCGCTATCACAATCGGGTTGAGAATCGGGTCGTGACAAGTTGGTATCAAAGCCTAGGTTACTAGGCGTTGCGAGTCATGAGAAAGTTTAGTAGAGTCTCGCGGATCGGTACAGACACGTCTGTATTTATCCTCGAGAAGCTACAGAACCTTTAGGAAACTTCGCATTCTTGAACTCTTATCGTGCGTCCTTGATTCAACTTGAAAAGAAACACTTGAAATTCCTTCCACGCGTTTGTATGCGCACATTAGCGCTCAGTATCAGATGTGCCTTGATGGCTTGTGATTCCCCGACCAAGGGGCGAGATGTAATCTCCGTGAGTTTGATGTTGGGCCAGTCTGGAAGACTTGAGGTCGGACCGTTACCTATGGCTTGAGCACCGGAGTTGATTGTGGGAGCAAGTGTTTTGAACTTATATGTTCGGTATTGTTCCTATTAGCTAGAATGGCAGTTTGGTATTCATGTGATGAGTATGTTAGTACTGTGAGATATATCTATATGACTTGGTAGTGACAAAGAAGTCTGTTGGATAAAAGACGAACTGTTAAGTGTTCAATTTCAATTGTGATTTGAGGTGTAGCCCGAGTTATGGGTGCGTGAAGAATATTTTTCATGTTTCCTAGTTGTAAAGTAAGGTGCATTACATGTGGCGGTGTGAGTTGAGACTAAGGAAGACTAAATGATTGTGTATCGTATATAATGGTGGAAGGTGTGCTGAAGTACTAAATTGAGGCGGAGCAGGTGGATTATCTCCTGCGGAGTGTTCTTAAGTGGTACGAGTCTTATGTATATTGTTAGAAGATCTCATGTGTAATTGAAGAGTACTTGTTGAAATTTGATAAATTCGAGTTGCTCTAGAGGGTGGACTCAACTGATATGGGGATGGATGCGAGGTATGCCAAGGATTTCAGTACTAGATGATCTCTGTTTTCACTAACTAGGAGATGATTTGAGTTTAATCTCACTATGATATTGTGGCATCATTAGAGTAAAAGTATTATGGGTTATTGAGTGTGTCCTGATATATGGCTTCGAGCCAAGTTAGGGAGGTTGCAGTTGATTAGCTGATTGCACGGTCATGTGCTATGTCAGTTCCAGTTTATGATATGCTGGTGGATCAGTTCTGGTTGAAGAAATTAATGAAGTTCAGAAATGAGATGTTACATCCAACATTTTCATACGTTAAAGTTTCATCGCAAGTAAATCGACATAAGCTCGGGAATGAAATTATTTTGTGGTGATAAGCATTACACTATTTCAAACAACTAATAAGTAAATTCGTAAAGGTAAGAGGGTAAGGGAATCGAAGAAAATGAATTCCGTTGAAGTTTGGCAATTTGGGGATAAAATACTATCCAAGCTATAATACTCTGTATTTTTGGACTAGTGTCATACAAGGTACCACATAACCATGATAGAAAGATGTATAAAGTATGTTAAAAGTGAGTAATAATTTAAGTAAGTTGAGATATTTCTTAATTGGATAATTAGGTAGGAGATTAGCTAATTATTATAATTTTTGGATAAGTTTAACTCCCCCCCCCCCCCCCCCACACAAACATGTCATCCCAAGGAGGCCTTGAAAATGAGTCTTAACTCACTAAATAAGGTGGCACATTTTGGAGGAGCTCTTGGCTAGGTCACCATCTAGTGGGACCCACACCCAATAAGGTAAGACTTCTCAAATTCAACAAAAATCATACAATAAAATGATCGAGTTCACAACATAGAGATATATCTATCATCATAGAAATGTAGATAGCTTCAGCAAGAGATTCATACGAAACTTCTTAGCATAATAGAACATGGATTTTACGAGTCTAAGGGAGTACTTGCAATTATTCTCAAGAATATCATATGGATTCTCCCTTACTTTGTTACATCGTTACGTGTTTTGTATTGACGTATGTTAGAAGGATTGTCAAGAGAATCGGCTTAGGTATCTTAAGGCTATCCCTTCTTTCCTTTTAGCATGATCCATACGATACAAACAAAACGAGTAAATTCACAACTTCCATAAATGACTATATTCATAGAAATACTAGAGGTTCCTATGATCGTAATTCCCCAATGTCTTATTATTCTATCGTCTGCTTATGGGTCTCAGAAAATATCCAAGTTAATAAAGTTTATTCATGATATTAATCAAAGTCATGATGGTCTTATGACATTCCAAGAGATTTTCTTGACGTACTTTTCATGCATTGCATTCATTTATACATGTCCATTGACCCATGACCAGATATATATATATATATATATATATATATAGGAAGCTGATAAGTGAGGCCATCAACAAACCTCCTAATCCTCAATCTATCTGTCGAAACCAACCAAATAGTGAGACGACTTAACTTGGAGAATCTCATCTCATACTCCATCACAGTCATCTCTCCCTGACATAACCACTCAAATTGCATGTGCTGCTACTCTCTGTGAGACTACGACACATGTATCTCTAGATAGAGAATGGAGAACTGCTACTGGGTAAGGGTTCTCGCACCAACCGGCCTATTCCTCTCAAAAGCCTCCCACCACGTGAAGGAAGCTCCAGAAAACTGATAAGTAGTGAAAGCAACCCCGTTGGACTCCAGAATACCGTCTGTACGAAGCATCCGCTGACACTTATCCAAGAAATCCTAGGCATCCTCACCCTCTGCAGCACTGAAGTTCGGAGGCTGAAGTCTACCAAACCTCACCAACTTACGCTGCTCATCCTCTGGCATGGCAAGAAGTACAAAGTACTGAGCGGCTGGAACCGGCTGGGCTGCTCAAGTGTGCGAGCGGCGGGAGTCTGAGTGCCTCCCAGTGCCCGAGAATTAGTTGTGGTTGTGGTAGCTGGGACAACTTGAGCTAGGCCAGTACAAACTGATTGGATCTGAGCCAAGGCCTCCTGAAGACCTGAAATCACAATGGGCACAACTGGTGCCTCAGCTGGTTCTACTGGAGCATCCATAACTGGGACCTGATCCTGAACTGGGGAGGCTGGTGGATCTGCAGGTGCTACCCTAGCTGCTTTGCAGGCCACACCTCTGCCCCTACCACGACCGCGTCCTCGGCCTCTAGTGGCTAAAGTTAGTGGTACTGGTGGTTGTGCATCCTAACTGGTAGTGCGTGTCCTTATCATCTATGAGAGAATATAATGACAGTAGTTTAGTACTCGGATCAACAAATTCGCATGATAAAAATAACAAGAATATGATGTTTTTCCTAAAGGTTCTGCAGCCTGTCTAGGATAAATATAGACATCTCCGTACTGATCTGTGGGACTCTACTAAACTTGCTCATGACTCTTGAGACCTATGTAACCTAGGCTCTGATACCAACTTATCATGACCCAAAATCCGGACCTGGTCGTGATGGCACCTTTCATAAAGACAAGGCCAATCGAAACTTCCCCATTTCACTTTTAAGCAATTAAACAATAAGAATTAAGTCTAAAACATAATAAATAATCCAAAAGTAAGCAGTGAACATTATAGTTTGCAGAAATAAAACCCAACACAGCCTGATACCGGGATGTCACCAGTCATGAGCATCTATCAACACACAAGTCTGAAATGCCTACCAAGCTATCAAAGAATAACTGGAAAAAAGGTATAGAAATGAGATAAAGGTGGAGAAACACGGGACTACGGAGGCCAAGCAGCTACGTCGTGAACTCTGAAGTCTGACAAGGGGCTTTTAACTCGCGCTAGCAGGATCAGCAACGCCTGAATCTGCACACGGGGTGCATGGAGTAAAGTGAGTACCAACTCAGTGAGTAATAATCATAGATAAAGATTGAAAAATATGAAATCACGTAAGGCACATTACAGGCTATAGTGAAGCAGTAAAAGCCAGTAAAACAGTGATGAGTAAGGATATGTAAAAATCATTTTAGTTCAACTTAAACTTCATGAAATGCCTTTTCAACTATTAAGCAGGTAAATGGCATGTAAATAAAAAAGATAAACACAAAAAGGTTCGTCCCTCATGCACAATGTCAACAAATCCGCCCCTCAGGCAATATCTCAGAACAATACCAGCCCCTTGGGCTATATCTTACATCACAATAGATACACACGCTCACTGAGGGTGTGCAAACTCCTAGAGGGCCCCTTACGACTCAAGTGCAATATCAAGCCATCTCGTGGTATCATCACTAGGTTCTCGGCTTCATATCAATAAGCCACCTCTTGATATACATATTTCTGGCCCTCGGCCTCATAATCATAATTAGTGTTTCCTCACAATACATGCCCTCGGCCTTACCCAATCAAAATCCTCACAAGCCACTCGGGAAATAGTAAAACATGATTCTCAGACCAAAATATCATTTAAAAGATCATTTAAGTGTTAAAACGGAGTAAACATGGCTTAGTTATGACAATAGTTACTATAGCATGACTGAGTTCAAGTATAAAGTCAAAATAGTGAGGAAATATTAATAAAAATTCCCTAAGGGTTCAAATAGTTGGCACAAGGCCGAAATATGGCGTTCAACCCTATACATAATGTTCACAAATAGATTTTAGTGAGATACGCAGTAAAATAGTCATTCGGGATGGACTAACTCACAATCCCCAATATTGCATGACCCCACGCTCGTCATCAAGTGTTTGCGCCACCTCAATATAGCACAACGATGTGCAATCGGGTATTTTATACCATCAGGATATCATTTACAATCATTACTCACCTCAATCCTGTCCAAACTCTAGCCCGCGATGCCTTTGCCCCCTTGAATCAGCTTCCACTCATGTCGAATCAATCCAAAATCATAATCACTAAGTCAAAATATGCTAAGGGAACGAAGGGCAAACAAAAATAATCAATTTACAACTTAAATCCCCAAAATACCAAAATCCGACCCTTGGACCCACGTCTCAGATTAATGTAAAAATAAATAAATGGATTCCTTATCACTCTCCGAGTTCATTGATACCAAAAGCGTCAAAATCCAACCATAAACCACCCCTAAAATCCCAATTTCTAGGTCTCCAACTTCAATCCCTTGTTCTTCAATTTTAGGCTTAATTTCCAAGATTAATTAGGTTTTCACATTACAATCGGGTATGAAGTCCATGAATTTTACCTCCAAATGATTCCCCTTGAATCCCTCTTTAATCCTCTTTAAAAAGCTTTTAAAATGCTAATAAATGGTGGAAATAAACCCCAAAATCGCGGACAAGACGACTATTTAAGCATTGTGCCCATGCCTTATTTCCTTCTTCATGAATGCGGAACATGCCTTGCCTTCGCGAAGCACAATCCAACTTTGACCAAAAATCCTTCTTCGCGATCGCTTCTTTCCACTCGCGAACACGATGAACAAAACACCTTAAAACCAGCTGACCTATTTTCTCTACGCGAACGCGGAGCTTCCCTCACGAACGGGAAGCACAATAATCCAACCCTTTGCAAATGTGGAGCCTTCCTCGCAATGCGAAGGCTAATATCTCAGCCTTCACCAGCTAACCCTTCGTGAACGCGAGGACCTACTCGCGAACACGAAGGTCTAATTTCTCTGCAACACATAGCAGTTTTTCTGCAACTCTCAACAACATGAAATGGTCCAATTTACACCCCGAATCTCACACTTGTTCCAACCTTCAAAACGCTCGAAACAATATCAAAACACCAAATTCACATTGAATTCAAGCCTAAGAATTCCAAAATCTTCTAAATTATGCTTTTGATAAAAAATCGTACCAAACCAAGTCTGAATGACCTAAAATTTTATACAGACATCCCAAATGACACAAAAGAACTACGACAATGCTCGGAAGTCCATTACGGCCCCTATATCAAAATATCACCTATCAACCGAAAATCAAAAAAAATTTCAATTTCGCCAATTCAAGCCTAAATCTACTCCGGACCTTCAAAAATCATTCCGATCACGCTCCTAATTCCCAAATCACCTCCGAAAGCTATCCGAATCATGTGAACTCACATCCGAGCCCTCTAATACATAAATCAATATCCGATTGACTTCGAATTAAGCTTCCTCAAAAGAGACTAAATGTCTCAAACCTTACCAAATCCTTTCCAAACCCAAGCCAACCAACCCGATCACATATGGAACCGATAGACAAAGCAATAAGTAGCACAAATGGCGGAAACAGAGTAGTAACTTATGAGATGACTGGCCGGGTCGTCAAAGATGGGATGCCCTCAGATGCTTGTTAATATCATGGTATGACTTTGGTACGCATATGCATGAAATTTTAAATATTAAATGATTCATAGAGCTATCCAGGCTTACATGTCAAGTCTTTTAGTCTATATTTCTCTCACGTTTATTATTTACTAATTTTTATTCCTTATATATTTGGTACATTATTTGTGCTGATGTCCTTGGGGATGCTGCATTTTATGCATGCAGGTCCCGATAGACAGGTTAAGAGTTCTCCAAGTAAGCTATCACCTCAACGAAATATGTTGGTGTACTCCATTTGCTCCGGAGTTGTTTATTTGGTCCGTATGATTAGTACATATATTGATTGGTATGGCGGGTCCCTATCCTGACCTTTATGATATTATGTACTCTTAGAGGCTTGCAGACATATGTCATGTATACATATACTTGTTTGGACTTGTCGGCCTATTTTTTGAGTATATAAAGGATCATGCAGGCCTTATAGGCCCGTACGTCAAACGTAAAAGTCGGTATATCATGTTGGGTCATCCTATGTCAAGTATTATCTCATGATTTATTCTTGTTATTTTATAACAAACCTTTCCGGCTCATTTACCTATGATAGTATGATATAAAAGATATGTTATATTGGTACTCGATTGAGTAAGGCACCGGGTGCTTCTCGCAGACCATCAATTTGGGGTGACAAAATGTTCATAAGTAATTAAATATATTCAATAATTATTCATATAAAAACACTATAAACTTAATAGTAAATACTATTGAATTTATTTCATTCGTAACAATTTGTTTGTTAACTGTCATGATTGAGTACTCTAGCCGGGTTTGTTAATGAGAGCACATAATTTTTATTCAAGATATCAGAATCCTAAATAGCACTAAAGTCACACTACTCTAAATGGCCATATACAAAGTCAACTACAATGCAAAAATTTATTATAAGTTTTTTACGCTAAAAGTCACTACATAACAATTAAAGGCACAACATAACACTAAAAGGTAATAAACAATAATAAATCCACATATTAATATACGCACGACACTAAAATTTCATATAACACTAATTATTCAACAAAATAAAAATATATATTTTTAATACATTCTTAGCATATAAATAAACTAATTTGAATAAAACAACAAAATAATTTTATCACAAAACTATCACAAAAAGCATAAAACACAACAAAAATAACTAATTAGCCCTTTATATACACGAGTTTTACCAAAAATTAAGCCAAAATACCTCGATTTATAATTTTTTGAGTTATGAAAAAATTGATAATTTGAAAGTCGAAAGGAACAATAGACGAGATCCACTACATGATATAGCCTTGGATCGGATGTTAGTACGCCAAAATATAGAGGGGACACGATACTTAGGGAATGGGTGGGTTCCAAATGTAAAGGGAACACAAAATTGGTAAGTTGGATTTTAATACGTTTTTCCATATTGGTGTTGTCACTGTCGACGAAATGCTTTTCTTTTCCAAAATTTTAATTTGGTCTCATTTGTTTCCATTTTTCTAGTAAAAGCAAACAAGAGGTTTTACCGTTTTCATAGACCGCTAGTCCTAGATTGATAGCTTTTGCCTATAACTGAATCTACTTCCTCGGGCATGATCATGAAACAATACGAATAATTCCAAAAAGAACATGCATGTTAAGGAGTTACAGCCATAGCAAAAGAAGATTGTAGAAGAAGAAGAAATGAGTAAGAAGCTCTGCTATTAGTCGACTGAGAAGAAAGAAAATAAAAATAGTTGTAAAGTGTAACTAACTAACTAACTACTGTATTTATGCTATTATTATCTAACTAACTAAGTGTAACTACAACTAATTACATTCAACTAACAAATAATTGGGCCCCATTATACTCAACATTCCCCCTCGAGCTAAGGGATGAAATACATCTTTTATTCCCAGCTTGTCTAGTAGATACAATAGATGCCATATCCATACCACATCTGCTACAATAGATGCCATACTTCGCAATTCTGCTTCAGCAGAGCTCCTGGATACAGTTCCCTATTTTTTTTTATTTCCATGATATTAATAATTCACCAAATTTTACTACATAACCTGTCATTGATCTCCTTGATTCTACACAGGCCCCCCAATTAGAATCACAGTATGCATATAGGGATTTTCTTGCTTTTGCAGACATAAACAGTCCAAGTCCAAGGGCAGTTTTTATGTACCTCGCTACTTTTTGAGCAACTTCCATGTGAGACACATTAGGTGCATGCATATACTGACTTAGCACTTGAACCACAAATGTAATGTCATGCCTTGACATGGTTAAGTATAACAACCTTCCAACTAGTCTCCGATAGCCTCCCTTGTCTTCAAGTTCTCTGTCAACTTTAGGTCCACTTTAGCACTTGCTGGCTTTGCACCTCCTAGCCTTAGTTCAGAAACTAGTTCTAGAGCATACTTCCTGTGACACATAACAACTCTTTTATGAGATCTAGAGAATATATTAGTTCACCAAGATCGTTCATCTTGAACCTCTCCTGCAAATCATTCTTGACTCACTACAAGAAACTCGCTATTATCTGACTACATTAATAGTCAAAAAGTAGTCGGAAAAGTACCTATTCCGACTACTTTCCAACTGATTTAGAGTAGTCGCAACAAGATGGGTCGGAAAATATTTTCCTACCACTGTAGTCGAAAATTTCCGACTACAGTAGTCGGAAACTATTTTCCGCCAAAAATTAGAAAATGCAGCTATTTTTCGACTGAAGTGGTCGGAAAGTACAAAAAACTATTATTTATTTTATAAAATATTTCTAACTGCTGTAGTGGGATATTATACAAATAATAATTAATTATTTATTATTTTATTGTACTTTCCAACTACAGTAGTATGAATTTGCATTGTTGCTGAAAACACATTTCGACTATAGTAGTCGGAAAAATGGGCTGAAATTTGACAAAATCCTACCATTTTATTATCAATACATCACCTGTCAAATACAAATATTATAAACAAGCCAATTCCAACTAAACAACCAACTCAACCAATCAATTTCAACTACATAACCAATTCCAAATAAACAATGTAGTAATCAAACCAACCAATTCCAACATCCACAAATAAACATTCAAATCCCATATATCAAACCAAAATATTACTTAACGTCTAAATATTCAATATAATTCTGAGTAGCTAATGCATATCGACACTAATATAATAAACTCTAAACATATGTATACCACATCATTTAAATCTACCATAAAATCTAAATACAAAATTTAAGCATCCAAGAATAGTAGTCAACCGTTAATCACTACTACAGATCAGAATCACTCTCTTCATCCTCATATTAGCGGGGCATGTATTTTTTCATGTATTTATCCTTTCTAGCAATGTGAGCTTCGGCCGTCTCATATAGTTTCGATAACAACTCCATTTTCTTTTGCATTTCTTCCTGATTTTGCACAGTAGGAGAATCTAAAACTAAGGGCGATTGACGAAAAAAGGAAGGCCACTGTACTCCAAGCCCGTAAACTCTTCCTTTGAATATGCCACTTGCTACATCCGTCCATATTGAAGTCATAACATCGGTGACAGTTGGATTGGGGTACCATCATAAGAAGTAGGCTGTGTCGGACACCATTCGTCCAATTCTATGAAATCCATCCTAAAATAAAAGTAATAAATCCCATATCACAGAATGTACATTTGATTCATTTTGAATTACTTGGGTAGATCGTCTAGCATATTTTGTTTTGATACTAGATACAACCTGCTAGTATGTTTTGTCATGATGTTGAACTTATCAAGATTTTTTTTACTTTTTCTTATGTTTTGTTGAATATGGATTTTGATACTAGTCATAGTTACTTTTCCCCGATCCCCTCAAGTTATTCTGCCGGAGAACTTTTTGCCATAACCCTTCACAAGGACTTCTTCCCCATGAGTTAACTAGCATCCCCTTTAATACTACTTCCTCAAGCCAAATAATGTTGGTCGTATGTTCTAGCCGACCTCAACTAGTTTGTGGTTGATGCATTGTTAATCAATTGATTGGTTGACATCTTATTTTTAAGACCATGTAGATTACTGTCTGCTGTTGCTTGTAACTTTTTCAGGATTTAGATTTTGGCAAAAAAATAGTGTATTTCAAGTAAATTGAGTTCATTAAGCTTTAGTATCTATTGGTCTAGTTTAGCATGGTGATCTTGATTGTCGAGTTTACAGATCCACCTAATGGTTCGGAGAAAAGGGTTCTGTTTATGGTATATCATATTGCTACTATATTCATAGTTTTGTTAATAGCACTTGTTCTTTGTACCAACATTTCACCTCTACTTCTAATACCTCTTTAGTTGTGAAGTATGGTCTGTCATAAATTAATATCAAAGTTAAAATAGTCTTCAAGTTATGATCTTACATCCGATGCACGTGTCTCAACCCATCCTTCTCTTGAACCGTCTTTCTTCTTTTTCTCATGTGTCTCCGCAAATACCTCAGTATCAGAAACTGGTCCCCCTTTTAACATTTCCTGCAATAAAAATGTAATTTTTTGGTAATGTACATAATAAAGTTATAATAAAAAAGTAGAAAAAGAGAAGACATCATGTTGTTCACATTATAACAGGTATTCCTATTATCCATCTTTCCAAACTAGTGTTACTCACGACTTTCTTTCACTTGATTGCTAGCATAATTAGCTCGATTCATAATGAACAACACCTAATCGTCAACCTATAGCACCGATACAAATCATTCCTTGCATACACTCTAAGAGGGGGAAAGATTAAGAATAAAGTTTCAAAGAGAAAGCTTCAGAAGCTACAAGCAAAGCCGGAGGAAAAGACTGCTGGAGTAAAAGACATTTCTGCTACTCAGACAAGTGCAAAAACAATTAATTTGAAACATCAAGAATCTGTGAGTCTAATGAACAGCAACAGAAGATATTTTATCTCTGCAAAAATAATTTTCAAAGTCCAGATCACAAGGTAAAACCAAAAGGTAAGAGCATCTGTGAGAGTCTGGAAGTTCAAATTTATGAGACACCAATAATAGCTGATGAGCCTGACAAAGAGTTTGGAAATATGGAGCTTAGTCCATGTCTAACAAACTTTAGCGATATCGAGTTTGTCGCGAAATCTCCTATATCTGATGGTCTTTTTCTTTTCCTTACACTTACAGAGTCGATGATCGCTACCCCCAGGTGCCATCTACGAAAAATATACCTTAATAAAAAAAACGTAAAGCAAATCTTCAACATATTAGATGTATAAGAAATAATACAAAAACATAAAGAATTAGATTATTAGGAAAAAATATAAAATATTAAAAGATAAAATCTTCAACATATTATAAGATTAAGAAAAAAACATAAAAATCCTAAAGAATAATAAAAAATAAAGTAATTCCTCAACAAATTAGATGATTAAGGAAAAACATAAATATTAAAGAAATAATAAACACATAAAGTAATTTTCAACAGATTAAACGATTAAGGAATAATATAAAACCTAACAAAATAACAAACACATAAAGTAATTCTTCAACATTTTTCAATATATTAGATAACTAAGGAAAAATAAAAGATTTAAAGAGATAATTAAAACCCAATAAGTCAATCATCTTCACTTGATTCATATTTATTATTAGATTCTTCCTCATCATTTTTTCCATTGTCATCAAGAAATTTTTCTCCATCGCAGAGTTTAAGTTCACCTAAAGTCTCGGTCAACTTTCACTCCTAAATATTTCTGAAATGGGACCATAACACTCATTTTTTTAATAGTTTTACTTCTCTTATTCCCCCTTATTGTAACACCTAATGTGTCTTGTTTTGCATTGTCAGTTTTGGAAGTACAATTTCATAAGCAAGGAGAATAACAATTTTCAGTAAATTACAGTGAATAACCAAAACCAAAGAGAGAAAAGAAAATGCAATATATTTGGGAAGCTCTACTACTCCAATCTTTCACTTATCATTTAACCTAAGATCATGCTAACAAGAAAAGTGACAGGAAACTATCAATCATAATGGAATGGTAATATTTTAATTTCAAATTGAGCCCCGTTGGCATGGTATCTATGAAATAATTGTATATAACAAAAGAAATAGCATTTAATTTAAGCTCTTTATTCTCATAAATAACAAGACGAATTACAATTTCATATATCATTGTTCAAATTTTGAACCCTAGAAACAAATTAAATCGAAAACTTAAGTACCAAAATAAATAAGAAGCTCAAAAAAGCACAAACGCAAGTAAAAATTGGGGAAATTGTAAAAGCTAAGGTTGTTGGGAGACGTGAATATATACCTAGGAGCAGGTATATGAATAGGGAAAGGATAAGAAGCTTTGGGTAGAAAAATGAGTAGGGGATGACATATTGGCAAAGAAGAAAAAGAAATTTGGTTCTTAATCAACTTACCCAAGAGGAGTGAAGGTGGCAGCGGAGTGGTGGAATGGTTAAGAGCAGTTAGCGGGGAGAGAGGAGACTGGAAAACAGATGAGAAGAGCGAAATAAAATATAGTTTCACACTTAATTTTTTTTTCCGACTACTATAGTCGGACATTTAATGTTTTGGTCAAATTTTATTGACTTTGTTTTCGATTATAGTTGGCGGCAACTTGAGTCGATTTTTGAAAAAAAATGCGGGAAGATTATTTTTTTTCCCGACTACTGTAGTCGAAAAGTTCTTTTTTATTTTGGTCAAATTCATTTATTTTTCGATTACAGTGGACAACAGCTTTATGTTAAAATTTTTAATTAAAATTGTGGAAAAATTATTTTATATTTTTCCAACTACTGTAGTCGGAAATTTCTTTTCATTTTTCATCGACTACTACAATCGAAATAGCAGTCACCTACAAATTTAAAAAAAGTAAAATAATATTTATACTTCCCCAACTACTGTAGTCGAAAATTTCGACTACTATTTGGTAGTCGGAATCCGTAGTCGGAAAATAGCATTTTTTTGGTAGTGACTTGTTGGATTGGACTTAAATTGCTCCCAGTCACTAGAATATCATCTACAAAAATAAGGATGACTACCAATTCTGAATCCCTCTTCTGAGTAAACAACGAATAGTAATAGTGACTTTGTGCAAATCTCATATCTATAAGAGCTTCTATTAGTTTTAGATTCCATTGTCTAGGTGATTTATGCAAGCCGCACACATGTTGACACTCCCCTTGGCTTGAAAAGCCATCAAGAGCATGCATATATACCTCTTTGTGAGGATCTCCTTAAAGGAAAGCATTGTAAACATCCATTTGAAACACATACCATCCTGAAGCAGCAGCCAATACAACCACAACTCTCACAATAACGATTTCTTCTACAGGAGAAAAAGTATTTTTGTAGTCTAATCCTTCTTGTTGACTGTAACCTTTGGCCACCAACCTGGTTTAATACCTCTCCACTTCACCAATTGACTTATATTTGACTTTAATCACCCACTTACGACCTATATAAACCTTGCCAGGAGGGAGACCAAGTGTTGTTTTCTTCAAGAGCTTGATTTCAACTTTCATAGGCTCAACCCACTTGGGATCCCTACTTGCTTCTAAGAAGAATTTGGGTTCTAAAATAGCTAAAAAGTTAGAAAGAGAAGATCTATAGCTAGAGGACAACTTATCATAGGCCACATAATTTGATATAGGATATGCGGACTTAGCTGATGGAACCACATAATATGCTAGCCACATAGGTGGTTTGGTAGTCCTTGATGATTTTCTGAGTGCTATGGAAGGAACAAAAGGTTCACCAACTGATATATGTGTGAGGATAGAATAGATTGGCTAAGATATAAAGGAGCTGAGATGGAAGAAGAAGAAGGAGGAGGAGGAGGAGGAGGAGGAGAAGGAGGTTCAACTGCATCAGTAGAGTGTTGGCTAGGTGAGGTTGCAGGGATTGGCTAGGTAATGCTGTAGGATACTCAACATCATTAAGCTTATCAGCTGGTTGGATAGGTTGTTCTACAAACTCTAAGATAGGAAATAAGGAAGAAGCACCAGAAACCTTATGCTTAAAATGGAACACTTCTTCTTTGAACACTGTGTCTCTACTAACAAAGACCCTTTTTGAACACAGATCATAGAGAATATATCCCTTATGAGTTGAGTAATACCCTATGTGTACAGCTGGAATTTCTCTAGGACAAAATTTTTCTTATTTCTTCATGGTAGTGGCATCACAAAGACTGCCAAATACTTTCAGATGCTATAAGGAAGGAACCTTTTTAAATAGCTTCTAAAATGGAGATTTGCCTTGTAACAGTGCAGTAGGAAAACAATTAAGGAGATAGACTATTGTAGAAAATATTCTCCCCAAAACTTGAGGAGTAGGAAGGCTTGGAACCTGAGTGCTCTAGCCATGTCTAGGATAGCCTTGTGTTTTCTCTCAGCGAATTGAGGGGTATTTGTGCAAGAGCTTTGATGTACTATACCTTGAGTTTTTAACAATTTCTGCATTTGATTATTTAGGAATTATGTGCCATTATCTGATATTAGACATTTGAGTTTGTGATTAAATTGTGTTGAATCCATTGTTGTAAAGCTTTTGATTACTTCAACTATATTTGACTTAGAATGCAATAAAAATAACAAGGTAAACCTGGAGTAATAATCAACCAAGGTCAGAAAATATCTCTTGGCATCATGTATAGGCACCCTATATGGCCCCCAGACATCACCATACACAATATCAAAAATATACTTAGAGCAAGAAAAACTAGTAAGGAAAGGTAATCTTGATTGCTTAGCTATATGACACATAGTACAATGATGTTCCTTCAGCTGCATATTATGCAAAGCACCTACAGATCTCAAAACCTTTAAAGGAGCACGTCCTAATCTTTGATTCAACAAAAATAATACATCACAAGTCTAATTATTTGCTAGATTATAACATTTATTGATGTCATCTGGAATGGTATGTAAAATTAAATTAAAATGAGTGCCTTGGTGATGAAGTATTGCTCTGTCTTCTACCTTGAGAATGTATAGGCCCAACTCTTCCTTACCAATCCCCAATACTTTCTTACTTTAGAGTTCTTTAAAGATACAGAAATCAGGGTAAATGCTGATGGACAGTGCAACTCCTATGTAAGTTTTGACACTGAGTGGAGATTATATTTAAACTCTAGAATATGAAGGATATTAGGGACCCTCTTATTTTTGAAGAATGAACAAATATTAGTATGAATAATAGAAACTTGTTCTCCTATTAGTAGATGAACTTTAATTCTAGTTTTTTTTTGTATTTCTTCATACTTCTCTAGTAAGTGCATGCTATGAACCATATGATTTGTTACTCCCATGTTTATAATCCAGCTACTATGTATTAGTCTTGTCATACATGCATGTATACTACATGTTATTCCTACAGTGACAACATTAGCAACATGTTCAGCTTCCTTATCCTTGCTTGGCAAATGCATAATTTGATGGTATTGTTCCTGCGTAAAGAAGTGAGCTAGAGAGGTTGTTGGTATCGAATGTCCTTGACCCGGGATCTCTGAGGTTGAAACACCAGAACTGGTCACATTATTAGCTTGAGGATTTGGTGCCACTCCTTTGCTCTTATTTTTGAAATCAGAAGGATAACCATAAAGCTTAAAACAGTTCTCTCTAATGTGACCCTTATATTTGCAATAGTCACACCAAACATCACTTTTACCAAATGAGTTTCTAGATCTATAGCCTCCACTGAAATTGGTGTTAGTCTATCCTCCACTATTATATCAACATGTATACCCTCCATTAGAATTATTGTTAGTCTTGTAAGGCCCGATGCAAATGAGTGCTTAGATGTAAGGAGCTCATAGAGTCGAGCCCACCTACATGGATCAGATTCTTTTTACTATTTTGAACTTGACACTGTGAAATCAAAATTTTTTCAGAAAATTGTTAAAATGCGGTCCAGTATACGGTCGCAGATAAGCTATGCGGACCACATTCCTACCGCAGAGTGAATCAGAGAGCATATGCGGACCACAAAATGATCGGATATTGTCCATGAAGAAATTAGAAAGTCAGTTCTGCGGTGCATTCTGCAACCCCAGAACTCAAATGCGGACCGCATGTTTACCGCATTCCTAGCCCGAGAGGTTTGAAGTTTGAGCCATTTCTACGATCCATTCTGCGGACCGCATGTCTATTCTGCAATCACATAGTTGCGTTGTAGATTAAGCTCGCCCAGTTGTTTTTCGAATAATCTAAGCCCGACCCCTCTTTAATAAAAACACCTCATCTCTCATTTTTAACCCATTTTATGAAAAAAAAAAATAAGAGAGAGGAAGATAGGGTCCTAGAGAAGAAAAGCAAATTCTTCATCAATTGGTCTTTCAAAACCATTGGAGCTTGGAAAATTCTTGGTGCATTATTTTCGCTACTGATTTCTTAGGTAACATCCTTAACTCATTTCCCCCAAATTTCAAAATTTAGTTTGGGAAGGGAACCCCATACATTTTCTTTGAATTTTCTTCATAAAATCTTCATGCATGGCTTTAAAACTCAAAAATATCTTGTACAAAGAGAATTGGGTAGTAACTATGAGTTTAAATTTCTAAAACCTAAGTGTTGTTCATGAACTAGATTGGCTTCTTAATTGCTTCGCAAATCTGACTAAAGGTTTAAAGGGGAAAACTCAACTCCATGTATTTATGGCTAACTGTGATCCCTATGCTAGTTGTGAAATTGTAGATAGTTGATATTCATGTGAGAATCATTGTGAAGCTTTGTGTGGTAACACTTTGTGGTGAATGTTGTGGAACTTGTAATTGGAACAACGGAAATAGAAATAATGTGGAACAATGAAAATAGAAGTAATTTGGAACAATGGAAATGGAAACAATGTGGAACAATGGAAATGGGAATAATGTGGAACAATGAAAATGGAAATATTATGGAACAACGTGTGTGATTAGTTTTGAATAACTGTTGTGATGATCTAAATTGTGTACCAATTTGATAAACATGAGGAAATTGTTGTTGTTAGTTGTGGAATTGCATTACCCTTGTTGTGGATCGATGTTAACAATGTGCCATAGTTGATTTTTTGTATTTGTTGTTGTGCTGTTTGTTGTTGTGAATTGAAAACTATCAGGAGGGGTCGGGTTGCGTGCCACAACACAGTGAAATAAGGTGTGGGTTGGGGTGATAAGGGTGGTCGAGCTAATAAGGGGGGACGATTGATATGAATGTGAATCATGAAATGATAAATGTGGAAATGTGAAAGGAGACAGCAGAGAGTTTGTAATATGTGGGGCACTGATTTCCCCTTTGTATGACTACTTGAATCATTTGTTGTGAAATGTTTGGTTGTTGCTTCATGGTTGTACTTTACTATTATTGTTCGGTTCTATTCTCGTATATGTAATTTAGCTTGAGTTTACTTGGGACAGAGTTTGTTCATACATGACAATATAATTCAAATGTACTGACGTCCCTTTTGCTGGGGGCGCTACATTAGTGTTATGATTGTAGGTGGATCCGTGGCAAGCACTCTAGTCCACCGTTCGTAGCTCCTCCTCCTCTCTATCGATGATATTCGTGTTTGGTGAGCCCCTTTCCTTCCGGGGCCTTGCGTGACTCATGCCACCTATGTTGTTGTATATTGGAGTCTTGTGTCCTTTTGTAAAGGTATAGCCGGGGCCTTGTCGCTGGCAAGTGTTGTACTATATTTCCCTTAGAGGCTCCGTAGACAGTGGTATATGGGTTAGAACTTATGTATAAATGTATATGTTTTGGGCGCTGTAAAACTTGTATACCACGTTCCCTGTTAATCATAGTATATGTTTTGTAAAAGATGTTCCCTGTTAATCATAATGTGTGGTTATAAAAGAGAAATCATATGTTCTTTCGTTTGAAAACATTTAGTATCTTTTGGCTAATTATCATTGAATAATGTGTGGTAACGCGTGGGGAATAGGAAAGGCACCTAGGTCCACTCGACTGGGGATACCCGATCGAGTGCCGGTCATGCCCTCGGATTTGGGGCGTGACAAACTTGGTATCAGAGCCTAAGGTTTTAAAGGTGTAATAGGATGTCTCGGAGCCGTGCCTTGTAGAGCCCTTCTTATCGGTGTGTTGTCGACCACATCTTTAAGTTGGGGGCTACATGGGAATTTAGGAAAACTGATCCTCTTCTTTGTTATTCCAAGTTCGTGCGGTGAAGTGATGTTGTTTCTAATTCGTGCTCTATTTCGAATATTCAGTGATGGTTCCTAAGAAGAAAGCTAGACTTGGCCTAGAGGCCAATGCCACTTCTAGTGCGACTGTGGATCATGTGCCAACTGCCGTGGGTGAGAGTGATTCACCCATTCTGAATTTGCCTGCTCCATCTGTTCCTGATCCAAGCAATCATGTTCCAACAGCGACCGAGGGTGCTACTATCCCTCCTGCCAATGCTTCTAATCCTGATGTTGCTCCAGCTTCCGATCCCGGGATTTCTGATGGATACCTTAGGGGAGCTATCCGCATGTTGACCCAGTTAGTGGCCGCCCAAGCCCAGAGATCTCATGATGCCCCTGTGTCCTCCAGCGGACCGGGAGACTCCTCCATCTCCAGAGTTCATCAGTTTTTGCCATTGAATCCTTCATAGTTCTCAGGCACAGACCCAGAGGCCAATCCACAAGAATTCCTTGATGATATGTACAAGACGTTTCGAGTGATGAAGGCTACAGAGATACAAAGGGTAGAATTTGCTTCATACGGGTTGAAGGGGGCTGCGCGTTCGTGGTTCGAGATGTGGGAGGATTCCCGTGAGAAGGGGAGCCCTCTAGCTAGATTGGATGAGATCGTAGATGCCTTCATGGACCACTTTTTTCCTACCGAGACCATAGCAGCCCGTGCCATCGAGTTTGAGGTTCTTAAGCAGGGTAGCATGAGTTTTTGGAAATATCATATAGAGTTCGTGAGGTTGTCCAAGTATGCTCCTCAGTTGGTGTCGACTATGGTGGCCAGAGTTCGGCGATTTGTTCAGGGTCTCGGCACTTTGGTGGTAAATGAGGCCGCTACAGCGGCTTTGCATTCAGATATGAACTATGGGAAGATCGTGGGTTTTGCTCAGGCCATAGAGGCCAGGAAGGTTAAGATTCGGGCAGACAGGGAGAGTAGCAGCAGGGCTCAGTCTATGCGTCACTCAGGGAGGTCAGCTCCAGGGAGAGGGTCATCAGGACCATCTCAGTCGTATGCTCAGCCATCAGCCAGTGCACCGCCATCTGTGCACCGTTTCCAGCAGAGTAGCCTTTCGGGTCCAGGTTCAGACAGCAGGAGGTCCCTCCGGTTCACTCATTCGGGGGTGAGACCTCGACAACAGGGAGGTATATGCCCCAAGTGTGGGAGATTTCATTCAAAGTCCTGTTAATTGGATGCTCCAGTGTGTTACAATTGTGGGGTGAGAGGTCACATACAGCGGGACTGCCATGCGTCCAGGCAGAGCACGGGTAGTGGACTCTCCCAGCCATCCAGTTCATCAGTTGCTGCGTCATCAGTGCGCCCTCCAACCCTAGCAGGGTATGGTGCAACCAGAGGTAGAGCTCACGGTAGGGGCGGACCCAGCATATTTTACGCATTGAGTGGCCATCAGAGTGTTGAGGCTTCCCAAGATGTTGTCATAGGTATCCTATCTGTTCAGACCTTTGATTGCTATGCTCTTATTAATCTAGGGTCCTCTTTGTCCTATGTCACTCCATTTGTTGCTTCGAGTTTTGGGATTGAACCCGAGCAGCTTCTTGAGCCGTTCTCTGTATCGACTCCGGTTGGTGATTATATTACAGCCGTGCGGGTCTATAGGAATTGTGTTGTTATGGTAGGTTGTCTTGTTGCCACGGCTGACCGTATCGAGCTTGGGATGGTGGATTTTGATGTAATCATGAGATGGATTGGCTCTACTCGTGCTTTGAAAACTTGATTGCGGGACGAGAGTTATGAGACTCGAATTACCTAATGAGCCGGTTGTCGAATGGAAGGGAAATGGTGTTGTGCCAAGGGGTAGGTTTATTTCCTACCTCAAGGCTTCGAAGATGATCAGGAGGGGGTGTATCTATCATTTAGTCCGGGTGGCGGACACTACTCCAGAGGTTCCTGCCCCCGAGTCCGTGCCAGTTGTGAATGAGTTTCCTGAGGTATTTCCATATGAGCTTCCAGGAATTCCGCCAGATAGGGAGATTGATTTCGGGATTGATGTATTGCCAGATACCCAGACAATATCTATTCCACCATACAGGATGGCGCCAGCAGAGTTGTGAGAGTTAAATGAGCAGTTGAAGGATTTATTGGAGAAGGGGTTTATCCGGCCAAGTGTGACGCCATGGGGTGCTCCGATGCTTTTTGTCACAAAGAAGGATGGATCACTACGGATATGTATCGATTATCAGCAGCTTAATAAAGTCACCATAAAAAAATAAGTACCCTTTGCCTCGGATAGATAATTTGTTCCATCAATTACAAGGTGCAAGGTTCTTCTCCAAAACTCATTTTTGGTCTGGGTACCACCAATTGAAGATAAGGGAGTAGGATATTCCTAAGATCGCTTTCATTACGCGTTATAGCCACTTTGAGTTCTTGGTGATGTCTTACGGGCTAACCAATGCCCCGAAAACTTTTATGGTCCTTAGGAATGGGTCTTCAAGTCATTCTTAGACTCCTTCGTGATTTTTTTCATTGACGACTTTCTCGTATATTCGTGGAATAGGGAGGATCATGCCAGTCACCTCAGAGCAGTTTTTCAGACTCTACATCAGCACCAATTGTATGCCACGTTTTCCAAATGTGAATTTTGGTTGGAGTCCATCGCTTTTCTAGGTCATGTTGTTTCCAGTGAGGGGATTCAAGTTAACCCCCTAAAGATTGCAGCGGTGAAGTATTGGCTTAGGCCCACAACCCCGACGGAGATCCGTAGCTTTTTGGGGTTAGCGGGGTATTATCAGAGGTTTGTAGAGGGATTCTCCACCCTCGCCTCTCCTTTGACTAAATTGACACAGAAATCAGCTAAATTCCAGTGGTCAGATGCTTGTGAGAAAAGTTTTCAGGAATTGAAGACAAAGTTGACTTCGGTACTAGTATTGTCCTTGCCAGAAGGCACAGAGGGGTTTTTGGTTTATTTTTGATTCCTCCAGGGTTGGTCTAGGGTGTGTTCTGATGCAGCACAGGAAGGTAATAGCATATGCTTCCAGGCAACTCAAGAATCACGAGAAGTTTTCCGACGCATGATTTAGAGCTTGCAGCAGTTGTGTTCGCCTTGAAAATTTGGCGGCATTATCATTATGGCGTTCATGTAGATGTGTTTTCACATCACAAGAGTCTTCAATATTTATTCAAGCAGAGGGAGATAAATTTGAGGCAGCGGCGATGGTTAAAATTGCTTAAGGATTATGATATGGACATCTTGTACCATCCAGGGAAGGCGAACGTGGTGGCCGACGCTCTCCGTCAGAAATCCATGGGTAGTTTGGCTCACTTGAGAGCGGATCAGAGGTTCTTAGATCGGGAGGTACATCAGTTGGCCAGCCTTGGGGTTTGTATCTCAGCCCCGAATGAGGGGGAACTTATGGTACATAGTACAACAGTATCGTCACTCGTGGCAGAGGTTAAATAAAAGAAGTTTGTTGATCCAGCATTGGCTCAATTGAAGGAGGCAGCTCTAAGAAACAAAATTTCAGCATTTTCACTCGACAAAAATGATGGCGTGTTGCGGTGCCACGACAGGTTTTGTGTCCCAGATGTGGATAATCTTCGAGAGAGGGTAATGGCAGAGGCTCATCATTCCAGCTATTCAGTGCACCCAGGCTCTACAAAAATGTATCACGATCTCAAGGATATTTATTGGTGGAGTGGTATGAAGAAGAGTGTAGCGGACTTCGTCTATAAGTGTCCGAATTGCCAGCAAGTGAAGGCTGAGCATCAGCGGCCGGGAGGGTTAACTCAGCTATAGAAATACCGATGTGGAAGTGGGAAATGATCAATATGGACTTCGTGATAGGACTACCTCGTACTCAGCACAAGTTCGATTCAATTTGGGTACTTGTGGATAGGCTCACCAAATCAGCTCACTTATTTCCAGTCAAATCCACCGATACTGCAAAATAATATGCTCGGTTGTATATTCAGGAGATAGTGAGGCTTCATGGTACGGCACTTTCTATCATTTCGGATCGAGGATCTTAGTTTACAGCTAACTTCTGGAGGAAATTTCAGCAGGTTTTGGGTACTCAAGTGAATCTCAGCATAACTTTATATCCGCAGACTGATGGCCAAGCATAGCGGACTATTCAGACGCTCGAGGATATGTTGCAGGCATGTGTTTTGGATTTCAAAGGTAATTGGGATGATCAACTGCCCCTTATAGAGTTTTCTTATAATAACAGCTTCCATGCTAGCATCAAAATGGCCCCATTTAAAGCATTGTCCAGAAGAAGGTGTAGGTCCCCGATAGGGTGGTTCGAGGTTGGTGAAGCGGCATTAATAGGGCCAGATCTCGTGCACCAAGCCGTGGAGAAGGTAAGAGTCATTCAGGAGATAATGAAGGCTGCTCAAAGTCGCCAGAAATTAGGGGTTTCCGAAACCGAAAACCGAACCGAACCGAAGCTTAATGGCTTAATGGTAACGGCTTAACGGCTTAACGGACGGAGAATGGATTGAATTTTTTTATTAACGGCTTATCGGTTTGGGGGCGGATTATTCAATTTTCTTAACGGATAATCCGTTAACCCGTTAAGAATATATATATATATATATATATATATATATATATATATATATATATATATGTATATATATATATAAAATTAATTTTTACTTACATAATTATATATATTAAATATAAAAACTAATAACATTAAATATGAATAAGTATAAGTGTATAACAAAAATAAATTAGAAAAACAAACCACCTCCCCGCCCCCCACCGTTTGTTCTGTCTATACCCATTAGGCCAATACCCCTAATGTACCATTACTGCTTAATTAAATGCAATGCATGCTTCCCTTTCATAAGCTAAATTAGTCTTGGAAAGGTAAAAGGTTTTTCAATGAGCAAACTCTTTAGCTTTGAATCCCTTTTAGTTAAAAAAGTTAGAGAAGATATTTGAGGCGTTGAATGAAATTAACAGTATAGGATCTTGCAGCAAGATGGGAATTGTTTGTCATGCTAATATGTATGACACTTAGAATTTTTTCGTGGTAATATTCATCACAATTTCCATAGATGTTCCCTTATTTTTGGTTTGGGACTCTTTTGAATGAATTTAGTGTATCCTCTGTTCAGAAGCTTCTGAACATTACATTTTGTGATGTCAAGATTAGAGTATTTTCAAGCTTCCAGTTAGCTTTGCTACTTTCATCACCATTCAATTCTCTGAAGGAAAATTGGATACATTTTAGAAAGGAAGCTGTTACTTTTCCTTGTGCGATATTAATCAACTTCTGCTTTCAATTATCAAGAGAAGGGTACAGAAACGGCACTTTATGGAACGGATAATGTAATAGAAGCAGATGAGATCATCATTGTAAGTTTCATTTGAGCCCTTAGGTATTAAACCGATAAACCGCCCGGTAACTGCCCGATAAGAGCTAACCCGATACCAATCCGCCTGATATCTTATCGGGTGTCTAACGGATGAATACATTTAAAAGCCGATCACCGTTAAGCCAAACCGTTAAGAGTAAAAAGCCGCCCAATCCGCCCGATGAACACCCCTACCAGAAATCCTATGCAGACGTGCATCTAGGAGAACTGAAGTTTCAAGAAGGAGATTGGGTATTCTTGAGGGTGTCCCCTATGAAGGGAGTCATGCACTTTAAGAAGAAGGGAAAACTAAGTCCTAGGTATGTCGGGCCTTATCAATCCACTCAAAGTATCGGTCAAGTTGCGTATAGGTTGGAATTTCCCCCTGAAATGTCCTTGGTGCACCCGGTGTTTCATGTATCCATGTTGAGGAAAGTTGTGGGTGATCTGTCTAAAGTTGTGCCAGTTGAAGACATCAAGGTTACAGAAGAGTTATCATATGAGGAGATTTCGGTTGCTATTATGATAGGCAAGTCCGAAAGTTGCGGAACAAGGAGATTGCTTCGGTTAAAGTGTTGTGGCGAAACCAACAAGTCGAGGAAGCCACGTGGGAAGCGGAAAATGAGATAAAGATAAAATACCCCCATTTATTTGAGCAAGTCTAGGAATGATTGTGCGAATCTTGTCCTTTAGGAGGGTTAGTGTTGTGTTCCATTAGGTGTAAGAATCATCCCTTCTCTTTCCAAGTGCCTTATTGTTGTAGTTTTTCCAAGTTGCGCCAACCAAGTCTCTGTGTTGTAACTATTTCAACAATGTGCAGTCCTTTTGGTAATGAATGTTTTTTGCTTCCATGGTAAGGTGATGCATGGAGGTAATAATAAATTTTGCATGGAGACTGTGTATCAAGATGTTCTAGTTGTGTAATGATTAGTTTTTGCATGAAAGAATTGTATTGAAATGAATAACTGTGTTGTACCCTTGAGATAGGTAATTGGCTTTAATAGTGCAGACGATTAATGCTTAATTTGATTATATGTTGTGTGCCAAATGGTCAAAAGTGCATCAAGAGGTTGAATATGTGCAAGTGTGAGGATTATGCGTTTTACAACTGTTGTAAAGGTAGCAAGTTGTGTAGTAATGCTTGGGAATGTGTTTTGGAGGTTCTTTGGCAGGTGGTAATGTCCATATTACAAAGGAAACTCTGGCAAAATTTTTCTAAAACAAACTTGAAAATTAATAAAAGTGTAGAAACTTGCATATCATGTTTTCAAACTCATTTGGTTCCCAAGTCCTCATTCGAGGACGAATGATCCTAAGCGGGGGAGGATGTAAGGCCCCGGTGAAAATAAGTGCTCAGATGTTAGCAACTCATAGAGTCGAGTTTACCTACATGGATCATATTCTTTTAACTGTTTTGAACTTGAAAATGTGAAATCGAAATTTTTCCAGAAAATGGTCAAAATGCGGTCCAGAATGCGGTCGCAGATCAGCTATGCGGATCACATTCCTAGCGCAGAGTGAATAAGAGAGCAACCAATTTTTGATGTTGAAAATGCGGTCAAATCGGCAATCGCATAAACAATATGCGAACCGCAGAGTGATTGCATATTATCCCTGAGGAAATTTGAAGGTCAGTTCTGCGGTGCATTCTGCGACCGCAGAACTGAAATGTGGACCGCAAGTTCACCGCATTCCCAGCCCGAGAGGTTTGAAGTTTGAGCCATTTCTGCGGTCCATTCTGCAGACCGCATATCTATTCTTGGATCGCAGAGTTCCGTCGCAGAATAAGCTCGCCCAGTTATTTTTCTAAAAATCTAAGCCCGACCCCTCTTTAATAAAAACACCCCATCCCTCATTTTTGTGATGATCTAAATTGTGTACCAATTTGATGAACATGAGAAAATTATTGTTGCTAGTTGTGGAATTGCATTACACTTGTTGTGGATATGTGTTAACAATGTGCCATAGTTGATTCTTGTATTTGTTGTTGTGCTGTTTATTGTTGTATGTTGAAACATGTCAGGCACGCTCGGGTTGCGCGCTGCAACACGGTGAAATAAAGTGTGGGTTGGGGTGATAAGAGTGGCTGAGGTAATAAGGGTGGACGAGGCAATAAGGGTGGAAAATGTGATCCAATATCACTATTGATATGAATGTGAATCATGAAAGGATAAATGTGGAAATGTGAAAGGAGACAGCAGGCGAGTTTGTAACCTGTGGGGCACTGATTGCCCCTTTGTATGACTACTTGAATCATTTGTTGTGAAATGTTTGGTTGTTGCTTCATGGTTGTACTTGTACTATTGTTGTTCGGTTCTATACTTGTATATGTAATTTGGCTTGAGTTTACTTGGGATAGAGTTTGTTCATAAATGCCAATACAATTCAAATGTATTGACGTCCCTTTTGTCGGGGGCGCTACATTCGTGTTATGATTGAAGGTGGATCTGTGGCAGGCAATCCAGTCCACCGTTCGTAGCTCCTCCTCCTCTCTATCGACGATATTCGTGTTTGGTGAGCCCCTTTCCTTCCGGGGCCTTGCGGCCACCTATGTTGTTGTATATTGGAGTCTTGTGTCCTTTTGTAAAGGTATAGCCGGGGCCTTATCGCTGGCAAGTGTTGTACTATATTTCCCTTAGAGGCTCCGTAGACAGTGATATGTGGGTTAGAACTTATGTATAAAGGTATATGTTTTGGGCGCTGTAAAACTTGTATATCACGTTCCCCGTTAATCATAGTATATGTTTTGTAAAAGATGTTCCCTGTTAATCATAATGTGTGGTTATAAAATAGAAATTATATGTTCTTTCGTTTGCAAAAATTTAATTCTTTTGGCTAATTATCATTGAATAATGTGGGGTAACGCGTGGGGAATAGGAAAGGCACCTAGGTCCACTCGACTGGGGATACCGGTCGAGTGCCGGTCATGCCCCGGATTTGGGGCGTGACAAGTCTGTCTTCCCGTATACCCATTATTACTCATCATAGCAGCTTTATAATCCTTAGCAAATACACCCTTTTCATTAATTCTCTTAATCTCTACGTTGACTATTGTAGCATAAGCTTGGTTCAGATTAGGCTAGGGTTGATTCATGAGGACCCGATTCCTTGCATTCTCATAGGACTCACTTAACCATGTGAGGAATTGATACAACTTCTATATCTGATAGTGCTCTACATGTTTCATAGAGTCAACATAACCACAAGTAGGTGGAGGAGTCAACTAGAAAATCGAAAAATTCCCAACCCTAGGTCGAGTAGAGAGATTTCGGTGTTGAAAAATGGCTCGATCTAATTGATGAGCAGATGATTTAATATAGCTAAAGGATTGAAGTTTTCTCACGGCTAAGCTTAAGGAAATCGAGCATCAAGATCTGATACCATGTTAATGAGCTACAACCATGGCAAAAGAAGATTCTAGAAGAAGAAGAGATGAGGAAGAAGTTTTGTTGTTAGTCGACTGAGAAGAAGGAAAAAAGTGAAAATTGTTGTACACTAGTGTAACTAACTAACAATTGTATTTATACTATCACTAACTAACTAATTAAGTGTATTTACAACTAATTACATTCAATTAGGAGTAATAAATAATTGGCCCTACTATACTCAACAGTGCAGTACTCCATGTTATGTTGTACGTGAGAGATTTCACATGAATTAAAACATCTGAGTACTTTATCCGGAAAAGGGCCAAAAATACCCCTAAACTATGGTATATAGCTTAGTCATGTCCTCCGTTAGTAAAGTGGGCCAAAAATATCCTCGGCGTTAGTAAAGTGGCCCAAAAATATCCCTCAACTTAATAGCCTTTCATACCTGCCATTTTTATCCTACATGGTATCCACGTGGCTGTGACATGGCAGCCACATAAGCGGACAACCCTTTAAAGTGGGCCAAAAATGTCCCTCAACTTAACACAATGAGCCAAAAATATCCCTCAACTTAACATCCTTCCACACAAGCTATTTTAATCTTACATGGCATCCACGTGGCTGTGACATGGTTTATACATAAGCAGACCATCCTCTAAACCCGCTCCAACCTATTTACAAACAAAAAACTATTGTAATATTACACAAAACATCGCTAAAAATACAACACTGTCCAAATTATCTAGTTTTTTTTTAAAAATGCAATAACATTAATTGTTAGATATAGATTAAACAAATAAGATATGTTCTTAAACTTTATTAAAGTTGGGAGTCATTAAAAATACCTTAATATTATTTCTGATTTAACATATGATTTGTCGAACCTAAAAAGATGCTTACTTTTTTCTTCTTATATTTTTACTTTGAAATGGGTAATGTATATGGATAATATATAATACTCTCTCCATCCACTTTATGTGACGGTATTTGACTGGTTGAATTTTTTTTAAATTTTTTAAAATCCACAACAATAACAATAAATATACCTAGTGCATTCCCATAAGTGGGGTTTGGAGATGATAGCATGTATGCATACCTTACTCCTTTCTTGTAAAGGTAAAGAGAGACAATTTCGGTAGACCCTCGGCTCAAGGTAGAGAAGTTGTTTCGGGTACCCCTACTACCTTGCGATCTCAAATATGCTATAAATGTTCTTATAATTTTAAAATCATACTATTTTTAATTAATGATAATATGATAATTAAGTTTAAAGATAAATTATTTTTAAATAAAGAAAATTAGTATTCCTGTATATATAATTAACAAGATAAAAGAAAAAGTATGTCACATTAATTTATGGGATGGAAGAGTAACATTCAATCTTGTCATAATTGAAAGGAAAAAAAGTATAATGGAGCTTTTTCATACCTTTTCATCAACATAGCGAAAATGCACAGAGACACAAAACTTGTTGTTCTCCACTATAACACCTTTAATACACTTTGTTTTATCCAACAATTTTTTGTAAACCATGTCATGGTCACGTGGATGCCATGTATGATTAAAATGGCTTGTGTGGAAGGCCGTTAAGTTGAGGGATATTTTTGGCCCATTGTATTAAGTTGAGGGACATTTTTGGCCCATTGCATTAAGTTGAAGGATATTTTTAGCCCACCTTAGAGGGCTGTTCGTTTATGTGTAAATAATGTCACAACCATGTCGATGCCATGTAGAGGGCATACCTTTGACTAGTGCCGCTCACAGAAAGATAAGATCCAAGATCTAATCGACAACAAGATCATCGTGGCAAAAGATCCAGCTCCTATTGTTCTGAACAACCCTCTCCCTGACAACAAGGGTGGGGGAGTTTACATGATTGAGATAAAAGATGACTGGGACCTCGAATGGTCGATTGGATTGATTGTTGAGGGTGATGAGACAAAGAAACCAACAGTCACACTTAATCCAATTGTTGTCTAGATCCATCCCTCTAGGGGCGATGAACTAAATATGTCTTTACCACTCGATTTTGAAGAACCTTCTTCTGCAAAGGCGCCCGGACCGATTAAGGTTGAGTTTGGAATTCCAAAACCACCAGCGCCATTTGAAGTTGTTGTGTTACCTCCAAGGGTCCCTATTTTGGTATAAATGTTAGATATAACGCCATTCCACTCAAATTCCATTCCTTGGGATTACACGGCCAAAGCACGAAGGAAAGGGAAAACTAGAACTGGAGAAGCCATTGCGGCACAAGGTATGACCAGAACCGACAGGGTTTATACCCCTGAGCACCTAGCTGAGTCCAGTAAGCAAGCCTCTGGACGACCAACTGTCACCGAAAAAGGGCATAATGATTTCTGGAAGAAGATGCAGGCAAAGGAGTATTCGGTAATACATCAGCTGAACAAGACGCCAACCCGGATATCCATCTTAGCTCTACTACAAAGCTCTGACGCACATAAAAATGCCTTATTGAAAGTGCTGAGCGAGGCATATGTGCCCAGCAATATAATTGGAAGAGAAATGGAGAACATGATAGGTCTAGTACTGGAGAGTCATAAAATCACTTTCCAGGAGGATGAATTACCACCAAAAAGGCTGATATTGCAATGTATCGAACCACGTCGCAGTTGTTGGTTCATCTAAAAAGGAAACTATTTTTTAAAAATATGTATTTACGTTACATTTTTTGTTGAATCATGCATAACTATTACCCGAATTGCTTTGTTTAGCTATGCTACCCTAATGATACACAATGCCAAGTGTGACGAGCAAAGTCCATGGAAGGATGGACTAAACTTCCGCCTTTCAGAACTCACGATTTTTTTATGCAGGCACTCAAGGTGTAAATCATCCGATACAATTACACACTCATACTTTTTCAGGAATACAACACTTAGAATTATCACGTATTTTTAATGGTTATCCACACACGGCATCCCCAACAGTCAAATATCATGATCAGCTATCAACTAAGAGATTTTACTACCGTTTGCCCTTTTCCTTTCCTTGAATTGCATAAGGCTACTATTCTGCCTTCTAAGACTAAGCGTTGTCTCCATCTACATTTCCTTTCACTAAATAAGGCTAATATTCTACCTTCTGAGACTAAGCACTGTCTCTCCTGCATTTCCTCCATTGCATAAGGTTACTATTCTGTCGTTCGAGACTAAGAACTGTCTCCATCCTGCATTTCCTACATTGCATAATGATACTATCTGTCTTCTGAGACTAAGCTCTTTCTCCATCCTGCATTTCCTTCCTTGCATTGCATTAGGCTACCAATATTTCTTTCTAGACTAAGCTGTGTGTCCATCCTGCATGGATGAAATGTCGCCACTTTATCTTTCTTACACGGCTAAAGATCGCCACCTTTATTTAAACCCTACATCGGCTGAAATATCGCCACTTTATCTTTTTTACACGTCTGAAATATAGCCATTTTATTTCTCTTGCATGGCTAAAATATCGCCACCTTTATTTACGTTTTGCATCGGCTGAAAGAATGCCACCTTCTGTATTTCATAGGCTGAAAGATCGCCAAATTGTCCAAAGGAGTCATTGTTTGGAGGCACCATTTTCATAGCCCAAGAATGCCATGCCATGGCCTGATGACCCCATTTTATCTCCTGCATATCATTATTTAAAGGGATCATAGTTCGGAGGCATCCTTCTTATAGCCCGAGGACATCATTTGATTGCCTGCGAATCCTTTATCATATGCTTCATGGCCTAGGACATCATCCTAACCGTTCAAAGAGAACATTCATGGTCCAACAGGAACTTGCATCACGTTTAAATTTATGCACAATATATGTTTGTATTTTTCACTAGCAGGTACACCGGCTATCAACGACCGTCTCAGCTTGAGCGATCCCGCTTCGGTTCCCGTAGCCTATCAGAGTTCAACTACTTTTCTCAACCTAAACATCGCGTCAATTCTTCTCGAAAATCTCCATCGGCATATTTTGTCTAGGGATTCTGAACTATGTATGGCCTGATGTAGGCAGCTCATGAGCCCGTTCTCGGTCAAAATTCTTTGTAAATCGTTTCTTTCGGTCGAAATTGACCATCATATCTTTACCTGATAACTCTTTCATCCTTCCCGGGTAAAGAGGGGCAGCTGTTGATACAAATTTTTTCCTAGGTATTTTTATACTCAAAATACTTTTAAATAACACATATATGTATATATAAGCATACCAAGTGTTTTGGTATTTTTCCCAAATTTTTAAGGATTTTCAAAATCAATTTATTCACTATTTTAGCAGTACAAAATCCAATAATTATTTTTATTTTAATAACTTATTTTATTCTCATATTTATATAAAATATAATTAAGTTAATTTTTGCATATCTTTTACCTATTTATTTGATATTTTTAAGCTAAATTACATAAACTATAATTATAGCCTATATTACGATTAATAACGTTTTACAATTAGAAAGTTATTTCTAGTATTTTTAGATTAATGTTTATGTATTGTCAATAAGGTCAGTGCCTTCAATTTGTTTTAAAATTATTTTACTATTATTAATAAATAAAAATAGCCAAATGGCTATTTGACATTTGGCCTCGATTAGTTCAATAACAACCCAAATACATTGCAAATTGATTGAATTAAATTAACCTAATTCCCATTTGGACCCAACCCGCGACCCAATTCGAACAACCTGTCCGGTCCCTACTATTGATCCAGGCTGTTGATCATTTGATCAAGGGCCATAAACCATTCTTACCTTTTGAACTTCAAATTACTAACCCTAAACCTTACCTTCCCATCTTCCAACCACCCCTGAATCCCTCATCTCTCAGTTCTCTCTCAACTCCCCCTCAAACCCTAGCCACCGCCCACCATCTCCACCCTTAAACTCACTGTAGTCCATGGCTTCTCAGACAATGGACAACCTATACTCACCTCCTGCGTCTCCTACATCCCTGATGCTTGAAGGATCAAGGACAAACTTTGAGGGTCTTCACTTAGACCTTCACCGCTTCGAGTATTCCGGCCATGCTCTGGTGGCTCTTGGTCTTCTGGGCCTGCTTGTGACCTTATCCAACATAAATCAGACCTTTTCCAACTTACAAAGTGTATAAATAACTTTTGAGCCAAACACTCCTATTAATTAATGTTTTTCTGATTGTAGTTTGAAACTCATGCTCATAAGTTGTTGGTTTAATTTTTATTAAACTGAATCTCTCGGAAAATGAACATGACCAGTCAATTCCATTGATAAGAATATTCACATTAATAATTCTTTTCTAAAATGTTTAGTCGGTTGGAAAGTTGGAAAAGTCATGAGAAGTAGGCACTGTGGCGTGAACTGATGGTAAACTTTAGTTATCTATTTTCCCCAGGCATTAGAATATGTTAAAGGAAGAAAATACCCTAGACTATCATGTGAACCATTATTATAAGCAACTATATAAAACAAATAACCATTCTTTTCAATTCATTTTTTTGGGGTCACTCTTTTCAGTTCTTGCATTATATTTTTGATGGGGCTGAAACTTGGCATTTGGCAGGAGGTCCTCCAGTTAAACATTATCGCATCTACCTCAAAATTTAAGTTTGATCGACTGATCGTCATAAGTGATTTATGGGAAGTCTGGTTGAACAACAAAGAAGAATAGTTTTGACACAATATGGTCATTTAATTACGTCACATGTTCAAATTGTAAAAATATCTTCCTATGTGAGGATTTCATGTAAATATCATTTGAATTACATGATAGTGTAAAAATTCTTTGCCTTGTTGGATTTTATAATATTTTAGATTTCAATTGGAAGAAAGATATTTGTAATCCAAACAAAAGTTTCTCGTTTTGTTCAAAGGGTTGAAAGGCATCAAGTTGTTCGCAAGGCTAACAAAAAAATATATATATAAATGAAGGAGAGTATTTTGGGAGGTTTAATTATCTGCACCAAAAAAAGAGAGAGAAGCTCTCGGCGCACGTTAAGCAATGGAACAGTGCGCCTAACAGCGCACGTTAGCACGAAGTTTTTCTGTTGATAATGGCTCGTCGCCGGCGACAACCTCTTCCTCTCCACCACAGATCGTTACTCCGGCTCCAGGAGTAGCAAAGGAACTCGAACCACTGACTTTTGGCAACTTTTTGCCAGAGAAATTTCAGTCCAAAATACCTTTGCATGCAGAGGAAATTACGAATGCTGAGCCTCAATTGAAGTTGATTGATGCAGATCGAGATAGTCAAGCTGTGAGGAAGCTCCAATTCTCAGACATTGCAGTTGCTGAACAACCACCTCCTACTATGGCTGAGATTGTTAGAGGTAAACACAATATGGGCAAGGTTTTAACATTTGTTCCTCCTATTGATAAGGATGGTAAGAAGATTGTTAAAATCAGCATCGATGAGCTGAAACCACAAACTGAATACTGGAGTAATTCTCTCATTAGCTATATCATTGGTGAAAACCCTAATGAGAAGGCCATGGAGAATTTGTTCTGCATGTGTGGAATTTTGTGGCTAAGCCGCAAATTCTAATGCATAGAGATGGCTACTGTGTGTTTCGTTTTAGTTCTGCTGAGGATATGAACCAAGTGCTTCAATTTGGTCCTTACTCATATAGGAACAAACCTATGATTTTGAAACCTTGGGATATAGATTTCTCTATGCAAAATGGTATTCTTAGCACTATTCCTATTTGGGTGAGATTTCCGGGACTGCCTCTGGGATACTGGTCCCCTGAAATACTCAGTAAGTTAGCTAGTACTGTTGGCAAACCTCTGTATACTGACAAAGTTACAGCTCATTTTGAGAAGATCTCCTTTGCAAGAGTACTGGTTGAAGTTGATGCTGCATTTCCTTTACCTGAGGAAATTGAAATTGAGACTCCATTTGGTTTGAAAATCCAAGATATTGAGTATGATTGGAAACCAGAATTTTGTAATCACTGCTTGAAGTTTGGCCACAATTCTCTTGACTGTTGGTATAACAGTCACACTGAAAAAGAACAAGAGCAGGTAGATCATAATAAAGTGACTAGAAATAAGGTGAGAAGCAAAAAACCAAGGCAGGAATGGATCCCAAAAGGAAACATTGGAACCAACAACACTCTGGCTAAGGATGATATAAATACAACAGCAATTCCTAAACTGCCAATGCATATTGAGCCAAATGCAGTATCATTGGTTAGTGAAAGAAATGCTCATAGGAGTATAGTAAGTGTTGGTCAGCCTGTGGATGCTTTGAAAAGGATTCCCATTGGTACTTATATGATTGCTAGTATTGGAGTTGGGGGTGATCATGGGAGACAAGAGAATGTGGACAGTGATATATTTGGAACAATGCAGGAACAAATGGGAGAGATGGTTAATGATGGAATAATGGATGAAGGTAGGAGAGGCCAACATCAGGATCCTGGCCCTTCTTTAAGAGTGTTGTCTAGTATTTCATGATTGTTGTTACATGGAATATTAGAGGGCTTAATAAAGCCCATAAGCAGAAAGAATTAAAAAACTTTTTGCTTAAGAATAAGGTTGATATTCTTGGTTGCATTGAAACTAGAGTCAAAGAACCAAAAGCTCATGGTATTTTTAATAAAATTGCTAAAGGATGGAAGTTTCACCACAACTATCCCAAAGCAGCTAATGGCAGAATATGGTTAGTTTGGAGGCCACATATACAAGTTCATATTATGTGTACCACTGATCAGTTTATCCATTGTATTGTTGAAGATACAACTACAGCATTTAGGATCCAGTTGAGTGTCATATATGCTTTCAATACAATCACACTTAGGAAGCAGCTTTGGAGTGATCTGAGAGATCTATCCATTCCAAGTCAGGATGCATGGTTGTTAAGTGGTGATTTCAATGCTGTCTTATCCTCTGAAGACAGAATTGGATCCCCTGTAACAGATGCAGAGGTAAAGGACTTCAAGGAACTGATGTATGATCTTCAACTTACTCCTATCAAATCAAAAGGCTGGAAGTATTCATGGACCAATAAACAGGTTTATAGTAAGATTGATTGGGCAATTGGAAACTTTCAATGGCTACAGCAGCATAGTCATGTGGAAGCAGACTTTTTGAATCACTCAGTCTCTGATCATACCCCTATCTTTATTAAGTTTGGAAGGCAAAGGCTTCTACATCCTAAACCTTTCAGACTGTACCACACTGTTATGGAGGATCCTCAATTTGATACTGTTCTACAACAGGTATGGAATCAAGTAGGGGAAGGGTCATCATTGCATCAGATATGGTACAAACTTAAGGAGTTGAAGCAGCAGCTAAAAGGAATAAATAGGCATATGGCTTCTTATCAACAGAAATTAATTCATGCAAGGGAGAAATTGGATATTATTCAAAGCCAGCTGTTGATGAATCCTTGTTCAGCACAACTATTCAGTGCAGAGAAAGAAGCCCTTCTTAACATAGAGAAGTGGAGTAATGTAGAGGAACAAGTCTTGAGACAGAAATCAAAGGCTAGCTGGATTGACTGTGCTGATGCCAACACCAAATATTTTCATGCACAGTGGAAAATAAGGTCCAGCCAAAGCAATATTACTTCTATATATACTGAAACAGGTGTTAAGCTTACTGATACTGTGGCTGTTGAACATGAATTTATTGAAGTGTTTAAAACTCTGATGGGTGATAGACCTGTTGAATTAGCTTGTCTAAATTCTGTTGTTGTTAAAGAAGGAATCTGTCTTACCTTTGATCATCAAAGGGCTCTTATTAGAGAGGTTACTGTGGAAGAGATTGATGATGCTGTTAGAGATATGCCAAGTGATAATGCTCCAGGTGTTGATGGATTTCCTGTGGAATTTTTCACTAAAAACTGGGAGACAGTTAAGAAAGATGTTTATGCTGCCACTATGGAGTTCTTTTCTACTTGTCATATGCCACACATGCTTAACACTACTGCTATTGCTCTTGTTCCCAAGGTTAAAACTCCTAAAACAGTAAAGGATTTTAGACCCATTGCTTGCTGCACCACTCTATACAAGATTATTTCTAAAGTCATTACCAGAAGATTGAAAGATGTCATTGACATCATTATTGGGAAAGGTCAATCAGCATTCATTGAGGGGAGGAGTATTTTAGATAATGTTCTACTCAGTCATGAGCTGTTCAAGGGATATGGCAGGAAAGGCATTTCACCTAGGTGTGTATTAAAGGTTGACTTAAGGAAGGCTTATGATACCATTGAATGGAGATTCCTTAAGCAGATGTTGGTTGATCTTGGATTTCCTGCAAAGTTTGTGGATTGGATTATGGCTTGTGTTTCATCTGTGACCTATTCTTTAGTGATTAATGGGGGTCTCACTAAACCATTCCAAGCCAGAAGGGGTATTAGGCAAGGAGATCCTATGTCTCCTTACCTATTTGTTATTGCAATGGAATATCTTAACAGAACTCTGAATCAGTTACACAAGAATGGTGACTTTAACTTTCATCCTAGATGCAAGAAGCTCAACTCCCTCATATTTGCTTTGCAGATGACTTGTTATTATTCTGTAGAGCTGATTTAACATCTATTCAATTACTGCATGATGCATTCTTATCATTTTCTGCAGCATCTGGACTTTCTGCCAATAAGTCTAAGAGTGTTGTATATTTTGCTGGCATTTCTCAGATTGAAAGAGAGGGTATTCTAGAGGACTTGGGGTTCAGTGAAGGGCATCTCCCATTCAAGTATTTGGGCATTCCATTACACTCTAAGAAGTTAAATATACATCATTATTTTCCACTGATTGAGAAAATCACTGCTAGGATTACATGCTGGTCTGCCAAATTCTTATCTTATGCAGGCAGATGTCAACTTATCAAATCAGTATTATTTGGAGTTCAAACCTATTGGTCCCAGATTTTCATCTTGCCTAAGAAGGTGGTGAAGGCAATTGAAGCTATTTGCAGATCATTCCTCTGGACTGGCAATGGAACAGTAACCAGAAGATCATTGATAGCTTGGGATAAAATATGTAGGCCTGTTACTGCTGGAGGATTAAATCTCATAGATATTCAGACTTGGAGCAAAGCTGCTATTTCTAAGTTACTATGGGATTTAGCAAGGAAAAAGGATTGTCTCTGGATCAAATGGATTCATTTCTATTACATAAAGAGTGATGACATTGAATCAATGGCTATTCCAAAAATTGCTTCATGGGTAATCAGGAAGATAATAGAGTGCAGAACTCCTGTTATGGCTGTCAACAGTATGCAAGGAGATCTTTTGATCAGGCTTTCAGGTTTGTGTCAATCTGGAAAGTTTCAGTTACATTCTTTATATCATTCTTTGCTTCCAGTTTTTTCTAGAGTGGAGTGGAAGAACTTAATGGCTACAACTAATGTCTTGCCTAGACATAAGTTTACTGCGTGGATGGCTGCTCATGGTAGATTGCCAACAGTTGACAGATTACTGAAGTTTGGCATAAGTGTAGAAGAAAACTGTGTATTTTGCAAACAAAACATTGAAGAGTTTGATCATTTGTATTTTAATTGTCCAGTTACAAGTAAGATTTGGTTTAGAATTTGCTGCTTGTTGGGCTGCAATAGAACTATAGGATGCTGGAAGGATGAATTGACATGGATTTGCTGCAATGCCAGAAGTAAACTGTTTAAAAAGGCTGTGATAGCCACTGCCTTTGTCACCACAATATCGATGATTTGGAGATGCAGAAATGCTATCAGATTTGAGAAGAAACCATTTGATGATAACCTTGTCTGCCGAGAGATTGCAATTCTTATTCATGCACGAGGCAGGAAATGCAAGAAATGATTAAAGGGGCTGCGACAACTTAATTACTATCCTTAGCTATTAGTTGAATTGTAATAGCAGTATTGTTTGTGTATTTTGTGGTAGTTAGTCTATACTACCACTAAGAACACCTTCTTGTACATTTGTTGATATCAATGGAAGCTAAATTTAAACTGAAAAAATAAATAAATAAATAAATATATATATATATATATATATATATATATATATATATATATATATATATATATATATATATATATAACACTATCATAATGAATATAATTGACTGCAATAATTTGGGTTCACATTTCCTCTTGAACCTTTATTAATAACAAAATGAACACGTAGACTCAGATTTAGATTGGTCCAACATACCTAATTTTTCCGAAATTAAATGCAAAAGCTACCATCTTTGATTGCTCCTTCCAATTGCATATATAAAATGGAAAATTTTCCACATTTCTGCCGTCCTTTTTACGGGATGAACTGAAAAAGGCCATTTAAGCATAAGTGGATTCAAAATTTGAATTTTATGAATTTTACAGCGACCTTAAGCCAGTATTACAATAACAATTGGATTAAGAGGCAAATATTTATGGATAGACAGTGAATTTTTTACATATATATTTTAAAATTTATAGAAGAACTAGAATATAACTTTGATTATCATACTTTTAAACAAGAAATAGCATTAGTCTATCGATTTTGTGTAGTCTTAAGTTAGAAAATGTCCTAAGTTCAATACTACTTCACCATAATTTTTAACCATAGAGGCTCTCTCAAATATTTACAAAAAAAAAAGCGCTTGTTGAGGTTTGAACCTTTGACCTCTTAGAGCAAAATCAAGCCCATAAATATCAAAACAAGATACAATTTATTTCAAATGTTTGTCATTTTTTCCTATTTATTTATTTTCGTACAGTATTAATACATATATTTAGTAAAATTTTCTGACGAAGCAGTGTCATGTGACACCGCTTCGATAGGATTGCATCCGGCCCTATATATATATATATATATATATATATATATATATATGTATATATTAAATTTATGTGACCCCGTAATTGAGCCTCTGCACCTGTTTGTAGGTTGTCACCATGGCAACATGTAATTACAATTGATAATTGCTAGGAAATTTCTAAGGGTGTATGAAGATAGAAAATCATGTTACGTTTTGGAAGTGCTAATTACATGACTCAACAGTCCTCAATGGGTTAACGTGTTTCTTCTTCCTCAAGATTTTATTATTATCCTATGATAAAACCTCTATTTTTCATTGAGTAGCATCTATATGTTTTACTTCAAAATACATAGAAACACAATCTATACATATTACATACAGACGCAACGAAATTAGTGAATAAGTATCTTATCTGATTAACCTACCCAAATATAAAAATATAAATATCATCGTCAAATAATCAAGCAGTGATGACTGCGTTGGAAAAACTATATTCATTATTACAGAGCATTAAAAGGAAGAAATCATTAACAAGAATACCTGTACCAGTACCAGCCTTTATGTGACAATTGTAATATGCATAACCATGCCTATATATCATCTAACCAAATTGATAGCTGGTCTGATTATGGAACATATATTACTAGTACAAATTTACAAACTTGCGATTTCCTTAATTTTAAGGTTTCTGTATGGGTCAAAATTAGACTTGTGATAATTAATGAGATTAATTCACTCTTAAATATATTCGGATTAATTAATGGAACAATCATTCGTTAATTATAAGTGCTCGAAGATCGCTCAGCCCAGTCAACGAGGCTACGGCCTACTCGCTACCGACGGACGTCCCCTCAATACAGCCACGTCTGTAACGCCAGCTGGCAAGATTCGCAGCTATAAATACTAAGAGAAGGAACCCTAGAAAGGGGGCTGCTTTTTCTTCTTCACTTCTACTTCTCGAAAAAAGAGAAAACTATTGTAAGGCTCTGAACCTCTCCATGGAGAGGCAGACCAAATCGATACCTTTAATAAAAGATCTTTACCCCCCCCCCCCCCCCATTAACAAATAATAATTGTCTCTCTCATTTTATTTATTTGGTCTTTTGATTTATTACGATCTGCTATGATTGGCCCTCCATTCATTTTAGGTGTTTTATGCTTACAGAGTATATGAGAACTTTGAGCTAAACAATTTGGCGCTGTCTGTGTGGATTTCATAGCAGAATCACATAGTTCATCCTAAGACCAAAAAGGAAAGAAAACACCCAAAAGGGGAAGCAACCCAGCTTGAATGAGCCAAAGTAGCACAGCGGGTGAAAGGAACTCGAAAGCTCTGGCAAGAGTTCGAAGCCGCCCCCCCCCCCCCCCCCCCCCGTTCTCAAGAAAAAGAAAGAAGAAGGAGAAAAAGAAGATACCCCCCCCTACGGGGAGAACACGGGCGAGAGACCTTCATCCCTTCGATGAGAGACCCTGCCGGAAAGTGGCACGAAGACATCATGAACCAAGACCCGTGACGGAATGGCCTCTACAAACTAGTCAAGAAGGCTACGTACAAATCAGACAAGATCTCAAACGAAAACCTAACCTCTCTCCCCCCCCCCCCCCAAGAAAGCAGGTCAGGTGAAAAGGCAAAAGTTCAACTATGAGTTGAATTGGGACTCATGCTATGTGCCTTCGACAATAAAATTACAACGGTTGAACAACAGCTCAGGCTACATGCCCTCACCCAAAAGTTCAACTATGAGTTGAACTGGGACTCAGCCTATGTGCCTTCGACAACAAAATTGCAAAGGTTCAACTACGGTTGAATAACAGCTCAGGCTACGCGCCCTTACCCAAAAGTTCAACTATGAGTTTAACTGGAACTCAGGCTATGTGCCTTCGACAATAAAATTGCAAAGGTTCAACTATGGTTGAACAACAGCTCAGGCTACGCGCCCTCTCCCAAAAGTTCAACTGTGAGTTGAACTGAGACTCAGGCTATGTGCCTTCGACAATAAAATTGCAAAGGCTCAACTACAGTTGAACAACAGCTCAGGCTATGTGCCATCGCCCAAAAGTTCAACTATGAGTTGAACTGGGACTCAGCTTATGTGCCTTCGACAACAAAATTGCAAAGGTTCAACTACGGTTGAGCAACAGCTCAAGCTACGCGCCATCGCCCAAAATTTCAACTATGAGTTGAACTGGGACTCAGGCTATGTGCCTTTGACAACATAATTGCAATGGTTCAACTACAGTTGAACAACAGCTCAGGCTACTCGCCCTCGCCCAAAAGTTTAACTATGAGTTGAACTAGTACTCAGGCTATGTGCCTTCGACAAGAAAATTTCGAAGGTTCAACTACGGTTGAACAACAGTTCAGGCTACGCGCCCTCGCCCAGAAGTTCAATTATGAGTTAAACTGGGACTCAGGCTTTGTGCCTTCGACAATAAAATTACAAAGTTCAACTACGGTTGAACAACATCTCAAGCTACGTTCCCTCATCCAGAAGTTCAACTATGAGTTGAACTGGGACTCATGCTATGTGCCTTCGACAACAAAATTGCAAAGGTTCAACTACAGTTGAACGACAACACAGGCCACGCGACCTCGCACTAGAATTCAACTACATAATAAACCGAGGTTCATGCCAATCACCCTTACCATTAGACGTTGCAAGACCTATTCCCCTATGAACGAAGGGACAAGTTAAGCACCCTCGCCAATCAAGTAAGTATGCCTTACTTAACTAAGATTCAGGCCGCGATAAGTTCGGCCCCAGTCGAATTACAAAGCCACGGCCAACAATTCGACCATGCCCGAATTGGGACTAAGGCTACCCGCCACCCTTGCCAAATAACGACAACAACTTACTCATGCCAAGTAAAGGAAAACAATAAACGAAAACGGTTAATCATGGCTAAGGGCATCGACGCTAGAAGCCCACCAAGTTTTTCACTATGGCAAGCAAATGACCCGACAACAGTCGGATTCATCCAACTGACACAGACCACCAACGTCATCATGGCCAAGGCCACCGACGTTATCACGGCTAAAGTCGTAGGAAGATCAACATGCGACCCCCCCCCCCCCCCCCCCCAGGAAATTCTAAAGGAAAAACCCCCCTTGAATGAGTGAAAAGAAAACTCGGAAACAAAAAAAAAAGAACATAAAATTGCATATATAATCACAGCCTTATTTACAGTAGGTCGCCTCCATTTACATACGGCCAAGGCTGGCAAACAAAAAAAAGAGCCAAACGGCAACAAAAAAAGAACAACAACAAAATAGAATAAAAGCTAACTTCATAAAAACCCATTTTACTCAGCGCCGCCCTCACGGTCGCCCGCACCATCATCAGCACCCTAAGCGCCATTATCGGTCACTAAAGTGGCCAGGTCGAAGCCACAGCCAAGACGAGCTTCACGAGCCTTTTGGCGAGCCCCCTCATAAACATCCTCGGACACGACACCGGCCTGCCACAATTTCCTGTACACGTCATGCTGGGCCTCAGAAAAAAGACAAAAGGTCACGAGCGGGGCCGTAAAAAGCCGCCTGATCCCTCAGGCGCTGATTCTCGGCCTCCAAGGCTGCAATCTGATCTGCTGTAACTTGGGCGTCCCGTTTATAAATACCGATGCGTTCCTCCATCCCCGCACTCTAAAAGTCGCATCAGACCTTTCCAGCTCTCGTTCCCTCTCGCAAATGTGGACTGCCGCTTCCACCACCCCAGCCTTAGTCGAAGAGTCCCTGGCTTGCCGCCTCAAAGTAGTGAGCTCCTCATCCAGCCTGGCCACCTGCCTAATCAGGGACTCAGAGGCCTCCGCCAAAGCCTCCTGACTCCGGCGCTCCTTCTCAGTTGCAGCATTTCTCCCGGCCTCCACCTCCTTGTCCCTACGACGAAGTTGCTCCTTGAGAGCACTAACCATGCTCTAAGCCTGCTGCACTAGAAGCTCTCGCCTCGCCAACTCCTCAACCAACTCCCGGCTGCGAGGGTCGTTCCTCAGACGCTCGCACATCATGTGGCACCTATCCCGGTAGCAGCGATACTTCTCCAGCGCTCGCAAGAAGAGTCCCAAGCGGACGTTGGCCCGGTGCATGCTCTCTACCTTTAGAAGAAAGGTCTGCAAGAAAAATGCAGCGGTGAAGTTAGGAAACAAACCAAGGCAAGAAAAGAAACGAAAGAAAATCGCCACACGTACCCTAAAATCCATCACGTCCACCTCGATCATCAATCCGACGTCAGAGACGTTCCTTAGCGACCTGCTCTCCTCCTCCGAGCACAAGGCGCAAACATCCATAACAAATTGTCCTCCTCGAGCAGCAAGTTCTGGTTGGTAGGAATGTCGGCATAACGATACGGCCCCTCTGCATGCGCCGTCACATTGGTGAGGCCTTCCTGGAGCCTGCGGACGTCGTCGAACTCCAGGTCGAATTCGGAGTCTAACTCCTCTCCCGCGACGTCCCTTCCTTCCTCGACTGGACGAGAGGTCGAAGATTCTCCCCCCGCCAACGGTTTGACACTTGTTTCCCTAACCAAAGTAGCCGCTGAGGAACCAATTTCCCTTTCAGCAGCTTGGGATTGATGATGTAGCCACCGAAGCGATGGTTTCATTATGGCCTAAGACAACCGTGGCAACCCCCATTGTGTTTTCGCCCTCAAAGGCAGGAACTGCATGGTAGGGAGTCCAAATGTACCACCTCCGCAATAGGCGTCAAGGCGACCCTTCGCCTAACCAACGGCCACTTCGCCTCCCCCTCCTCCTCGTTGTCCAACGATGGTTCCGCCCTGGGACAAACAACCCCCGAAGATGCCTCGACCCGAGTTGTAGATCGTGCTGGGGAGTGGGCCACCGACGACTCAGCCGAAGTAGCCCTCAGAACTAGGCATGGTGTCGGCACTATAGCCAGCTGAGCAGTCGCACCCAGCCTGCGGAAAGCAAGCTGAGGAGCCTTCACACAGAGCACCGCCCCTGATCAATAAAAGAAAAAGAATTAAGGGGAGAGAAATTCAGCACGACTAAACAAGAACAATGCAATAACTCAAACACTCACCGGAAGCAGGCCTGCGGTCGTGTCTTTCCCAGAACGACGGCTATGTGCGAATCCCCGCGGTCTGAGGGAGTACGGCCTCGACCCATTCGCCAATGCCGGACAAAGGGACAGGGGGAACCTGCTTAGCTACAAACACAAGATAAAAGTTAATACCCATTAGAACAAAAAATAAGAAAGAGCGGAAGGCAGGACCCGACGGATAGGAAACTCACGTATATGGTTCCAAGTCTCTGGGAATTCCCTGACATTCCCTATCAAATTCTCGGTCCTGACGTAGAAATGTTTTCGCAAGAATGAGAGTCGACCATGTCGTCCAGCTTGATAGTCAAACCCCGGACCCCACGAGGGACCATTGAATCATGGTACCACGGACCCTTTGAGGGGCGTACAGAGTCAGCACGTGCATCATCGTTATTTCCCTTCGCGCCAATTCCACATACTTGGCAAGCATGGAAAAGAGCTTGTAAAAGGAGGGGACGAGTTGCCCAGGGCACACTTCATAGTAACAGCAAAAATCCGCTAGCACCGCCGGATGGGGAAGCTTGAACGATAATCTAAAAGGGTAAGCATAGAAAATACAATATTCGGGGCGGTCGATATGAACCCTCTCCTTGCTCCTGGCAAGGGAGATGTCGGAAGAACGAGAAATACCCCACTGCTCCCTTAATTGGGCGAGGCCCACCTCACCCATTAGTGAGGCCTCGTTAACCTAGTCCTCCCCCTCATCGGTGGTGAAGTCGGTTGCCGGACCCCTGGGCAGAGAAAGGATAGTGACTACCGACGGGATCCTATCAGTCTCTACCGACTCGGTGGTCCTCGCCATTGCAGAAGACTTATCGACCGCCGGAAGAGTCACCAGAGAAAGTTCTGTATGAGAAATGCTTGCCATTGCTGATTACTGGACAATGAGCGAACGAGGTTCACCGAAGAAGGAGTAAAAATGGAGATTGAGTGAAAGAAGACAAAGAACAACACAAAATTGATGAAGAAAAAGAGTAAGAAGAGTTGCTTCTTCAGAAATCTTACTTAGAAAAATACTGAAAAGTGAAAAACACATAAAATAGCTCAATATTTATATTGCAAAGTTGGCTTTCGCGAATTCCAAAAGCACCATTAACTGCACAACCAACCGCAAAACGGTTCAAATCCACAAATAACGGGTGTCATTATGACAGATATCACAAAATAATTTTTGCAACCATCAATCGACGCTTCGTCTTCGAAGCAGGGTTAGCGACCTGGGTATGATAGAAAGGCGTCCAGTATGCCTCCATGCACCGAGCGCCATTGCAATGCACACCAGACACGCTCATATCCCCAGCGGCCGCCTACGAGAATACACGGCCCTGAGTGAAAACATCAAAAGGTCATCTCCTAAATGCAAACGGCTACGGCCATCTCCTAAGTACAACCGGCTACGGCCCTCCTCCAGATGCGAGTGGCTACAGAGTCTCCCAAATATAAATGGCTATAACCACTCTCCCGAGCATAAGCGGCTACGGCCAATCCCCAAATGTAAAAATGGTTATGTTCATTCTCCAAGTGCGTAGACGGCTACGGCCATCTCCTAAACGTAAGCGACTGCGGACGTCTTCAAGGCACAGAACAATTACGGTTGTTCTCAAATAAATAAAGCTGTCGACGGTAGTCCTTTGAGTATAAGAGGCTACGACGATCTTCTAAGCATGAATGGCTACGGCCCTCCCAGGCGGGGACCGAAGCGACATCCAATCCCCTCTTCCGAATCTTCTTGAGTCACGTTTGGTAAAGTCTGCTCATCGAGTTCGACCGAATCCCGATCTCAATAAGCGGAAGGACTAATTGTTTGGGTCAAAACTCAACTTGTGATAGTTAATGAGACTAATTCACTCTTAAGCATATTCGGATTAATTAATGGTACAAACATTCGTTAATAATAAGTGCTCGAAGATCGCTCAGCCCAATTAACGAGGCTACGGCCTACTTGCTACCGATGGACGTCCCCTCAACACGGTCACGTCTGCCTAATGCCACCTGGCAAGATTCACAGCTATAAAGACTAAGAGAAGGAACCCTAGAAATGGGGCTGCTTTTTCTTCTTCACTTCTACTTCTCGAGAAAAGAGAAAACCATTGTAAGGCTCTGAACCTATCCATGGAGAGGCAGACCAAATCGATACCTTTAATAAAAGATCTTTACCCTTACCTCTTTAACAAATAACAAATGTCTCTTGCATTTTATTTATTACGATCTGCTATAATTGTCCCTCCATTCATTTTAGTTGTTTTATGCTTACAAAGTATATGAGAACTTTGAGCTAAACAGTTCCCATTTAATTCCAATGAAATACTACTTAACTGTTATTTCTTCCCATGTATAGCTATTTCTTCCCGTTTGATGGATGTTTTAGAGGCCGAACCATATTGACAGAGTAAATTTAGGTGAAAATGACACTATATAACCGCTTTCAAAATAATAGTCAGAAATATATATATATATATATATATATATATATATATATATATATATATATATATATATGTGTGTGTGTGTGTGTGTGTGTGTGTGTGTATATATATATGTGTATATATATATATATGTATGTATGTATGTATGTATATGTGTATGTATATGTGTGCGTGTGTGTATTTAGTTCTCCAATTGGCTAGTATAACATCTCCAAAAATTCCAATAATAATACCCATCCAATAAAACCTCTCAAATGAGGTCTAGAGAGCACAACTTTTATCCCTACCCGAAGGAATAGAGAAGTTGTTTCCGAAAGAGCTCAATAAGACGAAAAAGACAAGAAGAGAAGGGAATGAAAAATATATTAGTACTATCAAACAGAAATCAAAAGAAAAAATAACATCATAAAACTAGAAAATAGTCGAAATGCAATAACAAAATCAAGAAAATAAGGCCCGCTGCTATAAAATCGGAAGTATAGTGTGAACACAACATTAACTACTAGCCGTTTAAGACCAACCCTATTAAACTAGCCTCATCCATGACTACATGCTAACCTATAACTCTAAGCCAAACCTCCACACCTCCCAAAATACCAAAAAAAAACGTAAATACAGCAAAACAAAAAACAGCTCAAGATACAAAAGGGAATGCACTGAAATTAGAATCTGTCTATAGGGTATATTTTGCCAATTCCCATTTCATTTCATGGGTTAAAAAAGAAGGAATTTGTGCCCACATTTTTATAGATACATATAAATTGGCCCGATTTCCCATTTCTTTCCAAAAAAAAATACAAAAAGGACATAATTTTTTCAGGAATCGCCAAGAAAATCATGATAATTATTTATCAATCATCTCTGCTGTTCCATCATAAGACAAAAGTCCTCGAAGCATACGAACCCATCCCCATTCTTATCCACGCCTCTTATCATACGCCGGCAATCCTCTAACGGACAGCGTCCATCACCAATAGTTCTAAACACGTTGAACAACTCTTCCGCCGTTATCTTTCCGTCATGATCGGCGTCAAAGAAATCAAAAGCACCTCTCAGCTCGCCGTCACAAGACGGCGGCCCAAACGCTGACCTAATGGCACCAAATTCCTCTAAGCTAATAAATCCATCACCGTCCCTGTCAATTTCATCAAGCAACAGCGTCAGTTCCTCTTCACTCGGCGGCTCGGTTCCGACTCTGCTCAGAATAGCCTCCAGCTCTTCTTTCCGTATCTTCCCGTCACCGTCAATGTCAATCATGTGAAAGGCTTGTACCAGTTCGGCGTAAACTTCGGCCGAAATCTCAGACCATTCGTCAGTAGCGATTTCGTTGGATAAAGCGGGTAACACGCTTGTTGGCGTAGCTAACCCATTGGGTTTATTGAAGCCGCGATGGGACTCATAATCGGATGAAGACGAAGTTGTGCCCGACCCGAACGATGGGTCTTCGGATCGGGAAATGGAGCGGGATTTTTTGGACTTGAAGAGCTTATTGGGGATGTTTTTGAGGAGCTTCATTATGGAGGATACAGAGAGGAAAAGATGTGGAAAGGAGAATTGAGGGGGGTGAGGAGAAGGAGAGAGGAAGGAGAGGGTTAAATGGAGGGAGGACGTAGCAGTTCATAGTAAGCTTCCAGGAAGTTTCCTAGCTGTACCAGAGAAAATAAGGCTATTTATTTGGGATTCGTTAAGATTATTTTTTAATCGGAAAAGAGTCAGAATTGCGCCTAACGTATTGACGCTACTTTAAAAATGTCATCCGCTAACTTATTTTGAAAAAAATATTCCTACCGCTAAATTCTGGCATATTTGTGCCCCTAACGTATTGACTCCAGTTTAAAAATGCCCATACAATTAACCTATTTTGAAAAAAATGCCCCTACCGTTTTAAATAAAAATACAGTTAGTTGTTAGACTTAGGGGCACAAATATGCCACATTTTTAACGGTAGGGGCATTTTCTTCAAAATAGGTTAACGGATAGCATTTTTAACCTGGAGTCAATACGTTAGGGGCAGTTCTGACCCTTTTCCCTTTTTTAATTTTAGGGTCATTATACTATTCAGAAATTACCGTTACTTTAGCATTTTCTTTTTCGCTTTCCTTCGTATATTCCGATTTCGTTTCTTTATTTTATTTTAGGAAAAAATGATCGTAGACGGTCAAAATCAGGCTCGTTTATTACACTGCAGATCGGGATAGAAATACGATGGGTTGATGGTCATCCCGAATTCCATCGAACTAAGATACGGGGTTAGAGTGTCGTTCTCGAAAATATCGAGTTCGTGACCCTGAAATCAACCCTGACCCCGAATGAGCTTAAGGAAACATTGCGAATAACGGAGGGTGAAATTTCTGTAATCGAAATCTCGGCATGTACCAATAAGAAACAGGTTAATTAGCAAATCATGTGATTTTTTTTACCTTTTATAGAATTGTACCTAAATTAAATTAGGACTCTCATACTATATATAAGGCGTCTGATTATTTGTAAAGCACATGGTTACAAGCATCCAAAAGCAATATAATATTATTTTCTTTCTGTAAGCTACTGTTCTGTGGAATCTGATATTATTTGAATTGCATCCAGTTCAAGTGAGACTCATTTTTTCAAGGCTATAACTACTCAAGTCGCACGGTCTGAATTTATTTTATCATTGTTCACTTTAATTACAATTCAATTCATCGATTTATGTCAAATTAATTCACATATCATTAAAACCACTTACAAATTCAATTGTTATTCGATTTTAAGAGTAAACAATGATCAAAAAGAATTCAAGAAGATTTGGTTTTATATTATCTCTATGAACAAAATGATCTCCCCACTTGTAAAATTTTATTGGGTGATTGTTATTGTTGTTGCTGTTAAAAAATGGTCTCGTTTTTTGCCCTTAAACCCCAGTGGGAACTCCATAGCTGAGGGTAATATATATATATATATATATATATATATATATATATATATATATATATATATATATATATATATATATATATATATATATATATATATATATATATATATATATATATATATATATATATATATATATATATATATATATATATATATATATATATAAAAGGTTAGGAATGAAAAATTTGATGCGGCACCTCTCTTTATCAAGGAAATGTATTTATCTATTTTCTCAAAATTTTTCATATTTGATGTCTGAAAAACCTGTACAAAATGAAAAGTATTTTATTTATGTTATTCCTTATTATTAGCATTTGTCACTTAACCTGAAACGCTGCAGATGAAACATTATCAACTACACGGAAAAATTATGGGTGCTAAGAAACGCGAGTCTTCTAATTTTTAATTTCTTATATAAAGTTGCTTAATATCTGCTTTTCCTTGTTCATGTTAGCTGTCAAGAGGAAGAAAGAAGGCCCAATAGGAAAGGCCACTTGACGATACAAAGGATCATTACCGTAATTCTTTCTTTCTCTGTGTTTTCGAGACTTTGAAAACTTCTTATTTGGTTGCCTCAATTTGCGGTGTTAGAGGCTTGATTGATATTTTCAGACCGAGGAAAGTGTTTGATCTAACTTTGGTTTAAGGGAATAAGATTAGAGTGTTTGATTGCTATTTGCTAAATGATCGAGTACAATGTATAGGCATGGTGACGAGTATCTATACACCGGTGTCTAGCATGACCGTGAGTCATAAATGTTTTTAATTCGAAAGATATGGCACAACTGACTTGTTATATTGATAATTTCCATGTAATGTGTTTGATAAGAATGAAATGGGTTAAAAGAGTTTGTGAAGAATGGTTTCTTTGTGGGAACGAGTAGACTATTACTATTGAATTCTCCCTTGCCGGGATGTTTGGGCTATTAGCTATACCCTTTCTAGGCTTAACTATTATATTGTTGATCTTCCCTAATGGGACCTCCTTTGGAGAGATTATTGAGTTATCAAATTATAAGATGGGATCGTGTGGCACGCCGACCACTTATGAATTATAATACGATATCGTGTGGCACGCCGACCACAACTTATATTGATTATTGTTATTGACCGGAGATGCCGGTGACATTGTGCACGGAGAAAAATGGGATCGTGTGGCGTGCCGTCCACTATATACTACACTACGGGATCGTGTGACGCGCCGTCCACTTAGATTATATATTATGGGACCGTGTGGCGCGCCGTCTACTGTAGATATATGTATCATGAAACCCGAATTAGATCTGCTGGTTTTTCTAAAGTTCCATTTTCATCTAGTACTCCCCGATTGCATGTCCCCTACAAGATTTACTTGTATTATTCTGTTATTGTTTCTTTCTCGTACTTGTATATCATATTTGCACAGGTTAATTATGGTAGGTCCTATCTAGACTCGTCACTACTTCGCCGTGGTTAGGCCAGGCACTTACCAGGCCGGTTGTGTTGATGCTACACTTCTGTGCCTTTTGTGCACAGGCCAGGAGACAGATTATGGATCGCCGCAGCAGCTCTAGACCGGGAGCCGACCTTCAGTCCAGAGACTCCTAGGTAGCTTAGCTGACATCCGTAAGCTCGGAGTCTCATCTATTATTTATTTCAGTTTGTTTATTTCCATCGAGGCAGATTATGGCAATGTATTTTCTTTCAGACTGTTGCTTTTAGTACTCCTTTAGTAGTCCGTGAGTGGTGACACCAGATACTGGGTAGAGGCATATTATAAACTTCCGCACTTTACCATTATTTTTGTTAAAAAGTCTTCCACGTATTTTTAATTATTTATTTCAATTATTATGCTATTTTATATTAAAGTCTTGCGAAATGTTTAAAAACGTTGGCTTGCCTAGCTCCGATAGTAGGCGTCATCCCGACCCCGGTGGTGGGAAATTCAGGTTGTGAGAAGTTGGTAATACCTTTCTTGGTTGCCAATGCGGCTCGCCTAGTAGAGATGGCACTCGTTCGAGAAGGTGGTTAGGGGTCAGATAAGAGGCCTCGCCATTCTGGTAGGTTCAGTGGTACCTCATCTGGAGGTAGGGATTCATATGACAGAGGCTACACTCATAGGCCCTTTCAGTCAGCCCTCCAGGCTTCTCATAGTACTCCAGGCGATCGCAGTTCTCAGCCACAATATTCTGACCAGCAGCTCTTCAGCTCGTCATCAGCTCCTATCAGCGCACCACCACTTTGATATTCTCAACAGCCGAGGGCTTGTTTCACATGCGGCGACCTGGGCACATTGCCAAGTATTACCCTCGAACTTCCAGCAGTTCACAGCAGCAGGGACCTCGTCCTATGATTCAGGTAGCAGGTGATCCACAGGCCGCCCAGCCATCTAGAGGCGCGGTAGAGGCCATAGAGATGGAGGTAGGGAGCATAGAGGTGGAGCTCAGACCGCTAGAGGCAGGGGTCAGCCCGCAGCTAATCGCCCCAGAGACACAATTTTGGAAGGTGGGGGTTAGCCCCAATGTTATGCTTTACCGGCCAGGCCAGAGGCCGATTCATTAGATATTGTGATTACAGGTACTATTCTGGTATGTGATAGGGGTGCTTCTGTGTTGTTTGACCCGGAATCTACGTATTCTTATGTGTCGTCCTATTTTGCACCCTATTTGATCATGCCTAGTGAGGTTTTGGGTATCCTTGTATATGTGTCCATATCGGTTGGTGATTCTATAGTGGTCGACTGAGTGCATCGTTCATGTGTGGTGGTATTTGATGGTCTTGAGACCCGTGGACTTTCATGCCAAGACCGTGACCTTGGCTTTGCGTGATTCTACCCGACTTGAGTGGAGAGGGATCCCAGGTCATGCCTCCCGTAGTGTTATTTCGTATATCAAGGCTCGACATATGGTCGGGAAGGGGTGTCTAGCATATCTGGCGTATGATCACGACTTCAGCACAGAGGTTTCATCTATTGACTTTGTTCCTGTTGTTCGGGAGTTCCCCGAGGTTCTCCTTCAGACTTGTTGGGTATGCTGCCCAACATGGATATTGATTTCTATATTGATCTGGCTCCGGGCACTCAGCCGATTTCCATTCCTCTATATCGCATGGGCCCGCCAGAGTTGAAAGAGTTGATGGAGCAGCTTCAGGACTTGCTTGATAAGGGTTTCATTAGACCTAGTATATCACCTTGGGGTGCACTAGTGTTGTTTTTGAAGAAAAAGGATGGGTCGATGAGGATATGCATTTATTACCAGCAGTTGAACAAGGTGATGATAAAGAACAAGTATCCAGTGCCGAGGATTGACGATTTATTCGACCAGCTTCAGGGTGCTAGGGTGTTCTCGAAGATAGATTTGAGGTCTGGTTATCATCAGCTGAGGATTAGGGCGTCTGATGTCCCTAAGATATCATTTCGCACTCGGTATAGGCATTAAGAGTTTTTGGTCATGTTGTTTGGGTTGACCAATGCCCCGACAACATTCATGGAGTTGATGCACCGAGTTTTCAAGCCCTATTTGGATTTGTTTGTGATTGTATTAATTGACGACATTTTGATATACTCCCGCAGTCAGGAGGAGCATGAGCAACACCTCAGAGTGGTTCTTCAGACTCTGAGGGATAGTCACTTGTACGCTAAGTTCTCGATGTGCAAGTTTTGGTTGAGTTCAATCGCATTCCTGGGTCATGTCGTATCAGCAGAAGGTATTCAGGTGGACCCGAAGAAGATAGAGGCAGTCAAGAGCTGGCCTCGACCAGCTTCATCTACAGAGATCCGGAGCTTCATGGGGTCAGCTGGTTACTACAGATGTTTCATGGAGGGGTTTTCATCCATCGCATCCCTGATGACTAGATTGACCCAAAAGGGTGCCCAGTTAAGGTGGTCAGTTGAGTGCGAGGCGAGCTTCCAGAAGCTCAAGAAAGCTCTGAGTACGGCACTGGCATTGGTTTTTCCTACGGGATCTAGGCCTTATACTGTTTATTGTGATGCCTCCCATGTTGGGCTTGGCGTAGTGTTGATGCAGAATGGCAAGGTCATAGCATATGCTTCGAGACAATTGAAGATCTACGAGAAGAATTATCCAGTTCATGACCTAGAGTTGGCAGCCATTTTTCATGCCTTGAAGATCTGGAGGCATTATTTATATGGTGTGATGTGTGAGGGGTACACGGATAACAAGAGCCTTCAGTACTTGTTCAAGCAGAAAGAGTTGAATTTGAGACAACAGAGGTGGTTGGAGTTGTTGAAAGACTGTGACGATTCTATCTTATACCACCCGGGGAAGGCGAATGGGGTGGCCGATGCATTGAGTAGGATGTCCGCCAACATGGGTAGTCTTGCCTATATCCCGGTCAGCCAGAGACCGCTCGTTTTGGATGTTTAGGCCTTAGCAAATTGATTTGTGAGGTTGGATATTTCTGAGTCTAGCAGGGTGTTATCCTGCACGGTTGCTCGTTCGTCGTTGATGGAGCATATTCAGGAGCGGCAGTTTGATGATCCCCATTTGTGTGTCCTGAGAGAAACTGTGCAGCGGGGAGGTGCCAGGAAAATGACCTTGGGAGATGATGGCGTATTGAGGTTGCAGGGGCGAGTTTTTGTGCCCAATGTTGATTGTATTCGAGAGTCGATCTTAGCGGAGGCCCACAGTTCTCGGTATTCTATTCACCTGGGAACCGCGAAGATGTATCAGGATTTGAGACAACATTATTGGTGGCGCAGAATAAAGAAAGATATTTTTGCATATGTGGCTCCTTGTCTGAATTGCCAGTAGGTTATGTACGAGTATCAGAGGCCCGGTGGGTTATTTTAGAGGATTGAGCTTCCCGAGTGGAAGTGAGAGAGAATCACCATGGATTTCGTTACTGGCCTTCTGATGACTGGGAAGAATTTCGATGCTATATGGGTTATTGTTGAAAGACTCACTAAGTCAGTGCATTTTATTCCAGTTGTCGCCACCTTTTCGTCTGAGAGATATGTTGAGATCTATATCAGAGAGATCGTTTGCCTTCATGGGATACCCACATCTATTATTTCGGGCCGGGGTCCGCAGTTTACCTTGCATTTCTGGAGAGCGGTATAGCATGAGTTGGGCACCCAAGTTCAGTTGAATACAACATTTCACCACCAGACGGAAGGTCAGTCCAAGATGAATATTTAGATTTTTTAGGATATGCTCCGAGCCTGCTTTATTGATTTTGGAGGCTCGTGGGACCAGTTCTTGCTTTTAGCAGAGTTTGTCTACAACAACTACCAGTCCAGCATTCAGATGGCTCCGTATGAGGCGTTGTATGGTAGGTGGTGTCGATCCCCAGTCGGATGGTGTGAGCCGGGAGAGGCTCAGTTATTGGGTACAGATCTATTACAGGAGGCCTTGGATAAGGTCAAGATCATTCAGGACAGACTTCGGTCAGCTCAGTCTAGGCAGAAGAGTTATGCTGATCGCAAGGTTAGGGATGTTGCTTTCATGGTTGGTGAGCGAGTATTGCTCTATGTATCGCCTATGAAAGGCGTGATGAGATTTAGGAAGAAGGGAAAACTTAGCCCTAGGTTTATTGGCCCATTTGGTATTCTCGATTGTGTGGGGAAGGTGGCTTATAGACTTGCCTTGCCGCCTAGCTTGTCAGCTGTGCATCCGGTTTTTCATGGATCCATGCTTCGGAGGTATCACGGCGATCCCGCCCACGTGTTAGATTTCAGTACTGTCCAATTGGACAAGGATCTGTCATATGAGGAGGAGCCGGTGGCTATTTTAGACCGGCAGGTTCGACAATTGAGGTTTAGGAGTTTTCCTTCAGTGCGTGTTCAGTGGAGAGGTCAGCCTCCTGAGGCATCAACCTGGGAGTCTGAGTCTGACATGCGGAGCCGTTATACTCATCTATTCCCCGGCTCAGGTACTTCTTTCATTTGTCCGTTCGAGGATGAACGATTGTTTTAGAGGTGGAGGATGTGACAACCCAAAGGGTCATCACCGTAATTCTCCGTGCTTCTGAGGCCTTGAAAACCTCTTATTTGGTCGCCTCGACTTGCATGCGCAGTCCGGGCGCGAAGCCGGAAAGTTTTTATATGGAAATATATGAACTTTGTGTTAAAAACTATAAATTCTGACAATAATATTGATATAGTTGACTTTGGTCAATATTTTGAGTAAACGGACCCGAACCCGTGATGTGATGGTCCTGGAGGGTTTAAAAGAAAATATGGGACCCAAGCTCAATCCCGAAATCGAAATCTGATGTCCTAGGCCCGAGTACGGAATTTTTGAAAGAAATTATTTATCTGAAAATGATATGAGAAATTTAAAAGAAAATTAGTTAGAAAGCAATTGTATCGTGCTCGTATTTTGGTTCCGATGTTCGGTACAGGTCTTAAATGAGCGTTAAGCGCTTTCTGTGAAATTTTTCAAAATTGGACGTCGTTTGACGTGTTTCGGACTAAAAATTGAAAATTTCGAAGTTATGAACTTTGAAATGAACTTATGAGTTTGGGGGTTGATCCTTTGATTTTGATGTTAATTTAGCGATTTGATCGCTCGAGCAGGTCCGTAAGATGTTGTGGGGTTAGCTTGTGTGTTTGGTTGGGAGCCCCGAGGGCTCGGGAGTGTTTTCGGGGGTGTTCGATGCATTATATATTCCCCCTTACGCGTTTGTGTAATACAATCCCAAGACCCCCACCAGGTTCACCTTCGCGATCGCATCACCATCACTGCGATCGCGATGCTCTCCCGCCCAGTGTCCTTCGCGAACGCATATCCCATGCCGCAATCGCACAACATATTTTCCTTCAGCGAATTATTTTTAAAACCGAACCTAAGTTTCGGGATTCTTCCCATTTTACATACATGAGCTCTACCCTAAAACACTTCATTGACAAAATTCAAGCTTCCTTTTCTCCATAACTCTTTGGGCAAGTGATCTTAACTTCGTCCTTTCACTATTTCTTCATCTAATTATTAATTTCCTAGCCTAGAAACATGAAATCAAAGTAGAAATTAGGACTTTTGGGTAGAGTTAGGATCTTGGGAGTTTTGGGTGATTCAACCTTCATTTGGGCCGAATCTTAAAATAAATTATATATTTGAACTCGTGGGGTTATGGTGATTGGTTTTTGTCTGAGCCTCGAGTTTGGACCATGTGGGCCCGATGTCGGATTTTGGTGTTTTTGGAAGAAAGATAGGAAATTCATTTCTAAGCTATGGAGTGGTGTCTTTGAACTATTTTTGATAATATTGAACTAATTATGGCTAGATATCATTTTTTCAGAGTCAGATTCTAAAGGAAAAGCGGTGTTAGTGGCTTGATTGCTATTTTCGGACAGCGGTAAGTGTTTGATCGAACTTTGGCTTGAGGGAATAGGATGAGAGTGTTTGATTGCTATTTTATAAATGATCGAGTACGGCGTATAGGCATGGTGACGAGTTTCTATACACTGGTGTCTAGCATGACCATGAGTCGTAAATGTTTTAAATTCGAAAGTTATGGCACAATTGTATTGTTAGATTGATAATTTTCATGTAAAGTGTTGGATAAGAATGAAATGGGTTAAAAGAGTTTGTGAAGAAATGATTCCCTTGCCGGGATGAGTAGACTGTTACTATTGAATTCTCCCTTGCCGGGATGTTTGGGCTATTAGTTGTACCCTTGCTGGGTTTAACTGTTATATTGTTGATCTTCCCTAATGGGACCTCCTTTGGAGAGATTATTGGGTAATCAAATTATAATATGGGATCGTGTGGCACGCCGACCACTTATAAATTATAATATGGGATCGTGTCGCACGCCGACCACAACTTATATTGATTATTGTTATTAGCCTGAGATGCCGGTGACATTGTGCACGAAGAAAAATGGGATCGTGTGGCGCGCCGTCCACTATATACTGCACTACAGGATCGTGTGGCGCGCCATCCATTTAGATTATATATTATGGGATCGTGTGGCGCGCCTTCCACTGTGTTTCTAATGTTCCATTTTCATCTAGCACTCCCCGATAACATGTCCCCTCCCAGCTTTACTTGTATTATTCTTTTATTGTTTCTTTCCCGTACTTGTATATCATATTTGCACAGGTTAATTATGGTAGTTCTTTTCTAGCCTCGTCACAATTTCGCCGGGGTTAGGCCAAGCACTTACCAGCACATGGGGTCGGTTGTGCTGATGCTATACTTCTGTGCCTTTTGTGCACAGGTCAGGAGACAGCTTACGGACCGCCGGAGCAGCTGTAGACCGGGAGCCAACCTTCAGTCCAGAGACTCCTAGGTAGCTTAGCTGACGTCCGGTCTCATCTATTATTTATTTCAGTTAGATTATTTGTATCGAGACATAATCTTGTGTATTTTCTTTCAGACTGATGTTTTTAGTACTCATTTAGTAGTCCGTGAGTGGTGACACCAGATACTGGGTAGAGACATGTTATAAACTTCCGAACTTTACTATTATTTTTGTTACAAGTCTTCCGCGTATTTTTAATTATTTATTTCAGTTATTATGCTGTTTTAGATAAAAGCCTTGCGAAATGTTTAAAAAGTTGACTTGCCTAGCTCCGATAGTAGGCGCCATCACAACCTCGGTGATGGAAAATTCGGGCCGTGACATACCTGGTATACTAATCATGAATTAATTGTCTTTAATGTTTGTTGTTGTAAGTGATTCAAATTTACATTATAATCTACTGCCTAAAAGTGAATACTATAAAAGAAATCGCTATTCTAATTACCTGAAGTTTTGTACACTTAATCTCTTGGTATATGTATGCTAGGAATATATGTCGTTTTTCAAATAGATAATTTAATTTGCCAACGTACCTTTTTTCTTTGGGTGCTGCAGTGGGTAGAATTATGGCTGCTACTTATGAAAGAGGTCAGTGTCGAAAATGTGAAGGAAGTGATATGTTTTCGAATCCCTTGATGCTGCCGATTAATACTCGAAACGAAAATCAATGAAAAATGTTGATGGACAAGTATCTCCTGATGAATTCAGTCCAACAATTTTAGTTTTGCAGTCTTTAATATTTGTATTATTATATGCAGAATTTGTTGCTTAAATAGTTTGATTTGCCAGCCAAGTAATTATTGGTGAGTCTGCAATATTTTTTTTATTGTTGACAAAAATTACAACAAAATACAGTATACTTTGGATTTGTTTTTCACCGTTTTTTGTATGTATCTTATATATGTATATGTCTTGCCATATATGTTTGTTTCTTTCTGTTGATATTCTCCGTGTGTTTGGAAAAGTTTTTAGATTAACAGGAACTTTTTAATGTCAATGTTTGAAATAATTATTTATTTCTAAAATTATATCTCATGAAGTTCGGACAAAGGATGACTTGGCACGTCTCTTCAACTAGAATTGTCATTTTGCTTTTTTCTCATATTCTTTTTTTAAAAATTTTTCTTGTCCAAAAATCTATATTCCTTTCAAAGGAGGATAATTTTCTATTAATATACTTAATATTTATTCTATTATAATTGCTAATGTACGTTACTCTTTTGAGAAATTGACCAATATATAACTCTCTTTGTAACCTATTCGGGTCCATAACCATGAGTTCCAATACACGAGATCTTGTAGCACTCACCAATGAGGTCCTATCGATTAGTATTACACAGAAGAAATCTATTATTGACACTAAATTTGCTCTTCATAGATAAACTTGGGATTTGCGATCTCAAATAAAATCGGTCCATGATCATCGTATCCTTTTCTATCTGATAGGAAGGGCATCATTATTATAACTTATAAAAATATGGTCATCATTTTAGTGAAAACAATATATGGCACGAAGGATCCTTTCACTATTTTCATTCAAGTTTTAATAATATTTATTAATTATCCAATTTATTACATCTCATTATGTTCGAAGAGTTACAAAAAACCCTCCATATCCCTCCATATCTATTTGTTTTCTCAATTAAATAACATGCTTTTTAGCTCCCTTATGACTAAATTGTTTTAGCTTTCACCTTCTCTATTAATAATCTCACACTTCCATTATTTTATGTAACCCTTACGAATCTTGACCATAGGCCATATAATATGAACAACATCAAGACTCTCACTCTCAACTCTTAACTAACATGCAAGGACGATTATTTTTTCCCTTTTCAATTTTTTGCCTTTTCACTTCTTTTACTGTCAAATATCTTTCTTAATTTCTTCTCTCTTGGTACATCATATGTTATCAGCAAAGGATGCTAATTATAATTCTGTAGCATTTTGTTGCTTTTTTTTTTTACTTTTTGTTTTTTTGGTTGAAGAATGAGTTTATTGTATCCGACAGAAGTAGTTATTTCTCAGCGTGCTTATTTTTATATTAGCTTGTATGTTGGCTTTGAGACATGCGGCCAACTGCTCAAACGTACATGCATTCGGCTAATAACATGAAAATGATCGTTCCGTTTTTGTAGCTAGACATTTTCTTACTAGATTTTTAATCTATTTCTCTTCAAAAGTGTCAAATTATGAAAAACTTGCACTTATCTGCAGAACCCTATACTATATTATCACAAGAATTGAGTAAATAAATTTGACACTCCTCTAAGACCAAATAAATATTTTTTCATTTAACTTTTTGCTTTTTTATCACGATCAATTTCCATAAAAGGTCATGAAGGCGCCCGACACCTTTGCCAGGCAAGCCAATGAAGAAACATCTCTAAATTTCTTATATTGATTTTATCAGAATATAAGTGAAATAAATAGCCTAATTTGAATTCAAAACCAAAAGATATAGATAAATGTAAATAACATAATAATACAACAAAGTGCTAGAACCTGGTGTCACAAGTTACGGGCAGCTAGTAGAATATACACAAAAGAATCGTAATGTCTGAATTAGGATAGACAGAAAATAAAAGTACAAAGGAAAGACTTCTTCGGTTGCGGGTCGGCGAGGAGGAAAAGCAGCTCACCGTAGAAATCCCAAGTCAGCTCATATGTGCACACCACAATGATAACCAGATCCACCTGCTTCAGATCATGTACATTTAATAACAGAAGTATAGCATTAGTACATAAACAACATGTACCCAGTAAGTATCCCGTCTAATCTCGAAAAAGTAGAGGAGAGAGGTCGACTCGTACTTACTAAGGTCAAGTAAAATGAGGAGAATTGTAATAAGTAGAGATAACTCAAATCATAAGGATTAGTAAGTATAAAATAATAATTCTTCCTTTAACCTTTCATCATGAGTGTCCATTTGTATATTTGAACAAATAAGAAGTCTAACCCACAAATAGAATGCCAAATAAGTCATGCGCAGATAATCACCGAGGAACATACGGCCAGTCCAACATAAAAGTAAATTGTACACCGCCAAGGGTAGAATGGCTCGAACCATATATTCATCTATTACCCCACTCGCGAATCACCCGTGCGACGCGGTCAAACATAAATAAAATCATCGCAAGCAGACAATAATATATATTTGAGAAGCAACAAGTCGCAATAAATATCTCAATTCTCTTTTTAAGGATGAAATAAAATAAGGCTACCTCACTAGTAGCATCTACCTTACTCAAAATAATTCACACAATTCCGAGTTTAATATCAAGTTGCAAGAATATCACGTAAAACATGCTTTTGGGCCCTAGACTATCCGAACTTAGCATATTAGTTGTTACGCACGGACTCTCGTCACCTAGTGCGTACGTAAGCCCCGCATATGATGGAAATTTATTCAGTTTAACTATGGGGATAATTCCCTCTTACAAGGTTAGAAAGGAGACTCACATCGCTCCAAAACGCGCTTCCAAATACCAAAAATAAGTCCAAACCCTCAATTCGGAGCCGAACGATCCCAAACTAGTTAAATGGAGTAAGAACTAATTAATATAAGCTATTAAGATCGAATTCTAGCTATTAGAACCATTTCCTAACCATTTTCATGGGATTCCTAAATTCCAAACTCAGGCCCACGTGCCCGAATTTCGAAATTTTTCGAAGAAAGTTGTTCTGCACTACCCAAGGACAGTAATATATGATTTCTAGTTCATTTCATAAAAAATGTCGTGGTTAAATCTTAGTTTTATTAAAACCCTAGGTCTACCTCTAACCCTTTGATTTCACCTAGTTTTTTTTGTATTTAATCTACCTAATATGCTCGTGTTTAAACTAATGATGAATAAAAATAACTTACCTCACAATGCTATGTTGATATCCCCTCTTTGAAAGCTCTTAAATCACCCAAGTGTAGAGTTGAAATGAAATAAATGCCCTAAGTCCCATTTTTAAAAGCTCTGACAAATCCTCTGATGTCGCATCTGCGACCCCAGGCTCGCAAATGCGAGGTCGCAATTGCGACAGCAGGTTCGCAAATGCGAACTGAGCCCTAGCCTGCCTTAATCGCAAATGCGATGCATGGATCGCAAATGCGGACCCTGCTGGGTTAGCAAATGCGAATACTGTCCAGCCTGGCCAATTTCGCAAATGTGACGAATTTCTCGCAATTGCCAGTTAGCAATTGCGATGGCCATCTCGCAATTGCGAAACCTGCACCACCAGCAAAAATACCATTAAAACTGCTGTGTTTTCTTACCTCTAACCATAGCCGAATCTCACCCGAGTCCTCAAGGCTCCACTATGAAAACTCACGCAAGTCCTACAACAATGTGCAAACTTTCTCAAGTAATCAAGTCGCTAATTAACACCTAAAATCATGGATTTAACACCAAAATGCATGAAATCGTCAAGAACATCTAAATTTCTATCTTTTCAACCGAACGTCCGAATCACGTCAAATCAGTCCCGTTTCTCACCAAATTTCACATACAAGACTAAAATATTAGACCAAACCTGTACTTGGCTCCGGAACTAACATACGGTCCTGATATCAATGTGATCAAACATTTTTCCTCTTTATTAAACTCTTAGGATTTCAATTTACTAATTTTCAATAAAAATTCATTACTCGGGCTAGGGACCTCGGAATTTGATTTCGAGCATAGGTCCCATATTTTTTTATGGACCTTTAGGGACCGTCAAATAACGAGTCCGGATCCATTTTCTCAAAAAATTTTGTAAGGACCCGACCGATCGTTTTGAGCTCTAGCGCGTCGTTCAGCGGTCTGAGGCCATGAGCAGCTTTATTTTAGGTATATTGACTTGTATGTATAGTCGCTATTAAAATTAGTGGATCAAGAAGAATACGTGACTTAGCTAAAATGATTTAGGAGATTCTTGGTCACCTGACGGATTGATGAGTAATTTTCAAAAGTTCCTTAATAGTAGGGATAAATTTGGCTGGATAATATAATAATAGGGATAAAATTTGACCAAATAATATTAGCGGAGGTAAGATGTAATAATATTTAAAACGTAGAGGGACAAATTTGGACATTTTGCCAAGATTTATTAACCAAAATATGAATGGATCAAAAGTCCAAATATAAATAAAATTGACAATTTCAATGACTGCGCGGGAGACATGTGGGCTTCTTCTTACTAAATGCTAAACACATTTTAAAATAAAGTAAAAACAAAATTGATTAAAAATATAGAATATATCAAAAACTTAACAAATTATGTCTTAGAAGTTAGATCTACAAAGATGCAACGTCAATCTTATAGAAGCATGATTTTTCCAAAATTCCACTCCTAAGTTATATCAGGGAAAATTCTATACAATTCGTAGTTCCAACTTGCGAGAGAAATTGACTCCACCAATCACCATTATGTGCTTCTTGTATGGGCCAAGCTGAATGATCCATGAAATTTATCCCTCTATTTTAAAGATTTCAAGTTCAAACTTGTTTAGCTCAAAGTTATCACGTATTTTTACAAGCATAAAACAATCAAAATAATTTGAGGTTCAATCATAGCAGATCGTAATAAATTAAGGGACCAAATGAAAGAAAAAAGAAGCAAGTACTATTCATTAAGGAGAATGTGAATAGAATGTTTATTGTTAGAAGTGATTCGGTCTGCCCCTCCAGGGAGGAGTTCATAGCCTTACAATGATATTCTCTCTTTTCTTGAGAGTAGTGATGAAGAAGAAGTAGCCTCCCTTTCTAGGGTTCCTCCTCTTAGTATTTATAGTTGTAAGATATATGAGCTGGTAATGAGGGCCATGACTATGCCGAGGTTTCGTCCTTACGATGGTAGATAGGCCGTAACCTTAATGATCGAGCCGGCTGATAATCAGGTATCATGATTAATAAGTGGTCATACCATTTATTAACTACGAATTAGCTTAAGATATAATTAATATCATTATCTCGGGGTCATATTCTGACCCATACAGTTAGTCCCTCCGCTTATTGAGGTCGTGCCTTGACCGAGCTCGATAAGCGGACTTCTCCGAATGCAGGTTCGGCCGAGGTCAAAATGGTCGTGTCCGTTTTCATGTGGGAGGCTATGCCATTGAAATTGATGGCCTTAGTCATTTTGTGTTGATGGCCATGGTTTCTTATGCATTGAGGACGACTGTAATAATTCGTATATTGGAGATGGCCATAGCCTCAATATCATGGACGGCCTTAGCCGTTTACTTACTAGATATGGCCATAGCCCTAATATTGTGGAGGGCCTTAGCCGTTTACTTACTGGAGATGGCCATAGCCTTAATATTGTGGACGGCCTTAGCCGTTTACTTACTGGAGATGACCATAGCCTTTAATACATAGGTCGAATGATGTTCCGGACTAGGTCATGGTCCTTTTTTTAGGGAGTCCTTTAGCCTTATGGGGTAGTAATATTACCTTGGCGTCATTGCACCATTGTTCGCGAGAGATCGAATCCTTCCCCTTGGCGAGGGCGATTAGCCTTTCAAGTTATTTCGGTCGGGGTCGAGCTTTGTAGCGTTTGAATTTTTGTTTGTTTTGAGGGTTTAGTCGTCGTCCTTGGTAAACGAATCGTATGTTGCATGGCTGAAGGGAGCATGGGCACGTTGGTATGTGATTGGTGACATCCAAAGTTTTGGAGGTGTAGAGAACGTTCCCTCACTATTCATAGGTCATTCCAACAGTTTTAGAAGGTAAACGTCGATTGTGACTGAAAAGCCGCTTCATGGAGTCTGTCATAATGATGCACGTTTCTGCGGAACCGAACCATTTTGTTGTTGGTCATGTAGTTAATGATGGCTTTTGGAATTCGTGAAAGCTACCTTTGTTGCCTAAAAATAGGGGGTTGAGGTATTTATTTCTCACTTTTTTGTCATTTGTCTGAGTAAGATCTCAGAAAAAGCTCTCTCTTTTTCTAGTTCATTTTCTTGGTTGTTCTTCGTTCGTTACAATCCCCATTTTTTCCGTCGAACTCTGCTCTTTTTTCGTTTTCTGATCAGCAATGACAAGTAGTTCTTCCAAAATCATTCCTACAACAAATATTCCGGTTAACCCTCCGATGGATGAAGGGCCATCGCCGGTAGTAAGAGGGGATGAACCAGTGGACATAGAAGGTATTCCATCGGTTGACGAGATTCTAACTCTACCCGGGGGGCTGGTGACTGGCTTCACCACCAATTGTGGAGAAGATCCGGTAGATGAAGCCCCTCTAATGAAGGAAGTTGGGATGGCCCAACTTTAGGAACAGTGGGGTATTAACAACTATGCCGACATAGTTCTTACTAGAAGCGAGGAGAGGGTCCATACCGACCGTAGGGGATTTTGCGTTTTCTACGCCTATCCCTTCAAGTTGGGATTTAGGCTCCCACTCCCAATTTTAGTAGTAGATTTTTGTTGCTACCATGGCGTATGTCCTGGCCATCTTACTCTTTCTCTCTATAAGCTGTTTGCTATGTTCATCAAGTATGCGGAGCTAGCCGGCGGGGAGGTCACACTGCAACACGTACTTAGCCTGCACGCCCCCTATAAGACCTGTGGCACGATGATTCAGGCGAGCCCTCGTGGGTTGCGGGTCCTGGCTGCCGAACTGGATGACGTGGTCAAACCTCGCCCTTTCGAGCACTTCTTCTACATTAGAATCAATTACTTGGTGGTGTTCTTGCCTGGGTTCCCAGAGTCTTGGAACCACACACGTAAGTTTTCTTTAATCATTGAGTTCTCTTTTTCAGTTTTCTCTATGTCTCGTACCCATATGTGTTAACTTGTGTTGATTTTGTAGCCGACAGGCCGCCGTTGGCTCCGCTTCCTGGGATAGATGAATGGGTCGAGGCTGTGCTTTCGCATACAGCGGGAATACGCACGTGGGCGTCTTTCTAGGAAAGGCATGGACGTAGGCCTGCAACTGGTGAGGATTCGTCTTATCCTTCTGTTTCGTTTAGTTTCCAACTTCATTTACTGATCTTGTGTTTTTTTTTGTTATCAGGGAGGGCACGCCGTGTCAGGGCTCCACAGCTAGCTTTCCGTCGGCTGTGAGCAACTGCTCGTTTTGCAGCACCGATATCATGCGTGGTGCCGAAGGCTTCGTCGGTTGAATCTTCAGTATCACCTTCCCCAACACGGACCATACTTCAGACCGAAGGGCCATCGAGGGTGGTGCGGCCTAGGGCGGAGTCGCCCTCACATGATGAGGAGGAAGAGGAAAGGCTGCTGGTCAGGCGGACAATTGCCTTCACACCGACCCCTACAGTGATGATCAAATTGGATTCTCCCCTATCGGATGCGGAGGGGCATGAGGCTGCGCCAACTGCCCTTGAGGGAGGATAAATAGTGGGGGTTGCCCCGGTTGGCTCAGGCCATGATGATACTGTCGCTTCGGCTACTCAATTGATTGTTCTCGTTGCTGAGGTAGGAGGTAGTTCCTCAACGGCTTTTTAATTTGAGAATCGAGCGCTCCTTCGGCGGCTGCAACAGAAGGTGGAAGGGGTGCCGCAGGAGGTGAAGATGGGTCTGAGTCTGACTTGGAGCCAGAGGACGTCCGTTCTTTCCATGAAGGCGTCACCCCTTTGATGGTGCGCGCGGAGGGGCATTTTCGCTACGTCGAGATTTCTACGGAGCAGAACTTGCTGCTTCAATGAGATGGCTTGGTGCCACTATTCGAGGTGTTATTCTTGGAGGCGGAAAGCAGGTCATTAAGGGACATCACGGATGTCGGATGGCCGCGATGGGCCTGGGGGTACGTATGATGACCTTCCTCTACTTTCCTTTAGCCCTAGTTTGTTTTTACTTCAATCATTACCTTTGCATTTCAGTCTTATCTATTGGAGGTGGAGGGTCTCTGTCGAGCCAACTTTCAAAGAGGAATCATCTTGCAGACGTTGGAGAAGTAACATCGCTACCGGGATCAGTGCCGCGAGATGCGCAAGCACCTGAGGAACGATCCTCATAGCCGGGACTTGGTCGAGGATCTAGCAAGGCGAGAGATTTACATGCAGTAGGCGCTTGACAGGGTATGTGCCCTTGAGGAGCAGCTTCGTCAAAAGGACGAGGAGATCGAGGCCGAAAGGAGCGCTACAACTGAGAGGGAGCGCCAAAATCAGGCCATGGAGGCAGAGTCCTCTACGTCCTTGAAGGGGAAGGTTACTGCTTTGGAGAATAAGGTCGCCGCTTTGGGGCTACAATCAAGGGGCGCGTCGTTGAGGGCTGCGGTGCTGGAGGCAGCGATCCGTGTTGATGAGAGGGGGATTGAGTTGGATAGAGCTACTGCGTCTTTCAGAGAGGCGGGGCTAGAGGACTGCATCGGTGTTTATGAGCAGGACGTCCAAGCCACGACGGATTGGATCACGGACATGGAGGGAGAGAATCAACGCCTAAGGGACAAGGCCGGCTCTTCCAACCATGCTCGTGAGCTGTGGATGTTTGTCGAGGCCCAACGAGATGTTTATAAGAACCCATGAGAGGCCGTCATCGTGCCCAAATATGCTTTTGAGGCAGCCTGTCAGAGGGTTCGTGAAGCTCGTATTGACTGTAGCTAGGGGCTAATGATGGTGCTGATGGTGGCCTGGGTGACGCCGAGTGAACATCTTTGATGTACTTTTTATTTTGTTCGCCGTTTGGCGGTTGGATATTTTTTAGGTTTTTTTTTATTTTTCCCTTTCTTCTTACTAGTCGGCCTAGGCCGAGTGTAAGCGAGCGTTGCCCGCACATGACTTTGTAAATATATATATAAGCTTACTTTTTTCATTGCCGGTCTTGTGCTTGTTTTGTGGTTTCCCTTCTTTAGATCTTTCTATTGCATCTGTTCGAGGGGTGATTTGCCTTAAAGAGTATGACTCTGGTAGGCGTATTGACTTTTAGTTGCCAACGGTCTTGCTAATTTGACTCGTTGTGGATGAGTTGTAGCCGTTATTTGGGATAGCGGTACTTAACCTTAGTCCCAGTTCGGGCGATATCAATCTACCGGTTGTGATGGTAGAAAATGTGGCTTTGTAGTTTTATCAGGTCCGAACTCTGTGATGTCCCCATTCATAGTTTAAGTTGCGGGTACTTACTTGAATGGCGAAGGTGCTGGACCTGCGCTCCTATTTGTCGTGGGCTTGGCTTTGTCGAGTTTGGTAAGAAAGGCGTTTGGCCTGAGTCGTTAGGTTCGACAACGGAGGCGTCTAGCTTGGCTCGAGCTCGTTTGATTTGTTGGTGTAGAAGCGTGGCTTAAGCCTTGGTTCAACTTGTAGTTATACTTGTTATTTTTTGTGGCGATGGCGCATAGCCTGAGTCCTAGTGCAACCGTACTTGAACTTCTATTTTTGATGGCGAAGGCGCATAGCTTGAGTCCCAAATCATCCGCAGTTGAACTTTTATTTTTATGGCGAAGGAGCATAGCCTGAGTCCTACTTCAACCGTAGTTGAACCTTGATAAATTTGATGGCGAAGGCGCATGGCCTGAGTACCAGTTCAACCGTAGTTAACCTTTTATTTTTGATGGGGAGGCAGCATAGCCTGAGTCCTAGTTCAACGGTAGTTGAATTTTATTTTTCATGGCGAAGGCGCATAGCCCGAGTCCCAGTTCGACCGTAGTTGAACTTGTTGTTTTCAGTGGTGAGGGCGCATAGCCTGAGTCCCAGTTCAACCGTAGTTGAACTTATATTTTTTATGGCGAAGGCGTAGCCTAAGTCCCAGTTCACTCGTAATTGAACCTTCATAAATTTGATGGCGAAGGTGTAAGATATATGGACTTATATCTACATACATATGAACAATATATGGATAAATTATATGTTATGTGCTATCTTTTGGTTGGCCTAATTTTGTGGTCTTATGGACATTGTGTTAAGGGGGCCAATGTGTTGTCATATAAAGTGTAGGACTAATGTGTAGATACCCAAAAGGGTAACCTTAGTTAATGATGGGCTAACTAAGGTTACATATATGTAACCATGGTTACAAGCTTGTGACTCTTGAGTTATGTAACTCTTGTGACTCTTGAGTTATGTAACTCTTTTGTTATAAAGTGGGGGTTATGGTTCCCACATTATTGCAAGACAAGACTCTTCTTCCTCCCATTGAATCAAGAGCAAAAACACCATTGTTGTCTTGCAAATAATTGTGGAAAACCATATACCAACCTTTGGTAATTGTCATATTATTATTGTGAAATTATACACATATTGTTTAAGCCTTGTGAGGGATTATTGTGGTGATACAAACTTCAAGAAATCTTGAAGAAAAGGATCAAGGAGTTCACAAGGACATTTGGACAATCATCAAAGGAGGTTCAACAAATTCCACACATGGATTCAGGTTAGCTTCCGCTCATGTAGTTTAATTCCGAATTGTTCAATATGAAGGTTGTTATATTTAGTTGGAATCATAATCCTAACAATTGGTATCAGAGCCAACTTCATATTTGGATAATTTGGATGTTCATAAGATTCATGTTATGTTAGGATTCATGTTCAAGTAATGTTAGAATTTTATCTATGAAATTCAAGTACCATGGAATAGCATGTTTTTTATGAATGTTATGTTTTGATGAAAGTTGATGTTTTAATATCATGTTAATCTTTACATGAATTAAAACAATGTATTATGCATGATTTTAGTTGGTAGACAACATGTTTTCTTGTTTAGGATTCTTGTTGAAAATCATGTTAAAACAGTAAGGTTCACTGCTCCAAGATAATCGATTATTTTGGACAGATAATCAATTATCTTAGTCCAGTGAGTTTGAAACGTTTTTATAAATACCAGAATAATCGATTATCTGGTTTAGCTAATCGATTATTCTGGTCCAGTAACTTAAATTTTTTTTTTCGTATACCAGATAATCGATTATCTATTTCAGATAATCGATTATCTTGGTCCAGTAACTAAAATTTTTTTCTTAAAACCAGAATAATCGATTATTTTGGTCCAGTAGCTGAAAATATTTTTTATGCCAAAGATAATCGATTATCTAAAGCAGATAATCGATTATTTTTGTCCAGTAAGGTTAAAAACGTTTCAAATCTTTTAAGTTTTAGATTTTAATTGACATATTATTTATTAATCAATTAAAATATTTAAGGTTTGAATATTAATTATTTTAAAGTCCATCAATTCCCATAATTTTTGGAATTGTCCTCTCAAGTATACAACAATTAATATTCAAGTGTTACATGTCAAAACATGTAACTTATTAAGTTAAAGATTCATAATATGGCTTAATGAACTAAAGTTTATAGCATCTAATATTTTAAATTAGTCAATTGAAGCATTATGTTGCCAAAGTAACCTCTATTGTGTAGATTGATTAATCTTGAAATATAAGATGACTGTGGATGTTAGTCTTCCATGCGTTTAACACCGGCCCAAAGGAAGGTTGTTATTTGGCAGGAATTCGAACATGCTTGTGGTGGTAAATATGAGACAATTATTTGGTTTTCCATGTGAATATTAAATCGGCACAAAGGAAGGTTTGATATTTGACAGGAGTTTATTGTCTATGTTTGATCACTACACCAAGAGTACCACTTACAAGTTGTTTTTCTGTCCAAAGACTAAAATCAATGTTGTGCTAGGTATCTTGTAATGGGATATGCCTATTTTGAATCTATAAAGTGAAGTTAAAGTTCAAGTAATTGTAAGCATGTATTAAGTAATCCTTTTGTTCTATTTTCAGTTAATTCTTCTGCTTCTACGATCTCTGCCAACATCAATAGCATCCCTGTGCTTAACGGCACAAACTTTAAGGAATGGAAAGAGAACGTCATGATCGTTCTCGGTTGCATGGATCTTGACCTTGCTCTTCGGACCGAGCAACCTACTCCTCTTGAGGATACATCCTCTCCTGATGAAAGGAGGGTGATGGAGAAGTGGGAACGCTCGAATCGCATGAGTCTAATGATAATGAAACGTGCAATTCCAGAATCATTCAGGGGCACTATGAATGGTGAACCTAATGCCAAAGTTTTCCTTGGAAACCTTGAACAGCGTTTGATGCAAAATGAAAAGGCGGAAACAAGTACACTATTGAGTAAACTTGTTTCCATGAGGTATAAGGGCAAGGGAAACATTAGGGAGTACATTATGGAAATGTCCCATCTAGCTTCGAAACTAAAGTCACTCAAGTTGGATTTACTTGAGGAACTGCTTGTGTACTTTGTTTTGATATCTCTTCCTGCACACTTTAATCAGTTTAAGGTCAGTTACAACTGCCTGAAGGAGAAATAGACTCTTAATGAGCTCATTTCACATTGTGTGCAAGAAGAGGAAAGGATAAAGCTAGATAAGACTGAAAGTGCTCATTTGGCATCCTCTTCTAAGGAAACTAAGAAGAGGAAAGGTAAGGAAGTTGCGGTTGCAAAGCCCAAGATTAAGCAACATAAGGAACCTAAGGTTGAAATTACTGCATTAGGTTGCTTCTTCTGTAAGGGGACTAATCATGTAAAGAAAGATTGTACCAAGTACCATGCCTGGTGTGCGAAAAAAGGTACATTTCTTTCTCTTGTTTGTTCTGAAGTTAATTTAATTTCGGTACCTAAGGATACTTGGTGGTTAGATTCTGCTGCTACTACTCACATAAGTATATCAATGCAGGGTTGCCTGAACTGCCGAAAACCAAATGATGGTGAAAGATACATCTATGTGGGTGACGGCAAGAAGGTGCCAGTTGAAGCTATTGGCAAATTTAGGCTGTTGTTTAAGCCCGGTTTTCATTTAGATTTGAATGAGACTTTTATTGTACCGTCTTTTAGACGGAATTTAATTTCTGTTTCCCAATTGGACATATCCAGTTATACATGTTCTTTTGGTGACAATAAAGTTAGTCTCAATTCAAATCTTATTGGTACTGGTGTTTTATCAACATTTGATAGCTTATATTTGGTTGATACAATAACTTCAAATAAAGAAACATTGCATACAAGTTTAAGTGGTACTAAAAGAAAATTAACTAATGAGAATTCTATATCACTCTGGCATAAACATTTGGGTCACATATCCATTCAAAGAATTCAGAAACTCGTGTCAGATGGAATTCTTGATTCTCTTGATACCTCAAATTTGGAAATTTGTATTGGGTGTATCAAGGGAAAACAAACAAACAAGACTAGATTAGGTGCTAAGAGAGCTTCGAACGTCTTAGAATTGATACATACGGATATTTGTGGGCCATTTCCTACTCCTTGTCGGAATGATCAACAATACTTTATCACATTCATAGACGATTACTCTCGTTATGGGTACCTATATCTTATTCATGAAATGTCCCAATCCATAGACGTGTTCAAATCATTTAAGGCTGAAGTTGAAAATCAACTAAGCAAAAGAATTAAATCCGTTAGATCTGACCGTGGTGGTGAATACTATGGTCGATATGATGGTTTCGGTGAACAACGTCCAGGGCCTTTTGCTAAATTCCTAGATGAGTGTGGGATCGTCCCTCAGTATACTATGCCAGGAAGTCCTACGATGAATGGTGTAGCTGAGAGACGAAATCGGACCCTTAAGGATATGGTAAGAAGTATTATTTGTCGTACTACTTTGCCAGACTCACTCTGGGGTGAAGCATTAAAAACCGCAGCTTATATTCTTAATAGAGTTCCAACTAAAGCTACAATCAAAATCCCATATGAACTTTGGACTGGGCATAAACCCAGTATTCGGCATTTACACATTTGGGGTTGTCCAGCTGAGGCAAGGCCTTATAGGACGAATGAAAAGAAACTGGATGCTAAGACGGTTGGTAGCTATTTTGTTGGATACTCTGAAAAATTCAGGGGTTTTAAGTTTTATGATCCCACTTCTAGAACTATTTTTGAGACGGGTAATGCTAGGTTCTTTGAGGATATTGAGTTTGGGGGGTGGGGAGATAAAGTTGTTAGAGATTTTGTCTTTGAGGAAGAACATGTGTCTTTCCCTCAAGTTGTTGATCTTGGTCTTCATGACACGGATCACACAACTCCGGTTCAAGACAATCTCGAAAATCTTCCCCATCAGGACCCTGATATAACTAATGAAAATCAAACTCAACAACCTCAAGAAACTGAAATGCCATTAAGGAGATCCACTAGAGAGAGGAGAAATGCAATTTCGGATGATTATGTAGTATTTCTCCAAAAACAAGAAAGTGATATTGGACTTGAGGAAGATGATCCAATCAACTTCCGTCAAGTCATTAAGTGTTCTAACTCTCAAAAGTGGATTGATGCCATGAATGATGAGATGAAGTCTATGAGCGATAATGACGTTTGGGAGCTTGTTACATTGCCCGAAGGTATTAAACCTATTGGTTGTAAATGGATTTTTAAAACCAAAAGGGATTCAGGGGGCAATGTTATTAAGTATAAAGCTCGTCTTGTCGCAAAAGGCTACACTCAGAAGGAAGGCATTGATTATAAAGAGACTTTCTCTCCAGTTTCATCGAAAGACTCTTTCAGGACTATAATGGAATTAGTAGCACATTTTGATCTTGAGCTTCATCAAATAGATGTTAAGACATCATTTCTCAATGGTGACATTGAGGAAACAATTTATATGGTGCAACCTGAAAACTTTGTTACGGATGAATCAGAGAAAAAGGTTTGCAAATTAAAGAAATCCATCTATGGGCTCAAGCAGGCTTCCCGTCAATGGTATTATAAGTTTCATGCAGTCATTACATCTTTTGGTTTTGAACCGAATATTGCTGGTGACTGTATATACCATAAGTTCAGTGGGAGTAAGTATATTTTTCTGGTTTTATATGTCGATGACATACTGTTTGCCTGTAACGATATAGCATTATTACTTGAAACTAAGAAATTTCTTTCAAAGAAATTTGAAATGAAAGATCTTGGTGAAGCTTCTTTTGTATTAGGAATTCAGATACAACGAGATCGCTCTAAAGGTGTTCTCGGTCTGTCACAAGAGGGCTATATCGATAAGGTTCTGAAAAGATTTGGCATGCAGGATTGTAAACCAGGCAACACCCTGTTGCTAAGGGAGACAAATTTAGTCTCAAACAGTGCCCAAATATTAATTATGAAATTTCAGAAATGCAGAAGACGCCTTATGCTTCGGCGGTAGGTAGTCTGATGTATGCTCAGGTATGTACACGACCTGATATAGCATACATTGTTGGGATGTTAGGCAGATATCTAAGCAATCCGGGAATGGACCATTGGAAGGCAGCCAAATGGGTCATGAGGTACTTACAGAGAACAAAGGATTACATGCTTACATACCGGAAATCGGACCAGCTTGAGATCATTGGGTATACCGATTCCGATTTTGCTGGATGTCAGGATAGTTTGAAGTCCACTTCAGGCTATGTTTACATGCTTGCGGGCGGTGCTATCTCTTGGAGAAGCATCAAGTAAACTCTTACAGCCACTTCCACAATGGAAGCGGAGTTTATGGCATGTTATGAAGCATCCAATGAGGCATTATGGCTGCGGAATTTTGTTGGTGGACTGCGAATTGTTGATAGCATCAAAAAGCCGCTTAGGCTATTATGCGATAACAGATCGGCAGTCCTTTATGCTAATAACAACAGTAGTTTGACGAAAGCAAAACATATGGACGTCAAATTTCGGGTTGTTAAAGAAAGAGTACAAAATGGACAATTGTGCCTTGAGTACATTAGTACAAACTACACGCTTGCGGATCCGCTCACTAAGGGATTGACACCAAAAGTATTTCATGAGCATATTGCTTGTATGGGTGTCAAATCAGATAAGGATTATGTATTTTAGTGGGAGTTTTGTATTGTACATTTATGTATTGTTCATTATATTCAGAAATTCAGTAATTCAGTTATATCTGCAGATATTCAGTTTTAAAGTTTTTGTACTCTTACAGTTTATGATTGATCTCAATAAAGAGAACCAGTTGGAAATAGACATTTTATTGACCATACTTTATGTTATTTCCATGATACATACCTACACTTGATCCATGTCGTTGGTTATATTGATATACATGATCTATGCCGGTTCTAGTTACGAGTGATTAACAAAGAGCACTTAGTTCCTATGTTGGTATGATTGATGGACCGGATTGTTCATGACAATTTTATTGTGATAGCAATTTTGCGCACCTAAGGTTATTTTGTAACATATAATGCTATGGATTGTACATATGTTTGTGTATCTCGTCCAAGTGGGAGATTGTATGATATATGGACTTATATCTACATACATATGAATAATATATGGATAAATTATATGTTATGTGCTATCTTTTGGTTTGGCCTAATTTTTTGGTCTTATGGACATTGTGTTAAGGGGGCCAATGTGTTGTCATATAAAGTGTAGGACTAATGTGTAGATACCCAAAAGGGTAACCTTAGTTAATGATGGGCTAACTAAGGTTACATATATGTAACCATGGTTACAAGCTTGTGACTCTTGAGTTATGTAACTCTTGAGTTAACTCTTTTGTTATAAAGTGGGGGTAATGGTTCCCACATTATTGCAAGACAAGACTCTTCTTCCTCCCATTGAATCAAGAGCAAAAACACCATTGTTGTCTTGCAAATAATTGTGGAAAACCATATACCAACCTTTGGTAATTGTCATATTATTATTGTGAAATTATACACATATTGTTTAAGCCTTGTGAGGGATTATTGTGGTGATACAAACTTCAAGAAATCTTGAAGAAAAGGATCAAGGAGTTCACAAGGACATTTGGACAATCATCAAAGGAGGTTCAACAAATTCCACACATGGATTCAGGTTAGCTTCCGCTCATGTAGTTTAATTCCGAATTGTTCAATATGAAGGTTGTTATATTTAGTTGGAATCATAATCCTAACAGAAGGCGCATAGCCTGAGTCCTAGTTCGACCATAGTTGAACTTGTTGTTTTCGGTGGCGAGGTCGCATAGCCTGACTCCCAGTTAAATCGTAGTTGAACTTTTATTTTTGATGGCGAAGGCGCATATCCTGAGCCCCAGTTCAATCGTAGTTGAACCTTGATAAATTTAATGGCGAAGGCGCATGGTCTGAGTCCCAGTTCAAGTGTAATTGAACTTTTATTTTTGATGGCGAGGGCGCATAGGATGAGTCCCAGTTCAACCTTAGTTGAACTTTTATTTTTGATGGCGAATGTGCATAGTCTGAGTCCCAGTTCAACCGTAGTTGAACCTTGATTAATTTGATGGCGAAGCCGCATAGCCTGAGTCCCAGTTCGACCGTAGAAATTTTTTTTTCGATGGCGAGGGCGCATAGCCTGAGCCTCGTTGTGTCGGTGTTTGAGAGCCGAGGCTCTGTTTTGAATCGAGATCTCGATCAGCTCACGCGCTGTCTTTCTAACCGAGGTATGTAGGCTGGTCTGAGGTGACTCTCGGTTTGAGGAACCTTCATGTCGATTTCTGACGAGATCCCATGTCGGGGATGCAGGAGATGCCTTACAGAGATCCTCCCTCAGGAGGGGGGTGAACTGCTTCTTCTTACTCTGTCTTGCCCTATCCGAGAGAGGAGTGTCAGAAGAGTCAGGTCTCGATTCGAGACCTTTGAGTTTTCTTTGTCCGATATGCCGCTTTAACTTGTCAGAGCTGGGTTGTTCTTTGGCGTTTCTTCCCTTTTGGTCCGAGGAAGAACTACGCGATTCTGCTATAAAATCCCACACAGACGGCGCCAAATTGTTTAGCTCACAATTATCACGTACATTACAAGCATAAAACAATCAAAATAATTTGAGGGTCAATCATAGCAGATCGTAATAAATCAAGGGACCAAATGAAAGAAAGAAGAAGCAACTATTATTCATTAAGGAGAAATGTGTAGAGAATGTTTATTGATAGAAGTGATTCGGTCTACTCCTCCATGGAGGGGTTTAGATCCTTACAATGATATTCTCTCTTTTCTTGAGAGTAGCGATGGAGAAGAAGCAACCCCACTTTTTAGGGTTCCTTCTCTTAGTATTTATAGTTGTAAGATGTATGATCTAGCAATGGTGGCCGTGGCTATGCTGAGGTTTATGATGGCGAATAGGCCGTAGCCTTAATGATCGAGTCGACTGACAATCGAATATCGTAATTAATAAGTGGACATACCATTTATTAACTACGAATTAACTTAAGATATAATTAATATCGTTAATTATCTCGGGTCATATTCTGACCCATATAAAACTCATACAAGAAAATAACTAAAAACAATTCTAATCGGTGTAGTGGGAATGATCAGAATACCTTTCTCCTCAACTTTCATCTTGCGGTACAGTCTCTAGAATCGAATTTTTTTAGTAAGAAAATACATCTTTTTTTTCTTCCTTTTTTTCCTCAGGTATAGTTAAACAAGAAATAGAAATAAAAATGTTATTCTAAGTTTGATTAATCTAAACCCCGAGTTACATGAAAATGTACTCATTAAATACCAATGTAATAATAAACACTTCTTCTACTTCTAGGTACACTGCACCAGCCAGTTTCTCTACACTATAGTGAAGAGAGAGTCCCCACACAAAACTTCAATGTTTCACGTTAGAAAAGTTTAATAGTAAAAGGGCTGCGTGGTATATAAAGTATTCCGCGTTTACCCATAATTCACCAAAAGATTGTGCCCCCAAGGATTTGATATAGATAGTCTACCTTAATGCAAACATAAGTGGTTACTTTCATGGCTCGAATCCGTAACCTATAGATCATACGAAGATAACTTTACCTTTGCTTCTTTCGAAGTCCAATATTATTTTCCAAAATCCAATAAGCTAACTGCCGGAAAGGAAAAATTTTAACATCTAGATTAAACATTCCTGACCCTTTTTGCCTAAATATTTATTATTCAATTTAGGAACAAGAGAGTGCATGTGAAAGACTAAATAAAAAAAATAGAACAAGTTTTGCTATCACATGCAACTTCCTTCGTTTTGTTAGCTTTTGGCCAACAGATAATGGCACACTGAAAAGGATTTAGCTCACTGTTAACAGCACACCAAGAATTTGGACCAATATTAACACGTAGACATAAACTAAACATGTATAAAAAGATATTTCTAGCTTTCGCAGTTTCATTAATATTTTATTACAAAGAACGGGACTATTGCTTTTTGCAATTAAGAATTTTAGTGGTAAAAGGCATTTAATTTGTTCAGGAGTGAATGTTTCCTGGCAGCAAAGAAGGTGATTATGATTAGTTATTTAGCGATAAGTACTCCCTCTGTCTCATATTTGGGAGTGGACTATTGTATCCTTATTTATATCTTAAGATATAAATTTTTTTATTAAAATTTTATTTTATTTATGTGTTATTTCCATCGTAACCAATTATTACTGAGGGTAGAAAAGGAAAAAATAAGTAATTAATTTTGTCTTAAAATTTTAAAATAACAAATTTAAAATAATTATTTTTAGTAACTATTACAGTTAATATGAGAAAGGAGTATTTCATAATGAATATCCAATTATGCAGTTTTATGTTATCGAGGTACTGTAATATATGAGATGGAGTATTTCAGAATGAATATCCAACTATATATGCAGTTTTATGTTATCGAGGTAATGCAACCAAGATTCATAATAAACTAATTAACTGAAATAGAAAACTGTGCTTTGACCAATTAAGCAGTTGAGATTCCAGAGACCATGTGCTTTAGGTATAGAAGGTAGTATAATGAATAGTTAATAAGATTTACATTTATTCATAAGAAGATAAGAATTTTTGGACGAACACTATGTATATAACACAACATTCAATTAAGTATATTATTTAACCTTTTTGAAGTATGCGTGTCATAATATAATGATAGGTTTATTATTGGAAAAAAATTAAATTTGAATTAAAGATGATGTAGCATGACACGTGGATTGGTTAAATAGTCAAAGAGTAATAAATAATTAAGATACGCGGAAGATAACAGACACGGGAGGAGAAAAGAAAACAGATACGGGAGGAGGTCTTAGATACGAGTCTCGTATCTATTCAAGTCATTTAATACCAAGGGGTAAAAATGGCATTGAAGACAAGAATCTGATGACAAAAACTAGTCTACGTTCATTATAAAATACTTGATACGTTAGTTAATCAGTATTTAATAGCAATAATTGTGTAATGTCTCATTAAATGCTTTTTATTATTTAGACAAAGCCGTTACTCATTGATAGCTATAAAAGGAGGATGTTTCATCATTTGTAGACACACAGAACATTCTTGACATTATACTGAAATACTAAATTCTTATTGCTTTACTTTTATTCTTTGAAAGCCTATTATTTTGGTCTCTAGATTATCAGTAACCCGATTTCTTTCCTCTAAATTCAAGCTTTGACCAAGTTATATTTTATATTTTTTGGTTAAACAAATTGGTTCCGTTACGGGGAATCTAATAATTCATTCTTTCTGAAATAACATTCAACCTATTGTCAATATGTCAAACAACAATGATAACAATAACCAGGAAAATCAGATCCATCAAGTGGATGATGATGAACTCAACAACGTTAATCCTCCAGCTTCTCCACGTGGATCTCGTGAAGGAACTCCAAATGATATGTCTGAACATGTTGATGGAGGAGCTGAAATAAGAGATGAACTTTTAAAGAAAATAATCGACTCAAGAATTGACAAAGCCTTGCAAGCTTTAGTTAATCAATTGCCTGCTGCACTAGCAACGCCAAACACCAACACGTTGGAAAACCCCCGCTTTGGTCTAGTTAATTCTGGCAATGGAGCAACTCCCAGTGACTCGCAAGAAGGAGAACCAGGTAATGCAGGTAATTCTTATCTTCAAAATTTAGTACTAACCTTGCAGAAACAACTCAAGGACCAGAATGAGCATATCAAGCAAATCCCTGGATTTCCACCTGTGATAAAAGGAGTAGATGTGGATAAATACTCGCAACAACCTTGGAAACCAAGTGTTGTTCCCTAACAATTCCAAAGAAATTTAAAATGCCTGACATCCCAAAATATGATGGTACAACGGACCCTCGTGATCACGTAACTGCATTTACAACAGGAGTGAAAGGCAACGATTTGACTAAACAAGAAATTGAATCAGTACTGGTCAAAAAATTTGGGGAGACACTCACCAAGGGTGCATTAACCTGGTATTCTCTTTTACCTAAAAATTCTATAAATTCTTTTGCTGAGCTTGCAGATTCCTTTATTAAATCGCACTCGGGAGCTTAGAAGGTTGAAAAAGGAATGGAGGATATCTTCAAAATCAAGCAAGGGAACTCTGAATTGCTCAGAGATTTCGTTGCTAGATTTCAACGTGAAAGAATGATGCTGCCCCGTGTACCGGATAATTGGGCAGCCAGCTTTTGCAAGTAATTTGAATGAAAAAAGTTCAGAAGCCACGAGAAGGCATAAAGAAAGTCTTCATGAATTTTTCGCAACTACTTGGAACGATATTTATAACAGGTATAGTACGAAGCTCAGAATTGAGGAAGATACCGTATCTCAACCTCATCGTGAAGAAAGGAGTGGGTCCAGAAGATCTGAAGCCGAAAAAAGGCCAGGAAAGAACATGTACGATCCATATATGGGACCTGCAGGAAAGGACCCACGATCTGGACAGAACAATCAACATTATGATCAGAGGTCAAGAGACAGGGGAACCGAATCTTCATCCAGGTTCAAAGGCGATCGAAACAACTGATGTGAATAAACGTCAATACCGCACAAGGGGGGGGGGGGTGATTTGTGTGGTACCTAATTTTCGCGTTAGAAGAACCTGGTTCTTCTAAGTGTTCTAACTACTACAGTTTGGGGAAATGTAAAAACTGAAAGTAAAGTGCACATCTATTTTTATGTGGAAAACACCTGGCTCAAGAGGTGAAAAAAGCACGACCTACTACTCAGTAGGATTTTCACAAACTCCACTAAAATCAATGAGCCAAAAACAACATTTACAAAACTCTTGTAAACCTAAGGATTAAACTCTAATCCCAGTGTGGCACATAGCCTCAGCTGTTGCGACACTATCAAGTTAACTCTAACTTGATGACTCAACGTACCCAATATAATTGCTTCTAACTAAGCTGAAAGGTACAATATAAAACCTACTACAATTGAACTAGAAATAAAACAATCAAATGTAACTGGTTCTTCTCTAGGTTCATGTAGCTGTAGGCGTCCACACTTGTAACTTGCATATATTGCTTGCAAATGAGGCTCACTCTTTCTGCTCTCAAAATATGCTTTTACTTCTGCTTGTGTGTGTTACCTGAAAAGAGAACTAACTCAATCATATATTGAGTTAGCAGTTAGAGTTTGATTAAGACTCCACTTCTTATCCGTTCACAATTCGAGTTTTTGGCCAATGTAAACTCCAACCCTTATCCTAACTTAGGATTAAGTTCTCTTCACATAAGGAGATTGTCCTCCTTATCCCAATGCAATCTTTTCGATTATGATCAGAAGATATTGATGCGTGATCTTTGATGCATTATCTCCTCACGTGTTCTGCATGTGCCCTTGTTGATTCAGACTGTGTAGTACAAGATGGACCAGAACCTTCTATCAGTTCATTTGTAAATCTTCAAAACTCAACTGAAACTTGCGCCAACAATTTTCCCCTTTTTGATGATGACAAACTCTGTGCTTATTATGATCAGGAACCTGCAGACTTAGCTAAAATTAACACTTAGAAAATCATTTAACTTATCATTAAGGAGGTCAGATTTAGGTCATAAACATCACTAGTTCAGAAAAAATATTTTTAAGCACAATATCTCCCCCCTTTTGGCATCATCTAAAAGTTGCATAAATGATGTGAATTCTCGAAGTTAATATCTACTCATGGCCGCTAGGGCAATTGCAAGTGAACACCTGTTCAAGTTAATCAAAAATCATCTCTGAAATAACTATTTATAACAAGATTAACAAGAACCAAAAAAGTTTCATTCATTGATTACAGAGATGTTCCTACTAAGCAGTCCACAAAAAGAAGCATAAAACTTTCAACATGAGCAAAAAATGAGAAAACAGAAAAAAAACCACATAAACTTGTTACTGAAGAGGGGAAACTAGAATGGAACCTAGACACAGGACTCCTGAGGCTTGGATAAGCTAGAGGATTGGACTTTTAGCAGGTTAAGCATTTGTTGTAGCATGACTTCATTCTTCTCCTTCTCCTTGGAAAGCTCAGCTCTAAGTCCATTTATTTCTCCCTCCAATTCTGCCACCCTGGCATTAAGCCTTGCTATTTCAGCATCCTTCAGTCCGATCTCCTGAACTAAGGACCTGACTTTGCTGTTTACAGGAGTTTTAGCTGATGGACCAGGTTCAACAGGAACAGTGTTGAGCAGATAGTCACATCTTTAAAGAGTCTTGATGCCAAAGTGTTCCTTGTTAGATGCCATCTCCAATTATTCAAGGGAACATGTAGACGTTCAAGAACTGTAGTCAGAAAAATCCATAGGGGATGGCATGGGCCTTTGAACCATTGATTACCCTTTCCTGCAGCTTCACCATGAACACATGCCATTTGATTTGTTTACCTTCAGTCAAGCACTGCATGAGCACAAGGTCCATATAATTTGCAGTGTGCCTTCTTTCCTGTCTGAGCAGGAGGCATTTGTTGACAAACTCAAAGAGCACCTTATGCTAAGGCCTCATCTCACTCTTTTGCACTGCCCTAGCCTCAGGCACTTCTGCCTCTGATGTGGTATCACAAAAGTTTCTAGTAATTCTCAGCTCTGAAGGTAATCCATCCGAAAGGCAGATAAGTAGCCTTATACAGATGGATGTAGAGCTTAACCTCGGAAGGCAGATAGGTAGCCTTATACAGATGGATGGAGATAATGCTTAGTCTCGAAAGGCAGAAGAGTAGCCTTATGCAAGATGCAAATGGATATAGAGCTTAGTCTCGGAAGGTAGATAGATAGCCTTATGCAAAAATGCATATGGAGGTAGAGCTTAACCTTGGAAGGCAGATAGGTATCTTTATGCAAAAAATACAAACGGAGACGGAGCTTAGTCTCGAAAGGCAGAAGAGTAGTCATATGCTATATGCAGATGGAGACAAAGTTTAACCTCGGAAGGTACATAGGTAGCCATATGAAGTGCAAGAATGTGAAAGGGCGAATAGTAGTAAGATCTCTTAGCCGATAGCCGATTACGACAATACGATTGCTGGGGAGGTTGTGCACAGATAGTGATTGTGAATAAGCAAATGTTCCGAAAGTTCCAATCCTGAAAAGTACGGGTGTATGAATGTATTAAATGATTTGCGACTTGGGTGCCTGCATCCAAAGAAAAATCATGAGTTCTGTAGAATAGGGGGAGGTTAGTTCGTATCTCCTGGCTTCTTACTTCGCATATCATTATGGTAGCACTGCTAACAAAAGCGTTTTGGATGATGGTTATACATGATTTAGCAAATATATCATAAGTATATAATCAAAAAATAATAATTTCTTTGAATGAACCAACGACTGCGATGTGGTCCATGACATTGCAACCTCTCTAGTTCCGAAATGTTGAGGGCCCTTCTCAAAATTCTGCCCCAGTTTAGTGGAGTGGTAATTCTGGCGATTGCGTTGAACGTCTGAAAAATCATCTTCGAAATTTTCAGGGCCCCCAAGAAAATTTTGCCCCTGTTTACTGGGTTGGCACTTCTGGCGATGCATGGACTAAGCTCAACTTTAGAATCTTGAGGGTCCTCCTCAAAATTCTGCCCCAGTTCCAATAGCGGGGGAGAAGGAACTTTCATTAAATCGTGATCGAACCCATAGGGCTGCCTATATATCCCCTCTTTAATGGAAATCAGGTCAGGCGTAGTTTAAATTAGGCCATGAAGAGAAAGCATATGATACACACAGTATCATTTTACTGCATCTGAGTTGATCGTCTTTGGCCATACTTCTCCGTCCATCTCTGCAAGAATAAGGGCTCCTCCTGTTAGAACCTGATGAACCATGTACGGAACCTGTCAATTGGGAGAGAATTTCCCCTTGGCTTCATCTTGGTGTGGGAATATTTTCTCCAATACCACTTGCCCTTGTGCAAACATCCTTGGTTTAACTCTTTGTTGCAGGCTCTGGACATCCTATTTTGATAAAGCTAACCATGGCAAACTGCGTTCATCCTTTTTCCATCTATAATGGCTAACTACTCGTAGCGCCCCGTTACCCATTTCGCGTCATCCAACTCTGCTTCTTATATGACTCTTAAGGAGGGGATTTCTACTTTGACGGAAATGACCGCCTCTTTACCATAAACAAACACATATGGGGTTGCCTCGGTTGATGTGCGGATTGTGGTGCCATATTCCAATAAGGCAAATGATAAATTCACATACCATTTCTTATGTCTTTCGACCATCTTCCTTAGTTCCGTCTTGATATTCTTGTTGGCTGCTTCCACAGCTCCATTCATTTGAGGCTCGAAGGCTATAGAGTTCTTGTATATGATCTCAAATGTTTCACAAATTATTTTCATCAAGTCGCTATTGAGATTGGAACCATTATCAGTCATGATTGATTTCGAAATTTTGAATTGGCAAACAATATGATCACAGACGGAATCTGCCACAACTTTCTTAGTCAGTGCCATGTATGATGATGTTTCAACCCATTTGATAAAATAATCAATTACCACTAGCATGAACTTGTGCTTGCTTGATGCGGCAAGCTCGATAGGTACGATAACATCCATTCCTCAAGCGGCGAATGGCCATGGTGAGCTTGTTGCAGTAAGCTCGTTTGGAGCACCTTTATCATGTCTGCATGTATATGATAGTGATGGAACTTTCAGACATACTGGAAGCAGTCCGTTTCCATAGTCTTCCAAAAATACCCTGCTCGGAGTATCTTCTTCGCTAAGACAAAACCATTCATGTGCGGCCCGCAGGTCCCGATTTGCACTTCGTCCCATACCTTGGAGGCTTCTTTTTCTTCGACACACCTTACTAATCCCAAATCGAGAGTCCTCATGTACAAGATTCCTTCTCTGTGAAATAAGTTATTAGATAACCTCAAAAGGGTACGCTTCCTAGTAGCGTTGGCAAGCTCTGGGTATTCTTCTGTTGTCAAGTATTCTTTGATGTCATGGAACCATGGTTTCCCATTTTCTTCTTCCTCAACGTGGGCACAATATGCTGGATGATCATAAATATTTACTAGGATGGGATCAATAAAATTCATATTTGGATGTTGGATCATGGATGATAGAGTAGCTAACGCATCTGCGAATTCATTCTGGACCCTAGGGATATGCTGAAATTCTATCTTTGTGAATCTCTTCCTCATCTCCTATGTGTGATACAGATAAGGGAGTATCTTATAGTTCTTGGTTTCCCACTCTTCTCGAACCTGATGTATGAGCAGATATGAATCCCCAATCACTAGCGATTCGTGGACATTCATGTCAATGGCCATCTTGAGCCCAAAGATGCATGCTTCACATTCGGCCATATTATTGGTGCATGGGAACCTGAGCTTGGAAGATACCGGATAATTCTGACTGGTTTCTAATACTAGGACTGCTCGTATGCCAACTCCTTTGAAATTTGCGGCTCCATCGAGGAACATCCTCCAACCATTATAGGATTCAATAATGTCCTCTCCTATGAAAGATACCTCTTCATCAGGAAAATACATTTTTAAAGGCGCATATTCTTTTTCTACGGGATTCTCGGCGAGATGATCGGCCAAGGCTTTCCCTTTGATTTCTTTCTGGGTTACATAAACAATGTCGAATTCACTTAGCAGGATTTGCCACTTGGAAAGCTTGCCAGTGGGAATAGGCTTCTGGAAGATACATTTTAGCGGGTCCATTCTGAATATGAGATAGGTGGTGTAGGCACATAAATAATGCCTCAATTTCCAATCCACCCAAGTCAGGGCACTACAGGTGCGCTCCAATAAAGAATATTGGGTCTCATATGTGGTAAACTTCTTGCTGAGGTAGTAAATGGCTTGCTCTTTTCTCCCCGTCTCATCATGTTGTCCCAAAACACAACCAAATACTCCATCCAATATTGTGAGGTAAAGCAATAGAGGTCTTCTTGGTTCGGTCGAAACCAAGACTGGTGATGTGGACAAGTATTACTTAATTTTGTCAAAAGCTTTCAGACAATCGTGAGTCCATTTGGTGGCAGCGTCTTTATTCAGCATTTTAAAGATAGGTTCATAGATGACAGTGGACTGGGCTATGAACCGTGTGATATAGTTGAATCTTTCCAGAAAACTCATCACGTCCTTCTTGTTCTTTGGCGGTGGCAACGCTTATATGGCCTTGAACTTTGACGGGTCAAATTCTATTCCTCGACGACCCACAATGAAACCCAGTAGCTTTACAGAAAGAACCCCGGATGCACACTTGGCGGGATTCAGTTTCAAGTTGTACCTTATCAATCTGTTGAAGAATTTCCTCAAGTCCTCCATACAATCTGTGGCTTTCTTGGATTTAATTATTACGTCGTCTACATATACCTCGATTTCTTTATGTATCATATCATGAAAGATGGTAGTCGTATCCCTCATGTAGGTAGCCCCAGTATTCTTCATACCAAATGGCATCATTCTATAACAATACATCCCTCACGGTGTGTTAAAAGCCGTTTACTCTGCATCTTCTTCATCCCTCCATATTTGATGGTATCCGGTGAAACAATCGACAAATGACTGCAGCCCATGCTTGGGAAGTTTTCAAACAAAATATGTATATTTAGCAAGGGGAAGTCGTCTTTGGGACTGGCCCGGTTGAGATCCCGGTAGTCGACACAGACTCTAACCTTCCCATCTTTCTTCGGTACCAGTACGATGTTGGCTAACAATGTCGGATACTATACTACCCTGAGAACCCTAGCTTTGACATACGTGTAACCTCTTCTTTGATTTTCAAACTCATGTCAGGTTTGAGCTTTCTGAGCTTCTGTTTTGCCGGTGGACATGTTCGATCTGTTGAAAACCTGTGAGCTACAATGGATGTACTAAGACCAGTCATGTCATCATACGACCAGGCGAAGATGTCTTTATATTCTTTTAAGAACTCTGTGTACTTCTCCTTTTCTGATGGCGACAAGTGTACACTGATACGCATTTCCTTGACATTCTCGGAGTCTCCCAAATTAACGAACTCAGTTTCATCTAGATTAGACTCAGATCTATTCTCAAAATTCTTGACTTCTTTGAAGATTTCATCTGGTATATCATCTTCTTCTGAATCTATATTTGTTTGTTGCGTTGTCTCGTTACAAGTCACTGTCGTTGGTTCATCATCAAGATAGTTAATAGTAATGATGTGTAAATAAAGTAAGTGATAGAGGAAAATAATAAGAGCGAGATATATAATAAACATGGAAATGCTTTGATTAAATTCATAATTGTTTGAAACATCGGAGCTCTTTTCAAAATTAAAGACAATGCGGAAAAAAAATCAATTTGTGAAAGTAAAAATATGATGCATGGTGCTTTGTTTAGCCTTGCTACCCAGAAGCTTTCCGGGCCCTGGTGGTTCTGATCGACCAGCTGATGAGGCCCCCTCCTCAGTTCACAACTTGTATAGAAGGGCCTTCCTCACCTTCCTCTTTGAAAATAACATAGCAGTCCATATCATCATCCAGAAACAGGTTCCTCATTGCCGTTAATGCCTCTTTTTCTTCTGACCCATATATGATGTCTGGTGGCTGGAAAGCCTGCTCCATGAGAGGTATCGGATGCTCAAGCGTATAGTAGGGGCCGCGCCATGGTGGAGACCAGTCATCGAACTCCTTCTAAGTGTATTCATACCCCAAACGAATGTAGTACCATGTTTCTTCAGCTTGATGGGCTTGGTGATTCCTTGGAGGTTTTTCCCGAGTCCCTTTTCAGGTTTGTACCCACACCAATTCAGAATACTTCCAATCTTGTTATCCCGCCATTTGTCCTTGTCTACAACGTTGACCCTTTCAATGTGGTGCTATGTTTCTCCGCATGTTCTCCTTTTGCCTCCAATCATCGGGATGGTGCCACTATATATGGGGTTGTTACCATTACATGAATAATCACCTCTTGATGATGCCATTCAAACTTCACTGCCTGATGCAGGATATATGCAACAACTCCACTAGCATGCATCCATGGTCGTCCCAAAAACAAGTTGAAGGATGTTGGGACATCTATCTCTTGAAAGTCAACGTCAAACCAAGTCAGCCCCATTTGCAAGCATAGGATAATCTCTCCACTAGTAGACCTTTGGGACCCATCGAAGGCTTTGGCATTGATAGCTCAGTCTCTGATCTCATGCAGGATCTTTCCTAATGTTCTTAGAGTGATTAGTGGACAAATGCTGAGACTAAATCCTCCGTCGATTAGGACTGTATTGATGAAGTAATCTCCACATTGCATAGTGATGTGCAGTGCCTTATTGTGACTCAGTCCTTCTGCGGCAGTTCATCTAAGTGGAAGGTGATTTTATGACTCTCCAATACTTTTCCCACCATATTCGCCATTTCACCTCCAGTTATGTTGCTGGGCACATAAGCTTCACTCAATATATTCATCAAGTCATTTTTGTGTGTGTTAGAGCTCAGCAGAAGAGCTAGGATGGAGATCTGTGCTGGTTTTTTGTTCAACTGGTCAATGACCGAATACTCCTTAGCTTGTATTTTCCTCCAAAGATCATTAGGTCCCGTTTCAATAGGTCATTCATAGGCTTGCTCTGGACTCAGTTAAGTGTTCTGGAGTGTACATCCTACCTGTTCTGGTCATACCCTGTGCAGCAGTTGCTTCCTCGGTTTTGGTTTTCCCTTTCCTCCTAGCCTCAGCCGTGTAATCCTATGGTATGGCATTTGAGTGGAACGGTGTCAAGTTTGACATTGATAAAGGAATAGGTAACCTTGGTGGTAACACAACAACTTCAAAGGGAATAGGTGCTTTTGGAACTCCAAACTCAACTTCTATTGGCCTGAGCGCTTTTGCAAAAGAAGGTGCTTCAAATTTGAGAGGTATAGACATATTTACTTCATCGCCCTTGGAGGGTTGATTTTTCACAACAATTGAGTTAAGCGTGACCACCGGTTTCTTTGGCTCATCACCCTCATTAATCAATCCTATCGACCTCTTGGTGTCCCAGTCGTCTTCGATCTCGAGCATGTGAATGCCCCCACCCTTATGGTCAGGCAGAGGGTTATTGCGGACATTAGGAGCAGACTCCTTTGCTATGATAAACTTATTGTCGATCAGATTCTGAATCTTGTCCTTCAATGAGAGGCACTCATTAATGATATGTCCCTTCATGCCGGAGTGGTACCCACATGCCTTATAATGGTTGACCCACGGGGAAGTGGGAGGGTTGGGTATTACAAGCCTGGTATTCAAGTGCATGTTGAGAATATTTGAGTGAAGTGGGTTGATATGTGGGAGGTGGAGATGTTTGGTAAATGGATGGTGGATTTTGGTAAGAGGGTGAGGATGCTTGGTAATTTGGGATGGGTTGGTATGTAAGTGGAGGTGACAGATAAGTGTGGTATTTTAGTGGTGATTTGGTTCCCTGTGCGACCATCACGGCACTCACATCCTTCTTCATGGACGTGCCACTACACTGCAAAACCTTGGTTGTGGCCTGCAATGCTTCAAGATTAGTATCCATACCATTCTTAATACCTTCCTCGATTCTTTCTCCCAACTTGATGATATCGGAGATTTTTTACCCTCGATCAGCATCAACCTCTTCTAATATTGGGGATCCTGAGCTCGGACAAAGAATCTGTTCATATGTTTCTCCAACGAGTAGCATACTCACAGAATGTCTGGGTAGGCTTCTTCTTCAAATTCTCGATGTAGAATACATCCGGTGCAAAATCTGTATTGAATCAGAACCTATCCATGAAATCTGATGCCATACCTACCCATCTTGTCCATTTCTTCCGGTCCTAACTGATGTACAAGGATAAAGAATCCCCCTTTAGACTTCTCATAAAGAGTTTCATACATATTTTCTCATCCCTTCCGACTCCGACCAGCTTATCACAATATGTCCTTAAGTGGACTCTGGGATCTCCCGTCCATCGAACATTTTGAACTTGGGAGGTTTTTACCCCTCCAGAAGTTCAACATCTAGCTGAATGCAGAGGTCCTTATAATTCAGCCCCTCTGTACTTTTCTTTCCTTCCACGCCTTGGGACTCGGCTGGTCAACTTCTTGATTTTAGCTATCAAGTTTCTAATAAGATAGTCCTTGTCATCAAACTCAGGTGCACTTGATATTAGTTGAGTAGTGGGGTACGGTATCTATTTAGATGGGAGTATTGTGGAGGTGGTTGTTTGTGGTGTTCAGTGGTTCAGGAATAAGTAATGGAGTATTTTTTGCAGTATGGTATGTGTTGCAGTGTTGAGCATAAGTGGGTTGCGTCTGTGGTTGTCGGGTGTTCTATGGAGGTGCGGTATTTTGAGCATTTGAAAAGTTGATGTCAGGAGCAGTGAGAGAGAATGATAAATTTTCCAAGTTCCGAACTTGATCCAGCTCTTCTCGAAACTTCAATAATTTCTGCTTAAGTTGGGCAGTAATTTCCTTAGCAAGCGGGCTACCCTAAGGAATCTCAATTCTTTTAGTTTCCTTTCTGGCGCTTGAATCTCCCATTGTACCTTTGTTCTTGTTCCGGATAGGACTCGGAGGAGGAGAAGGGCCCTTGGATCTCGTACTATATGATGATGGTGCCAAAACGCACGAACTAACCTTTGGAAGGGGAATAAAAATAAATAAATAAAAAGGTAACAAGTTAGTGCAAATTCTGAGGAAAATGTTGTAGTATTTAAAAACATTGTGCAATAATGTACATCGTGTCTTAGTTTGAGTGCCTCGTTATGCCCGAGGTAGGCCTAGCATCAAATTAATTTAGAGAACTTATAATGCTAAATGCCTTATTTTATTGATAAAAATAAGAAGAATCCAAAACAACACTAAATAACGGAAAGTAAAACGTCACTAGTGGCCATTGGCCTTATTAAATCATTAAAGAGAAAATGATAAAAAAACCTTAACTACTTGGTCCCAGAAGGACCTTCCCCAGATTTGGCATCTTTGTCTCCCTCGAACAACTTCACCAACTCGCGCAGTCCTAGCAGCAAATAAGCTCGGCCTAATGTCCGCCTACATTCCCTTCAGCGTTTTGACAGACTTAAATCATTTTGATAAAGTTTCCTTCTAATTCCACTAGACCCTGCTCCGAATACCCTAGTCGCTTGTTGGAACTGACAGCCATATCTTTCCATTCCTCGATCAAGTTTGATGGGCTTCTTGTATTTCTCGATGCTCACTTTCACACTCTCGGATCCTCTTGTGCAATTAATTGTACTTAACCCACGCTTTAGCTTTCTCTTCGAAGACCCTGTGACCTCGGATGAAACCAGGCTGAGTCATACCATTGTGATTATCTTACAACCAACCCGAATGGTGCGGTACACAACTAGTGTGATACTTGTCTGTCTCAATAGATTCTTTCCCCAAAACGAGCTTGCAACGCCATATATGCTGAGCTTGGCACTTGTGAGGGCTATCATCGTCTTGGAAGTCTGCCCTGAAGTGACTCATTTTGTCGACCCTTGGTATGATTTTCTTTCTTCCTGCCTGCCTCATGTCTCGGAGGGGAACATAGGGATAAGTTCCTCTCAGACCAATGAGTATGAAAAATAGTGCGTCTCGGGATTGAACAATGAATTCTTCTGTAGGGAACCACTCGCCAATCCCTTTCATCAGGGTCTTGGTTACCATGGCCAGTTTGGGGTGGATCCTAGACTTCTTCATAGGAAATATTATCATCCCCAGAAAACAAAACATGAAGACAAAAACCCTTATGTGAATATGCCGTAAAGAGGTAAGAGAAAATTTGTTGGGGTAGGTGCGGTATGACTTGCTATGACTGTACCTCTCGTACAAGTAGTCAAACGGAATGTAGGAGTCCTTCAGACAAGTCAAGTATGGATTTTTCTTGAGTCCCATCATTTTGAGAAAGCCCCTACCTTAACAATTTTCAGGCATAAGCAAACCTGGAGTCTCCCAAGGAATACCAGCTAAACCCCCTATATCCTAGAGTAAAGGGGTCATTTCAAGGTCTCCGAAGCGAAACACAGATTGGTTACTATCCAAAAACAAAGTTGTAGCCTCTATAATTTTGTTGCCACATTAAATTTCCAAAAGCGAAGGCAAATTCCCTAAGTATTTACGGATGAGCGTCTGATCACTGGAGTGGAGGTCTTTCCATCAATTCAGTAGCCATGGATGAATGTTGGTTACCATGCCAAATTTGGGGACTTCGTGCCTCATTTTCTGCAAAACAGAGTGTTAGGACCTTATCCCACCGGACTCGACTATTTAAACCAATAATTAGCATACCAAGCATTTAGTTCTCGAAATAAATACACATAACATGGTGGTGTCCATTTGGGTTTTGAGGAAACCCGATGGACTTTGGACAAGGCTATCTTAATGAGTCATCATGCGGACAACATCAATGAGTCGGCTAAGTTTGACCATGATGCATATAAACAGAGTAAGGTTTATATTGGGGTATTAGACATGTCCCTTGATCGGACAACTCAAGAGGTAAAAGCACGGAACTGTCGACTGCACCACTGATCGACTAGTTTTACCGCAAATATCCTAAATTTAAAGGATGATTATATTGGAAGAGCGCATCCACTCATTATAAGCGTTGCTATGGCGTTTGTTTGAAACGAGTGGAATATGATGTTGAAGATGCAGATTACAAGAATGAAACAAATTGACATGTATTTTCACGTTCATAAGAAAAAATGATTGCAATAATTGCTCGAAATTACAACAATATTAAAATAGTAAAGCAGTAAAGAAAGTAGTTAAAGGAAAGAATAGACATGAAGAGCCAAGTCAATGTCATGATGAAAGAGTAAAAGTCAAGAAATAAAGGCAAATAATGAAATAATGAAGTCACAAGTAGAATGCAATGGTAAAATCCTAAAGAGTCCCCAGCAGAGTCGTCATGCTGTCGACGCCCCCTTTTTCTCGGAAATGAGTTTCAAAATCGAGTATACGACATTATGGAAAGACAACTCTTATTCCCTTGCGAGAATTGGGTTTTGGAATTTGGAGAGTCGCCACCTAATGATTATAGTGCATAAGTACACTTTGAAAGCAAGAATTTGAGATGAAGAACCAGAGTGTGGGTAAGGCTAAAAATTATCTCAAGGGGAAGGTGTTAGGCACCCCTCAAGATCCACTAGTGTGGTTCCGCCCATAATACAATTGTGACTTTATAAATAGGTGAAGAAGCAAGTAGAGTTTTCACATAATTGTTGCAAAAAAGTTCAAAAGTTTAAAAGAGAAAAGAGGCGAAAGTTTTAGAAGAAAACAAAAAGTTAGTTAAAAAAAAACTTAGAAGCAACATAACAAATAAAAGGGAAAAGGGGTCCTAGGCTTATACATAATATGGATCACTTTAATGCAACACCAAGAAATCACTCCTAAAAAAGACGGGTCACACGTGATATTAGCGCATCGGTCAACATCTTCATATTCTACCCTTCCCACCCGTTAAGGTTTTAAAGCGCGGATAGTCTCGTTTACTTATTCCATGCTAGTACCTGCCCCAATCCTATCAGTCTCGGGGTAGTAGGACTTATAATCCTAAAAGGGGAGAAAGGGATGGGGGCCTTTATAGAGTTTAAAGGAAAAAATACTAATTCAACATTCAAAACATGTATGCAAATAAGGGAAAGGCAGACAAGCAAATGAGGCTCAAATAAACCCCCTTAAATCAGATAAGTCGTGTAGTTTAACATGTCTTCGCAAATACTGGTCTGGTCTTGAATTAGATTAAAGCGATGAGTGGACTGGTTCGACACATATCTTTAGATAAGAAGTCCGCATTAGGCCTATTCGGATGCAGTTAAGGCACTTAAACTAACACGAATTGGACTACTGACTTTTGGAAAACAAGCTGGTATAGAAAGGTTTTATGGAAAAGTTTGTGGACTTAAGAAAATGGTTTAAAACAATTTGATAAAGACAGGCTGTTTTTTTTATCAAACTCCTACAAAAGCATACATTTTCTAACACACAAGGCCTTGAGAGCACCATACACAGCACCACAGTCGCTAATATGTTCAACATTCCCGTATATAGTAGATAATTAGGAAGATTAACAATCAAAAACATTTAAGAACGATAAAAAACTGTTAAATAACTCAACAATCCCAAGGTTGCCACATCATTTAAAAAGAAAATCCATACTAAATTACTAATCCAGACTGTTGAGTTGCAGACTGATACAGAAATAGTGATGTTGAAAGAAGATTCAAAGAGCGGGATGTTATTACTAGTTAAATTATAAAACTAATTTTAAGACTATAAATATTTAAAGAATTGACTTTAATCTGATTCAAAGTACCAGAAAGGCAGTAAATTTTCAGAAAGCATGCATGGATTGGCAAACGTTTATCAAAAGGAACATGGTTTGAAGAAGATGTACTGATCTAGGCGTGATAGGTAATTTTAATAGTACAAAAAGCCATTTTAAATTAGTTAGTTATTCAGTAAAATCGTTACTGCTTTTAGACGAGTGAGGCAAGTTTGATTTAAAGTTCCTATAGGCATTATCTCTACGAGTCATTGATTTTAACCCCTTTTTAGACGTTAACATACTTATAAACAAATGCTGATTTTGATTAATACTAAAAGTTTACCGAATGCCATAAATATTCACATTCATATAGGCATGATGTCTATATGTATGATTACGGAAAATTAAACATAGGTCCTATATGTATGATTTATATGTGATTGATTTTAAACATGCTAACAGTAAAGAAATCCTAGAAGCATGATTTCTACCCTTTGTGCAAAAAAAAAAAGTAAACCCCCAACATTTTCACTAGATCCCCGAGTTTATTCAAGTTATTACAGATCGACAGAATAAAAAAATACATTAGAAGCCAATAGGTACATCCAAATAACCTAATTCAGACTTAGAGTCTAACAATATGAGATTGAACCACTTTTGGGATCCTGATTTCAAAGCCTTCTCTTTATCTAGGGTGTTTTAAAGTTCCAAAGAATTTCAGGAATTCCAGGCATTGCTTACACCCAAGATACCCTTTAGAATTAGTTATAGTAGTGTGGAAAGGCCAACTCTCAAACATCCAAGTTCAGAGGGAACTCCAGGGTCCCAAGGCAAGGATTACAAGAGAGGGGCAGAACTTAGGTTTTAAGAATGAGTGTAATAGCAAAAAGGGGTTGGGGATCCATAGCAGATTGGTGGTCATACCCAACCATAAGGCAGGATGGCACACCCATAACCAACTTATTTACACAATCAAATAAGAGCTACCCATTGAAGGTAAGACTATGGTCTGGACAGTGATTAGGAAACTACCAGACTAAGGTCTTAGGCTCAAAGCACACATAAGGGGAAAGGGAGTGGGAATCCAGTCCAGACACATGAACAATAATGCTTAGCTGTTGTCATGCTTTATGAACCATATCTCACATACAAAGGAGTTCAGGGAGAGGGGATTCATGTAAGAGCAAGGATAGCCAATTTGCAAAGAAAAAAAAAGTAAACACACAAAGAATTGAAGTGTAACAACATATAGAAGAGACATTATTAAACTAAAAGGAATATACCAGTTGTAAAAGTAAACAACATAGGAGCAGAACATTTGAAGCAACAACAAAGAAACTAACTCAGTATTTCAGAGAAAACTCGAATGCTTTTGAAAAAAACTTAGAAGTATTTGAGAAAGAGAAGTAGTCAGTATAATGCGTGTGTGTTCGTTAGAAATTTTTTTTTATGAGGAGAGGGGGAGGTATTTATAGTTTTTGAAAAATGAGTAAAGTGTATAGCAAAAGTACAAATATGGGCATGATCACAAATTAGAATCAATTAGTATAAGTCTTCCCTTTAATTGGGGGATTCTTATTCAAACGGATACTAACAACATCCACAAAAGGAAAGAATAATCAATCATATAGCAGAATGGCTTGTTACCATTAAAGAAATAGTAAAGTCATACAATAGGCAAATAAGTCTAAGTACAAGATGTGTATTTATTTCTGGAAAGATTCAATGAGGCCAATCAAAGGAAGGGAATCAAATTAACCCTTGACATGCTAGTAAATCAGAAATTCATGGAAGTAAAAGTTTGAAATCAATTTCGAGCTTCAAATAAATCACAGGAAGGACTCAGTATATAAGGCATGCACAATGTGAGGCCAAGCCATGGCAAAAGAACCATCATCCAGTAATAGCATAGAGTAGAAGTTCAAACATGCTAGTTAGGTTTCAGTGTAATAGAGAGAAAGAACCAAAGTATGCAGAGAGTTGAGCAAGACTCAGGACATATAGAGAAGAGGGATGCAGGAATCAAGTTGCATAGTTCCAGACAGACAAGTCAAAAAAACAACTTCAAAGAACTCAAATAATCCCCAGAAGAACTAGGGTTTTCAAAATCAGTTGAATATAGAGACGATAAACAGGTGAATCAAACAATTTCAAAGTTCCAAGCAAAACCCCCTAAAGTTAGGGTTTCAACTATTAATCAGTAGGCCAAATAGCCAGGCTTAGGAACTTGAATACATTCCATAAATTTAGGGCTTTTTAACCATCAAATAAACTTAGAGAAGCTAGGCATGAATATCGAATAAAACCATAACAAACAGACTCAAACAAAATCAAAAGACTAGGGTTTTCAACACGCTTACACAGATAAAGAAAGTAACATAAGCAAAGTACAGAAACATGGTAAAACAAAAGAAGAAATTTGAAATAACTTAAACAAACCCTAGTTAAAAGGTCAAAGAACTTTGAAAGCAAAAGAAAATTGGGGAAACTTCAAGAAACATGTTCAGAAAACTCAAACACACATAGATCTAAGGCAGATATGAAAATAAATCGAAGGAACCATAGAGTTAGGGTTTCGTATGGAAGCAGGAAGTGAGAAAGGCTTTGAAAACTCCCGGTCTAAGAAGGATAGTTGAAGATCGAGCTTGAATGGCCATGGCTGTCCGGACAGAGGTTGAAGATGATTGGAGAAAAGCCATCGAGTAAAGGCCTTGTTAAGACACCTTCAAGGCCTGGTCATAGGACCTCAGAGATGAACAGATGGAGGCCATGGTAGGCCGGTATAGGCCCCATATGAGAGGCAGCGACCCTGGATTAGGGTTTCGATAGGAGGAGGCGACTAGGGTTTGAGGCGAGTTAAGAGAGAGTTGATAGAAGATAGGTATGAAAAGTGGCGTTTCTGAAGGAATCGCGTAGGTTTAGGCGTCACTTAGAAGTTAAAAATGATAGAATTAATGGTGGCCATTGATCTAAATGATCAACGACCGGGATTAAAATGGGTTATGGGGTCGAGTCGGTTGAATGATAATTGGGTTGGTTAATTGGGCTCGATTAGGGGTCAAATTGGGGTGCCAATTTGGCTAAAATTGAAATGCAATAAAGGTCAATCCGTAAATAGCCACTTTTCCTTTTTGATTTTGTAAAATATAGTAGTACAATTTTAAAATCAAATTAAGAGTACTTAATAAATAACTATTATATAAATATTAATTTAAAAATATTTGAGTTAATTTTATAGGTATAAAACGCTATAAATTACAGAATAGGCCATAATTGCAATAATATTCAATTTTACTATAAAAATGCCAAATGAATTTGTACAAATATGCAAAAAATTATGCTATAAGTTATTCACAAGAATGATAATTTTTGGGAATAATTTTGGATTTTTGTGGTATAAAAATAAGCAATAAATTTATTTAAAAATCATAAAAAAATATGTAAACTCATGGGTGTGCTTATATATGCACATATATGCTATTTTGAAAGATTTTTTGGTACAAAAAATACATAAGGAAAAATTGGGTATCAACACCTTATGTACAACGTTCCATTTTCGGACAATGTGAATCGTGCAACTTTCATTCGCAGAGTCCTCGATTGCTTAGGGTTCGACAGAAGTTTCGCATTCTTAAGATAATCGATGCATTTGTTCCTCCAAACCCATGTTAGTCTTGGGAAGTTTATTTCGGCATGGCCTTCTTTGACTATCGACTTTGAAAGTTGTACGACAGTCCCCGAGCTAATTTCATCATCTTCGACTTATGACCCCAAATTTGCAAGGGAACCAGCCTCACCATTCTGCTCTCGAGGTACATAGTGTAGGGTCCATTCTTTGAACCGTTGTAAGGTTACCTGCAATTTGTCCAAGTGCCTTTACATTCGATGTTCTCAAACCTCTAACATTTTATTGATTTTGTTAACCACGAGTTGGGAATAACACTTGGCCTCGATGACCTCTGCTCCCAAACTTTTAGCCAGCTTGAGACCTACTACCTTGACCTCATACTCGGCCTCATTGTTAGCCAACTTAGGGGTTTTAATAAAATGTCGAATTGTATGGCCTGTGGGTGGCTTCAAAATGTTTCCTAGCCCGGACTCTTTCACATTCAAAGCACCGTCTGTGAAAAGGTTCCACACCCCTGAGGGTGTACTCTATTTTAACAATAGCTCCTTTTCAACCTCGAGCACAAGGGATGCCATAAAGTCGGTCGTAAAGTCTACTAAGATTTGAGACTTGATGGTCGTTCGGGGTTGATACTCAATATTATACCCACTAATTTTGACGTCCTATTTGGTCAATCAGCCTGAGAGCTTGGGCTTGTACAAAATGTTGCAAAGGGGATAAGTGGTTACAACACAAATTACGTGACATTGAAAATACGATTTTAATTTCCTAGAGGAGCTTATTAGAGCAAACGCTAACTATTCTAAGTATGAGTACCGGGTCTCTGCTTCACAAAAGTTAGGCTAATGTAGTAAACAGGAAATTGCATACATTGCTATTCTCAAACTAGGAAAACACTTACCGCGACTTCCGAGACTACCACATATAAGTAGAGTTGCTCGTCTGTTTTCAGAGTATGAAGAAAATGGTTGGCTCGAAAGATACCTCTTTAATTATCCAATGCTTGTTGACATTCTGGGGTCCAAGTGAAATTGCTCTTCTTTTAGAGCAGTAAGAAGAACTTGTGACTTAGGCCCGAAGACCTATGGATGAACTTGCCTAAAGCGGCGATCAGTACTGTAACATTTGTACGGCCTTAACAGTGTCCACGACTGTGATGTCTTTGATTTCCTTGATTTTATTGGGGTTGATCTCGATTCCCCGATTTGACACCATTAAGTTGAGGAACTTCCCTAGACCAACCCCGAATGCACATTGAGGTTGAGCTTCATGTTGTATTTTCTCAATATGTCGAAGGTTTCCTGCAAATGTGTCAAATGGTCCTATGTGCGCATGAACTTAACTAGCATGTCATTAATATAAACCTCCATTGATTTACCTATTTGTTCTTCGAACATTCGGTTTACTAGGCGTTGATAAGTAGCACCGACATTTTTTAGCCCAAACGGCATTGCATTATAGCAAAGTACCGTACTTAGTGATAAATGAAGCCTTTTCCCGATCCTCTAAGTTTATTTGTATTTGTTTGTACCCGTAGTAGGCATCGAGAAAGTCGAGGATCTCGTGGCCATCTATGGCATCGGTCATGCAATCGATATTCAGCAGGGGAAAAGAGTCCTTATGGCATGCTTTATTTAAGTCTTTGTAGTCTACACATATTCTAAGTTTATTTCCCTTCTTGGGGACTACAACTATGTTTGCTAACCACTTAGGATAATTTACTTCCCGGATGTATCCTATTTTGAGAAGTTTGGTTACCTCGTTTTTGATGAACTCATGTTTTACCTCAGACTGTGGACTTCTCTTTTGCTTTACCGGTTTGAACATCAGGTCCAAACTCATCGATGAGTGGTGATCTCCGGTGGATCCCTGTGATGTCATGGTAGGACGAAGCAAAAAAATCCATATTCTTAATAAGGAATTTATTGAGTTTTTTCCTGAGATCGGGAGTTAACTCTGTGTGCAGGTTTACCTTTTGATCGGGTAGATTCTCGATCAGAATGACTTGTTTCAGCTCTTTGACCATTGACTTCGTGGAATCAGAATCATCGGGGAATACAAAGGTTCAAAATATCATGCAATCATCATCCTCGATATTTTCCTGTTGTTCCGATCTAGTCGAAGCTCATCCTCGATATTTTCCTATTGTTCCGATCTAGTCGAAGCTGACGAATGTGGTTGCTATTTGACCTTCTGTTTTTCCTCTGATTCTGGTCCCTTTATTGATGTTAGAGTCGATACCGGTATTACCTCATCGTATGCAAACATCTCTTTGGCTGTTGGTTGTTCACCGTACACCGTTTTGACTCCTTCCGACTTTGGAAATTTCAAGAGTTGATGAAGCATTAAAGGTACCAACGTCATATTATGGATTCAATGTCTACCGAGCATCGCGTTGTATCTCATATTGTTGGAAACACGTTCTCAAGGCTTTATACTAAAACGTGTGTTCTTATATGTAGGTTTTGATGAATGACAAACAAGCGCAAATTGATATATGACGAAGTTCAAATACAACCGCACAATTGGTGGATAACGAGATTCAAGCACAATACAAAGTTTTATAGTTTAAATGAGTCGTTCTTAATTGTGATCTTGATCCGACAACTTGACTCATGACATGGCTTCTCTCGTAAAACTATTTTTACAAAATCATGCATATTTAATTTAATGCTAAATGATTTTAAATCATGCATATTTACTTTAGTCAAAATAATTTTTAAACATGCCTCTAAAAAATCTGGACTAAGATAATCGATTATGCACTTATGATAATCGATTATGTTAAGCCAAGACTGCATGACAATCGATTGTGAACTAATGACAATCGATTGTGTTAAGGCAGTGAGCATCAGGTTTTTTCAAACCTGCATGACAATCGATTGTGAACCTTATGACAATCGATTGTGATGAGGCAGTGTACATCAAAGTTTTTCAAAACTCAGAATAAACGATTGTGAAGCTAATGACAATCGATTGTGAAGAGACAGTGTCCATCAGATTTTTCAAAGTCACAAAATAATCGATTGTGAATATATGACAATCGATTGTGTTGAGGCAGTGTCTTCCAGACTTTTTCAAAGTTATTAAATAATCGATTTTGAGTATATAACAATCGATTGTCACGAGGCAGTGTCAAATGATTTTCAAAGTCTGATAAATAATCGATTGTTAACATTGCACAATCGATTGTGAAGCTGACCGTTGTCGTAAAGTTTTCAAATACCGTCAGGTAATCGATTGTTGATTTTGTACAATCGATTGTTGAAATTAAAATCTGGAAAAGATTTTTTGAACGTTGCTGAATAATCGATTGTTGATTTTGTACAACTGATTGTTGAAATTAAAATCTGGAAAGGATTTTTTGAACGTTGCTGAATAATCGATTATTGATTTTGTATAATCGATTGTTTTACGTAAAATCTGAAAATGATTTTTTGAACGCTACCAATAATCGATTGTTGATCTTGGACAATCGATTTGTTAAGCGTAAAATCTGGGATTGATTTCTGGAACGATTGGCAAACAATCGATTGTGACTTCCTGACAATCGATTGTCACACAGTAAAATCAGCAACTCTTAATTGGCAATTAGGCAACGGTAATTCCAAGCTTTTCAACTATAAATACAGCTTCATTTCAGTGTTTTAAACACAATAACACTTAACAACTGATCATACAATTTCTATAAGCTTGCATACTCTATTGCTAATCATTTTATATTCATTACATATGTTTTGAGAGCCATATTCTTGTCCAAAGTTGTTGTGATCTTGAGCTTACTTCTTTTACTCATATCTACTCATTAAGGAGTGTATTGTTTGAGTGTTTAGTGCTTTGTACACTTGTAAGAGAATTGTGATTCTCTTTTTATAAGGAACTTGTGTTTCCTTGGTTGAAGTCTTGGAGTGTTGTATCTCCGAGCAAAGGTGTTAAGGCGTGTGTCCTTAAGTTGTAAAGGTTTGTTGAGCACCCGTAAGCTTGACAAGTTAGTGGAAAATCTCGAGAGAGTCTCTCGGGGACTGGACTAGCCACGTGTTGTGGTGAACCAGAATATATCGGTGCGTACTTTATTATTTATCGCACTTATTTACTTCCTGCAATTTTTTAATTCCGCAAGTTTACGCTAATTTTTATTATAACGCTATTCACCCCCCCCCCCTCTAGCGTTAAGCGTATTATCTAACAATTGGTATCAGAGCCCAACTCTCTGAAGACTTAACAGTTTGAGAGAACCATCCATGGCTTCTACTCGTGACTCTTTTGCAGGAATTGATGAAGGACAATGCTCCACACGACCACCTCTATTCAACGGTACAAACTATACGTACTGGAAGGAGAGGATGAAAATCTTCGTTCAAGCAAACAACTTTCATCTCTGGAAGGTGATAACGAAGGGAAATTAAATTCCAACCAAAAAGGTTGAAACCGAATGGGTTCCCAAGTCCGAAGAAGAATATGACGCTGATGATATCCGAAAGGTGCAAAATAATGCGAAAGCAATTAATTTATTATATTGTGCTGTAAATGCTGACGATTACAGGAAAATATCGTGTTGCACAACGGCGAAGGAAATGTGGGACAAGCTGGAAATTACGGACCAGGTAAGGGAAGCCAAAATTGATTTCCTAACCCATGCTTATGAATTATTTCACATGAAGGAAGGTGAAAAGGTGGATGAAATGTTTGAACGATTTTCAATAATCGTAAATGATCTACATGCTCTCAAGAAGACATTCACGGATAGAGAACTTGTTCGAAAAATTCTTAGAAGTCTCACTCCGGCATGGCGATCAAAGGCCGACGCAATCCAAGAATCCATTGGCGTCTCAAATGTCACCATCGACGCATTAAGAGGTAACCTTAAGACTTATGAGTCTACTATACTTAACCCTCTTGTTGATGATCAAAGGAGGCAAAGAATAGCGCTTAAGGCAAGCACAAGCCAACCTCAAGTTGATGAGGACAGAGACAACGAGTTTGGACTCGTTATCAAAAGATTTCAAAAGTTCATGCGAAAGGAGTATGAACGAAAGGGCAAAAAGCAAGGCGAACAAATAAAGTGCTATGAATGCGGTGAAACCGGGCATATCAAATCAAATTGCCCAAACATCAAAAAGGAGAAGAAACCTTTTAAGAAGCAACGTGCATACATTTCTTGGGGAGGAGACTCCGGAGATGAGTCAAGCGAAGAAGAAGAAGACGAAGCCGCAAACCTTTTTCTTATGGCGCAAGAAGACAAGCAAGATGAGGTATGTCAAATCTCTTCTAAAAACTTCTTTACTCTTGAGGAAATGCGAACTGCTTTTGATGAGCTATATACTGAATTTATTAAGGCTTCAAAAACTGTCAAGAGCATAAAAGAAAATGCTTCTCTAAAAGAAAAAGATTTTCAAAAACAGCTTTCTTTGAAAGAAAAGGATTTAGAAAAACTGGTTTTAGAAAATGAGAAGCTGAAAGAAGAAAACAAGTTTTTCGGAAAAAGAAGCGCCGACAAGCCCGAAAGTTCTATTAAAAATTGTTCTTCTTGCATGCATCTCAAAAATGAGGTAGATAGACTTAAAGGTACCTTTGATAAGTTTAATTCTTCCCACAAAAATTTGAATAAGGTCCTTGTTAATTTGAAATCAACCAAGCATGGCATAGGCTTTAAGAATGAGCCTAAAGAAAGGGTTGAAGCCAAACCCCAACCACCTAAGGCTCAACCTAGGATTAATAAAACAAATGCTTATCCGAGAAATAGCAATCCTAGAACAAATATGCATGCTAGACCAAATGTTGAACATATTAGAAGACCTAGAAATGACTTACCACCTAGAAATGACTACCCTAGAAATGATGCATATTCTAGGCCAAACACCAGAAGGAGTTTTGAACCTTTTAGAACATCTAGACATGACCATTACTCTAGAAATGCTGCTCATTTTAGAACTAATAGTAGGAGAAATGGTTCTCATGAAATGCGCAATAGTCATAATGAAAATAGAGTAAATCATTTTCGTCCATCAAGTTACTATGAACCTAGAAGGATGCATAACCCCAACGTGACTTGTCATTATTGTAGACGCATTGGTCATATTGCTCCTGCATGCTTTACACGACATAGACATATCACTCAATCGCATCATTATAATATGCCTAACCCTCAAGGACCCAAAATGGCATGGGTACCTAAAACGCATTAACTTGTTTTGTAGGTATGTTTGAAGGGATCAAGTGTACTATGGTACCTTGATAGTGGATGCTCCAAACATATGACGGGAGACGAATCCAAATTCCTTCAACTAGAACACAAAGAAGGAGGAAGTGTGATTTTTGGGGATAATAATAAAGGAAAGATTATTGGCATCGGATCGGTCGGTAAGGATGAAAATTCCTCTATTAAGCATATATTACTTGTTAAAGGTTTAAAGCATAATCTCTTGAGCATAAGTCAATTATGTGACAAGGGAAATCTTGCCCTATTTGATTCGGATGAATGCTTAGTGCTTAGACGTAGTGATTTTAAAATTATCCTTCGTGGTTTTAGAGTGGATAATATTTATATGGTTGATCTTGCTAATTCCTCACCCGAATATGTTGATTGTCTTATGAGTAAAGAGGATGATACTTGGTTATGGCATCGTAGAGTAGCACATATCAACATGCATCTTTTGAACAAATTGATTTCTCAAAACTTAGTTATTGGTCTTCCCAATTTAAAATTTGAAAATGACTCTATTTGTGATTCTTGTCAAAAAGGGAAGCAAACAAAAGCATCTTTCAAATCCAAAAATACTATTTCAACTTCTAGACCATTGCAATTGCTTCACATGGATTTATTTGGACCATCTCACATTGAAAGTCTTGGAAGAAATCGTTATGCTTTTGTGATTGTTGATGATTATTCTAGATTTACTTGGACTTTATTTCTTGCCAATAAAAGTGATGCTTTTCAGAATTTTAAATATTTTCTTAAGCGTGTTCAAAACGAAAAGGAAACAACCGTCACTTCAATTAGAAGTGATCATGGGGGAGAGTTTGATCACAATCTCTTTGCGGACTTTTGTGACGAACTCGGTATCGAGCATACCTTTTCCGCTCCACGTACACCACAACAAAATGGGGTGGTGGAAAGGAAAAATAGGTGTCTCGAAGAGATGGCTAGAACCATGCTCGAAGAGGCCAAGATTCCCAAACATTTTGGGTGGATGCCGTGAGTACCGCATGCTACGTCTTAAATAGAGTAGTCATAAGGCCTATACTCATGAAAACTCCCTATGAACTCTATAAGGGAAGGAAACCAAATATCTCCATCTTAGAGTATTCGGTTGTAAATGTTTTATTCATAACAATGGCAAAGATCAATTGGGAAAATTTGATGCTAAGTCCGATGAGGGAATTTTCATTGGTTATTCTTCACGTAGCAAAGCATATAGGGTTTTTAATAAAAGAACCGAAACTGTGGAGGAATCCCCTCATGTTGTATTTGCCGAAAATAATGCTCGCTTGGCGAGAAAGGATTCCGGTTTTGATCTTGCAGGTATTTTAGATAACTTGAAAGACAAAATACAAGAGGAAACTCCTAAGGAAAATCAAGACGAAATTTTGAAACAACCAACGGAGGAAGCGCCACCATTGGAGAATGAAACGAAAACGCCTAACGAGTGGAGGACAATCAAGGATCACCCTCTCGAACAGGTAATTGGCGACGTCGGAGAAAAGGTAAGTACCCGAAACTCCCTTAAAAACACCTTAGGACATACTGCTTTTGTGTCTCAAATTGAACCAACAACCATCTCCGAAGCAATTGGGGATGAATTTTGGACCTTGGCAATGCAAGAGGAGCTTAACCAATTCAAACGGAATGACGTTTGGGATTTGGTGCCAAGACCCGAAAATCATACCATAATTGGTACGAAATGGGTTTTTCGAAACAAACTAGATGAAAATGGTGTAATCACTAGAAACAAAGCTAGGCTTGTAGCAAAAGGCTATAATCAAGAAGAGGGTATTGACTATGAAGAAACATATGCTCCCGTAGCTAGATTAGAAGTTATTCGTCTATTGCTCGCTTTTGCCTCTTCTATGAATTTCAATTTATATCAAATGTATGTGAAAAGTGCTTTTCTAAATGGTGTTATTCAAGAAGAAGTTTATGTTGAACAACCCCCCGGTTTTGAAGATTTTTAATCTCCCGATCATGTTTTCAAACTCAAAAAGGCTCTCTATGGTTTAAAACAAGCTCCCCGAGCTTGGTATGAAAGATTGAGTAAATTTCTATTGGAAAATGATTTCATTAGGGGGAAAGTTGACACCACCCTTTTTGTTAAGCATAAAAACAATGATATTTTATTAGTTCAAATATATGTGGATGATATCATATTTGGTGCTACTAACAATGTCTTATTCAAGGAATTTCCGATTTAATGACAAGTGAATTTGAGATGTCTATGATGGGTGAGTTAACATTCTTTTTGGGATTAAAAGTAAAGCAAATGAAAGAAGGTACGTTCATTTGCCAAGCCAAATGTTGCAAAGAATTGCTGAAACGATTTGAAATGAATAATGCAAAAGCAATGGCGACTCCCATGAGCACATCCGATCATCTAGACAAAGATGAGAAAGGTAAGGAAGTCGACACTAAGAAGTATCGAGGTATGATTGGCTCTCTTCTCTATCTTATTGCTAGTCGTCCGGACATCATGTTTAGCGTGTGCTTATGCGCCCGTTATCAATCGTGTCCGAAGGAGTCTCACCTTACTGCGGTAAAACGGATTTTGAAGTACCTTGTTGGTACTACAAATGTGGGTCTATGGTACCCCAAAGGTTCTTCATGCCAACTCGTTGGCTATTCCGACTCCGATTTTGCTGGACCGCAAGAGCACTAGTAGCACTTGCCATTTGCTCGGTAGCTCTCTCGTTTCTTGGTTTAGCAAGAAACAAGTAAGTGTTGTGTTGTCCACAACTGAGGCTGAATATGTAGCCGCGGGAAGTTGTTGCGCTCAAATCCTCTGGATGAAACAACAACTCTTGGACTATGGCCTAAGTCTTGATCATATCCTTCTTAAATGTGATAATACTAGTGCCATATGCTTGACGAAGAACCCCGTTCTTCATTCGCGAACAAAACACATTGAAATTAGACATCATTTTATAAGAGATCACGTTCTCAAGGGCGATGTCGAAATCGAATTGTTGAAACCAAAGACCAATTGGCCGACATCTTTACTAAGCCCTTAGAGAAAGAGTCCTTCTTCCGAATTCGTAGTGAACTCGGGATTCTTGACTCCACGTTGATCTAAGTCATGCATTGCATCTTATTATTTTACATGATTTCTAACTTGAGTGTCGGAGATGTCTAACGAATTTTTGCAGGTATCGCCCTAAAGGTAGGGGGAATTATAAAGCATGACGCGCAATAATCAAGTCTTCTTCAGAAAAATCGGTTTCTGTTGTCTAATAATTGGTTATCTCGTATCAATAATCGATTGTTCTGCTATTACTTGAGTTATTGTACTCTCTTCAAGTAATCACGTTTTCTTTCCAAAAAATAAACAAGTTTTATTTACATCTTTGGCATCTTCTTATGTTATTTTTGCTAATGGCAAAAGGGGGAAGATAACGGGTATGCACTCTCAATATTTATAAGCTTAAATTGAGGGGGAGTACATATATTGAGGGGGAACAAATGCATGTATTGAATCGTCATTATAAATTGTTTAAGTTGCATATCCCACTTAAAGTTTGCCATTATCAAAAAGGGAAATTGTTGGAAACACGTTCTCAAGGCTTTATACTAAAACGTGTGTTCTTATGTGTAGGTTTTGATGAATGACAAACAAGCGCAAATTGATATATGACGAAGTTCAAATACAAGCGCACAATTGGTGGATAACGAGATTCAAGCACAATACAAAGTTTTATAGTTTAAATGAGTCGTTCTTAATTGTGATCTTGATCCGACAACTTGACTCATGACATGGCTTCTCTCGTAAAACTATATTTACAAAATCATGCATATTTAATTTAATGCTAAATGATTTTAAATCATGCATATTTACTTTAGTCAAAATGATTTTTAAACATGCCTCTAAAATCTGGACTAAGATAATCGATTATGTACTTATGATAATCGATTATGTCAAGCCAAGACTGCATGACAATCGATTGTGAATTAATGACAATCGATTGTGTTAACGCAGTGAGCATCAGGTTTTTCAAACCTGCATGACAATCGATTGTGAACCTTATGACAATCGATTGTGATGAGGCAGTGTACATCAAAGTTTTTCAAAACTCAGAATAATCGATTGTGAAGCTAATGACAATCGATTGTGAAGAGACAGTGTCCATCAGATTTTTCGAAGTCACAAAATAATCGATTGTGAACATATGACAATCGATTGTGTTGAGGCAGTGTCTTCCAGACTTTTTCAAAGTTATTAAATAATCAATTGTGAGTATATAACAATCGATTGTCACGAGGCAGTGTCTAAAATGATTTTCAAATTCTGATAAATAATCGATTGTTAACATTGCACAATCGATTGTGAAGCTGACCGTTGTCGTAAAGTTTTCAAATACCGTCAGGTAATCGATTGTTGATTTTGTACAATCGATTGTTGAAATTAAAATCTGGAAAAGATTTTTTGAACGTTGCTTAATAATCGATTGTTGATTTTGTACAATCGATTGTTGAAATTAAAATCTGGAAAGGATTTTTTGAACGTTGCTGAATAATCGATTATTGATTTTGTATAATCGATTGTTTTACGTAAAATTTGGAAATTATTTTTTGAACGTTACCAATAATCGATTGTTGATCTTGGACAATCGATTGTTAAGCGTAAAATCTGGGATTGATTTCTGGAACGATTGGCAAACAATCGATTGTGACTTCTTGACAATCGATTGTCACACAGTAAAATCAGCAACTCTTAATTGGCAATTAGGCAACGGTAATGCCAAGTTTTTCAACTATAAATACAGCTTCATTTCAGTGTTTTAAACACAACAACACACAACAAGTGATCATACAATTGCTATAAGCTTGCATACTCTATGCTAATCATTTTATATTCATTACATAAGTTTTGAGAGCCATATTCTTGTCCAAAGTTGTTGTGATCTTGAGCTTACTTCTTTTACTCATATCTACTCATTAAGGAGTGTATTGTTTGAGTGTTTAGTGTTTTGTACACTTGTAAGAGAATTGTGATTCTCTTGTTGTAAGGAACTTTTGTTTCCTTGGTTGAAGTCTTGGAGTGTTGTATCTCCGAGCAAAGGTGTTAAGGCGTGTGTCCTTAAGTTGTAAAGGTTTGTTGAGCACCCGTAAGCTTGACAAGTTAGTGGAATATCTCGAGAGAGTCTCTCGGGGACTGGACTAGCCACGTGTTGTGGTGAACCAGAATACATCGGTGCGTACTTTATTATTTATCGCACTTATTTACTTCCTGCAATTTTTAAATTCCGCAAGTTTACGCTAATTTTTATTATAACGCTATTCACCCCCCCCCCCCCCTCTAGCGTTAAGCGTTTTATCTAACACATATCACCTTCGATTACATGGAACTTTATTTCCTGGATAGTTCCAGCGATGTTCACTGGAAACATGATTTTCCCTTTGGTGGTTTCACTTTCCATGTTGAAACCGTTGAGAACTCGAGTTCAAGCACGATTTGATCCGGAAGGCCGAGCTTCTCCACGACCCTCGGTTGAATAATATTTTCCGAGCTACCAGGATCAACCAACACTCATTTAACTTGAATTTTATTCATATGGATATATATTACCAGTGCGTCATTGTAAGGTTGTTCGATCCCTTCTGCATCCTCATTGTTGAAAGATAAGGTATCTTCTAGTAAGTAGTCCTGGGTACGCTTCTCCCTTGTGATTATGACTTTGGTGCATTTAAATGTCAGATCCTGAGGGATATTGACCCCACCGACGATCATATGAATCACGTGTTGCGGTTCCTCCTGTTTGCATCCCTGTCTCTGAAGTGATGTTTGCCCGTTCACTTAAAAACTCACGAAGATGACCTTTGCTAAATAAATGAGCTACCTCCACACTTAATTGTCTATGGTCCTCGATTTTGTAACCATAGGTTCCATGGTACTTGCACATTTGATTTGGATTCCTTTGAGCAAGATCGGTCTGCAAGTGTCTGGGCCACCTAGTATCCTTAATTCGTCCAATGGCTAACACAATAGTTAAAACATCAATGCTGAAGTTCTATTTCGATAACTGGGGTGCTTCCTTAGGCTCGACATGTTTATCAAAGCCAATCTTACTCTTGATCCCTCGAGAACTTTGACCTCCATCATTCCTTCAATCATTTCGAACGGGATTATATCCCCGTCCGTTGTCTTTACGATCTATGATATATGGTTGGTACCGATCTCTGTTCGATCATGGCTCTCTATCAATGTCTCTTTGAATCCTGCCTTTGGACCTATTTGGGTTAAAGGAACCGGATGGAGATCCCAACTGATCATCCTCGACTATAATCTTTGATTAGTATCAATTATGTACATCGGCCCAAGTCACCGCGGGATATTCAATCAAATTCTGTTTTAGTTGACGTGATTCTATCTATGTTGCTCATTCAAACCCTGAGTAAAGGCTTGGAAAACCAAATCATCGGTAACCAAGGGTAGGTCCATGCGCGCCATCTGAAATTGAGATACGAATTCCCTTAGCATTTCATTGTTCTTTTGCCTCACTTTGAAGATTCTGACTTCCTATTCGCTGCCTTTATTTCTCCAGAATGTGCCTTTACGAACGAATCAACAAGAATGGTGAAAGAGTTAATGGAATTGGGTAGCAAATTGTGGTAACATACCATTGCCCCCTTCGAAAAAGTTTCTCCAATTTTTTTCAACAGAACAGATTCAATTGTATAGTCTTATAATTCGTTTTCTTTAATTGTGGATGTATAAGAAGTGGCATGCTCATTAGAATCAGTGGTTCCATTGTACTTGGGAATTTCTGGCATGCGGAATTTTTCCGGAATGGGCTTCGGAGCCGCACGTGGTGGGAAAGGCTTATATACGAACTTTTTTGAATCTAAACCCTTTAGAATCGTGGGTGCCCTCGGTATTTGATCAAACCAGGAGTTTTACGTTTCTACCTTTTTATCATTAGCCTCGATCTTCTTTTCCCCCGATTCAATCCGTTTAGTGAGCTCCTCGGTCGTCTTCATGACGGCGGGATCAGTTCCTGATCCATTATCGTTCAATTTCTCTTGTACGGGTTAAAACCTATGAACAACTTCCTGTGATGTATCAAGTTCGATTCGTCTTTGGGCTCGATTCCAATTGGAGTTGTGCTATCGCGACTTACTTAGTTTGTAGCATGTCAAATATCATTCGAAGGCTAATTCCGCCTTCTTTACCATTTTGTGCGTTCTAATCGGCTGCCCGGGCATCTCAGCGGATGTTATTTCAGGGTCGGCACTTAAACCTCCACGAATGGCGACACACAAATTGACATCAACCGGATCTCTGGCAAATGGTGCATCAGAATTGATTGGAGGCACTCAGTTTCCCGGGGCGGCTACGTATTCGTTTTCGCCATGAAGACCAAGGCCAATATCAGTGTGAGTGGGTACTGCCTAAGAGTTTGACATATTTATTCCTGAAACCAAAAAAACTCACGAGCACAAGCGTAACAGCAGTATGTGTTATCAATGTTAAAATATTAAGCAATCACTATTATCCTTAGCCCCACGGTGGGCACCAAACTGTTTACCCTAAAAATTAACTAACAATTAAACTTATAATTTGGTTTTAAGGATATGTTATTTCACCTAATATAAATTGATAAACGTAAAGATAAATGATGTAAATTGACAATAATACAAAGCAGACCAGTGTTTGGTCAATGCCCACGAGCTAATGAACCTTCGAGCTTGGTAGAGTAAGAATAGTTAAAGAGCAGCAAGTTGATGAGCAAAAGAAAGAAATATTATATTGCTTTGATTCGTGAATATCAGGTGCTTTACAAATGACGGGGACTCCCCTTTATATATTAGAAGAATCATAATGATGGTACAATACTAATTACGGAAGTAAATTCCATGATTGGTACAAATAATCGCCCTTGATTTGATCTGTTCCGAAATTTTCATCGTGATCTCCGACCGATAACGGATATCTCGTCTTTCCGTTATTGCACTTCACTCGGAGTCGGTCATACTTAGTCTTGATTGCTGCTGGCCTCGGTCTCGACGGACAACTCAATTTTTTGAACTAGACACCTCATTTTCGTGCTATAGCCCGATTCATTGCGAGGTTGACCCTCGACGTAATCTTCTGATTTCTATTAAATAGCAAAAATGGGTAAGCCCAATTTTAGCCGTATACAAAACTAACCATAATTTTAGCCACGTTTGAGATTGCTATTCAATCACCTCCAATCACTGGGCAGATATATAATTTAGGTATACAGAAATTAAAAGAAGCATTTTCTTTCTTGCTATATGAGTTTTGAATCCCCATATTGGATTCATTGCACCAAATGGTTGCGTTTGATTGCGATTCTTCAGTCAATGATAATCTCTTAATCAGATTGACCCTGGGATTTACGTACGCATCATGGATTTATTGCACAACAACATATTCAACATTTGACACTCTTATTTTTATATTGACTCCCCTTAATTAGATTCTGAACCATTAATTGTGTGAATTCCAGCTAAGCTTATTTGAGTCTGCAAGGCAGAACTTCAATCATTTAATTCAATTTTGCACAGTGTGTAAGTGTATTTCTCATGCTGGTTTCAAAGATTAGGATATGACATATGTTTCTTACTTTTGCTCCTTTATATATGCTGACTCCACTTATATTGTAAAGAGAGGTTGTTCAGATAATATCCCATACCTACAATTTTAGGATCGTGGGTTTGAGTCACCAAAGGAGCAAACTCTAGAAAGAGAATCAAATCGGAATCATATATATATATATATATATATATATATATATATATTCTCCAATCTTAATTGTTGTCTACTCTTTCACTGTGTCTCTCTATATTATTATAATAATACACACATTTTCGAGCCAGTGGCCCCATGGTTTTATGTATGTCCATGAGGGAAGTGTAGTCTTTAGGTCGTTTGGTAGCCGGTTAGAGGGGAGTTATACATGTATTAAAATTAGGATGACTTTATACATTATTTGGAAAAAAGAAAGAGAATAAATAATCTCCACATAGAAGCTAGCATAAGTTATACAATGTTTAGTTGTTTTTTCCTCTTTTCTATATAAAATATTGCATTGCTAATACAATGTTTGGTTCATGTTTTTCTTTTCTGCATAACTAATACATGTATAAGCTATGAGGGAATCTATGTATTATTTATGCAAGGTAGAAAATGGAATAATTTATACATGTATTAGTAATACTTGTATTAAAATACAAAATGACAATAATACCCTTTATTCAAACTTGTATTTTTTTGTTTAAAAAAAAAATATTTCACCTATATTAACAATTAAAAATAAAGTAAGCTAATAATAAATAATACTCACATATCTATGACTAATCCTTATATAACTACACATAACTAATCCCCGCATAACTAATTCGTGCATAACTAATATATACATAATTAATAACTAATACATGCATAACTAATCCGTGCATACTTAATACATGTATAACTAGTACGTGCATAATTTCTAATTGGCGACCAAACCACCCCTAAATTTAAGGCTTTAACCAACTATTGGTAATCTCCTGGCCAGAGTCTAAAGAGTAGTCACAAACAATCTCAAATGGCAGACAATCAGCACACTGCACATGCAATTCCTTCTAACAACAGAGACACAGTCAAACAACGTAACTTTTGCAAGGAGGAAAAATACGTTGAACCTCACAAGAAATGTCCCACAGCTTTCAAATTTGAAACAGTGGCAGATGTAGTCTTTGACAGCAGGGGTTGGCACAACCATTATGAGTTATCAAGATTTTAAAATATGTGTTCATATTCTGTGCATTGACACCGAAAATATTTACACAGTTACAGTATCATGATAAGTTAGATCTATAATAACAAGTAACTTCATATTAGGCTTGATATGATAACCCGAAAAATAGAGCAATGGCTTAGGGTTAATTTCACTGATAATTATTCAATTATTTTTTAATTTAATTAAAGTCACACAATTAATTTACTAAAGTCACACAATTAATTTTTGTTACTTAAAAGTAATTAAACTTTATTATTGTCACTTAAAATTATTTTGGCTTAAAACACTACCATAATATGACATGGTATAAACTTTAATGAGAAAAATCCAAAAATAAATGGCTCATAAGCTTAAAGGGATTGTACCCACTTTAGATCCATTTCTTTTTTAATGTGATTTGGCTTATGGGTCAAATCACATTAAGGAAGAAAATGATATAAAGTGTATTGATCCATTTATGCTTATGTGACATTTATTTTAGGATTTTCCTCAGTAAAGTTTATGTCATGTCATATTTGTGGTAGGGTTTTGAGCCAAAATGATTTTTAAGTGACAATAATAAAGTTTAGTTACTTTTAAGTGAAAAAAATATGGCTTCAGTAAAATTGAAAGATAGTTAAATGGTAAAATTTACCCCAATAACCTATTATAATCAATTAAAATTACACGGTAGTGTAATTTTTACTCGCTCAACCTATATACCTTAACCTCCAAATAAAACTTCACCAATTGTCGGAGTCTGAAACCTAAATGCTAACTTTTTGGACTCAAAATGTGTTTCTACTGCCTAAAAAAAGATAATTTTCTATATATAACGTGGTATTATACTGTGTTATACTTTAACGGTATTTCTGTCTTTAAAATATAGTGCGGTATAATATCGCTCTATATATAGCGCGGTGTAATACCGCATTATATATATAGTGCGGATTAATATTCCGAGTGGACCCCACCCATCACATAAAAAGATAAGATTGTAGGTCCCGCATCCAACCCAAGCCTTCTATTGTTGTGGTTTCCTCGTTCCGGGATAAAAATTTTAATTTTTTGACTTTTCTAAAAATATAAATCGAGGTATTCCGATCTAGTTTATGTCGAAACTTGTATAATAGTGCATATTAGTTGTCTTGAATGTGTTTCAATGCTATTTTGTATTTTGTTTGCGATTAAATTAGTATGTTCTTCTTATCCGGACTACGATATTAGTATTTTAAAAAATTGTTAATAGTTCAGGAATAATTTATTTAATAAAAATGTCCATAAATTTCTTTTTACTGTTTTATATGTAATTTCATGAATATTATGTTATTTAAATATATTTATTATTTTTATTTAGTTTAAATTATTTATTTGCTTAAACACTAGTGCCTTTTAGCGTAGTAAATATAGAACATTTTAGCGTAGTAAAATATAGAGTCTTTTAGCATAGTAAAATGTAGAGTCTTTTAGCAATATAATCTCTGTAATTTAGGGATTTGCTATATTGTTAGATCAAAACAAACTCAATCCAATTATAATATACAAAAATTAATTATTTAATTTTTAATACAAATACACAAAATTATGAAAAATATTAAAACTGACACACATAAGAATTCATGATAGCTTGGTACTACTGGGCTTCAAATATTGAGCTTGGAACCCATAGGTATATAGTCTGTCTAATTAAATATTTAAATAATTAAATATTAATTATTTACAAACAAAACAAACACAAAAAATTCTAAAAATATTGAAATTGGCACACATAAGAATTCAGGAAAGCTTGGTGCTACTATGCCTCAAATATCGAGCCTGGAACCCATAGATATATACGTTGTCTAATCAAAAATTAATTATTTAATTTATAAAACAAACAAAATTATGAAAAGTGATGAAATTGACACACATAAAAATTCAAGATAGTTTGGTGCTACTGGGCCTCAAATATCGAGTCTAGAACCCATAGATATATACTTTGTCTAATTGAATAATTAAATATTAATTATTTACAAAACAAACACACAATTAATATTGTTTAATTTAGAGTAGACAACATGGATGTGCCGCATACGCATCCTGGACCTTTCACCGATCAGCTATTAGTTTTACAAGGCGATCATAGGTCCGCCTACGTATGGGAGGGAGAGCTACTAGACCAGACTCTCCGCGCCAGGAGAGTGGACGACTTGTAGGACTTTATGAGGGGCAGAGATTTCCATTCCATGTAGTCCATCGCCTAGAGGATATAGGCTTCTATAGGATTTTCTTAGATTGGGTGGCTGCAGCTTGACTGGTCTCTAATCGTGGCCTTGACAGAGCGGTGGTGATCGGAGACCCGCACTATCTACCTACCCATTGGCGAGGCCACCATCACGCTGCATGATGTTGAGGTTTTATATGGGATGCCTGCTGAAGGACTGCCCATTGTACTGCCTCAGAATATGATATCTATGTTGCGTGCCTAGTATTTGGACTTGCTGCAGAATTTCACTAGTTTCAGGCCACAGGATGAGACTGCAGCTTCAGGGGCCAGTCGCATGGTTTTGACAGCTATTAGACATCATTTGGATATATTGCACCCCGACATCACCGGCGAGACAAACGATCTACATATCCACCGGTACACGAGGTTGGTGTTGATCCTTCTTGTTGGGATGTCTTGTTCCCGAACATTTCGGGAAATCTAGTGGGTTTGCGATTTTTACATTATCTTTAGCAGCTAGAAGATTTACCCCAGTATAGCTGGGGTGATGCTGTTCTCGCTTATCTATACATGCATATATGTCGGGTGATCATTGGCACCCAGAGCAAGGTATGTGATTTTATGTCGCTTCTATAGATGGCAACATATTCGAATACTCTGTTCATTACTTCAAATTCTATCTATTCAAAAATTTTCTTAAATTTTATATCAACCTTGTATGTTAGGTTTGGGCCTGGAAGCGGTTACTGCAGTTGTAGCCACCTCTACCACCATTACCTCCGGATGTATTTCTCCCTCTAGCTATGAGATGGGTTCTCCAGCGTAGAAATTACCAAGTCATTGATGCTCATCATAATCTTCCCCTTATCAGGCATGTATTGGATATGTTGGAGTGCACACAGGTAAATGTGTACCTAAACTTACTTGTTATAAATTTACTTGTGTTGTGCATACTCACTTTTATGTTATTATGATAGTTCATCTAGACTCCATACAACACCTACTTGATAGGTGGCCTGCCCGATTATTGCTCGGCCAACGAATTGATTTGGAGCACTTCCGCCCCCCTGATGTGCCATTGTGGAGCATCATACCACAGAGAGGGTACTTCTCTAGTATGGTCGTCCCCAGACTATACTGATGGGGCCTACATGGGAGGCTACACATTATCATCGGGATGATCGTTCAAGGGCGGACAACCCATTTGTAGCATGGCTAAAGGGTCATGTTTATACTTGGGACCAGCGAGAGGACCTAATTATGCCCCCACTTTCACAGATCCAGGTGGCGACTATTCAGATGTATATGTCCTGGTACTGCCGTGCTACCTGACTTTTATCAGGAACCCCATTCATCAAGCTGGAGGTCGGTAAAGACTATACGCCGGAGGCACGAGGCATTGGTATGTTATTTGGTATTCTTACTTATAACTGTGATATAGCATTCTGTAATTAATATTTAAATTTTGCGCAGGACATTTGTCATCATTTATTCTATCAGTTGGGACTGCAGATGCAGCAACATGCCGACAATCCTGCGGTCACTAAGTATGGTCGGTAGGTGACAGAGCTAGCTCTCCAGATACTGCAGCGAGCCATAGAGGGCGAGCGCTTAGATCACGACCCTGATTATGTGGCACCAGAGCACCACCAGCGAGGTAAGCTTGTCGCACGCCCGATGGAATGGGTATGAGGCAGGGGTATCCCACAAGACGGGGGTGCCCCACTAGGCAGGGGTACCCTACGGGGTCGTGGGTGGCAGCGAGGAGGTGGTCCCCATAAAGGGGGCGTTGAGGCACCTGATGAGGAGATTGAACTGATCTTCCGGGTGACATTCCTCATCCAGACGAGCATCCCAATTAGCATACCGTCGTATAGCCTTCAGCTAGCGCTGCAAGCATCAAAGGTAACCCTGTTAGATCCATTGTTGATTACGGGTACGAGCTTCACCAGAGGTTGGGAGCAATTCTTTCCAGACCCATCGAACGCAGCTGAGGATCGGCTTACCCGAGACGGGGATGGTGGGAGCAAGTTGAGTTTTGGCTCATCGCCATCGGGTGTGGCGGATCTATCACAGGTGCAGATATGTTTGTATTAATATTAAATTTTAATTTGTTTTTTTTCTCTTAATGATTTGTCATAAATAAATTTTAATTTTCTTATTAAAGCTTCATCACATCCCGTCACGTAGGTCACTTTGTGCGATGCTGAGGATACCACAGATGCTTATATTCAAGAGCCCGACGAGACCATGGTAAGAAAATATATTTGACTTAACACGTACATTACTAATATAAATTTCATATACTGAGCTTATTTATTGTTTTGTAGGTTGTTGATGGACCGGCGGCCCCTTTTACCGACCCTACCAACCCAACTAACTATTTTGCTGCAGCGCATCCTCATATAAAGAGGCGACTTGATGAGGATGATCCTGATAGTGTATTCGGGCGGGAGGGGATGCGCCTCATGCCTGCGGATGGATTGAAACACAAAAGTTGTGGGACTCATTGAATTTCTTTTTTAGTATTTTATGTAAATAATAACAATAATTTTTTAATGCTTACATAATATGCGCATTATGTTTTTATTACCCGATTTCTTCTTTATTTTAACAGTAAAACACAAACACAAACATAGAAACTTAACATGACTTAAATTCAGTACAACTAATGAAAGCACATGATACGGAAAACATAAAGATACACTACTACGCTCAATACGTACATGCCATTGTTTAGTCACCACCGCCTTGTATTCTCTGCTCAACTACTTATATTTTTCTTCCAGCTTATTTTTTTCTTCTTCCACCTTTAAGAGTTTCTCCTTCAACTCCGCAAGGATTGTTGCTCTCTTTCCCACCATTTCAAACACAAATAATGAAGATGCTGCAACTTTTCTTTGTAGTATTCCTGCTGAAAGTGTTCATTAACCAATACCTCAAAATTGCAAACAGGTTCGTCAAGAACCCTATAAAACTTGTTCATACATGCCCAGTAGTGGCGTCCAGTTTCACCATTATCCCAACAATCTTGAAACATGCATTTTTTACCGCACTCGCACCTTGGCACATAAAGGAGTTCGGCATTTGTTAACGCGTAAAAAGCCCTTGCTTTTATGAAAATACTTGCTATTAGTTGTTTTTAAGCGCATAAAATAACTAGAATGCGTCCGTTATTAATAGGCAAGGCAACACACAAAATGTAGTATTTAATTGCGCTATATATACATATTTATTTTCTCAAAGAAAATAACTTTTTTTGTAGTCGGCCAGCTTTTCAGACCGACAAGACAACACACAAAACGTAGCGTTTAATCGCGCTATACATATTGATTTATTTTTTCTGAAGTGAAACAACTTTTTCGCAGTCGGTCAGTTTTTTAGATCGATAAAACAACACACAAAATGTAGTATTTAATCGCGCTATACATTTTGACTTTTTCTGAAACGAAACAGCTTTATCTTGATTTATCCTTTTATTATATATTATTTTCATGTATGTTTCTTTAGTTATTGTTGTTGTGATTTTTTCTCTTCAATTATTATGTTATGAAATTTAAATCTTCATATTGGTCTCTTTACTAAGACCAATAAGTTAAATGGAGGAACTATCATATCATCACCCCAATTTAAAAGGTTATATTAGATTATAAGATGTAACAAAACTGTGGAACATAATTTTATTTGATAGATATTGCAACATAAATAAGTACAGATACTTATTACAAAAATATTAAGAAAATAAAACAATAGGTGTATCCTTGATAGCTGAGTACATTAGACGAACTTGTACCAGGAGCTGGATTACCACCTCTACCCAGACCAGCTGAAGGACATTTACAATGGTCATGTCCTGTTTGCGAGCATATGCTACATTTATGCGCATAAACAATATCACCAACATCCATTTGGTTCTGTATACGCAATCTATTTTGATCTTGCAGCTTGCGCAAATAGTCATTGTTACACAACATACTAAATGGTTCCGGCGGCTAATAATGCTCAGCACTCAATGGTTGCAACTGCCCACTCTATGTGTTTATGTATGCAGCAACATTGTATTGCCTATTCAAAACACTTCATGGAATTTGCGCATGACATGTGGTAGATGGTCCATTTTTCACATGAGCATAACCTGCTGGCTTCATTCATGGTTTGTAAATTATTCCCCCGCTGACCGCGGATAGTAGTGTGAATTTTAAAAACACCCCAATCGTGAATATATATATATATATATATATATATATATATATATATATATATATATATATATATATGCTCACATCCTATGTTCCCCAAATCTTCTCATCAATATTGGCATAAATTGAACATTTCTCCATCAATTCTGATGCGACTCTATGCCATTCAACAAACCTCTTTGCAATCTATTTGAATGTCATCCGGACCATGAAAATGACAGAAAATCCATGTACAGACTTCAATAAGCCATTGAATGACTCCGACACATTTATAGTCAGGGCTCCCGGTCGTCTGCCACCATCATCATGCAATGTCCACTTGTGAAGCTCATGTCCCATCGGCCAATTATAGGCTTTTTCGTCTAACTGCCGGATCGCTTTTATGTGCCTCGTGAATTTGCATTGTTGGTACTCAGTTACAACCATCCATATTAAATCATGCAAGGACTTGTTAGAATATTTCTTCTAAAAATTGTTCTTCAGGTGCCTCACAGAGTAACAGTGGCATGCATAGGGTTCTTGCCATTCAGGGAAATACAGTACAGAACTTAAAATACCACAATGCCTATAAGATATTAGACAAATACCTCAACTCTGTTAGACAACGTTCTGCTTCAAGTAGTTCAAAAAAAACGTCCACATCTCTTTGCTTTCATTGAAACAAATGGCAAAATCTAGTGGATATATTTGTCCATTGGCATCTACTGCAACTGCGGTCAAAAGCTTTATATCATATTATTCATAGGCATGAGTACCGTCTATGAAAATTACCGGATGGCAATGCACAAAACCATCAACTGCTGATTTAAATGACTAGAACACATAGTTGAAAATATATTTTGGTATTTTCGAACTATGCTCATGCCTCCATTCAACAACAGTCCCTAGGTTAAAGTGTTTCAGTGCGACCATGTATCTCGGTAGAGAAGAAAATGACTCATCCCAATCACCATAAATAATTTCAAATGCATATTTGCGTCCGAGATTTGCTTTTCTTTTGGTTATAGTACACCGATACTCTTGGTGGACGGATGTAATACACTCTTTGATCTTGTACCTAATGGACACTTTCAAGTGTAGAATCAACACTAGAGAAATCAAGCCTACATCAAAGTTGAAATGATTCTGATTAAATGTGTCCATTTCACGTTTGTGGGTGGTAATATATTTACCCACTTTTCACAACCATGTTTCCTTCCTGATCGCACGCAACACCCAGTTACAACCCATAAAGTGTCTACGACATTTGACCTTGTATACCTCCCGAGTTGACTCCCATGCCATCCTCCATGATACTCTCTTACGCAGTGCATTTTTACAGTCCTGGTTAAGCGAGCCTTATCGAGAAAATACATACCCTTTTCCAGCATCGTTGGTCTAGACTCATCCCACATTGCTGACTGAAATTCGTCAGCATCCCTTGTGAGGGCATCCACATCTAACATACTTGGCAATTTATTAAGGTAGGAAATATTCCGCTCATAAAACGACATAACGGGAGGTGGGGGAGTATGTTCCCTCGTCAGCTTAGGTTTGACATTTACTTTCTTCTCCTCATCACCCTCGTCAGGGAAGGGCGTGTTATCTCCAGAATCATAAGCATTGTTGTCATAATCACTATTATCTTCATGACTCTGTGCATCTGAAAAATCACGAGTAAATACGTCTTCTACGGGCAAGTGAGTGAGGATAGGACCATCAAGTTTCTCGTTTTCACTACCCAAAAAGAACAAAATGATAAGCTACTCAAATTGATAAATATTTTATACATAGCTATATCACTTCACTTACAAGTCGTACTGCTTTGACATTCCAATGATGGATATTTTTCTGTTGGTGATGACTCTCGGATGGACCACCGTGATCCAACACATCAGAACTACGCATATTCCAACTGAGCATGGGGTCATAACTTGTAAAACATATCTGGACGATACCCCCTGTGAAAAATATGAGTGTTAATACAATTTCAATTCAACAAAAAGTAAACATCGTAACAAAAAGAAAATTTGAAGTTTACCGGTCATCTTGTGGATTATGTAAAGTAGGAGAAAACTTATTTCCTCGCTCCTCGTTCGCCCGCGAAGATAAGTTAAGATCCGACCAAACTCTTTCAGTCGGAACCTGTTGGGCTAAAATTGCTCCAGAATAACCACCCGATAACTTGGGGTTATCCCTATTTTGCGCAATCTCATTATTGCCAACGTCTTCAGCCTTGACGTGCATTTCCAACAATTTTATCACAATAAATTCCTTGTATTCATCTGGAATCAGCAAAAAAAGTCTAAGAGTTTCATCATCTTCGATGTTAAACTCAAAATAACAAGCAAACCCTTGCAGAGTCACAGAATACGAAAATTTACGGGTTACTTTAAGGTTGAGCAAACGTTTCCTCACACTCATTTTTTACGTAACAACAATACCAATTTATCGTACTCCACTATAAGCAGCAATTTAACATGTGGAGATGAACTATACTTCACATAGTTATTCTTCATTACAACCTCACTCCCAAATATAATAAAACCCTTAATTTTTGGCTCTTCAGACATTATAAAAATGCATGATAACAAGAAGAAAAGTTTGAACAGAAGTTAAAATATTTTTTGTATGTATTTTCATAAAATCCTAACGCCTTTAAATAAGGCAATGTCTAGCTCGAGGGGCTGAATTTTTTGATAGATAGTGATGTATTACATTGCGCTATACCCATTTGAATTATTGTTATGCCAGTTAACCGCTGGAGACTTATTGGTGGGCCCACAAACAGGTATAGCGTGGTATAATACCACGCTATATATATATATAAATTCCAGTTATACCAGTTAAATGTAGGAGACTAATTGATGGTCCTACAAATAGATATAGCATGACTATATATTAAAGAAGTAATTGTTTTTTTAGAAACTAAAAACGTATTTTGAATCCAAAAAATTAACATTTAAGTTCCGAACTCCCTATTGTCGTAGTGGCCAGTGGAGTAGTGGGTTAGTGATACTTTTTTCCTTGACTTTAAAAGTCTGAATCCATTAGCGAGAAGCATCATTCCAAGTTGATAAGGCTTTAATTTTTCGCAATAGCTAAGATAAACTAACCACTTGAAATGCTGAATTAAGGTATCCCACTTAATAAAAAAGATGTAGTTTTACTAATATGTTGTTCATAATTTCAGATATTCAAAAACATAAGATTTCTTGCTCTACTTCTGCAACTCTTTTTGTGTTCAAAAGACAAATTGCTAATCACTATTCCATAGTATCCCCACTCCATGATCCCTTCTCTGCATCAGCTTCATCGCTCTTTGTAAGCCTTCAGTTCGTCCTATCTCGTGTAATCTGATTATCTGTTACTTCCTCTACAGTATCTTTCTGATCATTTTCTCCATCTTCTGATACTGAGCTTATATCCATATCCTTTTCTGGACTTTCGAGTTGTACACACTCGGCCACTGAATCATGCAAACTGGAACTGTTGTTTTCTGAATCAAGACTCCTGTTTGATGGTGTCAAGTCTCCTCTCCTTACCACATTGAAGACAATTCCATTGTTAGTCCTCTCAGTCTGTAACAGGTCACCTTCAGCTACAATAATTCTGATGTCTCTTTGATCAAATTCTGTATCTGATCTTCTATCTGGTGTTGTTACCCTTGGACTTGGGGATAAAGGCTCCCTGCCTCCCATATGAGGAACAACCTTGTTGAGGTCAATACTCAATCCTCTGTTCGATCGTGAACCACTTTCCAAGTTCTGGACATAGTCTATAAACTTATCAGCCGATGTTGTCCTCATCAAAGGACCACCAGATCTTGTCCAAGAAGTGTGATCCGTACTTTCAGACTCACTATCACTACCGTGATCATGTGCATTCCGGTAGGAACGCCAATTTCGTCCACCATGCGCCAAAGAACCGCTGCCTCCCTGATGAAGAGGGGAAGCAACATCTGCATGAAAGTCTTCGAGGGAGCCTGTTGAATTCTCTCGTGCGATGCAATTCCAGGAAGGAATTCTTCGAGAAGCATTAAGCCTGACAGTACTGCTTGACAAGCCATGTGAAGAAGCAGCTGCTCTCTCGGCACTCCTTTTTAGTCTACGCATGTGGCTGAGTATAGCAACACACTCATCAAGAGCAAGCTCAATTCCACAATTTGCCTTAATGGCGGATAGTTTCTCCCAAGTGCACCTCCTCCCTTGGTTTGCTGCTTTTTGAACCTCCAACGTAGAGGGGTTTTGTATGAGTTTCAAGTACTGTATCATACACAACATTTGGAGGAAGATTAGTTATGAAAATAATCTTCAACCAACAAACTAAACATTCTTATTAACTCGAAACGTGTTTGTACGCTTGTGACTGGACCAACTATGGGAGATCTTTCCATTTTGTCAAACAACAGGAAAATTAGAAATTTCTCAAAGATACAGGTCCAACTGCTAAAGTTGATGCCATGTGACCAGGAGGTCACGGTTCGAGCTGTGGAAACAGCCTATTGCAGAAATGTAGGGTAAGGCTGCGTACAACAGAACCTTACAATCCCACCCTTCCCCAGACCCTGCGCATAGCGGGAGCTTAGTGCACCGGCATGCCCCTTAATACAGATCCAACTGTCTATAAGTAGAATAGGCTCCATTTTAAGCCTTAAAACAGCGATTAATTCTTACTAGTCATGGACATACCTGAGCAAGAGTGGCAGGCATTACAACGGTGACGTGGCCCTCCCAATCTTGAGCAAATAGCTTGGCTAATCCCCCCAAGGGAAAACCAAGTTCCAATACCTGATTACATCTGTGCTTCACCTCCATCTCAGTAAGATGAGCAAGCTGCATAGCCAAATACTTATCGTTACATTTGTCCACTTAAATATAAAAAAATCACACAACTCACATCAGTATTTGGCAAAGATACTTAACCAGTAAACACTCTTAGCTACAACCATCAAGGAAGAGACAGAAAGTAAGTATCAGCATAAGCTAGCCAAAGAGATATAGCTGAACATAATTTCGGAATTTCAGGATTACAGGAAGCATCAAAACAATACAATTCTACCTTGGCAGCAAAGTTGCCTCCGTAAGCTCTTACAAACTCTTTGATCCTCAATAAGGGAGCGATATGTGGATTCGCCTGACTGACAATGAAGTGATTTACATTGAAGAGCTCTTTTAGCTGCATCATAGGCAAATCAATCTCCAAGCTACCATCCCTCCACCGACGAGCAGCTGCACCAGAAGCCTCATCAGGGTCCAAATGAAATGGCGGGTGATAAGGAACAAGATTTCCACTTCTATCCTTTGCCATAAGTTCTTGAGCTTCAAAGAGACCAGGAAACGCGCAAGAAGCAGTCACAGCACTCCATATAACAACATGAGGTGAAGTCAAGTAATTCAAACATCTGGGAGGCTCATGTTTTCTAGGGGAGCAAACTGTAATCCCCAAAACTCGACCAGTCATGTCGTATGCTTCTTGGAACGTAAGATTATTCGTGAGATGGCGTAACATCACCTGCAACTGCCTAATCTCATGTACAGCACCTTGTCTCATAACCCTCCTGAAAACTGTAAATATTCCACCCATTTGTTCAAATGGTTGCAATGAGTGCCATGAATCCTCAAAAAAACTCTGTAGCTCAGGCCAAGACCGCGTCGCAACGACAGAACACATAATTGAACCAACACTTGAACCAGCAATTATCCTAGGCATAAGCTTGTGCTCTACCAATGTCTTCACCACACCTACATGAAAAGCTCCTAAAGAAGCACCCCCACTTAAAAGTAAAGCTGTCCTACCAAAGGCATGCCTAGTTTCATGCATAAAAGCAAGCTTCTCTTCCAATAGAAGCTCATCTGAATCAGAGTCACATACCATTTTCAACTGAGTTGAAACCTCATCAATATATTCTTTATTAAGTTTAGGCACATGAAGTCTACCCTTATGAAGTTCTGGATTGCACATATTACCTAGATTTCTCACAAGATCAGCTCTCATAAAGAACATAATATCTCTTAAAGATCCTTCTTGACGACGATTTTGAAGTTCTTGAAGTTTATTTATAACTAGTTCTTCATCATAAAATTCAGTCTCATTCAATTTAGGTGCCTCTTTTTCTAGCATTTTAGCAGCATGAGCCCATTCCTCATAAGTTAAGGCAGATCTCATCATATTCCTCCAAAATTTCCTCCTATAAGCCATATCAGCTCTGGTTTTAACATTCGTATATCGCCTCAACAAGAAGGCAAGAAGTGTTACTAATGCCAATATTCCTTGTGGGTTGCGAGGGTGCAACCATTTGATCAAAGGTGTCAAGTAGTATGAAAAATAGTTTCTAATCTTGTTGAAGTAATATATCAAGAAATGAAATATTTTATGCCTTAACCGCGAGAGTGATTTGCAGAATAGAACTCTAAAGGCTATTGTTCGACCTACAATTGAAGAAGGTCCAATTGAAAAGAAGTCAACACTAGCCTCATTACTTATGTCCATATTGTAAAGGCTTGTTCTATAAAATATTACCAAGAAACAATACACAAACTGAAAATCACTAAGATGAAGAAAATGAAGAAAATTACTCACAAGATTCAGGGAAATCAGATGAAATCAAGAATTAACTAGAGAAAGTATGTACACGTAGAGTTCAAATAGTGATTAAATCAAACTGAATATCTCAAAATAACAAGAATTTCACTTCAAGATTCAATTTTTATCATCAATGTCCAAAAGTTCCTAGGAAACAACATGAAAAAATAAAAATTAAGGTACCCCCCTGACCAAACATTTCAGACACTTGCCATATAGAGTATAACTAGAACACTAAGAAAGAGAAAAAAGAAAGAAAGCAAGCACCGACTAAATTCTAAGAATCCAGAAGGTGAAAACAATAAATGAATAACATGTTGTATGGGTTTAATAAATAATTGGGATTCGAGAATAGTAAGAAAGTCCATAACTTTGAGTCAGATAACAACGATATGTGTCAGCTATTGAAGTATGGATAGGCATTACTATGGAAACTTGAAATCAATATTTTAGTCCCAAAATTTGTTACAGATTTAGCAAAAAGACAATGACAATGCACGACCCATTTGTTCTATTATCCTCTTTGTCCTTACTGGTTTTTAAGTGTGTGACCACAGAGTGGTCTAATGAGTCTTGTTGCATTCATGTGACGATCTTTGTCACTGTCTTCAGCTTATTGCTTGCAAGCAAGACCAATCTTTGGAAGTGTATGATAAACTAGCGGAAGTAAAGTCCGTGCTGTCACACGGGTTCAATACAACAACAACAACTATTCAATATACTTTTACCAGGTGGGGTATGGGGAGGATAATATATAGACGAGTCTTACCCCTATCCGAAGGGGCAAAGAGGCTGTTTCCAATCAACCTTCGGCGCTCACACGGGCTCAATATATATTATTATTTTAATTCATATTTTCGTTAAACATATCCTATAAATAATTTTAACTTTTAATCAATATTCTTAAGTATTAAGAAATTTTTTTAAATTTTACTACTTAGCTATTGAATATCTACTACTTGAATATCCTTAATGAGTAAACTTTCTCGAGATTGAACATTAAATACCAATCGATAATTCAATAATTTTTACTACATTTTTAGATATAGTTATTATATTTAAATTTCGCATATGATATTATAAATAACTATATATAATAAGTGAGAGTAAGAAATATTTTTTGGACGGACTATTAACACAGGTTTCCATCGTTTCTTATTTTCGCAGGATAGTCAAATCAGTTTCAAACGGTAGTAATGCAAATAGATATATCACTTACAACTCAAGAAGTAACTAAATTAAAATAATGTAAATTATCGGTTTTTTACATAATATATATTCTACTATAACAAATATAAATTAAATTAATAACTAAATTAGTAATTAGTTCAAATGTTAGTATTTAAAAAAAAATAAACTCACGACAATATAAGGGTTGACAATTTAGAAATAATATCGTAAAATTTAATTAGAAACTAATTTTAAAGTTGCAAAATTAATGTAAAATTTTACAATAGCTTCTATTTACATAATATTGCTTTTATTAAAAAAAAATAAAGGTATTCGCCTTCCTTCATATTGAATGAGTTGGTGCCATATAATTGTACTACTATTTGGAAGCATGTAAGATATATGGATTTATATCTAGATATATGGACTTATATCTACATACATATGAACAATATATGGATAAATTATATGTTATGTGCTATCTTTTGGTTTGGCCTAATTTTGTGGTCTTATGGACATTATGTTAAGGGGGCCAATGTGTTGTCATATAAAGTGTAGGACTAATGTGTAGATACCCAAAAGGGTAACCTTAGTTAATGATGGGCTAACTAAGGTTACATATATGTAACCATGGTTACATGCTTGTGACTCTTGAGTTATGTAACTCTTGAAGTTATAAAGTGGGGGTTATGGTTCCGACATTATTGCAAGACAAGACTCTTCTTCCTCCCATTGAATCAAGAGCAAAAATACACCATTATTGTCTTGCAAATAATTGTGGAAAACCATATACCAATTTTGATCATTGTCATATTATTATTGTGGTGATACTATTCACATATTGCTCAAGTCTTGTGAAGAATTCTTGTGGTGACATACAACTTCAAGACATTCTTGAAGAAGGTTCAAAGGAGCAATCTTCATAAGGACTCAAGGACAATCATCAAAAGGAGGTTCAACAATTTCCACACATGGATTCAGGTTAGCTTCCGCTCATGTAGTTTAATTCCGAATTGTTCAATATGAAGGTTATTGTCTTTAGTAGGAAACATAATCCTAGCAATTGGTATCAGAGCCGCCTTCATTTTGGATAATTTGGATGTTCATAAGATTCATGTTATGTTAGGGTTCATGTTCAAGTTTTGTTAAAATTTTATTTATGAAATTCAAGTACCATGAAATAGCATGTTTCTTATGAATGTTGTGTTTTGATGCAATTTGATGTTTTAATGCCATGTTATCTTTACTTGTATTAAAACATTGTATAAAGCATGATTTTAGTTGGTAAACAACATGTTTTCTTGTTTAAAGATTCTTGTTGAAAATCATGTTTTATTCAGAAAAATTTTCACAAAACAGTGTCGAAAAATAATCGATTATCTTGGATGTTAATCGATTATTTTTAGACACTGCCTAAAGATAATCGATTATTTTTCTTAGAAAATCGATTATCTCTCAAGTTTTAGAATTCTGGCAGTTTTTGGAACAGCAGAATAATCGATTATTTGTTACAGATAATCGATTATTCTGGTCCACTGAGATTGAAACGTTTTTCGTATACCAGATAATCGATTATCTATTTCAGATAATCGATTATCCTGGTCCACTAACTTAAAAAATTTTCTTAAAACCAGAATAATCGATTATCTGGTTTAGGTAATCGATTATTTTGGTCCAGTAGCTGAAAAAAAAAAATTTATGCCAAAGATAATCGATTATCTCAAGCAGATAATCGATTATTTTTGTCCAGTGAGGTTAAAAATGTTTCAGTCTTTTAAGTTTCAGATTTTAATTGACACATTATTTATTGTTCAATTATAATATTTAAGTTATGAATATTAATTGTTTAAAGTCCATCAATTTTAATATTTTTGGAATTGTCCTCTCAAGTATAAAACAAATAATATTCAAGTGTTACATGTCAAAACATGTATCTTATTAAGTTAAAGATTCATAATATGGCTTAAGGAACTAAAGTTTATAGCATCTAATATTTTAGTTAGTCAATTGAAGCATTATGTTGCCAAAGTAACCTCTATTGTGTAGATTGATTAATCTTAAAATATAAGATGACTGTGGATGTTAGTCTTCCATGCGTTTAACACCGGCCCAAAGGAAGGTTGTTATTTGGCAGGAATTCGAACATGTTTGTGGTGATAAATATGAGACAATTATTTGGTTTTCCATGTGAATATTAAATCGGCCCAAAGGAAGGTTTGGTATTTGACAGGAGTTTATTGTCTATGTTTGATCACTACACCAAGAGTACCACTTACAAGTTGTTTTTTTGTCCAAAGACTAAAATCAATGTTGTGCTAGGTATCTTGTAATGGGATATGCCTATTTTGAATCTATAAAGTAAGGTTAAAGTTCAAGTAATTATAAGCATGTATTCAGTAATCCTTTTGTTCTATTTTCAGTTAATTCTTCTGCTTCTAATCAATAACATCCATGTGCTTAACAGCACTAACTTTAAGGAATGGAAAGAGAATGTCATGATCGTTCTCGGTTGCATGGATCTTGACCTTGCACTTCGGACCGAGCAACCTACTCCTCTTGAGGATACATCCTCTCCTGATGAAAGGAGGGTGATGGAGAAGTGGGAACGCTCGAATCGCATGAGTCTAATGATTATGAAACGTGCAATTCCAGAATCATTCAGGGGCACTATGAATGATGAAGCTAATGCCAAAGTTTTCCTTGAAAACCTTGAAAAGCGTTTTATGCAAAACGAAAAGGCGGAAACAAGTACACTATTGAGTAAACTTATTTCCATGAGGTATAAGGGCAAAGGAAACATTAGGGAGTACATTATGGAAATGTCTCATCTTGCTTCAAAACTAAAGTCACTCAAGCTGGATTTACCTGAGGAACTGCTTGTGTACTTTATTTTGATATCTCTTCCTGCACACCTTAATCAGTTTAAGGTCAGTTACAACTGCCTGAAGGAGAAATGGACTCTTAACGAGCTCATTTCACACTGTGTGCAAGAAGAGGAAAGGATAAAGCTAGATAAGACTGAAAGTGCTCATTTGGCATCCTCTTCTAAGGAAACTAAGAAGAGGAAAGGTAAGGAAGTTGCGGTTGCAAGGCCCAAGATTAAGCAACATAAGGAACCTAAGGTTGAAATTACTGAATTGGGTTGCTTTTTCTGTAAGGGGACTAATCATGTGAAGAAAGACTGTACCAAGTACCACGCTTGGCGTGCAAAAAAAGGTACATTTCTTTCTCTTGTTTGTTCTGTAGTTAATTTAATTTCGGTACCTAAGGATACTTGGTGGGTAGATTCTGCTGCTACTACTCACATAAGTATATCTATGCAGGGTTTCCTGAACTGCCGAAAACCAAATAATGGTGAAAGATACATCTATGTGGGTGACGGCAAGAAGGTGCCAGTTGAAGCTATTGGCTAATTTAGGCTGTTGTTTAAGACCGGTTTTCATTTAGATTCGGATGAGACTTTTATTGTACCGTCTTTTAGACGGAATTTACTTTCGGTTCCCCAATTGGACATATCCGGTTATACATGTTCTTTTGGTGATAATAAAGTTAGTCTCTTTCAGAATTCAAATCTTATTGGTACTGGTCTTTTATCAACATTTGATAGCCTATATTTGGTTGATACAATAACCTCAAATAATGAAACCTTGCATACAAGTTTAAGTGGTACCAAAAGAAAATTAACTAATGAGAATTCTATATCACTCTGGCATAAACGTTTGGGTCATATATCCATTCAAAGAATTCAGAAATTCGTGTCAGATGGAATTCTTGATTCTCTTGATTCCTCAAATTCGGAAATTTGTATTGAGTGTATCAAGGGAAAACAAACAAACAAGACTAGATTAGGTGCTAAGAGAGCTTCGGACGTCTTAGAATTGATACATACGGATATTTGTGGGCCATTTCCTACTCCATATAGGAATGGTCAACAATACTTTATCACATTCATAGACGATTACTCTCGTTATGGGTACCTATATCTAATTCACGAAAAGTCCAAATCCATAGACGTGTTCAAATCATTTAAGGCGAAAATCAACTAAGCAAAAGAATTAAATCCGTTAGATCTGACCGTGGTGGTGAATATTGTGGTCGATATGATGGTTCCGGTGAACAACGTCCAGGGCCTTTTGCTAAATTTCTAGATGAGTGTGGGATCGTCCCTCAGTATACTATGCCAGGCAGTCCTACGATGAATGGTGTAGCTGAGAGACGAAATCGGACCCTTAAGGATATGGTAAGAAGTATGATTTCTCGTACTACTTTGCCAGACTCACTCTGGGGTGGAGCATTAAAAACCGCAGCTTATATTCTTAATAGAGTTCCAACTAAAGCTACAATCAAAACTCCATATAAACTTTGGACTGGGCATAAACCCAGTATTCGGCATTTACACTTTTGGGGTTGTCCAGCTGAGGCAAGGCCTTATAGGCCGAATGAAAAGAAACTGGATGCTAAGACGGTTAGTAGCAATTTTGTTGGATACTCTGAAAAATCCAGGGGTTTTAAATTTTATGATCCCACTTCAAGAACTATTTTTGAGACGGGTAATGCTAGGTTCTTTGAGGATATTGGGTTTGGGGGGTGGGGAAATAAAGTTGTTAGAGATTTTGTCTTTGAGGAAGAACATGTGTTTTTCCCTCAAGTTGTTGATCTTGGTCACATTCCTGACACGGATCACACAACTCCGGTTCAAGACAATCTCGAAAATCTTCCCCATCAGGACCCTGATATAACTAATGAAAATCAAACTCAACAACCTCAAGAAACTGAAATGCCATTAAGGAGATCCACTAGAGAGAGGAGAAATGCAATTTCGGATGATTATGTAGTATTTCTCCAAGAACAAGAAAGTGATATTGGACTTGAGGAAGATGATCCAATCAACTTCCGTCAAGTCGTTAAGTGTTCTAACTCTCAAAAGTGGATTGATGCCATGAATGATGAGATGAAGTCTATAAGCGATAATGACGTTTGGGAGCTTGTTACATTGCCCGAAGGTATTAAACCTATTGGTTGTAAATGGATTTTTAAAACCAAAAGGGATTCAGGGGGCAATGTTATTAAGTATAAAGCTCGTCTTGTCGCAAAAGGCTACACTCAGAAGGAAGGCATTGATTATAAAGAGACTTTCTCTCCAGTTTCATCGAAAGACTCTTTCAGGACTATAATGGCATTAGTAGCACATTTTGATCTTGAGCTTAATCAGATGGATGTTAAGACAGCATTTCTCAATGGTGACATTGAGGAAACAATTTATATGGTGCAACCTGAAAACTTTGTTTCGGATGAATCAGAGAAGAAGGTTTGCAAATTAAAGAAATCCATCCATGGGCTCAAGCAAGCTTCTCATCAATGGTATTATAAGTTTCATGCAGTCATTACATCTTTTGGTTTTGAACCGAATGTTGCTGATGACTGTATATACCATAAGTTCAGTGGGAGTAAGTATATTTTTCTGGTTTTATATGTCGATGACATACTGCTTGCTTGTAACGATATAGCATTATTACTTGACACTAAGAAATTTCTTTCAGAGAAATTTGAAATGAAAGATCTTGGTAAAGCTTCTTTTGTATTAGGAATTCAGATACAACGAGATCGCTCCAAAGGTGTTCTCGGTCTGTCACAAAAGGGCTATATCGATAAGGTTCTGAAAAGATTTGGCATGCAGGATTGTAAACCAGGTAACACCCCTGTTGCTAAGGGAGACAAATTTAGTCCCAAACAGTGCCCAAATAATACTTATGAAATTTCGGAAATGCAGAAGACGCCTTATGCTTCGGCTGTAGGTAGTCTGATGTATGCTCAGGTATGTACACGACCTGATATAGCATACATTGTTGGGATGTTAGGCAGATATCTAAGCAATCTTACAGAGAACAAAGGATTACATGCTTACATATTGGAGATCGGACCAGTTTGAGATCATCGGGTATACCGACTCCGATTCCTTCATGCTAATAACAACAGTAGTTTGACGAAAGCAAAACATATGGACGTCAAATTTCGGGTTGTTAAAGAAAGAGTACAGAATGGACAGTTGTGCATTGAGCACATCAGTACAAACTCCATGCTTGCGGATCCGCTCACTAAGGGATTGACACCAAAAGTATTTCATGAGCATATTGCTTGTATGGGTGTCAAATCATTATGTATTTTAGTGAGAGTTTTGTATTGTACATTTATGTATTGTCCATTATATTCAGAAATTCAGTAATTCAGTTATATCTGCGCAGATATTCAGTTTTAAAGTTTTGTACTCTTACAGTTTATGATTGATCTCAATAAAGAGAACCAGTTGGAAATAGACATTATATTGACCACACTTTATGTTATTTACTTGATCCATGTCGTTGGTTATATTGATATACGTGATCTATGATTGGTTCTAGTTACGAATGAGTAACTAAGAGCTCTTAGGTCCTATGTTGGTATGATTGATGGACCGGATTGTTCATGACAATTTATTGTGATAGCAATTTTGAGCTCATAAGGTTATAAAGTAACATATAATGCTAAGGTTTGTGCATATGTATGTGTATCTCGTCCAAGTGGGAGATTGTAAGATATATGGATTTATATCTAGATATATGGACTTATATCTACATACATATGAACAATATATGGATAAATTATATGTTATGTGCTATCTTTTGGTTTGGCCTAATTTTGTGGTCTTATGGACATTATGTTAAGGGGGCCAATGTGTTGTCATATAAAGTGTAGGACTAATGTGTAGATACCCAAAAGGGTAACCTTAGTTAATGATGGGCTAACTAAGGTTACATATATGTAACCATGGTTACATGCTTGTGACTCTTGAGTTATGTAACTCTTGAAGTTATAAAGTGGTGGTTATGGTTCCCACATTATTGCAAGACAAGTCTCTTCTTCCTCCCATTGAATCAAGAGCAAAAATACAACATTGTTGTCTTGCAAATAATTGTGGAAAACCATATACCAATTTTGATCATTGTCATATTATTATTGTGGTGATACTATTCACATATTGCTCAAGTCTTGTGAAGAATTCTTGTGGTGACATACAACTTCAAGACATTCTTGAAGAAGGTTCAAAGGAGCAATATTCATAAGGACTCAAGGACAATCATCAAAAGGAGGTTCAACAATTTCCACACATAGATTCAGGTTAGCTTCCGCTCATGTAGTTTAATTCCGAATTGTTCAATATGAAGGTTATTGTCTTTAGTAGGAATCATAATCCTAGCATTACAAAATACAAACTACTTAAATGCAAAATGTTGTAGTATTGTATTGACTTTAATTGTTTTTTTAACATACTCCTATTTGCTATTCAAATTCAGCAATTAGAATGGTATAAAACTTATTTATTTAATTGAATTCAAATACAATTTTCTTTTTAATATTTGTGCTTGAAATACATAAGCTGCAAAATATACTCGATTTTGAAAATCTTAAATTTACATGGAGTATTTGTATTACGAAAGTGATGCAACTTTCAAAGGAATAGTGGTTCTAAGAATTTGTACTATATGTGGAGAACTCTTGGATAAATATGGGCTCAAATGGGTCCCACGTCTATGCATCTGATCCCCCAAAATTTGTTTTGTTCCCTGAAATGTGGGTCCCACCTTTTTACTATACAAAATAGGCTTTGAAAATACCTCAAAAGATTATTGTATTTACCAAATTGTGTAATGGCAGGTAATGTAATACACCGAAAAACAGGGACAAATATAAAATCGTGGAATCAGTCATGTTGACGAAGATGTGTCTGCTTCACCTGTTTCTACCTTGCTTCTTATATAGGAGAATGTAGATAGTTTATCTGGATTGATAAATATTTCAGGAAAAATCAATGACGCCCTAAAGTGACGGTTATCAGGCTAGGATGAAGATGTAGAGACAAGTCCACCGTTCACTCTTTGGGTGTGTTTGATATAAAGGGAAATATCTTTTGTGGAAAATATTTTTCGAAAAAATAATTTTTTGAAAAATAAATAATAATTTTATTTATTTTTTGATGTATGGTTCGTAAATTAAGAAAAATAAATTTTTAGGAGTATTCAAAAATAATTTAGCTACCATAAATATGGAGCCAAAAACTTTCGAACCAACAATCTTCCGAACCCACAAATTTTATAAAATTCCAAACTGCTAAACTTTCGAAACCGCGAACTTAATTTTGAACCCGTAAACTTTATAGTTTCTAAACACGTAAAATTCCAAACATATAAACCTCCGAACTTATAAATTTGAAACTTGTAAAATTTCAAACATGTCAACCGAAAGATGAAAAAATAAAATCTTAATATATATTTAAAAAAGGGAGGGGTGGGGGTAGGGAGTGGGGGTAGGAGGGGCAAGAGAGGGAGTGAGGGTGGGTGTGCAGAAAAATAAAAAAATAAAAATTTAATTGCAAATATTTGAAATACATTAGCGATCATAATTGGTCGCTATTTGGATGCGCATTTAGTCAAACTGTTGACTGGACTGGTCAAACTAGCTTGGTCAAAAATATTATGAGGTTAGCAACCAATATTGGTAGCAAAAGTGGGACCCACATAATTTTTTTAATAATTTTATTATTATTTTATAAAACTTATAAAATATAAATATATATAATTTAAAACTTGCGACCAAATTTGGTCGCCAACTTAAGGATAAGAAGTTAGCGATCAAGTTTGGCCGCTAAAGCGGGACTCGGTTATAATATTTTAATAAATATATATTTATTTAAAAAATTAATGAAATATAAATAAATATAATTCAAAATTTAGTGACCAAAGTTGGTCGCTTAAGGAAATAGAGACCAATGTTAGTCGCCACTGTGAGACCCAGTTCCAACGTTTAACAATTTTTACTTTTTATAAATATTATATAAAATATAAATAAATCTGATTAAATTTTACTGACCAAATTTGGTCTCTAAATTAAATTCATGTATTGTTAGTGACCAACGTTGGTAGCTAAATTAAATTTATTTAAAGTTAGTGACCAAAGGTTGTCTCTATATGGTCAAAATTAAAAAACACTTTTGTATTTACTATGTAAATAATATCAATGTAAGTAGTTAATACTTTATTAATATAAGGGATGAATAGTACTACGAAGCGGGCGTGTGTGTCTATATACATAATATAAGTACATACGCTAGACTATGCACTAAGTATAAGTGCATATGAGGTAATACCCTATCGAATACAGCTAAGATATATATAATATATGTACTTACGCTATACTATACACCAAGTATAAGAGCATTAGGTAATACCGTATCGAATACAACTTTTATATAAATATATAAATATATATATATATGATATATGATGCACTAAGTACAAGTGTATTAGGTAATACCGTATCGAATACAGCTAATATATATATATATATATATATATATATATATATATATATATATATATATATATATATATATATATATATATATAATATATGTACTTATACCTATACTATACACAAAGTATAAGTGTATTAGGTAATACCGTATCGAATACAGCTTATATATATATATAATATATATACTTACGCTATACTATGCACTAAGTATAAGTGTATTAGGTAATACCGTATCGAATACAATTTATATATATACACACACACACACACATATATATATATATATATATATATATATATATATATATATATATATATATATATATATATATATATATATATATATATATATATATATATATATATATATATATGTACTTACACTATACTATGCACTAAGTATAAGTGTATATGAGGTAATACCGTATTGAATACATCTTATATATATATATAGTATATGTACTTACGCTATACTATGTACTAAGTATAAGTATATTAGGTAATACCGTATCGAATACAACTTATATATATATATATATATATATATATATATATATATATATATATATATATATATATATATATAATATGTACTTTACTTATATTATGCATTAAGTATATTGTATTAGGTAATACCGTATCGAATACATCCTATATGTATGTATATATATATATATATACGCTATACACTAAGTATAAGTGTATTAGGTAATACCGTATCGAATACAACTTATATATATATATATATATATATATATATATATATATATATATATATATATATATAATATGTACTTATAATATGCACTAAGTATAAGAGTATTAGGTAATATCGTATTGAATACAGCATATATATATATATATATATATATATATATATATATATATATATATATATATATATATATATATATATATATATATATATATATATATGTGTGTGTGCTTATACTTATACTATGCGCTAAGTGTAAGCGTATTAGGTAATACAGTATCGAATATAGCGTATATATATAATATATCTACTTACGCTATATTATGCACTAAGTATAGGTGTATTTGGTAATACTGTATCGAATACAGCTTATATATATATATATATATATATATATATATATATATATATATATATATATGTACTTATACTTATACTATGCACTAAGTATAAGTGTATTAGGTAATACCGTATTGAATAAACCTTATATATATATATATATATATATATATATATATATATATAATTTATGTACTTACGCTATACTATGCACTAAGTATAAGTGTATATGAGGTAAGACCGTATCGAATACAGCTTATATATATACAGTATATGTACTTACACAATAGTATGCACTAACTATAAGTGTATTAGGTAATACTGTATTGAATACAACTTATGTAGTATATGTACTTCAGGAGTATTGGATGATTTGCAAAGGCAATGGTTTACTGCAGAGTTCTTTCAGAAGAACGAAAAGGGGAAGAAAGCTCGGGCATCTGAGAAGGGAGGATCATTGCGCACCGGAGGTGCCGTCAGCCAGGGGACAATAAAAAGAAGAATGGTACGTAATTGTCTAATATATTTTAATTTTCAAAGTATATATTCTATTAATTAATTAAAATTTATGAGTTTCAGGAAAAGAAGTTGGGTTGTGCGATGAATCAAGATGAGCTATTCAAGAAGACTCATATAGTGAAAAAGAAGAAAGAGACGGATGACGAAAGGTGGGTCGAGGGACGTGCCTCGAATGTACATGTAAGTTTTCACTTTTCATTAAATGTTTTCATTTACTTTTATATCAATTATGAAATACTAATTCAATTTACTTTTTCTTATAGGATCGCTTCAGAGTTGAAGCTGAGGAATTCATATGCAGCCAGCCACCTAGTGAGACGGGCGAGCCATTCCAACTTTCGGCCGAGGATATTTAAAGACTATGGACGCGGGCTGCAGGCGGTCCAAAATGCGGGAAGGTATAGGGCCTTTCTACTAAGACATTCCATCGCTATAGGTGTGGAATGCAAGGAATAGGGACTTCCTCGCAAGCCGAGCAACTTGATGGGGAGAGCCTCTCCTCTATGCGGGAGACTGTATCAAAGCTCACATCCGAGCTAGAAGAGTCCAAGAAAAGAGAAAAGCTTAGAGATGCTCAGTATGTTGGCGTGGTCACTCAGTTCCAGAACATGCAAGAGCAGATAAAAAATCTCCTAGCTGGATCTTTTTCGATTCCCCGATCTCGGCCATAATCGCCAGAGGCTGCCCGTCCCCGTGCTCGTTCATCCCATCCTCCAAGTGGCCGTTCCTCCCATCCTCCCCGTGATCATTCTTCACGTCATCGACAAGTAGACCCTTCTAAATACCATGATGATGATGATGATGATGATGACAGTCCATCAGACGGTGATATTGATGTACCAAACAATGAATGAATTGTAGACAATTTGAACTAGACAAATACAATTTATTTTCCATTGGGTTGTAATAAGAGTTAACATAATAGCTTGGTAGTTTGAATGTTTTCCATTGGTAGTTCTTGCCCCAAGTGGCGCACAAGTAACCTCTGCTTGATGACACCCCTCACAGAAACCATATCCGGGTTTGGAAGGACTATCTCCACTGCATTAGGTGGCGCGTTTTGGGGGTTTGGATGGGCGAACTCTTCGCCATTTGAATAACTACTATTATCCGCAAATAGGCCTACACCGAAGGACGGCCAACCGGGGCCTCCGCCGCTACCCCCCAGGTTTCCTTCACACCCAGACATCCCCCCCCCCCCCCCCCCCCCCCGATGCATGAAGAAATGGAGCAACATCCCTTTGAAGTTCATCCATAAAGAGGTATCCAAGCGATACTCCGTAAGACTTTCTTAGTTTAGACTTATAAAGACTGCTTGCACCCCTTGTTCCTATTCTAGCCTGTGAGGTATTGCTCTTGTTGTTCTTTTTAGTTTCAGTGAAGTGCTTATAGGGTTTAAATTCCGATTTAGCTATTTCTGTGATAGAAGAAGAGTATATTATAGAATAGACTATACCCCTACACCCGGTATGAAAAGGGAGTAAGGTAATTCATCATCAAGCTTGAAATTAACACTTTCTTGGTTTTAATGTAGCTTTTAATGTTATTTTTGTGTTGTTGTTGGGTTATTATTTGGTATTATTATTGGAATCGTAGTTTGAATTGATGTTGTTGTTGCTTGTTAGGATTTTGGTATGACTGGCAGGCGGTGTAGCTGCCAAAACAGGCAGTTTCTACCACAATAATACACAGAAAAGCGACCAAAGTTGGTCTCTATTTGGTCGCTTTTCAAGTTAAATTTTTTTTTTTGGAAAATAGCGGCCAACTTTGGTCGCTATCTCATTAAAAAAAATCTGCTAATATAGCGACCAAAGCTGGTCACTATTGTTTAAAAATTAAACTAAATTCATGTATTTAGGGACCAAAGGTGGTTGCTAAATTAATAAAATAAATAAATAATTAAATAAAATAGCGACCATGTCTTTAATTTCCATATTTTAAAATATAATTTTTGGATTAGAGATCATAATTGGTCGATTTTTAATGATTAATAATAAATAAATAAAAAACTTTTTTTTTATTTAGAGACCAACTTTGGTTGCAAAATTTATATTATTAAATTAATATCGCGATAAAAGTTGGTCTCTACAGTCAACATCCAGAAAAATGGATCCATTTAGAGTAGAGACCAAAGCTGGTCGCTAATTAGCGACCAACTTTGGTCCCTAAATAAAAGGGACCATCAATATAGTTACCATGCCACTTTGGTCACTTTTTAGCCAAAAAGCGACCAAAGTTGGTCGTTTTTTGCGGTCACTTTTTCCCGAATTTCTAGTAGTGATGGGAGGTGGATGGTGACAAAAAAGGATTTTTGTAAAGAGGGATGGGGTGGGTAGGCGTGGAGTAGGGGTTGGATGGGTGGGTGTGTGGGGCGGGTTGGTGAGGGTGGAAAAAGTTGAGAAGGAGTTTAGAAAATATTTTCCCTTCTCTTGATAAGGAAAATATTTTCCTCCAATTAAAAAATAATAAGTTCATAAGAAAAATATTTTCCAAAATATTTAATCCAATCAAACATAAAAAAATTTAAAAATAATTTTCGAAAAATATTTTCCTTCCTACCAAACACACCCTTTGTCGACAAGTAATATCGCGCTGCTGCTTAGCTGCAAGCAATCACATGCCAAATTCTTGAAAATGTGTCATGTTGATATTGGTCGAGAAAAGAAGTTATTGTCGAGCAATTTTCATCTCATAGTTACTGGGTTTTAGGTTTAACCTAGGTTCAAGGTTTATTTTCTAAAATTAATATCAAAAGTTAAACTCATTTAATTTGTCGCTTTTTTCGTAGTGTTGGATCCCTGTGATGTTTTTCATACTTCAGATGTCCTTGATACAGAGGGAAGGAATGTTAAATTATCATCTAATTGGTAGAACCATCTTCAAGTTAATTTTTGAGTTGAATTAGGCTTAAACCAAATTTTGTTACCATATGAGTTATGAGAGATAATAGATTGTTTGGGAGAGGCATTCATCTTGATTGAATTAATGGTTACGAAGTTAAGATGAAAGTACACTGAGACAAAGTCCAATGTTGACGCTTATCAAGAAGTAAAGTTTAATTAACAACTCATATTTAGTGTACTTTCCAAACTAAGAAATAGTTGCCAGGGCATGAAAACTTGATTTTCATGGCACGACCGCACGCTAGTCAAAATGTGTATAGAGTTATTTTTATTTGTTATTTAATTTTAATAAATTAATATGATTTTGTTGCAAACAGTAAATGTGAGTGTATTCTTAGTGTAAGAGCATTGTTGTTTTTTCCCTCAAAGTTGTTCCAAACTGTAAATTTTGTGCTGCAAAAAGATTTCAATATGAACCCCTGGATTATGTTGCAATAAAGGTTCAATCAAGCTTACTTCACATGAAATGCCTATAGAGCTACGAGAATTATTTTTGGGTACTACTGAAGAGTCTGATCATTTCCGAACATATGTTAGGACATACAATAACACATTTGCATTTACTTCACTCGAGATAAAATATGACAAAGACTTAGCTAAGCGAAATCATGGTATCTATACATTTAGAGTTCAAGGAAAAATGTATCATTTTATAGATGATTTATATTCTGCCCATATTATTGACTACCACTAAACCTACCCAAGTTCATTTTTTGGCTCACGAGTTACTTTGATCGAGTCCGGGACCAAAATTAGGCTCTTTTGATCTCAAAGATTCGAAATGTGTAAAAAAAATATGGTGATTAATTTATATATAGCGTTTTTTTAAAAGACACTATACCTTAACGGTCATTGGCCAGTTAACTATTGCGTCTTTAAAAAAGACACTATATTTGAAATAAATAAAGTGGGAAAGTATAGATGCTATCTCTTTTCCCTTTCCATCGGAATAGAACCCCCCTCACCCCACCCCTCCCCCCCTCTTTTTAATCAGAAAAACCTCGAGTGGAGCCAACCAGTCCCACAAAAAGTGTAGATTCTCAGTCACACGTTCTAGCTAAGGCGTTATCTCGGAGTAGGTTGCATGTTTCGATTCTAAATCATCAAATGTTCAAATTTTCAAAAATTCTAAATCGAGATATTCTGACTTAGTTTTTGTTAAAACTCTTATAAAAAATACATATTAGTTATTTTTTATGTGCTCTATGTTATTTTGTTATTATTTTACAACTTAACTAATTTGTTATTTTTTTTATCCGGACTATAATATTAGTGTGCTTAAAAAATATAGAAAATATTATTAGTTGTTAATGAAATATTAATTATTTACTTTTTATTGTGGTATATGTATCTTTGTGATTTTTTTGTGATTAAATTGAGTTGTTATTTTTACCCGGTTTAGATTATTTATTTGCTAAGAGCTAAGAGACTAGTAAACTAGATAAATTATTACTTTAGTTCCCTGTAGTGGTACCTTGTGGCCTAATATTGTGCTCGTATTTGTAATGTAGTGCGCTTTTAGCGTAGCAAAACGTATTGCCCTTTAACATAATATCCTTGTAGTTATATAAATTAATCATATAAGTATCTCATATACCCAAAAATACGTCAAAAAGATGATAGTTCAAACACAAACTATCTCCAAGTATAGTCAACAAATATAAGAAAATAACATGAGAAAAAAATAATCTTTGTCAAACTAAGTATTGCTATACGAATATTTAATAATTGAATTGTGTATATCTATGAAAATAATTATTTAATTTTGTTATAGTAAAAAATATTTTAGTATGAAATAAATATATAAAATAATAAAACTAACATATAGAATAATAAACTAACATATACAAAATAAACTAACATATAAAATGAAAGACTTGTTGAGTGATAAATTGAAAATTATTTTGTATCATGAACATAAGAATTGGGGAGACATTGGTGCTACTGTCCTCAAATATTATGTTCGGAACCAAAATATGAATATTTAATAAATAAATCTTGTATATTTATCAAAATTAATTATTTAATTTTATTATAGTAAAAAATAAGTGAATAACAAACAAACATATAAACTAATAAAACTAACATATTAAAGTAACATATAAAATATAAAATTATAATTTTAAAAATATATCAACATAATTAACAATATAGTAAAAATATCGAATAAATATAATATGAAAGGTATTGCAATATATTTAAACAATGGAAAAGAAAAATAATGTAATTAATTTTGTTCAATTTACAGTAGTCATCATGGAGGTTCGGCCTTTGCATCCCGGACCTTCCTCGCTAGAGTTACTATTACTACAGGCCGAGCATAGGTCTTCCACATATGAGAGGGATAGTTAATGGCTCAGACTTTCCGTGCTAGAAAAATAGACGATATGTGGGATTTTCTTAAGACCTGCCATCTCCATCTCCGTATAGTCAGACGCCTGTAGGATACGGGGTTTTTTTCATAGTACAATTGAGATCGACTGGCTGCATCTGGATTGATCGTTAATCATTACATTGATAGAGCGGTGGCGACCAGAATGCACACATTTTGTTTGCCCATTTGCGATGCCACTATCACACTGTAGACGTGGAGGTTCTATCCATGCTGCCGGTTGATGGACTTCCTGTTGCTTTGACGCACGCCATGAGAGATTTTACGAGAGATTAGTACCTGGAGACATTGCAACAACTCACCGAATTCCGACCAGTTGATAAGGGTGCATTTGTTTGGGCTAGTTGTCTATAGTTGGCGCTTGTCCGGCTTCATCCGAAGGCGATGCATGCTGATATTACGGATGATACACCGGATCTTCATATTAACTGATACACAAGGTTGCTACAGCATCTGAGGGACTCATTCCCAACATCACGACTACCATAGATCGTGAGTTAGAGATGGATATCCCATATCAGCAGGTGGTGAGTATTGCTAGGAGAGTGGAGGCATGCTTCCTATAGATAGGGAGGAGAGAGATGCTAAGAGGTCTCGATGATTGGGCCATTAAGCTGGTGCCCGTGCCCAACTGCAATTCGTCGTGGTAGGGGTAATGTGATTGGTCCCATTCATTCAGCTCTTCCAGCACCCACTAGTAGTCCAGCTTCTCCTAAACCTCATGATCCTTATTATGCACCTCAAACACATAGTGTGCCTCCTGCACGGGGTGCCATCAATGGTCAGTCCAGTAGACCTTGCGTGAACCGGTCACAGCTTCCACGTCCTCCTAGAGCTTGTTTTGAGTATGAAAACACTTGTCATATGGTGAGGGGTTGCCCCAGACTTAAGGGGGTGCACCTCCGCAGACTTCTTAGGCATAATATGCTCCTAAGGGTTCCCAAGCTATGATTACGGCATCAGCTGCCACTCCACCTACTTAGCTAGCTCGAGGTGGATGTGATGGAGATAGAGGTTGCCATATAGGAGAGGCTGAACCTAATACTATACCCTTCCTGCTCGTACAGAGGTCGTCGGTTTCGATTCTGTCATTATAGGTATTGTTCTGGTCTGTCATAGAGATGCATCGGTTCTATTCGATCTAAGCTCCACTTACTCTTATGTTTCATCTTATTTTTCCCCGTATTTGATGTATTTCAGGATTCTTTAAGTTCCCCTATTTATGTGTCTACTCCTATAGGAGATTCTCTTGTTGTGGACTGCGTCGATCAGTCGTGTTTAATTACTCTTAGTGGTTTTGAGACTAAAGCCGATTTATTATTGCTCAGTATAGTAGATTTGATGTTATCTTGGCATGGACTGGTTGTATCCCCATTATACTATTCCTGATCGTCATGCCAAGACTGTAACGCTAGCTATGCAAGGTTTAGCACGATTAGAGTAGAGGGGTACATTAGATTACACTCCCAACAGAGTTATTTCTTTTCTTAAAGCTCACTGAATGGTTGAGAAGGGGTGTGAAACGTGTCTAGCTTATGTGAGAGATGTCGGTATTGATAACCCTACAGTTGAGTCAGTTCCAGTAGTGAGGGATTTTCCTGATGTATTTTCGGCTGATCTTCCGAGCATGCCGCCTGACAAAGATATTAATTTTGGCATTGATTTGTTGTCGGGCACTCAGCCCATCTCTATTCCTCCTTATCATATGGACCATCCTTAGTTGAAATAGTTGAAGGAATAGTTACATGAATTGCTTGATAAGGGCTTCATACGGCCTCGTGTGTTACCTTGGAGTGCTCCTGTCTTGTTTGTGAAGAAAAATGATGGTTCTATGCGTATGTGCATTGATTATCGGAGCTTGGTTTCAGAGAGCTGTAATTTTCTCTGAACTTGCAACTTTTCTAAGTGTAAAAATATCCCGAAACCTATACAAAACTGACTCGAGCCCTCGGGGCTCTAGAACAAACCTGAATAAAAGCTCAAAAATATTATTATGGACTTACTCATGCAATCAAATCGCCAAATTAACATCTTTACGATGAATTTAGCATCAAAATGAAAGAAAAATCTCAAAAACACTCAAGTTTCAAATTTCACAACCGAGGGTCTGATTTACGTTATTTCCCGTCCGTTTTTTAAAGAAATTTTACAGGCTAAATCTAAACATCATGTAAGACCTGTAACGGGCTCCGGAACAAAGATACATGCCTGACACCATTAATTTTAAATACATTCAAATTTCCAAAGACTTCTTCAAAAATTTATTTCTCGGGCTTGGGACCTCGTAATTCAATTCCGGGCATATGTTCAAGTCCCATATTTTCCGGAACCAAAATTCAGCTCTTTTGATCTCAAACATTCGAAATGTGTAAAAAAAATATGGAGATTAATTTTCACATAGCATTTTTTTAAAAGACACTATACCTTATCGGTCATTTGGCCAGTTAACTATTGCGTCTATTAAAAAGACGCTATATTTGAAATAAATAAAGTGGGAAAGTGTAGATGCTATCTCTTTTCCCTTCCTATCGCAACAGAACCCCCTCATCCCACCCCCTTTTTTTAATCAGAAAAAACCTCGAGTGGAGTCAACCAGACCCACTAAAAGTGTATATTCTCGGTCACACGTTCTAGCTAAGGCGTTATCTCGGAGTAGGTTGCTTGTTTCGATTCCAAATCATCAAATGTTCAAATTTTCAAAAACTTTAAATCGAGATATTCTGACTTAGTTTTTGTTAAAACTCGTATAAAAAATACAAATTAGTTATTTTTTATGTGCTCTATGTTATTTTGTTATTATTTTATAACTTAATTATTTGTTATTTTTTTTATCCGGACTATAATATTAGTGTGCTTAAAAAATACAGAAAATATTATTAGTTGTTAAAGAAATATTAATTATTTACTTTTTATTGTGGTATATGTATCTTCGTGATTTTTTTTTTGATTAAATTGATTTGTTATTTTTATCCGGTTTAGATTATTTATTTGCTAAGAGCTAAGAGACTAGTAAACTAGATAAATTATTACTTTAGTTCCTTGTAGTGGTACCTTGTGGCCTAATATTGTGCTCATGTTTGTAATGTAGTGCGCTTTTAGCGTAGCAAAACGTATTGCCCTTTAGCGTAATATCCTTGTAGTTATATAAATTAATCATATAAGTATCTCTTATACCCAAAAATACGTCAAAAAAATGATAGTTCAAACACAAACTATCTCCAAGTATGGTCAACAAATGTAAGAAAATAACATGAGAAAAAAATAATCTTTATCAAACTAAGTATTGTTATATGAATGTTTAATAATTAAATTGTTTATATCTATGAAAATAATTATTTAATTTTGTTATAGTAAAAAATAGTTTAGTAAGAAATAAATACATAAAACAATAAAACTAACATATAAAATAGTAAACTAACATATACAAAATAAACTAACATATAAAATGACACACTTGTTGAGTGATAAAGTGAAAGCAATTTTGCATCATGAACATAAGAATTTGAGAGATATTGGTGCTACTGACCTCAAATATTATGTTCGGAACCAAAATATGAATATTTAATAAATAAATCTTGTATATTTATGAAAATGAATTATTTAATTTTATTATAGCAAAGAATAAGTGAATAACATAAAAAAATAAAAATAAAACTAACATATTAAAGTAACGTATAAAATATAAAATTATAATATTAAAAATGTATCTACCTAATTAACAAAATAGTAAAAATATCAAATAAATGTAATATGAAAGGTATTGAAAAATATATTTAAACAATGGAAAAGAAAAATAATGTAATTAATTTTGTTCAATTTACGGTAGTCGTCATGGAGGTTCGGCCTTTGCATCACGGACCTGCCTCGCTAGAGGTACTATTACTACAGGCCGGGCATAGGTCTTCCTACATATGAGAGGGATAGTTAATGGCCCAGACTTTCCGTACTAGAAAAATAGACGGTATGTGGGACTTTCTTAAGACCCGCCATCTCCATCTCCGTATAGTCAGACGCCTGCATGATACAGGGTTTTTTATAGTATTATTGAGATCGACTGGTTGCATCTGGATTAATCGTTAATCATGACTTTGATAGAGCGATGGCGACCAGAATGCACACATTTTGTTTGCCCATTTGCGAGGCCACTATCACACTGCAAACATGGAGGTTCTATCCATGCTGCCGGTTGATGGACTTCCTGTTGCTTTGACGCACGCCATGAGAGATTTTACGAGAGATCAGTACCTGGAGACATTGCAGCAACTCACCGAATTCCGACCAGTTGATAAGGGTGCATTTGTTGGGGTTAGTTATCTATAGTTGGTGCTTGTCCGGCTGCATCCGGAGCCGATGCATGATGATATTACGGATGATTCACCGAATCTTCATATTAACTGATACACAAGGTTGCTACTGCACCAGAGGGACTCATTCCCAACATCAGGACTACCATGGATCGTAGGGGTGTTCAAAACTGATCCGAAACCGAAAATCGATCTGAAACTGAAGCTTAATGGCTTAGTAGTAACGACTTAACGGACGGGGAACGGATTAAATTTTTTTTATTAACGGCTTATCGGATTGGGGGCGGATTATTCAATTTTCTTAACGGGTAATACGTTAACCCGATAAGAATATACATATATATATATATATATATATATATATATATATATATATATATAAAATTTATTTTATTTATATAATTATATATTAAATATAAAAAACTAAAAACCTCAAAAATGAATAAATATAAGTGTATAATAAAAATACCAAATTACAAAAATAATTAAACAAACACCCCACCCCCACCCCCGTATGTTCTGTACAGTGTATTGTCCACAAACAAAACTAATTATCTAATATTCTAAATTTCTAATTCCTAATTACTAATACCTATTCCTCATTCTAGAGAAAGACAGAAACTTTCCGCCTGAAACTCTAACAGCAACAGTCGTCGTCTTCCACCAGTAGCCACCAATTCCTTTCCGCCTCCGCTCGTCGTCGTCTACTTCCACCAGTCGTCGGTCTCCCTCCTCTCGCCATCTCGTCTCTCCAATTCTCCAGGTACTTTTCTTATCCTCGTCTAAAGGATTTAGAGATGGATGACAAGATGAGATATGTCGGTCGTCGGAAATGTCCAGGTACTCTCTCGAAATAATTTTTTCAAGGAGTTGGGGACTTTAGTGCTAATAGATTATAAGGTAAACCTCAATTTTTTTCTGCAATAACTTTAATTTCTATGAAAAATGCGAAAAAATGACAATATTTGTTGTAATATAGACCTCAATAACCTTAAGGCTAGATAAATCTCTCCAACACTTTGACACTTTTCTGTCCTTACTTGCTTTAATTTATTGATATCTATACTAATTTTTGAATTATCCAAGCTCTCATTCGATATGTCCAATAGCCATTTCAGCTCCTTGTGTGTGTTCCACCTGTCTTTAATAACCAACGTCTTTATTCGCATTCCTTTTCTTTTGTTGTTGTAGTGATTCATACATGGCTGAAAATATACAAAGTGATAAGGTGATGATGGGTGAAAGTGGGGATTCTAATTCAAATGCAACAAGTGAAGCTCAATCAAATATATCCAAAAAAAGAAGAAAAAGGTCTGTTGTGTGGGATCATTTTACAGAATTTATTACTTGTGAAGGGAATGCAAAGCAAAATGTGACTATTGCTTTACTGAGTATGTATTTAAGACCAAAGACGGTACGTCGACACTTCTTTCTCATATGCTTAAGTGTCCTAAGCGCCCTGATATTGTTGATAAAAAACAATCAAATTTAGTCTTTCAATCTGCCCCGGGGGCTAGTCAGGGTGATGTAGCTGTTGTTACTTGGAAATTTGAACAAGAAGAATGTAGGAAGGCATTATGTCGTATGGTAATAGTTGATGAGCTTCCTTTTAGCTTTGTTGAGAAAGAAGGTTTTAGAGACTTTATGAAAGTGGCGCAACCTTATTTTCGGGTCCCTTGCCGTAGTACTATAACTAGGGATTGTTTTGATCTTTTTAATGAAGAAAAACAAAAGTTAAAGAGGGTTTTTATAGAAACAAAACAAAGAGTATGTATTACCACTGATACCTGGACTTCTATCAAAGAATCAATTACATGTGTATCACTGCCCATTGGATTGATAATGAATGGAATACGCGTAAGAGAATAATTAATTTTTGTCCTATTGTTAGTCATAAAGGCGAAGATATGGCAAGCGGTATTGGTAGGTGCTTACGTGAGTGGGGGATAAATAAGATCTTCACTGTCACAGTTGATAATGCAAGCTCAAATGATGTGACAATAAAAGAATTATCTAAGCAATTAACAAAAATGGGAACTAATTTGATGAATGGTACTCACCTGCACGTGCGATGTATGGCTCACATCATGAATCTTGTGGTCCAGGATGGTTTAAAAGAATATTCATTGTCTATTGAACGTGTTAGGCATGCAGTGAGATATGTTAGGCAGTCTCCTGCGAGGTTGAAGAGGTTTCAAGAATGTTTTGATGCTGAACAACTCAATTCTAAGAAAACTTTATGCTTAGATGTTCCAACTAGATGGAATTCTACCTACTTGATGTTGCGCAGGGCTGTTGAATTTGAAAGTGCATTTTCACATTATGCTTCTAGTGAAATTGGATTGAGACATTATCTTGAGCATTCTTATATTGATGGAATTCCTATAGGTGAACCTTTGAGTAGTGATTGGGAGAATGTAAAAATAATTACAAAGTTTCTTGAAATCTTTTATCTTCTTACTTTGAAGATATCTGGTTCACGTTATGTTACATCGAATATTCATTTTCTTGAAACTTTCGCAGTTGCTGTCTATTTGAAGCAATTGATAGCAAATGAAGATGTAGTTTTAAGTGAAATGGCAAAAAATATGAAAAAAAAGTTTGATAAGTATTGGGGTGATCCAGGGAAAATGAACAAGATAATTTTTATCTCATCTATTTTAGATCCACGTTACAAAATTGAATCAGTTGGCCTTGCACTTGTAAAGATGTTTGGTGTAGATCCGGGGGCAACTATACAAGCAGAAGTGACGAAGTACATGACTTCATTATTCAGTGAGTATGTAAAGTCCAGCTCAAAAGGTGTTGTGCTTGCTTCATCTTCAGATTGTTCTTCATTGGACCAAGCGGCTTATGGGGTTTCTGGCAGTCAAGCAAGCACCCAAAATATAGGACTTTTAGAAACACTCATGCAAGATATAAAAAAACATAAAAGTGGGAGTGGGGGTGTTGATACCAAAACAGAGTTAGATAAATATTTAGGTGAAGAAACTGAGGATGACACTAAAGAATTTGATGTTCTTCTTTGGTGGAAATTGAACTCAGCTAGATTTCCTACTCTTTCGGAGATGGCTCGTGATGTATTAGCTGTTCCGGTTTCAAGTGTGGCATCTGAATGTGCGTTTAGTACGGGAGGACGTCTTCTTTATCCATTTAGGAGTTCATTAACTCCTAAATTGGTGCAAACTCTAGTGTGTCTTCAAGATTGGCTTCGAAATGAAATATTAAAACAACCCATCAGTATTGAGGAAGATCTTGATAAAATCGAGCAGCTTGAACAAGGTAATAATATTGTTTACTATATTTGTTATAATATAAGTGTTGTTGATATGCTTTTATTTATCGCACGACTTATTATTTTAATTTTTTTCAGATTTAGCTAGCAATGGGAAAGACCCTTCCGTAATTGACGTGTAGTGTTAATATATTTGGTAAGATTATTCATCAGCAATTCTTTTTCCGAAACACACATAATTTGCTTTAGTGTTTCTTTTCTTTTCCTGGATTAGTAAAAATCTATTAAATTACTCCCAAGAAATACTAGAAAATGAATTATAGAAGTTTCCGTCATTGTTTAAAGAATTTAGTAGTATGAAGCCTCATCCTATAAAGAACAATGGTTTGCAGATCAGGTGGCTTCTGGATTTGTACTGTTCAAACTCTGGTCTTAGCACAACAACAACAATTTTGGGATTGTTTCAACAAAAGCTACCTAGATGAAAGAATGCATCTCTTTTGAATATGTTTAGTGTGATATATGCAGTTTTGGTGCCTTGATTGAAAGTGTCATGCTAATCCCTCCCTTCCCAAAGTGAATGATGTACATGAAGATTCTGAATTTTTCCCAGCTCTTTGTTAAAAAATAAATAAGAAAATTAGTTGTTGAGATGACTGAAGTTTATGCTAATCAAGGACTTTCTTCTTGACACTGGAAAGCTGTTCTCATGACTATCTTAATGATGGTCTTCCAATTATATATATGGTGAAGGAATGTTGCCTGAAGTTTATGCTTAGTGAATTGTGACTCTATACTATTCTGTAGTTCGTGAATGCTTAGTACAACACAAATGTTATAAATTTATTTGTTCTTTTCTTCAATGTATTTTACGGGGTGAGTTTGCTATATGAACAATAATCCTTTTTTCTCTCTGGAAAAACAAGAAAGTAAATCAATTGACTTGTTTATCAGCCTTGTATAATACTGTAAAACAAGCTAGCACTGGACAACTCTTTACTTGTTTTCCCCTTTTTATTTGGCCTTGCACTGAACCTCTTATCTTTCTTGCCTATGCTATGGGTGCACTGTATCTTGAAAAATTTGTGACCAATTGTTGTAAACCTGACAATGTATCTTATCTTCTCTTTTTTTTGTTTCATTGTCAATTGTAAAATCTATGGCAAGGTTAGATGCCTTTGAATATCATGTACAGGAAATTTTAGTTATGTCCTAGTGTGCGGACAGAATACATTTGAGCCCTTAGGTATAAACCGATAAACCGCCCAGTAACCGCCCGATAAGAGCTAACCCGATACCAATCCGCCCGATATCTTATCGGGTGGCTAACGGATGAAGACATTTAAAAGCCGATAACCGTTAAGCCAAACCATTAGAGTAAAAAGCCGCCCAATCCGCCCAATGAACACCCCTAATGGATCATGAGTTAGATATGGATATCCCGGATCAGTAGGTGGTGAGTATTGCTAGGAGAATGGAGGGCATGCTTCCTCTAGATAGGCAGGAGAGAGATGCTAAGAGGTCTCGATGGTTGGGCTATTATCGTGTTGCCCGTGCCCAGCTGCAATTCATCGTGGTAGGGGTAATGTGAGTCGTCCCATTCATTCAGCTCTTCCAGCACCCACTGGTAGTCCAGCTCCTCCTGAACCCCATGAGCCTTATTATGCACCTCAAACATATAGTGTGCCTCCTGCACGGGGTGCTATCAATGGTCAGTCCAGCAGACCTTGCGTAAGCCAGTCACATCCGCCACGTCCTCCTAGATCTTGTTTTGAGTATGAAACACTTGTCATACGGTGAGGGGTTGCCCCAGACATAAGGGGGTGCACCTCCGCAGACTTCTCAGGCATAATATGCTCCAAAGGGTTCCCAAGCTATGATTACGGCATCAGCTGCCACTCCACCTACTTAGCTAGCTCGAGGTGGATGTGATGGAGATAGAGGTTGCCCTATAGGGAGAGGCTGGACCTAATACTATGCCCTTCCTGCTCGTACAGAGGTTGTCGCTTTCGATTCTATCATTACAGGTATTGTTCCGGTCTATCATAGAGATGCATCAGTTCTGTTCGATCCAAGCTCTACTTACTCTTATGATTCATATTATTTTTACCCGTACTTGGACGTATTTCTTGATTCTTTGAGTTACCCTATTTATGTGTCTACTCCTATAGGAGATTCTCTTGTTGTGGACTGCGTTTATAAGTCGCGTTTAATTACTCTTAGTGGTTTTGAGACTAGAGCCGATTTGTTATTGCTCAACATAGTAGATTTTGATGTTATCTTGGCATGGACTGGTTGTATCCCCATTAGACTATTCTTGATCGTCATGCCAAGACTGTAATGCTAGCTATGCCAGGTTTACCACGATTAGAGTAGATGGGTACATTAGATTACACTCCCAACAGAGTTATTTCTTTTCTTAAAGCTCACCGAATGGTTGAGAAGGGGTGTGAAACGTGTCTAGCTTATGTGAGAGATATCGGTATTGATAACCCTACAGTTGAGTCAATTCCAGTAGTGAGGGATTTTCCTGGTGTATTTTCAGCTGATCTTCCGGGCATGCCGCTCGACAAAGATATTAATTTTGGCATTGATTTATTGTCAGACACTCAGCCCATCTCTATTCCTCCTTATCATATGAACCATCCTTAGTTGAAATAGTTGAAGGAATAGTTACATGAATTGCTTGATAAGGGCTTCATACAGCCTCGTGTGTTACCTTGGAGTGCTCCTGTCTTGTTTGTGAAGAAAAATGATGGTTCTATGCGTATGTGCATTGATTATCGGAGCTTGGTTTCAGAGAGCTGCAATTTTCTTTGAACCTGCAACTTTTCTAAGTGTAAAAATATCCCGAAACCTATACAAAACTGACTCGAGTCCTCGGGGCTCCAGAACAAACATGCATAAAAGCTCAAAAATATTATTATGGACTTACTCGTGCAATCAACTCGCCAAATTAACATCTTTACGATGAATTTAACATCAAAATGAAAGAAAAATCTCAAGAACACTCAAGTTTCAAATTTCACAACCGAGGGTCTGATTTACGTCATTTCCCGTCCGTTTTTTTAAAGAAATTTTACAGGCTAAATCTAAACATCATATAAGACCTGCAACGGGCTCCGGAACAAAGATACATGCCCGACACCATTAATTTTAAATACGTTCAAATTTCCAAAGGCTTCTTCAAAAATTTATTTCTCGGGCTTGGGACCTCGTAATTCAATTCCGAGCATATGTTCAAGTACCATATTTTTCTATGGATCCTCTGAGACTGTCAAATCACGGGTCGGGATCCGTTTACCTAAAATATTGATCGAAGTCAACCTAATTTAAAGGCCAAATTAACATTACAGCAAATTTCCACATAAAAGTATTCCGGATATACGCTTGGATCGTGCAAGTCGAGTTAAGGATAAATGAAGCTTCTAAGACCTCGGAACACAGAATTTACTTGCAATTAAGTGATTACCTTTTGGGTCATCACATCCATTAAGGCAGCCCAACCCGACCCGTGATTTAACATGGTTGGGCTAAAAATTTGGACCCCGTTTTAAATGAGGATCTTAAGCCCGACCCAAGTAAGCCTGTAACCCATGATGCTTGACCGATGTCCGTGGGCTTAATAATAGTTTTATCTAAAAATATAAATAAAAAAACAAAAAGGGTAGTCTAATCTCAAACTGGTTATATTTTTTTATGCAAATATATAGATATTTTTGTTCTTAGAATTTTAATTATTTTTTGATGTGTACCTAATAAACATTGCATATAAATATATATTTAGATGAACATAAAGACGTTAGGATATCTTTGTTTCACATGAAGAGGATTGAAATATTCTTGATGAAGATGATCTGCTGTGTTGTTGGATATGCCACGGATACCTTGAAAATATTTTTGAGTAGTCTGTTTTGTGTATTTGTTTTTAATAAATAAAATATTTTTCTTCTTTTTTGTGTTTTATTGTAATCTATTGGAACAATGTCAACAATATCGTGTTTTGCAGAAACTTTTTATCCTACCAGTATGTTTTTGACTTGTTATATATATATATATATATATTAAATTTTAGATTAAATTTTAATTTAAAAAATATGAAAAGTAATTTTAAAAAATTGAGGGCCGGCCTGAGGGGACCATATCGTACATAGGACTGAGTTGAGCTAACCAATTAGAAGGCGGAGCTAGGCAGCCCATATTGTCAGCTCCACTCCTAAAGTGATAATAGTACATTGTACTAATGCAAGAAGAACAAAAAGAGAATCCAAATCATAAGGCTTTGTTACTTCCTATTTTACGGTTTTCTCCGGCCGGATATGCTTGAGAACAACGACCATTCCATCCTTTTCCTTTTGAACCTCCACTTTCAACACTTAGCTTTAAATCAAGCAAATTACTTCCTCCAAATTTTTTACAATTTTTTTTTGAAATTATCTGTTTACTTAGTTTAAACTCTTCTGCTATTGGTATGGTGTGATTTGATGTGATGAATACGTGATATAGCCTTTATTTCAAATGTAAACTGATGTCAAATTAATATTAATTAATTAAGTGCCAAAAATGAATACGTACTTAATAAATATTCATTCGTTTGGTATAATTAATTAATTCGAGTAATTTTGTTCCCTTTAGATATTCATTGGGCAGATAAGTATTGTATGACCATCATTTTCTTTTTGTGGTGACAAGTAATTTGAGCTTCCAAAAGTAATTGACCGATCGACTTTTAATGGAGTAAGATTTTTATTTTTCTTAAAAGTTGAAGCCTAATATTCAGTTAGTTGAATCATAAAAGTCGGTTAACTGTCTAAGTGAAGTTACATCAGCTTCCATAGAGTTCCATCCTATTGGAATAGTCTTTATTTGTTGGGACCCGCATACCCTCACTCCAACCCTGCATTAGTATGATATTGTCCGTTCTGGGTCAAGCCCTTACGGATTTGTTTTTGGGCATCTCCCAAAAGGCCTTATACTAATGGGGTTGGGTAACTATATATATATTGGTCCACTTTTCTTTTTTCTTCCGATGTGGGAGCTTTTGTTTGCATCCCAACAAATCTCCCCTCAGACAAACGACCACACAATCCCGTGACCTCCCCTCCAGCGAATATCTATTTTCGATCTACCACCCATCTTGCACCGCCGCAACTACCGCGGGACCCGCCGCCCGACCATCTGTTTCTGTTGGGAAGACTTTCGACACAAGGCATTTCCGCAGACACCTTATCCCGCTAGCCCGGAGATCACCTCAGGTCCAGTTTGGCACACCGTCGAGAACTCCGCACGCGTCGGTCCGCTACTCCGTCCTCCGAACCTAGGCTCTGATACCACTTGTTGGGACCCGCGTACCCTCACTCCAACCCCGCATTAGTATGATATTGTCCGCTCTGGGCCAAGCCCTCACGGATTTGTTTTTGGGCATCTCCCAAAAGGCCTCATACTAATGGGGTTGGGTAACTATATATATATTGGTCCATTTTTCTTTTTTCTTTCGATGTGGGAGCTTTTGTTTGCATCCCAACATTATTTTCTCAAATTTATTTACATCACTATACTTATTATTTTTTCGGTGTCTTATATATACTCGCATTTGGATACTGATAAATTCAAATTCGTGTCACATGAGACTCAAGTAAGCGCTCCCTATTAATTTTTTTTTCATTCGTAAAATTCGAAATCAAGATCTCTAACTAAATGTGAAAGGATTACCTTTGTCTCACCACAACCCTTAATGATTACATTATGAATTTTCCTTAAAATAATAGTGTTGTCACAATATACTATTATCATGAATAACATTTGACTTAAGAGTATGAGTCTCGTGATACATCCCTTAGGTGATATCCGTATATGTCAACAATTCATAAGATAGTGTAATAATTGGCATTATAGAAACTCATTCAAATGATCTTTTAAAGAAAAATAAAAAAAAAGAGTTTCTTCTTTTCTTTCCTTCCTTCGTTCTTTCATCCTTTCTGTATGTGTAAATAAATAAAAGGTTGATTAAATCAATAGCTCAGAAAAAGTTGCTACTCCCTTCATGCCTGCCTTGTGGCCAAACCTCAATGTATCGTATCACATGTAGAGCCAACAACTCTCATTAGTTAATTAAGTACTTCATTGATGTGACAATTGTAGTAGTACTTGTTTCAAAAAGACATATGCGCCTTCCTTCTCCTCACCTTTTATTAAGAAAATTTTTATTTTATGTCTCACACAATTGACATTAATTATATAAAGTCTTTTTTATCTTATAATTATGTGATCCCAGAATTTTATGGATCCAAATATATAAGATATGGATCCACAAATATGTGAGATAAAAAGATGTCTCACACAAGTTTTGTGAGGCATAAAATAAAAACTCTCATTAGATAGAAAACAACACTAGAATATACTCTCTCCATTCCAATTTATGTGAACCTATTCCCTTTTCAGTCCGTTACAAAAAGAATGACCGCTTTCTAAATTTAATTTTTTTTAGAAGATATGGATCCACAAATATGTGAGATAAAAAGAGGCCCCATACAACTAATGTCAGTTCTGTGAGGCACGAAATAAAATCAGTCATTAGATAGAAAACCGCACTAGAATATACTCCCGCCCATTTCAATTTATGTGAACCTATTTCCTTTTCGGTATGTTTAAAAAAGAATGACCCCTTTCTAAATTTAGAATTTTTAGCTTAAACTTCCAATTTTACCCTTAATGAAAAATTTTATAACTACACAAATACTCTAGATTCCTTTTTGACTTATTTAGGTAAACCAATTCCACAAGTCTTTATTTTTCATAAACTCCGTGCCCAGTAAAATAGGTTCACATAAATTGAAAGAGAGAGTAACTATTTTACAATTACACCTTGGGGCATGGCCTAGGACGGAGCCGGAGACCAAGTTACGGATAAGGTTGAACCCAGTAATATAACCTCGGTAACTTTGATCCAAACTCATTGTGTGCCTTAAAAAGTCATTTAATATAACCCAATAATCTAAAAAGATTGGAATATTAAACTCATAAACTTCAAATTCTGTCTCTATCCTTGGGTATGACTTGATCAACAATAAATTGATGCATTGAAAATAAAAGAAAAATCAAAGTTCAAATCTCAATAAATAAATAAAAAGGCCAAGTTAATTCAACTTTGACGGATTGAGTTATTAGGTATATGTTCTGATGATTTAGCAACTGGCCAAACACCACTTTACAACAATAATTATTGAGTAATTTTTATAAAGCACTACAGTTTAGAGTCTAATTATTATATGTAGTTATAGTTTGTATAATTATAATTCGTAGCTAATGTTTAATTATTAACAAAAATATAATTTGTATTGACTGTATTCGTATCGATTGTATTTGTTCGCGCAACAAATACAACCAAGGTGAAATACAGAAGTATAGAAAAATAGAATGCTCTTTCTAGAGCTGAATTCAAGACCTATGCTTACTAAACGCATGCTCTAATCAATGGAGCTACGAGAACAACTTGTTTCAGTTCAAAATAACTAATATCTTATTTCAGTACTACAGATAAAATTGCAATAAAATTCAAATTGGATGATAATTTTTTAAAAGTATAGCTATGAATGATAAATACGATGTATATATTTGACGTGTCACGTTATTTTTGAAAAATTATTACATTTCATACAATATATTTTTCTAATTGCTTCACAAACTTGGTACCCACCTGGCCCACCCTCTTCTTTGGATCCTTTGCCACAGTCTTAAATTTGTAAATGTGAGTCTATAAATAAGAGAGCAGCCATAACAATTTGACTCACAAGAAGCAAGAAAAACACAAGGATTTTAGCAGTTGCTCATGGCTGGCCTTCAATACAACTTTTTTCCAACAGATTTCTTCTTCCCTCCTCAGAATACAATACACAGAGACAGCAAAACACAGCAAATAAATCTCTTGGACAACACAAGAAAGAGTGATGAGGAAACTTTAGATGATTCAGAACCACAGGCCAAACCTATCACCAACACCAAAAGTACGGCCATTTCTTCTTCCTCTATTATCTTAGCTCCTATATCAAAGCAGAGGCAAAATCAAGCAATCTGATTAATGATAACACAAGACTTTGTTTATAAGGCTAATTACTAAAAGATCATACATGGTATTTAGTTAATTATAAGACAAGTATTTCAGTTTGCTTTTGTTGTCTACTTTTCTTTCCTAATGGATTTGTAAAGGCTTCTCCAAGATCATCAAAGTTTCTTGGGTCATTAGAAAGAAGAGATTCAGAAATGAAATAAAGAAAATAATCAGGGATTGTGATTGTAGAAAGATTTCCGCACGAATATCAAGTTATCAACCTCGAATATCAACCCTTAAATTAGATATTTCCTCTTTTCCCCCCTATCTTTATCGCATAACGCACGTATGGATTCAAGAAAATCGTACCAAATCGAAAAGTCAAATTAAATTGATTAAAAAAGTTCAATAAAACTTAGTTTGATTTGACTTGGTATTGAGAAAAAAAATTTGAACCAACCCGATATATAAATAATACATGACTTTTATATATACTTTTGAGATTTTATACAGAATTATCTTTAGAAAATATCTAAAAATATTTGGAATTCTCTCATTGAGTGTAATATTTAATAGAATTATAAAGTGCATCCATATTATTTTTGTTAAATAATGAGTTGTATTATAACTTTTTATCAAATTTTATTGAAATGCGTCAATTACTTTTTTTTCTTTCATATTCATACGTCAAATTATTTTTCTTATACCTTTTCCGAATTTGAAATGATAGTTTGATAATTTTAAAATTAAATAAAATGTATCATTATTTAGGTTTCTTTTTGATTTTTATAGTTAATTATTAAATTCGATTAAACTTCAAACGTACATCAACGGAAAATTATTGTTAGACGATTAAAAAAATAATTATTATGTGTTACTAAAAGATTTTCCCATAAGAACATTTTAATAGGTCATAGTTTGTCAGTTTTTTTAAATTTTACTAACCATATATATTAAAATTTTATTTATAATTTTAATAAAGTAAGATTGAAATAATATTTATGTAGAAAATTTTTTGAAAATTCCATTAAAATTGAATCAATTCAAACTGATATAGGTGGTTTGATTTAATTTTAATTTGATGAAAACCGAATAACTGATAAGAATGGACATTGGGCCTAACTCAACCCCAAAAGCTAGCTTATAAGGTGAGAATTGCCCAAGCCATATAAGGAGACCAAGGACCTCAAATTCCTCCGATGTGGAACAACTCAACATCCCCCTCACGCCCAGATCTCTGGAGCGTGGACAACATACTCAAATTCCTCCGATGTGGAACAACTCAACATCCCCCTCACGCCCAGATCTCTGGAGCGTGGACAACATAAATGGGGGCCCAACATCAGTAACTATAATTGTGATGTGCCTGGCTCTGATACTATTATAAGAATTGACATTAGGACTAACTCAACCCCAAAAGCTAGCTTATAAGGTAAGGATTGCCCAAGCCATATAAGGAGACCAATAACCTCAAATCCCTCCGATATGGGACAACTCAACAATAACTCGATTCATATACACCCTATATGCATGAGCATATATACGGATGTGAGAATTAATATTCGTGCAGAAATTTTTCTTATCAAACTAAATAATAAAGAATGAATAAAAAATGAGTGTTGTAAACAGTTTTTGAAGTAGAACACGCGCATTAATTTGGTAGGATAGTTTTTGTCATAATAATATCATCTATGTGGCTTCGTCTTATCTACTTAATTTTTGGTAGACAGGATATTTGATATTTATGTTTACGAGCATGAGAACCACATTATAAACAACTCCCCCCACCCATAAAAAAAAGGCAACAATATAATATCATTGCATTTTGTGCATGAAATAAATACCGAAAGCTTCATGAAATAACTAGAAAAATAGTAGTTCCAAAATACTGTGTAATCAGACTCTAATTAGTAAAAGAATTACAAAAAATACACATAATTTCATAACATAATAAAAAATAGCACATATTTTTTAAATTTTACTCGATTTAGCTTATATTGTACATATTTTGAAAGCACTAGCAAATTTAAAATCTGTATTCTTACAATTATTGCTTCAAGGGGCCGTGTATTTTCTGCTTCTACTCTTGTGTCACCTACTTGCAATGTAATAAAATTGAAGAATAGAAGTCCACCATTGAAGACCATTCAAAACTTTGCTTTCGATTTTTTTTTTTTGAATTTGTTAGTTGTTTGGATTGAGTGTTATTCCAATTGATTGAAAATATCAAGAATACAAATTTAAATTTGAAGTGATTTGGAGTAGATTTGAGTTAAATTTAAAAAAAGACACAAGGAAGAAGACGAAATCAGTTTTTTTGTATAATTATGTATAATCTTGTATAATATTGTATATGAGTGTAGAAACACACCTTATATACCATTATATACTTTTATATACCTTTATACAAGTGTCTGTAGACGAACTTTTTTCACGATTTTCAGTTGCAATTCTTGTTCGAAACCGGTCCAAATCTCCATTCATTGACTTCAAGTTTTATATGCAACCTCCTTATACTATTTCTAACAAGTCTAACTAACAAGAACTCCAAATTTCTCACAAAATCAAATTTAAAAATTTAAACCCACATATTTAAGCTTGTTACAAATCTAATTTTCACCATCCAAATGAATTTGGTTTGTTAAACTAATATTTGAGTCATAGTTACTGATTCGAAAATTAGCTTAAAAGCTTGAGAATTTTTTTTAAAAAGTAAATATAATTTTGAGAATCTATTGGAATGAATATTGAATTTTAGCTTAATATTTTTAAGCTAATTGAATATAAATTAAAATATGGATTAAAAAATTAAGAAAAAAGAGTTTAGTTGTTCGACTGTGAAATTTTCCCAATTTCAGTCATGTAGGCCATTATTGTACTAGTGGAAGATCCTCTCTAATTTTCAACACTTTGTGAAGTTCAAAGAGATCCAGTCAGTTCATTATGGCTGGCTAGCTGTTTTATTTATATATTCAAATAGCAGCTTCATTAATTTAGCAATAAACACGTGACTAATTTGTTAAGTTGCACGCTTCACCGTTAGGAAAAGATTTTTCAAAGAGAGATGCTATTCGGCCAAATATAGTGTGACCCAAAAATGACTATACTCATGAAATATCAGTAAAGTTCTTGTTTTTCCGTTTAATTTAGTGGTCGTTTTTCTCATCCAAAATATTTCCTTTTAAAATTAATTAATAACTTTTGATTAATCCAAAACATTGATCCCACAAATCATTATTCTCTCAGCATGGGAAGATAAGAAGCCTTCGTATTTACCGATGGCAGCCTTCGTATATACGCTCAAGATGTTTTTTTAAATACAATTACGTTTTTAAAAAATATTATTACGTATTTTTCCTAAATACACTTACATATTTTTTTAATTAAATGCAATTTATACGGATGAGAAGATCAAATGTCTATTATGTATATATCATACCATGTACTTATGTTAAGATAGCTTTCATTAAACACCTAATTCACCACACTTCCCTTAAACTAACATGAATACTAACCGAGAAACTAATTTGGATCCATTAAACGCGAATAACAATGATCAACTTGTTGGACAATACGCTTTACGCTAGAGGGGGGTGAATAGCGTTTTAAAAATATTAAGCGTTTTAGTGCGGAATTTAAAAACTTTGCAGAAATTAAAACAAGTGCAGTAGAATAAACTTACACAATGATGTATCCTGGTTGGCCACAAACGTGGTTAGTCCAGTCCCCGAGAGACTCTCTCGAGATTTCCACTAAACTTGTCAAGCTTACGGGTGCTTAACAAACCGTTACAGCTGAGGACACAAGCCTTACCTAGGTGCTCGGGGATCACAATCCCAAAGACTTCAATTGCTCGGGGATACCAATCCCAAAGACTTCAATTGCTCGGGGATAACAATCCCAAAGACTTCAACTGCTCGGGGATAACAATCCCAAAGACTTCAACTGCTCGGGGATAACAATCCCAAAGACTTCAACTGCTCGGGGATAACAATCCCAAAGACTTCAACCGAGGAATCACAAGTTCCTCAACAAACGAGAATCGCAATTCTCTTACAAACACAAAACACACTCACTTTACAAAGCACTCCTTAATGAGTAGATATGAGTAGAAATAGTATGCTCAAGATCACAACAACTTAGCTCAATAGAATGGCTCTTCAAAAAGCTTTATGGATGAATGGAAAATGATGATCAATGTAAGAAAGCTTTTAGCAATGAAAATACTCAAAGTGTATATGTTGTTGTTGTGAAAACACTGAGTTGAAGCTGTATTTATAGGTGAAAAACTCAGTCTTACCGTTGTCTAATTGCCAATTAAGGATTGCTGAAATTACTCAGTGACAATCGATTGTCAAGACTAAACAATCGATTGTTTGCCTATCAGATTAAAAATTCAATCCCAGATTTTACGTCAACAATCGATTACTTCAAATCAATAATCGATTATTTATAACGTTAAGAAATCCTTTCCAATTTTTGGCATAAAACATCGATTGTCCGGAAATCAACAATCGATTATTTTAACAACGTTCAGAAAATCTTTTCCAGATTTTAAGCAAAACATCGATTGTTAAATATCAACAATCGATTACCTGAAGGTAATTGAAAATATATGACAACGGTCAGCTTCAACAATCGATTATCAAATGGAATAATCGATTATTAATTAATTTCAAAACTCTCTGTCTCATATATAATCGATTATCAAAAGCCACAATCGATTATCATTTTATTTAAAATCACTGGGAGACATTTTTCTCATTCTAATCGATTACCATTAGTTCATAATCGATTTTTATGAGTTTTGAAAACTTTGCCTCAGTTAACAATCGATTATCATAAGTACACAATCGATTGTTATGCAGTTTGCAAAAACCTGATGTTAACTGACTTACTCACAATCGATTATCATTAATTCATAATCGATTGTCATGCAGTCTTGGCTTAGAGATACTCGATTATCATAAGTACATAATCGATTATCTTAGCCCAGATTTTTGAGGCATGCTTGGAAAACATTTTAACAAATGTAAATATGCATAGTTTAAAATCATTTGACACTTAATTTAAATATGCATGATTTTGGAAAAATAATTTTAGTAGAGAAGCCATGTTATGAACCAAGTTGAGGAATCAAGATCACAATTAATATTGACTCAATTATAACATTTCTAAACTTTGTCTTGAGCTTCTTGTAATGCATCCATTTTGTGCTTGTCCTTGAGTACTGCTATATATCGCTTTTTGCTTTGTTTGACATTCATCAAAACCTACAAAAGAACACACGTTTAGTATATTGCATTTGAAACGTGTTTCCAACAATTTCCGCCTTTTTGATAATGGCAAACATAAGCGGGATATATGCAATAATTATTTTGATAATCCAAGACAAGTGTAAAGTATGCAATTTGATGTTCCCCCTCAATTCATGTTCCCCCTCACTTTAAGCATGAATGAAGTTGAGAGTGATATAGCATACTTCTTGATATCCCGTTTCTTCCCCCTTTTGCCATTAGCAAAAATATATACAAGGGAAGAATATGCAAAAAAAACATATGAAATAAACAAAAGTTTATTTATTGGAAAATAAAGATAACAAAAGTAATCGATTATTGATACAGTAATTGATTGTTTGACGGCGATTTTCCTGTAGAATACTTGAGTATTTTGCGTCATGCTTTTATGATCCCCTTTTCTTTAGGGTGATACCTGCAAAAAAGTGTTAGACGCCTCCGACGCTCAAGTTAGAAATTATGTAAGAAATAAAATGCAATGCATGACTTAGATCAACGTGGAGTCAAGGATCCCGAGTTCACTACGAATTCGGAAGAAGGACTCTTTATCTAAGGGCTTTGTAAAGATGTCTGCCAATTGGCTTTTTGTTTCAACAAATTCAATTTCGACATCGCCTTTTAGAACGTGATCTCTAATAAAATGATGTCTAATTTCAATGTGTTTTGTTCGCGAGTGAAGAATGGGGTTCTTCGTCAAGCATATGGCACTAGTGTTGTCACATCTAAGAGGAATGTGGTCAAGACGTAGGCCATAGTCCAAGAGAGGAATGTGGTCAAGACGTAGGCCATAGTCCAAGAGTTGTTGTTTCATCCATAGGATTTGAGCGCAACAACTCCCCGTGGCTACATATTCAGCCTCGGTTGTGGACAACGCAACACTAACTTGCTTCTTACTAAACCAAGAAACTAAAGCGCTACCGAGCAAGTGGCAAGTGCCGCTAGTGCTCTTGCGGTCCAATTTGCATCCAGCAAAATCGGAGTCGGAATAGCCAATAAGTTGGCATGAAGAACCTTTGGGGTACCATAGACCCATATTGGTAGTACCGACAAGATACCTTAGAATTCGCTTTACCGCAGTAAGGTGAGACTCTTTCGGACATGATTGATAACGGGCACAGACGCACACGCTAAACATGATGTCCGGACGACTAGCAGTAAGATAAAGAAGAGAGCCAATCATACCTCGGTACTTTTTGATGTCGACTTCCTTACCTTTTTCATCTTTGTCGAGATGATCGGATGTGCTCATGGGAGTTGCCATTTCCTTTGCATTGTTCATATCAAAACGTTTAAGCAGTTCTTTGCAATACTTGCTTTGACAAATGAATGTACCTTCCTTCATTTGTTTTACTTGTAATCCCAAAAAGAATTGTAACTCACCCATCATGGACATCTCAAATTCGCTAGTCATTAAGTTTGAAAGTTCCTTGCATAGAGCATTATTAGTAGCACCAAAAATGATATCATCTACATATATTTGAACTAGCAAGATATCATTATTTTCATGCTTGACAAATAAAGTTGTGTCAACTTTTCCACGAATAAAATTATTTTCTAAAAGAAATTTACTCAACCTTTCATACCAAGCTCGAGGAGCTTGTTTTAAACCATAAAGGGCCTTTTTGAGTTTGAAAACATGATTAGGAAAATTAAAGTCTTCAAAACCGGGGGGTTGCTTTACATAAACTTCTTCTTGGATAAAACCATTTAAAAAGGCACTTTTCACATCCATTTGATATAAAATGAAATTCATAGAAGATGCAAAAGCAAGCAACAAACGGATGGCCTCTAATCTAGCTACCGGAGCATATGTCTCATCATAATCAATCCCTTCTTCTTGATTATAGCCTTGAGCCACAAGCCTAGCTTTGTTTCTAGTGATTATGCCATTTTCATCTAATTTATTTCGAAAAACCCATTTCGTACCAATTATGGTATGACCTTCGGGTCTTGGCACCAAATCCCAAACGTTGTTACGTTTGAATTGGTTAAGCTCCTCTTGCATTGCCAAGGTCCAAAATTCATCCCCAATTGCTTCAGAGATGATTTTGGGTTCAATTTGAGAAACAAAAGCAGTAAGATCTAAGGTATTTCTAAGGGAGCTCCGGGTACTTACCTTCCCTCCAACGTCGCCTATTACCTGATCGAGAGGATGGTCTTTGACTGTCCTCCATTCTATTTGCTCTTTTGGTTCATTTTCCGGTTGAGGAGCTTCTTCAATTGGTTGTTCCACCGTTTTGTCAATTTCTTTCCTTGGTGGTTCTTCTTGAATTTTGTCCTTTAGACTTTCCAGAATGCCTGAAAGATCAAGACCACAATCCGACCGATCCGATGCCAATAATTTGTCCTTTATTGTTGTCACCGAATACAACGCTTCCTCCTTCTTTGTGCTCTAGTTGAAGGAATTTGGATTCGTCTCCTGTCATGTGTCTGGAGCATCCACTGTCAAGGTACCATAGTACACTTGATCCCTTCAAGCACACCTACAAAGCAAATTAATATTCTTTAGGTACCCATACCATTTTGGGTCCTTGGGGGTTAGGCAAATAACGACCATAATAATATGAAGAATCTCTATGCTTTGTAAAACACATAGGTGCAATATGACCTATACGATTGCAGTAATGACATACTACGTTCGGGTTGTGTTGATGCCTAGGTTGAGCCAACAAAGTTCTAGGCGAATGAAAAAGATGAACACTAGACATATTGTTCCCATTTCTAGTATAATATCTAGATGGTCTAAAGTTATTAGTGCTAGACTTGTTGAAGGACCTAGTGTCATGTCTAGGTGGTCTAAGCTCGTTCCTAGAGTTATTTCTTGGTTGCCAAAAATTACTATTTGTAGGCTTGTTTGCAAGAATCCTAGATTCGGATCTAGGTTGTCTAAAGATATTAGTTCTACCCTTATTTTCATACATTCTAGCATAATGTCTAGGTGGTCTAAAAGAATTTGTTCTAGGCTTGTTTAATACCTTAGAGTTATTTCTAGGTGGAGTAGTGAAGTTTTTGTTTTTATGCCGTTGATATTTCTTAGGCGTTTCTTTTTCAACAACTTTAGGAACTTCTTTACTACGTGTTTCTAATGTTTTCCTAAGTTCTGTGTTTTCTAGTTTTAAGGACTCACAAGCAGTACAAGTAGAGCATTTATCAACACAAGAGGCTTCATGCATAGTCTTGATGACTTGTCTAAGTTCTATACTATCATTTAACAAAAATTGATTTTCATTTGCAAGATTCTCGTTATCACGAGACAGATTTTCAACACCTTTTTGAGCTAAAGAAAGACGTTCTTCAAAGTCCTTGTCTTTTAAAAAAAGTTGTTTTTGAAAATCCTCTTCTTGTAAAGAAAGAGTTCTTTGTAAATCTTTAATAGTCTTAGAAGCATTTACCAACTCATCATGCAGTTTGTTATAAGCAATTTGCATATCGTTAGATGTACTTACCTCGTCTTTTTCGTCTGCCATGAGGCACTGACCAGTTGATTCATCGTTTGTGCTGACCGCTTTTTGAGGCGTGTTTTCGTGCAATTCCTCAAGTTTGTCCCACATTTCCTTAGCAGTTTTATAGTGGGAGATTTTTCGCCAAAGTTCCTGGTTCAAGGCGTTATGTAATATATTCATAGCTTTAGTGTTGTATTCACTTACCTTATCTTTCCCGACTTTTGTCGTCAGTTGATCACTGTGTTTAATAGCTTGCCATAGATACAAATCGTTTGCCATTGTAAAAACTTGCATCCGATATTTCCAGACTGAATAGTCGTTTTCGTCTAATATTGGAGGCGACATGCTGCATTCTCCTTCACCTATTCCTGCAAAGAAATTTAGAGTAGAAGCCATGGATGGTTCTCTCAAACGGTTAAGTTTTTCAGAGAGTATGGCTCTGATACCAATTGTTGGACAATACGCTTTACGCTAGAGGGGGGGTGAATAACGTTTTAAAAATATTAAGCGTTTTAGTGCGGAATTTAAAAACTTTGCAGAAATTAAAACAAGTGCAGTAGAATAAACTTACACAATGATGTATCCTGGTTGGCCACAAACGTGGTTAGTCCAGTCCCCGAGAGACTCTCTCGAGATTTCCACTAAACTTGTCAAGCTTACGGGTGCTTAACAAACCGTTACAGCTGAGGACACAAGCCTCACCTAGGTGCTCGGGGATCACAATCCCAAAGACTTCAATTGCTCGGGGATACCAATCCCAAAGACTTCAATTGCTCGAGGATAACAATCCCAAAGACTTCAACTGCTCGGGGATAACAATCCCAAAGACTTCAACTGCTCGGGGATAACAATCCCAAAGACTTCAACTGCTCGGGGATAACAATCCCAAAGACTTCAACCGAGGAATCACAAGTTCCTCAACAAACGAGAATCGCAATTCTCTTACAAACACAAAACACACTCACTTTACAAAGCACTCCTTAATGAGTAGATATGAGTAGAAATAGTATGCTCAAGATCACAACAACTTAGCTCAATAGAATGGCTCTTCAAAAAGCTTTATGGATGAATGGAAAATGATGATCAATGTAAGAAAGCTTTTAGCAATGAAAATACTCAAAGTGTATATGTTGTTGTTGTGAAAACACTGAGTTGAAGCTGTATTTATAGGTGAAAAACTCAGTCTTACCGTTGTCTAATTGCCAATTAAGGATTGCTGAAATTACTCAGTGACAATCGATTGTCAAGACTAAACAATCGATTGTTTGCCTATCAGATTAAAAATTCAATCCCAGATTTTACGTCAACAATCGATTACTTCAAATCAATAATCGATTATTTATAACGTTAAGAAATCCTTTCCAATTTTTGGCATAAAACATCGATTATCCGGAAATCAACAATCGATTATTTTAACAACGTTCAGAAAATCTTTTCCAGATTTTAAGCAAAACATCGATTGTTAAATATCAACAATCGATTACCTGAAGGTAATTGAAAATATATGACAACGGTCAGCTTCAACAATCGATTATCAAATGGAATAATCGATTATTAATTAATTTCAAAACTCTCTGTCTCATATATAATCGATTATCAAAAGCCACAATCGATTATCATTTTATTTAAAATCACTGGGAGACATTTTTCTCATTCTAATCGATTACCATTAGTTCATAATCGATTTTTATGAGTTTTGAAAACTTTGCCTCAGTTAACAATCGATTATCATAAGTACACAATCGATTGTTATGCAGTTTGCAAAAACCTGATGTTAACTGACTTACTCACAATCGATTATCATTAATTCATAATCGATTGTCATGCAGTCTTGGCTTAGAGATACTCGATTATCATAAGTACATAATCGATTATCTTAGCCCAGATTTTTGAGGCATGCTTGGAAAACATTTTAACAAATGTAAATATGCATAGTTTAAAATCATTTGACACTTAATTTAAATATGCATGATTTTGGAAAAATAATTTTAGTAGAGAAGCCATGTTATGAGCCAAGTTGAGGAATCAAGATCACAATTAATATTGACTCAATTATAACATTTCTAAACTTTGTCTTGAGCTTCTTGTAATGCATCCATTTTGTGCTTGTCCTTGAGTACTGCTATATATCGCTTTTTGCTTTGTTTGACATTCATCAAAACCTACAAAAGAACACACGTTTAGTATATTGCATTTGAAACGTGTTTCCAACACAACTAAGGAATGCATTACACACATCATTAAGGCTGAATTCGGACGACAGTTTGATGAATGAAGATGAATTGATCGACATTGATTCAGACGGCAACTTCAATGATGGAGAAAATCCCGTTGACGATTCTGCTGCTCCTGATGATGATGATGATGATGATGATGATGATGACAGTCATTATTTAGAGGAAGAGGGAGAAGTTGGAGATGATATGGAAATTCCTAATGAGTTCAGTGAAGAAGAACTTATAACTGGTCCAATTACTGGGATGTAGTTCAGTAGTAAGGATGTTCTGTTTGATTTTTACAAAGAATATGCAAGATTATCGAGTGTTTACATTGTCAAAAGATCCAACAACGCTAAAATCATCAAATCACAACGGATTCAAGCCTAAATTTAACTAAAACTTCCGAAACTCACATTCGATTAATAACCTGACCTAAACAACTCCAAATCAATTAAAATTCTGCACACACATCCAAAATCACCTAACGAAGCTACTGAAACTCTATGAATTCCATTCCAATCCTTGGATCAAGATCTCGCATACCAATCGGATTTCACCAAAATCCTAACTTCGCCAAAATAGGCTAAATTCTACACCGAGCCTCCAAAATCACTTACAATTGCGCTCCTAAGCCTTAAATCATCCCTCGAAACTAACCAAATTATCAAAAATTCATCCGAGCCCTCTAACTCACAAGTCAATTTCCGGTTGAATTTTCCAAACTAGCCTTTTCTTAAAAAGACTAATTTTCTCATTTCTTACCAGACTCTATCCGAATCACTTCAAATTCTCCAAACGCACATTATAAAACATGAGGAAGCATAAAACGGAAAAATCGGAATAAAAACACATGAGACAACAAGTTGGTTTGTTACAATACGTCAAGGAGATCCTTTATCTCCTTATATATTTATAATATGCTTAGAATACCTATCAAGGAAATATATTCCAATTAGTATATTATCTATTTTGGAAACCTATACAAATTTCACAAAATAGACCTCAACTATCGCATCTTTTTTCGCATACGACATTATCCTTCTATCTAAAGTAGCTGATACTAGTTGCAACATAATCATTGATACTCTTAACACCTTTACTAACCTATCAGGACAACCTATTAACTTTCACAATGGAAGAATATTTTTCTCAATTAACTGTGCCACTCAAGCAACAACAAATATCCTATCCTGCTTTAGTATGCATGAAGGGAAACAATTTGGAAAATACTTAGGTTTCCCAATATTTCAAAATAGATCAAATAAATCAGGTTTTTAATTTTTATTAGATAACTTCAACGTTAGACTAGCACTACATTCCTATCGCTCCCAGGGAGAATTAGTCTAATTAAATCAACACTATCCAGTTTAGCAAGCCATAAATTGTAATTGCTAAACATATTATTCAAACAATAGAACAATACATGTGCAATTTCCTATAGGGAACTACTCAACAAAAGAGAAAAATTCATTTAGTAAATTGAAAAAGAGTTACCATGCCCAAAAATGTAGGAGGCCCTAGCTATACAAAGGATTTAATTTAAAATATAAGGCACTACTGGCAGGAATAGCATGGTGCATATTTCACTCTCCTAATCAACTATGGGCAAACACTTTTATTCATAAACATAAAAACGAGCAATACAAAATTCATCACATATTTGGAAAAATATTATGTTAGGTTGGGAAAAATGCTAAATTGGCATTCAATGGCAGGTAGGTGCAAATTCAAAATTAAATTTCTGGATGGAGCCATGGATTGCTCCTAACACCACAGTTAGATCATTACTATTTACTACTACATGGCCCTATACCTTTGGAACATTCTACAAGGACTATTAACACATACAGAGATCATAATACTTGGAAATGGGTAGAAATACCTTTTAACATTACAAACTCTTTTAAAAAAGAATTCAATTGAATTAATGTATCCCTCTACACAAACAAAATGGACACTATCTCTTGGGGAGGGTAAAGTTACTGTCCAATAAATGTATTCACAATTCCTACAGCAGGACTTAAATTTGCAGCAGCACATAATCACTTATAATTGGATTTGGAAGCTTCAAATACCTCCTAAGATAAAATCATTCCTTTCTAGAATGTCAATACCTACATCATATAGGTATTACAGTAGACTACTAATGTCAAATTTGTCATACAGCCCCGGAAATTATTAATCATATATTTCTAGAATGTCCTAACATTTTATATATATATATATATAAATTAATTAGGAATACCAAACTTTATCAATAACATAACTACACACTCTCAACCATCAGTTAGTGTTGAGTTGTTCCAAATCGGAGGGATTTAAGGTCCTTGGTCTCCTTATATGGCTTGGGCAATCCTCACCTCATAAGCAAGCTTTTGGGGTTGAGTTAGGCCCAATGTCCATTTTTTTCATGGAATCAGAGTCAGGCCCATCCCAATTATTGTTACCGATGTTGGGCCCCCATTTATGTTGTCCACGCTCTAGAGATCTGGGCGTGAGGGGGAGTGTTGAGTTGTCCCACATCGGAGGGATTTGAGGTCCTTGGTCTCCTTATATGGCTTGGGCAATCCTCACCTCATAAGCTAGCTTTTGAGGTTGAGTTAGGCACAATGTCCATTCTTTTCAGTTAGTTAATGAAACTCATTAATACAAAGTACAACAAGATGCCTTACCGTATAAATTGCAAAACTTTTATTTCATACATTTTGTGGGACATTTTGCTTAGTTGTAACGATCACAATTTTTATAATATACCACATCACCTATCTTTTAAAAAATTCAAAACACTTAATCGTTCACCTATCATCCAACAGACCTTCTTCGACACCTTCAGGTCATATAGGAACATCTCGAGGTACCAACATACTCACCACATAGTTACCCAGCCGCCATTCCCACTAATAGGGGCAATACTGAACATATAAGTTCATAACACTAGCTCGCAAAATCAGCACCTTGGTGCTCAAGCCATAAGCAAAGATCCGGCCTCGAGTCCTCCAGACTGGCCCAATATTAACTCTTAGAAATCACATCTTTCCCCTTAATCGGGGAATCACAAGCCATCAATCACATCTGATATTGAGCGCTCACGTGCGCATACAATCGCGTGAAAGAAATTTCAAGAGTTTTCTTTTCAAGCTGAATCAAGAACATACATAAGAATTCAAGAATGTAATGTTTTTCCTAAAGGTTCTGCAACCTCTCGAGGAAAAATACAGATATCTCCGTACCAATCTGCGAGACTCTACTAAACATGCTCATGACTCATGATACCTAGTAACCTAGGCTCTGATACCAACTTGTCACGATCCAATTTCCATACCCGGTCGTGATGGCGTCTCTCGTGAAGACAAGGCCAGCCAACTAACCCAAATCACTCTTTTAACAACTATTAAACATGATTGAACAGTCTTATTATGATTTAAAAACAACAAGTAGAAGAAATAAGACCCAAACCGGGGTGTCACCAGTCACGAGCATCTAAATAATCCTAACATTACTACTAGTCCAGCAATATACGGATTAGAATTTAATAACAATGGAAGAAACACGGTGACACGGATGCTGAAGGTCACCTGGCATATCTATGATAGCAAGATATCTAATCGGCTCAAAACCCACTACTTGGTGAACAATTACCTGCATCTGCACACGAGGTGCAAGGAGTAAAGTGAGTACGCCAACTAATGAGTAATAAGAGTAAATAATAACTGAGCGGTAATAAATAACGTAAAGCAAATCAACATGCTATATGGTATACTGTAACCATTGAGAAAACATGGAAAACATGAAAATCCTTTAGAAAATATCTTGACTTAGTTCAAAACCTCTTTTGAAAATAACTTTTCCCAACAGTTAAGCAATTAAATGCGGAACAGGTAGTGCAAGTCAGCACAAAAGTCAGCCCTTCGGGCACAAACAAGTATGCATAATTGAACTAATAAACTCGCCCTGCAGGCAATATTCTTGTTCATAGTCAGCCACCGTTACCTAACCCGTTTACATCATATAGTGTCTTTGGTACCACTACCTCAAATTTATTCTCTTTAAAGTAATCAGACAATATCATAACAGCAAATAAATAACTTAAGAAATAACACAAACAATGAATAACACACAAAAGTATGAATGCAATGCAATGCATATGACGGTACACTCCGGTACCCACTGTGGCATGCAGTCCAATCTATTTAAAGTTGACGGTGCTCACTAGGGGTGTGCACAAGCTCCGAATGGGCTCCTACACCCCAAGCGCAATATCAGCCATGTCTTGGCATCAAACATGCTCTCGACCTCAATATCAATATAACACCGCTGCGACGTGCAGGCTGAGCCACCCACATATTCAAAAATCACTATAACACTGGTATGGTGCGCAGCCCGATCCATGCTCGATCCAGCAATGCACATATGCTACTTGGGCAATATAAACATGATAATACTCAGCTCAAAACGTCAATAAAATATTGTTTAAGTTTTCAAGTCTTAGAAAAATGGCTGAGTTTGCAAAACAGTATTAAAACTTTGGACCGAGATCAAATAATATGCAAGTAATGCAAAATAGTGATATCAATCCGGAAGGGTTCACATAGTTGGCACGAAGCCCAAACATGGAAATCAGCCCAAATTATGATGATAACAAATAATTTCAGTCAAATATGCGGTAAAAATCAACAGCCATGATGGACCAAGTCATAGCCCCCAACGGTGTTTTACCCCACGCTGATATCCGGCGTGCAAGTCACCTCAATACAGCACTATGATGTGCAAATCTGAGTTTTCAAATCCTCAGGATATCATTTACAAGTATTACTCACCTCGAACCAATGAAATCTCTAGCCCGCGACGCCTTTTCCCCTCATTTCGGCCTCCACGCACGTCAAATCTAACCAAAATCATAGCAAATACATCAAAATATTCTAAGGGGACAATACCCAATCGAAAATAAATGATAAATAAAAATCTTGAAACAAGCAAAACCCGAGCCTCGGGCCCGCTTCTCGAAAAATTACAAAACTTATATTACCAGATTCATCGTCTCGCTAGGAGTCAATACATACAAGAACTCTCAAATCCGAGCTCAAATGACCTATCAAATCTCAATTTGGAATATGAAAAACTCAAGCCCTAGCTTCACCCTCATTAGATGAATTCCAACCCATTTTCATGTTGAATCTAACAAAATTTCATGTATTTAGGCCAAAGAACTTACCTCGAGTCAATCCCATTCGAAACCTTCTTCAATTGCTCCCAAAAATCTCTCAATATGTTCAACAATGGAGGAAAAGGGAAAAGGGCCAAAATTATACCCCTACTATTGAAAATTAGCCACGTTTATACCCGTTTCTACTTTCGATCAAAAATTATCCCTATAGTTAACAAAGTACGCAAAATTGCCCCTGTCATTAACCAAGTATGCAAATTTGTCCCTAACTCTAACAGATTTCCTACGTGGCAGTATGACCCCTCATTTAATGTGTCAACTAATCAAATACCAACCCGAATTGTAGAGACCCATGCTCATTTTTTACCCATGCCTATTCTTTTGACCCATGCCCATTCTTTTGACCCATGCCCATTTCTTGGACCCTTCCCTCCTCATTTACCCTCTTCTTGTGAAGAGTCGAAGATCAGAAATATGAATAAATAACCACCACTTCACCAGTCCACCACCTCCTTTTACCAATTTATGACATAAAATAGATTATATCGAATCATATGTGGAAACTTTCACTTGTTGAAGAGTAAATATATCTTATTTTATCAGTGTAGTTTTTGAAAATTAATCCGATGACTATAATTTTTAAGTGATTCCTTTGATTTTAAATAGAAGAATATTGTATTTCTCAATCACACATGGAGATACAGTTGTTGGCGGCTTCTACCATGACAATCACCATACTGCTCCACCACTCTCTTATTCCCGCCGTGAAGTATCTGATGAAAAACCGACCGCCAGAGATTTTTGAATAATAGATACAAATAGAAACAATATACGGATATCTGGGAAATTGAAAAACGAAAAAATGGGGAGAACAAGAAATTTACAGCGGAAGTTTTTGGTGGGTTATGCAGAAAATTATTTACAGAGAAAGGATGAGGGTGATGAATGTTTGGGGTGGGTTATTAAAATGGTGGGCGAGTAAAAAAAATACTTATTGTCACATTATTTTGGGGGTCCCGGTTGCCATGTAGGAAATCCGTTAGATTTAGGTATAAATATATCTACTTTAGTAATGGTAGGGAAAATTTTGCATACTTTGTTAACGGTAGGAATAATTTTAGCCGTAAAGTAGAACGAGGTATTAACGTAAATAATTTCAATAATATGGGTATAATTTTGGCCATTTTACCAAGGAAAAATGCCTTAACTCGCAGAACAAAATGACACTTTAAAACCCTTTTTCTGTACAACCCTTTTTGTGCCTGTGAAAACATAACCGCTTCTGCGGTTGCCGCTTCTGCATCCCTTTTCCGCATCTACGAAAATCACTTAAGGCCCACGAGCGCTTCTGCGATCCAGATTTCGCACCAGCGGAACCGCCTTTGCGGTCCTCACGACTGCTTCTACAGAGCCTGCCATGGACCGCCCTTCCACTTCTGCGCCTCCCTGCTCGCTTCTGCGAGACCGCTTATGTGGACTCTTGTCCGCTTGTGCGGAAATGACGAAACCAGCAATTCCAAAACATGCAACAAACTCCAAAATCTCCGCTTAACCACCCGAACTCACCCCGAGGCCCCCGAGACCTCAACTAAATGCACAGACATGTTCTACTACCTTATTCAAACTTGCTCGAGTCATCAAATCACTATCGTTAACATCAAAATCATTAATTTTCATCAAATCGAAGCCTAAGTTATTCAAGAACTTCTGAAATGCACTTTCGATCAAATACCCGACCAACCAATGTCCGAATGACCTTAGATTTTGCACACACATCACAAATCAGATATCGAAGCTATAGCAACTCTCGGAAGTCCATTTTCGACCCTCGGATCAAAATCTCGCATACCAAACGGATTTTGCCAAAATCCTAACTTCGCCAAAATAAGCTAAATTTTACACCGATTCTCCAAAATTACTTCTGATTGCACCCATTTAAAGTTGGGCTAATTTTTAACCCAAATTGATCCATGGGTAAGTTTGTCAAAATATCTTAGAAATAGTTTTATTTTTTATTTAATATTTTAAATATGACTATAACAAAAGCAAAAAAGCCTTATTTAGTACTTATACAATTTGTAAGAAAATAACACATATTAATTAAAGTTTAATAAGAGTTGGGCGGATTGGGTTATGACTTGGATTTTAACCCATCTCGACCCAACACATCTTAGCCCAAGTAACTTTTGGACGGGTCATTTGACCCGCCCAATTATTGACTCAACTCATTGACCCGCCCAATTATTGACTCAACTCATTTTGACCCGTCCAAAATTAACCTAACCCGCCCATTTGACACTCCTAGAGTTTAGGCATACTAACAAGATGTTTTATCCCTTTACTTTTAGCCAAGCTGATGAAAAGGCAACATATCAAGGAGGCTGTGCTTAAGAGGGTGACTGTAGCTAATGAAAATTATATTGTGAGTCTACACTCTTGTCCCCAATTTAAATGGAGGATACGAGGAATAGAATTTAAGAAAGAGCCTTGGAAAAGGGCATCTTTGTCATTTTAGTGTTTATTCCGGAATTAATTAATTCCGGGATTATTATCCCATTCTCAAGATTAATCCCAGGATTGCTAATCCCGCATTCAAAGATTCAACCAAACGCAAGATAAAATAATCCCGCATCTAATCCCGGGATTATTATCCCTTATCACACACACCATACAACTCCTTAAGGTTACAGAGAAAGAAAATTGCTCAACATGCAAAATCTGATTTATTACACTGACCAAAATGGAAATATCTGTCCATCATGAATACACATTCAATCAGTAATCTGATACTTTAAAGGCCATAAAAGTACGTGAAGTTTGAGGCACTTGAGATGCTAAAGAAAAGGAGAAAGGTGCCTACAAATGAAGCTGAAGATCTCGACCTAAGCTGCTATGAGCAGGGATGTATGAGAGAGAACATTTGAAAAAGAAATCCGACAAGAGGCACACCATTTCATTCCAAACTGATTTTTACGGAACTAAAAAGCTTTCTAGTGAAACCAAACTACCACCGTAACTGTGCTCAAGCAGCAGCAGCACCTGGTCCATTGCTCTTAGCTCTGCCTTTGCGGTCCCATATTGGAGTAGTCTCAATGAGCTTATGAGGAACTAGACGCTTTTCGCGTCTGGTGAGCTTCTTGAAGTTGTGTACTCTCAACTTAGCTATCTCAGCCTCCTCCTCAGGAGTTATCTCCCTAACTACAACGGTCAGTCTACATTCTGGCCTCACTTTTATTCCACACTTTCCTTTAGCATGGTAGGACACCCTTTTTTTGAAAAGTCCTTTCCCAACAAAAGCCTCAGCTGCAACAAATATGAAAAGAATGAATCAGTCCGAGATTAGAAGTAAGAGGAGAGCACAGATTGTTAGTTTCCCTTTTTTACCAACAAGAAGACGATCTGGATCAAATCCATAATTGTGGGTTGCATTTGCCCGAGCTGAATGTATAACCTACAAAAATAAAAGGCTCCTATTACATCATACCTGAACTGTAAATAATCTTTGACTTCAGGAGCCATGTTCGGCAATTGACCTACAACATTAAGGTTGGTCTCATGTGGTGTTTGGAAGTGAGTGATTGTGTTTTTTTTTTGGATGAGTAGAAGTGAATGATTGTCAACACGACAATGGAGGTTACTTTGCAACATAGAATTATTCAATACAGTATAGGTGTGGCAGACATATTAAAGAATGCTCTTTGTAAAGAAGGCAACAGAAAGGCCGAGTCAAATATATAAAATACAGCCAACTTGTAAAAAACAGTTGAATAATTCATGAAGAAAATAATTTCCTTTCCCCTGATCTTCTGCATGCTGCTTGAAGCGTTACCTGATAGACAGTTTTGGAAGCTCGTTTTACAGTCACTTGCAACTGCAACAATGCATCTTCAACACGCATCCCACGAACTAATGCAGCAACCAAATTAATCTTCTTTGGGCTCTGAAAATGACAAGTCACATAGAAATGAAAGGATAGCATGGTAAGATTCCTCACTCTTTCAGTTGACAGGAAAGAGATTTCTGATAGAACGAAGGACTAAAAGAAAGAGAACAAAACTTGTCAAGAAAATAAAACAAGAAAGGAGAATAAAACATATTTAGAAAACAAACAGGTCCCAACAATATCTGTTCTTTGTTGCAGCAATTATTCTTTCACTAAGTTATAGTTGCATGAGAACAACATCTTGCACAGGCCCCAATTTTCACATGCATTCTATGGGACAAAATTCTGCTTACAGTCTTACACAAACAGTATGTAATGAAAGAGATAAGCATTCGTACAGTCCGTTTTCTTCAATATTTTTCCCTGATTCCTGTACACTATCTCAAATTTGCATTTTTCATCATATTTCCCTCCCAATACCAAAAAATATTGAATCAAGAATCAGTCGAACAACTGAATGGAGAATCCAAAATTCTAAATTTTTCTTTGTGCTCATAAATTGCAGGATATAAAGTAGAACTCACTGTCATATTACTAAATCAGCAGGCTTTGCCTCCTAATTCACATAAAATCTTGGCAATGTTCTAATAGACTTTATCAATTATCAGTATAAAACATAGAGGCGGGGAGTAACTTCCATTAATATGTAAATAATCATTTAATAAACCATTAAGCTGGGACATCAATTCTACGGAGAAAACAAAAAGGAAAATTTACAGGAGATTAGTTAATATGAATGACAAGGCTGTAAGTAACCACATCTACTCACCAAGTTGTTACTCATCATGCAAATTCTGCTCTGGTGTACGGTAAATTAGAAAGGCTGTGGCATTTCATACCTGTTTTATCCCCTTCAAAATTGCTTGAACTGTTGAAGGTTTAGAAGTTGCTTTCTCAGCTTCTTTATTTCCAGTATTTGATGTTAGAAGCGGTGTCAATGGGGAAGAAATTGGTGTAGCATCAGATGCGTCTGCAAGTAAGGTCCTTGTACTAGAGAGCCCCTGTCAAAAAAGTTAAAAAGGAAGGAAAAGAAAGCAAAAATTTAAACTATGAGACTGTTTAAACTAATTTGAAGTTCTTTCATAGGATAAATGTTAAAATAAAGCATACAAAGAAGCATGCCTATATTGTTATTCAAGATAACAAAAAGTCAAAACTTTAGCCATCGACACTAGTATCTGAAGTGTAAAGACAGATGTCAAACTGACTTACCCACTCTTGGCGATGGCTTTTTTAAAAATGACAAAATGGTGAATATAAGTTCTAGTAGAGTTATAAAATTATTGTTGTGTATATTACAGGAAATTTATGTACAGATGGTTTTATCAATATTTCGATTGGGAAATAAGTTGATTGCACGGCCATAAAGGATTATAGAACGAGTTTATATAGATCTAAAACATGATATATAAATAGAAAAAATCTGCCAAGGTGCTATATTTAAAATAGACAGGATCACCAATTGCCTAAGTGCTTAGACAAGCATCTGCAACACTACGAATACAATGTCTCATAACATAGATAGTATGCAATATGATAAGCAGTTTTGTGTACGAGAAATCAAAACAACAAAACTTAATTAAATAAAAACAAAGAAGGGTGGGATATAGATTCACAACCGAATTGCCACCTGAATTCACTATACATAGCCACATATATATGAACTAAATTATATTGTAACATTACCAAATGTTGTAGATACTGGTATAATGGCCTTGAGATGCCACATGAAACCGTATTCTGCAATCTTGGCAAGTAAGGTGACTCACCTAGAAAATAAAAAACGATGTATGACTTGAGAAATCAAAAACGAAAAGCAACTGAAGGAAGAAAGTGAGCACAGCCCTGAACCTTAACTAGAGGTGCTTCTATTGACAGGTTGCATTAACAATCCACAGCCATCACAAGATATCAGAAGAATCAATATATCAAGCTTCAACAGAGAAAGAACCATTACCAAGCACTAGAGACGACTTTGAGTGATAATGTGAATTGAAAGGAATAGTTCGACTTTGGTGATATCTCTTCCCAGCTTGATGGAGAATGCGCTGAAGATGTCGTTGCCAGCCTACCATTTCTTCAGCTTATGTCTCTCAATCAACAATTCCAGCTAGACTATATCAGTTCATCTATGAAGAAAAAAGTACAATAAAGTTCACACTAGTAAGGTGAGATAAATAGATAATGAACCACACAATCTAGTATCAATGCCCTTGTTAATAGGACCAACTATTTCTTTGACCTTCGCTGGTCTCCATAGAAAGATATGAACCAACTGAAGTAACAAAAAAGTAGCACTTCATCAATGAGTTTAAGGTAATCACATATGTTTGTTTGGAAGGACTCTTCACCAAGCACATGTTCTTGAATCTAAACATGTTTACCAAAAGTTAGAGTTAGCTTACACGTAAGAATAATTTAAATTCAGAGTCGAACCTACCAATTGGTGACAGATTTCTTTTTTTTTTTATTTGCACCGGGTGTCCGAGTCTCTAAGAGCCCCAACTAATCCCCGGGGTGCACAGGCCCTCGGCAAGGAGTTTCCTGCAATTGTACCACGGTTAATTCAGGTTTTTATCCAACCCGATGGCCTCAGAAATTGTTTGCACCCAGTGGGTTTCGAACATGAAAAATTGGTGAAAGATTTCTATATAGGAAAAGGTTATGATTTCACTTTCTTTTTATTAGCACTTCACTAACTAATCTAACGTATAGGATGAAGGGGAATCAAGAGAAACATTTCAGATTGCAGCACTATAAAACTACTTTTATGCGCAACCGTCATTTATCTGGAATTAGGACCAGCCATGCTTAGTGGAATTCTTCTAAAAAGTAAAGAAAAAATTTTCTATTCAGCTGCTATTTTATGGGAAATAAAGAGTTAAAATTCCTTCTTATTCCCTCTTGGTGTAAGTGGTAAAGTTGTTTCCATGTGACCAAGAGCTCCCGGGTTCGAGCTAGGTAAGGTAAGGACTCTTGTGATCCGACCCTTCTTCGAACCAGCACATAGCAGAAGCTTAGTGCACCGGGCTGACACTATTTATGTGGAAATAAACTGGGTTTGTTGTTGTTGTTGCCTTATCCCCTCTTAACATTTGTTCTCTTCCAAAGTACCCAACACCCTCAAAAATTGCAAGAGCGACGCAGCAAATTTCTGTATATGCAAATGCGAACAACAATATATTTCTCAAGTGCAAGTTTGACAAAAATTAAATCACATGACTAACTAATAGTAGTACACACATTTTCAAGCTAAAATTTTGAGTTTAATATTGAATCAAACCCACAAGATCTAATAGCCATTTTATCAAACGGGTTTCATACAATACACACTCAACTATAAATCCACCTCAGTTACCAGTTAAATCAACTCTTTGAAAAATCAAGTCACAAGAGAAAGGGGGAAACGGAAAATAGTAATGCATATTAACTGGTAAAAGTTCAAAGAGATAGACATAAGTCGGAGTTGAAAGTTTTAGAAACTTACAGGAATTCGACATGGAGGAAAAAGATGGAGGCTAACGAGAACTCAAGCAAGTTCACGGCGGAGGGACTGTCCACTTGCCTCATATTCATACGGGACTACTTACTTACCTAAAGTTCACTTTTGCTTACAAAAAAAGTTGACCAAAGGAACTCACCTGACCTAAGCATAGCTCTCTCTCTCAAATACAAATGCCAAGAAATAGATTCCTTGGATAAAGTGGAAAAATACTAAAGAAATCCTCTCATTTCTCTTTCAAGACCTTTGTCCTACTTATAGTATCCTCTGTTTTTATTAACCAAGAACACATGCACTTTGTTGGTACTAAAAAAAAGGTCATTAAGACTACTATGAATGAAAAGTAAGGAAGTCCTTTTCTTGACTTGGCCTGCTTGCATTATACCTACCTTTTAACTTGATTTCAATCTCAACAAAGAAATAAAAGTATAACTCTTTGTTTAAATTACGTAATATATTTGCACGTCACCCATTTGCAGGTACTCCGGCTAGCTCATAGCCATCTCAGCAGGGGCTATCCCGCTCCAATTCCCCACAGAATGTCCGATTCCAGGCACCTTCTTAGGTCTAACCATCGCGTCCGTCTTTTCGAATTTCCATCGGCATATTCCGTCAATGGTTCCCGAGCTACATCTGGCCTGATTCATGAAAAATCATGTATATGTAGGCAGCTCAGAAACCAGAGCGCTGTTAAAATCCTTTTACAATCGCCGTTTCATGTCAAAATCAGCCATCTTATCTTCTCGGGTAAATAGAGGTAGTTGTTGATACCCAATTTTTCCCTATGTATTTTTATACTAAAAATACTTTCAAAATATCCTGTATATGCATATATAAGCATCCCCAAAGATTTTGGTATTTTTCTCAAAATTGTAAAGATTGTTAAAATCAATTTATGGCCTATTTTGCACTATAAAATCCAATAATTATTCCCAGAACTTGTCATTTTGGTGAATAATTTATTTTACTCTCATATTTACACAAAAATATGGTATACATAATTTTTACACAATTTTGTTACAAGTTCATTTGGTATTTTTAAGCTAAAATTGCATGAAGTTGCAATTTTAGCCTATTTCTCGATTTAATAGCATTTTTAATCACAAAATCGTTCCCAATATTTTATAACTAATATTTACAAATTGTTTATTAACCCAGTATTTTTAGTTTGATTTTAAACAGCATTCTATATTTAAAAATTCAAAATGGTAAAAGTGCTATTTCAATTGTAGCCCATTTTACTTTCAATTATAACCTAATTTCGACCCCAATCCCAGCGACCCAATTTGAATTCTACCCAACCCAAATCCAATTAAAAAAAACCGCCCGAACCCTATTTTAAATCATGGTCGTTGATCCTTTAGATCAACGTTCCACGTTAGCCTATTCCTTTTTTAACCCAATCCACCCCTAACCCTAAAACACTTCTCATAGATAGCCGCCCTTGAAACCCTTCGTTCCCAAATCCTCTCAAGCCTTCTCAAAAACCCTAGCCCTGAGTGGCCTGTACTCACCCCCACATGCCCTTATACTCCTGTTACGTGAAGTTCCAAGGTCCGAACTTGATGACCCTGGCTAAGAATCTCTCCGATTCAGGTTCTATGGCCATCCCCGGTTCATCTCCAACGTATCCCAGCCTTGCAAGTTCATCTCCGACTCGGACCAGCCCTTTCTCATTTTTTTAAGGTTTCTCTGAAACCTTAAGCCATTTTCGAGGTTTTCTTGTTTCTCTCTTAAATCCAAGCTATTTCTGATATTTTCAAAGTGTTTCTCACATCTTTTCTGATTTTTTCTTTCAAAACGGTTCGAATTCTCGAACCTATGGTTTACTTGATTTTTTAGTTTTTCTACTGTGATTTCCTACATTGTTTCGCTTTACTGTAATTATTAAACGTATTCGCTATAATTTATGTGTATTTTCTTTACTGTATTTTCCTCCTAGGGCTTCTAGTGATTTCTTTTCTTGTGTTTGTTTCCAAGAGATGTCTGTGTTCTTTGGGTTTTCCTGAGTTTATTTTGCCTGATTTTCTATGCTTCGTCTTTTCATGTAAGATGTGGAGGAAAACCCCTAAATTTTGGGGGTTTTCAACCAAGTGCATGATTGTTTTCATTCTTGTGTTGCTTCTTGTTTGATTTCAAAATCCCTAATCTTCAAATTCACCTCATAATATCTGATTCTTGCTAAGCTTCTGATTCCTCTCATGGCTATGTTCTTCTACTTTCAATTGCATGACCGCTTTGCTCTTTTTAATTCTAACCTCAGCATGTTTAAGTTTATGCACCCTTTATTGTCAGACCCTTTCTCTTTAAAAAACAACCCTAATTTTGGGGATTAATTTCAGACCACCATTATGTGAGCCTAATCGAATTTTTTCCTTGTCTAATTTGGATCAATTTTCTGACTTAGTTCATTGTTAAGTTTGAATCTTTAATTCCATAATTTACTATGTTTAAGTTGATTTTATGCTTACCTTATTTATCTAAGTCGTGTACATTTGAAAATTCCCATATGAATTTACCCTTTTACTACACAATGTGTTTTTTATTTTCTTTCCTTAAATAAAAATCTAACCTCTCCTATTCAGACTCGAGCTCCTTAATTAAAGGAGTTCCTTTTCCCTGATTGATTATGATTGATACTGAGTTATTTCCCTGCCTTTATTCCTTGCCTTCTTTCAAACTATAAATACCTTATTCTTCTTCTTTAAACATACAAACAACTGAGTTCAAAAATACACACACACTCAAACCACTCTCTTATTTACTATTACTTATGCTATTGTACTGACTAGCCGGTTGAAAGCCAAGGCTAGACTTAAGAATCTCTCTTGCTTTCCTCAAGTGTTGGCTGAAGATTTCCTGGTTGTTTTCTTGCCTTGCTTGTTCTGCTGTTTGAAAGTTGTAACTGGTGATTCCCTTTAAGTTAAGCACTCTCCACAACTATGTGTTTAGTTCTCATTTTGCATGTCCATCACTATATGTTCATCTTTTTCTCACACTATGTAACTATGTTTTAGTCTATCTTAATGCTTCTGCACCTTTAAGTTCTGCTACTTGATGTCTTCTATACATGATGTTCCATGTGAACCCTTACCCTGACCCTTTTATGTGAGTGTTGTCTCAGGTTAAAGTAGCATCCCATTGCTATTCATGACTTGGGACCAGGTTCTCTTGGACCTTTACTCAAAATCAGTCCCATCCCCTTTTCCCGCTTTATATGATGAGCCTTGACTATGGTTTGGAGGTGTCCTAATCACCACCCAGGCTCCTGTCTGACTTCTAAAGTCTGCTCTTTATCTGTTTAAAACCATGTGGAGGGTCAGGGGTGTGCCAGTCTTACCCATGGCTGGGTATGACCACCCTTTGCTTTGGTTTCCTTAATCCCCTCACTTTACACTTATTCTTAGTTCTTTAAGTTCTGCTCCCCTATGGTAAGCCATGATTAGGGACCTTAGAGTTCCCTCTAAACTTGGATGCCTAAGGGTTGGTAATTCAACATATTGCACTACTCTATTACAATATTCAATCGTTAGGGTGTCAGCATTGTATGGGCTTCCTGAAAGCCCTCGGAACTTTGTAACACTCTAAGAGAAGGCCTTGGAATTTGGAATCCGGATTTGGTGAAACCTATGTGTTGGATGTTGAAGGTTGCATTGAGCCTCCTCGGGTTTGGATTTAGTTTTGATGTACTTATTTTAGCCTGTTGCTTTCCAATTTTGTAATAACTATGTAATAAAACTCGAGAAACTTTTAGTAAAGGGTGTGGGACGGGTTTATATTGCTTGCATAAGTCAATGGGTAGAAATCATGTCGATAGGATCTCTTATGCTTTCATCGTCTAGATACTATGCCTATAAGATTTTAATATTGCATGTCATATAGAAATCATGTCTATAGGATCTTTTATGCTTTAATCATCTAGATACTATGCCTATAAGATTCTAATATTGCATGTCATATATAAATCATGCTTATAGGATCCTTCATGCTTCAATCTTCTAGTAACCATGCCTATAGGACTTTGATATCGCAAATCATCTAGACACCATGCCTATATGACTTTAATATTGCAGACATTTAGAAACCATGCCTATAGGATTTTGATATTGCAAATCATTTAGAGATCATGTCTGTAGGACTTTGCATTGTGAACATATAGAAATAATGCCTATAGGAAACGCATAAACGCTAGGCAAATAGTAGGTTAATTAATTACTCAATTTCTTAATGTTGTAAAAGCATTAATGAATCAGATGAATTCAATATAGATGCCATGCCTATAAGATTTCGTCTCAACTTGTCTGATTCGCTTTAAGTAACAACAATCCGTTAATTGGCCTTGAATGTCCTAATGTAATATTTTTCAATAAAGTCCCTGTAAACCGGTATGCTTTTAAAACGTTTCAAATCTGCATCTTTTCTAAACAACTATTTCAAATAATCTGCCTAAATGTTTTTACTCGGTCCATGAAGTTGTCTTTTAAAAACAGTCATGTATCCCACTCTTTTCTTAAGATGTTCCTACATCTAAAATTCTTTCATAACTTATATATTTCTCGACTCAAACAGGTTGTTGATTTCAAATCCACTTACAAATTTACTGTAGTCTTACTTTCTTTTAAACTCTTCTGCGTTAGACCTCAATAACTAACAAATCAGATCTGGGGGCTCGATGCAGACTTTTTATCCAACTTTATGAGTTAAACTGATTCATCTGCCTCTTATTTTCTTTTATTAAAGACCAAATTAGTATGTGCAAGTCATGCTAAACTAATTGTTGTGTGATCTACGGGGTTTGTATAAGCCTTTGAGTGATTGCTTTGTACCCCCACTTATTTGTTATTTATTTTTGACTGACCCCTTAGTATTTTATCCTTTTAAACTCCATAGATGCCTCCATCCTTTTCCTCCCCTTAGGATTAGAAGTCCAAATACCTCGGGACTGATAGGTCAGGACGGGTATTAGCATGCAATAAATAAGCGGGACTAATCGCGTTTAAATACCTTAACGGGGAGGGAATGGTAGGATATGGAGATGATGACTGTGCGCTAATATCTCGTGTGAGAGTGATTGCTGGGTATTGCACCGAATGAGCCATATTATAATTAAACCTAGGACCCCTTCTTTTCTTGCTTTTCCTTTATTTAAATGTATTTTCTCCAAACTAAATTCTCTTTTCACTTGTGCCTTTTTTCTTTCAAAAATACCAACTTGTTAATATCTCTTATGTGCAAACATTACTATTCTTTAAGTCACAACTAAGCAAGGTCGGGGACCACACTAGTGGATCTTGAGGGGTGCCTACACCTCCCACTCGAGATAATCCCAAGCCCTTACCCGAACTCTTGTTTTCTTTCAAACCCATCCTCGTTTCTCTAGAAGTGTCCTAATGCACTATAATCATTAGGTGGTGACTCTCCTAGTTGCATAGCTCAAACTCTCCTGAAGGGGCTAGAGTCATTCCACCCATAATGTCGTAAATCTCGATTTCTTTCCCTGAGAAAAAGGGGGCGTCGACCCTAGTCTGTGCATGTTCGCATAATCCATCCCCACCGGAACCATTTCCACATGAGCCGGAATGTTATGCGCCACATAAAGGTCATTTAAGTGACTCTGCATTAGTTCAGTGTGTTCCCAGGGAAGAGCGGGGCAGGTCCTTTTGAAAATCCCTTCCTAAAGAGAAGTTCCTTCGGAAGCACATTATCTACAGTAAGGGGAGTAAGAAATTCTTCCCTTTTCTCCTCGTCTCCGCCGGAGGGAGGCTGTACCCTAGATGGGGCGGTGTCGTTAGCCTTTTTATTACCCTGGCGATCTTTTGCCATGGTTTCCGTTCAAGAAATAAGGTATGAACAACGTGAATCATAACTTCTGAGAAACAGAGGAGTCTCGGATGAAAGAACGGTTACTTGAAAATAAAAATAAAGAAAGAAGGCAGAAAGTGTTTGCAAGAGGATCGAAAGCTGAATCAGGTTAAACCCTTCCCCTATTTATAGGTTTGGGTAGCATGGAAATCAAAGAGGCACAATTCAAAACTGGCGGAGGAAACCAAATGTCAAATCACCCTCTAAACCGCCTCGAGAACAGGTGTAGTAATAATGCATGCGTGCGATGACGTCATTCTGAAGGGGAAGTCACACGTCAGCAGCCCAACAATCTCATATGTTTCGCTTCATTCACGTTACCACCTTTGAGTAAGGTCAAGTTCTCTCAAAATGAGGTTTACAATTCCGCCCATTGGGGACGCCTCTCGATGCATCTATAACAAATGAAGGGACTAACTGTATAGGTCAAATTCGACACTCGGTGCTTCTACGTTGGCGGGTACGACATGCGAACGTACGTCGACTAATGTGTGAGTACGACTGGGCGTAAGGATAGGCACGACGCCGTTTAATCTCGGCGTCCTCATGAAGTGGACACTATCTACTTTTGTACTATTTTATTATTTCAAGGACGGTCTCATCCTATCTAACGGAGATCCTACTATTGTAAAGGGGATCCATCATTATTCTGCAAAAATACTACTCTATCTCTCTCTCTCTATATCTCTATTAAGATATTATCTCTCTATACTCTCTCTATATCATATTCTCTCTCTACATTATTTCATCTACTAGTGTCTTTGAACAATATTATTTACGTCTCTAGGTCTCATTATCTTCGATTACGATTTACCCAACCTATTTATTTATGCTTGTAAAGTATCGTAATAACTTTTGAGCCAAACACTCGACATCATAGAAGTTTCATCTTCTTCTTATTTCCTTAAACTACTTGTATAAATTGCCTTCTCAAACACTTTGGGAAACCAAAACAAATCCTACTAAATTATCACCACAACCCAAAAGCATATTCAACAAATCTAAGATAAAGAGGAAAGAAAGAACAAATTGCATGGTCATGCTTAAGCTTATTATGCGAAAGCTCAATACTCATCTTCAACTAATTCCCAAATCAGTTATTAGATACGAAACTCACGAAGCTGTTCATGAATTTGTAGAAACATCGAGAGAAAACGATGAAGTGGTGCCAAATGATGTAAAAGAAGGACATTTTGCTGCTTTCTCAGTAAATCAAGAGGAGGAGCCAAAGAGGTTTACTGTGGGGCTTCATTGGCTTACAAATCCTTCATTCTTGAATTTACTAAAGTAAAATATGGATTTGTAGAAAAGAATATTCTTGAAGTTCCTTATCGTGCTGAGGAATTACTGAAGATTCTGCAAGACTGGAAGGAATATCACTTCTTTTGCAGTGTAATTATTTGGAAATAGTTCATTATGTATACATCAGATATATGTACACCATAGCTAGTTTTGACTTAGTTATTACCTAAATTAACTTAAACTCTTTGGCTATTGTTGGCCCCCTTAACAATTAAAAATGAAACTTTTTTGGTGTTAAGCACAAGATACAATGCCACTAGATTATAGTACTAAAATTGTGTTAATGTAACTGTCCTATCAAGGAATACTATGGCACCTTCAATTTTATATGGGTAATTAAAATGTTTTTCCTAATATTCTTTTTCTGCCTTGAGGCTATTTATTCTTATGTTGTAATTGTATGTCTGTTTATTCGTAATATGGTACAGTTGAATTTGTTGCGTGGTTTATGGACAAGAGAAGTAATTTCATCCCAAAATGATAAATAAATTAAATGAAAAATAATAAGACTTAACATCGAAATCGAAAGAAATAACATACCTGGTTCCGAGAGCAAGGCTTCCAGAGATTGTGATAAGAACAGTACTTAAACAGAAAATAAAGTTGTATTATTTAGTTGAGAATAAAGTGTAGCATAAGTTTTTCCAGAGATTTTGTTGTTACAATGATTGTTGAAGCTACTATTTATAGATATACCTAGGGAATAAGATCCTTGATTGAACCCTTCTTAAATTGGCCATTAATGAATATATAACGACAGTCCATGAATGCCAAAATTCTCTACAATGGCTACACATTTAATACTGAGGAATATTCTTCACTAAATGATATCTGGTGAAAAACAGTTGAGCGTGTTCCCTTCGGGATCTATCCGTACCAACCGAAGTTGTTGTCCTCGGTCTTGGTTTCCACTCGATATATCTTCTGGCTGCCTCCAACTCCACGTGTCACGCTATCATTTGAGCATTTAATATAAATCAATTTTACTCTATACAGATAGTCCCTTGTTTTCCGGTGGCACATCTTTGTGTCATTGGAACGTTGGTGAAGATTCCTTTCTTGGAGGAAAATTTTCTGAACCCTTTTGAACAGTTTCTGACGCTTGATATGATGCACGTATCCTCGCATTTGACGCTCCGAACACGTGTTACCCCATGATTTAGCTAAATTTTTTCCGGTTCTCGATGTAATCATGACCATGATTTTAGCTTTCTATACCTTTACTTATATTTCTCATTCTTCTTCTTTTACTTCAAACAACTTCATAAGGTTTCTTAACCTATTTGCACTTAACTTCCGTTCACTTTGGGCACATTCTCATTGAGCGCGGGACTTGACCCCGTGATCTTGGAATTTTTCCACTGATATCAAGGCTTATTGGCACAAGTAGGCCTATTTGTTTGGCGAATGATGGCTAGTTTGCAGCGGCTGTGCTTGGAAACGAGGGAGACCCTCACCCTAGCACATATGATGAATCTCTACTACCCCAAAATGTTTAGTGGGGGAGTAATAAACTTCAGCAAGTATGGCCATGGTGCCTTGCTTACAAGCATGGATGATTACAATAATTGTGGATAGATGAATGGAGCAGTTTGTCGTCATAGCTACCAGGATATCATCTGGGACATAACTCCAGGTTCAGTTGTTCGCCGATTCAAGTGGTACGTGAGTTGGCTTTAGAACATCGTGAGACCATCTTTCCCCGAATCCTAGAATCATTTGCGTAAGTTTAAAGTCTATCTATTTCTCTGAAGAAAGGTTGTTTCATGTCATTGCTTATCCTTTTTCTTTCATTATTTCAGCTACTCGGTGGACACCCCAAGGTTTGATGGCCTAAACCAATAGATTCAAAAGATTCTACACATCACTACGCCAAATACTTGCCGGTGGAAGGAGTTGGCTGCCAAATATGTGTGGAAAGCCAAGAACCACGGTAAGCTGGATCTTCCTTCATTCCCCCTTTATACACAAGAAAAACCGCTAACCTACCTTTTTATTGATTCATGCTCCATCAACGTTCTATTTCCTGCCCTGATGAGGATGTTTTGGCTAATCCCACAGAGGCTGCGAAGTTGTTTTATTGGGATCACATTCGGAAAGGTTCCCTCGTGTCTGGTTCTGATGCATGTGCTTCTTCTCAAAGTTCCTAGCCAAAGAACAAGCAACTAAAAAGGCGACGTTCTTCCTCGACCAAGGGTAAAAATAAGAAAGTAAAGAAAACCATGCCCGAACCAGCCACAACCATTGTGGTTATTGACAATGATAGGAAGCTAGTAATGAAAAAGCTTCCCTCCAAAGGAGATAATGATCTTCATCAGCTCAACAAAATGCTCAATCTGAAGAGTTTAAATCCTCAATCGAGGGCGAGGTCCGACTGTTCTAGGAAGAAATGGATTTAGTGGAGAGTCTTAATTCTCCCTTTCCAGTCCCATTTGTTGCTCTCGATTCTATGAGGTCGGATATCAGTACTCTTCTGCCATTGGTTTGTGAGCATTCAACAAAAAGCATTTCCTTTACACCAGTTATGCCTTCGTTACTAGCAATTGCGACATTTCCTCCCTTGGTCGTAGATGTCCGAGAGGAGGATGTCCCACCTCCCCAGTCCACTAACCATAGGAATTTGGGGCATAACTATTCTCCCCTTTCAGTAGATCCTCACCATCTCTCTCTCTCTCTCTCTATCTCTCTCTCTCGCTCGCTCTCTCTCTCTCTCTCTCTCTTCCTCAAAAGAGTGTCACCTGCTATCTAAGCCGATAGAACTTTCCAACTATCTGAAGCAACTAGCTTCAGAAAAAGATAAAAAGAAAATACACTCTCTTTCATGGAAGTGTGTATGTTGAATAACGCCATGCACAATGCAGAAGCAGTACCGTACTTGTTCTTTTACTACTTATTTCTATTTATCTTGTTACAATAGGGTTTCTAACTTTTATTTTTGTTTGAATGGCTAACTTCCTTGCTTCCGAGGGCCTTTAGATAATTATTCTTGAAAATGAGGGACTTATGTCCAAGCGGGATCAACTGTTGGCCGAGAGGAATCAACTTGTCGCGTGCCTCCCGGTGCTAGAGACAAAGGCTGCTGAAGCGGTCGAGCTTGAGGCCCAATTGAAATAGAGTGAGCAAGAGGTGATGGCTCACAATCAAGAAGCCACTTTGATACACGCACAACATCAAGATGCAAGGCTAGGTATGTTGAATCTGAAGATACTGCTCCTGCTTCTACCGAGCGCAAGTCTACCTCCATCGAACGAGCCAATAATTTGGAGGAAGCTTTGAACTCCAAAGCTAAATAGCTCGTTGATGCCAATGAGAAATGGGCCCGATATAATATAGGTATAAGAAGATCGTAGAACAAAATAAGGTTCACATAACTACAATCCGCGATCTTGATCTTAGTCTTAGTGCCATGATATTCAAGCGGGATGGCCTTTTGATCGAGTTTGATAGGCTTAAATGAAAAATTAAGTTCCAAGGGAATTCCTTCATTATTAAAAAAAACACATTCTATGTACCATATGAGGAGGGAAACCTTTGAAGAGGCCAAAATGGGCATTATTGATATTAACGATGAGATCGCCAAGGCCCTAATGCTCGAGTTAACTGCTCGAGAATGACTCCTGACTCAGCCTGATGCAACTGACTCTTCTAGTGTTGGTTTTGCATTTTTGAGAACCTGGGAGGAACTTGAAGAGAACAACAATAAAGGCCAGGATCCTGCGCCGGTGGATGATCCGCCTACCTTTCCCAGGGGTGTAGATGCCTCTCTTCCCCCATGTTTCGGTGGCGACGAAGTTAGAATTTCTTCTTTCTTTTCTTTTGTTGTTTTTGTTTTGTATTTTGTAGTTATTTGATAAATAGAAAGGACCTTTTTGTTTAAGCATTGTGCAAAGTTCATTCTTTTTGCATCAAATTAAGTAATGCTTAAGATGTATTTTATTCCGATAGCTTTTGGGTTCCGGGCATTAACTCTTCCGAAATATACCCTTTAGTATGAGGGTTTCATAAGAGAGGGACCTTTTATGTTACAGTTCTCTTGAAGAGGACGTCTCCTATTCCTTCTGACACTAACATTTGAAGTTTTCAGTTAACTTTCAAATGATAAAATCATTCATTCTTTGAACAAGAAACATGATAAAATAAAAATGACTTCATTTTTATTCCTTATATCTTTAAAGTACATGGAAATACATGTGGCTAACTAGTACAACTTGTTTCTACGGGGTTCGCGGTACAGTCCCCAGTCCCACTAAGACATTAAATTTTCCGGGTCTCACAGTCCTGTTTTTCGTGGCAATCATGTTGTCGTATTCTCGTATTATTTCCTCTCTAGTTTTCTAATGTAATGTATGCAAATTAGAACATTTAAAGTTTTGTTCTCCTAAGGAAAAACACTTGTCGATGGTTGAATAGCCTTTGATTTGATGGCAAGTTTTATTGCCCATTAAGAATTTTCCGTCGAGCGAAAGACTATATAACCATCCTGCAGTGGTTTGTTGTTTCAATGTCCTGTCATTTAAAGGTCTTAACTTTGTTGATGACATTTCCTTCGTAGTATGTTTTCCGTTGCTGCCTCGTTAAAAACCTTGCTAGTAAACTCAATTGGGACAAAAACCGGTCAAGGGAAAAAAGAGTTCAGCACATACTTTCAGTATAAGCAGGATCCATCAAAAGTAATACCTTTTTTAGGTGAGTCATGTTCCAATTACTCAGCAACTTGACACCACCTTGATTCTCTAGTTTGTATGATCCTTTTTCGGTGATAGCTGAAACCCGATAGGGGCCTTCCCACATTGGACCCAGCCTTCTCACATTGAGATCTCGAGTGTTCTGAGTGACTTTCCTCAAAAACAAATCTCATACTTTAAATTAGCAGAGATTGGCCCTCCAGTTATAGTATCTTTCCAATCTTTATTTGCTACCACCATCCTTATGTGCGCCAAGTACCTGCGTTCATCAAGTAGCTCTAGTTTGACCAACATGGCCTCATTATTTGCTTCTTCGTCTATTTTGAAGTACCGCAAGGTTTTTTCTCCTACTTTCACCGAGATCAAAGATTCTGCACCATATATGAGAGAGAGAGAGAGAGAGAAAGAGAGAGATAGAGAGAGAGAGAGAGAGAGAGAGAAAGAAAGAACAGTGTCTCTCACGTGCTCGACTCAGTTGTCGTCCTATATGTGCGTAACACTCCTAGTAACTCTTCGGGCCACTTGCCTTTGGCTACTTTCAACCTCTTTTTTAGGTTTTGAATAATCACCTTATTAGTTGATTTCGCTTTCCCATTTGCACTCGGATGGTATGGTAAAGATGTAATCCTATTAATTTTCAGGTCTTCAAAAATATTGTGTCTTTGGAGCCTATGAACTGTGGTTCATTCTCGTGGGAAATTTCCTTTGATATTCCGAATAGGCAAATTATGTTTTCCGACAGGAAATCGACCACTTCGCGCTCACGAATCTTTTGATAAGGACTTGCTTCAACCCATTTGGTGAAGTAATCAGTTAATATTAAAAGAAATCTTACCTTCTTGGGACCCGATGGCGGCGGTCCAACTATATCGATCCCCCATTTTATGAATAGCCATAGGGACAATATCGAATGCAAGATTTATGTTGGTTGGGGTACCAAGTATGCGTGGCGCTGACACTTGTCACACGTCTAAACAAATGCCTTAACGTCTTGGTCCATCTAGGGCCAGTAGTATCCTGTCATAACTAATTTTAGGACTAACAAATCTACACCAGAATGATTCTCGCAAATTCCTTCATGAACCTCTCTCATGACGTAGTCAGCCTCAGAGGCTCATTAACATCGGGCCAACGGGCCTTGGAATGACCTTCTATATAACTATCCTAGAGGCTGTAGTGAGCTGCTTTAGTGTGGAATGTCGGGGATGCCATTGGGTCTTTGGGAAACTTGACTTGCTGAAGGTAATAGATGAACTCATTCCTCCAGTACCATACTAGGTTGGTTGTATCTGCTTCACAACAACCGTCCACATCTAGTACCGAATGCATCAGCTGCATGAAAATATCGGAATCTAATCCCTTCATCTTTGTGGATGACCCCAAATTGGCTAATTATAACACCCCCAAAATTTAGACAGACTCCTATATCCGCAAAGCTCAATAGAGATGCTGGGTATATACGTTAACAAGTCTTAGACCCTAATGATGTATTTTAAAGCCGTGCAGGCCTAGGCCTAGAGCGTATAATATCACTAGTGGATTGGGCTGTTAAAGATGGTTGTAGAGGCAATCTTGTGTCAGCCTTGCCGATAGTGGGTTAAAGTTCAAATTAGTTTAGGTAAATTTCAGTTAGGCACGGAAAAACTCGATGATAAGCCTAGGCGAATCCCATGTGTTGGGAAAATCGCAGCGAGGACGCTGAGTCCATAAGAGGGGTTATATGTAACACCCCAAACATTAGATAGAGTCCTACATCATCAAAACGCGAGAGGGTTGCTGGGTATATTATAAGTTAGCAAGTCTTAGACCCTAGTGATGCATTTTAAACCCGTGAGGGCCTGGGACCAGAGAGGACAATATCACTAGTGGGTTGGGCTTTTACACCAATGCATCTGCTTCCATATTTTCTTCTCTCGAGATGTGGGTGATCGGTTACTCCCTGAATTGTGTGAGTGAAGCTTAAACTTTAATCACATATTGTTATTGCATGCGTTCCTCCTTTATATCAAAGATCCCATAAACTTGATTTCGCACTAGCTGTGAATTACATTTGATCTTTATGACCTTTAGTCCTCAGGCCAATTCGAGTCCTGCAATCAATGCCTTATACTCGGCTTTATTGTTAGTTAAAGGAATAGTTTTTATGGCCTGCTTTAGGATTTCTCCTGAAGGCGTGATTAGGACCGCCCCGAGCCCAGGACTTTTCACATTGGAAGCTCCATATGTGAACAAGGTCCAAACTCCTAATGTTATTTTTGACACCATCATCACTTCTTTTGCAGCCAAAGGTAGTAACTCAGGACTGACATCGACCACGAAGTCGGCCAGAACTTGTGATTTTATAGCAGTCCTGGGCTTATATTCAATATCAAATTCACTAATTTCAACTGCCTATTTGGGAAATTGACCCGAGAACTCGGGTTTGTGAAGGACATTCCATAGGGGAAAGTTTGTCACAATGGCTATCAGGTGACACTGCAAATAAGGCCTGAATTTTTGAGAGGCGGCTACGAGATATAAGGCCACTTTTTCGAGATGCATATTACGAGTTTTAACTCCTGATAAAATTTTACTAACATAATAGACAAGAGTCTGCGTACCTTCCTCGTCCCATACTAGAATGGCACTTACCGATGCTTTCGAGACCGTTAAGTATATCGGTAATTTTTTGCCTTCCTCCGATATTAATTGTAGCGAAGGGCTTGATAGATTATGTTTCAGGTCTTTGAAGGCCTGTTGGCATACTAAAGTCCATTTTAAGTTCTTCTTCTTCTTCAGAAGTGAGAAGAAGTGATGACATTTTTCCGAAGACTGAGAAATGAACCTACTTAGAGCGGCCAATCTCCCGGTTAGCCTTTAGACTTTTTTCACGATTGTCAGCTGGTCTGGGATGTCCCCGATGGCTTTTATCATATAGGGATTTACCTCAATCCCTCTTTCGACACCAGAAAACCAAAGAAATTACCAGAGTTAACCCCAAACGCACATTTTTTTGGGGTTGAGCTTCAGGTTGTGCTTCCTTAGGATATCGAAGGTTTCCTGGACGTGTTTTAAATGTTCACCTGCATTTATGTACTTGACCAACACATCATCTATATACACTTCCATTGTTTAACCTATTTGTTTCTTGAAAACCTTGTTCACGAGCCTTTGATAAGTGGCGGGCATCACATTATAACAATACGTGCCAAAATTTGTTATGAACGAAGTTTTTTATAATACTCTGAGTTCGTATTAATTTGATTATACCCGGAATAGGTATCAAGAAAACTTGTTAACTCATGCCCGGCCAAGACGTCAATCATTTGATCGATGTTCGGGAATGGGAACAAGTCTTTTGGGCACGCCTTATTCAAGCCCTTATAACCTACACACATTTGAAATTTTTTATTCTTTTGAGGAACTACAAGTACATTAGCTAGCCATTCAGGATACTTTCCCTCGCGGATTGAGCCGATATTAAGTAACCGAGTTACCTCTTCTTTTCTGTTTTTGACCTCGGCTATTGGCGCTTCTTCTTCCTTATCGGTTGGACGCTTGGGTCCAGGATTAGCTTGTTCATGGCCATCTCTAGCGGAATACCTGTCATATCTACGTGCAACCATGTGAAACAATCAACATTAATTTTTAAGGAAATTAATAAATCCTGACTGGAGCTCGGGATTGAGTCATGTCCCCAAATGAAATTTTCTCTAAGATTTTTTCGAACAAAGCCACATGTTCTAGTTCTTCCGCTTTGGACTTGGTGCGTCTGTCTCTTCCGGTACCTAAAAATACATTGGTACCTGATGGGATTCGGACGACTCCTCCCTTTTGTCATCTACGCTTGGTTCGGGAGTAGGCGTCGGTTCCTATAGGTGTTTTACTACTGGAAATGGATACCACATTCACTTCCCTTGCTTCTAGTTGGTCTCATCTTATTTGTTTGATTCCCTCTAGAGTCGGGAATTTTAGCAGTTGGTGATATACGATGGTACGACCTTCATCTCATGTAACCATGGTCTGTCGAGAATTATATTGTAGCCCATGTCGCCATCTACCATTTCAAATAAGGTGGTCTTTGTTACCCCTTAGGCATTCATGGGCAGCAAGATCTCTCCTCGGGTTATCATACTTGCTATGTTAAACCCAGCGAGGAGCTTTGTTGCCGGAATGATGCTTCCGGTTAGATTAGCTTGTTCCAGCACTCTCCATGGAATGATACTGGTTGAACTTCCTAGGTCAACCAAAGCATGTTTAATCTTGAAATCTAGAATGTTAAGAGAATTTACCAGGGCATTTTTCTGTGGCAGAAGAAGTTCATCGGCATTTTCTTCAGTGAATGTGATATCTTCTTCTGTTACTTCCTGTAGTCTCTTGCTATGAGTCACCTTAATCTTCTTGGCTGCCGAGAAATTTACAACGTTTATCTCGTTACCCCCAAAAATCATGTTGATAGTTATTCGCGGAAGGTCTTCACCTGTCTTCAAGGATCTGCGTTATCTCGGCTGCGACCATAATTGTTCTTGGCCCGATCACTTAATAATTCCTGAGATGGCCATTCTTCAACAGTGTTGCCACTTCCTTGCGCATACGTCTACAGTCCGCAGTTCAGTGGCCATGAGTCCCATGATATTCACACAATAAATTAGGATCCTTCTGGCTGGTTTCAGATCTGATCGGCCTAGAGAACCATGCTTCCTTGATGTTTCTCATTGCATATACCAACTCCACTATGCTAACATTGAAATTATACACTGACAGCTTAGGATAAGTGGAATCCCGGGAACCCGATACCTCTTTTTCCTGAAACAACCTATTGTTTCAGTCGTGGTCAGTTCTGCTATAGGGGCGAACCTATCCGCTGACCGGAACTCTTTGTTGGCGCATCCTTTTACCCTCTCGTAGGGAAAGAATCAGCCGTTAGAAGATAGCCAATCTGTTTTAAAATTATCTGTAGATTTATCCTTGTTCTTTTCTCAATACCGACCCTTGGTTGATGCGTGGAACCCGAGCTTATCATCTTCCATCCTTATCTTTGATTCATGGACATCCACCCATGTGGTTGCTTGGAACTTGAGCATGCTTTTTTTCATCTTTCAGAATGCATCAGAGCTCCTCGGGTTTAACCCCTTAGTCAATGCCTAAGCTGCCCATTCATCTGGCATGTCCAGCAACAACATCCTCTCTTTCTGTAACTTGATCACGAACTCATGCAACAATTTGGACTCCCCTTCGAAGTACTGAATATGTCACCTTCCTAGCTCCGGCATGGGCCTTGGTGAAAGAATCTGCAAGCATTTCAAAACAATCTATTGGGTGTTCGGGTAGGAGTGAATACCATGTCAAGGCCCACTTCGTGAGGCTTTCTCCAAATTTCTGTAGAACGACCGACTCAATCTCATGTTGGTCCAAGTCATTTCCTTTCACTGCCATTGTATAAGTTGTGATGTGCTCCTGAGGGTCATAAATCCCATCATACATCGGTATGTATGGCATTTTCTACCTCCTTGAAATCAATTCTGGTGTTTCTCTCGATTTGAATGGCAATTGAGTGTACTTCTTCGAGTTCAGGCCCTTTAACACTGCTGTTATTCCCGAAAGTTGCTCCATTCAAGCGTGTAACTCTTTTGCATTGTGATTTATCCGCTCGTTCATTTTCCTCATGAATCTCATGAGTTCACTTTTGAAGGGATCATTATCGTTTTTGTTACCGGATCTGCTGCTCATCCCCCAGCTCCGTCGAAGTCGAACTTACCCCTCAGGGTGTTGTTATCAACTCTTTGAGCTATTTGATTTGCGGGAGCATCGGGAAGAACATGGCCTCTTCCATTTGCATTGTTGGGAGTGCCTAACAATGCCTGCTATAGTTATGTCATGATCTGGTCTTGCCTTGAGAGATGGCCCATGATGGCCTTTTGCTGCTCTCTCAAGATCCTTACTATTTCCGCAACATTCTCATCCTCGAAATCGTCATGAGTTGTCTCCCCCACATGTCAGGGATATTGTGTGCCATGGACCAGAGCTGTTACATCCCCTTGTTATGCTTGTCACTGATCGAATCCTCATGTTAAAGCAAATTTTCTTGTGCCTCAATGTTGTGTGTGATGTTGACATCATTAGCTTCCATTTCTAAAATTTTTGCTATGAAACAAAGAATTAAACAAGTTAGTAATAGACACAAGGATTAACTCAATACTCGGCTGTCTAAGCCACACGGTGGGCGCCAAATTGTTTACCCGTAAAACAAATCAATTGAGTTTTTTGCATGGTTTATAGACAAGCGAACAGATTTGATCCCAAAATGATAAATAAATTAAATAAAAAATAAAACTTTGCATTGAAATTGAAATAAATAGCAAGCCTCATTCTAGAAGCAAGGTTTTCAAAGACATCGATAAGAACAGTACTTGGACAAAAAATAAAGTATACTATTTAGCTTGAGAATAAATTTTAGCATAAATTTTGCAAGAGATTTTGTCTATTACAACGGTTGTTGAAATCACTATTTATAGTGATACCAAGGGAACAAGATCCTTGGATCAAGCCCCTCTTAAATGACAATCAAGGGCAATTGATGAATATTTAACTGCAGGCCATGAATGCCGAAATTCTTTGCAACGTCTGCATCTTTAATACTGAGGAATATTCTTCAATAAATGCCATCTGGTGACAACATTCATTTGCTCATTCCCTTCGGGATCTATCCAGTTCCAACCGAAACTGTTGTCCTCGGTCTTGATTTCCACTCGATTTATCTTCTGTCTGCCTCCGTTTCCACGTGTCACTCCATCATTCTAGCTTTAATATAAATCAATTTTACCCTATACAATGCCAAATGCTCTTGCTTTAATCATGGATTAGTTGTTTGGTCTCACATATGTTGAGTAGTTGTTTCTTGCATTCATTCTCCTAAATGAAAAGATGATGAAAATGCCTTCGCGAATATTTCTTAAGCAAATGCAGAAATAATAACTTCTTTGTATGCGGGAGTAAATATTAATAATAATCATTACTATTTCAATTACTAAAAATAGTATTCCCTTATCTTAATTTTTATGGCAGTGTTTGATTCAGGAAGGAGTTTAAAGAGATTGAATAGTGTTGAAATTTATGGTCTAAAATAAATCATACATATGTGTGTGACAATAGATTATCTCGTAAAGTAGAAAGTTTAAATTAAATAATTTTTCAACAAAAAAAAGTTAACTAATAAAAAGTATAACACGTAAATTATGGCAGGGGAAATAGGTTGGAATCTATTTGAAAATACACTACGTAGTTTGTTATCGCAATTTTCCTAAATACTGGAACTGAATCAATGGTAGATACTTCTGCACTGACATCCGCCACGAAGGCCCAATCAATAAAGCAATGCTTGTCAGCCGTCCGCTAGACTCCGAAATACAAGCTACCATGCTAGAACATAATCCGATGCACCTTGCCATGCAGCCTCCGACATAGCCTATAACATATTAGTCTAGACAATCTGACATTGGAACAACTAGTCTGCCATCAAATATCATAACCCAAATTTGACATACCATGTAAAGAAAGATCCACTCGGACCTCCAACTTCCAATAACCGCTAGACGATGTCGATACACACGATTTACACCACTGCACTGTCGGATCACTAAAACTTCTAGTCTCCAACACATATAACACATGAATCACTATGCCTGATCCCACACTCTACCGTATGAATACATAACACACATCAAGTATCCATTCATACAACGAAAGATATTCAAGAATTTCCATGTGCCATCAACAACTCAATTATCAATAGTCGACCCAACAAGAAAAATGTTGCAATACTACTAAAGTGTCATCAATTTACATCACCTTACCCTTTTTGGACTGAACATATATCCTTGTCAAACCACTATAATAGCAATACCATCTCTTTAATAATCTGAAGGTCGATTCTTTATTCATCGACAACTGCCCGTGCTGCTTAAGACTTTAATGACTTCACATTATGAAATAACCAAAACCTTGAACATGCAAATCCCAATTCTCCATATCATAACACATAGACCATACCACACTAGGATAACATTAGGACTTCTATCTCTCTTTTGCGTTGCAGACATCGACACACTCAACTAGTGAAGAACTTTCATGATCCCATATAGAAGAGAAATCATTACACACTTCATGCTTCGCATACCCATAGGAAATATACTCATCTTCAAACCACGGTAAAAACCTCAAAAACTCTCTCTCCCAATTCCATTGAACAAGCTACCTGCTAGGGCTTAATCCCTCTACCCAAACTGAGCTAAGCAAACTGCCAGCACTCTAGAGCTTTGTTGCACAATACCTGTAAGACTCATTACCTCGAACACATACAAAGAATTAATCATATCCTTATCATACCGAATCGGTTTATTATCAAGTTATTCCATTTATCCAATTTCCTTTCTAATTCATGATTAATTGATATTCTCCCTTGATGTAGCACCACAATACCTCCACTCAGGTTACCACACGAGACTCGTACATAAGACCACACTGTCTAAAACCCATAGGCCACTGAATACCCTCTCGAACGCTTCCCAGAAATACCACATTCCAGAATGCTCTACCTTGAAGAACTTCCTGCGAATCTGAATTCGTTACCATTATCTTCTATATACGGATACATAGAATCCCATGATTAACATAAAATACCACAAGCCTTGATCTTTTCTAATGAAAACGCAGTCTCTAGCCATATATACAAACTTAAGACACCTGATTGGTACATGCAAAATCTTGAACATAGTTAAACCATTCTCGAGAGTCATTCGCTCTTATTCAGCGGTAATTCACCTGCCCTAAATGAACGGAACCACTCGTTCCTTATTAGTACCCTGACATCGCAGAACATGATTTCATAAAGATACAAACAACCACCTTTCTTCTCTATACACTGAGCATTCTTTATCAACAATAGTTCAAAACATCCTAGTATTTCCTCACATTTATGAAAGTACCCTATAACCTTTGTAAAAATTCTTCTTCACACATGCCATCCTCGGCTCAATTTCTGCAACCGGAATTGATCCGCCATCATCCCTCGAAATGGAACCAATATTGCACATATCCGTGCAATCAGCTGACCAACAGCAACCTCCCAAACTTAGCTTGAAGCCATATATCAAGGCACTCTTAACAACTCATAGCACTTTTACTCCAATGATGCCACAATGTTATAGTTAGATTAAACTCAAGTGATTTACAAGTTTGTGAATACACAAATCATCTGGAATGTTTTTTTGAATTTTCTTGCATTCACTTATATAACAGTTAAGTCTACTCTCTAGGCGACCAAATTTTTACTAAATCCTAAATTTTTCAAAAATTTCGGTGAGTTTCCTTTGTAATTGGGCCTATCCGCCTGCCAGAGAATCACAAAAAACCATCCTAACAACACGCCCACGACTTGATAAAGCATCACAATGTCTATCAACAACATTGATCTCAATATCATATGTATTATATAATCAAAATTGATACATGGACATGGGTTGCACCTATTTAAATCATAACACATAGAAGATACCTTTCGATCCTCCATTATTGGGATATTCAACCGAGTAAGAACATATTCTCTCCTTAATGTTTTCGACCTTCAAGGTGTGCTCCTCGACGCATATTTCGTCATAATACATTTACAGAAGCGATCTTAGCTCCCAGACTTATCTAACTAGTAGACAAATGGTTTCCCCTCATGAGCCAATTACCCAATAGATTTACTTTTAATTCATGTTTTTGTATACCTTCCACTATCATACACATTACACAGTACGAACATACTCATTACATAGCTATCCAGCCGCCATTCCCATAATTTGGAACAAAATACTGAACATATAAGTTCAGAACTCTAGCTCACAAAATCAGCACCTTGGTGCTCAGGCCATAAGCAAAGATCCGGCCTCAAGTCCTCCAGACTAGCCCAATATCAAATTCACGGATATTACATCTCGCCCCCTCGGTCGGGGAATCACAAACCATCAAGGCACATATGATACTGAGCGCTCACGTGCGCATACAACCGCGTGGAACAAATTTAAAGAGTTTTATTTTCAAGCTGAATCAAGGACGCACGATAAAAATTTAAGAATGTGAAGTTTTTCCTAAAGGTTCTGCAGCCTTTCGAGGATAAATACAGACGTCTCCGTACCGATATGCGAGACTCTATTAATCCTTCCCAAGACTCGTGAGACTTAGTAACCTAGGCTCGAATACCAACTTGTCACGACCCAATTCCCAAACCCGATCGTGATGGAGCCTCTCGTGAAGACAAGGCCAGCCATACCATTTCAGAACACTACTTAAAGCGGTTAGTCAGTTATATAACAGTTCGAATATGAATTAATTATTTTAGTCAATATAAGTACAACCCAATACAGCCCGACCGGGGTGTCACAAGTCACGAGCATCTAATGAGTCTACTATTGGGCCCACAAAGTATATATATACAAGATGAACTGGAATTCAATGATGGAAGGCAGTGCCGCGAACGCTAGCGGTCACCTTGCTCAACTACCACAATATGGTCTTCAGTCCTACTAATAACCCGCTACCGGGTGAACAAAACCTGCAACGACACGCAAGGTGCAGGGAGTAAAATGAGTACTTCCAACTCAGTGGTAACAATAGAGAATAATAACTGAGCGATAAGAAAATACATATGGGCACACCAAAATGCAATAAAAGACCATACAACCCTTTGAGAAAAAGAAAATCCTTTAAAAAATCTCAAGATCAGTTAAAAATCTCTTTTACAAATGGCCCCTTTTCTTTTTTCAACAACCAAGCATATGAATGCTATATCAGTTAGAGCAAGTCGGCTCATAAATTGTCCCCTTGGGCACAACACTCCTTAACATATAACACCAGGGTATCTGGTCAACAAGGCGAGTAACAGTATGTATGCCGATGTCATATGAGTGCTAAATGTCATGCCACATAGTACAACATGAGTGAATGCATGAATGCAATGCAATGCATATGACCGCTACGACGCGTAGCCCGATCCATGGGTACCCTACGCTCACTGGGGTGTGTACAGACTCCGGAGGGGCTCTTACAACCCAAGAGCAATAATACAGCGGCATGCAGTCCGATCCATATAACATATCACTACGGCGTGCAGTCCAATCCATACATGTATATGCATATGCACACATAACACTCGAGGCCTAAAAGCCTCCTCACATGACACTCGAGGCCTGAAAGCCTCCTTACATCACTGTTCATGCCCTCACATATGGCCATCAGCATCAACCAGTCCAAAATAGTCAAAAGCCCCTCGGGCATAAGTAAAACAATAATGCTCAGCTCAAATAATAGTTCAAATATCAGTTAAAACTTCAAGTTTGAGAAAAATATAGCTGAGTTCATGAAAAAGTGTAAATCACATGGACTGAGCTAAAATAATATTTAAAATAGAGAGGAAAACAGTGATGATAGTTCATAAAGAGTTCAAATAATCGGCAATAAGCCCCAAGTATGGCAATGAATCCAAGTCATAATGATAACAACAAATCATTTAGAATTACTCGGAAAAAGCCGACAACTGGGACGGACCAAGTCGCGATCCCCAATGGTGCTCTACCTCATGCTCAGGTCCAGCGTGCAAGTCACCACAATACACCACTAAGATGTGCAAATCCGGGATTTCAAACCCTCAGGATATCATTCACAAGTATTACTCACCTCGAACCAAGAAAAAATCTAGCCCGCGACGCCTTTGTTCCTCAAACCGGCCTCCACGAGTGTCGAATCTATCCAAAAATAGAGTGAATACGTCACAATAGGCTAAGGGAATATAACCCAATCGAAAAGACTCTAAAAATATCGAAAACCACAAAATATGCAAAACCCGAGCCCACGTCTCGAAATCCAGAAATATTTACATCAAAATGTTCCTTATCTCGCCACAAATCTGTACATACAAAATTCACAAAAATCGGAGTTCATTTGACCCCTCAAATCATTATTTTAGAATCTCAATATCAAGCCCTAATTTCATATGATTTAGCCATGTTTTGATGGATTTCTAGGATGATTCTTCAATATAATCATGTATTTAACTCATAAACTTACCTCCAATCGATCTTAGTTGAAACTCCCTTCAATTCTCGTCCAAAGTCTCTCAAAATTGACTTATAATGGTGAAGAAATGGCATTTCGGGACTTAAACTCTCTGCCCAGGCCCAATTTCCACTTTTGCGAACCTTTTTCCGCTTTACCGGACCTTTCGTCTTATGTTGGTATTTTTGGCCTATCTGGGACCGCTTTTGTGGTTCTATTTCCGCATTGCAGACCCCATACGCGGTCAATTTTCGCATATGCAGTTCTGATAGCAACCAGCGTCTCCCGACATGGAAATTAGCATAGCTCTCTCAACTCCGTAATTTCGATACTGATTTAATGGTTTAAACAAAACTGAATTTGGAGCTAATTTGATTTATATGGTACCCCTTTATGTCCAAAGAAACGACGCTGGAATACTAATTAAGGGCGTTATCGCAACCCTAAACACACCCGAGTCCCCTGGGACCCTGACCAATCATACCAACCAATCCCAAAATACATTACGGACTTGCTCAAGGCCTCAAAACACATCAAACAACGCCAAAATTAGGAATCAACCTCCAATCCAAGCTTTATGAACTTTAAAACTTCCAACTTCTATTTCCGATGCTGAAACCAATCAAATAACGTCTGATTGACTTAAAATTTTGCACACAAGTCAAAAATGACATAACGAAGCTACAACAACTCTCAAAATTCCATTCCGACTCCCAAATATATCACCTATCAACCGAAAATTGCCAAAATAGGCTAACTTCTTCACCGGACCTCCAAAATTACTTCCGATTGCGCTCCTAAACCTTAAATCATCCCCCAAAACTAACCGAATCATTGGAATTCAATTCTGAGCCCTCTAATGCACAAGCCAATATTTGGTTGACTTTTCTAACTTAAGCCTTCTTAAAAGTGACTAAGTGTCTCATTTCTTATCTAAATCACTCTAAATAAATTCTAACGCACTCCTTACCGGTTATGAAACATAAGAAAGTAGAAAATGGGAAGAACAGGGTAGTAACTCATTAGACGACGGGTCGGGCCGTCACATATACTTATTTCTTAACTCTTAAATTTGATTTGAAACTTTATTCTTTAGAATTTTCTAAATATGGAGGAAAAATCCTACATTTTAAAAGTGTTAAAAACGAGATTTTATTTAAGTAATTTGGTTGGTTTGCCTGACAGCGGTGTCCGGCACCACCACGACCCTTAGTGTATTTTGGGTCGTGACAATATGAGGCTACTGCTTTTCTAAACTCTACTTCATTTTCAAATACCATAACAAGCTCAAAAATAGCAAGGTAACTGTCGGGGTCAATCCTTACCTTTTTACTTCTCCTTCTAGGGGTAAGTCAATACCCCAATTAGCTAAAACATCTAAGTCATCTGTGCTATCATCACTTCCAATATCAGAATTGATGTAGTAGTCTTTATCCCCTCCTAATTTTCCAGCAACCCGGTCCTCCTTAGATGGCCTGCCAATATCCTCAAAGCCTTAATCTATACCAGTTTTTCCAAGAATAATCTCTTCAGTTGGAGTAGGTGTCTTTCTCTGTTTCTTTTTTCATTCCTTAATGAAGGGAGCTCTTCATCCACATCACTATCATCTTCATTAGGATTATTATCTATTTAGACTGACTACTTGACAAATCTAATGCCAAAGCAACATCTATGTTTGTTGTTTCTTCAGCTCCTTGTAAATTCTCACCAGCAACCCTAACATCAGCTAGATTTCCTCATCCACAAATGTGTTATCTACATCACTTTCTTGGATATTTATATCATCTGGAACAATAGATGTTTTCTTGCCTCTTTATTTAATGTATTTTCACTTGGTTCAACAAATTTTGGTCCATATAAAAGGCCACATGGCACAGTCTCATCAACCAACAAAGGCTTATTAACTACATGCTTAATAAACAAATCTAAATGATCAAGATGATTCAGGAGACAAACTATATTATACAATTGTTCATCATTTTCCATCAAGACAAAGTCATCAGATTTCGGATTAGTTAAATAGAAACCCTTTACCTCACCATACCCCATATCCTTTGTGTAGGAGAGAAGCTCAAAAGAGAAAAGTGGTCCTTGTCTATTATGTGACCATCCTCACTCCTCTCTCCTACATATCTTGGGTATAGATCCTTGACAATATGTCCACCATGGTGAAAATCGACAAGAATATATTCGTCTGCAGACATGCCTAGATTTACCACTTTATTGGAAAATCAAAAAGCGAAACAGAGGATTTGAGTAGTTTCCGACCCAAAATTATAAAAAAACTCTAGTTTTCACAAACTCCAACAAACTAAATTACAACAACCAAAAACAACTATGTTTTCGGTAAATAAAAGCATACCACAAAGGAATACTTTGATTGAAATAGCATAAACCACAAAACTTCAGCCACGACCAGCTCCAATTATGACCAGCTCCAAGTATGACCAGCTCCACTCACCACCACGGTCGAAAGATGTAAATGATTACCCGTATTAGTAAGATAATCGACCAAATTGTTGACAAATAGTTGAATCTAACTCAAAATCGATGAAGATTCCACCGGAAATAGGTCTCAATGTAGGTCATTAGGGTTTATTAGGCTAAAGAAAGGGAATTTTGGGTAGAAGATCTATTAAGTGAGGCGAGGTAAAATATGGGTAAGGTAAAAATAATGTTTTATATACGTGTCAGACTATTATTGGTATGTTATTCCACGTAGGAAGCATTTAAAAACACACGCTTAGGTTTTTACATCCCGGTCATGGTATAGACCAAAATAGAGTTAAAGTGTTCAATAGAAAAATCGCTAAGTTAAGGTGTCAGAATGGAAACTGGAGCCAAGTTAAAAGGGTCGTACACCTATTTGGCCTAAATTTTATGCTCATAAATTAGTAACTCAAAAAATGTTCTAATCAATATTAATGCTAGAAAAAGAAATTCACAATACTAGAATTGCGAAAAATAGCGACCAAAACTTAACGATAAAAGTTGGTCTGTGGGAAAAAGCGATCAAAGTTGGTCGCTAAACTAGCGAAAATAATAAAATAAATAAAAGAAACAAACGTTGTCGCTATATTAGTCAAAATATTGACTGGACTAGTCAGACTTGCTTGATCAAACGTTTACTAAGATTAGCGACCAACATTGGTCGCTAAAGTGGGAACCACCTAAGAAATTTTAAAAAAATTATAAAATATAAATATATATAATATAAAAATGGCAACCAACGTTGGTCGCTACTTAAATAGTAGGCAGATAGGGACCAACTTTAGTCGCTTAAATGGGGCCCAGTTATATAATTTTAATAATTATATTACTAATTTAATATTATACAAAATATAATTAAATCCGATTTAAATATAGCGACCAACTTTGGTCACTAAACTAAATTCTTGAATAAATAGCGACCAATGTTGGTCTCTGTTCAGGTCAACAATGGTCAAAATTAAAAATTACTTTTTTAATTACTATCTAAATAATTTAAATGTAAGATGTTAATACTTTTGTAATACAAAGGATGAATAGTACTACGAATCACAGGGCTGCTTATCGGGCAGATTTGGCGGTTATTTATTCTTAACGGTTTGACTTAATGGTTATCGACTTTTAAATGTATTAATCTGTTAGCCACATGATAAAATATCGGGCGTACTGGTATCAGTTTACCTCTTATCGAACGGTTTATCGACTTAGCATACATTTTCACATCACTGAAAAGTATCCAGCAGTTTTCATCTTTTGGTACTACCGTACACGTATTGAAGTCATTCAATATTTCAAATCTCGAAATATTTATCCAGCAGTTTTTATTTTTTGGTTCACTACAAAGAAACTTACTTGTAAAAGGTTGAAATTGGGAATATTCTCATGTTTCATCATCAACCCACTCTCCTATACAACCTTATAAATCATGAACTAACAAATGCAAGAATAATATTTAATAGACTGACTTCCAGCAATTCATTATCTTAAAGCATATGAAATAGAAAATTAAGTTTTACAGTAGGAGGGATGGAATCCAAAATGTATCAGTTAATACTTGATATACCGAAAATGTAAATTATGCAATGAACCTTTGCTTTGTCAGTCACCACATATTACATGCACATATGAAGGTAAATACAAAAGGTTCTGCTTTCTTGCTCTCATGCCTTCATGTCTTGTGTTAAAATTTGAAGATTTTCTCTTCTGACCATATATAGCATAATGTTACAATGGACGCAAACGCATCAGAAGATTTTCATTTGAATATCAGAACATACGGCCTTTTATTTTTGTTACTCATTTTCAAGAGTTATAGCTTTTTTATATTTAATAAATATAAATAAAAATAAATTTTATATTATATATATATATATATATATATATATATATATATATATATATATATATATATATATATATATTCTTAACGGGTTAACGGATTATCAGTTAAGAAAATTGAATAATCTTACCCGAAACCAATAAGCCATTAATAAAAAAATTCAATTCGTTCCCCGACCGTTAAGCCGTTACCAGTAAGCCATTAAGCTTTGGTTTTGGATCGGTTTTGAACACCTCTAAGGAATCATGCGAATCATACTCAGTGCATAGTTTAGCGTAAGTATATATATATATTCAATACAGTATTACCTAATAAACTTATACTCAATGCATAATATAGCGTATGTATATATATGTCACGACCTGGATTTCCCACCATCGGGAGTCGTGATGGCGTCTACTGTCGGAGCTAGGCAAGCCAACTTAATCATAATTAATTTCAAACGAGATAACAATAAAACAATAATTTAAGCGGAAATCTTAATTTAACATTTAAGAAAGAAATTCGGAATAACATCATCCTCTACCCGAATATAGTGTCACAATACTCACGGACTACTACAAGATACAACAAATACGAGTCTGAAAGAAAATACATATGAAGTCTGTTTCTATACAATGAAAACAAACGGAACAAAAATAGATGAGACTCAGGGCCCGCGAACGCCAGCGAACTACCTGGGAGTCTCTGGACTGACGGCACGCTCCCGAGCTACTGCTGTGGTCCGTAAGCTGTCTCCTGACATGTGCACAATAGGCACACAAGTGTAGCATCAGCGCAACCGACTCCATGTGCTGGTAAGTGTCTGACCTAACCCCGGCAAAGTAATAACGAGGCTAGACAGGACCTACCACAATTAGCCTGTGCAAATATGATATACAAGTATGGAAAAAAATCAATAGCAAAATAATAAAAGTAAAGCTAGGAGGGGACATGCTATCGGGGGATATTAGATAAAGATAGAACATCAGTAAACAACAGTAACTCTATCCCAGATTTAATAATATACACATCTATAGTGGACGGCGTGCCACACGATCCCATAGCGCCACACGATCCCATAATGTAATATATAGGTGGACGGCGCGCCCCACGATCCTGTATTCTCTGTGCACAATGTCATCGACATCTCAGGCCAATAACAATATCAGTATAGGTTGTGGTCGGCGCGCCACACGATCCCGTATTATAATTAATAAGTGGCCGGCGTGCCACACGATCCCATATTATAATTAAATAACTTTAACAATCTCCTCAGAGGAGGTCCCATTAGGGAAGTTTATCAATATAACAGTTAAATCCGGCAAGGGTACAACTAACATCCCAAATATCCCGTCAAGGGAGAATTCAATGATAATAGTCTACTCGTCCAGGCAAGGGAACCACTACTTCACAAAACCTTTTAGTTCACTTCATTCTTAACCAACACCTTACATGGAAATTATCTATTTAACAGGACAATCGTACCATATCTTTCGAATCAAAAGCATTTACGACTCACGGTCATGCTAGATACCAGTGTACAGATACTTGTCACCATGCCTATACACCATACTTGATCATGTAGAAAATAGCAATCAAACACTCTAATCCTATTCCCTCAAGCCAAAAAATCAAACACTTACCTCGAATCCAAAAATAGCAACTCAAAGCTCAACAATCGCCTTTCCTCTAGAATTCGACCCCGAACCAATGATATCTATCATAAATCGATTCAATATTATCAATAATAGCACAAGGATACAATTTCCTAGCTTAGAAATTCATTTTCTAACTTTCTTCCAAAAATACCAAAATCTGACACCAGGACCACATGGTCCAAACTCGAGGCTCGGGCGAAACTACGATTACCCATAACCCCACAAATCCAAATATATGATTTGTTTAAGATTCGAGCCTAAATTGAGGTTGAATCGCCCAAAATTCTCAAAAACCTAACTCTACCCAAAAGCCCTAATTTCTACCATGACTTCATGTTTTAGGGTTAGAAAATTGATGTTTAGATGAAGGAAGCAAGAAGAAATGAAATTTGGATTATTTACCCAAAGAACTATGAAGAAATGGGAGCTTGAATTTCGTCCAATGGAGGTTTTTAGGAAGAGCTCGTGTGAGAATTTGGGAAGAAATCCCGTCACTGTTCTATTTATAGGCTTTTAAAATCACTGGGCGAATTTGGTCTATGCGATCCCAGGGCAGTTGATGCGATCGCATAGAGGAGTGGGAGGCTAGATTATGCGATCGCAGACAAGCTAATGCGAATGCATAGAAGAAAGGGAAGCCAGCGTTCTAGTTTAGGCTTAATGTTGTGCAATTGCGTAGAAGGGTATGTGATCGCATTGAAGAGGCTTTCCAAGCTATGCGATATCGTACAAGGGAATGCAATCGCATTGAACAAACTGGGAGGGCTGATAAGTGACTCTGTGCGATCGCAGACAAGTCTATGCGATTACATAGAGGAAAAGACCTGTGCAAAAATTGCAGAAAATCTGCTAAGTTTTCCAAGAACATAACACCCCGAACCACCCCCAAAATCACTCCCGAGCCCTCGGGGCTCCAAACCAACCACACATACTAACACAATATCATCCTACAAACTTTCTCGGGTGATCAAATCGCCAAAATAACATCAAAATCAAAGAATTAAACTTCAAAACTCATGATTTTTATTTCAAAGTTCAAAACTTTAAAATTTTCCATTTTTAGTCCGAAACACGTCAAATGACGTCTGTTGTCAACCAAACTTTAGAGATAGCGCTTAACGCCCATCTAAGACTTATAGCGGGCGTTGCAAACAAAATACGAGCCCGATACCATTACTTTTGATCAAATATCATTTTCATTTTTTCTTAAACATTTTCACAAAATAATTTCATGGAAAAATTCTGTACTCGGGCTTGGGACCTCGGATTTCGATTTTAGGAATACGCCCAGGTCCCATATTTTTCTACGGACCCTCCGGGACTGTCACATTACGAATACGGGTCCGTTTACCCCAAAATTTTGACCAATGTCAACTTTAGCAATATTATTAACAAAATTCATAGTTTTTAACATAGATTTCATATATTTCAACATAAAAATTTTCTGGCTTCGCGCCCGGACTGCTCACGCAAATTGAAGAAACCAAATTTGCATTCGTCCTCGAACGGACAAAAGAAATAAATACCTGAGTAAGGGAACAAATGGGAATAGCGGCTCTGCATATCAGACTCGGACTCCCAGGTCGACGCCTTAGGAGGCTGACCTCTCCACTGAACACGCACTAAAGATAAACTCCGCGACCTCAACTATCAAACCTGCCGATCTAAAATAGCCACTGGCTCCTCCTTGTATGACAGATCCTTGTCCAATTGGACAGTACTGAAATCTAACATATGGCGGGATCGCCGTGATACTTCCAAAGCATAGTTACGTGAAAATGGGATGCATGGATGACAAGCTAGGAAACAACGCAAGTCTATAAGCCACCTTTCCCACACGGCCAAGAATCTTATATCGGCCAAAAAACCTAGGTCTAAGCTTGCCCTTCTTCCCGAATCTCATCACGCCCTTCATAGGCGATACACGAAGCAATACTCGCTCACCAACCATGAAAGCAACATCCCCGACCGTACGATCTTCATAACTCTTCTGCCTAGACTGAGCCGGGCGAAGTCTGTCCTGAATGATCTTGAACTTATCCAAGGCCTCCTGTACCAAGTATGTACCCAATAACAGAGGCCTCTCCTAGCTCAAACCATTCGTCTGGGGACCGACACCGCCTAATATACAACGGCTCGTACGAAGCCATCTGAATACTGGACTGGTAGTTGTTGCTGTAGGGAAACTCCGCTAACGGCAAGAACTGGTCCTAAGAGCCTCCGAAACCATTAACGCAAGCTCGGAGCATATCCTCAAGAATCTGAGTGGTCCTCTCAAACTGACTGTCCGCCTGGGGGTGAAATGATGTACTCAACTGAACCTGGGTGCCCAACTCATGCTGTATCGCTCTCCAGAATGCGAGGTAAACTGCGGACCCCGGTCCGAAATAATAAATATGGGCTCCCTATGAAGGCGAACGATCTCTTTGATATAAATCTCGGCATATCTTTCGGACGAATAGGTGGTGGCAACTGGAACAAAATGCGCTCACTTGGTCAGCCTATCAACAATAACCCATATAGAATCAAACTTCTTCTGAGTAATCGGAAGGCCAGTAACGAAGTCCATGGTGATTCTCTCCCACTTCCACTCGGGAAGCTCAATCCTCTGAAATAACCCACCGAGCCTATGATGCTCGTACTTAACCTGCTGACAATTCAGACAATGAGCCATATATGCAACAATGTCTTTCTTCATCCTGCGCCACCAATAATTATGCCTCAAATCCTGATACATCTTCGCGATGCCCGGGTGAATAGAATACTGAGAACTGTCGGCCTCCGCTTGGATCGACTCTCGGATCCTATCAACATTGGGCACACAAACTCGTCCTTGCAACCTCAATACGCTATCATCTCCCAAAAACATCTCCCTAGCACCTCCCTGCTGCACCGTGTCTCTCAGGACACACAAATGGGGATCATCAAATTGCCGCTCTCGGATACGCTCTATCAATGACGAATGAGCAACCATGCAAGCCAATACCCTGATGGGCTCAGAAATATCCAATCTCACAAATCTATTGGCCAAGGCCTTATCATCCAAGGAAAGCGGTCTCTGGCTGACCGAAATATAGGCAAGACTATCCATGCTAGCGGACTTCCTACTCAATGCATCGGCCACCACTTTGGCCTTCCCAGGATGGTATAAAATAGAAACATCATAGTCTTTCAGCAACTCCAACCACCTCCGCTGTCTCAAATTCAACTCTTTCTGCTTGAACAAGTACTGAGGGCTCTTGTGATCCATGTACACCTCACACGTCATACCATATAAATAATGCCTCCAAATCTTAAAGGAATGAATAATGGCTTCCAAATCTATGTCAAGAACTGGATAATTCTTCTCGTGGATCTTCAACTGCCTCGAAACATATGCTATGACCTTACCATTCTGCATCAACACTGTGCCAAGCCCGATGCAGAAGGCATCACAATAAACAGTATAAGGCCTAGATCCCATGGGCAAAACCAATACTGGTGCCGTAGTCAGAGCTGTCTTAAGCTTCTGGTAGCTCACCTCGTACTCATCTGACCACCTAAACTGGGCACCCTTATGGTTCAATCTAGTCATCGGGGCTGCGATGGATGAAAACCCCTCCACGAAATGTTTGTAGCAACCAGCTAACCACAAGAAGCTCCGGATCTCTGTAGTTGAAGGTGGTCGAGGCCAGTTCTTGAATGCCTCTATCTTCTTCGGGTCCACCTGAATACCCTCTGCTGATACGACATGACCCAGGAATCCGACTGAACTCAACCAAAACTTGCACTTTGAGAACTTGGCGTACAACTGACTATTCTTCAGATCTTGAAGAACCACTCTGAGGTGCTGCTCATGCTCCTCCTGATTGTGGGAGTATACCAAGATGTTGTCAATGAATACAATCACAAACAAATCCAAATAGGGCCTGAACACTCGGTTCATCAACTCCGTGAATGTTGTTGGGGCATTGGTCAACCCAAATGACATGACCAAAAACTCATAATGCCCATACCGAGTAAGAAATTCTATCTTAGGGACATCAGACGCCCTAATCCCCAGCTGATGATAACCAGACCTCATATCTATCTTCGAGAACACCCTAGCACCATGGAGCTGGTCGAACAAATTGTCAATCCTTGGCAAAGGATACTTATTCTTTATCGTCACCTTGTTCTACTGCCAGTAATCAATTCACATCCTCATCGACCCGTCCTTTTTCTTCACAAACAACACTGGTGTACCCCAAGCGATACACTAGGTCTAATGAAATCCTTATCAAGCAAGTCCTGTAGCTGCTCCTTCAACTCTGGCGGGGTCATGCGATACGGCGAAATGGAGATAGGCTTAGTGCCAGGAGCTAGATCAATGCAGAAATCAATATCCCTGTTGGGCGGTATACCCGGTAGGTCTGAAGGGAAAACCTCGGGGAACTCCCGAACAATAGGAACATAGTCGATAGATGGAACCTCTGTGCTCGAGTCACGAACATACGCCAAATATGCTAGATACCACTTCTCAACGACACGTCGAACCTTGACATACGAAATAACACTACGGGTGGCATGACCTGGGTCCCCCTCCACTCAAGTCCGGGTAAATCTGGCAAGGCCAAAGTCACGGCCTTGGAGTTACAATCCAAAATAGCATGATACAGGGACAACCAGTCCATCCCCAATATAACATCGAAGTCCACCATATCTAAAAGTAATAAGCCGACACGGGTCTCAAGACCTTCAAATACGACCACGCAAGAACGATGCACTCGGTCGACCACTATAGAATCACCAACCGGTGTGGAAACATATACAGGATTACCTAAAGCCTCACTAGGCATGATCAAATACGGTGCAAAATAGGACGACAAATAAGAATACGTAGATCCTGGATCACATAATACTGAAGCACCTCTATCACAGACCAGAATAGTACCTATAATCACAATATCTGATGACTCGGCCTCTGGCCTGGTCGGCAAGGCATAACAATGGGGCTGACCCCCTCCTTCCTGAACTGTATCTCTGGGATGATCTAGTACAGATTGAACCCTGCCTCTAGCAGTCTGAACTCCACCTCGACGCTCCCTACTTCCACCTCTCTGGCATCTACCCCCGCATGTAGCTGGCTGGGCGACTGTGGATCATCTGCTACCTGAATCATGGGGCAAGGACCCTGCTGCTGTGAACTACTGGAAGCTCGAGGGAAATACTTGGAAATGTGCCTCAGGTCTCCACAAGTGAAGCAAGCCCTCAGCTGCTGAAAATATTGAAGTGGTGGTGCACTGATAGGAGCTGATGGTCAGCTGAAGATCTGTTGGTCAGAATACTGAGGCTGAGAACTATGACCACCTGGAGCACCATGAGAATCCTGGAGTGTCGACTGAAATGGCCTCGGGGGATGGCCTCTGTCATGTGAATTCCTACCTCCAGATGAGGTACCACTGAATCTACCAGAATGGCGAGGCCTCTTGTGTGACCCATGACTACCTTCTCGAACTAGTGCCATCTCTACCATGCGGGCCGCATTAGCCACCTCCTGAAAGGATATATCACTGCCAACTCCCATGGCAATCTGAAGTCGGATTGGGTGAATCAATCCATCAATAAACCTTCGGGCTCTCTCTCGCCTCGTAGGGAGTATCACAACTGCATGGCATGATAAATCAATAAATCTAGTCTCATACTGTGTAATTGTCATGGATCCTTGCTAGAGGCGCTCTAACTGTCCGAAAAGTGCCTACCGCTGAGTGACGGGGAGAAACTTCTCCAAAAATAACTCCGCAAACTGATCCTATGTCAAAGCCGAAGACCCTGCTGGTCTAGATAGGCAATAATCTCTCTACCAAGTCTTGGCGGATCCTACAAGCCTGAAGGCGCAAAACTCGACCCCATTGGCCTCCACTATGCCTAGAGTTCTGAGGATCTCATGACAACTAAATAGAAAATCTTGGGGATCCTACAACGAAGCACCGCTGAAAGTAGTGGTGAAAAGCTTGGAGAACCGATCAAGTCTCCACAAAGCATCCGAAGACATGGCCGTCCCCTCTCCGGTCTGAGTTGTGATACTTGTCTGAGCTGCCACTGGGGGCTGAACCACTGGAACCTGAGTCCGGGGAGCTACCTGCTCCGGAGTACGTGTAGCATGAGTCTTATCCCCTCGTGGAGCTTGAGAACTGGCTAGTGCTACTTGCAACAAACCCGTTCTCGCGACACTGTCCATAAAACCTGCTATACGGACGAGAGCATCCTGGAGATCCGGGGAAAACATAACCCCTCCTGGGACCTGAGCTGGGCCCACTGGAGCTGGTGGGGCTGGAACCTTCTCATCAAAGTCAATATGAGGCCCCACCTCTGGAGCTGCTGCCTAGGACTGAGCTCTGCCCCTACCACGACCTCTGTCTCTGCCCCTTGCGGGAGCTCCTTTTGGGGGCAGAGTAGAACAACAATCAATATTTGAGAAACCAAGTCGCACGACACGAATGAACAAAGTGAAATTTTCCTAACTGTGTAGCCTTTAGGGGATAAGTACAGACGTCTCTGTACCGATCCCTCAGACTCTATCGAGCTTGTCGGTGAGTTATGAGACCCAAGTAACCTAGTGCTCTGATACCAACTTGTCACGATCCGAATTTCCCACCATCAGGAGTCGTGATGGCACCTACTGTGGGAGCTAGGCAAGCCAACTTAATCATACTTTTTTCCATTTAATTTCCAACGAGATAACAATAAAATAATAATTTAAGCGGAAGTCTTAGTTTAACATTTAAGAAAGAAATGAAGAATAAGAAACATCATCCTCTACCCAGATCTAGTGTCATAATACTCAAGGAAAACTACAAGATACTACAAATACGATTCTGAAAGAAAATACATATGATGTCTGTTTCGATATAAGGAAAACAAACAGAACCGAAATGGATGAGACTTAGGGCCTACGAAATCCAGCTAACTACCTGGGAGTCTCTGGACTGAAGGCACTCTTCCGAGCTACTGTTGCGGTCCGTAAGCTGTCGCCTGACCTGTGTGCAAAAGGCACAGAAGTGTAGCATCAGCACAACCAACCCCATATGCTGGTAAGTGCCTGACCCAACCCCGGCGAAGTAGTGACAAGGCTAGACAGCACCTACCATAATTATCCTGTGAAAATATGATATACAAGTACGGGAAAAAAACAATAGCAAACTAATACAAGTAAAGCTAGGAGGGGACATGCTATCGTGGGATAATAAATAAAGATGGAACATCTGTAAACAATAGTAACTCTACCCCAAATTTCATGATATACACATCTACAGTGGATGCGCTCCACACGATCCCATAGTGTAGTATACAAGTGGACGGCGCGCCACACGATCCGATAATATAATATATAAATGGACAGCGCACCACACGATCTCGTATTCTCCGTGCACAAATTCACCGGCATCTCAGACCAATAGCATTATCAGTATATGTTGTGGTCGGTGCGCCACACGATCCCGTATTATAATTCATAAGTAGTCAGCGTGCCACACAATCCCATATTATAATTGAATAAATTTAACAATCTCCTAAGAGGAGGTTCTATTAGGGAAATTCATCAATATAACAATTAAACCCGGCAAGGGTACAACTAACTGCCTAAATATCCCAGCAAGGGAGAATTCAATGATAACAGTCTACTCGTCCCGGCAAGGGAACCACTACTTCACAAACTCTTTTAGTTCACTTCATTCTTAACCAACACCTTACATGGAAGTTATAAATTTAACAAGACAATCGTACCATATCTTTCGAATCAAAAGCATTTACGACTCACAGTCATGCTAGACACCGGTGTATAGATACTTGTCACCATGCTTATACACCGTACTCGATCATGTAGCAAATAGCTATCAAACACTCTAATCCTATTCCCTCAAGCCAAAGTTAGATCAAACACTTACCTCGAATCCATAAATAGCAACTCAAAGCTCAATAATTGCCTTTCCTCTAGAATTCGACCTCGAACCAATGATATCTATCATAAATCGATTAAATATTTATCAAAAATAGCACAAGGATACAATTTCCTAGCTTAGAAATGCAATTCTAACTTTCTTTCAGAAATACCAATATCCCACACCGGGCCCACATGGTCCAAACTCGAGGCTCGGGCCAAATTCCGATTACCCATATTCCCACGAGTCCAAATATATGATTTGTTTTAAGATTCGACCCCAAATTGAGGTTGAATCACCCAAAATTCTCAAAAACCTAACTCTACCCAAAAGCCCTAATTTCTACACTGATATTATGTTTTAGTGTTAGAAAATTGATGTTAGATGAAGAAAGCAAGAAGAACTAAAGTTTGGATTACTTAACCAATGAAGAAATGGGAGCTTGAATTTTGTCCAATGGAGGTTTTTAGAAAGATTTCGTGTGAGAATTTGGGAAGAAATCCCATCACTGTTCTGTTTTTAGGCTTTTAAAATCACTGGGTGAATTTGGTCTATGCGATCGCGGGGAAACTGATGTGATCACATAGAGGAGTGGGAGGCTAGCTTATGCGACTGCAGACAAGCTAATGCGAACGCATAGATGAAAGGGAAGCCAGAGTTCCAGGTAAGGCTTAATGTTGTGCGATCGCATAGAAGGGGATATGATCGCATTGAAGAGGTTGGCCAAGCTATGCGATCGCGTACTAGGGAATGCGATCGCATTGAACAAAGTGGGAGGGCTGATAAATGAATCTATGCAATCGTAGACAAGCCTATGCGATCGCATAGAGGAAAAGACCTGTGCAAAAATTGCAGAAAATCTGCTAAGTTTTCAAAGAACAAAACACCCGAACCACCCCCGAAATCACTTTCGAGCCCTCGGGGCTCCCAACCAACCACACACACTAACTCAATATCATCCTACGAACTTGCTCAGGCGATCAAATTGACAAAATAACATCAAAATCAAATAATCAACAGTAGTAAATCACTTCAAAACAAAAACAAACAGTCAGCAAATAAGTGTTCAGCAATAACAACAAGCTCCAATTCTCAGGCCGCGTTTGAAAATAATGGTAAACATGAAGAAACATTGGCTGGAGGGGTGATCCAAAGGGTTCAAAGTTATCCTCCCATTTCTATATCCAGTACATATAGCGGGGAAGATATTAGTGATAGTGGGGAATTCTTTAGTCTCGAGGGAATGAACAAAAAACTCATTGTAGCTAACATGAGAAACATGGTTATTAAATCGAAACTATGGGACCAACATCATTTTGATGATGACGAGAATTGGGACGAAGGTTCTGGGGGTTGGTCGTCTGCTGAAGAAGGACATCAAGATGACTGCAACAGTTCAGAAGAAGACAGTGACACTTCGACCAAGTGAACGGTCAAAAGGAATACTGTAGATAGAAAAAGTCATCTACTAGTAGCAAATTGAAAGAATCATCAGCTTGTGGAAACAAAAATCCACTTCCTCTACCAAAGAAATGCATTTCGACGGAAAACAAATTAGTAACATTTACACAAGCAACAGAGCACCAGCAACTATCTTCTCAAAGGCTAATATCCTCAGATCAAAATCATCTCCAGAATGAAATGGAAGGAAATCACATATATGAAGAAGGAGAGGAAGAGGATATCTTATTGCATTGCCGAAAAAATGCCGCAAGAGTGGGGAATTTGTCACCAAGGTACGGTAAAATAAATAAAAAGAGTCATCAAAGGGATAGAAGTTGGGACGGCAAAATGGCTGAAGATGCAAACATAAGGAACCTCCCAATGAGAATTGCAAAACATAAACAGATTACACAAACAACTCTTTCAAAGTCCAGTAAATCAAAGTCCAAAGTATGAATTTCTCAAATTCATCACAAAGTTGGAGAAAGGACAGCACATTAATCGCTTCATCATATTTTATTTACCACATTAATATCCTTATTTGTAATAGCATCACAATGTTCCTTAGGATTACTGGGATGATCAAGGATTATTGGTCACAATCAAGGCACTATGTTGTAATTTTAATTTTAATGTTATTAATAAAATTCTTACACTAGGCTCTGCCTAGTGTTTTGCCAAAAAAAAACCTTCAAAAGTCATGATTTTCATTTCAATGTTCAAAACTTTCAAATTTTTCATTTTTAGTCCGAAACACATCAAATGACATTCGTTTTAAACCAAACTTTACAGATAGCGCTTAACACCTATTTAAGACTTGTACTGGGCATCAGAACCAAAATACGAGCCCGATACCATTACTTTTGGTCAAATCTCATTTTCATTTTTCCTTAAGCATTCTCAAAAAATAATTTCACGGAAAAATTCCGTACTCGGGTCTGGGACCTCGGATTTCGATTTCGGGAATACGCCCGTGTCCCATATTTTTCTATGGACCCTCCAGGACCGTCACATTACGGGTCCGGGTCCGTTTACCCAAAATGTAGTCAACTATAGCAATATTATTACCAAAATTCATAGTTTTTAACACAGATTTCATATATTTCAACATAAAATTTTTTGGCTTCGCGCCCAGACAGCGCATGCAAATCGAGGCAACCAAATAAGATGTTTTCAATGCCTCAAAAGCACAAACAAAGGGAGAATAACGGTGATGACTCTTTGGGTCTTCATAATATATATATATATATATATATATATATTCGATATAATACTACCTATTACATTTATAGTTATATATAATATATATTTATTCTTGTATAAATAATCCCTGTATAGCATAACTAATCTCTGTAGTATTTTTTCTTGCATAACTAATATATACATAACTAATATATTATATTTTGACAAGAAAAGACTATTGGTCTGAGAAAAAGTCTCACTACTTATGGCATTCAATTTGTAGCCTTTTCTTTTCAAAATTAATGTGTTGTCTTTTATTTAAAAGTAGTTTTGGGATTTACAAAAACTTCCTGAAGAAGTCTTGAAAGTACATGTATGTGTTATTACTATGCTAATTGACTGCAGGTACCTCCTAGAGAGGTTAGGCATATATATATATATATATATATACATATATATATATATATATATATGTATATATATATATATATATATATATGTATGTATATATATATATATGTATATATATATACATACTTACGCTATACTATACACGAAGTATAAGTGTATTAGGTAATACTGTATCGAATATAGCTTATATATATAAGTTAACATATACTTACGCTATACTATGCACTGAGTATAAGTGTATTAAGCAATACTGTATCGAATATAGCTTACATATATAATGTATATACTTACGCTATACTATGCACTGAGTATAAATGTATTAGGTAATACTATATGGAATAGCGTTACCCTATTGGCTTAAATACCCCATAGACTTTACGATAAGGTCTATATATAACCCTCGTTAAAAATTTGGCCCATCCCCAACCTTGCTGTTACACTATTGCCCTAAATACTCCTTTAATTTTAAACGGTTGCCACAATGGATGAGTTATCCACTTAAAATATTACACGTGGAAATTAATATACATACAAATATTTTATTTTAATGCCCATCCTACCCATTAACCCTACCCGTTACTCGACCCGTAAGTTTGTACTCCGTCTCTTAATTAACCCTACCTTTTTCTTCTCAATCATCTTTTCTTCTCAATCTCAATAAGGAATTCACAGAGATTCTGCAGACATAAAGTCATTTGTATCAAAAAATGCACCATTTTCTTCATCTGTTTTAATCTATTTGAAAGGAAATGTAATAAATCCCACCAGTTTTATTAACTGCTTTTCACTGCAAACTTGCATTAACCATCCTCAGCTGTAACAGACGAAAGCCTCTTTGTTGTTGCTCGGATACACCTAATAAAAAGGTGTAACAGGCAATGGATTGTTTGCTTTTGGCAAAGTTACAATATGTTAAGTTTAGTAAGTAGGAAGCTTCTGCTAAAGCTCTTCCTAGAACTCACTTTATAGATAAGCACATGATTTCGCAGAAATGAGAGGAAAAAAATAATAAAGAGAAAAATAAATCATAAGAAAGCAGGGAAGAACAAAGCAAGGTATTAAAACAAGAATTCCAATATGTACATGTCGCACCAGCTCTGTGAGTTTCATGTCGAGATTGAGAAGAAAAGCTGATTCAGAAGAAAATAGTAGGGTTAATTAAGAGACGAGTATAAACTTACGGGTCGAATAACGCGTAGGGTTAATGAGTTGGGATGAGCATTAAAATAAAATATTTGTATGTATATAAATTTCTATGTGTAATATTTTGAGTGGTGACTTATCCGTTATGGCAACCGTTTAAAATAAATGGGGCATTTAGGCCAATAGTGTAACGACAAGGTTGGGGATGAGCCAAATTTTTAACGAGGGTTATATATAGACCTTATCGTAAAGTCTAGGGGGTATTTAGGCCAACAGTGTAACGGCAAGATTGGGAATGAGCCAAACTTTTAATGAGGGTTATATATTAACTTTATCGTAAAGTCCAGGGGGTATTTGGCCCTTTTCCGTATATATAATATATCTATTTTCCCTTCCCATACTCTTATTTTCTTCAAAACATTTCCCCAAACCCTCTCTTCTCTCTCACACACTCAAACCCTCCCTCCCCTTCCGTCTGATAAAGAAATTTTTAAATAGAGAGAGCTTTTCCTAATAATGAGCTTTATAAATCTCCAAACACAAATTAGTACCTTATATTGGATGGTTAAATAAGCAAAGTTAGTATAACGTGATGCATACATAGGGATCGGATTTTTTCACCCCTGCGGATTATTTATGTGAGCAAATAAGTTAAACTGCACAAGACAAAGTTAACTTATCAGATGCCAGAAATGCTATTTAAAAATAAATAAGTAGCTACATATATTGCAATATTTTCACAGACAATACAGAAATTATTTGGCGAGAATCGTATTTTGGTTTCGAGACGTCCATAAAAGAGATATTAAAATCTTAGTACGCCTTATATCCTACTAGTACTTTTTAAAAATTTTAATATGTAAAATATTGTTTAAAACGACAAAATTAAAATACGGTGAATTTACTAAGTTGATTAGATGCATGATTCCACACTCCGCGCAAATGGGTCTTGATTACTAAGTTCTGATTTTCAGTTGACTCATTCATTCAATTAGCTGTTAATTAAACTATAGAATAATTTCATGTGATATTATTTGATAGAGCAAATTTACACTATAATAATTAATAAGTTCTTAAATTCTAAATAATCATATAGTAATATTTACTCGTTGTTTGCATGATTCCATAGAATAAGAAAACTAAGAGAAAAAAATTCAAAACATTCTGTTTCAACTGGTACGTGTAATGATTAGTTTGACCGCACGTCCAAAAGTTTGTTAATTAAGTTACTATATGACAAAGAATTTTTGCAAATTTATTAAACTTATGGAGTGTGTTGAGAAGGTGATTGGCCAATTGTTATTCCTGTCTGTATACTCTTAATATTTTGACAAGTTCAATATATTACTTACTTTCTCCACCCAAAAACCAAGTAAAAGGACAAAAAACAAGAGTCAACTGAAAATCATTTCTTCTTAATCTTTCATTATATTTAGATGATTCCATTTAGATATGAAAGGGCGGAGGTAGAAGTGTTGCAGTTACATGACATTAGAGACATTTGGGCCATAGTCAGCCTACTATGTAATAAAGCTGTATTTATAATAATCCGGCTTTGCCCTTCGTATATATTGTTAGATTATATTTTAATAATGCAAATAATATATATATATGTAGGCATTCAAAGAAGGAAGCGGAATAATTAGAATTGATGTAGCAAATAAGGAAAGAGCTACTCCTAAAAGGGAAGTTGTCGTTATGTTCAAACAAGAAAGCGGAATTGCTGTAGCAAATAAGGAAGGAAATCTTCCTAAAAGGAAGCTGTCGACGCTCAAGGAAAGGATCAGCAAATCAGGAATTCCCCCCATAATTTTGGGAAATCATATCTACCCGGATGAAATAAAAGATTCAACGCAGATTACTGAAGATAAATGATAGTGGAAGATCTAAAAAACAATCAAGACTGGAAGGCCCTATAATCAAAGAAGAACTTTGTCGAATCATATCTCTAGCCAAAGGAAAAGGATCTGAATTGAAGCAACACCTAGTGCCTTATTCTTGGAAAGAATCAACTCCTTCCAAGGATCAAAACCCTTGGGTTGACAAGCCTTCACCATCCTTATGTTGTATAAATTCCTAGTGCACCTTAACCTCAGTATACTTTGATCAAACCAAAATAGCTCTATTCAATTTACTGCAAATAAATATAGTAGTCTAGATAGATTAACTGTGTATCAAGTCAGGGATAGAAAGAGAGTTCTCAACTGGTGATGCATTGTATCAAATGAGTGATAGAAGACTGTGCGACAAATATCAAATCTGTACTCGAAAGAAAATCATTGATCTGAAGAGAAATTCCTTGCAACCCAAGTGGACTGGATTAGGATTCACATCGAATCAGAACCAGCATACAATTCTGAGTGTCTTTACATTTCTGCACTTAGTTTCTGCATAATTATCTTTAATATCTCCATCTGCAGTATTGCCATATTCAGTCGACTAATAAAATTTTAAGTCAACTTATTTACAATTAGTTTAATTATTCATAATTCACCACCCTCCCTTCCCTTTTTGTACTTTCAATTGGTATCAGAGCAAGGCTCACACTTTTATTTTTTCTTAACAGCTTGTGAGAAAAAGATCATGGAAAATCAAGTTATTGTTGGAGCTCTATTTCAGGAAGGAACTTCTCAAGTAAGACCACCCTATTTCAATAGACAGCACTTCTCCCACTGGAAAATTTACATGGAAATCTTCACCAAAGCATACATTGTCAAAGAATGAAGAGTTATCAAAAAGGAAAATTACCCATCGCCTGCCAGAACTCCACCACTCGCTGACCCTGATGATATTGACTCATATTCAAAGGAGCAGTTGGAAGCTGTTCAAATAAATCACAAGGCAAGAAATCTGCTTCACAATGCAATAAGTAGTGAAGAATATGAAAAGATCTCTAGATGTGACACGACGAAGGAAATATGGGACGAACTCGAGGTTACTTTTGAGGGTACCAGCATGCTCGTTGACGACTATGAACTTAATCCATCAAAGAAATGTTTGCTCGATTCAGTAAAATAAATAGTGATCTAAAAGCTTTTGGCAAACCTTATACCAGTGGCGATCAGGTCAGAAAAATCCTCAAAAGTTTATCAACTACCTGGAAAACTAAAGTTGTCACCTTGGAATCTCAAGATCTTAATAAACTATCGTATGACGAACTACGAGGAGAACTTATTTCTTTCGAAAGAACGCATCTGACGAAGACAAATCAAGAGGAGAAAAAGAACATTATTGCATTCAATGCTACTACTGAAGCAGCTTAGAATGAAATAGATGATCTCGAAGCCCTTTAAGAAGAAATTTCTATGATGTCTAGAAACATGGACGCAATGATGAGAAGATACAAATATACAAATAAAGGAATATTTCCACCAAGAAGAACTAGATAGTACAATGATCAAGACAAGAACGATGAAAAATGCTATGAATGTGGAAAGTTTGGACAGATTCAAGTGGAATGTCCACAATTGAAAAGGAAAATCTCCCGAGGGTTCAACAAGAATAGATCATTTGGAATATGGAGCGATGAGGATGACTCAGACCATAAAGAAATAGCAAATCTCTGCTTTATGACTATTCTGGAAAACGAGATAAATAAAACTTCAGGATGTTGGACGAATGAAGACGATTCGGACGATAAAAACTGTTTTATGGCAAAAGGTGAAATTAGCGAGGTAAGATCTTATGACTATGAAAATGCAATTAATTGCATGACATTCTTGACTCCGCCCTAAAAGAGTCTCAAAAGATGATGAATGAACTTAAGAAACTCTCTAGGGAAGTCAAAGACTGGAAACTCAAACATGAAGCATGTGAAATTGAAAAAGACATACTCCAAGAAGAGTTTGAGGAATTACAGATACAGCTTAACAGCCTATGCAAATCCACCACTCACAGCTCTGTTAGGTATAACCAGACGACTTACAAGTCGAGTGGAAAAGAATCAATCAGAACTAGATCGACCAGTCTATCAAACTAGTCGAATAATAAGTCAGCTGGAAAAGAGCCAGCAAATCCTAGTATTTCTAACTCCAACTCTCATGAGAGACCTTAAAAAGGGTCCGATATTAAATTCCATTACTGTAATAAAAGCAGGCACAAATACTCTAGTTGTCACTTTCGTAAATCTCATATATCCACATGAATTTGGAAACCTAAGAATTCTGATTCCAGTAACACTAACTCACCAGGACCCAAGCAAGCTTGGGTACCTAAAAAAGTAATAATTGTGTATTGGAGGAACACCACAGAGTAAAGAGGAAAGGGAAATGGTATCTAGACAGTGCGTGTTCCAGTCACATGACAGGTGACAGAAATTTGTTTAAGGAAGTCAGGAAGATTGATGGAGGAAGTGTCAAATTTGGAGAAGACTCAAAAGGCAAAATAGTTGGCACTGGAACTATCCCTTTCAACAACAGTTGTGATATTACTGAGGTACATTTAGTTGATGGATTAAACTACAATCTCCTCAGCATAAGTCAACTCTGTGATTCAGGTAATGAGGTAAAGTTTAAGAAAATTGGATGTGCCATCAAAGGTGAATCAGGTAAAATCATCCTTCCAGGAAAAAGGTACGGAAATGTTTATATACTTGGTGGCTTTGAAAATATAGATTGTCATATTTGCTTAACCTCTATGTCTGATGATCCATGGTTATGGCACAGAAGACTAGGTCATGCTAGAATGCATTTAATCCAAAAATTGTCCAAACATGATTCAGTGATTAGGTTACCCAACCTGAACTTCTCTAGAACTCATATCTGTGATGCATGTCAGATGGGTAAGCAAACTAGAAACTCTTTCAAAAACAAAGACGGTTTCTACGACAAAACCTTTGCAACTACTTCATATGGATTTATTTGGTCCAACTGAAATTGTTAGCATAGGTGGAAAGAAATATGCATTTGTTATTGTTGATGACTTTTCACATTTCACTTGGGTGATTTTTCTGTCTTACAAAGATGAATCTTTAAGAAACATTGAAGTTTTCTGTAAGAAGATTGAAAGAGAAAAGGCTATCAAATCTCCATAATCCGAAGTGATCATGGAGGGGAGTTTGAAAGAAAGGAATTCGAGAATTTCTGTAACGAACAAGGTTACACCCATAAGTTCTCTGCTCCCCGTTCAACTCACCAAAACGGAGTTGTTGAAAGAAAGAACAGAACATTGCAAGACATGGACAGAACTATGCTGTTGGAACACTCATTGTCAAATCACTTCTGGGCTGAAGGTGTTAGTACTGCTTTCTGTAGAAAATCATTCTATCCATGATATGTGTGCTTTGGTTGTATTAGCATGATTTTCAGGTATAGGTTTTGATGAATGATAAATAATGAAGTCAAGTGTCAAACAACGTTATTATATGACAAACAATCAAGATTGAATGCCGAGAAGCATATTGATGAATGGATTGCATGGAAAAGCCAAAGACGAGCTCAAAAGTTCAAGACCGAAGACCCAAGGCGTGGGTCGTTAGGTAGAACCAATGTAAAAGCAACGTTTAAGTTATCTCGTCTTTTGGCTCAACATAGGTCATCATAAATATGCATAAAATCTTTTTATCAAATCATATTTATCATAAACATATTTCAAATACTTCAAACAAAATGATTTTAACGTTTTCATTTTAACCAAAATGGTTTTTGAAGTAAATTTTCAATTCTGGACAGCATAGGTGAATAATCGATTATGCAAAAGTGATAATCGATTATTCTGGGAAATTCCATTTATTGGAAATTTCCGCAGAGTAGGATAATCGATTATACACTTGGGCATAATCGATTATCTTGTATCCGTTGCCAAAGTTTTTGAACGACAGGCAGATAATCGATTATGCAAATCCAATAATCGATTATTCTAGCACAAAATCAGCTTTCGATTTTGTAACGGTAAGCTGATAATCGATTATGCAAATCTGATAATCGATTATCTTGGCATAAAATCAGCATAATTAATTGCCAATTAAGCAACGGACATACTACTTCTATCACCTATAAATAGAGGTCTTTTGAGCTGATTTGATAGACACAATACCTCTCATTATTCATATACATATTGATATTATTTGTGCATCATTTTAGAGCTTTTGTTGAGCCAATTGAGAGACAACTTTGAGTTGTTCATAGAGCTAATATTGTATCTCTTTATCTACTCTTTTTAGAGAGTTCTTGTTGTAAAATAGAAAGGTGTTTGAGAAGACCATATCTTCTCATCTATTGTCGGGTTTGCTAAGTACCCTCAATCTTAGTGTGTGAAGTCTTGTGGTGCGGTGTCCACGAGCAAGGTGAAGTCTTGAGGTGAGGTATCCTCGAGCAATTTGAAGTCTTGTAGAGTGTACATCTACGAGCAAGTGTAATGGTTTGTTAGGCACCCGTAAGCTTAACGGAGCTAGTGGAAACTCGAGAGAGTCTCTCGGGGACTGGACTAACCACATGTTGTGGTGAACCAGTATAAATTGGGTATGTCCTTTCCTTAATCTTTTAATTACTGTATTTACTTTACTCCTGCAATTTTAATTCCGCAATATTTATCAATATTCTCGTGCCGCACTATTCACCCCCCCTCACTAGTGACGGGCATAAATCCTAACACTTTCATATTCTCAATCGTTGCCTTATAAGGCCCATTCTGAAAAAGACTCTATATGAACTCTAGAAAGGTAAACGTCCTAACATTAGTTACTTTCATCCATTTGGAAGAAAATGCTTCATTCATAACAATCGTAAGGACAATCTTGGAAATTTGATCCAAGAAGTGATGAAGGTATTTTTCTTGGTTGCTCATTAAATAGCACATTATTTAGGGTTTTTAGTAAACACACTTTATGCATAGAAGAATCAGTTCACATTATGTTCGATGAAAATAATCCCTTGGTCGAGAAAGGAGTTAATGCAGGTGATGAAGATCAAGCTCAAGAAGTTCAGGACAATGGAAAATCACAGGAGTCAACTACTCTCACAGGAGCGGTCGAGTCGACTAAACAAGCAAGTGATAACACTCCAAATCAATGTTTATAGTCCACTACAAACACTATTCAACTAAAAGAGTAGAGAAATGAAACTGAATATCCATAGAAATTTATTATTGGGGATCCAAACGAAGGAATGAATACCAGGGCAGCTCTCAAAAAGAAAGCAAATATCGCACTGATCTCCCAAATAGAGCCAAAGAAGGTAGAGGAAGCTCTAAAGAGTTCAAGCTTGTAAATGATATACAAGAGGAACTAGATCAATTCAGCAAAAATCAAGTATGGAAGTTGATACCCAGACCTGAAAACGCTTCAGTTATCGGACTAAATGGGTATTCAGGAATAAATTAAATGAAGAAGGACAAGTTGTAAGGATCAAAACCAGACTAGTTACTCAGGGCTATTCACAGCAGGAAAGAGTCAAATGCGATGAAACATTTGCTCCAGTAGCCCGATTAGAGTCAATATGAATCGTGTTAGCATATGCTTCATTCAAAGGATTCAGATTATTTCAAATGGATGTCAAAAGTGCTTTTCTAAACGGATTCATCGAAGAAGTATTTTTGAAACAACCCTCGGGCTTTGAGAACTCAAAATTCCCATATCATGTGTACAAGCTTACTAAGGCCCTGTATGGGCTAAAACAAGCTCCACGTGCTTGGTATGACTGCTTAAGTACTTTCCTTGTTATCATGGGTTCACTAGAGGTAAAATTGATACCACTCTTTTCATTAAACGATCATCAGAAGGTAATCTTATAATTCAAATTAATGTTGATAATATTATCTTTAGTAGTGCTAACCCTCTTATGTGTAAGGAATTTGGAAATCTCATGCAAAGCGAATTTGAAATGAGCATGATGGATGAACTCACTTTTTTCCTTAGGCTTCAAATTCATGAATCTGAAGAAGGAACCTTTATCAGTCGATCTAAATATACCAAAGAGCCGATACAAAAATTTGGTATGAGCAATGCAAAATCTATTGGAACTCCAATGAGTCCTGCTACAAAATTTAGATAAGGATGAATAGGGTACTCCGGTTGATGAAACCAAATACAGAGGAATGATTGGATCTCTATTGTATCTGATTGCAAGTCGACCTGATATTATGTTCAGCGTGTGTAAATCTGCAAGGTTCTAGTCGGCTCCTAAGGAGTCACATATAACTGCTGTAAAAAGAATTATTCGATATCTTATTGGCACAGTATCTCATGGATTGTGGTATCCTTGATCTAATTCTTTTAAATTAGAAGTTTTCTCAGATGCAGATCTAGCAAGTGATAAATAAGACAGGAAAAGCACAAGGGGCACATGTCAACTACTAGGAAAAGCTCTAATATCCTGGAACAGTAAAAAGCAAGCATCAGTCGCATTGTCGACTACTGAAGCTGAGTACATTGTTGTTTATCAATGTTGTGCACAATTGCAATGGATGTCCCATTAACTGGGTGACTATGATCTTTCTTTCAAACCAATACAAATTTTTGTGATAATTCTAGTGCTATTTGTCTTTCGAAAACTCATGTGCATCACTCTAGAGAAAAGCATATAGACATTAAACATTATTTTATTAGAGATCATATCCATAAGGGTGATATATAATTAGCTTTTGTTGGCACTTCTGCTCAATTAGCCGATATGTTTACTAAACCTTTGTTGGAGGAAAGATTTTGTTCTCTAAGGGAACTGCTTGGGACTATTTGTTTTACAAAAACCCCTTAGGGTTAACGTATCATTTTTCAAAAACTTATAATAATTGTTTTTTAGTTCAGTTTATTAATTACGCCGTCATCTTTTCCCTCTCTTTCTTGTCTAATTTCCCATCAGTTACAGCCGAAGATAGAAAGTCAATCACCGCCTCGGTCCATCTGACAACCTTTCCTATTCTACTCAATCGTCAAATCCCTCTTTTTTAGATAGTCCCTTTCATCTCTTTCTTTTTCATCATCTCCACCAACTCCTTACACTTGCTGTTCCAAACCCTCTTCTTCTCCATGGCAAGGTCCTCCAAAAACCTCTCTACCTCCATCAGAAAAAGTACTCATTCTAGAACAAAACCCTCATTTGCTCCTCTTGAGCAAGTAGACCTAGGGTCTGACCGATCTGAGGAGTGTGCCTCTTCCCACGGTGCATACTCTGAGCACTTCCTACGGCTAGGTGACAAAGCCGCTGGTTAGTGTCCCATGGATGAACCCCCGTCTCCACTCCAAAGAAAGCCAAGTTTGATTTCTCTGCCTCTCTTGAATCTGACCTAAATTTCTAGGACTCCCCAAATAGGGACTTCTTTATTTCTCTCAAAGACAAGACCATAGCCTATGGCCAATTGGTAGATCTCAATGGTATGGAATCTCTTAACAGTAAGGTAAAAGACCTCTTTGTGTATCAAGGGTGGAAAAAATTTCTCTCTATTTCTCCGCCTAAAGTGTATGAACCCCTGGTTTGTATGTTCTATGCTAATCTTCGCTCTAGTAAATCTGATAGGCTTGAAACCTTGTTCTTGGTAAACGCATTGTTCTTGATTGTGGTCTGTTTTATTCCCTCTTTCTCTGCCGATGTTCTGGGTTCCCTACTATTTTTAAAAATGTGTGCCCTGAAGCTTTTGAAATCTCCTTTGATCAGGCAAAACAGATTATTGCAGAAAACCCTTCTGAATATCTTCCAAATCAATTAGGGCCCAGTGATGTTAGCTTTGAAACCAGGGTTCTTGCTCACATTGTTGCAACCACTCTTCTTCCAGAACTGGTTCCTTCTCAACTCTCTCAAAGGGACACTTTCTTCTTCTACTGTATCATCTCCAAACTCAGAATCAAGCTGTCCTCCTAGTTATCAATTTTATGATTGGGATTGCTAAAAACCCCACCAGCCTTCCTTATGGTATGGACATTACCCACATTCTGGAAGCCCATCAAATTTCACTTTCAGACTACCCCTTTGTTTTTGTGTCCAAATGTTATAACTTTAGAGCCTTCTCTAGCATGGGGTATGTGAGTATCAAAGGGTTCTGGGTCAATAAGCGTGAAAGTGATGCCAAGCCCACTCCTGAGGAAACCAAGCCCTTTCCTGCTGTTCTACCCTCTCCTATTCCCACAGACCTTAGTGAAAAGTTGCGCCCTTTTGAATCTCTACTCTCTGACATCAAGTCGACTTTGGATTCCATTCATGCTATTTCCAAGGAAATAGAGTCTGATGTCTCTAAAATCAGGGTGGCTATGCAAAGGGTAAGAGAAAATACAGTAAAAGCATTTAAAGAGGTGTATGACAGGCTGGATGGAATGAACATTGCTGCCAACACCAACTTTGACTAGAGGAAGCAGGCTATCTGCTACACCCTTACTTACTTCTTGCTTCGTTAAATGGTTGTGGTTTACAGACAATTTTTTTTGTTGTTTAAACTTTTTTTTGATTGTGGATGGTCTATGCCCGTCGATGCTTTATTTTGTTGTTTTCTTCACTATGGATAATATTTTTGCCTCTGCTCCCTCTTTTCTGATGTCAAAAAGAGGGAGAAATATATATGCTCTTATCTCATATGCATGATGAATATGTTTAAGTTGACTATGATGTGGCATAGTAATTATCTCATCTGAACATTACAAGTCGACTATGCAACATGAAGATGTTTAAGTTGACTATGCTGTGGCATAGCTATTATCTCATCTGAACATGTCAAGTCGACTATGCAGGATGCATAGACAACCCTCATGCTCTTTGAACTAGTTAAAGCCAACTTAGATAATACTTGACATGTACCAGTCAACTGCACCCAATGAGGGGGAGAACCAGTCGAGCGCACATAATTAGGGGGAGCCTAGTCCAGTTGACCATACATTGAGGGGGAGCCAAGTCAGCCAATCCTAAACAGGAAAGTCAACTGTTGTTTACTCTCTTGTATATTCTAATTTTGCCATCATAAAAAAGGCAGAGATTGTTAGATCATATTTTAATGATGCAATTAATATACATGTGAAGGCATTCAAAGAAGGAAGCGTAACTATTGGAATTGATGTAGCAAACAAAGAAAGAGCTACTCCTAAAAGGGAAGTTGTCGTTATGTTCAAACAAGAATGCGGAATTGCTGTAGCAAATAAGGAATAAAATCTTCCTAAAAGAAAGATGTTGACGCTCAAGGAAAGGATCAACAAATCAGGAATCCGCCCCCCCCCCCCCCCCCCCCCCATGATTTTGGGAAATCATATCTACTCGGATGAAATAAAAGATTCAACGCAAATCATTGAAGATAAATGATAGAGGAAGATCTGGACAACAATGAAGACTAGAAGGCCCTATAATCAAAGAAGAACTTTCTCCAATCATATCTCTAGCCAAAGGAAAGGATCTGAATTGAAGCAACGGCTAGTGCCTTGTTCTTGGAAAGAATCAACTCTTTCCAAGGATCAAAACACTTGGGTTGACAAACCTTCACCATCCTTATGTTGTATAAATTCCTAGTGCACCTTAACCTTAGTATACTTTGATCGAACCAAAATAGCTCTCTTCAATTTACTGCAAATAAGCATAGTAGTCTCGAAAGATTAACTGTGTAACAAGTAAGGGATAGAAAGAGAGTTCTCAACTGGTGATGCATTGTATCAAACGAGTGATAGTGCGACAAATATCAAATCTTTACTCGAAGGAAAATTATTGATCTGAAGAGAAATCCCTTGCAACCGAAGGGGAGTGTATTAGGATTCACATTGAATCAGAACCAGCATACAATTCTGAGTGTCTTTACATTTCTGCACTTACTTTCTGCATTAATTATATTTAATCTCTCCATCTGCAGTATTGCCATATTCAGTCAACGAATAAAGTTTTAAGTCAAATTATTTACAATTAGTTTAATTATTCACAATTCACCCCCCTCTTGTACGTTCATATATATACAACTCTAGAAGATTCTTAGCTCGGTTTTTTATTCAATTGAATAAGAAAGATCTGACTATCTCTCTTTCTGCTCTCTCACTCGAACTATAACCATAGCTAAATTTCATCATTTCCATTTGATTTACATTATTATCATGGTATCAGAGTGAGGATTTTGGTAGATCCAAGAGTGAGATATGGAGCGGTGTTATCCCTATTAGTTGAATCGAAAATGGTTGCGAGCTTGGTATTTTTTTTGGTGAACGGTATTCCTGAGATTCTGGCAACAAAATTTCTTTCTCTTTCTGGCGTGGATATTTTTTCTAATTCCGGCAAGCTTCTATCAGCTTATAATGTTTCAAGAAACACTTCTTCGAGTATAAAAGAAGGAGATTGGTAACCCTACTTTTTCTGTCCTTGCCTTCATAATGCATGTTTAGGATTGTTTCTCAATTTTGATTCTGAATTTTATTTTGTTATACAATTTGTTCCTACTTTTTTCACTATGGTGAATTCAACTATACCCGTAAACCCTAACACTAGTTCTGCTGAAACTTCGTATAGTCCTGACCCTTCGAGTCATCTTTTCATACACTCTTCTGATATTCCTGGAACGTGTCTTGTCAGTACTCATTTCTCTAGGTCTGGTTATGAGGGGAGGGGTTGGAAGAGAAGCATGATAATCTCTCTATCTGCAAAAAATAAAATTACTTTTGTTGATAGATCTTGTCCTAGACCTTCGACTAATGAAAACCCTGCAATATTACGACAGTGGGATGGGTGCAATAATGTAGTAAGGTTAACCAGTTCACTCTCACCAGTTATTGTTGAGAGTGTCTGATACTCAGAAACAACTGAGAGTATTTGAAAATAACTGGAGCGTAGGTCTGGAGCGTAGGTATGGGCTGTAAATGGGACTAAGGTTTTTAAAATTAAAAAGGAATTAGCCTTAACTCAGCAAGGTTTACTTGACATTTCTTCATATTTTAACAAACCGAAGAAGCTTTGGGATGAGTTGGGCGCAATGCATAAAAATCATGGTAGTTTATGTACTTGTACTGCTAAGCCGGGTATTCAAAAGGTGAGGAGGAGGATAATCTTCATCAGTTCCTCATAGGTTTGAATGAAGTTTATGTGGAGGTTAGGAGTAATTTTTTTATGATGCACCATTCTCCTTTCCTTGACAATGCATACAATATACTCATTCAAGATGAGAATCAAAGACATGTTCATTTCACTCCTCATCTAACTCCAAAGTGTGCTTCCTTTTCTGCCAATATGAACAATAAGTCATTTCCTCCAAAATAGTACAATCAGAAGATATACTTTGATCAGTCCAAGGGCAAGGTCACACAATTGACAAATGCTATAAACCCCATAAGTTTCCCCAGAAGTTCAAGAGAGGGTAGCTAAAAATGTGTCCACTGAGATTGGATGTCCATATCCTGGAAAAAAATTTGCTTTTCCCCAGATATGTAATAGTACTCCAGGTCCACCCTATGATGATCAAGCTTCATCCATTCATAGTTTAACCAATCAACAATATTCACAACTGTGACGACCCAAAGGGTCATCACCTACTTTCTCCCTTTTTTTGTACTTCTGAGGCCTTAAAAAACTTATTTTTACTTGCCTTGATTTTTGTGCACTATTCAGGCGCGTAGATGAAAAGCCTATATATGGAATTCTGTGAAAAATACTAAAATGTTGTGTAAAGATGAGTAAAGGTGACTTTGGCCAACATTTTGGGTGAACGGATCCGGATTTGACTATTCCGGAGGGCCCATGGAAAAATATGAGACTTGGGCGTATGCCCGAAATTGATATCTGAGGTCCCGAGCTCGAGAAATGAATTTTTAAAAGAAATTATTTTCTAAAATAAATATAAATATTTGAACTGAAAATGGATTAGAACATGTTTGTATAGGGCTTGTATTTTGGTTTCGGCGTCCGGTACATGTCTTATATGTGATTTAAGACCTTTTTTTGAAATTTGATTGAAATCAGACGTCATTTGACGTGTATCGGACCTAAATCTTTGAAAATGGAAGTTTATGAAGTTTGATGAAAAAATGATAATTTTAAGGTTTGATTCCTCGTTTATGATGTTATTTTGGCGATTTGATCGCACAGTTAAGTTTGTAGGATGTTTTTGAGTTAGTGTGTGTGTTTGGTTAGGAGCCTCCTGTACAGGCATTCCCTCCTTCGCATTCGCGGCCCTCGGCTCGTGTTCGCTATGCTTCTCAGGTTCCCTTCTTCACGTTCGCGTCTCTACTCTCGCGATCGCATAAGCCAATTTCAGGACCCCAGTAATTTCCTTCTTCGTGTTCGCATCCCACAGTTTTCGAAAACGTAGCCTTACTATTTTCCCTCTTCGAATTTGCGTGGCTACTCACGCGTTCGCAAATAACATTCATGGACCCCCCTCCCCTCCAGCTTCCTCCTTCACATTGGCATCCTCTCCATTCCGAACGTGATGCACTGCCCAGTTACCCATCGCGAACGCGATCTCTCTCCTGCGAACGCGTAGGGCAAATTCGCCCAGTTATATTTTTAAGGTTTTCAGAATTAGAAAAACGGATTTTATTCAAAATTTCACACGAACTCTCTTCTTCCCCAAGCTGTAGGAGTCCATTGAAGCCCCCATTCTTCAAGACCACTTGGTTAAGTAAATCCCCACTTATTTCCTTCATTTTCCTTCATTAACTTGTGAATTTTTAAGCTTAAATTACATAGATTAGGCTAGAAATTGGGGGAATTGGGTAGAGTTAGGCTTTTCAATTTTCTTTGATTTAGACCTCACTTTGGGTCGAATTTGAAAACAAATTGTATATCCAGGCTCGTGGGGAAATGGGTGATATGAAATTGGTTCGAAACTCGTATTTTGACCAAGCGAGCCTGGGATCAATTTTTTTGAATTTTTGGAAGAAGGGATGTGAATCTATATTAAGGCATTGGGTTTGATTTGTTTAGCTATTATTGATATTATAAAGTCATTATTTCATATATTTGATTGAGTTGGAGCCGAATTCGAGAGGGAAAGCGGTCGTTGTGGACTGATTTAGCCGTAAAAGTTGAGGTAAGTGTTTGATCTAACTTTGGCTTGAGGGAATAGGAGTAGAGTCTTGTTTGCTAATTTCTAATTTTCAAGTATGGTGTATAGGCATGGTGACGAGTATCTATACACTGGTGTCTAGCATGACCCTAAGTGCTTAAATTGTGTTTATTATTATTTTGTTGTGATGCTTCCATGTGTAATTGATGATTTCTATGTAATGAAGGAGTATGAGAAGGAAATTATGATTTGTAAGTTATTTGGAGCGTTGGATCGAATGATAATGTAAATTCTAGAGTAAGAGATGAAAGAAAGAGAAAGAGATGTGATTATTCCCTTGCCGGGCTGTTTTCGTATATTGAATATCTCCCTTGCCCCAATGTGAAAGTTATTATCGTTGTTCTCTTGCCAAAATTTAACTGTTTACTTGTGTTTTTCCTTGTCTGGATCTCTATTATTGTTTGTCTATCCCTTCGCCCCATTTGTTGTGATTATTGTTTGGGTGAGGAAGAGTGATAAAGCACGACGGGTCGTTTCGTGCCATGATATGATTACTAATTCACGAATGAACATTCTGTTCCATGATACGATTACTAATGCACGAAGGATCATTCTGTGCCATGATGTGAGTGTTTATGTGAGGAAAAGCACGAAGGGTGGTGCCGTGCATTTTATTTGATTGTTTTGGTGAGAACAAGAGTAAAATCACGAAGGATGGTGCCGTGCAACTATTGATTTCCTACTCTCATTGATATTGTAGTTGTACAGTTTCATTCCTTGTTATTGGTTTTATATCTGAACTATTAAAGCCCTTATAGCATGCTCCCCTCCCTCTTGACTGGTTAATTTCTGTATTTCCTTTCTATTGCATATATATATACATATATATATATATATATATATATATATATGTATATATATATATATGTATATATATATTTTTGGTAGTCCGATCTATCCTCGTTACTACTTCGCCGGGGTTAGGCCAGGCACTTACCAGCACATGGGGTCGGTTGTGATGATGCTACACTATGTGCATATTTTTGCATAAATCACAGAGTTGGAGCAACTTTAGGACAGTAGTAGGAGATTTGGGAGCTGACTTCAATCCAGAGACATCAAGGTAGCCTTGTTGACATCCGCAAGCCCGGAGTCTCTTCTATCATTACTTTAGTTTGTTTTTCTTTGTACTGGAACAAATAGAATTTCATATTTTTATTCAGACATTGTACTTAGTAGTCTATTGACATTTGTGAGTTAGTAACTCCAGTCTTCGATAGAGTTTATATTTGGATTTCCGCATTTCTTTCAGTTTATTTATATTTAAGACTTCCATTTTTCTATTAAATGTCTCATTGTTTTAATGTTACCGATGTTTGCTTAAAGAGATAATAAATAATTGGCTTGCCTAGTAGACACCATCACGACTCCCCAGGGTGGGATATCCGGGTTGTGACAACAACTCATGTCATTGCTGCAACAGACTCAAATTAGTTCTGATTCTGACTCTTAATCCAACCTGATGGCTCCTGCCAACTTTGCTGGTAGTGTTTTATCTTTGCTTGTTTATTTTGATAATGATTCTCATGCTTGTTTGCTATTTGGGGCTAGTAGAAGTGTATGAACTATAGATAGTGGAGCTACAGATCACATGACCTCTAATAAAGATATCCTTTTAACCTCGCAACCACTAACTACTCCTTACTTAGTAACTTTACCTAATAGATATAAGGCAAATGTTACTTCTATTGGATCTATTACTATGTCTCCTTCTTTGACTGTCTATCAAGAACTATTCATTCCATCTTTTCACTATAATCTGATTCTTGTACACAAATTAATTCAACAACTTAAATGCCTAATTTTATTTACTTCTTCTTCATGCATTCTCATACAGGACCTTTTCACGAGGAAGCTTCTGGAACTTGGTAAATTGGACCAAGGACTTTACAAGCTTCTTCATGAGCATCAGTATTCTCCTGGTTCTAGCTTCCCTATTTCTATTTTCAATATAAATGTACAGCCTAAGAATGCTTTTGATGTTTCCCTTAATAAGTTGTACAAAAATCGAAATCTATTCCTTTAGTTCCTTCAAATGATGTGCGTAGTATAGATAAGTATGATGTACAATGGCACCATGGGATATATTCCTTTTGCTTAAATGAATCTCATTCTTTATATATTTTTCAATTTATCTTCTAAAAAATCTTTTGTATGACATGTTTGTCCATTAGTAAGGCAAAATATGTTGCCTTTTTCTCATAGCACTTCTATCTCTAATTCTTTATTTGAATTGATTCATATTGATATATGGGGACCTTATTACACCCACACACATTCTGGGGATAGATACTTTCTTACCATCTTGGATGATCATAGTAGGAAAACTTGGACCCATTTAATACAATCCAAAAGTAATGCATTATCTTTGTTTAAAGCCTTCATATCTATGACTAAAATACAATTCAATCTCTTGTTGAAACAGTCAAAAGTGACAATACCCTAGAAATAGGTCTCTCCAATTTTGCCTTACAATACTTCTCTAACAATGGCATTATCCATCAAACTTGTTATCCACATACACCCCAGCAAAATGGTGTTGTTGAGAGAAACACAAACACCTACTAAAAAAGCTAGTGCATTATTATTTCAATCAAAATTGTCAATAAAATTTTGGGGAGATTGCATCTTAACTGCCAGTTACTTAATAAATAGATTCCCCTCTATTATTTTACACAATAAGACCCCTTTTGAAGTCGTATATGGTAAATTACCTTCCTATACTCATTTAAATCCATTGGATCCCTATGTTATGCTACTATCCCTAAGTGTAACAGAGACAAACTAGATCCTAGAGAAGCTCCTTGTGTGCTTGTTGGTTATCCATTTGGTAAGAAAAGGGTACGAATTGTACAATCTGTCTACTAGATGTGTTTTTGTCTCCAGAGATGTAGTATTTCATGAGTCAATTTTTCCATTCCTTTTGTCTTCTCCATCCCTAGCTTTCCAGTCCCTTCTATTCCTGCTGATAAGTATTATCCTTTTCAATCTGAAACTTCTCCCTTTCCTTGTTTTGTCCCTTCTTCACCAATTGCATCTAATGATCTACCAGTCATCCCCTCTATTCCTATACCTTTTTATTCATGTTCTGTCTCTCCTAATGAAGTTAGAAGGAGTAGTAGGACTCATACACAGCCTTCCTATCTCAATGATTTTATTACACAACTTCCTCATTCCCTTTCTAGCTCTACTTCCACATCAGTTTCTGCTGCCCCAACATCAACAGCTGAGCCTCTTTTTTATACTCAGTCAGCTGAAAGCCTTGCTTAGCAGGAGGCTATGAGGAAGGAATTTGATGCTTTAGAGGCTAATAAGACTTGGACAATAGTTTAATTGCCTAAAGGAACGAAGCCAATTAGTTGTAAATGGGTGTATAAAATTAAACATAAAGTTTATGGTAGTGTGGAAAGGTATAAGGATAGATTAGTGGTACGGGGTAATACACAAATTGAAGGAATTTATTTTCATGATATTGAGTTAGTATGTGTGTTTGGTTGGGAGCCCCGAGGGCTCGGGAGTGATTTCGGCGGTGGTTCAGAGTGTTTTTGGACTTAGAAAGGCATTAGAAATTTTCAGTTGTTGCAAAGCAGCTTTTACCCTTCGCGAACGCGGCCCCTGGCTCGCGTTCTCATAGCTTAACCTTTCCTTCCTTCATGTTCGTGTCTTCCAATCGCGTTCCCATAGTTCTAGTCCGCTCTCATTCGCGTTCGCGTGAGGCCAAGCGCGAACGCATAGGCCAAATGTGTGGGCCTGGGATTTTCCTTCTACGTATTTGCAGAGCTCAATTTGCAAACGTGATGCTTTCCGCCCAGTATTCTTTGTGAACGCGACCAGCTCCCGCGTTCGCATAGTTTACTCCCTCCATTGATTTTTATAGCTTAAAAGCAAAACCATTTTTAGATTTGACAAATTCTTCACACGAGCTCCTCCCTTAAACACTCCATAAACGAAGTTTAAGCTCCTCTTTCTCCATAGCTCTTTAGGCAAGTGATCTTAACCTCGTTTTCTCTTAATTTCTTCATCTAATTTTTAAATTCCTAGCCATAAATCATTAATTCAAGGTAGAAATTGGGGGTTTTGGCCTTTTCGATTGAGTTAGGGCATTGGGGATTTTTGGTGATTTAATCTCAATATGGGGTCGAATCTTGAAATAAATTGCATATTTGAACTCGTGGGGTTATTGGTGATTGGGTTTTGGTCCAAGCCTCAAGTTTGGACCATGTGGGCCCGGGTTCAGATTTTGATATTTATGGAAGAATGATAGGAAATTTATTTCTAGGCTATGGAATTGTGTCTTTGAGCTATTATTGATAATATTGTACTAAATTATGCCTAGATATCATTATTTTGGAGTTAGATTATGGAGGAAAGGCGGTGTTAAAGACTTGATTGCTATTTTTGGACCGAGGTAAGTATTTGTTCTAACTTTGGCTTGAAGGATTAGGATTAGGATATTATTTGCTACGTGCTAATTGTGGAGTACTGTGTATAGGCATGGTGACGGTTATCTATGCACCGAAGTCTAGAATGATCGTGAGTCTTATATGTGTTGGATTCGGATTTAATGATACATCTTTCTTGCTTGGTTGATAAGTATAATATAAAGTTAATAGTTGAGGAAGGTATGTCATTTGGAGCATTTGCTTGGACTTGAAATTGTTACTCGAAAAATAGGTAATTAAAAGCAGAACATGTAGTGATTTTTCCCTTACGGGGACGTAAGTATTTATTGTATTCTCCCTTGCCGGGTCTTGTAATTGTTGTTACTCCCCTCGCAGTTGACTTGTGGTTGTTGTTTGGGTGAGTTCTTGGTATTAAATGTCGAGGATCGGGTTGCACGTCGCTACGGAGTTGATGAATATTGAGGATCGGGTTGCACGCCGCAATGGTAATGATTGTTGAGGATCGGGTTGCCGCAATGGTAATATCTGTTGAGGATCCGGTTGCGCGACGCAATGGAGTATGGGCTGAGTGTATTGTTTTCATATGTAGAGACTTCCTATGTTTTTCTTAACAGTTGTTATTGTTCAGCTTCATTTCTTTATTGATGATTTCTATATTTAGACTGTAGTACCCCACAACATACTTGCCCCCTTAAAATTGTTTAAATTAGTGTATTTCCTTTTATTGCACATATATTTGTACAGGTTATTTGTGGTAGGTCCTGTCTAGCCTCGTCACTTACTCGCCGGGGTTAATCTAGGCACATACCAGCACGTGGGATCGGTTGTACTGATGCTACACTTAGTGCATTTCTTTTGCACTAATTAGAATGCAGCATTCGGACCGTAGCAGCGTTAGATTGAGAGCAGACCTTCAATCCAGTGACTCTTGAGGTAGCCTTGCCGCCGTCCGCAGGCCCGGAGTCTCTTCTATCTTTATTCAGTTTGTTAGATCTTGTATTGAAACAGACTTTATGATTTATTTAAGACGATTGTATTTAGTAATCCTTGAAGTTCGTGAGTATTGTGACACCAATCTTGGGTACAGGATTCTGTTAAGTTTTTCGCATTTTCTTCAGTTAATTATATTTGAGATTTCCGCTCGTTATGTTTGTTTTGTCATAATTATATTATCGAAAATGTTAGTAAAAATGATTGAATGTTGGCTTGCCTAGATTCTAAGAGTAGGCGCCATCACGACTCCCGATGGTGGGAAATACGGGTCGTGACATTTCTTCCCTAAATGACTATTCTCTTTTCATTAAGAAATCTGCCACTTCCACTATTTTTCTTATTGTGTACATGGACGGTATTATTCCTACGGGTGATAACCTTCATGAAATTTCTACCCTTAAGAAGTTTCTGAACAACCAATTTAAGATCAAAGATTTGGATTTACTCAACTATTTTCTTGGCATTGAATACTTATATGATGAATCTGGGGTTATTCTTCATCAACGAAAGTTCATTGTTGATTTACTTCATGAATTTAATTGTACTTATGTTTCAGCTGTGGTTTCTCCTCGTGAATTGTGTGTAGAACTGAAATTTGATGATGAGGAGTTGTTTCCTAGGCCTGACACTTATAGAAGTTTAGTTGGTAAAATTAATTTTTCTCACCCACACTAGGCCTGATTTGTGCTTTGCTGTTTAGCACTTAAGTTAGTTTCTCAAGTGTCTTAGGGTGCCTCATATGAATCTTGCTCTTCACATTTTGAGATATTTGAAAGGCACTCCTATTGGAGTTTTTCTCAATAACTTCCCTGATCTCTCCATACTTGCCTATTGTGATAGTGATTAGGCAACGTGTTTTAAGTCTCGTAGGTCTGTTTCTGGGTTTTGCATATCTCTAGGTGGGAGAAATCTAAAAGGCAGGCAGTTGTTTCATTATCTTTTGCTGAGGCTGAGTATTGGGCAATGAATAAGATTGTGGCTGAATTGGTTTAGTTGGTTAGCTTGCTCGTCGATTTGGGTCTTCCTATTGTGTCTGTTGTTCCTGTCTATTGTGATAATTTGGATGCCTTACATATTGCGAAAAATCTTGTGTTTCACGAACGTGCTAAACACACTGAGGTGGATTATCATTTCATACGGACAAAATTGGCCGACAGTCTATTTCCTTGCATCATATTTGTACTTATTCTCAGCTAGTTGACATATTTTCCAAGTACTTAACATGTGGACAACATCATTTATTTCTTGGAAAGTTGGCGGTGACCTCACCTCCAACTTGAGGGAGGGTGTTGGAGTTACATGACATTAGAGATATTTGGGCCATAGTCAGCCGACTATGTAATAAAGCTATATTTATAATAATTCACTTAGATTTGATAGGAGGTTATTGTTTTGCGCGATGTATATTTATACAACTCTAGAAGATTCTTAGGCCTCATTTGTTTGCACTTAATGGAGGTCTGAATCTTAATCATTCAGATCTCAGCTGCTAAGTGCGTTTATTTTTAAATTCTGAATCTTAATTATTCGGATCTTAATCATTAAGTGCGTTTATTTTTTTACTTCACAACCACTTAATGGTCTGAATAGGTCTGTATAATTAAGATCTATAACAGAGACTTAATTTCATTAAGATGCTATCACATATTCATTATTAACTGCCTCCACCGCCACTGCCAACATACTCAACTACCACCACAACCTCCTCCACCACCACCACCATAGTCAACCACCACCAGCACGATCATCCTCAATTATAGTCGCTACCATTATCGACCATCACCACCCACCATCCCACCACTCCGACCACCATCATTCTCATCAATAGTCAACACTAATCCACCACAACCAACCACTCCATCACCATTAACAACCACAGACGGCACCACCGATCATTATAGCCTACCACCACCTTCCTCAATCACAAACCACCGCCTCCCATTATAAACTAGCACCACCCATCACCACCATCCTCATTCATAATTGCCACCACTATCAATCACTACTAGCTACTGGCATGAACCATCATCATCAACCAAAACTACCACCAACTACCGCCTCTAGTCGGCATTCACCCTTTAGTCATCGCTACCAACAACTGTCATATTTTAAAAAATCTATATATTTTATTGATAGGATATTAAATTAGTTAATATTTCATTTGAATTTTGTGTTTATTATTTTTCAAATAAAGATAAATTTTATGCATTTAGATGTTAAAAATCAAACAGTCTTAATTTTTGGTATTTAGATGTGTATTCATATTCAGATGTCTTAATCTTAATACACATCTTGATATTCAGACGTGTATTCAGATTCAGACATCTTAATCTTAAAAAACAAATGAGGCCTTAGCTCGTTTTTTTTGTTCAACTGAATAAGAAAGATCTTATTCTGATCCCTCTCTTCTCCGCTCTCTCACCCCACATGTAACCCTAGCTAACTTTCATCGTCTCCATTCGATATACAATGTTAGTAAGAAGTGCTTCGGAAATGGGTTCGAACGAACTTAAATTTTTTGTTCTAGTAATATATTTATATTTGAAAATTTATTATATATATATATATATATATATATATATATATATATACACACACACACACACACACACACACATATATATATATATAGACATATATCGTTTAAAACTCAACTATTAGCATTTGAAGTCATTTTTCAAAAATAGACCCACAAAGTTTGAAATTTTGGTTCCACCCCTTGTGTAGACATGGTAGTTTTAGTTTACATATTGCCTTGTTAATTTACAATTTGTCGTCACTCTTATAAAGAATTAAAGATTATGCAAGGAAGTCATTTTTTTCTAAATTTGTAATAGAAAAAACTCGCTCAAATCTTTTATTTCTTACAAAAGGTCAATTCTCTTTAGCTCGTAACAGAAAAATCACTCAACTCTTGACATTTCACACAGAATGTCACTCACAATACTCAAGTGATATATTTTGGTCAACTTGGCAGGTGTCACGGGGTCAATTTTAGCTCCTCTAAAACAACACGTGCGGCAGCCAAGCACCAACTTGACTTCAGCCTTCTCCAACACTCGGCCAAAATTTCAGCAACTTTGGACTTCGTTATTTTTGCACAGCTTTCAACGTAGTAAGCTTTGATTGAACTTAGCCAACAAAAGTATAGTGAAGGGATAGAAATGAACACAAGACACAAGTTTACAAGAAATGCTTTTCCCAACTTTGTATTTAACTCAAGCATACAAAGAAACTCAACTCGGTAGTACACTCCGTGTACAAAAATGAAGATCACTCTTGACCCTCACAAGACTACTCTTAGCCTTAGTGTTTTCACTCTTGAAAACAAGACTTAGGATTCTTCCTAAATCAGAAAACATGCACTCTTACACGTTTTCACGCTTTACAGCTTTAAAGTATGCTCTCTCACACTTTTCTGCTTCTAAAACTTAAGTCACTAAAGAGAAGGGTGCTGCCTATTTATAGATTATGAAACAGTCCCATGTTTACAATAGTTGCCTAGTTTTTAGGCTTGGAACTTGCCCACTACTTATCCCTAAGGTAGTTGACACCCACAACTACTAGGAACATGTTTAGATCATGAGATCATGGCCCTACATCCGTGCTAACTCCTGCCAGCATGATAAGCAAATCGCAACCGCTGCCCATGTGCACAGCATGTGCTGGTAACCGCCGTTTGACTTGGTCCATTCTCATGTTACTGCCCAATTTCGTGAGTTGGCTTGGACCAGGCACCAATGCCATTGTATCCAGCTGCATTGTGCCCTAATTAGCCTTAACATTGCCCACGAACTTGGGCCGTTTTCCGCAACTCGAACCCACACCAAATCTGCTCGCGCATTGCCTTTTCGTTTGCACATTTGCTTGTCTTTGCCCATCCGTTTGTGCCATGTCTTGGCATCAATGCCTCCTGACTTGATGATATTATCATGATCAAGTGCAATCTATAGCCCGCAACTCATTTACAAGCCCTCTCTAAGCTGCCTCAGATCCGTTCAAAGCCTTAGCCCTCACTTGCCCGTTTCCCTTTTAGACTTCTGAAACCACTCTTGCACCAGTTTTGCAACACTCTTGTTGCCTCATGACAACACTCTTGTTGTCTTGCCGAGTCCAAATGTTGGGGTCGTAACAAACCACCCTCTCTATTTGAACTCGACATCCTCGTCGAGGTTAACTCAGTTTATGAGTCCCAAGGGATGGGAAGAAACGCCCTTTGACCACCTCTCTCTCCAGCCACCATTGCATTGACATTAACAGCTTGTTTATCACTGCTCAATGCCTTTAATGCAGCCCTCTTATCCGTGGTAGTCATTGCATTTAACACCGCCTTTTTTGGACAGTCCGTCGCTCGATGTAGTCCATCACAAATGAAACAACCACCGAATTTGCTGCCCTTCTCCTTGCTCTTGGAAGTACCAGCCTCCTACTTTTCCTTACCTCGATCTTCATGTGCATTGCCATTTTCACATTTCTTCACTCCTTTGCCTTGTCCTTCTTTCCTTCGTTGGACTTTGAAGCGGAATTCTCCTCATAAATATGAAAATCGCCCAATGCATCTGCCACAGTCACAACACTTGCGAGGTTTTGAATATTTTGCCTACACAACTCAAGTTGTGCCCACAGTTGCAGCCCGCTCATGAAGTTGTGCAACTTGTCTTCTTCCGACATGTTACTGATGCTAAGCATCAACGATGTGAACTCTTTCACATATGCTCTAACTGATCCGTTGTGTTTCAACCTTTTCAGTTTGTCCCTAGCAATCCAAGATGTATTACTAGGAAGAAATTGATCCTTCAATTCCTTTTTAAGCCGCTCCCACGACTCAATCTTTGATCTACCAAGACTTTCATCTTCAGCCACACGAGTGCGCCACCATAGCTTAGCATCATCACTCAAATACATGCTAATCAAGGTTACTTTCTCTTTCTCGTCTTGCACACGAAGTGCATGAAAGTACTGCTCCATATCCCAAAGAAAATTCTCCAATTCACGTGCACTCCTTGCACCTCCGAATGCCTTAGGTTCAGGTATTCTCACTTTGAGACGTTCAGCACCACGTCTAGCATCCTCGCCCACAACACGTCGTAGTACTACTGTCTCGGTCTTCAGATCTGCATTTTCTCGACTAAGCTTTGCCATTTCTGCCTCGAAAAATGCAAGTCTAGTCACAAGAGATTGAAGTTCTTCCCCTTCCGCAACATTTCCCACCAATGCTTCCAATTTTGTTAGCCTTTCCCGCAGTTCATTGTTACCACCGGACATGTTCTCGAACAAGACCACGAAATCTGCCACAGCACGTCGTGCCTCCACCTCGAACACGATCTGCTCTCGATCAGCTCTGATACCAGTTGATCGAGAGACACACGCTCTGATACCAGTTGTCACGGAGTCAATTTTAGCTCCTCTAAAACAACCCATGCGGCAGCCAAGCACCGACTTGACTTCAGCCTTCTCCAACACTCAGCCAAAATTTCAGCAACTTTGGACTTTGTTATATTCGCACAGCTTTCAACGTAGTAAGCTTAGATTGAACTTAGGCAACAAAAGTATAATGAAGGGATAGAAATGAACACAAGACACAAGTTTACAGGAAAATCTTTTCCCAACTTTGTATTTAACTCAAGCATGCAAAGAAACTCAACTCGGTAGTACACTCCGTGTACAAAAAAGAAGATCACTCTTGACCCTCACAAGACTACTCTTAGCCTTAGTGTTTTCACTCTTGAAAACAAGACTTAGGACTCTTCCTAAATCAGAAAACATGCACTCTTACACGTTTTCACGCTTTACAGCTTTAAAGTATGCTCTCTCACACTTTTCTGCTTCTAAAACTTAAGTCACAAAAGAGAAGAGTGTTGCCCATTTATAGATTATGAAACAGCCCCATGTTTACAATAGTTGCCTAGTTTTTAGGCTTGGCACTTGCTCACTACTTATCCCTAAGGTAGTTGACACCCACAACTACTAGGAACATGTTTGGATCATGGGATCATGGCCCTACATCCGTGCTAACTCCTGCCAGCATGAAAAACAAATATCAACCGCTGCCCATGTGCACAGCATGTGCCGGTAACCGCTGTTTAACTTGGTCCATTCTCATGTTGCTGCCCAATTTCGTGTGTTGGCTTGGACCAGGCGCCAATGCCATTGTATCCAGCTGCATTGTGCCCCAATTAGCCTTAACATTGTCCACGAACTTGGCCCGTTTGCCGCAACTCGAACCCACGCCAAATCTGCCCGCGCATTGCCTTTTCGTTTGCACATTTGCTTGTCCTTGCCCATCCGTTTGTTCCATGTCTTGGCATCAATGCCTCCTTCCTTGATGCTATCTTCATGATCAAGTTCCATCCGTAGCCAGCAACTCATTGTCAAGCCCTCGCTAAGCTGCCTCGGATCCGTTCAAAGCCTTAGCCCTTACTTGCCCGTTTCCCTTTTAGACTTCTGGCGCAACTCTTGCGCCAGTTTTACAAAGCTCTTGTTGTCTTGCCGAGTCCAAATGTTGGGGTCGTAACAGCAGGCGTGGCAATATTTATTTTTAAGCTAATTAAGGCAGACGTTTCAATAATAAAAGACCATCATTACGATATTTTACTCATGCTTGCTCCAACCCCGACCAGTTATCTTTTTCTAACACAACAGAACCCCCATTAGGAATTAGAAATTTGAGTAATTTTTCTATTATAAACTAAAGAAAATTGACTTTCTTACACAATTTTCACTAACTGAATGACCGTGCGAGAAAAGAAACTCTTAAATCTCTGGCATCTTTCTTGCCTGAACACTCCAAGGAAGAAAAAGAATAACTTGAAAGAGTATATATCAATGGAATATTTATTCATACAAACAAATGAAGCAAGTTACATTCTGCTAATCGTTGTTAGAAATCAGTTTGGAACAATAAATAAATTACACAAAACTGGATAGGCGTTCAAGCATAGCCCTCAGGAAACACAAAGAAAACCTATTTAATTTTGTATTGTTTTCCATTAACTTGAAGCTGCTTGGGCAGTCTCTCTTTGGGAGTATGATAACATTCACTACCTCCTCAGTAGGAGGTTCAGCAAAAACTTTAACTTTGACAATAGAGTCGTCTTTGATATTATAAGCAGATAGAAGTTGGTCACTCTTCATTTTTATAGACTTGTAATAAAGATTCATGTATTCATCATCTCCCCATACCTTTATGATTATCTTCATTAGTTCTCTCACTCTACTTTTTTCTCTTACTTCAACATAAAATTCTGATGTTGGAGACTCTATCTTTATCCGTATTCTTGGTTCTTCAGCGGACGCCAATTTGTTCGTGATTGAGGCGTAGTTATTAATGATGTTATTTGATCCTCCGGCCATGAGGTATACAAAATGGTAAGGAAGAAATTGAAAGAGCTAGAAGGCAGAAAGTTCAGATTGAAATAATAGTTGTATTATTGGTATTGTTGTTGAGAGGTTATCAATGTTTTCAACTATAAATATGCGTTTGGGATGGGAATTAAGAATTTATAACGTGGATTAAAATATTCCACACGCTATTGATGCGAAAAAATATATATATTAGCGTTCACATGAAAATCGATCCAAATATTATAAAAATCAGTTTAACAATTTTTATTATTTTTTATTTACAGCAGAAAGACAATCAATGCGAAACTCTAAGCAATTGGAATTGGTAATTAAGCACTAAGCAGCACGGTTTCTATTAACAAATATATAAGTATGTTATTAAGATCCGGCCATGATGCAAATCAATAAATGCGTCCAAGTTAGCATATGGAGGACTAAATATACTCAAAAGGACGATATCTGAAATATTCGAGGCAAACGATTTCTTAATTTATTTTTCATCGACGTGCAAGAATATGATAAGATTTGCTTAATAAGATGTTAAGATCTAGATCGATGTGCAATAGAATTATTACTCCTTCTTCGATCTCAAATTATCTGTCATGTTTCTCTTTATACGATCCTTAAAAACATAAATTAGAAGGGTTTTTTTTTACTATTTTATAGTTATTTATATCTTAAGTGTTGGGAATAAATCCCTTAAAAATAGTATTCACGGTATAGTGATAAACACAGAACACTAAGTTATGGTTAAATCAGCAAGAATAAAAATGCAGCAAAAATAACACCAAGATTTTACGTGGAAACCCTTCTGAATAAGGGAAAAACCACGGCCAAGAGGAGCAACTGATATCACTATAGCGAGGAATTTTACACTGTGTAGTAATGAGTAAAAATACTTCTAAGACCCACTACACCCTTAAAAGAAGTAAACACTCTTTTGCTTTTTTCACCTCATTACAATATCTCTCACACTCTATTTTTGTTCACAAACTATTTTCTTACAGTTTATGGAATACCTTGCTCTATCTTTTCTCTCTTTGTTGGTGTATTGAAATGAGAGTTGAAGCTCTCCTTTTATAGCCAAAGCTTCACTCTATAAAGCCTACAATATCTGACAATTTACACACACTTTTAGCAATTCAACAAAGTTGGCTACTAACCCAAAGAAATTCAACAAGGTTGGCTACCTAACCAAACCAAGTCAATAAAATTGGCTACCAAATAATTCAACAAAGTTGGCTACCAAACCAAACAAGTCAACAAAATTGGCTACCAAATCATTTGAATGAGATGGAGACCATATCAATCTCCCCCTCCAGTCTCATTCATCTAGAGGAGGTAGCACTGTCTCTAGTCCGAGTGCACGCTGACAAGTTCTTTGCATAGCTCGAATTTGTCTTTTGGTACCACCTTGGTTAACATATCAGCAGGATTTTCACACGTGTGAATCTTTTTGGCCTGTAAAGATTCATTCTCCACCTGCTCACGAATCCAATGATATCTCACATCTATATGTTTTGTTCTTATATGGTACATGGAGTTTTTGCTTAGGTCTATCGCACTCTGACTATAGCAATAGACAACATACTCCATCTGTCGCAATCCAAGTTCTAGAAGAAATCTCTTGAGCCATATCATCTCTTTGCCAGCTTCAGTAACCGCAATATACTCCGCTTCAGTTGTAGATAGTGCGAGACACTTCTGCAACTTTGAGTGTCATGATATAGCTCCCCATGAAAAAGTAAACAGATATCCAGTAGTGGATTTTCTATTATCAAGGTCACCTGCCATATCAGAATCTGTATAGACCTTCAAAATTGGATTGGATCCTCCAAAACATAAACATTCATGTGAGCTTCCCCTTAGATATCTGAGTATCCATTTTACAGCTTCTCAATGCTCTTTTCCTGGATTTTCAAGAAATTTGCTAACAACACCGACTGCATGGGCAATATATGGTCGAGTGCATACTATTACATACTTCAAACTTCCGACGGCAGAGAAATAAGGAATTTTGGCTATTCTCTCTTTTTCCTCCGTTGTTGTAGGACACATCTTCTTGCTCAACTTTAGATGACTAGGAAGGGTGTGCAAACCAACTTAGCACTTTTCATATTGAAGCGCTCCAGTACACGTTCTATGTACTTCTCCTATGACAAGTAAAGATTCCTTTCATTTCTCGAACGACTAATCATCATGCCCAAAATCTGCTTAGCATGGCCCAAGTCTTTCATTGCAAAAGACTTATTCAACTGTTTCTTCAACTCTTCAATCTTGGAATCAATCCTGCCCACAATCAACATATCATCCACATATAGCAAGAGGATGATAAAGTCATCATCAGAAAATCTTTGTACAAACACACAATGATCTGAAGAAGTCTTCTTGTAGCCTTTCTTCCCCATAACAGAATCAAACTTCTTGTACCACTGTCTGGGAGCTTGCTTCAATCCGTATAGACTCTTCTTAGGTTTGCATACAAGATTTTCTTTACCTTTTGCCTTGAAGCCCTTGGGTTGTTTCATATAAATCTCCTCTTCTAAGTCACCATGAAGAAATGCAGTCTTCACATCCATCTGCTCAATCTCCAAATCAATACTAGCGGTCAAACCAAGAACTGTCTGAATGGAGGACATTTTCACCACAGGAGAAAATATTTCGTTAAAGCCAGTACTTTTCTTTTGACAAAATCCCTTGACAACCAATCTAGCTTTGTATCTGGGCTTCAAACTATGTTCTTCAGCTTTAACTTTGAACACCCACTTGTTCTTCAAAGCTCTCATGCCCTTTGGCAATTTCACCAACTCATAAATGTAGTTCTCATGCAGAGATTTCATCTCATCTTACATGGCTTCAATCCATTGATCCTTTTACTCATCCTCTATGGCCTCCGCATAACATTTAGGTTCTCCCCCATCAGTGACTAGTACATACTTATCGGGTGAATAACGGGAGGAAGGAGTACGAGGTCTAGAAGACCTCCTTAGTGGAATATCTAACTCTTCCACAACTTCATGAGTTGGAGCATCTACCTAATCAACATTAGCCTTGTTATCACCATCACCATCAATATGATGATCTGGATTATGGTTCTGGGCATCACCATAGTCATTGAGCCCATCAACGTCATCCGCATTTGTATGAGGAACTTGATCAAGATTAACTAAACCTTCATAACTTGAAGATTTTAGATTCTCCGCTTTATTAATATCTTCAATGGTTTGATCCTCCACGAAAATAACATCATGTCTTCTCACGACCCTCTTCTCAATTGGATTATATAGCATGTAACCAAACTTATCAAGGCCATAACTAATGAAGATGCACTACCTTGTCTTGGCAGTTAATTTTGACCTCTCATCTCTAGGCACATGTACAAAAGCTTAGCAACCAAATACTTTCAAGTGGTCATAGGAAACATCCTTGCCATACCAAACTCTGTTTGGAACATCACTTTGCAAAGCAACTGCAGGGGATACATTAATAACATGTGAGGCGGTCAACAAAGCCTCACCCCAAAAGGAATTCAGAAACTTTGCTTCAGAAAGCAAACATCTGACTCTTTCTATCAAGGTCCTATTCATCCTTTCCACTAAATTGTTAAGCTGAGGAGTCTTAGGAGAGTCTCTTGGTGTCTAATACCTTGTTGTTTGCAGGATTCGTCAAATGGTCCACAATATTCACCATCGTTATCAGTACGAATACACTTTAGTTTCTTTCTAGTTTCTCTTTCAACTGAAGCCTGAAACTGCTTAAAGACACCCAGCACTTGGTCTTTGGTCTTCAAGATGTAGACCCAAAGTTTTCTTGAACAATTATCAATAAAGGTAGAAAAATAAAGTGCACCACCCAAAGTCCTTGTCTTCATTGGACCACATATGTCTGAATGCACCAAGTCAAGCAACTATGTCTTTCTTGAATGAGGATGAGATTGGTAAGAAACTCTTTTTTGTTTTCCAGCCAAATAGTGCTCACATTTTTCTAATTTTGCACTTTCAAAATTTGACAACAATTTCTTCTTGGCCAGAACATTTAGTCCTTTCTCGCTAATGTGGCTAAGCCTCTTATGCCATAACTCTTCAAAGTTATGGCTCTCAGTGGCATTCACCATATCAACATAGATAGAGGCCGTAGTCTAATATAGACCACGACATTTTTCCCCACGAGCCATAATCATGGATCCCTTAGAGAGCTTCCACTTTCCAGCACCGTTGGCACTAACATATCCATCATCATCCAAAACACCAATAGATATCAAGTGCAAACGAATATCAGGTGCATGATTTACATTGTTTAAAACTAGTTTAGTTCCAATGCTAGTTTTCAAACAAATCGTTCCAAACCAACCACCCTAAATACAGTCTCATTACTGTGACGATCCAAAGGATCATCACCATAATTCTCCCTTTCTTTGTCCTTCCGAGGCCTTGAAAACCTCTTATTTGGTCACCTCAATCGACGTGTGCAGTGAGAGCACGAAGCCAAAAAATTTTTACGTGGGAATATATGAATGTTGTGTTAAAAACTATAAAATTTTATAATAATATTGATATAGTTGACTTTGGTCAATAATTTAGGTAAACGGACCCGGACCCGTGATGTGATGGTCCCGGAGGGTCCATAGAAAAATATGGGACCCGGGCGTGTTCCCAGAATCGAAATCCGAAGTCCCAGGTCCGAGTACGGAATTTTTGAAAGAAATTGTTTATCTGAAAATGATATGGAAAATCTAAATGAAAATGAGTTAGAAAATAATGGTATCAGACTCGTATTTTGGTTCTGACACCCGGTACATGTCTTAAATGAGCGTTAAGCATTATCTGTAAAGTTTGGATGAAAATGAACGTCATTTGACGTGTTTTGGACTAAAAAGGAAAAATTTGGAAGTTATGAACTTTGTAATGATATTGTGAGTTTTGGGAGGTTGATTCTTTGTTTCGATGTTATCTTAGCGGTTTGATCGCTCGAGCGAGCCCGTAGGATGTTATTGAGTTGGTGTGTACGATTGGTCGGGAGTCCCGAGGGCTCGGGAGTGATTCGAAGGTGGTCCACGATGGTTTTCACTTAGAAGAAGATAGATCAGATGTTGCAGACACCAGCGCGGCCACAATCATTTCTGTGCGGTCCGCGCGGCCGCTCTGCATTTCACTGTGGTCCGCGTGGCTGTGTCTGAGGCATGGATTTCAAGGTGACCAGTGTGGCCGCGCACCAAAACAGTGCGGTCCGCGTTAGGAGGGGTCAGAGGAGCCCAACCTTGCCTCTCACTCGGCGCGGCCGCATCACATATTTGTGCGGTCCGCGCCAGGTTCTCAGAAAGGTATATAAGTTCAAAATTTCAGCCATTTTTCCACTTTTCAAAAACCCAAAACCTAAGAGGCGATTTTCCAAATGATTTTTCTCCTTCGAGACGATTGGTAAGTGATTTCTAACTTTAATTCCTTACTCCTTAACAAATTTTAAACTGATTTCAATTTCAATCAAAGGTCTTCACAAATGGGAATTTGGGGTTTTGGGTGGAACCTAAGTTTTTCAAATTTTAGGGAGTTGGACCCCAATTGGAGGTCTGATTTCAAATTCAATTATATATTCGGATTATCGAGGGAATGGTTGACCGAGTTTTTGTTCAAACCTCGGGTTTTGACCATGTGGGCCTGGGGCATTTTGGAAATTTCTAGGTAAAACTTTGGGAAATTCATTCTTATGCATTCAAATAGTTTTAACTAGCATTTGTTGATACATTTGAGTAAATTGTGATTAGATTTTATTGGTTTTGTGGCGAATTCGAGGGGAAAAGATATCGTAGAGGCGTGAGTTGAGTTTGGAGATTTCGAGGTAAGTGTTTGATCTAACTTTGGCTTGAGGGAATAGGATTAGGACAAAGTTTGCTATGTGCTATATGGAGTCGGTGTATAGGTATGGTGATGGTTACCAATGCACCCGAGTCTAGCATGACCGTGAGTTGTAATTTCTTTTAAATTCAAAATAGGTGAGACAATTGAGTTAATTACTAGTTAAATGAATTATGAACAGATATTTGAGAAGCAAATGAGTTAAAGAAGGAAGTGTGGTATTTGTTTTCCTTGCCGGGACTTGTTGTTGAATTGTTTTTCCTTGCCGGTACTTGTTGTTGAATTATTTTCCCTTGTCGGGACTTATTGTTGAGTTTTTCTCCCTTGCCAGGATGATTAATCTTGTTGTATATTACTTTTCCCGATTGGTTGTGACCGTTGATTGGGTGAGGAAGAGAGATTATGCACGAAGGGTCTTTCCGTGTCATGTCTTGATAATTATGCACGAAGGGTCTTTCCGTGCCATATTTTGATAATTATGCACGAAGGGTCTTTCCGTGCCATGTTTTGATAATTATGAATGAAGGGTCTTTTCGTTCTTTTTTCTTGATTATTTGAGCGCGAAGGTTCATTCCGTGCCTTGATGTGAGAGTTATGTGAGGAAAGCACGAAGGGTGATGCCGTGCACTATATTTGGTAGTTTTGGTGAGAATTGAGAGTAAAAGCACGCATGTTGGTGTCGTGCTGTTGTTGATTTACTGGCTTCTCTTTTATTGATGTTAATTATTCAGTTTCCATTTCTTTACTCTTTGGTTATATATCCAAATAGTTACACCCTACAGCATGTCCCCTCCCTATTATTTGTTTAGATTTCGTATATCTTTCCGTTATTGCCCACATGTTTGTACAGGTTTATTGTGGTAGGTCCGGTCAAGCCTCGTCACTACCTCGCTGAGGTTTAGCTAGGCACTTGCCACACATGGGGTCGATTGTGCTGATGATGCACTTCTGTGCCTTTGGTTCACAGGTCAGGAGATAGCTTACGGATCGCAGCAGTAGATTGGGAGCCTGCCTTCAATCCAGAGACTCCTAGGTAGTTTGCTGGCATGCGCAGGCGCTAAGTCTCATCCATTTCATTTCCTTTTGTTTCCATTGTATTGAAACAGACTTCTTATGTATTTTCTTTCAAACTCGTATTTGTAGTATCTTGTAGTAGTCCGTGAGTATTGTGACACTAAATCTTGGGTAGAGGATGATGTTAATTATTCCGCATTTTCTTCATTTAATATTTGATTAAGACTTCCGCTTGATTTATTGTTTTATTATTATCTTGTTGGAAAGTTAATTGAAAAAGGTATGTTTAAGTTGGCTTTCCTAGCTCCGACAGTAGGCACCATCACGACTCCCGATGGTGGAAAATCCGGGTCACGACAAGTTGGTATCGGAGCACTAGGTTACTTGGGTCTCACAACTCACGGGAAAGCTCGGTAGAGTCTGAGGGATTGGTACGGAGACGTCTGTATTTATCCCGCAGAGGCTATGGAGTTAGGAAAAACCTGGTCGTGTGATTTGGTTTCTCAAATATTGTTGTCGTTCTACTCTGTTCTTTCGCAGATGGCGAGAACAAGTTATCTACTTCTACCGCACACCAGCCCGAGGCCCCAGCAGCAGCTTCCGTGATAGGCAGGGGTCGAGGCTGTGACAGAGGCCGTGGTAGGGGCAAAGCTCTGACCCAAGCACCAGTCCAAGAGGTGGAGCCTCATATTAACTTTGATGAGGAGGTTCCAGCCCCCGCAGCTCCAGTGGGCCAAGCTCAGGTCCTAGGAGGAGATATGTTTTCTATGGATCGACAAGATGCACTCGTCCGGATAGCAGGCTTTATGGACAGTGTCACTAGAGCAGGTTTACTAACGGTAGCACCAGCCACCTCTCAGGCTGGAGGAGGGGTTCACACTCCTGCTACACGTACTCTGGAGCAGGTAGCTCCTCGGACTCAGGTTCCAGTGGTTAAGCTTGTAGTGGCAGCGCAGACAGGTGTTACATTTCAGGCCGGTGATAGGACGGCCATGTCTTCGAATGCTTTGTGGAGACTTGATTGGTTCTCCAAGCTTTTCACCACCACTTTCAGCGGTACTTCATCGGAGGATCCCCAGGATTTTCTATTCAGTTGTAATGAAATCCTCAAGAATATGGGTATATTGGAGACCAATGGGTTCAATTTTTGCACCTTCAGGCTTGCAGGATCCGCCAAGACATGGTGGAGATATTATTGCCTATCTAGACCAGCAGGTTCTCCAGCTTTGACATGGGATCAGTTTGCGGAGTTATTCTTGGAGAAGTTCCTCCCCGTCACACAGCGGGAGGCACTTCGTAGACAGTTTGAGCACCTCCATCAGCGCTCCATGATGGTTAAAAAGTATGAGACTAGATTTATTGACTTGGCACGCCATGCAGTTGTGATATCCCTACAGAGCGAGAGAGGGTCCAGAGGTTCGTTGATGGATTGATTCAGGTGATCTGCTTTCAGATGGCCATGGGAGTTGGCAGTGATATTTCTTTTTAGGAGGTGGCCAATGGAGCCCGCCGAGTAGAGATGGCACTGGTTCGAGAGGTAGTTAGGGGTTAGACAAGAGGCCTCTCCATTTTGGTAGGTTAAGTGGTGCCTCATCTAAAGGTAGGGATGCATACGATAGAGGCCACTCTCAGAGGCCCTTCCAGTCGGCCATTCAGGTTTCTCATGGCACTCTAGATGGTGGTGGTCCTCAGAAGTATTATTTGGATCAGCAGACTTTCAGCGCACCACCAGCCTTCATTAGTGCACCGCCACTTCAGAGCTTTAGGGGAGGACATACAGGTCGACAAGGCCAGCAGTCTTAGCAGCCTAGGGCATGTCATGATTGTGGTGACCCGAGTCATATTTTCAGGTTATTCCCTCGAGCCTCGAGTAGTTCTCAGCAGCAGGGTCCTCGTCCTATGATTCAGGCAGCAGGTGATCCATAGGCCGCCCAACTAGATAGAGGCAGGGGTAGGGATCATAGAGGTGGAGGGAGAGACCGCAGAGGTAGATCTCAGACTGCCAGAGGAAGGGGTCAGCCCGCAGCAGGTCGTCCCAGGGACACAGTACATGGAGGTGGGGGAAACCCCGTTGTTATGCTTTACCGGCCAGGCCTGAGGCCGAGTCATCAGATGCCGTGATTGTAGGTACTATTCTGGTATGTGATCGGGGTGCTTCAGTATTATTTGATCCAGGATCTACGTATTCTTATGTGTCGTCCTATTTTGCACCCTATTTGATCATGTCTAGTGAGGCTTTGGGTATTCTGGTATATGTGTCCACCCTAGTTGTTGATTCTATAGTGGTCGACCGAGTTCATCGTTCTTATGTGGTGGTATTTGAGGGTCTTGAGACCCATGTTGACTTATTGCTTTTAAATATAGTGGACTTTGATGTTGTATTGGGGATGGACTGGTTTTCCCCATATCATGCTATTCTGGATTGTCATGCCAAGATCGCTACCTTAGATTTTTCCCGAATTGGATTGAGAGGGACCCCAGGCCATGCCACCCGTAGTGTTATTTCGTATGTCAAGTCTTGACGTATGGTCGAGAAGGGGTGTCTATCATATCTGGCGTATGTTCGCGACTTAAGCGCAAAGGTTCCATCTATTGACTCTGTTCCTATTGTTTGGGAGTTCCCTGAGGTTTTCCCTTCAAACCTGCTGGGTATGCCGCCCGACATGGATATTGATTTCTGTATTGATCTAACTCCGGGCACTGAGCCTATTTCCATTCTGCCATATCTCATGGCCCCACCAGAGTTGAAAGAGTTAAAGGAGCAGCTTCAAGACTTGCTTGATAAGGGTTTCATTAGACCCAGTGTATCGCCGTGGGGTGCACCAATGTTGTTCGTGAAGAAAAAGGATGTGCCGATGAGGATGTGCATTGATTACTGGCAATTGAACAAGGTGACGATAAAGAATAAGTATTCAGTGCGGAGGATTGACAATTGTTCGACCAACTTCAGGGTGTTAGGGTATTCTCGAAGATAGATTTGAGGTCTAGTTATCATCAGCTGAGGATTAGGGCATCTGATGTCCCTAAGACAGCATTTCGTACTCTGTATGGGCATTATGAGTTTTTTTTCATGTTGTTTGGGTTGACCAATGCCCTGGTAGCATTCATGGAGGTTATGAACCGGGTGTTCAGGCCCTATTTGGAGTTATTTGTGATTGTATCCATTGACAACATCTTCATATACTCCCGCATCCAGGAGGAGCACGAGCAGCACCTCAGAGTTGTTCTTCAGACTCTAAAGGATAGTTAGTTATACGCCAAGTTCTCGAAGTGCAAGTTTTGGTTGAGTTCAGTCACATTCCTGTGTCATGTCGTATCAGCATGGGGTATTCAAGTGGACCCGAAGAAGATAGAGGCAGTCAAGAACTGGCCTCGACCAGCTTCCGCGACAGAGATCCGGAGCTTTTTGGGGATAGCTGGTTACTACAGACGTTTTGTGGAGGGGTTTTCATCCATCGCAGCCTCGATGACTAGATTGACCCAGAAGGGTGCCCATTTCATGTGTTTAGATGAGTGCGATGCGAGCTTCCAGAAGCTCAAGACAGCTGTGGCTACGGCACCAGTATTGGTTTTGCCCACGAGATCTGGGGCTTATACTGTTTATTGTGATGCCTCCTATCTGGCTTGGCGAAGTGTTGATGCAGAATGGCAAGGTCATAGCATATGCTTCGAGGTAGTTGAAGATCCACGAGAAGAATAATCCAGTTCATGACCTAGAGTTGGCAGCCATTGTGCATGCCTTGAAGATCTGGAGGCATTATTTATATGGTGTGACGTGTGAGGTATACACAGATCACAAGAGCATTCAGTACTTATTCAAGTAGAAAGAGTTGAATTTGAGACAGCGGAGGTGGTTGGAGTTGTTGAAAGACTATGATGTTTCTATCTTATACCACCCGGGGAAGGCCAATATGGTGGCTGATGCATTGAGTAAGAAGTCCGCCAGCATGGGTAGTCTTCCCTATATTCCGGTCAGCCATAGACCGCTAGCCTTGGATGTTCTGGCCTTGGCCAATAGATTTGTGAGGTTGGACATTTCTTAGCATAGCAGGGTGTTAGCTTGCACGATTGCTCGTTTGTCATTGATGGAGCGTATTCGGGAGCGGCAGTTTGATGATCCCTATATGTGTGTCCTGAGAGACACGGTGCAGCGGGGAGGTGTCAAGGAAATGACTTTAGGAGATGATGGCGTATTGAGATTTTAGGGACGAGTTTGTGTGACCAATGTAGATGGTATTAGGGAGTCGATCTTAGCGGAGGCCCACAGTTCTCGGTATTCTACACCCAGTGTATTTGAGACTGCTACTAGTGGTGCAGAATGAATAAAGACATTGTTGCATATGTGGCTCGTTGTCTGAAGTGTCAGCAGGTTAAGTACGAGCATCAGAGGCCCGGTGGGTTATTTCAGAGGATTGAACTTCCCGAATGGAAGTGGAAGAGAATCACCATGGATTTTGTTACTGCCTTCCGATGACTCGGAAGAAGTTTGATTCTATATGGGTTATTATTGATAGGCTGACCAAGTCAGCGCATTTTATTCCAGTTGCCACCACATATTCATCCGAGAGATATGCTGAGATTTATATCAGGGAGATCGTACACCTTCATAAGGTGCCCATATCTATTATTTCGGACCGAGGAGCGCAGTTACTTCGCATTTCTGGAGAGCGGTACAACATGAGTTGGGCACCCAGGTTCAGTTGAGTACAACATTTCACCCTCAGACGAACGGTCAGTCCGAGAGGACTATTCAGATTCTTGAGGATATGCTCTAAGCCGACGTTATTGATTTTGGAGGCTCGTGGGACCAGTTCTTGCCTTTAGAAGAGTTTGCCTACAGCAACAGCTACCAGTGCAGTATTGAGATGGCTTCGTATGAGGCGTTGTACGGTAGGCAGTGTCGGTCCCCAGTCGGATGGTTTGAGTGAGAAGAGGCTCGGCTATTGGGTACAGATCTAGTACAGGAGGCCTTTGAAAAGGTCAAGATCATTCAGGACAGACTTCGGTCAACTCAGTCTAGGCAGAAGAGTTATGCATATCGTAAGTTCAGGGATGTTGCTTTCATGGTTGGTGAGCGAGTATTGCTCCGGGTATCGCCTATGAAGGTGTGATGAGATTCTGGAATAAGGGAAAGCTTAGCCCTATGTTTATTGGCCCATTTGAGATTCTTGACCGCGTGGGGAAGGTGGCTTATAGACTTGCCTTGCCGCCTAGATTGTCAGCCGTGCAACCGGTTTTTCATGTATCCATTCTTTGGAAGTATCACGGCGATCCTGCCCACGTGTTAGATTTCAGTACTTTCCAATTGGATAAGGATCTGTCATATGAGGAGGAGCCGGTGGCTATTTTAGACTAGCATGTTCGACAGATGAGGTCGCGGAGTTTTTCTTCGGTGCGTGTTCAATGGAGAGGTCAGCCTCATGAGGCATCGACCTGGGAGTCCAAGTCTGATGTGCGGAGCCGTTATCCCCATATATTTCCTGACTCAGGTACTTCTTTCTTTTGTCCGTTCGAGGACAAACGGTTTTTCTAGAGGTGGAGGATGTGACGATCCAAAGGATCATCACCATAATTCTCCTTTTCTTTGTGCTTCCGAGGCCTTGAAAACCTCGTATTTGGTCGCCTCGAATTGCATGCGCAATCGGGCACAAAGCCGGAAAAATTTTACGTGGGAATATATGAATTTTGTGTTAAAAACTATGAATTGATAATAATACTGATATAGTTGACTTTGGTCAATATTTTGGGTAAACGGACCCGGACCCGTGATGTGATGATCTCGGAGGGTCTGTAGAAAAATATGGGACCTGGCGTGTTCCCGGAATCGAAATCCGAGGTCCCAGACCCGAGTACGAAATTTTTGAAAAAAATTATTTATCTGAAAATGATATGAAAAATCTAAACGAAAATGAGTTAGAAAATAATGGTATTGGGCTCGTATTTTGGTTCTGACGCCCGGTATAGGTTTTAAATGAGCATTAAGCGCTATCTGTAAAGTTTGGTTGAAAATGGACGTCATTTGACGTGTTTCGAACTTAAAATGGAAAATTTGGAAGCTATGAACTTTGCAATGAAATTATGAGTTTTAGGAGGTTGATTCTTTGTTTTGATGTTATCTTAGCGGTTTGATCGTTCGAGCGAGCCCGTAGGATTTTATTGAGTTAGTGTGTACGACTGGTCGGGAGCCCCGAGGGCTCGGGAGCGATTCAGAGGTGGTCCGGGATAGATTTCACTTAGAGGAAGACAGTTTAGGTGTTGCAGACACAAGCGCGGCAGCAATCATTTTTGTGCGGTCCGCGCGGCCGCGATGCATCTCAGTGCGGTCTGCGTGGCTATGTCTTAGGCAGGGATTTCAGGGTAACCACCGCGGCCGCGCACCAAAACAGTGCGGTCCGCGCTGGGAGGGTTCAGAGGAGCCCAACCTTGCCTATCACTCGGCGCGACTGCAACACATTTTTGTGCGGTCCACGCCAGGTTCTCAGAAAGGTATATAAGTTCGCAATTTCAGCCATTTTTCCACTTTTCAAAAACCCAAAACCTAAGAGGTGATTTTCCAAATGATTTTTCTCCTTCTATACGATTGGTAAGTAATTTCTAACTTAGTTTCCTTACTCACTAACATCTTTTAACATGATTCCAATTTCAGTCAAAGGTCTTCACAAATGGGAATTTGGGGTTTTAGGTGGAACCTAAGTTTTTCAAATTTTGGGGAGTTGGACCCCAATTGGAGGTCCGATTTCAAAACCAATTGTATATTCGGATTCGCGGGGGCATGGTTAACCGGGTTTTGGTTCTAACCTCGAGTTTTGACCACGTGGGCTTGGGGCATTTTGGGAATTTTGGATAAAACTTTGGGAAATTCATTCTTATGCATTTAAATAGTTTTAACTAGCATTTGTTGATACATTTAAGTAAATTGTGATTAGATTCGACCGATTTTGTGGCGAAATTCGAGGGGTAAAGCTATACTAGAGGCGTGAGTTGAGGTTGGAGCTTTCGAGGTAAGTGTTTTATCTAACTTTGGATTGAGGGAATAGGATTAGGACAATATATGCTATATGCTGCTATGTGGAGTCGGTTTATAGGTATGGTGACGGTTACCTATGCACCCGAGTCTAGCATGATCGTGAGTCGTAATTGCTTTTAAAATTGAAATAGGTGAGACAATTGAGTTAATTACTTGTTAAATGAGTTATGAAGTGATAGTTGAGAAGCAAATGAGTTAAAGAAGGAAGTGTGGTATTTGTTTTCCTTGCCGGGACTTGTTGTTGAATTGTTTTTCCTTGTCGGGACTTGTTGTTTAATAGTTTTCCCTTGTCGGGACTTATTGTTGAGTTTTTCTCCCTTGCCAGCATGATTAATCTTGTTGTATATTACTTTTCCCGATTGGTTGTGACCGTTGATTGGGTGAGGAAGAGAGATTATGCACGAAGTGTCTTTCCGTGTCATGTCTTGATAATTATGCACGAAGGGTCTTTCCGTGCCATATTTTGATAATTATGCACGAAGGGTCTTTCCGTGACATGTTTTGATAATTATGCATGAAGGGTCTTTTCGTTCTTTTTTCTTGATTATTTGAGCACGAAGGTTCATTCCGTGCCTTGATGTGAGAGTTATATGAGGAAAGCACGAAGGGTGATTCCGTGCACTATATTTGGCAGTTTTGGTGAGAATTGAGAGTAAAAGTACGAAGGTTGGCACTTTGTTGTTGTTGATTTACTGGCTGTGTTTTACTGATGTTCATTGTTCAGTTTCCATTTCTTTGTTCATTGGTTATATATCCAAATTGTTACACCCCACAGCATGTCCCCTCCTTATTATCTGTTTAGATTTCGTATATATTTCCGTTATTGCCCACATATTTGTACAAGTTGATTGTGGTAGGCCCGGTCTAGCCTCGTCACTACCTCACCGGGGTTAGGCCAGGCACTTGCCAGCTCATGGGGTCGGTTGTGCTGATGCTGCACTTCTGTGCCTTTGGTGCACAGGTTAGGAGATAGCTTACGGACCGCAGTAGTAGATTGGGAGCGTGTCTTTATTCCAGAGACTCCTAGGTAGTTTGCTGGCGTACGCGGGCCCTGAGTCTCATCCATTTCATTTCCGTTTGTTTTCATTGTATCGAAACAGACTTCTTATGTATTTTCTTTCAGAATCGTATTTGTAGTTTCTTATAGTAGTCCGTGAGTATTGTGACACTAAATCTTGGGTAGACGATGATGTTAATTATTCCGCATTTTCTTCATTTAATATTTGATTAAGACTTCCTCTTGAATTTATTGTTTTACTATTATCTTGTTGGAAAGTTAATTGAAAATGGTATGTTCAAGTTGGCTTGCCTAGCTCCGACAGTAGGCGCCATCACGACTCCCGATGGTGAAAAATTCGGGTCGTGATAATTACTCATACTCAAGTTTCATAGTTACCCTGAGCATAGGATGAGAAAAATTCCTTCCTTGGTGTCACATGAGATGCGGCACCACTGTCCACAACCCAACTTGTCTAATCACGAGAAATATTTATCAGATCCGCATCAAGGACAATAACAAGATCTTCTGTAGTGACGGTGGACACACGATTTCCATCTTCTTTCTGTTCTTCCTTGTCTCTATTCTCCTTTTTCAAAATCCAGCATAACTTCTTTGTGTGCCCTTTATTCCTGCAATGATAGCACTCGATATCTTTAAGTCTTCTTCTGGATTTGCTTCTATTATGTTCTCTATTTTGAGAACCTCGATTCTTGTTTCTAGCCCTAAAATCAATCACCAAGACATCTGATGAGGAGCAACCTTGAGATTTTCTTCTCATATCTTCATTTAAAAGGCTGCTCTTGGCAAGATCCATAGAGATCACACCATCCGGAGCAGAATTTGATAATGTAGTTTTATGAATTTTCCAAGAATCTGGGGAACCAAATAGAAACAAGCCCTGAATTTCTTCATCAAAATTAATGCCCATAGCAGATAGCTGGTTCATAATTCCCTGAAAATTATTTATATGATCTGTCATCTCGGAATCATCATGGTAGTTTAAACCCAACATCTGCTTTATCAAAAATATCTTGTTGCTTCCAGTTTTTCGAGCATACAAACTTTCAAGGTGCTACCATAGGGTTCGAGCATGCGTCTCCCCAGAAATATGGTTCAAAACATTATCGTCAACCCACTGTCTAATAAAGCCGCAAGCCTTCCTGTGTAACAAACTCAACTCTTCATCTGATTTATTATCAGGCTTTATAGTGGCGAAGACAGGTAGATGAAAATTCTTGACATAGAGCAAATCTTCCATTTTGCCCTTCCAAATGGCATAATTTGTGCCATTCAAATTAACCATTCTACTAGGGTTGGCTTCCATTGTTTATCACAAATACAAATACTATTTGTTATGAGACCAAAGTAATTCTTTTCTGATATGGAAGATCAGACTGGGCTGCAACCACAGAGCATACTTAGACAGAACCTTGGCTCTGATACCACTTGTTGTTAATAAACCCCGTAAAGATAGTATTCACGGTATTAGTGATAAACGCAGAACACTAAGTTATGGTTAAATCAGCAAGAATAAAAATGTAGCAAAAATGACACCAAGATTTTACGTGGAAAGCCTTCTGAATAAGGGAAAATCACGGCCAAGAGGAGCAACTGATGTCACTATAGCGAGGATTTTTATATTGTGTAGTAACGAGTAAAAATACTCCTAAGACCACTACACCCTCAAAAGAAGTAAACACTCTTTTGTTTTTTCCACCTCACTACAATATCCTCATACTTTATTTTTCTTCACAAACTATTTTCTTACAGTTTATGGAATACCTTGCTCTCTCTTTTCTCTCTTTGTTGGTGTATTGAAGTGAGAGTTGAAGCTCTCCTTTTATAGCCAAAGCTTCACTCTCTAAAGCTTACAATATTTGACAATTTACACACACTTTTCACAATTCAACAAAGTTAGCTACCAACCCAAAGAAATTCAACAAGGTTGGCTACCTAACAAAACCAAGTCAATAAAATTGGCTATAAAATAATTCAACAAGGTTGGCTACCAAATCAAACCAAGTTAACAAAATTGACTACCACATCATTTGAATGAGATGAACACCATATCATTAAAATTTAACTATCTTTATTGAATATTTATTTTATTTATGTGCCATCTCCATCTTCAAAAATAATTACTACTAAAAAAAAATAATTATTAATTTGAGAAAACTATTTTTAAAAATCACGACAGATGAAACACAAGGAGTATGTGATGCTTCCCAGCTTTGGATTTTTTTGAGAAGAAAGCCGTGGGAAAAAGAAAGAGAGGGAGAGAAAAGTGGGAAGCTTGAAGCATAAAATTAAGAAACCTTATAAATATTTATAATAGTGGTAATTACGCTCCTATTTTCAAAAAACTTGGTAATGATTTTTTATTGAAGCACTTGAACTAGCATCGAAATCTTAAGGTGGATTAACTAAGTTTGAAAAGAAAAAGTTCGAAACAAATACTCTCTTGTTTCAACTTATATAAAGTAAGTTTGACTAGAGGAGCTTAAAGAACAGAACTATTTTTAGAACTTGTGCATATCATGATAATCCTGTCTATAAAAATATGTTATTATATATAAAATAGGAAATTCAAATAAATTATTTTTAGATATAGAAAGTTTATTCTTTGTGTTCAAATATTGTATTTATGCAGAGTATTCTCACACAATGTGGATTGAGAAAAACTCAAAGATCTTTGAGAAGCAAGCAACAACTACATGGGATGTCCTTGCTAGAAGAGTGATATGCATGTGCAATACTAGAGCTGAGGGCTATATCAGGGGCATATTTACCCGAGGTCAAGCTGTGTCACGTAACACCGCTTGGTTCGAAAATTTTATTAATTATGTATATATAATTAAAAGACAAAAATACAATACGGTTAAAATAAATTAACTGACATGACTTGAAATGGTTGACTATGTAGCTAAGTTGGTCAAGTGGCTTTTTATTTAGTTTTAGTCGTGTGTTCAAATCTTGAAAGCTTCATTTGTTAATTCAAAATTTTTGTGCCTCATTTACACAAAAGGTACATTATATTGAACAGGGAACAATTCCTATAAGTATCGTTAGTTGTTGCACTATTTGTTTTTCCTTCCATCTCCTTTATTGCGAATAAAATTGATTAAAAATAATATATGAATTTTTTGGTACTTTATATAGATAAATAACATTTCGTATTATTTCTAATGAGGCTATTTTGAATTCTTTTTAAAAAACAAATTCATCAAAAAGAATTGATGATTTGAATTGTGTTCTTTTTTTATATGATGTTGTTAGTAGTGCTTTGTTTACTTGTACATTTTTAAAGTATGACACTTCTTATAAAAAATTATGTGTACGCCACTGGGCTATACGCGAATCTTACTTGCAAAATGTAAATACTTAGTAGATAGAAAACGTGAGAGTATTTGTATAAAGGAGGTTAGGAGACCATGAAGGTCAGATTGAGATTTTTTTTTTCAAGTCTTGAAGTAGGTCGTGGTGATCTATTGTACTTTGTAAATATTTACATTGGTGGTTAATACAAAGATGGTTAATTACCCCAAAAATAATATATTTATATTAAAAAATTTATTGAATATGTGCACATATTAAATTTATTTCTCCCAGATCTCACTTTGTGAAAATATATTGGGTTTTTGTTGTTGTATTAAATATACATATATATATATATATATATATATATATATATATATATATATATATATATATATATATATATATATATATATATATATAAAGCAGGACCTTTTTAGGGCTGTAGGACCTTTTAGGAAGTATGGGATTTATATAGTTTAATTTGTTTTATGCAAACCACAGAACTATTCGTTATAAACCCGACCGGGAACATCCATAGGCGATTTAACCAGCCATACCGGACTTACCAACGGAATCACAAGGTTTATACCCGATATAATCCCTCACTAACCATGCCGGGAACACCCCTCTTAGGGCTTACCAACGCCATGATTTAAGCTTAGTTTGCTATAAAATTATTTAAACTAACACCCATACCACAACCTTTACCCCTTCAAGGCAAGCTATTCATTAAGAGTCATTACCTTTTCCGATCATACTTAAGCTATATCAGTTATTATTTAACACTTATGAATTTAGCCCATCATTGGGCAAATAAACAAATAAAACACAATTATAATATGGAAAATATAATATAACTAAAGAAATGGAAAGTACCTGATTACCAGAACTTCTTGATTTATTTATTCACAATAACTATTACAAGTAGTATTACAAAAGGAAATTTTAGAGAGAAGGGAGAGGAAAATTTTAGAAAGAGAGAGAGGAGTTCCGAAAAACCTACCTCCTCTAAATGAAATCTACCTTATTTATAGAAAATATTGTGCACAGTAAAAGTGCACAGTAACCGACATAAAAGTCAATAATCCTACAGTAAACTGAATAAAATTACATAATAGCCCCTTCTAGAAACTTAAGTGGCTTTTTTGATTTTCAAAATCTCTTCTTCAGCCTTCTTGAGTAGATCCGGTAAATCTTCTGAAGTTATACTATTTACACTTTGAGAATCTTCAAAATTATCCCCCATTAAAACATCATCATCAGTAATTTGCTTCTGAATATCTTTTTTAATCTGCTCCATGTAAGCTGCAATTAGCTCTTCTTTAGATAATGTTCCTCCTTTCTTTATTTGAATCTTTTTAGTAATTTTTCTAAAATGACTTTCTTCCATTTCTGCATCATCTGGGATTTCTTTGTCATATTTGGTAATTGTAGTCTTAATAGTATCCAATAGCTCTTGCCCAACCATCTTTCCATCAGATCCTTTTGAGATTAGTTTAGGCCAAAATTTTGTATAATGTCTTCTAAATAAACAAGGTACTTCATCTTAATCTTTCCCTAATTCAATGGTCCATTTGTAAATCCAAGGAACAGAAAATTCCATAAAAAAATTCATAATCGGAGTCTTTGGGTATAATCTGTCCTCTTTGTCCAAATCCATAATCCTTGGCGAAATCTCTACCCATTGATGATATAACTCTTTAAACTGTACTGGTAGTATTCCTTGGGAAGGCCCGAAAAAGGACCACCATTTAATGAACCAACTTGGAATCTGGGTACTTTTAAAAACTTGAGCACAAATTTTTATAAACCAAGAGTGCTTATGATCATCATTTTCATAAAATAAAGTCTTTGAAAATGCCTCCACATAATCCCAATAATTATAATTAATTGACATCTTTTGAATTGGATGTATATACTGGCAATCTTTTAAAGTACTTAGTCCCCATTCATCTGGTAAAATAATTTTCTTAATAATCATTTTGGAAAAAGAAAAATATGATTTATTAGAATTACTAGTATTGTTATGAGAAATTTCTACTGATCCAGTAGATGTTAAAATCATTTCATAGTGCAATCTATTCTTGTAAGTTTGCATTGGAAATAATGCATTATTTAAATACCTTTTCATAACAATCCAAGGATTGTGTTTCCATTGAAAATCTTTGTTATCAACATAAATTATAATCTCTTTTATAGGATTTATATCAAAAATCTCATTGTCAGTTTTCCCAATTATAACTGCATAAGAATCTTCATTAAGGGGTTCAAAATCTTTATTATCCTCAATAGAGGTGGGTTGAATAGTAGCATTGCTACCCCCAGCAGTTCCAGCATTGCTGGCAATAAAATCTAGATATTTCTGGTAATCTGCAAAAGAAGGTCTTATATTTGATGATGAAGATGATCCTTCTTCAAGAAATCTTGTCTGGGCTGGAATATGCCCTAGGGTCTGAAATCTATTCTGATTTGCTCCTCTTCCTCTTCCAGAGGAAGGTCTTGGCCAATTTGGCCTCATCCTACAAAATTAATCATTAGTAAGATATTCTCGGGTAAGAAAATCTGGTAAACTGTTATCAATTCCTTTTTTATAAACAATTTCAAAATCAAAAGGAGACAATAATGCTTGCCATCTAGCAAACATCTGTTTAGAAACATTGTGCTTAAAATCCTTATTAAATAAGAACTTAGCAGCTTGACAATCTGTTTTGATTACAAATTTCTGATTATATAAATCCGTCTGAAATTTTAAAACACTCTTTACAATAGCTAAAATCTCTTTTGCTACTGTTGCATAATTTCTTTGACTATCATTCCATTTTCCTGAATAAAATTGTATAACATAATCTCTTTTTTCAACAGGAGAAAATTGAGTCAAAATACCCGCATATCCAATATCTGAAGCATCAGTTTCAACAGTTTTTTCCCAATTTGGGTTAGCCAAAGTTAAACAAGGGAGTTCTTTTATTTTGGATTTTATTTTCTTAACAGCATCAGTGTGAGAATCATTCCAAGCAGGAGGGTTCTTTTTTAGCCTTTCATATAAAATAGCAGTATCTTTTGATAAGTCTTTTATGAACGGAGAAATATAATTTAAACTACCCAAAAATCTTTGTAATTGAGTCTTATTAGTAATAATATCAGGAAATTTTGATCCGAATTCAATCGTCCTATTAATAGGCGTAATTGTTCCTTTTCCAATATTATGACCACGAAATCTAATATTACTTTGAAAAAGACACATTTTTGGTTTAGAAATAACTAATCCATTTTGAATAACTATTTTTTGAAATAATTCTAAATGTTTGAAATGTAATTCAATATTTTTGGAAAATACTAAAATATCATCTATGTAAACAATAATGAAATCTGTAAAAGGAATAAATATATTATTCATAATCTTTTGAAATTCTGAAGGCGCATTCTTCAATCCAAAAGGCATAACATTCCATTCAAATTGTCCTATTGGAACATTAAAAGCAGTTTTATATCTGTCTTGTTCAGCAATCTGAATTTGCCAATATCCCGATTTTAAATCAAATTTAGAAAAAATGATTGCATCATGTAACCTATTCAATAAATCTTTTTTATTAGGGATAGGATACCTAATCCATTTCAAAACTTTATTAAGAGGTTTATAATTAATAACTAATCTAGGTACACCTCTTTCTTGTTCTGCATGTTTATTAACATAAAAAGCAGTACATGACCAAGCAGAACTAGATTGTCTAATCAAATTCTTTTTCAATAAATTATCAATCTCTTTTTTACAAAAATCCAAATATGCAGAATTCATCTGACAAGGTCTTGCCTTAGTAGGAATATTATTTTCATCAAAACAATCTTCATAAGGTAATGTCACCACATGCTTTTTTCTATCCCAAAAAGCACTGGGATGATCATTACAAATATTAGCAATAAACTGGTTTTTTAATAAATTCACTTTTCCTTGTAATTTTGGATTTTTCAGTAAAATATCTATTTCTAATAAAGAAATTTCTTGTTTTATAAAATTGACTTGTTGATTTTTTAAAATTAATTTTTCAACAATTTGATTTATAGACTTAGTAAATGGTTTAGTGATAAAATCTAATTGAAAATCTTTATCATTATAAGTTCCTATTATTTTAGTATGATCCCACCTTTTCAAAGGAAATATCGCATGCATGAATGGGACCCCTAAAATAATTGGACAAGAAATATCTTCCACAATCATAAAACTTTGAGGTAAACAAATACCATTGTTACATAAAAAAGCTTTTGGTAATTTATAATTCAATTTCATTTGACTACCATTAGCAGATCTTAAACAATGAGTTGTTTTATGAAAATATCTTGAAGGTATAAGTCCTTCCTGAACACAATTTACATCTGCTCCACTGTCAAATAAGGCAATGAATTCCTTTCTAAAATTGTAATCAATTTGTAAAGTAATTTTAGTATAAAACTTTTGAGATGTAATAATACTCATTTTTTGTAAAAATTCATTTCTATCTTCACTGAAGATATTTGTCAAAAAAGAATCTTTTGTATGATCTTGGCTAATTTTCTCAGTATTATTATTTTTAGAAATCTCAGTCTCAGAAATCTCAGTTTCATTTGCTTTAGAATTCTCAACCTTGTTTGCTTGTAAATGTAAATCAAAAGTCCTATTATCTTCTAGGCTAGAAATTCTTCTATCATGAATTTTTGACTGATTTTTCAAATAAATAATTTCTTCTTTTATAATAACAAGTTCTTGTTTTAAATCAGAAATAGTAGTTTCTTTTTCTGGAAAATTTCTTTGGACCAAAATCCTTTTTAACTCGGCAGTTGAATAATAATCAGGTTGCTTCAAGATAGGAGTATTAGAAGATATATTGTTTTGGTTGTCAATATCAAAATCATCATTTAAAATTGTATCCAGAATTTTATTTCTTAAATCTTTATCATCTATTTTCTTTAAAATCTTCATAATTTTTTCATCATTAATCATATTCACATTCAAATCCTGAAAATTTGAAACTAAATCATATAGACTATCATCTTTCTTGCAAGCACAAATATCTTCTGAAGAAGATCTATCAGAATCAGAATATAATTCTTCATTATGAAGAATTCTTAAATCATCCGAACTATAATCAGTAGAAGAATAATCAGATATTTCAGAATTAGAATCAGAATCAGAATTTAATAAAATCTTACACAAAGAATCTTTTATTTTTTCATCCAGATCCAAACTCTTAATCTTTTCCTGAGTTTTGCACTCATTCGCATAATGCCCAAATTTACCACATTTATGACATCTAATCCTTCTTTTATAATCTTTCTTACCCTTCTTTTTGTAAACTTTCTTTTCTTTCTTATCCCAAGAGGACTTATCACGAGAAGTAAACTTTTTCTTATACTTTCTTTTCTTGTCATCTTTAGAAAATTTAGAAAACTTCTTTTTCTTTTTTGATGAACCAGGAATATCAAAAGCAAATTGATCACAAAATTCTCCTAATTGCTTCCTTTCATTCAATCTATTCTTTTTGATATGATAATTCATCTTTATATCATTACAAACAGCTAAACCTTCTTGAGTACAAACACTAATAATTTTCCCATAAGTCAAGGAATCATAAGGAATTTTATTATGCGGACCACGTAAATGTTTTCTCACTCTTTCCGCAAAAATCGAAGGTAAACCATCAATAAATTTAGACTTCCAATGCTCATGACTGCAATCATGCAATTCCATAACACGACTTAAGAATACATCTTTATACCATCTAAAATCAGATAGTTGTCTACAACGTAAATTTTGTAATGTTGTTCTAATAGTTTCTGCTTCATCAGTCCATCTACCACAAAAATGTTCAACCATAGTAGTAATCAAAGTATAAACAGCATTTTGTTGTACTTGAGAAGTACTTGTTTGATCAGTAGTCTGATAGGCTAATTGCCCTTCAATTTTAATAACACTAGTAGTATTCATGATAGTATTCTTTTGTTCTTGATTTAAAAAATTATCCCACCAACCTTTAAGTTGGCCAGTGAAACCAGCAACAATCATAGCAGCAATATCACGATCTTGATTTTTATTAATCTTACAAATAGTACTATACATCAACATTCTATGCACAGTAGTAAAAATTTGTTTATCATTAAAACCATCAATATTCCATTCATAAATTTCCTTGCTACTGTAACTATTATTAAAAATCTGATCTCTTTCTTCATTTAAAACATCCATCGGAGTTGGTCTATTGTAATAAAACATCCTTTGAATAGGCTTATCAGCCCATTTTGTATTGATTTTATTAACAAAATCATTTTCTGAAACATTCTGAGTAATAAAATTTTCTTGTTTTGTAGATAAAACAGGTTGAGGCTGTAAATCAATTCCAGTAATATTGGAATCAAAAACAATATTCTTTAGTTTCTCTTTTAAAAGCTGTTCAATTTCTTCAGTAGAATCAGTTTTGAAACTTTTTATTTCCGGAGGAGGTTGTAAAGTATTTTTGACAATTTTTAATTCTTGTTTTGGTTTATGAAAAGCTTCTATTTTTTCTTGTAAAATCTGTGTCTGTTTTAAATAATTGTCTAAATTCTTATGCAATGCCATGACATGCTCTCCTAATACATTCAAATAATAATTAGCATAATTCTGCTGTTTAAGAATCAAATTGACATGTTCACAAGTAGTTACAGCAACTTTGTTTTCAAATAATTTTGCAAAAGCAGTAAAATTAATAGTTTTACCCTCTCTATTGATATCAAAAGACTGAGTTGGAGGTAAAGAAGAAATCATTATATCTCCATTAGACAAATGATACTCATGTTCAATGACTGACAAATGATATCCCACATATTTAATCATGAACCATGGGACAAATGGCAATGAAATATTATTTCCTTCTAACTCTTTGTAAAATTCTTTAGAAAAATACTCTGTCTCATCTTTATTAAATGAAGAGAAAAACCAATTCCTAAATTCTTCCCATTTCGGACTATAAAATTCTAAAGAAATCTTTTTTCGTGCCAGAGAACCTGGACTAAAATCAATTTTTTTACTATCCATGTAAACCGGTTGGAAAATTCATGTCAGAATCTGTAGGATCACTTAAACGATCTTCATCTTTAGCAATATTATTATTATCTAAAATAATTTTATCAAAATTTGTATCTCTAATTTGAGAAGTTGAAGCCCTTGATGGAATATCTACAATATAATCTACTGGAGAAATATAAGAAGATACAGATCGGGTTAATCTTGAAGAGGAATCTGTTAGTCTTGGGATATCGTGGGTTTTAAAACTCAAAGTTACACTACCATCTTTACTTTGTCTGATATCAGAAATCTCCTCACTAGTAATCTCACGAGGTACTGCAGCTTCTTCAATAATCCATTCAGTAGGAAAATTTATTTCTTCCCACTTAATTAATCTACGAGTAATAATTTTTGATTTAGAAAAATTATTTTCAAACAAAACAGTCTCATGATTTTGTTCAGCAATTTTACATCTAGGAGATAAAGTATAAAGAGGTCTATAAACAATTCTAGTACAAATACACATAACTTCTGTTCCGGGTAAATAATCATATCCATTAATCTTAATATTCAAATTAATGATTGTAATATATTCACATCAGTTAGAGCAATATTTAAATTCGGATAAGCATTAAAATAAATTGCACCATAAGCCAAGGTTGATTGTATAGAACCAATCAAAGAATTTTTCCAATTTAAATTTCTACCATCTCGTAATGCAGCAACAAAACTTTCAGGTAAGCCTTTCAATGTTAATGGCTTAAAAGCAACTTGAACTAAACCAATATGTAAATAATTGAAATCTTTAGATTTGTAATAATCTATGTCATTTTGAGATAATAGATGGAAAACTCCACTATCTTTGTCCATAGTAAAACTTAATTCTGTAGTTTTCACAGTAGTTTTTCCAGCAAATTTTTCAAAAGTTCCCAATTTATAAATAGCCTCTATATTTACTTTAGGAATCACCCAAGTATTTAATAAATCTTGTTGGACAGGAAAATCTACTTGTTCCTTAATCATATTTTTAATAAATTTTGGTTTATTAAACCAAGACATAAGAACTCAAAAAGTTAAGTGTTAAATAATAACTTTCATAACCTAAATATGATCTTCCATGGCTCTGATACCAAACTTTAAGCAGGACCTTTTTAGGGCTGTAGGACCTTTTAGGAAGTATGGGATTTATATAGTTTAATTTGTTTTATGCAAACCACAGAACTATTCGTTATAAATCCGACCGGGAACATCCATAGGCGATTCAACCAGCCATACCGGACTTACCAACGGAATCACAAGGTTTATACCCGATATAATCCCTCACTAACCATGCCGGGAACACCCCTCTTAGGGCTTACCAACGCCATGATTTAAGCTTAGTTTGCTATAAAATTATTTAAACTAACACCCATACCACAACCTTTACCCCTTCAAGGCAAGCTATTCATTAAGAGTCATTACCTTTTCCGATCATACTTAAGCTATATCAGTTATTATTTAATAACTAATCTAGGTACACCTCTTTCTTGTTCTGCATGTTTATTAACATAAAAAGCAGTACATGACCAAGCAGAACTAGATTGTCTAATCAAATTCTTTTTCAATAAATTATCAATCTCTTTTTTACAAAAATCCAAATATGCAGAATTCATCTGACAAGGTCTTGCCTTAGTAGGAATATTATTTTCATCAAAACAATCTTCATAAGGTAATGTCACCACATGCTTTTTTCTATCCCAAAAAGCACTGGGATGATCATTACAAATATTAGCAATAAACTGGTTTTTTAATAAATTCACTTTTCCTTGTAATTTTGGATTTTTCAGTAAAATATCTATTTCTAATAAAGAAATTTCTTGTTTTATAAAATTGATTTGTTGATTTTTTAAAATTAATTTTTCAACAATTTGATTTATAGACTTAGTAAATGGTTTAGTGATAAAATCTAATTTAAAATCTTTATCATTATAAGTTCCTATTATTTTAGTATGATCCCACCTTTTCAAAGGAAATATATATATATATATATATATATATATATATATATATATATATATATATATATATATATATATATATTAGCATTGGACATTATTTTCTAAAATAAAATCAGAATTGATAATTCTGACTCTGAGTCTCACGTAGACATTGTAGGTTTATTTTGCATTATTGCCTTGTTAACTTCTCAGGTCTAGCAACTTAAATCTCTAATATCTTTCGTGCATGAGCATTTCAAGGAAGAAAAAGAATTGGGAAAAAAAGGTTAAAAATAAAATAAATAAAAAGAGGGCTAAGAGAAAGATCCAATAAAAAGATGACACTCGTGGAATTTACTTTATCTTTAACTTTCTTTTATGTCGCGTCTAGAAACTAACACCTTTTCTGCCACGTCAGCTGTCAAGCATATAATAAATACACTTGAATGAGAATAGGTGTACAAAAGAAGGAAATTGGATTTTTTAAAAGCAGACTAGAATATCATCCATGCTCTCGGCGCACATTAAGCTTTCATTCGGTGCACAATAGCAGGGTCGTCATTGTCGCCGGAACATGGCTCGTCGTCGGCGAAATGCACCACTTATTAATGCGCAATTAGTCACTCCTGATCATGGCATTACAAAGGAGCTTGAACTATTAACATTTGGCAATTTTCTGCCCCAGAAATTCCAATCAACAGAGGCGATGCATACAGAGGGAGATATGAATGAATTGCCATCTCTGATGACTGATGCACCTACTAACACCGCGGTAAGACAATTACAGTTCACTGATGCCATTGGATCGGAGAAATTCACTCCGACTGCAGCGGATGTTGTCCGAGGAAACCATAATACTCAGATGGGAAAGCCACTCTCTTTCGTTCCCCCCACTGATCGAGATGGGCAAGAAGGTTGTTAAAATCAGTGAGGACGATTTGAAATCTCAATTGGATTACTGGAAAAATGCTTTGATTGGATATTTGGTGATAATCCGAATGAGAAAACTATGGATAATTTCATCATGCATGTATGGAATTTCGTGGCTAAACCCCAGGTACTGATTCATGCTGAAGGATACTGCATTTTTCGATTCAATAGTATCGAGGATAGGGATTTAGTCATGCAATCAGGACCTTATTCCTATAGGAATAAACCAATGGTTTTGAAGCCCTGGGAAGTTGATTTCTCTTTCCAGAGTGATATTCTCAGCACTGTTCCTGTATGGATTCGTTTTCCTGGACTTCCGGTGGGCTACTGGTCTACTGAGGTATTGAGCAAAATGGCCAGTGCAGTGGGTAAGCCATTATACACTGACAAATTTACTGCGCACTATGAAAAAATTTCATTTGCCCGAGTCCTTGTGGAGGTCGATGCTGCCCATCCACTTCCTTACCAATTAGAGATTGATACTCCTTATGGCCCTAAGATCCAGACAATTGAGTAAGATTGGAAACCTAGTTTCTGTAATCATTGCCTGAATTTGGGCATGATTCATTGGATTGCTGGTACTATGCTAATAACAATGCAGAGAAGGATATGGAGGAGCAGGATAAGCCAAGGAGGCAGAAAGGAAAATTGAAGAAGCAGGCAAAAAATACTAAAAAAGAATGGCTTGCCAAGCAGCCTGTAGCTAATGCAGAAATACAGGTAAGCCACGAGAGTGCAGTTAATTCAGAAGTACTGGAGGTGCAGAAAGTGCTAACAAGGTGAATGAGAACCTTTTAGCCAGTGTTTAGCAGAATGCACAAACTGGTCCTGAGATCCAAGAGAGGCTTGAAATTGCAGTCAATGCACCCAATGGTAACAGTGTAGTAATGGTTGATAATTGCAATAAAGGGAAGGCTACTATGGTTGTGGCTGGTAACAGGGTTCAGCAGATTGACCCGGGGCCTTCAAACAGATCACCCCCTAACCTCCTTTGATTATTGTCACATGGAACATTAGAGGGCTTAACCAAGCCCATAAGCAGAAGGAATTGAAAAACTTTCTAGCTGTTAATAAGGTAGATGTTATGGGAGTTTTAGAAACTAGAGTAAAGGAGCATAAAGCTAAGAAGATACTTGATAAGGTTGCTAAGGATTGGAAGGTTCAATGCAATTACTCAAAGGCTCCTAATGGTAGAATTTGGTTGCTTTGGAAACCACATATCCAGATCCAAATATCCTATGTGACTGATCAGCCAATTCACTGTTTTTTAGAAGATACAAGAAGCCAGGCCAGAATTCATTTATGTGCTATATATGCCAATAATACTGCACTCCTCAGGAACCAACTGTGGAGGGACCTTAGGTCAATCTATGTTCCCAGTCAAGATGCTTGGCTGATCAGTGGTGATTTCAACTGTGTCTTATGTTCTGATGACAGAATTGGCTCTCCAGTTACTGATTCTGAAGTCAAAGATTTCAAAGATACTATCACTGACCTGCAACTCACTACTCTCAGAGTTAAAGGTTGGCACTTCACTTGGACCAATAAGCAAGATACTTCCTCTAGAGTTTATAGTAAAATTGATTGGGCTATGACCAATTTTCAGTGGCTACAACACTATGGGCATCTGGAAGCTGATTTCATGAACCCTTCAGTCTCTGACCATTCCCCCATCCTTATCAAATTTGGTGATCAAAAACCACTGCACCCTAAACCTTTCAGACTATACCTTGCTGTTATGGAACAACTTCAGTTTCATAGCATTTTATAGCAGGTTTGGAGACAGAATTGTGATGGAACTCCTATGCAGCAGATATAGAGGAAATTGAAGGCCATGAAACAGCATTTAAAGGAGATAAATGTTCATATGGCCTCATACAAACAGAAACTTATTCAGGCAAGGGAAAAATTGGGTATTATTCAAGCTCAACTGCAAAAAAGCCCATTAACACAGTCACTAATTACTGAGGAAAAAGCAGCACTTGAAGAAATTGAAAAGTGGAGTTGTGTGGAGGAACAAATTCTGAGGCAGAAGTCCAAAGCTTGCTGGATTGAGTGTGGGGATGCTAACACAAAGTATTTCCATGCTCAATGGAAGATCAGAACATGCCAGAACAACATCACATCCATTTATACTGACACAGGGGTGAAACTAACTGATCCTTTATCTGTGGAACAGGAATTCATAAAGGTATTTCAATCATTAATGGGGGAGTGTGCTACTGAACTCCCTTGTGCCAATTCTGAAATTATAAAAGAGGGACAGTGCTTAAGTCTAGCTCAGCAAAGACTGCTCATTAGAGAGGTTACTCTGGAAGAGATTACTGAAGCTGTTAAAGAAATGCCTAAAGATAAAGCACCAGGAGTAGATGGCTTTCCAGTGAAATTCTTTACTAAAAACTGGGAGATGGTGAAGGGTGACATTCTAGCTGCTACCAAGGAATTCTTTTCTACATGCAAAATGCCTCATATGATCAACACCACTGCCATAGCACTTGTTCCAAAAGTCAAAGCAACTGCTACTGTTAAAGACTATAGACCTATTGCTTGCTGCACTACTGTCTACAAAATCATATCAAAAGTTAATACCAGGAGGATGAAGGCTGTCATTGGGGAATTAGTTGGTCCTGCTCAATCTGCTTTTATTTAAGGGAGAAGTATTGATGATAATATCTTGTTAAGCCATGAAATATGAAATCTTTAAGGGTTAGTCAAGAAAGGTATTTCTCCCAGTTGTGTGGATTTGAGAAAGGCATATGACACCTTGGATGGAACTTTCTGAAGCAGATTCTTATTGATTTGGGCTTCCCAACAAAGATTATTCAATGGATCATGGCCTGTGTCACCTCTGTCTCGTATTCCTTAGTAATGAATGGTGGCTTAACTAAGCCATTCACTGCTAAGAGAGGTATTAGACAGGGTGACCTTATGTCACCTTATCTGTTTATATTAGCTATGGAATACCTAAACAGAATCCTGCAACATCTACACAAGGATGGGAACTTCAACTTCCATCCCAAATGCAGGAAACTCAGTTGCTCTCATGTTTGTTTTGCTGATGACCTTCTTATGTTTTGTCGAGCTGATATTATATCTATCCAGATCTTGCAGACAATTTTCCTTCAGTTCTCAGAAGCATCTGGTCTTCAGGCAAATATCAGCAAGAGTGCAGTCTATCTGGCTGGTGTGCAGTAAAGTATCAGAGAAGAAATAAAACCTTGGGATTCACTGAAGGCCAACTTCCATTCAAATACTTGGGGATACAACTTGATTCTAAAAAGCTGGCTATCCATCATTATCTACCCCTAATTGAAAAGATAACTGATAGAATTACTTGTTGGTCAACTAAGTTTCTATCATATGCAGGGAGAAGCCAATTGATTAAAGCTGTGGTGTTTGGCATTCAGACTTATTGGGCACAAGTGTTCATTATCCCAAGAAAGTACTGAAAGCTATTGAAGCAATTTGCAGAACTTTCCTTTGGACTGGCACTGCAAATCTATCCAAAAGGGCACTGGTTGCTTAGGATAAGGTGTGCAGACCAATATCAGCTGGAGGTCTTAACATCCTAGACTTGAATGTGTGGAACAAAGAAGCCATTACTAAATTGCTATGGGACTTGTCTAGGAAGAAAGAGTGCCTTTGGGTTAGATGGATTCATTCTTATTACATCAAGCATGGTGACATTGCCACAATTAACATTCCAAAATCAGCCTCTTGGGCTGTCAGGAAGATACTGGAAAGCAGAACTGTGTTACTGGAGAGCCATAAGCTTCAGGGAGATCTAATTGGCAGACTGCAAAGTATATGTAGACTGGACAAATTTCATATTCAAAAACTTTACCTCACAATGCTCCCCAGTTTCAATAAGGTTGAATGGAAGAACTTGATGCTGATCACTAATGTCCTTCCTCGACATAAGTTCACTGTTTGGCTAGCTGCTCAACATCGACTTCCTACAGTTGACAGACTGCAGAACATGGGCATACAAGTTCCATCAACTTGTGTGTTTTGCAAGCAAAATGTTGAAGTCTTCAATCACCTATTCTTTGAGTGCCCTATTACTAATAGATTGTGGTCCAGAATATGTTGTTGGCTGGGGCATTCCAGATCAGTTGGCTGCTGGAAAATAGAACTTCATTGGATATGCAGCAAAGCAAAAAGCAAACTGTGGCAAAATGCTATTACAGCTTCTGCATTTGTCACTATTGTTGCCCTCATCTGGAGAGTTAGAAATAGCATTCGATTTGAAGGGGCTGCTTTTGTGGAGGAACTGATATGCAGAGAGGTTGCCATACTTATACACATTCGAGGCAGGAAATGTAAATATTGGCAGACTGGTTTGCGGCAGCTTAATTGCTTTCCTTAGCTATAGCAGTTAGATACTTACTGTAATGACATTTTTATCTAGATAGCAAAGATAGTATAGAGAATACTAAATGAGTAGTAGCCAGTCCAAACTACTACTATAGAGCCTATGATGTACATATTCTTTGAGATCAATGAAATTAACAGTTATACCCACACAAAAAAATACACATAGTTTAAGTTTGTAAGTGTTTTTTCGGGACAAATTTAGGGTGCAAAGTATGTATTTAAGAGTATGTACCAACGGAATATTTCTTCATGCATCAAATGAAGCAACTTTCATTCTTCGAATTATTGTTAGCATATCAGTTCAAAAAAACCAATAAATTACATAAAACTGGATAGGCATACCCCTCAGGAAACACAATGAAACCAAATTAACAAAACCAAATAAATTGCATTTTTTGTTATTTTCTATTAACTTGAAGCTGTTTGGGCAATCTCTCTTTGGGAGTTGGATTACTCTCACTGGCTCATCAGGAGGTTCTGCAAAAACTTTATTTTTTACAATAGCCATCTTTGATATTATAAACAGATAGAAGTTGATCACTCCTCATCTTTGTAGACTTGTGACAAAGACTCATGTATTCATCTCCCAATACCTTTATGATTATCTTCATTAATTCTTTTACTGTACTATTTCCTCTCACTTCAGTATAAAATCAGATGTTGGAGACTCTACCTTTATTCTTATTTTTGGTTCTCCAGCCATAAGGTACAAAATTTTCTCTTTGACGAATCGGAGCAACAAAGAACTGAGTATTAGTGGATCGTGAAAATGAAATTGAAGCAGCTAGTAGGCAGAAAGTTGAGATTGAAGTAATAGGTGTGTTGGAATGTTGAGAGTTATCAAGATTTTCAACTATAAATAGACTTTTGGGATGGGAATTAAGAATTTAAAACGTGAATTAAACTATTTCGCATGCCATTGAGTTTCTCCCGAGGCACAAAATTTATTAGTGTTCACATGAAAATCTATCCAAACATTTGAAGCCATTAATATAATATACTCCTCACTTTATTGTACATACAGCTACTCAATGACCCCTCCCTTCCTTCCTAACAGCCGATTAGTCTTTTTTCCTAGAATAATTTACCCATACAGTATAGAAAAGAAAACGTTTATTCAGATATATTGTGATAATTCGGTCGGTCGTTTTTGAAATTTATGTCTCGTTTTCCCATTAACTGCTTCCCCTAAGTTCATTATCTACTGTCTTTTATTCTTATATTATGTTTTATGTTCATCTCAGTAGGGGCATCGACCTTTCTCGTCACTACTCCACCGAAGTTAGGCTTGACACTTACTGAGTACCGTTGTGGCGTACTCATGTTACTTTTCTGCACACTTTTGTTGGGCAGATCCAGGTACATTCGATCAGCCGCGCTATTAGGGATTTCGAAAGTGAGTTTGGTTAAGTTTTGGAAGTTTTAAGTTCAAATCATTGATTAAATGGTGTTTCCGGCGTTGTTATAGGTGATTTAAGAATTGGTGCAAGTTTACATGATGTTAAAGGATAGGTTTTGTGGGTTTGGTTGAGGTCTCGGGTGCCTCGGGTGTGTTTCGGATGCTTGACGGGTTGGTTTTGGGAGTTATAAGGGAATTAATGTTGCTGGTTCTGTTGTTTCCGCTTCTGTGGCTTGGGGACCGCAGAAGCGGCGCCGCAAAAGCGGATTGGCAATCGCAGGAGTGGAAGGGGCCATGAGGCCAGGAACCGCAGAAGCGATCGTGGTTCCGCAGAGGCAGACTCGCTTCTCCGAGTAGGGGACCGCAGAAACGGAATCTGAGGGGATTAGTGAGGACCGCAAAGGCGATGGATTCACCGCAAAGGCGATGGATTCTCCGCAAAGGCGGAACCGCAGAAGCGGTCCCTGGTCGCAAAAGCAGAAATCGCTGTTCAAATAAGAGAAAAATCCGAGAGTTTAATTTCATAAGTTGAAAAATCAAGTTTGAGCTCGGACCAAGGCGATTTTGAGTGGAATTTGAAGAAGAGATTTCAGGGTAACGTTTCTATGATCCTTTCTAGCTTTAATCCATCTTTTAGTTGTTAAATTCATGTACTCGGTTGTTGTAGACATCTCTGGATAGTATAGCGTACGTTATGTTATATCCTTAGCATGTGTTGGGTTTCCGGGTATTGGAGGTTTTTATATTGTTTTGAGTTGAAGTATATGTTTGAGGCGGCACCCTATACATTTTCTTATGTTATTCAGTATTATTTATCGTTTTCGTAAAGATTGTTAAATTTTTACAATGTATCAAGCTTACCTAATCGCAAAGAATAAGTGCCGTCATAACGGATTCACGATTGGCGAGATTTATATTTAAACGTATATATTTAGATTGATATGTTATTTGTCTATAATAAAGTTAGTATGACGTGGGATCCCTCCAACTTTCATAAGGGTTTCGTCCAATTGGTTCGAGCCTTAAGGATAAGGAAATTTTTAATAGAGAGTGTTTTTCCTAATAATGAGCTTTATAAATCGCCAAACACAAATTAGTACCTTATATTGGATGGTTAAATAAGCAAAAATTAGTATAACGTGATGCATACATAACGTGATGCATACATAGGGCCCACTGTACAAGACAAAGTTAAGTTGTCAGAGCCAGAAATGCTATTGGAAAATAAACAAATAAATACATAAATAAATAGCAACTCTCATATTGCAATAGTTTCACGAACAAAATAGAAAGTCTTTGGCGAGAATCCTATTTTGGTTTCGACATTCCCATAAAAGAGATATTAAAATCTTAGTAGGACTTATATCCTAGTACTTTTTATAATTTTCAATATGTAAAATATCGCTTAAAATGACAAATTAAAATCTGCTGAATTAAGCCGTTATCGTGTTTGACTAGATGACCAAGAAAAAAGTGGAAGATTTGCCGTTATCGTGTTTGATATGGTGAAAACTTTAAACAATTTTTTCTTAATTAACAAGTTTTGGATTGTTTCCATTTGAAATACTTTATTTAAGAGTTATTTATTACTCGTGTAGTCGTGTTCCTTGCTTTGTTTCTAAAGTCTACGGGGAAAATCTCCGGATCCGAAACCAAGGTGCGAGTGCGACCCATGAACTTAGAGTCTTAGACAAAATAATCAATATTAAATATAGAGATTTTTAATTAGAGATACCAAATTAGGGATTTTATGTATTTTATATATTGTATGTATAACAAATAGCATACACCTGCATATAGGAAAAATCACACTATATAGCCGCCGTAAAAAAAATAACCGAAAAAATATATAAAAAGTATATTTTTTGTGTATATATTATGTATGTTATATACAAAAATTATACAAGTTTTATATACATTTACGACTGCCAGATATAAATAGTTTTTGACACGGGCTAAAAGTGATAGAGAAACTTACACAAATGTCCCAAATAAATCTTAACTTATCAACCTCTAGCCATTAGTCATAGACTTACTAAAACTATCCAACAAAAATTGAAAAACCAAATAATAGGGTTTTTTCTCTCAAATAATCACATGCAAAAATCACCTTTCATATTTTTAAATGTGATTAGCAATACTAGATACAAGACGAAAAGAAAATTTCATGAATGAGGTAGCAAATAAGGTGATGAATTACAAAAATATATACAGTATTCCAAAAATCTAAACAAAAAGGAACTTCTTCAATGGGTATAGTTGAAATTCATTGAAGATATATAGATAAGTAAGTATACAAATTCTAAGCAAGATTGTAGGTGATTTGGACTGGTTTTGTAATAAAATTCGTAATTAAATCGAGTTTAAAAAGGTGTTCTGCGGCACATGTATCATGCATGTATCTCACACACATGTATACATGGATATACATGGGCTACATAATTGATACAAATATGATACATGTATGATACACAAATGATACCTAGTGTGATACACATATCATTTTTTTCATGTTCAGTTTTTACTTTGAATTTTTAATTCAGACCACCTCAAAACTTCACCAAATCATCCCAAAACTGAATTAAAGCTCCTTAGGTTGCGCCCAATCTATTTTAATAGCACACACTCAAAACAAAGCAAAATTTTGATTTTTGTTTGCTACAAATAGGTAATTGGCTAATTTGGCTAATATTAGTAATATTTTATCAATTGACCAATTTTTATAGTGAGCTACTTATAAATAGAAATATCTGGTAATTTTCCAAAGTGATAATATCCCCTACATATATCTGATAGAGACTTTTTTCTTCCTATACTATATATGAAATCCTATTACCAAAAATGTGCATACTTTCATATTTACCCGTCATGTTCATAGTTATTCTACAAAACATATATCATTCATTAAATATCAATTATTATGAGTTGATTCCTTCCTAATTATGCGCGCTACAAATCTGGAACTAAATATTCTTCCAGATATTCCTATTTACGCGCGCTACAATTGAAGTAAATATTATTCCAGATATTTTCCATCATTGACAGCCATGAAAAAGCTTGAAAGCTTTAAATTCAAATTTGGGTTTTCAAAAATCGTTATTTGTTTGGAATGTGTGTTGTTGAAATTAATCGGGAATATGGTTTGGAGTTTATATCTCAATTTTGAGGGGTTTTGGTGAAGATTAGACTTGGTTTTGACTGAATTTCATATTGAAACTCGTCGAAGAAGAAGAAGAAGAAGAGGACATATTGCAGAAATTATAGATAACAACAACTACCCAGTATATTCCCACATGGTGGGGTCTGGGAGGGTAATACGTACGCAGACCTTACCCCCAACCGAAAGGGTGGGGAGCCTGTTTCCAATCGATCCTCGGCTTAGATAAAGAAATAAATAAAACAAAAACAAAAGATCATTAGTAACTCCTGTAGAGAGAAATTATAGATAAATTGTAGATTATTTGTATTCTGATTGTAGATACTTCATTTTCTGTCTTCACAAATAAAAAACGGCTAAAACTTCTACAAATCTTCTAAAAAATGCAATTATGTCAAAAATCACAATTATGCTATAATTGAATGAGAATTGGGATATAAAAAATTCAATGTAGATATTTTGTAGATAAATTATAGATTATTTATATTGTAATTGTAGATGCTTTGTTTTCTATTTGCACAAATCAAAAAACGACTAAAAATTCTACAAATCATCTACAAAAAATACAATTATGTCGAAAATCCCAATTAAACTATAATCGAATGAGAATTGGGATATTTAAATTCAATATACCCAGTTTGTAGATATTCTGTAGATGAATTGTAGATTATTGGTATTCTAATTGTAAATGCATTATTTTCTGTTTTCACAAATCTGAAACGACTAAGACTTCTACAAAATAATCTGAAAAAGTGCAATTGTTGTGATAAAAATAAGAAATATTGCAATAGATTATAGCATTTGATATTGTTTGAGAATTGAGACTATGAAATTGATGGCATATATTGTGTATGCACGTGTCCAGTTGGAAATGAAACTAATTCACTATTTTTACCATTTGAAATTTGGTTTCGTCGAGAGAATTCGATTAATAAGTCGAAAATCGCTTTTATTTATTTTTCTTAATTATTACGTTGAAAATTGGTAAATGGTACTTCGTAATTATTTGAAGAACTTGAATGATTGCTGCTCCAAATTGCAATGCATGATTTAAGTGTTTCTACGTCGATATGCTGCAAATCTATGTTTATATAATCATAGATTTTTGTGTTTAATAACATTACATAAACGTGGGTGAGGGTAAGGGTTTGGGAGAGAAAAACGTGGGAAGGGTGAGATATACGGTACCTTGAATTAAAGAGAATATGCTACATTAATTATACCCTTAAAATACACTATGATATTGAATTGATAATTTAATATACTAAATATAATTAAGTTAAGCCGTAAACATTAAAGGTAAAGGTATATGAAAAATCCTTTCCGATATAATATTTCACCACAGGCCCACCACCGAAAAACCCACCATAACCATCACTTTTTTCCACCGTAACAATGTCAAAGTTTGTTCCCACGTACATTTGTGCTTTGTTGCCGCAATCAGTTCTTATTCCATCAGCTGCAGCTAAATTGTGCTATAGCAAAATTTCTCTTTAGGTTTTCTGAAAAGACCTCAGATTCCCAAAAAAAGAAAAATTAAATCTTACAAGTAGGGTCTAGGAAAGATAGAGTGTACGCAGCTTTTATGTTGCGTGAATTTTCTAAATTGTTGCCGCATTCGTGTCGGATCCTCCAAAAATATATTATATTTGGAGGATCCAACACGCACCCGACGATATTTTCGAAGAATCCGAACAACATAGCGTAGCCTTATCCTTAGGACCTAACTTGTGTGAGGTAGAGAGCTTGTTACTAATAGAGAAAAGGACTTCTTTTTCAATCAAGGAAAAGAAAAAGAAAGCTTAATCTTGGAAAAATAAAGTTAAGAACTCAATAATTTAGTGTTTATATTTATTTTAATTAAAGAAAACAACATAAATGACTGGTTTTTAGATTGACGAAAGGGGTTTTTATATAAAAAGCCGATCAAATTTAGTATTTACTTTTTTAGCCGGTACATAAATAACACATTAATTATATATGATTATACACATATTATATATGGATTATACAAATATTATGCATCCGCCAACTATTTTTAGTTTAAGCGATTGTGGGATGCTGTTTAGATTAATTCTTCTTGGCCCATTGAAATCACAAACTTCTTCTGGAAACACCATCCCCCACCCCACCCACCCACCCCCACCCCTCCCACATACACACACCAAAAAAAAATTCCCCGAAACCAATTTGTTCATCAACTAATTTTTGAAGTCTAGGCAGACCCGAATCGAAAATCTATAGTAGCGATTTCCGAATTAAGTGTGATTTCATTATGTATATGTTATAAAATTTTCTGATACAAGTAATATATAGTTTGAGCAAAGAGCAATGGGATTTCAATTGCTACTTAATTAGCAAAACAAAAATCAGAAAAAGTATAGTAGCATAAAACTTTCAAGAATCCCATAAAACTACACCATATGCATAAGATTAAATATTAAAACTTCCAATCAACGTCACATAACTTCCAAATACAAATTTTTTCATTAACTTAAGGCCATAACCTGCATCATCACAAACTCTAAATAAATTCTGATATAACTGACAAATTTCATGGTGCTTCAACAAATACATTGACTTTGATCACAGAACCATCTTTAACATCATATGCAGACAAAGGTTGATCAATTTGCATTTCAACAGAATTATGCCTTAGTAACATATAATCACTTCCCCATACCTTTTTAACAATCTTGATTAAGTCTTTAACTTTTTCATTTCCTTTGACTTCAACTTGAAATTCAGAAGTTGGTGACTCCACTTTTACTCTGATTTTTTGTTCTCTAGCCATGGCCATTATCAGTGAAATTAAAGAAATTGACCAGTTTGATTTCCTGAAAATAGTAGCGATTTAATTAATATAGAACTGAAAATTTTCTCAATGCAGTTTTTAAAGACAGCTGTATCCTAGGCATATATATACAAAGGTTGTCAAAGATAAAGACAACCATTGGCTTAAATGTTTTTTGATTCGGTTGGTTGGTATTTTGATTATTGTCTCTCTAGATAAGGCAAAAGTAACAAACAATGAGAAAGAATTATCACTTAATTATAAAATTGAATTATAGTTATTTAACCAAAAAATATAATTTGGTCAAAGCTTGAATTTTGAGAAAAGAAGTCGAGTTACTAATAATCTAGGGACCAAAATATTAGGCTTTTAGAGAATAAGTATAAAGCAATAAGAATTTCGTATTTCAGTATCATGTAAATTGTATTTTGTGTCCTTACAAATGATGAAACATCCCCCTTTTATAGCTGACAAGGAGTAACAGCTTAATCTAAATAATAAAGAGCATTGAATGAGACGTTACGTAATCATTGCTATTAAATACTGATTAACTAACGTATTAGGTATTTAATAATGAATTTAGACTACCTTTGTCATCAGATTCTTGTCTTTAGTGCCCTTTTTATCCGTTGATATTAAATGCCTTGAATAGATACGAGACTCCTATCTAAGACTCCTTCTCGTGCCTGTTTTCTTTCCTCTCGTGTCTATTGTCTTCCGTGCCTCTTAATCATTTATTACTCTTTGATTATTTGACCAATTCACGTATCATGCCACATCATCTTTAATTCAAATTCAGTTTTTTCCCAATACAGATAGTCCCCCCACTTCTTATTTATTTATCAATTAAATAATTGGGAAGTGGATCTTCATAAAAGAGAATTTTTGTCACAATTAATGTGTGTGACAGTATTGACGTCTCATCTGTCTTTCTCATTTAATGCTCCATACACGTGTCATCTTTTGATTGGATCTGCAATTTTTTACCCACTTTTCTAGGCTTATTCAACTTCCTCTGTTTACGAAGTGATAATTAACTTTAATATAGGTTTTCCATCATTGCACCTCTTAATTTGACGGTTGTTTCCATATAACCTTTTAATTCACACTTCCTTTGTCATCTTCTTCATCAACATTCATCAAGCATTCATTTACCTTCTTTTACTTCTCCTTACTTCAAGCTTATCCAACAATGGCATCTCCAAACCCTAATCCAGAAAGGTTCTAGTACTCGATCAATTCCCTAATGTGCCTGCTCCAATCAAACATACAAGAGGCAGAGGAGGAAGACTTCGAAGTTCGGGATCTACACGTGAAGGTTTGACTGGTTCTGCTTCTCCTTCATCAAGTTCTTGTGTCAAAGGTTCCTATTCTAAAACTCCATCTATTAAAGGTAAAGAAGTTTATGACCCTTCTCAAGAACCCACAGTTGAAGAGATTATTATAACTGAAATCACAGTCCATACTATTAGAAAAGATTGTAATTGGAAAGAGAGTGTTCGTCTATCAGTTCCTTCTATAAATCAGAGAATTTCGTCCTATAGGCTTGGATTTTCTTTTGTTTACACTTACCCCTTCACTTTGGGATTCAAACCTTCCATAGATCCAGTTATCCTTGATTTCTGTCGATTCTTCAACATTTGCTTGGTTCAAGTTGGCCTTTTAGTATGTAGGGCTGTAGCTTGTTTGAGGTTTTTGTCTACTAAAGCGAAAATCAATTTTACGCTTTCCCATCTCATTCACTTATAATACCCCAGTCTACTGCGTCATGGATTTTTAACTTAACTGCGAGAAGCAAGAAAGTTTTGGTAAATCCCGAAGATGATAAAGATCGTGGATGGTATCTTCGTTATATTGTTGTTCGTACATTGGACTTGCTGGGTGAATCAAACATTCCCTTCCCTGAGAAGTGGAACTTTTCACGTAAGTTTCTGCTTACTTTCCTGTACCTATTTTCTGAGATTTTGATTTTCTCTCTAATCTTATCCCTCTTTTGGATTTTTGTAGCAACCATGGGAGATATGGACCCTATTCCCAACTTCCGTGGTTGGGTAGATTTGATTTTGAAAATTGCTCCTTAGGAAGATAGAATTTGGAGGTCTATTTCTTTCTTACATGGGTGGAAAGTGAAAACACACGGCATACATCTTTTTTTGTATATGTTTTTTAGATACCTATGATAAACCCCGATAATAAACTCAAATCCTTCTTTGTATCAGGATTTGGTATAAAAGGGATGGCAGCTGATGTCGCTTTAGCTATGCGTACTACTGCCAACACCTCCCTTGGTTTGGACAAGGCTAAGGCTTTGATAGCTAAGAGAAAAGCTATGGTAGTGGATGCTGAGAATAAGGAAGAAGGTAATACCTCATTGGTATCTAGACCAAGAGTTAGGAGACGCGTCATATTGAAGAAGAATCTTAAGATGCTCCTGCTCGTACCTCTCCTACTCGTACCTCTCCTACTCATACTTCCACTACGGAGTCTGCTCTGATCCACTCTGATGAAGATCTGGCACCTAGAGACACAAGTGAATTTGTTCACCGTCTCTTTGTGAGTGGTTTTGAAAGTGGGGAACTCGGCCCTGTTTTTAATGAAATTCCTATATCTACTTCAATTCCCATCTCTCCTGTTTCTTTTATTCCTTCTTCAATCGTGAGTGTTTCTTCCCCTATGATGGACTCTGCTGCTCCTTCATCTGTTTATGACGTTCCTACTCCCGTTCCTTCTTTAGCTCCCGTGCCTATTCCTTCAGCTCCTGCTTTGGCTTCTGCAGCTCCTGCTATTTTTACCTCTTCTACTACTCCTTCTCCCACTATTCCTTCTTCCTTTGTCACACATTCAGAATCTGACCCCAATAAAAGAGGTATGACTATGAGAAAAGTTACACTTGAACCACCTGCTACTCATAGACTTTTGAGGAAGACTGGTGGAGTTGATGTTTGGCTTGAGCCTCTCATTGGAGATGTGGAGAGGAAGAAGATACAGATCCACATATGTTATACCTTAATAAACGACATAGTTCATTCAACACTGAAGGTAACTTCTTTTAGCTCGACTATTTGTTCTTCCTTGATTTTAAGTTCTTATTTCTGTGCCTCATGTTCATAGGCCAACCTGTTTGGTACCGAGTTAATGGGGATGATCTCTATTTTGGAGAAGAAGGCACGTGAGTCTACAAAGGCTGATGCTGATGCTAAGAGAATAGCTGAAGAAGCGCAGTTTGAGGCTCAAAATTGGAAGGAACAATTTGAAGGTGCTCTAGGGAACATTGAAGAGTTGCAATCTTGTAAATCTCAACTGGAGCAGCAGAATCGTGCTTTATCCTCAGAGCTAGGGATTGCCACGGCTTCCACAAGCCAATTAAAAAAGGATAAAGAGATTTTGAAGCACTCATTTTCAAAGGCTAATGAAGAAATTAAAGAACTCAAAGCATTTATGGAGAAAAAAGAAGAATATGCTAAGGAATTAGCGCAGAGCTTGAACTAGAATCGGGCTGACTTAAAGATTTCTTCAGATAAAGTTCATGCGTTGGAGAGTTCCTATGCCAATCTTCAGACTTCCCTTGATTCCCACCTAGCTGAGCAAGAAATAATGAAGAACACCCTTGCTGCGTGAGGAAGGGATTATGAAAACTTGGAGAAGGATTACAATTCTCTTGCGGAGAATTTTAATTACGAGGTTAATTGGGCTTTTTAAAGTCTTTTATCGTGATGCTTTTATGGAGGCTTCTCAAGAAAATTTTAACTTGCAATTTGAGTTAGCCAAAGTTTTAGACACGATTGAGAAGAATAACCAACCTATTGAAATTCCTTCTCTAGACCAGCTAATTGACATTTCCTCTTCAACAGTTGATACTCCTGGGGTAGAAGAGCCTTTGAACTTTGAGGCAGCTACTGAAGTAGTTGAAATTATGATTCCAGTGACCGAGGGTGATTTACCTATAACACAGCCTGTGGGAATGGAAATTCCCGTGACTATTGCTTCCCTCGAGGGTTTTAATACTTCAAGTTCAGATGAAACTGCTTCTGTTGCTTCTCCCGTAGAAGTTATTATCGTGCGTAATGAGGCTGCAACTTCTGATGCTCCAATCCCCTCAGTGACCAGCAAAAGTGTTTGACCTTACCTTTTTTCTTGATGATGTAATCTCTTAGCTTTTTAGTGAAGTCCCTAGTTTCTATAACGGGGCATTTGTTTTAAAAATAATTGTATTGTAATGACTAAGTTTTTCCCTTAGCCTTTTATATTAAGAAGTTTGACTAATACTTCTTTATTTTATTCTTGTCTATTTACTTTGTTCTAGACTTTATAGAATAGTTTTCTATTTACCCTATTCTTGCCTATTTTTCTTTTTAGGACTTAGAGAATATGTTAGCATTTTTATCTTTTTGGAAAATGCTTTTATGATTCTTCCATGTATTATCATCATGAGGAAAATAAAAGAGGGTCCTTTTATTTATTGACACTTAATGAAGAAGATGTCTCAACTTCATAATGGTGTTATAATACGATAAAAGAAAATAGATACATGTTTCATATGAAATAACTTTTGACAAGTTTTTATTCATGAACTTTGACAAGTTTTTTGAGTATTACATGTATTGAAGTACATCTACAACTTTCTTGTAACTGTTTTCTTTTAACAGATTTATAAAATAAACAAGGTTTTTCACAACCTATGTTTAATACATAGTCACGATCCTATATTTACATACTAGGAAGGGTTTGAGAGGTGACTCCATTGTTCTCATAGGAAAAAACACTATTTGCTTGACACCTAACTTCTTGCGGCTTGATTTTTCTTTTTAAATCTTGCTCACTCGTATCATTTATTCTGCACATATTTGTGTGTATATAGTATAGTCCCCCAAGTGTTTGAGCGGTGAAGAATGAAGCCTCGAACACTTGTGTGTTTGCTCCCAATTTTAGTCCTTTTCTTGAAATAGAAAAATATACGGGACTCGGAGGTGCGATTATAGATGAAGACTGCCTAACTCGTGTGTATTTCCATCAGATTAATGTAACCCTGGTCTAGGAGTTTAAGAGTATTCCATTTTGTCGTGCAGGCCGTGACTCATCATTTGGCACGAGTTAGGGTTTTTGCCTAGCATCTAAAATCTTTAGTATAATTTCAGCAATTCAAAGAAAAAATTCTAACATGCCGATACCTGACCGTGGGTACTTCCTTAGAAGTAATACCTCATTAAATGAACTGCATTCCAATGTGAAGGAAAAACCTTGCCATCCATAGTTTCTAGTTCGTATGCTCCTTTCCCCGCAATTTCGCGAACTCTATAAGGTCATTCACACGTTGGACTTAGCTTTCTTGAATTAGCTATTTGTAGACTAGAACACTTTTATAAACACGAAGTCCCCAATTTTAAAGAACCTGAGGCGTGCTTTCCTATTGTAATATTGCTCAATTACTTGTTTTTGAGCTGCCATCCTTATTAAAGCAGCTTCTCTTCTCCCTTCGAGTAGATTAAGATTTACCCGTAACTATTCGTCGTTCTAGTCTTCCTCTGCTTGAACACGTCATGTACTAGGTTCACCTATCTCAACTGGTATCAAAGCTTCCGCACCATAAACCATTGAAAATGGTGTTTCTCCTGTACTTGTCTTTGTCGTCGTTCGATATGCCCATAATACCGCTGGTAGTACTTCAGACCAATTGCCTTTTGACTCTTGTAACCTTTTCTTTAGGTTGTTGATAACTACTTTGTTTGTAGACTCTGCTTGCCCATTACCTACTGGATGATATGGTGTCGACGTAATTCTTTTGATTTTCCAACTTTGAAAGAATTCTGTGACTTGAGCTCCTACAAATTGTAGTCCATTGTCACACACAATCTCCTTTGGCACACCAACGCGGCAAATTATGTTTCTCCAAATGAAATCCTTAACCTCTTTCTCTCGTAACTGTTTAAACGCCCCTGCTTCTACCCATTTAGTGAAATAATCAATAAGCACGAGTAGAAACTTTACCTGACCTTTTTACTGGGGTAATGGTCCTACAATGTCCATTCCCCATTTCATAAAGGGCCATGGAGCTATGACAGGATGTAACAACTCAACATGTCTATGCATGTTATTGACATACCTCAGATATTTTTCGCACTTGGATACGAAGTCATTCCATTCTTCTTCCATCTTAGGCCAGTAATATCCATCTCGAATCAATGTCTTTACAAGTGATCTGCCTCTCGCATGGTTTCCACAATGTCCCTCCTGTATTTCTCTCATCACATATTCTGTTTGAGAAGGTCCGAGACACCTGGATAATGGCCACCAAACATTTTCCAACAAAGGTTCCCTTGATATAGGCAGTAACGAGCAACTTTCTTTCTAAGTGCATGAGCCTTCACTTTATCCTAAGGTACGATTCCATGCTGCAAAAAAGATACGATTTCGTTTCTCCAATACCAAGTTAAGTGATTAAAGTTTACCTCATTTTTATCAGAGTCGAGAACGGAGTGGAATAAATGTATGAGTGATGCATTTGCATCTTTCGCTATATCTCCTGCAGACGCAAGATTAGCTAAAGAGTCTCCTTCCACATTCTCTTCTCTTGGGATTTGTACCACCTTCCAAGTTTAGAACAGTCTTATCAGCTCCCGTACCTTTTCAAGATACTCTTGCATTCGAGTTTCTATAGCTATGTAAGTCCCCAGCTTTTGATTTACTGGTTGTGTTTTATTGATGTTAATTATTCAGTTTCCATTTCTTTGTTCATTGGTTATATATCCAAATTGTTACACCCCACAGCATGTCCCCTCCCTATTATCTACTTAGATTTCGTATATATTTCCGTTATTGCCCACATATTTTACAGGTTGATTGTGGTAGGTCCGGTCTAGACTCGTCACTACCTCACCGGGGTTAGGCCAGGCACTTGCCAGCACATGGGGTCGGTTGTGCTGATGCTGCACTTCTGTGCCTTTGGTGCACAAGTTAGGAGATAGCTTACAGACCGCAGTAGTAGATTGGGAGCGTGTCTTTATTCCAGAGACTCCTAGGTAGTTCGCTGGCGTACGCTGGCCCTGAGTCTCATCCATTTCATTTCTGTTTATTTTCATTGTATTGAAACAGACTTCTTATGTATTTTCTTTCAGAATCGTATTTGTAGTATCTAATAGTAGCCCGTGAGTATTGTGACACTAAATCTTGGGTAGACGATGATGTTAATTATTCCGCATTTTCTTCATTTAATATTTGATTAAGACTTTCGCTTGAATTTATTGTTTTACTATTATCTTGTTGGAAAGTTAATTAAAAAAGGTATGTTCAAGTTGGCTTGCCTAGCTCCGATAGTAGGCGCCATCACGACTCCCGATGGTGGAAAATTCGGGTCGTGATAGTTACCCATATTCAAAGTTTCATAGTTACCCCGAGTATAGGATGAGAAAAATTCCTTCCTTGGTGTCACATGAGATGCGGCACCACTGTCTACAACCCAACTTGTCTCATCACAAGCAATATTTATCAGATCCGCATCAAGGACAGTAACAAGATCTTTTGTAATGACGGTGGACACACGATTTCCATCTTCTTTCTGTTCTTCCTTGTCTCTATTCTCCTTTTTCAAAATCCAGCAGAACTTCTTTGATTGCCCTTTATTCCTGCAATGATAGAACTCGATATCTTTAAGTCTTCTTCTGCATTTGCTTCTATTATGTTCTCTATTTTGAGAACCTCAATTCTTGTTTATTGCCCTAAAATCAATCACCAAGACATCTGATGAGGAGCATTCTTGAGATTTTCTTCTCATATATTCATTTAAAAGGCTACTCTTGGCAAGATCTATAGAGATCACACCATCCGGAGCAGAATTTGATAATGTAGTTTTAAGAATTTTCCAAGAATCTGGGGAATTAAGTAGAAACAAGCCCTGAATTTCTTCATCAAAATTAATGCCCATAGCAGATAGCTGGTTCATAATTCCCTGAAAATTATATATATGATCTGTCATCGCGGAACACTTTTTTTAACACGAAGTCCCCAATTTTAAAGAACCTGAGGCGTGCTTTCCTATTGTAATATTGCTCAATTACTTGTTTTTGAGCTGCCATCTTTATTAAAGCAGCTTCTCTTCTCCCTTCGAGTAGATTAAGATTTACCCGTAACTATTCGTCGTTCTAGTCTTCCTCTGCTTGAACACGTCGTGTACTAGGTTCACCTATCTCAACTGGTATCAAAGCTTCCGCACCATAAACCATTGAAAATGGTATTTCTCCTGTACTTGTCTTTGTCGTCGTTCGATATGCCCATAATACCGCTGATAGTACTTCTGACCAATTGCTTTTTGACTCTTGTAACCTTTTCTTTAGGTTGTTGATAACTACTTTGTTTGTAGACTCTGCTTGCCCATTACCTACTATAGTATATGGTGTCGACGTAATTCTTTTGATTTTCCAACTTTGAAAGAATTCTGTGACTTGAGCTCCTACAATTGTAATCCACTGTCACACACAATCTCCTTTGGCACACCAACGCGGCAAATTATGTTTCTCCAAATGAAATCCTTAACCTCTTTCTCTCGTACCTGTTTAAACGCCCCTGCTTCTACCCATTTAGTGAAATAATCAATAAGCACGAGTAGAAACTTTACCTGACCTTTTTCCTGGGGTAATGGTCCTACAATGTCCATTCCCCATTTCATGAAGGGCCATGGAGCTATGACAGGATGTAACAACTCAACATGTCTATGCATGTTATTGACATACCTCTGATATTTTACGCACTTGGATACGAAGTCATTCCATTCTTCTTCCATCTTAGGCCAATAATATCCATCTCGAATCAATGTCTTTACAAGTGATCTACCTCTCGCATGGTTTCCACATTGTCCCTTGTGTATTTCTCTCATCACATATTCTATTTGAGAAGGTCCGAGACACCTGGATAATGGCCACCAAACATTTTCCAACAAAGGCTCCCTTGATATAGGCAGTAACGAGCAACTTTCTTTCAAAGTGCATGAGCCTTCACTTTATCCTCAGGTACGATTCCATGCTGCAAAAAAGATACGATTTCGTTTCTCCAATACCAAGTTAAGTGATTAAAGTTTACCTCATTTTTATCAGAGTCAAGAACGGAGTGGAATAAATGTATGAGTGATGCATTTGCATTTTTCGCTCTATCTCCTGCAGACGCAAGATTAGCTAAAGAGTCTCCTTCCACATTCTCTTCTCTTGGGATTTGTACCACCTTCCAAGTTTAGAACTATCTTATCAGCTCCCGTACCTTTTCAAGATACTCTTGCATTCGAGTTTCTATAGCCATGTAAGTCCCCAGCTTTTGATTTACTGGCTGTGTTTTATTGATGTTAATTATTCAGTTTCCATTTCTTTGTTCATTGGTTATATATCCAAATTGTTACACCCCACAGCATGTCCCCTCCCTATTATCTGTTTAGATTTCGTATATGTTTCCGTTATTGCCCACATATTTGTACAGGTTGATTGTGGTAGGTCCGGTCTAGCCTCGTCACTACCTCACCGGGGTAAGGCCTGGCACTTGCCAGCACATGGGGTCGGTTGTGCTGATGCTGCACTTCTGTGCCTTTGGTGCACAGGTTAGGAGATAGCTTACAGACCGCAGTAGTAGATTGGGAGCGTGTCTTTATTCCAGAGACTCCTAGGTAGTTCGCTGGCGTACGCTGGCCCTGAGTCTCATCCATTTCATTTCTGTTTATTTTCATTGTATTGAAACAGACTTCTTATGTATTTTCTTTCCGAATCGTATTTGTAGTATCTTATAGTAGTCCGTGAGTATTGTGACACTAAATCTTGGGTAGACGATGATGTTAATTATTCTGCATTTTCTTCATTTAATATTTGATTAAGGCTTTCGCTTGAATTTATTGTTTTACTATTATCTTGTTGGAAAGTTAATTGAAAAAGGTATGTTCAAGTTGGCTTGCCTAGCTCCGACAGTAGGCGCCATCACGACTCCCGATGGTGGAAAATTCGGGTCGTGATAATTACCCATACTCAAAGTTTCATAGTTACCCTGAGTATAGGATGAGAAAAATTCCTTCCTTGGTGTCACATGAGATGCGGCACCATTGTCTACAACCCAACTTGTCTCATCACAAGCAATATTTATCAGATCCGCATCAAGGACAGTAACAAGATCTTCTGTAATGACAGTGGACACACGGTTTCCATCTTCTTTCTGTTCTTCCTTGTCTCTATTCTCCTTTTTCAAAATCCAGCAGAACTTCTTTGTGTGCCCTTTATTCCTGCAATGATAGCACTCGATATCTTTAAGTCTTCTTCTGGATTTGCTTCTATTATGTTCTCTATTTTGAGAACCTCGATTCTTTTTTCTTGCCCTAAAATCAATCACCAAGACATCTGATGAGGAGCAACCTTGAGATTTTCTTCTCATATATTCATTTAAAAGGCTGCTCTTGGCACGATCCATAGAGATCACACCATCCGGAGCAGAATTTGATAATGTAGTTTTAAGAATTTTCCAAGAATCTGGGGAACCAAGTAGAAACAAGCCCTGAATTTCTTCATCAAAATTAATGCCCATAGCAGATAGCTGGTTCATAATTCCCTGAAAATTATTTATATGATCTGTCATCGCGGAACACTTTTTTTAACACGAAGTCCCCAATTTTAAAGAACCTGAGGCGTGCTTTCCTATTTTAATATTGCTCAATTACTTGTTTTTGAGCTGCCATCCTTATTAAAGAAGCTTCTCTTCTCCCTTCGAGTAGATTAAGATTTACCCGTAACTATTCGTCGTTCTAGTCTTCCTCTGCTTGAACACGTCGTGTACTAGGTTCACCTATCTCAACTGGTATCAAAGCTTCCGCACCATAAACCATTGAAAATGGTGTTTCTCCTGTACTTGTCTTTGTCATCGTTCGATATGCCCATAATACCGCTGGTAGTACTTCAGACCAATTGCCTTTTGACTCTTGTAACCTTTTCTTTAGGTTGTTGATAACTACTTTGTTTGTAGACTCTGCTTGCCCATTACCTACTGGATGATATGGTGTCGACATAATTCTTTTGATTTTCCAACTTTGAAAGAATTTTGTGACTTGAGCTCCTACAAATTGTAGTCCATTGTCACACACAATCTCCTTTGGCACACCAACGCGGCAAATTATGTTTCTCCAAATGAAATCCTTAACCTCTTTCTCTCGTACCTGTTTAAACGCCCCTGCTTCTACCCATTTAGTGAAATAATCAATAAGCACGAGTAGAAACTTTACCTGACCTTTTTCCTGGTGTAATGGTCCTACAATGTCCATTCCCCATTTCATGAAGGGCCATGGAGCTATGACAGGATGTAACAACTCAACATGTCTATGCATGTTATTGACATACCTCTGATATTTTTCGCACTTGGATACGAAGTCATTCCATTCTTCTTCCATCTTAGGCCAGTAATATCCATCTCGAATCAATGTCTTTACAAGTGATCTGCCTCTCGCATGGTTTCCACAATGTCCCTCGTGTATTTCTCTCATCACATATTCTGTTTGAGAAGGTCCGAGACACCTGGATAATGGCCACCAAACATTTTCCAACAAAGGCTCCCTTGATATAGGCAGTAACGAGCAACTTTCTTTCTAAGTGCATGAGCCTTCACTTTATCCTAAGGTACGATTCCATGCTGCAAAAAAGATACGATTTCGTTTCTCCAATACCAAGTTAAGTGATTAAAGTTTACCTCATTTTTATCAGAGTCGAGAACGGAGTGGAATAAATGTATGAGTGATGCATTTGCGTCTTTCGCTATATCTCCTGCAGACGCAAGATTAGCTAAAGAGTCTCCTTCCACATTCTCTTCTCTTGGGATTTGTACCACCTTCCAAGTTTAGAACTGTCTTATCAGCTCCCGTACCTTTTCAAGATACTCTTGCATTCGAGTTTCTATAGCCATGTAAGTCCCCAGCTTTTGATTTACTACGAGCTGTGATTCACTTTTGATTACGATTTGGATGATACCAAGTTCTAATGCTAGCTCTAAACCTGCAATCACAGCTTCATACTCTGCTTCATTATTAGTTATAGGGTGAAATTTTATAGATTGTCTAATTGTTTCACCCGTAGGTGGTATAAGAACAATTCCTAAGCCCGCCCCATTTACATTAGATGAACCATCAGTAAATAATATCCAAGTCCCCGGATTATTACCATTAAGAACTTGTAACTCTTTTTCTACTTCTAGATGCATGCCTTGACTAAAATTAGCTACGAAATCGACGAGTACTTGGGATTTAATAGCAGTTAGAGGTTGGTAAATTATTTCGTATTCACTTAGTTCTATAGCCCATTTTGCTAATCTTCCTAATAGTTCATGTTTATGCAAGATATTTCGTAATGGAAAAGCAGTAACAACAGCAATAGGATGGCATTGGAAATAAGGCCGTAAATTTTTAGATGCCATTATGAGAGCTAATGCTAACTTTTCTTGTTGCGGATACCTTGTCTATGCATCTAATGAGATTTACTTACATAATAAATTGGATATTGTTTACCTTGGTCCTCACGGACTAAGACAACACTTACCGCTACTTCTGAAACTGATAAATAAATGAGTAGCTTTTCACCTTCCTTAGGTTTTGCCAGTAGAGGAGGATTTGACAAATAAACTTTCAAATCCTTAAGGGATTGTTGGCAATCTTCATTCATCTCGAAATGATCTTGCTTTTTGAGCGCAGAGAAAAATTTGAAGCACTTCTTTGAAGATTTGTAAATAAATCTCCCTAGGGCCGCTATCCTTCTAGTTAATCTTTGAACCTCCTTTTTACTGGTAAGGATATCAGGTATTTCTTCAATTGCTTTAATCTGAGAAGGATTTACCTCAATGCCACGGTTAGAAACAAGAAAACCTAAAAATTTACCTGAAGCAACTCCAAATGTACATTTTTCAGGGTTGAGTTTCATATTAAATTTTCGCAAAATTCCAAAGGTAATAGTTAAATGAGAGATATGATCATGGGAATGCTGGGTTTTGACGAGCATATTGTCTATATATACCTCCATAGTTTTCCCTAAATGCTATTGAAACATTTTGGTAACTAACCTTTGATAGGTTGCTCGAGCATCTTTTAGACCAAAGGGCATTACTTTGTAAAAGTAAGTCCATCGGTCTGTGATGAAAGAAGGTTTTTCCTCATCACTGGGGTCCAATTAAATTTGATTGTACCCCGAATATGCATATAAAAAACTCAAAAGTTCATGACCTGCAGTTGCATCAATTAATCGATCTATATGGGGCAAAGTAAAGGAATCTTTTGGTCAAGATTTGTTTAGATTAGTGTAATCTACACATACTTGCCACTTACCATTCTTCTTAGGTACGACCACCATGTTAGCTAACCAATTAGGATATTTTACCTCACGGATTGACCCAATTTTTAATAACTTTTGGACCTCATCTTGGATTACTTGATTTTTGAAAGCCCATTTCTTTCTTTTCTTTTGCTTGATTGGAATAAAGGATGGGTCTTTATTGAGTTTATGAGTCATCACATCTGGTGGAATACCTGTCATATCAGCATGGGACCAGGCAATATAGTCCACGTTAGCTTTTAAAAATTCAATTAACACACCTCACATATCAGGATTTAGATCGGCTCCCACGCAAACTTTTTTTTAGGCCATTGTTTGAATAGCACCATAGCCTTGAGTTCCTCTATGTTTTAATGTTCTCATTTTCTTCGGGTTCTTGAATTACATCAGGTCTCGAGTCTAAATCCATTTTTTCAGTTGAAGTTTGATTGCTGACCCCTCCAACTATTTCCTGTAATTGCTATTTTTCTTTACTTACAGTACTCGTATCTGTTATTGCGTTGATACGCCTGGCTGTTTGTTGATCCCCTCGAATTTGACATATCCCCCAGGGTGATGGAAACTTGATAACTTGGTGTAAAGTTGATGGAACAACATCCATATCATGGATCCATGGTCTCCCCATAATTATGTTGTAGGCCATTTCCATATCAACTACCTGAAATTAAGTTTCTTTAATAACAGCTGCAGCATAAGTCGTTAGAGTTACCTCACCTTTTGTTATCACACTTGAATTATCGAAACCTGACAATGTATGCGTCTAGGGTATCATTTTATCTTCAGCTTGCATTTCCCGTAATACTCTTAGTAGAATGATATTCACAGAACTTCCTGGATCAATCAAAACTCGTTTTACATCAGTGTCATGTATAAGTAAAGATATTACCATTGCATCTTTATGAGTTGTCATCACTCCTTCCGTATCTGCATCATCGAAGTTTATGCTCTCATGTTCTAAGGTTTTCCGTACTCGCTTACAGTGTGTGATCGTCATTTTGGAAACTTTGTTTGAAGCCGTATATGTTACTCCACATATATCCTCCCCTCCACTGATGACATTCACTGTTCTCTTAGGTGAGGGTGGTTTTGGTGGCTCATGCCTATTTTTCATGTAGGCTTGTTTTCCCTTCTCACTAAACAGCTCGGTGAGATATCCTTGCTTCAATAGATGATCTACTTCACTTTGTATAAATATGCATTTTGATGTTTTATGTCCATGGTCATTGTAAAATTTGCACCAATGGTCTGGATTACTTCTGTTTGGATTTGACCACATCTCTTTTGGCCACCGTAACTTATCTCCCATACTCCTTAGAACGGCCACGAGCTCAGAATTAGTTACGTTGAAATTATAACTACTGAACCATGCCTTTAGATTTCTATCGTCATCTCGTGGCTATTGGTTACTTCGATCATCTCTGAACATGGATGAAGATCCGGTTCCCCTGTCTCTTGACCCCTGATCATAATGTTGGTTGTTCTGTGTAGATCGTGGATCCTTTCCTGCAGGTCCCATATATGGATCGTACTTGTTCTTACCTGACCTTTTTCGGCTTCGGATCTTCTGGACCCGCTCTTTTCTTCTCGATGAGGTTGAGATACGGTATCTTCCTCGATTCTGAGCTTCGTGCTGTACCTGTTATAAACATCGTTCCAAGTGGTTGCGGGAAATTCACGAAGGCTTTCTTTAAGCCTTCTCGTGGCTTCTGAACTTTTGTCATTCAATTTACTTTCAAAAGCTATCGCTGCCCAATTATCCGGTACACGAGGTATCATCATTCTTTCATGTTGGATTCTATCAACGAAATCTCTGAGAAATTCAGAGTTCCCTTGCTTGATTTTGAAGATATCCTCCATTATTTTTTCAACCTTCTGAGCTCCCGACTGCGGTTTAATAAAAGAATCTGCAAGCTCAGGAAAAGAATTTATAGAATTTTCAGGTAAAAGAGAATACCAGGTTAATGCACCCTTGGTGAGTGTCTCCCCAAATTTTTTGACCAGTACTGATTAAATTTCTTGTTTAGTCAAATCTTTGCCTTTCACTCCTGTTGTAAATGCAGTTACGTAATCACGAGGGTCCGTTGTACCATCATATTTTGGGATGTCAGGCATTTTGAATTTCTATGGAATTGGTAGGGGAACGGCACTTGGTTTACAAGGTTGCTTCGAGTATTTATCTACGTCCACTGCTTTTATCACGGGTGGAACTCCAGGAATTTGCTCGATACGCTCATTTTGCTCCTTTACTTGTTTCTGCAAGGTTAGTACTAAATTTTGAAGATGAGAATTACCTGAATTACCTGATTCTCCTTCTTGTGAGTCACTGGGGGTTTCTCCATTACCAGAATTAACTAGACCAGAGCGGGGGTTCTCCAGCGTGTTGTTTTTAGGCGTTGTTGACGCAATGGGCAATCTATTAACTAAAGTTTCCAAAGCTTTATCAATTATTTTGTGTAAAAGTTCATCTCTTGTTTCAATTCCTCTATCAGCATGTTCAGAAATATCATTAGAAGTTCCTTCTCGAGATCTACGTGCAGAAACTTGTGGGATATTATTATTGAGTTCAGCGCCATCCACTTGTTGGATCTTACTTTCCTGATTGTTGTTGTCATTGTTGTTTGACATGTTGGAAATAAATAGAATGTTATTTTAGATAGAATGTATTATCAGATTCTCGTAACGGAACTAATTTGTCTAACCAAAAAATATAATTTGGTCAAAGCTTGAATTTTGAGAAAAGAGGTCGGGTTACAGATAATCTAGAGACCAAAATATTAGGCTTTCAGAGAATAAGTATAAAGCAATAAGAATTTCGTATTTCAGTATCATGTAAATGGTATTTCGTGTCCTTACAAATGATGAAACCTCCTCATTTTATAGCTGACAAGGAGTAACGGCTTAATCTAAATAATAAAGAGCATTTAATGAGACGTTACATAATTATTGATATTAAATACTAATTAACTAATGTATCAGGTATTTAATAATGAATTTAGACTACTTTTTGTCATCAAATTCTTGTCTTCAGTGCCCTTTTTATCCATTGATATTAAATGGCTTGAATAGATACGAGACTCGTATCTTAGACTCCTTCTCGTGCCTGTTATCTTTCCTCTCGTGTCTGTTGTCTTCCGTGCCTCTTAATCATTTATTACTCCTCGACTATTTAACCAATCCACGTGTCATGCCACATCATCTTTAATTCAAATTCAATTTTTCCCAATACTATAACTATCTTCAAATTCTGTCAAAATAGCACGGGCTAGCCAATTTTCGGACTGGTAATTAAGAAATAGCTACAATTTGCAAAGTTATTGAAAAATATCCACTATTTTTCCGTAGCACCGAAAGTTCTAGCATAATATACTTGAGATTGGAGCACATGTGTATGAACTTCCAGCATAATATATTGGACTAGTATATTATACTGACACTCTAGTATATTATACTGGAAGTACAGTATATTATACTGAAACTCCAGTATATTATGCTGGAAATTTTTTGGATTTTGAATAGTAATTTAGTTCAGATTTATTTTTACATGAAAAGTGGCTAAATTTCGACTACTTTTGAAACTTTGGGTATTTTTCAATTACCACTTGTAAATATGGCTATTTCTGAATTTCACCTTCAAATTCACTATTAGAAACAGGCGACGGGCTTTCGTCAGGAATGTGCTGCGAGAAATTTAAAAATAGCCAGATTTACTGGTCGTTGAAAAATAGCCAAGTTTCAAAAGTCATCAAAATTTAGTCACTTTTTATGTAAAGATAAATTTGAGCGAAAACACTGTTCAAAATCCGGAAAATACGCCCGCAAATTTTATGAGAGTTCCAGCATAAGTATGCTTGAACTCCCGCAAATTTTACAGGAGTTCCAGGATAACTATGCTGGAACTCCTGCAAATTTTACGGGAGTTCAAGCATAATTATGCTGGAACTCCCGCATATTTTACGGGAGTTCCAGCAAGTATAAATATCCAGTATAATATACTGGAGTTTGGAGCACTGGTGCTTCAATCTCCCGCAAATTTTACAGGAGTTATCAATGCATATCAGTCGAGCATAATATGCTGGAGTTTGTACACAAATGCACCAAAATAGCCTTGCGACTTGGTTGATTAAAATCTGTATTTACTTCCATAAGTGGTATTCCTTCCGTCTGTATTTTCTTTGTTAGGGTCTATTTAAACAATTAGTTTGATATTATGTACTAAAAATAATGCAGTTATATGAACTTTTATTAATTTTGGGTAGTAATAAAAATAGTTATTGAGGTAAAAATTAATGTACAAATCGTAACAAAGATTTTGAATTATCACGGAGGATATACGTGCCTAAACATATTTTACGGGAGTTCCAGCAAGTATAAATATCCAGTATAATATACTGGAGTTTGGAGCACTGGTGCTTCAGTCTCCCGCAAATTTTACAGGAGTTAGCAATGCATATCAGTCGAGCATAATATGCTGGAGTTTGTACACAAATGCACCAAAATAGCCTTGCGACTTGGTTGATTAAAATCTGTATTTACTTCCATAAGTGGTATTCCTTCCGTCTGTATTTTCTTTGTTAGGGTCTATTTAAACAATTAGTTTGATATTATGTACTAAAAATAATGCAGTTATATGAACTTTTATTAATTTTGGGTAGTAATAAAAATAGTTATTGAGGTAAAAATTTATGTACAAATCGTAACAAAAATTTTGAATTACCACGGAGGATATACGTGCCTAAACATACTCGGCTAACTTTCTTTTTTTTTGAAATTGAGGTAGTCAAGAACTCCTTCCTACTCATTATCACGTTAAATGATTTCACTTAAGTATTTTTTTTTTTGAAGGGAAGTAATTGTTATTTTTTATTTTAGAAAATCAACAAGTTGTACAAGTAAGACAAAAGTTTTTCGATCCCCCAGTTATATTTATTATCTCAATTAATTATTTTTAGTCATATAATCGTATTACTTTTAAGATATATTTCTTAAAATTTTCTATTACTAATTTAATCTAAAAAGCATATTATAATGTCATATTACTGATTTAATTTACGAATGTATTATATTGTCCAAATTCATTTAAAAAAAGAAAAATCTATATTATTATAATAGCATACATATAATATTAATATACCAAAATAGCCCTAAAATATTAAATGGAAGAACTCAAGGGAAAGGACATAACTACAACAACCTGTTTTTCAGACCACAATACCTTCTATTCTAATTTTTAAGATTTTAAAATTAATAATATTTTATTTATTAATTTAATAAAGTTTAATAATCAATTTCATAAGAATCATCCATATTCGCAATACATTACCACTCCATAATGTCTAATACCAAGAAAAAATAAAGTAATATTAAATGGATTGCATAAAGAGTTTAAAATTAAAAATAATACCCCCACGATAATATATTTTTATATTATATTAGAACTTAAATAATATTTTAATTAATTTTTCGTGTAATATTAAAAGATAACTAATTATTAAACAACAACCAAGAAAAATTTAAGAATATAAATGTGTGAGAAAGAGAAAAAGAATTATTGGTATGAGTCAATACCACTACTAATTTCAAGCATAAAGATCTAAAAGTGAAATGTCATATATATCTTTTACTCGTCGAAAATAAATTTATGGTGGATAAAATTATAATTTAAGATTAAATATTCAAAATAAGAGATGAATTAATATTAAGATCCAAATCAACATAGAATAAATAGGCAAAATACCTTAAATCACTCATAAACTTGGCTTAGATTTTTAGTATCATCCCCGAAATATGTTCGATCTTAATTACCTCCATCAACTTGGCCTTTTGAGTAGGGGTGTGCATTCGAATCGGTTTATCGATATATCGAATCGATTATTTGTTATCGGTTTATTGATATCAGTTTATCGGTTTATCGATTCGATTTCGATTTCGAAAAATTTTTCTTATCGGTTTATCGATTCGATTTCCATTTTTGCCATTCGGTTTATCGGTTTATCGATAAATCGATAAGATATAGTAAAAAGACAAAAATACCCTTATTTTATAATAATATTACTACCCTACCAGTGCCTAACCTAACCCTTCGCATATATAGTGGCTACTGCTGTCTGCTATACAATACATTACTGGAACCCTAAGTCCCTAACCTGCGCAGTTTCTTCATCTTCTTCCTCTGTTCCTCATTTTCTCTTCTTCTTCCCCAACAAGGCAACAAACATTAAACACGATTAGGTGAGCATGTATAGCACAAATTTATGTGAAACACGATTAGTACCAAATATGTTGAGATGCAGTGTATAGCGAAAAGAAAAGATGTCCTCTTTATGCTGAAGAAATGGACTGGACCGATCAGCAATTTAAGCCTTGTAAATGTGGTTATCAGGTCTTTTTATAAAAAAAATATTTTCAAGGGAATATTCCTCTTTTAAGTTCCTGACATTTGATAGATAATGCTACTTGGAATTGAACGTCACTTAAAATTAACCTTAGTAGCAGCTGAATTATCTTGGTGCTTTCTTTTTTCATTGTTTTAATTCCAATTGCTATGTTTTTTGACATTCAATAATGTTAGGCTTTGTGAAATTCTTTGCTGATAGTTTTTGATAAAGGTTGGTTATGTACTTTTCAAGTAGTTCTTTCATTTCTTTCTTAGGGAGTACAACTTATTTGAATGGGCGAATTGGTTTAGTTGTCTTTCAAACTACTGCCTCAAATACTTTCACAATTTAGCTACTGTCGAATAGATTTAGATGGGCTGATGGCCATTTACCGGACTGCCTTCTGGGCCAGTTTGTAAAATGTCATTCTCAATTTACACCACATTTTTATGTTTAATTTCCAGAATTGGCAAGTGAGGAAAAGTGTTAGGATATAGAAAGTTAAGACATGATCGTACATACATTTTGGCAGGTTCTGTTGGTATCATATCAACTGCTCGAAAAGATTGGGTTCCTTCAGCAGATTCATCTGTGGCAGAAGTTACAGATGAGAGAAAACCTGAAGTTTCAGTTGTGCCAAAGGGCCGAAGTGATAGTGAATCTCTACGTACAGTCGATCGTGCACAAGCAGATTGGATCCGTCAGTATATGGAACAACAGGAAGAGGTATTTCTACTTGAAACTTCTAGTTCAACAGAGAGGTGTGTAGGTTATGCAGTGACAGGTATTTCCTTCAAGCATTTATCCTTTTTTCGTGTTGTAGCAAACTGAATTTTGTCTATTGTAGTGATGCAGAGTAGATTTAAAGTCTAGATCCCTCAAGGACACTTAATTGAAAAATCTGCCTTATTTAAAATCGATAAATCGAATCGACAAGCCTCCAAAATCGATAAATCGAAATCGAAAAAATCGAAACCTTATTGAAACGATAACGATAAGCATATGTACAAATCGATAATCCATAAGTAATTATCGATAAGGGTCAAAATCGAATCGATAAATCGATTGCGCACCCCTACTTTTGAGAGTTATTTGCCCCCTAGACATTGATGTGGCGAAATGTATGGTGCACTCACCCGCCAAGCGGATTTTTCTGTCTATGTGGTATTTTAAAAAAATAAAAAATAAAATACTTTATTATCTTTTTAAGAATATTAATTTTTAGATACATTTTTTCGAATATAATTTATAATAAAAACTTGGATAGAACTATATTATTTAGGCTCAATATTTTTATTTGACCAAAAATAATAATGTTATAGCTAATATTTTTTTTAACTTCACCTAAAATAAAATTTAAATAATTAAAATAAATAGTCAAGGCAACTAAAAAGTTATAAAAGTATATAGTTGAAATAAATAGTCATTGGATTAAAAGAAAAAATTAAAAGAGTGTACAATTGCAAGAAATTATAAGTGCAATTGTACGCTCTTTTTATTTCTTTTTTTGATGAAATAACTACTTATTTCAACTGTGTACTTTTACCTTTTTAGGTTAAATCGTAAAAATATTTAAAGCTATATAAAAAATTATAGCCAAAATAATTAATTTCAAATTATGTATTTTTATAACCCTTTAGATGCCTTGATTATTTATAATTGTATAAATCTTTATTGTGAGGTCAAGTTCAAAAGAAGAGTAACTAAAACTTTATTATTTTGACCAAATAAAAATATTTATCCTAAATAATATAGTTCTATCCAAGTATTATTATAAATTATATTCAAAATTTTTTATCTAAAAAGTAATATTCTTTAAAAGGTAAAAAAATATTTTATTTATCAAAATATGCCACATAGACAGAAAAATCCACGTGACAGGTGAGTGCACCCACACTTTTTGCTACACCAGCATCTAGAGGAGTAATGGCTCTCAAAAGGCCAAGTTGAGGGGGGTAAATAAGGCCGAACATAGTTCAGGCATGATACTAATAATCTGAGCCAAGTTTAGGGGTGGTTTAAGGTATTTTGCCAATAAATTATTTTTTATGTTAAGACTAAATAATTAAATCTTTTAATTAATTACTTAACAAGAGAATCCAATTCCCTTATTTTTTAAATTCATCATAAGAGTAAAATTATTGTTCAAGTTAAAAAATTCTTATATAAATAAAAAATTTCTCATTAATTAACTTTTATTATTTCTTCATAAAAATAAATATTTAAATCATCATGTGGCATTATTAACGTGCAACGCACGTTCATAGATACTAGTACTATATTAAAAGCATGAAGGTCCTTAGCGAAATATCGTACGCCTTTTTTACCCTTTAAAATAGAATTTATAAAGGACAAGATAGTCATTTAATTATTTTTCTAATATTTAAAAGACATTAATCTATATTTACTTCCTTATAATTTGAATTATATAAAAACTACAAATATTTAAAAATTTAATTCACCTAAGGATTTTATATCGTTAAATGTTTTAATATGGTATCCAAATCAGTCTAGAATTCTTTACCTCTAATAAATATACGTAAATGTACTTCTAATATGGTAATACGAGACAATTATAGTTTTCCTCTCTTCTTCAATCTCTTTCGGTCAGCTATACTCTGTTCTTTCTAATAGCCTATTAGCCTTTCAAGAGAAGTACACTTTTAGTTTTTTTTCTCTCTCCATTTTTTAGATTCTTATTTTAGTTGTTGGAGTCGTATTTTCAAGTAAATTTGTTAGAAATTTATGATGCATTGATTTTTTTGTAGTAGAGAATCAGATTCTCGAATTTAGTCAATTTACTTTTCGAGTTATTTTTTAAATCAAATTGTATGCAATTATATTGATTTCATATTGCTGAGTATTTAGTTAAAAATCCTTTATTGGAGATGAATTTATTTTATTTTGATTAGAAGTTAATTTTGCTACAGGTTTAGAAGAAATCTACCTGCAAATTGTAGGAGTTCAACAAGAACTTGGCATTGGCGCATTACGGCAAGTAAATGACTTATCATCTTGTATGTCAATTAAATTTATATCATAAATTGCGATTAGCTTCTTCAAATTATAATACTTATTTTCATCTTGGTGTTCTTCTGCCGCATATTTTCATGCAAATACGGTTATACATTCGAAAAAGGCATTTCAATTGAAGACTTTATTTATGACATGTATATTCTTTGAGATTTATAAAGAATTGTCATTTTTTTAACAAGTCATGTATGAGTAACTTTTCAGCTAATTGATTTTTAACTATTTGAAATAGAATTCTTATTGAATAAAAATATGATTAAATATTTAAAATTTGATAGAGCTAATATTATTTATCTTTTTAAGTTTGCAACCGCACAACCCATTATTTTTTGACAATATTATTTATACATATGATTTGCAACATTATACAACATTATACCATTATTATAATTTATCTTCTATATTATGCTAAAAACACTAAGGCCCTAAATGAAATGTTGTTTGCCATCATTTTAAAATAGAGTTTATAATGAACAAAATCGTCATATATGTTAAGAATAGAATTCTAATTAGAGTGTCTATCTTGTAGAGAGTTTTACTTTGAGGCTAAGTCATTTCGCTTCCTATAAATAGAGGGGTCTTACCCCATTGTAAACCAACCCCAAAATTCAATAAGAATTTTCTCTCTTTCTCTGCAATATTGCTCTTGTTCTTTTATTGTTTTATAACACGTTATCAGCACGAGTCTCTACCGTCTCAAGAAGCTCTTTCAGGAGAAAAATACACAAAAAACAAAAGGGATCAGCCGTGAAAGAAAAAATAAAGATTACACCCAAAAATAATTTTGAAGAAGAGGAGCCAGCAGGAAAACCAAATACAAGCATCAACAGAGACCTCCGACGGTTCTGTTTCTCTCGGAACCAAACAACTTTTCTCCCCTCGACGCAGGTCTCCTTCTTCGATCATCAAAGATCAGAGAAAACGCCCCCATCGACTAATCCTCCAGCAGCCATAAAAGGAGAGAACCAGTCGCACAACCACCCTCGAACTCCTCGGAGCGCGAACACACTCGCAAACGGACGGATATCAAAAGGAAGGCTAGGACCTGAAGGTTTTATTTGCTTTCTCTGAGTTTTCAGAACGTATTCATGTACATAATCCCTGTTTTAAAAGTTGATTGGTTTGAGCTTAAGCAAAACGAAAATAGCTCTTGTTTCCTCTTTGCCATTCCGAGTCCTTGGTTTCAGTCATGAGGTCGATTGAGGTGATCGTCGAGATTGTTGACTGCTCGTGAGGTTTAAGTCCGCTTGTTCCGAATCATTTTTTTATTGCGTTTTTTTCGTTTGCTTCTGGATGCACGAATTTCGGCATCGGATTTGCTTGTAATGGCTTCTGAACAAGGTTAATCGAAAGTTTAATTCAGCTGTTGTTCACGTCAATTTGCTGCTGTTGTTCGTTGAATTCTTGTTGAGTTCGATCCGATCCGGTTGTAGTCATCGTTGAAGAGTCGAGTCTGTGTCGTTGAGGTTTCGGATTTGAGATTGAACATTCGTCGTGTGAACTCGAGATCTTGTGAATCAGAAAGTGTAGCTGCTTGAGTTAGATTTTTGGGCTCGATTCGAAGTCACTGTCCGAGGTTCAATCCGGGCAGATTCGCGTCTGGTTCAACCGTGGCCGCTCGACGTCGAGGTCCGGTGCGTCGAGGTCGTACGACGAGGAAGAAAATTGATCTTCAGATCTGCTCGGCCCAAAATTGCGGTTTGGAATGTCAGTCTTAAATTTAGGAGGACGTTCATGAAGAATATTACACTTATCTCCATAAGAGGGGCTCACACAAATCTTCAAAACTATGACTTTGGATACATGCACGATGCTCAATTTTTACATAATATTGAGCATAATGATTTTTTATCGTTCTATGAACTTCCTTCAAGGTTAATTCTGGATTTAAGGTAAGTATTTTACTTTTCTCTTTCAAATTCTTATAATACTATAATTTGATTTTAAATACAAGCATAGACGGTAAATTTTGATTGCAGCTTTAAGGTAGCATGCCTTGCCATGATTAAATTCATGTATGATTGTGGGCAAAGAATTGAAAACCCGTCCAATTGAATTTGCTCCATTCTCATTCCCTTTAGAGAATGTGATAGCAGTATGTGATAAGTCTAAAAGAAGACAAAATTATTACCGTGAAGGTATCAATGGATGTGGACGTGGCAATAGACGAAATTATAATCATCATCATTGTGATAATGAAGATAATAAGGATTCTCAAAATAATCCTTCACTCTGTGAAAGTAATATTTGCCATAAATTTGACAATATGAGATTTAATAAAGCACATATAGATGATTATGGTCCATTCAAGATGTGAGTGTGATAACATCTAATTTATGAATGCATATTCATTCTTGGAAGTGTTGGACAATACGCTTTACGCTAGAGGGGGGGGGGGGTTGAATAGCGTTTTAAAATTATTAAGCGTTTTAGTGCGGAATTTAAAAACTTTGCAGAAATTAAAACAAGTGCAGTAGAATAAACTTACACAATGATGTATCCTGGTTGGCCACAAACGTGGTTAGTCCAGTCCCCGAGAGACTCTCTCGAGATTTCCACTAAACTTGTCAAGCTTACGGGTGCTTAACAAACTGTTACAGCTGAGGACACAAGCCTCACCTAGGTGCTCGGGGATCACAATCCCAAAGACTTCAATTGCTCGGGGATACCAATCCCAAAGACTTCAATTGCTCGGGGATAACAATCCCAAAGACTTCAACTGCTCGGGGATAACAATCCCAAAGACTTCAACTGCTCGGGGATAACAATCCCAAAGACTTCAACCGCTCGGGGATAACAATCCCAAAGACTTCAACCGCTCGGGGATAACAATCCCAAAGACTTCAACCGAGGAATCACAAGTTCCTCAACAAACGAGAATCGCAATTCTCTTACAAACACAAAACACACTCACTTTACAAAGCACTCCTTAATGAGTAGATATGAGTAGAAATAGTACGCTCAAGATCACAACAACTTAGCTCAATAGAATGGCTCTTCAAAAAGCTTTATGGATGAATGGAAAATGATGATCAATGTAAGAAAGCTTTTAGCAATGAAAATACTCAAAGTGTATATGTTGTTGTTGTGAAAACACTGAGTTGAAGCTGTATTTATAGGTGAGAAACTCAGTCTTACCGTTGTCTAATTGCCAATTAAGGATTGCTGAAATTACTCAGTGACAATCGATTGTCAAGACTAAACAATCGATTGTTTGCCTATCAGATCAAAAATTCAATCCCAGATTTTACGTCAACAATCGATTACTTCAAATCAATAATCGATTATTTATAACGTTAAGAAATCCTTTCCAATTTTTGGCATAAAACATCGATTGTCCGGAAATCAACAATCGATTATTTTAACAACGTTCAGAAAATCTTTTCCAGATTTTACGCAAAACATCGATTGTTAAATATCAACAATCGATTACCTGACGGTAATTGAAAATATATGACAACGGTCAGCTTCAACAATCGATTATCAAATGGGATAATCGATTATTAATTAATTTCAAAACTCTCTGTCTCATATATAATCGATTATCAAAAGCCACAATCGATTATCATTTTATTTAAAATCACTGGGAGACATTTTTCTCATTCTAATCGATTACCATTAGTTCATAATCGATTTTTATGAGTTTTGAAAACTTTGCCTCAGTTAACAATCGATTATCATAAGTACACAATCGATTGTTATGCAGTTTGCAAAAACCTGATGTTAACTGACTTACTCACAATCGATTATCATTAATTCACAATCGATTGTCATGCAGTCTTGGCTTAGAGATACTCGATTATCATAAGAACATAATCGATTATCTTAGCCCAGATTTTTGAGGCATGTTTGGAAAACATTTTAACAAATGTAAATATGCATAGTTTAAAATCATTTGACACTTAATTTAAATATGCATGATTTTGGAAAAATAATTTTAGTAGAGAAGCCATGTTATGAGCCAAGTTGAGGAATCAAGATCACAATTAATATTCACTCAATTATAACATTTCTAAACTTTGTCTTGAGCTTCTTGTAATGCATCCATTTTGTGCTTGTCCTTGAGTATTGCTGTATATCGCTTTTTGCTTTGTTTGACATTCATCAAAACCTACAAAAGAACACACGTTTAGTATATTGCATTTGAAACGTGTTTCCAACAATTTCCCCCTTTTTGATAATGGCAAACATAAGCGGGATATATGCAATAATTATTTTGATGATCCAAGACAAGTGTAAAGTATGCAATTTGATGTTCCCCCTTAATTCATGTTCCCCCTCACTTTAAGCATAAATGAAGTTGAGAGTGATATAGCATACTTCTTGATATCCCGTTTCTTCCCCCTTTTGCCATTAGCAAAAATATATACAAGAGAAGAATATGCAAAAAAATATGAAATAAACAAAAGTTTATTTATTGGAAAATAAAGATAACAAAAGTAATCGATTATTGATACAGTAATCGATTGTTTGACGGCGATTTTCCTGTAGAATACTTGAGTATTTTGCGTCATGCTTTTATGATCCCCTTTTCTTTAGGGTGATACCTGCAAAAAAGTGTTAGACGCCTCCGACGCTCAAGTTAGAAATTATGTAAGAAATAAAATGCAATGCATGACTTAGATCAACGTGGAGTCAAGGATCCCGAGTTCACTACGAATTCGGAAGAAGGACTCTTTATCTAAGGGCTTTGTAAAGATGTCTGCCAATTGGCTTTTTGTTTCAACAAATTCAATTTCGACATCGCCTTTTAGAACGTGATCTCTAATAAAATGATGTCTAATTTCAATGTGTTTTGTTCGCGAGTGAAGAATGGGGTTCTTCGTCAAGCATATGGCACTAGTGTTGTCACATCTAAGAGGAATGTGGTCAAGACGTAGGCCATAGTCCAAGAGTTGTTGTTTCATCCATAGGATTTGAGCGCAACAACTCCCCGCGGCTACATATTCAGCCTCGGTTGTGGACAACGCAACACTAACTTGCTTCTTACTAAACCAAGAAACTAAAGCGCTACCGAGCAAGTGGCAAGTGCCGCTAGTGCTCTTGCGGTCCAATTTGCATCCAGCAAAATCGGAGTCGGAATAGCCAATAAGTTGGCATGAAGAACCTTTGGGGTACCATAGACCCATATTGGTAGTACCGACAAGATACCTTAGAATCCGCTTTACCGCAGTAAGGTGAGACTCTTTCGGACATGATTGATAACGGGCACAGACGCACACGCTAAACATGATGTCCGGACGACTAGCAGTAAGATAAAGAAGAGAGCCAATCATACCTCGGTACTTTTTGATGTCGACTTCCTTACCTTTTTCATCTTTGTCGAGATGATCGGATGTGCTCATGGGAGTTGCCATTTCCTTTGCATTGTTCATATCAAAACGTTTAAGCAGTTCTTTGCAATACTTGCTTTGACAAATGAATGTACCTTCCTTCATTTGTTTTACTTGTAATCCCAAAAAGAATTGTAACTCACCCATCATGGACATCTCAAATTCGCTAGTCATTAAGTTTGAAAATTCCTTGCATAGAGCATTGTTAGTAGCACCAAAAATGATATCATCTGCATATATTTGAACTAGCAAGATATCATTATTTTCATGCTTGACAAATAAAGTTGTGTCAACTTTTCCACGAATAAAATTATTTTCTAAAAGAAATTTACTCAACCTTTCATACCAAGCTCGAGGAGCTTGTTTTAAACCATAAAGGGCCTTTTTGAGTTTGAAAACATGATTAGGAAAATTAAAGTCTTCAAAACCGGGGGGTTGCTTTACATAAACTTCTTCTTGAATAAAACCATTTAAAAAGGCACTTTTCACATCCATTTGATATAAAATGAAATTCATAGAAGATGCAAAAGCAAGCAACAAACGGATGGCCTCTAATCTAGCTACCGGAGCATATGTCTCATCATAATCAATCCCTTCTTCTTGATTATAGCCTTGAGCCACAAGCCTAGCTTTGTTTCTAGTGATTATGCCATTTTCATCTAATTTATTTCGAAAAACCCATTTCGTACCAATTATGGTATGACCTTCGGGTCTTGGCACCAAATCCCAAACGTTGTTACGTTTGAATTGGTTAAGCTCCTCTTGCATTGCCAAGGTCCAAAATTCATCCCCAATTGCTTCAGAGATGGTTTTGGGTTCAATTTGAGAAACAAAAGCAGTAAGATCTAAGGTATTTCTAAGGGAGCTCCGGGTACTTACCTTCCCTCCAACGTCGCCTATTACCCGATCGAGAGGATGGTCTTTGACTGTCCTCCATTCTATTTGCTCTTTTGGTTCATTTTCCGGTTGAGGAGCTTCTTCAATTGGTTGTTCCACCGTTTTGTCAATTTCTTTCCTTGGTGGTTCTTCTTGAATTTTGTCCTTTAGACTTTCCAGAATGCCTGAAAGATCAAGACCACAATCCTTTCTCGCCAAGCGAGTATTATCTTCGGAAAATACAATATGAGGAGATTCCTCTACAACTTGGGTTCTTTTATTAAAAACCCTATAAGCTTTACTACGAGAAGAATAGCCAATGAAGATACCTTCATCCGACTTTGCATCAAATTTTCCTAGTTGGTCCTTTCCATTGTTATGCACAAAACATTTACAACCAAAAACACGTAAATGTGAAATGTTAGGTTTTCTACCTTTGTAGAGTTCATATGGGGTTTTTAAGAGTATCGGCCGAATTGCTACTCTATTCAAAACATAGCATGCGGTACTCACGGCGTCTGCCCAAAAGTGTTTGGGAATCTTAGCTTCGTCGAGCATGGTTCTAGCCATCTCTTCGAGACTCCTATTTTTCCTTTCCACCACCCCGTTTTGTTGTGGTGTACGTGGAGCGGAAAAGGTATGCTCGATTCCGAGTTCATCACAAAAATCCGCAAAGAGATTGTGATCAAACTCTCCCCCATGATCACTTTTAATGGAAGTGACAGTTGATTCCTTTTCATTTTGAACTCTTTTAAGAAAAAGCTTGAAGCTAAGAAATGCATCACTTTTATGTGCAAGAAATAATGTCCATGTAAATCTAGAGAAATCATCAACAATTACAAAAGCATATCTATTTCTTCCTAGAATTTCGATACGGGATGGTCCGAATAAATCCATATGCAATAGTTGTAAAGGTCTAGAGGTTGAAACAACATTTTTGGATTTAAAAGATGCTCTTGTTTGCTTCCCCTTTTGACATGAATCACAAATAGTATCACTTTCAAATTTTAAGTTGGGAAGACCAATCACTAGATTTTGAGAAATCAATTTATTTAAAAGATGCATGTTCATATGAGCTACTCTACGATGCCACAACCACACATTATCATCTTTGCTCAACAAACAATCAACATACTCGGATGAGGAGTTTTCAAGATCAACCATGTAAATATTGTCAACTCTAAAACCACGTAGAATAATCTTGAAGTCACTACGTCTAAACACTAAACACTCATCCGAATCAAACAACGCAAGATTTCCCTTGTCACATAATTGACTTATGCTCAAGAGATTATGCTTTAAACCTTTGACAAGTAATATATGCTTTATAGAGGATTTTTCATTTTTACCGACCGATCCGATGCCAATAATTTGTCCTTTATTGTTGTCACCGAATACAACGCTTCCTCCTTCTTTGTGCTCTAGTTGAAGGAATTTGGATTCGTCTCCTGTCATGTGTCTGGAGCATCCACTGTCAAGGTACCATAGTACACTTGATCCCTTCAAGCACACCTACAAAGCAAATTAATATTCTTTAGGTACCCATACCATTTTGGGTCCTTGGGGGTTAGGCAAATAACGACCATAATAATATGAAGAATCTCTATGCTTTGTAAAACACATAGGTGCAATATGACCTATACGATTGCAGTAATGACATACTACGTTCGGGTTGTGTTGATGCCTAGGTTGAGCCAACAAAGTTCTAGGCGAATGAAAAAGATTAACACTAGACATATTGTTCCCATTTCTAGTATAATATCTAGATGGTCTAAAGTTATTAGTGCTAGACTTGTTGAAGGACCTAGTGTCATGTCTAGGTGGTCTAAGCTCGTTCCTAGAGTTATTTCTTGGTTGCCGAAAATTACTATTTGTAAGCTTGTTTGCAAGAATCCTAGATTCGGATCTAGGTTGTCTAAAGATATTAGTTCTACCCTTATTTTCATACATTCTAGCATAATGTCTAGGTGGTCTAAAAGAATTTGTTCTAGGCTTGTTTAATACCTTAGAGTTATTTCTAGGTGGAGTAGTGAAGTTTTTGTTTTTATGCCGTTGATATTTCTTAGGCGTTTCTTTTTCAACAACTTTAGGAACTTCTTTACTACGTGTTTCTAATGTTTTTCTAAGTTCTGTGTTTTCTAGTTTTAAGGACTCACAAGCAGTACAAGTAGAGCATTTATCAACACAAGAGGCTTCATGCATAGTCTTGATGACTTGTCTAAGTTCTATACTATCATTTAACAAAAATTGATTTTCATTTGCAAGATTCTCGTTATCACGAAACAGATTTTCAACACCTTTTTGAGCTAAAGAAAGACGTTCTTCAAAGTCCTTGTCTTTTAAAAAGAGTTGTTTTTGAAAATTCTCTTCTTGTAAAGAAAGAGTTCTTTGTAAATCTTTAATAGTCTTAGAAGCATTTACCAACTCATCATGCAGTTTGTTATAAGCAATTTGCATATCGTTAGATGTACTTACCTCGTCTTTTTCGTCTGCCATGAGGCACTGACCAGTTGATTCATCGTTTGTGCTGACCGCTTTTTGAGGCGTGTTTTCGTGCAATTCCTCAAGTTTGTCCCACATTTCCTTAGAAGTTTTATAGTGGGAGATTTTTCGCCAAAGTTCCTGGTTCAAGGCGTTATGTAATATATTCATAGCTTTAGTGTTGTATTCACTTACCTTATCTTTCCCGACTTTTGTCGTCAGTTGATCACTGTGTTTAATAGCTTGCCATAGATACAAATCGTTTGCCATTGTAAAAACTTGCATCCGATATTTCCAGACTGAGTAGTCGTTTTCGTCTAATATTGGAGGCGACATGCTGCATTCTCCTTCACCTATTCCTGCAAAGAAATTTAGAGTAGAAGCCATGGATGGTTCTCTCAAACGGTTAAGTTTTTCAGAGAGTATGGCTCTGATACCAATTGTTGGACAATACGCTTTACGCTAGAGGGGGGGGGGTGAATAGCGTTTTAAAATTATTAAGCGTTTTAGTGCGGAATTTAAAAACTTTGCAGAAATTAAAACAAGTGCAGTAGAATAAACTTACACAATGATGTATCCTGGTTGGCCACAAACGTGGTTAGTCCAGTCCCCGAGAGACTCTCTCGAGATTTCCACTAAACTTGTCAAGCTTACGGGTGCTTAACAAACCGTTACAGCTGAGGACACAAGCCTCACCTAGGTGCTCGGGGATCACAATCCTAAAGACTTCAATTGCTCGGGGATACCAATCCCAAAGACTTCAATTGCTCGGGGATAACAATCCCAAAGACTTCAACTGCTCGGGGATAACAATCCCAAAGACTTCAACTGCTCGGGGATAACAACCCCAAAGACTTCAACCGCTCGGGGATAACAATCCCAAAGACTTCAACCGCTCGGGGATAACAATCCCAAAGACTTCAACCGAGGAATCACAAGTTCCTCAACAAACGAGAATCGCAATTCTCTTACAAACACAAAACACACTCACTTTACAAAGCACTCCTTAATGAGTAGATATGAGTAGAAATAGTACGCTCAAGATCACAACAACTTAGCTCAATAGAATGGCTCTTCAAAAAGCTTTATGGATGAATGGAAAATGATGATCAATGTAAGAAAGCTTTTAGCAATGAAAATACTCAAAGTGTATATGTTGTTGTTGTCAAAACACTGAGTTGAAGCTGTATTTATAGGTGAGAAACTCAGTCTTACCGTTGTCTAATTGCCAATTAAGGATTGCTGAAATTACTCAGTGACAATCGATTGTCAAGACTAAACAATCGATTGTTTGCCTATCAGATCAAAAATTCAATCCCAGATTTTACGTCAACAATCGATTACTTCAAATCAATAATCGATTATTTATAACGTTAAGAAATCCTTTCCAATTTTTGGCATAAAACATCGATTGTCCGGAAATCAACAATCGATTATTTTAACAACGTTCAGAAAATCTTTTCCAGATTTTACGCAAAACATCGATTGTTAAATATCAACAATCGATTACCTGACGGTAATTGAAAATATATGACCACGGTCAGCTTCAACAATCGATTATCAAATGGGATAATCGATTATTAATTAATTTCAAAACTCTCTGTCTCATATATAATCGATTATCAAAAGCCACAATCGATTATCATTTTATTTAAAATCACTGGGAGATATTTTTCTCATTCTAATCGATTACCATTAGTTCATAATCGATTTTTATGAGTTTTGAAAACTTTGCCTCAGTTAACAATCGATTATCATAAGTACACAATCGATTGTTATGCAGTTTGCAAAAACCTGATGTTAACTGACTTACTCACAATCGATTATCATTAATTCACAATCGATTGTCATGCAATCTTGGCTTAGAGATACTCGATTATCATAAGAACATAATCGATTATCTTAGCCCAGATTTTTGAGGCATGTTTGGAAAACATTTTAACAAATGTAAATATGCATAGTTTAAAATCATTTGACACTTAATTTAAATATGCATGATTTTGGAAAAATAATTTTAGTAGAGAAGCCATGTTATGAGCCAAGTTGAGGAATCAAGATCACAATTAATATTGACTCAATTATAACATTTCTAAACTTTGTCTTGAGCTTCTTGTAATGCATCCATTTTGTGCTTGTCCTTGAGTATTGCTGTATATCGCTTTTTGCTTTGTTTGACATTCATCAAAACCTACAAAAGAACACACGTTTAGTATATTGCATTTGAAACGTGTTTCCAACAGGAAGAATATGAACGTGCTAGTGGTAGTGAATATACCACATCACCTCTAGAAGGAGGTTTGAGATGATATATGAAAATAATGTCATTATTATGGCATGAATGATCATTGGTCACGTACCTATTGTACACCAAAATATTTTGGAAATATGGTTATTAAAGGACAACGATAATACAAGAAACATATCTTGCATATAATTTGACCATGACCATAATGGTATAACTTTCTCTTTAAGAGATATTCACCACATGAATGTTGATGAATTTGTTGTAGTACAAAATTAATTGAGAGCTCTAGAAGAGCCAATTATTACTATGTTGGAGAAACACAATTGATTAACAATAAGGTATTGTGTTGTAGTAAGTCTCAAAGAAACTTATTCAGTTTCCAATGTATATGCGAAAGCGGTTGATTGTATTGAGACTATAAATAAAGGAAAGATTTGATATCTTCTATTACTACAACTTATAGCGGAATAATATGTATGCGAAAAGCTACCCGCTTTATTCTCCAATTTGTACTACACAAATAAAAGAATGCCACAATAAAGTGGATGTTATTGACATAAAAACTCATATCATAATAAACATGAAGTTTTATCGATAATTGCACATGTCATGATGTAAACCTGAATTTTATCAATATTGATAATTTATTCAATTGGCATTCGGGTTAGCCATATCAATTTAAGTATGATGTGCAACAATAATAGAGAATTCACATGGGTAAATATTAAAGAATTAGAAAGTTCTTTACGAATTCTCTTATATTACTTGTTCTCATTAATTAATTGACCAACTAAAGTTGGGGTGGAATCCCATAAATTCTGAAAATATCAAAGGCGAATATGGGCCCATTCGCCTGCCATGTATACCACATATGATGCATCTATGATATGGTTACATGTGCGATTATTATTAACCTGCAACCTGGCCGATGCTTGCGAGGTAACTTGCTCAATAATCTAATTTCGAACATAATTTCCAGATTTTCTATTTAAGATAGTTCATCTTGATAAGGTGGTTTACATCATAGTTGGTTTAGCAAAATAATGTATTGAGTGCCTCCACTTAATAGCTAAATTATTTCTTATGAGAACAAAGTTATCTATATCAATTTGATATACGTCATACACGAGAGTATATTATATTCTCCCCTCACAAGTGGTTCAGGGTCAGGAACCATATAATTTCATCTTATTATCATTAATGTATGGTGTACATTATAATTAACACCATAACGCACAAAGATGGGTTCTCAAAGTGGAGGAAATAAGTTAGTTTTTCTAACATGAGGGGGAGACATGATAAACAATTGAGAAAAAGTTACGTGGAATGAATTATCATTTGTATATCAAGATCCTCGAATAGGATAATATGAACTTGAAGTTCATAAAAAGATAATTCAGTTGCAACATATTGCAAAGAATGCTATACGCATTTATTGACCCAAATAAAGTAACTATATTCTCATTGCAAATGCTCATATTAAGTCCTAGAAGGACAAAATCTATGATATGCTTAAAGCGTGTAGACAAATCAGTTTCAAATAGAACTTCTTGATAAAGAAGATGAGCAAATGATCAAAGTGATCATAATAAATGAGGCAAGTGATCTAGAAGGTCACGTGACATAACACTTCATAAAATCTCATGAGAGATTCAGGTACCTGAATATATGAATGAAGAGATCTCCATGTTATGTCTTTATGAAAATTTACTAGAACCGATATAAAATGTTCGTCGACGACATCTATGATAGCGCTAAATATCGATGAGGATCTTAAAGTTTGTCGAATACAAACAAAATATTGGCCAAATGGAAGAGATACAATTCAAGTAGAATTGATTCCATATGAAAGACATGTAGTTTTGGACATGTAGTTCGAATATTTGAAAGTATAAAGTCAATGGTATGTGTAATCAGTTTTTCGATATCTTATACGTCTAGCATGACATGAAAACTTGATATGCATCTAAAGTCTATAATATGGCTTATATGACTCAACTTATATGACAATCCATAAAGTATTTAAGTTGCTTGAAGCATCTATAATTCTTGATCTTGAGGTACCACTTTCTCAGTGCAATTTATGCACCAATGTATCTTGCTATAACTATAAGCATGATAATATGACATCGATGATACATTTATGGAGATATTGAAAGGCCATTCCACGATATTTGTGAAGACATTATATATATCTACCACGAGTTATGATTCCAAGGTGCAAATATTCATTATAGTTAATATGGCTGATTTATTTATCAAATCTCTACCAACGATCTCTTGAAGATGGTGCACAAGATTGGAATGCGAAGTCTCAAGGATGTGAATTGATGCTCTTTTCAGGGGGAGTTAATGCGTGTTGCACTCTTTTTCCCTTTCAAGGTTTTGTCCCACTGGGTTTTCCTTGTACGGTTTTTAACGAGGCAACCAATACGCGCATTTCTAAACATGTGTACTCTTTTTCCTTTTCTAGAATTTTTTTCCCATTGGGTTTTATTTTAGTTAAGGTATTAACGAGGCACATTATCTATTGAGTAGACATTCAAGGGGGAGTGTTAAGAATAGAATTCTAATTAGAGTGAATGTCTTGTAGAGAATTTTACTTTGAGGCTAAGTCATTTCTCTTCCTATAAATAGAGGGGTCTTACCCCATTGTAAACCAACCCCAAAATTCAATAAGAATTTTCTCTCTCTCTTTCTCTGCAATATTGCTCTTGTTCTTTTATTGTTTTATAACAATATAATTATTTTTTTAATATTTGACAATAGTTATTTTAATTGATTTCCTACTATTTAGGAGTAGTTACCTTTTAGATTTAGTTTTCTTATTTTTGTTTTTTTGTTTGTTAATGAACTAGGAAATTTCGTATATTTTGGAGTGTTAATATCTCCTTTTAGGTTTGGGAGGGTAACAATATTAATTATTTGCAATTCAGATTAGGCTTCGTTTGCTTTCTAATTCATTTATATTTAGATTTTTCCTTTTAGGTATAGGAAGCATTTTTATTTAATAAAATTAAATTTTTTCTTGTTAATAAACTTTTGATAAATTAATTCCTTATTAATATATGTTAGGTAAAACACATGCATTTAAACTCAGTGTAAAAGTTTTTATTTTTTAATAATTCTTTTATGATTTTGAACTAGACATAATTTGACTTTATATAATTATTTTTCTGTTTAGAATTGTACACACAAGTATTTTAAAATAGAAGTTACAATTCCAGTTGTCATCATCAAAACTTTGTTGTTCAGTAGCAACTACAAAATTAAGAATTTTTATGTTTTTTTTTACTTTGAGTAAAACCTTTTTTGTAATTGAAATTTACATTCATATATTTGTATTAGCCGTTAATTTTGTATTCACGTAATAGCAACAAGAAAAAGAATTCTAGTTTTTATAAAACTAAAATAAAACCAACTACGACGAGCAGTGGGATCTTGAGCTAAGCCTTAGATATTCAAGTGGATCTCCTTTAAGAGTTACGTCGAAGATCACGACGGTCTTGCGAGTAACTGCGAGTCCATTTTTCTTTCATAATATTTTCTTATGGCCTCACCTCTGAAATTCAACAAAGCTGCCAACCTTTTTTCCAATGCTTTAAGATGGAAGTACATCAAGTATTGACTTTTTCAATCTCCGTCTATACGGATTTGGTTACTTATTTCATTCCTTCTTTGTTCCTAAAAATGTATCAAGATCAAGGATGTTAAAAAGACATTTACAAAGTCAATCGATAAATCAAAGAGTTATTTTTTTCTAAAGCGACATTCTCTCTTTTGTCTATCTTTTATTATGTACTTCTGGTGTTTAAATATTTCAAGCAGAAGCAACATTGAACCAACATAATAAAAAAGCTAGCAAAAGGGTAAGCTCATAGTCAAATTCGGCCAAATAAAATAGTTTTCTTATATCTTTGAAATCGACTAAGCGATGCGCCATTACTAGTTGAATTTTGCATTAACGTTTAACATATACATCTTTATTTTGGTGTTTTTGATTGTGAATCTTGGTTAAACTTGACAGTCACCATATTGCGTCAGAATTTGTGCTTCAATCTTTTGTTAAGCTATTTCTTATATTATTTTTCCGCGCTCCTATATAACAAAATACAATATAAGTAAAATATTTGACGCGGTACACACGTGCAACGCACGTACACTAAAGCTAGTTATATTAAAAGTACAAAAGTCCTTAGCGAAATATCGTTTGTCTTTTTTATCCTGCAAAAATAAAGTTTATACTGGACAAAATAATCGTTTAATTAATTCTCTACTATTAAGGAATAGTCATTAAATTATTTTCGTAAGTTATTTCTGTAATTAATGATTTTCCTAATATTAACAATCTAAAAAAAAGCGTACTCCACATAGCAGGAAAACTTTTAGTTCAAATCTATTACACACTAGAAAAGATTTTTGTTCAACTCCAACTATATTTAGTCTCCTTTTAGGTCTCATCCTTAAAACAATTCTTGTTTGGGCAGCACAAACCTAAAGGTTTTGCTTTCTCTTTTTTAGAGCAAGAAGTTTTGTAATACGTATTTATATTAATAGTTGAATTTTACTCGAGTTGTAAACCTTGTATTAGTAGCTAGAATTTTGCATGCACTTATTTGTATTACTAGTTGAATTTTGCATTTACGAATTTGTAAACATTATATTAGTAGTTGAATTTTTTATTCACATATTTTATTAGAACTTTGAATATAATACAAAAGCAATTTGTGAAAGCTTTCTTTCCAATAATGGTTTTGGTCTGGAACATAAGGTAATTAAATTTATGTATTCTTTATCTTACAAACTTTTTTTAATTTTTATATAATTCTTTGTTTCATATTTCTGATTTAGCTTGGCTTATTTTATATTTGTGATGATCCGACCCATCATCTCATGCGTTTTCATCCTGTTTTCCCCGTTTTATGCTTTTTCATGTTTCAATATATGTGTTTGGTGGGTTTGATTTGATTCGGATCGAGTTGGTATGAAATGGGACAATTACTCTCTTTAAGGAAGAGTTAGTTTGGACAAAATTAACCAGACATTGACTTGTGAGTTAGAGGGATTCGGTTAGATTCGGGGGATGATTTAAGGCTTAGGAGTGCAATCAGAAGTAATTTTGGGGGCCCAGTGAAACAGTTAGCCTATTTTGGCAAAATTAGTATTTTGGCAATTTCCGGTTAATAGGTGATATTTTGATCCAGAAGTCAGAATGAAATTCCGAGAGTTGTTGTAGCTTATTTATATCATTATGGATTTGTCTGCAAAATTTGAGGTCATCCGGACTAGTTTTGATGTGTTTCGGCATCGGATGTGGAAGTTAGAAGTTTTAAAGTTCTTAGGCTTGAATCCGTTGAGAATTGGTGATTTCTGTGTTGTTGGATGTGTTTTTATTATTGGAACCAGTTCATATGATATTTTAGGATGGATTTTCACTTTTGGTTGAGGTCCCAAGGACCTCGGGGTGAATTCGGATGGCTAACGGGAACTTTTGAATTTGGAAAATTTCATAACAGATGAAATTGTAAATGAGTATGCACAAGACCTCACTTTAAATAACCATATCTCCAGTTATATAAGGAGTTGTGAGAGGATCTACCTATCCAATTACAACCCTTTGAGTCTAGTTTCCAACGCAATAAACCGTGCGTCATTTGGAGGTGTATACCGAAAGTAATGACCATTTTACGGGGTATGTGTCACTAGCGCGCCCAGATACGCGCCCACGCTAAAATGTGCGCGCCCAAGATAGACCGCTGGGCAAACTAGAGCGCTTAGATGCACGCCCAAGTGTACGACTGCGCTAGTAGCGGGCCTCTAAATACCCCAAGACCGGTCTAGAGTGTTCCCAAGTCATCTTTGGGGTTAAGGATTGCTCTCTCAAGTGGATTTCGTCCCGAAGTTCATCCCTATGATCCAAGGTAAGGTTTTTGGAGTACTTTAAGTTGATTACTACTCCTAAGCACTTTTATAAACATGGATTGATCTTTAAAATCCTTAGGTTTTATTCAAATCCAAAATTGATTCAAGAACACTACAAATTGGATTCTCAAGATTCTTACTACAAGAAGTATATCTATCATCTCTAACTACTCTATGGTGATTATTTATGTATGATATATATATTAGAACTCATGGGATAATGATGAAAAATCATAAATGCCTAACCTAGGTTGTGTTGGTGGTATAGATTGTGAAATGGTTTAATTAAGGAGGTTGATGTTTGGGTATGAATGAATGATCATACATATGTTGTTGGAAGTTATAAATTGGTTAGGGAAGATGGTGGAGTGAATTTGTTGGTTAATTGGTGATAGTTGGATGAACCAATACTATAATTAGGAGGTGTAAATATCTATGCCTACAAGGTATTTGATAATATGCCTAAATGACATAAGTTATGGAGTTTATTACCAATATTGGCCTATTGAATGTTTTATTGTAGTTTGAAGTTACATAACTGTATTGGATGATTGTAGTAGTATTAAGGGACAAATTTCAGATATATATGGGTTACAACCCCGTCTTTTAGAATCGAACTTCACTTATGTTTGTGTAATTTTTGGGTAGATTCGTCACGCAAGGAAGCAAATTTGAAAGGAAAGGGCATCGCAGAGTAGACTTTCGGCCACCTTGAAGTGAGTAATAGATATAGATGATGGCCTGAGAGTTTGGAAACCGGGTATGTCACACTGTGACACTGTATTGAGGCGAGATACGTACTCTACATTGAGTGCAGGTTCGTTTGTAGACGGGAAATATGGATTAGTCCGTCTGAGTGATGTCCATACATGTTATTGAATAGAAATTGATTGGTAAATATCCTACTTGGATTGTTATGAGCATATTTGGGCTGCGTGCCAATTATTTAGATCCCTTAGGGATTATTGTCACTGTTTCCATGATATTTAGTATGTTTCCATGATATCAGCCGTGAGCTAAATACTATCTAGAAATGACTAGTAAACTTCTAAGGTTTTTAAACGCTTAAGATATAATACCTGATAAATGGAACCAAAAATGGTAAAACTTGATTGTGCCAGCGTGGCTTGCATGCATATAATTGGACCGATTGTGGATTGGGCTGCACGCCGCAGTGAATGCTACGATGATATTGCGGTTGGGCTGTAGGAGCCTCTCCGGAGTCTGAACCTCCATAGTGAGCGCGGGTACTCTAACGGATCGGGCTGTATGCCGTAGCGGTCCTGTGCATTGTATTGTATTCATACATTGATTTCTAATTGTCTATCTGTATTTGGTTTACTGTGATTCATTCTCAAGGGTTCTAAGTGGTTAGTTTCAACTTTACTTTGTGGTATTTCGATATTTCTTACTTTCAGTCATTATACATGTCTATTACCACTGAGTTGAAAGTACTCACTTTACTCCCTGCACCATGTGTGCAGATTCAGGTACTTTGGGAGCATAGTTGAGCTTTATATGTTTCAGAGTTCTCACGAATTGTCGAGGTAGCTGCCTGACATCCGGAAGACCTGACTCCTCCCGTATTCCTTTACTATTTCTGCATTTGTGAACATGAGTATTACTGAGAATTTATTATTTTTTTGTCTTAGAGGCTATAGACTCATGACCCCAGGTCTTTGGGAGTTTTATTGGTAGTTGCTATAGCCTTCTTAATACCTCTGCCTACTATCTGGTTGGCACTATATTATTTTGGTAATTTAATACTATAACTTGGTAATGGGTTGAGTAGTTGAGTTGTGAGTGTTAATTGGTCGGGCTTGCCTAGCATTTGTGTTGGGCGCCATCACGATCGGGTTTGGGGTCGTGACAAGTTGGTATCAGAGCCTAGGTTACTAGGCCTCATGAGTCATGAGCCGGTTAGTAGAGTTTCACGGATCGGTACAGAGACGTCTGTATTTATCCTCGAGGGACTGTAGAACCTGTAGGAAAAACTTCATTTCTTGGAATTCTTATCGTGCGTACTTAATTTAGCTTGGAACATAACTCTTAAGATTCCTTCCTCACGTCTGTATACGCGCATGAGTTCTCATTATTATATATGCCTGAACGGCTTGCGAATCCCGCCCGACGGGCGAGATGTAATCTTCATGAGGTTGATGTTGGGCCAGTCTAGAGGACTTGAAGCCAGGTCTTGCCTATGGCTTGAGCACTGAGGTGCTGATCGTGTGAGTAAGTGTTTTGAACGTATATATTCGGTATTGTCGTGATTAGCTGGAATGACAGTTTGGTATTCGTGCGATGAGTATTCTAGTACTGCGAGATGCAATTATATGAGTTGGTAGTGACGAAGAAGTATGCTGGATAAAAACATGAACTGTTAAGTTATTCGTTTCCTATTGTGATTCGATGTGTAGCCCGAATATGGGCGTGTGAAGAATCTTTTCAAGTCTCCTAGTGGGAGTAAAGTAAACTGCAAGATACGATATGAGTTCAGACTCAGGAAGACTAAGTAGATGTGTAATGTGTATAACGATGGAAGGTATACAGAAATATTATATTGAGGCGAAGCAGGTGGGTTATCTCTTGCAGAGTGTTCTGAAGTGATGCGATTCTTATGTATATTATGAGAAGATCTCATATGTAATTGAAAGGTACGTGTTGTAATTTGCAAATTTGAGTCGCTTCAGAGAATGGACTCAGCTGATGTAGGGATGAATACGAGGTTTGCCGAGGATTTCAGTACTAGATAATCTGTGGTTTCACAAACTAGTAGATGATTTGAGTTTAATATCACTATAATATTGTGGCATCATTAGAGTAAAAGTATTATAGGTTATTTAATGTGTTATGATAAATGGCGCCGAGCCAAGTTGGGGTGGTTGTTATTGATTAGCTGTTCGCACGGTTATGTGCTATGTTGTTTTCGCTTCGAGGTATACTGACGGATCTGTTCTGGTTGCAGAAAATGAGCCGAGGATGGAGCGAGTAGAGAAAAATTTTGATAAACCCGAAGCTTCGTAGATGCTAGAAATACTAGGATGTCTTGAGCTGTTGTTGGTAAAGCATGCTCAGTGTATAGAGAAGGAAGATGGTTGTTGGTATATGTATGAGATCATGTTATGCGATGATAGAGTGATAATAAAGCACGAGTAGTTCTGTTTGTTAACTCAGATAATTTACATATGTGTAAGAGTGAATGACTCTCGAGAATTGTTTTATTGCGTACAGGATTTGGCACGTGGGTGTCTCAAGGTTGTGTATGTGGTCAGAGACCGTGTCTCCATTGGAAAATGTCGAGGCTTGTGGTATCATTATGTCGATTATGGATTCTAGGTATTGGTATCTGGAATAAGAGTACAAACTGGCCCGGGCCTGAACCGGGACCGGAGCGGGCCCGCAGTCCTGGTAGTCCTGGCGGTCCCGGTGGGCCGATCCTGCCGGTCCTGGGCCTACCGGTCCTATAAGCCCGTGACGGGCCGGTCCAGAAGTGAAGAACCGCCAGGCCCGGGACCGCCAGGTGGGCCTGGGCCAGTCCAGGCGGGCCCAACGGCTCTTTTTTATTTTTATTTTTTAAAATCAGTAACGGCTCTTTTCAAAAGTAGCCGTTTGGAACTTTGTAAAATAGTCATTTGGCCCCCAAACTTTAATTTAACCCCAAACTTTATATAATTACAATTTTTCCCATATCTCAACTATAAATACCCCATCATTGTTTTATTTTTATTCACCAATTCATCAATATCTCTCAATCTCTCTCAATCTCTCTTTTAATCTTTCCACTACAATTGCTTAATTTTCGCCCCTATATGCTGTCACCGACTAGGCTCGGACAATGGAGGACAGTGGAGGTCCGACAGACTGATGTTGAAGAATCAGCGGGTGAGTTGTGGTTAGGGGTGAAATGCCACTCGCACCCAGAGCTAGCTGGTTCTCCCCGAAATGCGTTGAGGCGCAGCAGTTGACTGGACATCTAGGGGTAAAGCACGGTTTGTTGAAAATTCGTGAAAAATTGTGAAGTTGTTGAATTGAAGTTTTCAAGTGTGCAACGATTTTCAATTTTCTAGAAGTTGTTCGGCAATCCGGTAAACTCGTTTCAACTCTTACGTTTTAATAATATATTTTTGTGTTGTTTAGTCTGCATAATTATAATTAGTATGGAATTTTCTTTGAAAAAAATGTTCGGTAAAGGAAAAGGTAAAACCGGTGAAAGTAGTGGCCATAATACTACCCTTCCCCCGGCTCCCCGACTCTCTATAAAAGATAAGCAAGTTGAAAGTAGTCGCCAACCTAGACGTCCTACTCCGCCTCCTGTAATGCTTGATAGTGATCACCCTTGTTTTCAATTTACCGATAGTGAATTTCTACATGATGTTGCAGTAGGTGATAGATTAGATGAAGAAATTATGAATGCTCTTTATCCTAATGAACCAATCTTAGAGGAAAATGAGGATGATAATGATGATGATGAAACCAAAGCACCAGATTTAGATGATACACCTACTAGTCCTGTTCATAACTCAAGTAATGCACCGGCACACCCACCTGTAGAAACTCCAACTTTTAGTAGACAACCTGCTAAACGTGCAGAAACATCATTAGTTTGGAATTCTTTTACTCAAGTAAGAGAAATAAATAAGGCTAAGTGTAAAACTCTTGGGAAATTACTGGTTCATAAATTTACTGGAGACCGTAGCGGCACAGGTAGTTTGGTTAGGAACATAAAATACACCATACAGATGGGGCTAGATTTTTCCAAATGCAAGCGCAGCAAGAGGGGACAAGTGTAGATTCTGCGGTTAGCCCTAGTACAGGTTCAAATCTAGTTCAACCAGGAATTAACACTGTCACCGGAGTTATTTTATATTACGATCCAAGTAGAGATCGTTAAGAATTAGCAAAGATGATTACTGTTATGTGATTACCTTATACTTTTGCTTCTAATCCTAATTGGGTTCATTATATTAGAAGAGTTTTTAATCCTACTTATAGAGGTTGGCCTGGCGCAACAGTTAAGGCCGATATTTATAAATTCAAACATGAATATGAACAATATTTGCGTTATTTATTTACTCATATACCTAATCGGATTTCTATTACTACTGATATTGGTAGAAGTAATAATGACTGTGATTATCTAACTGTTACAAGTCATTGGATAGATGAGGACTGGACAATGCAAAAACGTATAATTGGATATAGAATATTAATTCACGTCACACGGGTAGGTTTATATCTAACACTGTTTCAGATATTTGTAGATATTTTTGCTTTAGCGATAAAATAATGGTAATTTCCATGGATAATGCTTCTAGTAACACTAGTGCAATAGGCATGCTTACAAAAACACTAAATCATGCATTTAGTAATATTTTCCATGTTAGATGTATTTGTCATATTTATCATTTAATTGTTGGTGATGGTATGCGAATTTTAAACATAGAAATTAAAAAGGTTCGAATGGATCTTAATTGGATTTTTTATTCAAACCGTAGAACTATACTTAGAGAGTATTTTAAAAAATGTGATGAATATGGCCTTAGAGAAAGAAAAGTTCGTAAACCTTGCCCGACTAGGTGGAATTGTATGTACGAAAGTTTAGTAGTTGCGTATGAATATAGAAACCCAATTAATGCGACGCTTAATGCTCGAGTAGGTGGTGAGGATGATGATGAAATGCTTACTAACCAAGATTGGACGAATGTTAAAATTCTTTTAGATTTTTTAGAATATTTTCAAGTTGCTACAAATGCATTTTCTGGGCAATATTATCCTACTATTTCAAACTGTTTAGTTTATATTGCCGCACTAGCTTATTTGTTTGTTGAATTTACCGAGGGTGGGGATATTTATGAACTTTCTATAAATGAAATGAAACAAAAATTTTAAAAATATTTTTCCCTATCCCTCCTATTTTTGGTGTTGCTGCAATGTTAAATCCTACAATGAAATTGGGAGGTCCTCATTTTTGGTATTCTAATATTTATAAGGCTTTAGATCTTTCAAACGAGGAAATTGATACACTTGCAGATGCAAAAGCATCAATTAAAATTAATGCTCAAAATGATTATAATGCTTATAAAGTTGCATTAGAGCATGCTATGACAAATATTCCAACCCTTACTTCGTCTAGCTCACAATCGTCTAAAAGAGCTGCGGGCTTAACACCTCTTAAATCTTGGACGGAGTTCCGGGTTTCCCAAGGTGATAATTATGAGGAAACTTCACATCTAAATGAGCTTCAAGTTTACTTGTCTCAAGGACTTGAAAAGGAGAATCCAGACGGCTCTTTCGATCTTTTGGAATGGTGGAAGTCAAGGGAAAAATATTTTTCGGTTCTTGCAAGGATGGCTCGGGATGTTTTATCAATTCAAGCTTCAAATTTTGCATCGGAGAGCGCTTTCCGTCAAGCAAGACTACAAATTGGTGATCATAGAGAGGCGATGAGGGATAGCTTGGAGAAATCGGTGCTTTTTAGAGATTGGATCCGCGCGGAAAGAAGAAACTTTGGAATTGCAGAATCACAACAAGCGATAGATGAAGCTTATGAAGAAATGATAGCGGAACTTTCGGAGGATTTGGCTTCGCCCGGAAGTGGTGATGAACAAGCTTCGTTTCCACCACCACCAACACAAACTCCTCCCAACCTTGACGGATTTATGAGATTTGTTAGAGATACATTGTAGATTATGATGTAACTTGTACATTGGCACATCTTCTTTTAGTTTTTTTTTTCCTTTTAATGGTGCTATTAGTACCTTGTTGTGCTCATTCCTTTGGGGGAAGGAAGACTAAGAAAGATATGCCATTTTGGTCAATAAAAATTATAAGACATATCCTTGAATATCTTTTTTCTCAATATTCTTTGTCTTTACTTCGATATATATATATATATATATATATACTACAATAAAATATATACAAGAATATATATACATAACATACAACCTAAACTACAAGAAAATATATAAGTAATAACATATATACATAAGATAAAATATATATATGAGAATATATATACATTATACATAAGAGATACAACATATATACTACAACAAAATATATATACATAATATACAATATATATACTACATGAAATTATATAAGAGAATATATATGTACATAAGATACAATATATACTACAAGAAAATATATAGGGAATATAGATATATACAAAATATACAATATATACTAATTAGTACAACACAATATACTAATTACTACAACACAATATATACATTATATACAATATATACTAATTACTACAACACAATATATACATAATTTATATCAATATATACATAATATACAATATATACTAGTTACTACAACACAATATACAATGAAATATATATTATATATACTATACTAATAACTTAGTACACCATAAAAAATATATTCTACACTATACTAATAACTACTATACAAGATATTGCCTTTAAAAAAACTCCGTCAGGCCAGCCAGGCCAAGGACCACTAAGGGCTTACGCCCGTCACGTGCTGGTCTCAACCGTCAAGACCGCCAGGCCCGGGATCGCCAGGCCCGCCAGGCCCGGAACACGAAGCCCGGGACCGCAAAGCCCTGCCCGTGAGGCCCGTTTAGGCTCGGGCCAGTTTATACCCTTAATCGCGAAGGTAATGGTAACAAATTCAAATTTCGTAGGAAAACGTCTGAGAGAGTATTCGGTGGCCTATGGGTCTTAGATAGTGTGGTCTTATGTTTGAAGCTCCTGTGGGGAGCTTGGATTGAGGCATTGTGATACTTCAACAAGAGGGAATATTAAGTGGAAAATGAATCGGAAGGAAACCTAGATAAATGAAGTAGCTTGTAGTGGACCGAATCGTTATGGTAAGGATGTGATTAATTCTTCATATGTGTTCAAGGCAATGAGTTCGTACATGTATTTTTGCAGCAAAGCTGTCTAGTTAGAAGGATCCAGTCATGACAGTTAGCCTGTGCAAATGGAATGGGAGAGAATTCTTATTGGGTTTCATCGTGGTTTGGAGATGTATATTTTCTATGGACGTGCAGAGCATGGAGTGCGTAATGATTTTTCTTCTACGTGGGATCAATGAAAGTTCTTGACTAGTTGAGTGCGTAGATGCTTGTGGTTGGAAAAAAGGAGATGGAGTTCTCATGATTATCCTAGTGTGGTATGGTATATGCGATATGTTGTGGAAGATTGAGATTTGCGTGTGTAACTGTTCGTTCCAGATCAGAATGGAAAGTCATTAAGTCTTAAGCAGCACGGACAGCTGTAGGTGATTTAAGAATCGACCTTCAGATGATTAAGGAAATGGTGTTACTGATGTTAATAAACGTCAATACAAAACAAGAAGGGGGGGGGGGGGGTGATTTTTATGGTACTTAATTTTCGGGTTAGAAGAACCTGGTTCTTCTAAGTGTTCTAATTACAGCAGTTTGCGGAATAATAAGAGCTGAAAGTAAAGTGCACAGAGATTTTACATGGAAAACACCTAGCTCAAAAGGTGAAAAAACCACGACCTACTACTCAGTAGGATTTTCCCAAACTCCACTAAAAATCAATGAGCCAAAACAACATATACAAAGACTCTTTGTAAACCTAAGAATTTAACTCTAATCCTAGTGTGGCACACAGTCTCAGCTGCTACGACACTATCAAGTTAACTCTAACTTGATGACACAAGGTATCTAATACAATTGCTTCTAATAAAGCTGAAAGGTACAATTTGAAAAACTACTACAACTGAACTAATCAAACAGATGGAACTGGTTCTTCTCTTTTAGTTCACGTAGCTTAAGACATACACACTTGTATCTTACATATAAAGCTCGCAAAACTGACTCGCTTGATTTGCTCTTAAATATGCTTTACTTCTGCTTGTATGTGTTACCTGTAAAAGAGAACCAACACAATAATATATTGAGTTAGTGCTTAGAGTTTGATTACAACTCCACTTCTTATCCATAATCCATTTAACTCCTTAGCCAATGCAAGCTCTAGCTCTTATCCTAACTTAGAATCAAGTTTTCTTCACATAAGGAGACTGTCCTCCTTATCCCAAATGCAACCTTTTCGATTACGTTCAGAAGATACTGATGCGTGATCATTAGTGCATATCTTCCTCACGTGCTTCATATATGCCCTGGTTAATTTAGACTATGCAGTACAAGATGGATCAGGTCCTTCCATAGGTTCATTTGTCAATCTTCAAAACTCTAACTGAAACTTGGGCCAACAATTTCCCCCTCTTTTTTGATGATTACAAACTATATGCTAAATGTGATCAGAAAACTGTGAACTCACCTGAAAATCAACACTTAAAATTTTTAACTTATCATCAAGGAGGTCTGAATTATGTTATAAACATCACTAGAATTTTAAGCACAATATCTTCCCCCTTTTGGCATCATCGAAAGTTGCATTAATACAGTGAATACTCATGGCTACTGGGGCAACCGCAAGCGAACATATGGTTAGGTTAATCACAAATCAGCTTAAAAAATAACTATTTAGAACAATCAACAAGAACAAGACAAGATGCATTCGTTGATTAAAGAGGTGTTTCTACAGTGCAGTCCACAAAAAGAAAAACAAAACATCAAACCATGAGCAAAAAACAAAAGAACAGACAAGAACTTCCGAGACTGGAAACTAGAAACTGAAGGGTTACTAAACTGGGCACTAAGGACAGGACACCTAAGTCTTGGAAATGTTAGAGGGTTGGGCTTGTAGCAAATTTAACATTTGTTGGACCATGCATTCATTTTTCTCCTTTTCTTTGGCTAGTTCAGCTCTCAGCCCATTTCTTTCTCCCTCCAAATCAGCAATTCTGGCATTTAGCCTGACAATTTCAGCATATTTTGTCCCAACTTCTTGAGCCAAGGCTTTGACCTTGCTGTTCACAGGAGTCTTGGCGGATGAACCAGGTTAAACAGGGGTAGCATTGAGCAGATAGTCACAGGCTTGAAGGGTCTTGACACCAAAGTGCTCCTTGTTGGAGGCCATTTCCCATTTTTTCAAAGGAACATTTAAGCGTTCAAGCACAATTGTCAGGATAAAACGATAGGGAATGGCATGAGCCTTTGCACCAGTTATCACTCTTTCAAGAAGCTTCACCATACAGACATCCAGTTAATCTGTTTCCCTTCATTCATACACTGCATGAGCACCAGATCCATATAATTAGATGTATGCCTTCTTTCCTGTCTGGGCAGAAGGCACTTGTTGACAAATTCAAAAAACACTTTGTGCTCTGGCCTCATTTCACTCTTCTTGACAGCCTTGGCCTCAGGCACCTCCTCAGCTGTGTTGGTGTCACAGAAATTCCTTGTTATTTGCAGCTTAGAAGGCAAACCATCCAAGAAAGGCCACCTCTACCTGGTATACTCATCATATCCCTCACAAGGAATACCAGAATTTTTCCCAATTTTTCAGCATTGAATTTCACTTTGACACCCCTCACTGTCCTGGTCACATGACCATTCTTCACTTTTCCATTTGCCATGAACTCCACTAGTTCCTCTCTTGCCAGCTTTCCATCAATCTGATGGACCATGCCCTTCCAACCTTGTGCCTCCAGTGCTGTGACAAGCCTTATCATGCCTGGCTCCTCCAGGTCTTTCAACAATCTTCCTTTCAATGTTTTTCTTTTGTCAAAATTTGCAAACATATCCTGTTCTTCTTTAGACTCACTTTCATCTTCTTCTTCATCTATGGATGCTTTCACTTGTTTTCCCTTAGACGCTGATCTTGATCTCTTGGAAAGAGAGAATTCAGCAGGAACTGGTTTTGAGGGCTTATTTGAGGAAGTCCTATTCTCCCTTGGTTTTGCAAGTGAAACCTGCACAGTAATATTTCTTTCTTGATAGACCAGTTCCATCTCCAATTCATCCTCTTCAGCTGTAACTTCAAAACTTTCACCTATCTTCCCTTTCCCTTTTTCTTTTATTTTTCTCTACTCTCCTCTAATGCTTTCTGCAATTCAGCTTCACTCTCCCTAACCTTGCTTCTAGTTGTCCTAACCATAGGAGCATACTTGGGTGTTGAAGGTTTGGATTTCTTGGTTGGTTTGGACGCAATACAGGTCCTTTGTGAGGAAGCCTTGCGTTTTTTGGGATCATAACTAGCCCAACCTTCTTCATCATCTCAAATAGAGTTTCCTATGTAGATAGACCAGGTTCAACAGTTTGTTTGCTCAAACCAACTAACCCTTCAGCAGCCTCTCCAGACTCACTTCCCCTGGCTTCAAGGCCCCTTCTTCCCCACTCCCACATATAGCTAGCACCTTCTTCCTCTTATTTTTCTTCAATTTCACAGAATCACCCATAGAAACATCTTTAGCAGCCCCTGTCAGAACATACCTATTTTCTACCCTTTCCCCTAAGTCATCAGAAACAACACTTGGATTTAGCTCTTTTGGGGTTTCTTGTTGAGTGACATTGTCAGAAGGCCCCAGTTCATCTCCTTCACTGGCATAGATGTAATCATCAGACTCAGAACTAGAATTAGTTTCTTTTGCTAGAGATTTTTTTTTTGACTTGCCTTCAATCTTTCGTTTAGAGCTTTCCTCAAGGGACTAGTCGCAACAAGTTTTCTTGCTATCAGTTTTGTGCAATGGAATCTGGGATTTAGGGTCTACTAGGAGGTGTGGATGATGAAGTGGTGTTAGGTGACACTGGTGGTGGGGTTCCAGGATTATCTTGGGGATTTGATATTTTTGGTGAAGAATTTCTGTAAGGCTCGAGAAAATTTTGGACAATTTTTGAGGGTTTGGAGAAGAGAGTGGATGATCAGGGTTTTGAGATGAAAGTTATGAATGATTACTGGAATTTTTAAAGAGTGGTCATTATAGCTCTAGGAACGACAAATTTTCAGGTGTCAGCAGAGGTCTAATCAGCTTATAGTTCCGGTCTCCCTAGTTATTTATTAGGATTAAGTAGAATTGCTAAGGTTTAGGAGATAGAGTTCCGTTACACTTAGAGTTCTAACTTCAATGAAACAGGTTCAATTTGCCTCAACGAATAGAATTTTGAGACGATTGGGTTTTCTAGGACTTTCGCCCATGATTGGAAATTAAATTTTTCTATTTGTGCAAAGTATAGAAACATACCTGATCTCTCTCATGAGCATGCATTGATGAACCATGTTCTTCAAATGAAACTTCTCTTGATTATGCCTCAAATGCCAGAATAGAGAATTTGTAAGAGATGAGTGAGTCACATAAACATATGTCACAGGAGTATACTATTTACAGTATGAGACCGGGTAGAAATTAGTCAAATATTCACAAGAATTTAGAACTCCTAACCAATTTTTTTTTAAATTTTTTTTCTTGTGCATTTTGAACATGACCTCTTAGGTGATCTTAATCATTCCTAATTCCAACCTGTTCTTCTCAAGGTTTTCTCTACTTAGTGCCTTGGTGAATATGTCAGCTATTGTTTATCAGTGGCACAGAATTCTATGGAGATTAGCCCCTTCTCATAGTTGTCCCATAAGAAGTGGTGTCTAACACCTATGTGATTAGTCCTTTTATGATGAATAGGGTTCTTTGTCATACTGATTGCATTAGTGTTATCACAAAATATAGGTATGTATCCCACTTCAGTTCCAAAATCTACCTAATGTTGCTTGATCTAAAGCAACTGAGCACAACATGAAGCATCAAAAACATACTCAGCTTCAGCAGTAGAGAGGGCCACTGAATTCTGATTTTTGGTAGCCCATGATACAAGACAAGATCCTATGAAATGTGCCATACCTGAAGTTCTCTTTCTATCCACTATATAACCTGTATAATCAGCATCGGCATATCCAATTAAGTTAATTTCTACCTTTGGGATACCACAAGCACAAATCAGTTGTGCCTTTTAGGTATCTTAATATTCTTTTGACTGCAGTCATGTGTGACTCCTTTGGATTTGCCTGGAAATGAGCACAAAGTCCTACACTAAAAACAATGTCAGGTCTGCTGGCAGTAAGATACAAAAGTGAACCAATCATACCCCTGTATAACTTTTGATCGACTGAAGAACCAGGTTCATCAGCATCTAACTTTGTGCCAGTTGCAATAGTATCTATTTTTTTCGATTCTTCCATTTTAAATTTCTTGATTAGTTATTTTGTGCACTTCTGCTGATGAATCATGGTACCCTTTGAGCCTTGTTTTATTTGCAAACCTAAGAAGAAATTGAGTTCTTCCATCATACTCGTTTCAAACTCACTGCCGATTAATTTTGCAAAGTCCTTACTCAACTTCTATGTAGTAGTCCTAAAAATTATGTCATCGACATAAATTTGTACAACAAGAAGGTCTTTGCCTTTTTCCCTTAGGAACAAGGTGATGTCAATTTTACCTCTTTTGTACCCATGCTCTAGAAGGAATTTTGACAATATTTCATACCAAGCTCTTGGAGCTTGTTTGAGACCATAGAGAGCTTTATCCAGCTTGTATACATGGTCAGGACATTCTTTTCTTTCGAATCCAGGAGGTTGCTTCACAAACACTTCTTCTTTGAGATAGCCATTTAGGAAGGCACTTTTCACATCTATTTGATGAAGAGTGAATTCCATATGTGCTACAAAGGCTATGAGGAGTTTGATAGTTTCAAGTCTAGCAACTGGAGCAAAAGTCTCATCATAATCAATGCCTTCCTCTTGGCTATAGCCTTGAACTACCAACCTTGCCTTGTTTCTTGTAACTGTTCCATCTTCATCCAGCTTGTCTTTGAAGACCCATTTTGTCCCAATGACTGACCTGTCCTTAGGTCTTGGAACCAAGTGCCAGACTTGGCTTCTTTCAATTTGATTGAGTTCTTCTTGCATAGCATTGATCCAATTTGCATCTTGTAGAGCTTCACTCACATTTTTAGGTTCGATCAGTGACAAAAAGGCATCAAATGCACACAAGTTCTTCAATTGTGATCTAGTCTTGACTCCAGATGTGGGATCATTGATTATGTTCTCAATGGGGTGAGAACTCAGGTACCTGTAAGATTTCCCCACCAGTTGGTTTCTGCTAGCTTCTCCTTCATTATTATGCTATAGAGGAATAGGTTCAGGTACAGGATCCTTCAGAGAATTTTGTATAATTTCTCTCAGATTGGTTCCCCCTGTCAGGTTGCCCAGGGTGAAAGGACCTATTCCATCACCTGCTTCTTCCTTGGATGCCTCCTTGACTTGTGTTGTAACTTTAGTCAGTTGTCTCACTAGTCCAATGGCTTCATCTTCTTGTTCCTGTCTCCCAGAAAGAGTGTTAGATTCATCAAACACAACATGTACACTTTCTTAAACATTTAGAGTTCTTCTGTTAAACGCTTTATATGCTTTGATATGTGAAGAATATCCCAAAAATACTCCCTCATCACTTCTGGGATCAAACTTACCTAGATAGTCTTTGCCATTATTGTGCACATAGCACTTGCAACCAAAAGCCCTAAGATGGCATATCTTTGGTTTCTCCCTTTAAGTAACTCATAGGGAGTTTTCTCTACAAGAGGTCTGGTCATGCATCTATTAATTATATAGCAAGCAGTGTTTATAGCCTCTGCCCAAAAGCTATGAGGTAGTTTACTGGAAACATGGTCCTTGCCATATCCTCAAGGGTCCTGTTCTTTCTTTCAACTACCCCATTTTGCTGAGGAGTCCTAGGGGCAGAGAAATTATGATCTATTCCATTTTCATCACAAAATTCAGCAAACTTTGCATTTTCAGATTTAGTTCCATGATCAGACCAAATGGATGCAAGTTAATTTCCTAATTGTTTCTGGATTTTTCTAACAAAAGCTCTAAACATTTCAAATGCTTCATCTTTAGAAGTTAGAAACAGCACCCAGGTAAATCTAGAATAATCATCAACAAGCACCATAACACATTTTACCACCTCTGCTCATGGCTCTCATTTGATTAACGCACTCAGACAAGTGAGTTCATTTTCAGAAAGTCGACAAATCTACAATGTAAATATTGTTAAATCTTCTTCCCTGCAAAAAAAATCTTGTCAGTAGTAAGGCTAATCACAAAACATTTTAGGGAAGTGAAAGCCACAAGATTACCTCTGTCACATAGTTGTGACACACATATCAGGCTATATTTCAAGCCATCTACCAAATAGACATTCTCAATGGAATGAGAGTTTGTCTTTCCTACCTTTCCAACCCCAATGATCTCACCTTTCTTCCCATTTCCAAAGGAGACATTGCCTCTTTTTAGGTTCTCAAGTGAAAGAAACTGGTCCTTGTTACTAGTCATATGTTTTGAGCAGCCACTATCCATGTACCATATTTGGCTACTTCCTTTCACTTGGACCTACAAAATGAAATCAGGGGTTAGTCTTAGGAACCCAAACTAGTTTGGGTCCCTTTCTATGGGCAAAAGGATGAATTAAAAGTTTCTTTGCCCAACCAGGCAATTTGTGTTTTTCTTGAACGAAAGCTTTGTTCTTTTGACTGGCCTTTTCTTTTGCATTGCATTCAATTTTGTAATGGCCAGTCTTACCACAATGTGTACAAATCTTATTCTCAGGAAGAGTGAGGTACTTGTTTTTGGGATCCCATTTTGGAGCTTGTGTCCCAAACCCAAGTCCTCTTTTGTTGCAGATGTGATGCTCTTGCAGCCAGGAGAGTGCATCAGAAGCCTTGTTCCATTTGCATGTTCGGTCTAGTCCATGCTTCACCTTTCCTAGTTCTTCTTTAAGAACCTTGATTGATTCATCTTTCTTATACAATTCATCTTTCATTTTTCCTAAATTTTCTTCTAGTGTGAGAAATGATTGATCAACCTTTTTCTTTCCTGTCCCAATTTTCAGTTTTAAGTTTTCCGACTTAAGTTCTAGGACACTGTTTTTCAATTAAAGAACCTGATTCTTCAACTTAGTGTTTAAGCTATTACTCTCATCAGCCCTAGATTCTAGCCTTTTGCATTGTTCTTCTAGTATTGCTCAATCCCTAGACAGAACATCTTTCTCACTGTTTATTATTTCAGACTCATCTATGAAGTTCATAAAGAGCGCAACCAATTTTTCTTTAGACATGAATTTAATCTTTTCTTTAAGATGTAGAATACTTACCTCCCGTTCATCTTCTGATTCTCCGATGGACATAAGAGCTTGCTCATCTTCAGCTTCATTTTCTCAGTCTTCATCTGACGTATATCACCATGCAGCAACCATGGCTTTGGTAGTTCCTTTGTTTCTCCTTGGTTGAACCTGTTCCTTCTTCATGTTCCTTCTTTCTGCCCTTTCTTTCTTCCATTCTATCCTCTATTGAAGGTAGTTTTTTATCATGTGATCTGTCTTTCCATATTTAAAGCAACCATCATTTGTCTGCTTCTCAGGATCCCTAGGTTTGTTGAATGTTGATCCTCTTGAAGAAGCCTTGCCTCTCATAAGATATTTCTTGAAGTCTCTGGTTATCATTGCCATTTCATCATCTTCAAGATCTGATCCTTCTGAGATTCTGAGAGCCAGACTTATTTCTTTCTTTGGAGTATCCATCTTCATAGTTTTCCTTCTCAATTCATAAGCAGTCAAATTTCCAATCAGTTCATCCAATTTCAGAGTAGCAACTTTTTCGGATTCCTGAATGGCAGCGATTTTGCTTTCCTAGGAGATTGGCAAAACTCTAGTTAGAATCTTCTCAACCTTGTGTTCTTCCAGAATAACCGTTCCAAGAGACTCAAGTTCATTTGTCACTGTAGTGAACCTAGTATACATCTCTTGGATAGTTTCACCATCCTTCATAGTAAAATTCTCATATTGAGAATACATAGAGTTCCTCTTGTGACCTCTTTACCTGAGGTTTTCCTTCATGAGCCACTTGTAAAGTGTCCCAAATCTCTTTGGCAGTTGTACATCCTTGAATCCTACTGTACTCATCAGGAGCAAGTCCACACACTAGCCATTTAATAGCTTTAGCATTTTTCTCCCACTTCTTTAGGTCTTCAAAAGTACAATCCGCTCTAGTATTAGGCACATCCAATCCTTCAGTATTCTTCTTGATAGTGGCTAAAGGAACATTAGTGACGATATCCCAAAGCTCATAGTCTTCACCCATGACGTGGTCTCTCATTCTGTTTCTACCAAGAGTAGTAGAGTCCATTGAAGAGTGGAGGCCTGGCAGAAGACTGTCCTTCCCAATTCCCAAGTAGTGCACTCATGTTGATCTTTTTCCTAATGTGTTAACCTCTTCAAGGATGATCTGCTCTGATACCAATTGATGTAAATAAACGTCGATACCAGACAAGAGGGGGGGGTGAGTTGTGTGGTACCTAATTTTCGCGTTAGAAGAGCCAGGTTCTTCTAAGTGTTCTAACTACAGCAGTTTGCGGAATAATAAGAACTAAAAGTAAAGTGCACAAAGATTTTACGTGGAAAACACCTGACTCAAAAGGTGAAAAAACCACGACCTATTACTCAGTAGGATTTTCCCAAACTCCACTAAAAATCAATGAGCCAAAACAACATTTACAAAGACTCTTTGTAAACCTAAGGGTTAAACTCTAATCCCAGTGTGGCACACAGCCTCAGCTGTTGCAACACTATCAAGTTAACTCTAACTTGATGACACAAGGTACCTAATACAATTTCTTCTAATAAATCTGAAAGGTACAATTTGAAAACCTACTACAATTGAACTATACAAACAGATGGAACTGGTTCTTCTCTCTTAGTTCATGTAGCTTCAGACGTACACACTTGTATCTTGCATATATAGCTCACAAAACAGACTCGCTTTATTTGCTATCAAATACGCTTTACTTCTGCTTGTGTATGTTACCTGTAAAAGAGAACCAACACAATAATATATTGAGTTAGTAGTTAGAGTTTGATTACAACTCCACTTCCTATCCGTAGTCGATTTAAGTCCTTAGCCAATACAAACTCTAACTCTTATCCCAACTTAGGATCAAGTTCTCATCACATAAGAAGACTATCATCCTTATCCTAAATGCAACCTTTTCGATTACGTTCAGAAGATATTGATGCGTGATCTTTAGTGCACATCTTACTCACGCGCTTCACATGTACCCTAGTTAATTCAGAATGTGTAGTACAAGATGTACCAGGTCCTTCCATAGGTTCATTTGTCAATCTTCAAAACTTCAACTGAAACTTCGGCCAACAGTTACTATTCTAGTGATTTGGCGGGGGTATATGTTCAGTATAAGGGGAAGGTAATGTAAACTAATATTACTTCGGTGGGATTGCGGCACTTGCTTGATCTGATCGACTGTTGATGTTTGAGTTGTTGATGGCAGGGAATCTTTAGAATATTTTTTGTGGAATGATTGGGTACTTGGAGTGTTGTAGGTATTCATATGGAGGAATGTGGGATTAGGTATAGTGATTTGTATGTTATATGGAGTTGGAGACTAGGAGTTCTCCATTACAGTCTATGTCGTGGTTGTGTGTGTTGGTACCGTTAGCGGCTATTGGGAGTTGGAGGCCCAAGTTGTCACGACCCAATTCCCAAACCCGGTCGTGATGGCGCCTCTCGTGAATACAAGGCCAGCCATACATCTCAATTACACTACTGAAATCAGTTAATCAGTTATATAACAGATCGAATCTAAATTTATGACATTAATTACTATGAATACCAATATAGCCCAACCGGGGTGTCACAAGTCACGAGCATCTAAAGGATGGAGTGTGGTGCCACGAACGCTGGCGGTCACCCAGATCAGCTACCAGAATGTGGCCTCTGATCCTGCTAATGACCCGTTATCGGGTGAACAATACCTGAAACTGCACGCAAGGTGTACGGATTAAAGTGAGTACTTCCAACTTAGTGGTAATAAGAGAGAATAATATCTGAGCGATAAGAAACCCCGTATGAGCACACCAAACTGCTATGGAAGATAGAACAACCCCTTTTTGAGAAAACCGAAGTACGGTAAAAAATCCCTTTAGAAAATCCCAAGTTCAGTTCAAAAATCTCTTTTGAAAATATGCTTTTTAACCAATCGCAAAGGTATTTTCAATAAGTAGGAAATAATCAGAAACCTGCCCCTCGGGCTCAATATCAACTCACGATATCCATCATCAGCCTCTTGGGCTCAGCACCCCTTAACATATATCACTAGGGTATCAGGTCAACAAGGCAAGTAACAGTATGTATGCCAATAATATATGAGTGCCGAATGTCATGCCACGTAGTACAAGCAGGAGTAAATGCATGAATGCAATGCAATTCACATGAATATACTGCATCGTGCAGCCCGAGCCAACCATGTATATGATTTAACATTGACGGCGCTCACTGTGGGGGTTTAGACTCCGGAGGGGCTCCTTCAACCCAGCGCAAAATCATACAGTGCCAATAGTTACCGCTATTTTCATTACAATACACGGTGCCAATAGTTACCACCGTTTCAATTTCAATACACAGTGTCAATAGTTACCACCATTCCAAGAAATAATATGCAGTCCAGAAAATAGTGAGATAATGATTGTCAGCCCGAAATATCATATAAGAATCATTTGTGTTTTCAAAACATATAATTATGGCCGAGTTTGCAAAACTAGTGTTTAAAACCCTGGACTGAATTCAAATAGTATGAAAATCATGCAAACTGTGATATATCAATCCCTAAAGGATTCTACAAGTCAGCACAAGACCCCAAACTTGGCATCAAGCCTAGATAACATCAATATATGGTACGAAGCAATCGACAATATAGTATATTTCATCCCTCGGAAACAATTTCCCACATATATGACCCCACATTAGCCATGGAGTGCGTGTCTCGCCTCATATAGCATCACAACATGATATACCGAAATTTCAAATAATCGGTAATAAGCCCCAAGTATGACAATGAGACCAAGTCATAAGGATAACAACAAAACATTTACAGTTTAGCGGTAAAAACCAACAACCTGGACGGACCAAGTCACAATCCCAATGGTACTCTACCCCACGCTCAGGTCCAGCGTGAAAGCCACCACAATACAGCACTAGGATGTGCCAATCCGGGGTTTCAAACCCTCGAACCGGCAAAATCTCAAGCTCGCGAAGCCTTTGCCCCTCAAATCGGCCTCCACGCGTGTCGAATCTAGCCAAAAACAGAGCGAATACATCACAATATGCAAATGGGACAATACCCAATCGAAAACAATCGAATTATAGGAAGAACCTCGAAACTAGAAAAACCTGAGCCCCGGGCCCGCTTCTCGAAAAATTACGAAACATACATTTCCAGAATCCTCGTCTTGCCACGAGTTCATACATACCAAGAATTCCCCAATCCAAGCTGAAATGACCTATCAAATTCCAATTTATCAAAACTCAAGCCCTAACTTTAGCCCCTTTTTAATGAATTCAACCAAGTTTCCATGTTAATTCTATCATAAATCGTGTATTTAAGCCAAGGAACTTGCCTCTAATCATTCCTCCTTGAATCCCTCTTCAAAATCACCCCAAAGCTCTCAATGCTTGTTCAAAATTGGAGGAAAATGCATAACCCTCGCGGATGAAATGTTCCAATTAAACCTTTTTGCCGAGACCGCTTTCCGCTTCAGCGGTCCTCTTACTGCCTATGCGACTTCTGCTTACGCGTCCCTTTCACCGCTTTAGTGGTCTGGCTTGAATCTTCAGTGACCGCTCCTGCGGTCCTTGACTGCTTTTGCGGCTACCGCTTCCGCGTTCCAAATTACGCTTCTGCGGTCCCAGCCATATTCCCATTGGCCGCTTCTGCGGCTCATCAACCGCTTCTGCGGACACCGCTTAAGCGGTCAATCGTCCGCAAATGCAAAAATACCAGAAGACAGAAACCCAAACCTGAAGCAAACTCCAAAAATTCTCGTTTAACCATCCGGAATCACCCTGAGGACCCCGCGACCTCAACCAAAAAGCACCAACATGACCTATTATCATATTCAAACTTGCTCGAGCCATAATAACACTATCATTAACATCAAAAATCACCAAATTCCTCGAATCCAAGCCTAAATTTCTTAAGAACTTCCAAAATGCGCATATAATCAAAAACCCAACCAAACAACGTCCGAATGACCTGAAAATTTGCAGACATATCCAAAATCACCTAACGAAGCCACTGCAACTCTCGGAATTCCATTTTGACCCTCGGATCAAAATATCACCTATCAACCGAATTCCGCCAAAATTCAAACTTCGTCAATTCAAGCCTAATTCTACACCAGACCTCCAAATTCAATTCCGATCGCTCTCCCCAGTCACAAATAATCTCCCGAAGCTAAACGAAATATCGAAAATCACATCCGAGCCTTCTAACTAACAGTCAACTTTCGGATGACTTTTCCAAAACAAGCTTCCTTCTAAGAGGTCAAGTGCCTTATTTTAAACCAAACCCAATTCAATTACACCCGATCGAATCTAATACTAATATTGAAACATGAATAAACATAATAAGGGGGAAACGGAGCAGTAACACCATAAGACGATGGGTCGGGTCGTCACATCCTCCCCAACTTAAACAAACGGTCGTCCTCGAGCGTACCAAGAGTTGTACTAGAAGCAACCCAATAACTGAGTGACCTTACCAACCATATACCCAGCGTGATCCCACGTAACCCTATCTCCCATAGGTACCGATAACACAACACAACTGAAATTTCACAATCCATCTGGCCCATAAACTGTAGAACCTCACTGCACTTCCCAAAATCATACACAAGATCAGAACCTCACATTATACTCAGAATTAACCCGAACCAATTGTAATAACCCACACCTGCAACCTCAGGTGAATTCATACAATATACCACACATTCCAACACTCGGAATGATTGCCTCTATTTATAGTAATTGCCAACAATAGCCAAATACTGATAGAAAAACCTTTATATTAGCGAAAGTCTTATCCCAACACCTTCAAATACCGCCAACGACAAATGAAACACGCGATAAACCAAACCCATCTCTCAGATCACCCATTCATGAGTCCATTCCCTTTCTGACTGATACTACAACCGACTTCGGAGCCAAACCTCTATATTACCCTTCTAACAAGCTGAAATCAAATATGCTCGTACTCATTAATGACTCTAACAATCATCTCAACTAAAACACACCACTTTCGTGATATGACATCTCAACACCAGCCTAAGCCATAACGTGCTCAACACAGGCACCAATAAGAAATGATCTGAACATAATCGAACCATGACAACTCACTCAAATGAAAGAGCTGTAATTCAAATCCCTCTGTACGATCACACAGAACTGAGATCCCATCTCACATCATAGAAATAGAGTACCTGAATCCTCCTCGAAAGGTCATAGCAGCACGTGGCCTTGCCACATCGCGCGATTCTACACTATTACCCATGAAGCACCTAAAGCCACCAGGCTCAACACAGACAGCCACGCACAGATTGAGGTCTGAAACAAGTAATCCATCAGACCCATGGTGAAGCAAGGCATACAAAGGAACAAATAGAAAACTATTCTCAACGTCACACTGTTGTTGCGTGCATCCCGCTCCAGATAAAATACCCGTGGCGGCGTTCCACTCGATCCACATCTGTATATGTCTCACCAAAGTAGATGAACATCGAGCCAAATCTTCACGTTACGATAAACACATATAGCCTCAGCCCGACCGCAAGAAACACATCCGAAAAGTCACTCAATACCGGAACTGAATCAATGGTAGAAACCTCTGCACTGAAATTCGCTACGGAAGCCCAATTAACAAAGCAATACATGCCAACTGCCTACTAGTCTTTGGAATATAAACTACTCTGATAGAACAATAATCTGATGCACCTTACCACGCAACCTGTGGCCTTTTCCGACATAGCCCATAACACATTAGTCTAGACAACCTGACATTGGGTCAAACAGTCTGCAATCTAATATCATAACCCAAATTTAACATACCAAGCAAAGAAAAATCCACTCAGACCTTCAGTTCCAACAACTGTTAGACGATGCCGATACACACGACCCACCGCATGGTCGGATCACGAGAACTTCTACTCTCCAACACATATACCACATGAATCACTGTGCCTAATCCCACACTCCGCCACGCGAATACATTACACATATCAAGCATCCATTCATACCACGAAAGATATTCAAAATTCCCTGTGCCATCAACAACCTCAAATATCCGCAGTCGATCCAACAAAAAAATGTCGCAATGCTACTGACGTATCATCAATTTACATAACCTTAATCATCTGAAGATCGGCTCTTTACTCACGTGTAGCTGACCATGCTACTTAAGCATTTAATGATTTCTCATTATGAACTGAACCAAAGCCTTGAACACGCAATTCTCAATTCTCCATATCATAACACACAAACCATACCACACTAGGATAACATGCCCATCTCCAAACCACGGTAAAACACATCAAGAACTCTTTCTCCCAATTCCATTGCACAAGCTAAACTGCCTGGACTGAATCCGTCTACCCAACCAAGCTAAGCAACTACTAGCACGCAGGAGCTTTTCTGCACTACACCTGTAAGACTTATTACCTCAAACACATAGAAAGGATTAATCACATTCTTATCATACCGACTGGGTTTATTATCAAGCTATTCCATTTATCTCATTTCCTTCATGATTCATCATTAATTTGATATTCTCTCTTGCTATAGAACCACAATGCTTCAACTCAGGTTACAACACGAGACCCACAAATAAGACCACACCATCTAAGACACATAGGCCACTAAATACCCTCTCGAACGCTTCCTAGAAGCACCACATAACCTTTGTAGAAATTTTCCTTCAGACGAGCCATCCTCGCCTCAATTTCTGTAACCAGAACTGATCTGCCATCCTACCTTGAACGGAACTACCATGGCACATAACCATGCAATAAGCTGACCAACATCCACTTCCCCAACTTGGCTCAAAGCCATATATTAAGGCACTCTTAACAACTCATAGCACTTTTACTCTAATGATACCACAATGAGATCAAACTCAAATCATTTACAAGTTTTGTGAATACACAGATCATCTAGCACTGACATTCTCTGCAATCCTTGCATTCATTTCCATATCAGCTGAGTCCACTTTCTTAAGCGTCCCAATTCTTCAAAATACAACAAATACCTTTCAATTACACAAGATATATCTTACATACACATAATGATCATACCGTTCAAAACTCTGTGTAGGAGATAACCCACCTGCTTTGCCTCATTTCAATCTTTCCACAAACCTTCCACCATCATATACGTAATACCCAGCCATTTAGTCTTTCTGAGTCTATACTCATACTATCACATGGAATGTACTTTACCTTCCAGCTAAAAGACATGAAATATTCTTCACGCGCCCATAACTCGGACTACACATTAAAGCACAATAGGAATCAAACACATAACAGTTCGTCAATTATCCATCAAACTTCTTCGTCACTACCAAAATTACATAGATACACCCTACGGTACTAACATACTCATCACATGGATATACAGCCGCCATTCCGGATAATAAGAACAACACTGAACATATAAGTTTGAAACACTTGATCACCCAATCAGCACCTCGGTGCTCAAACCATAGGCAAATATCTAGCCTCGAGTCCTTCAGACTGGCCAAACATGAAGTCACGGAGATTACCTCTCGCCCCTCGATCGGGGAATCACAAGACATCCAGGCACATATACTATTGAGCACTCACATGCGTATATAGACGTGCAGAAGGAATTTCAAGAGTTACCTCAAATTGAATCAAGTGCGCACGAGAAGAATTCCAAGAATGGGAAGTTTTCCTAAAGGTTCTGCAGCATCTCGACGATAAATATAGACGTCTCTATACCGATCCACGAGACTCTAATAACCCTGCTCATGACTCATGAGACCTAGTAACCTAGGCTCTGATACCAACTTGTCACGACCCAATACCCAAACCCGATCATGATGGCGCCTCTCGTGAACACAAGGCCAGCCAGACATCTTAAATACACCACTTAAAGTAATTAATCAGTTATATAACAGATCGAATCTAAATTTATGACATTAATTACTATGAATACTAATACAACCCGACCTGGGTGTCACAAGTCACGAGCATCTAAAGAGTGGGGACACTACTACTGGACCAACAATGTATAATTATACAAGGTAAAACCGAAATACAAGGATGGAGTGCGGCACCGCGAACACTGGCGGTCACCCTGCTCAGCTACCAGAATATGGCCTTCGATCCTGCTAATGACCATCTATCGGGTGAACAATACCTGCAACTGCATGCAAGGTGAAGGGAGTAAAATGAGTACTTCCAACTCAGTGGTAATAAAAGAGAATAATATCTGAGCAATAAGAAAACACGTATGAGCATACCAAACTGCTATAAAAGATAGAACAACCGCTTTTTGAGAAAATCGAAGTACGGTAAAAAGATCCATTTAGAAAATTCCAAGTTCAGTTGAAAAATCTCTTTTGAAGAGATGTTTTTTCAACAATTGCAGAGGTAATTTTAACAAGTAGGAAATAATAAGAAACCTGCCCCTCGGGCTCAATATCAACTACGATATCCATCATCAGCCTCTCGGGCTCAGCACTCCTTAACATATACGACCAGGGTATCGGGTCAACAAGGCAAGTAACAGTATACCAATTATATATGAGTGCCGAATGTCATGCCACGTAGTACAAACAGGAGTAAATGCATGAATGCAATGCAATACACATGAATACACTACAGCGTGTAGCCCAAGCCAACCATGCATATGATTTAACGTCGACGGCGCTCCCTTTGGGGGTTCAGACTATGGAGGGGCTTTTTCAACCCAAGTGCAATATCATACAGTGCCAATAGTTACCACTGTTTTCATAACAATACACGGTGCCAATAGTTACCACTGTTTCCATTTCACTACACGGTGCCAGTAGTTACCACCGTTCCAAGAATCATATGCAGTCCAGAAAATAGCGAGATAGTACTCGTCAGCCCGAAATATCATTTAAAATCATTTGAGTTGTCAAAACGTATAAGTATGGCTGAGTTTGCAAAAATAGTATTTAAACCTGGCTGATTTCAAATAATATGCAAATCATGAAAATTCTGAGATAATTATCCCTGAAGGATCCTACAAGTCGTCACAAGCCCCCAAACATGGCATCAAGCCCAAATATCAGCAATATAATATGCGAAGCAATCGCCAACATAGAACAATACATCCCTCGGATTAGACCGAGTCACAATTTCCAACATATACGGCCCCGCACTAGCCATGGAGTGCGTCTCTAGCCTCATAATACCATCACAATATGATATACCGGGGTTTCAAACCCTCGGGTCATCATCTACATCCATCACTTACCTCAAGTCGGCCGCAAACTAGGTCGCAATGACTTTCCCTCGAGAATCTACCTCCACGGATGCCAAATCTCATCAAAACCAATACGAATACGTCAAAATAGGCTAATGGAACATAACCCAATAAAAATAACTCGAAATACACCCAAAAATATGAAGTTGGCAAAATCTGAGTCCCGGGCCCACTTCTCGAAAAATTATAAATTCTCATTTTCAGAATCCTCGTCTTGCCACGAGTCCATACATATGAAAATCATCAAAATCGGAGTCCAATTGCACCTCAAAATCCCAAATATACATTCAAAATTCCAAGCCCTAGTTTTAACTCCTACACAAAATTTCAGAGAATTAATGGTTGATTCCTTGATAAAATGACGTATTAAGACCACGAGACTCACCTCCAATCACTTCCGGTCGAAATCCCCTTCAAAATCCGTCAATGAGCTCTCAAGGTTTTGTAAAAACGGAGGAAAATAAGCCCTTGCTCGCTGATGAAACAATAAATTAAACTTCTCTACCCAGATTCTCCCATCTTCGCGAACGCGAGGCCCGGTCGCGTCCGCGAAGGCCTTCCTCAACTGGGCCAAAAATCCTTCTTCGCGAACGCGGTGCCCAGCCGCAAACGCGATGCACACAACCTTTTGCCTCTACGCGAACGCGTTCCGCTACCGCGAACGCGATGGCCAAAGGCCCTGGGACCCCTTCACTCGACCAAAACTCTACGCGAACATGTCCCCATCCGCGAACGCGAAGACCAGGAAACCCCAGGCCTACGCGAACGCGAAGGCCGCTCGCGAACGCGAAGGGAAAATCATGCCTGCAACAACTGCTATATTTCTGCATCACAACAACAACTCCAAACACCCCGCTCAACCATCTGGGACCATCCCGAGGCCTTCGGGACCTCAACCAAAAGCAAAAATATTCCCTAATACCTCATTCAAACTCGCTCGGGCTATAAAAACGATGTTATTAACATAAAAAAATCACCAAAATCTTTGAATTTCATTCTAAGATAAACTATAACTTTCCAAATTCACATTCGATCCAAATCCCAACCAAACAACGTCCGAATGACTTGAAAATTTGCAGACATATCCAAAATCACCTAAAGAAGCTACTGCAACTCTCGTAATTCCGTTTCGACCCCGGATTAACATCTCACCTATAGACCGGAATTCGCCAAAATTCAACATTAGCCAATTACAGTTTAATTCTCCACCGGACCTCCAAATTAAATCTCGATTTCGCTCCCAAGTCATAAATCACCATCCGAAACTGGCCGAATCATCGGAAATCCATTCTGAGCCCTCTAACTCACAAGTCAACATCCGATTGACTTTTCCAACTTAAGCTTTCCATAAAGAGACTATTGATCTCATTTCTAACTAAATTCAACCTAACACACTTCAAACTCACCAAACGCATATATCAACACATGGGGAAACATAATACGGGGATAACGCGGCTGAAATACAGAAGACGACGGGTCGGGTTGTCACATCCTCCCCAACTAAAACAAACGCTCGTCCTCGAGCGGGTCAAGAAACATACCTGGAGCCTCAAACAAATGAGGAGATCTGCTTCGCATCTCCTGCTCGGTCTCCCAAGTTGCCTCCTCCACGGTCCGACCTCTCCATTGCACCTTCACCGAAGCAATGTCTTTTGATCTCAACTTTCGAAATTGCCGACCCAAAATAGACACTAGCTCCACATCATAGGTCAAATCCTCCTCATCTAACTGAATCATGCTAAAGTCTAATACATGCGATGCGTCTCCAACATACTTTCTGAGCATAGAAACATGAAACACCAGGTGAACCCCCAATAAACTGGGTGGCAAAGAAAGCATATAGTCCACCTCCCCAATCCTCCTGAAAATCTCAAAAGGTCAAATAAACCGTGCACTCAATTTCCCTTTCTTTCCAAACCTCATCACGCCTTTCATAGGCGAGACCTTCAACAGAACCTTCTCGCCCACCATATAAGATACATCCCGAACCTTCCGGTCCGCATAACTCTTCTGACGCGACTGAGCTATACAAAGTCTCTCCTGGATAACTTTCACTTTCTCTAAGGCATCCTGAACTAGCTCTGTCCCCAATAGTCTAGCCTCGCCGGGCTCAAACCAACCAACTGGAGATCTACACCGTCTCCCATATAAAGCCATATACGGCGCCATATGAATGTTGGACTGATAATTATTATTATAAGAAAACTCCGCAAGCAGCAAGAACTCAACCCAAGAACCTTCGAAATCAATAACATAAGCACGCAACATGTTCTCTAATATCTGAATAGTATGCTTAGACTGTCCGTCCATCTGAAGATGAAAAGTTTGCTCATCTGAATTTGAGTGCCCAACTCCCGATGAAAGGTCTTCGAGAACTGAGAAGAAAATTGAGTACCCCAGTCTGAGACTATAGAAACTGGAACCCCATGAAATCGCACAATCTCACGGATGAAAATCTTTGCCAACCGCTCTGAAGAATAGGTGGTACACACCAGAATGAAATGCACACACTAGGTCAGTCTATCCACAATCATCCAAGTAGAATCAAAGTTCCTCGAGGTATGAGGGAGACCACTCACGAAGTCCATAGTAATCTTTTCCCATTTCCACTCCGGAATATCCATCAGCTGAAGTACACGACCGGGTCTCTGATGCTCATATTTGACCTGCTGACAATTGAGACACCTAGCCACATAACTCACGATGTATTTTTTCATTATCCTCACACCAATAATGCTGCCTCAAGTCCTGATACATCTTCGCGGCACCCGGATGAATAGAATACTGCGAGCTATGGGAGTCCTCCAATATCATCTCTTGTAGCCCATCCACATTGGGCACGCAAATCCGGCCCTGCATCCACAACACACCATCACTACCAATAGTCACATCTCTGACATCATCATGATGGACCCTTTCCTTCAGGACAAGCAAATACGGGTCATCATAATTTGCTCCCTGAAGCGCTCATACAAAGAAGACCGAGAAACCACACAAGCCAACACCTGACTGTGCTCTAATATATCTAATCTCACCATCCGATTGGCCAAGGCCTGAACATCTACTACAAGGGGCCTCTCCCGAACTCGAATATACGCAAAGCTACCCATACTCACCGCCTTCCGGCTCAAAGCATTGGCCACTACATTGGCCTTCATCGGATGATACAATATGGTAATATCACAATCCTTGAGTAACTCGAGCCATCTTTGCTGTCTCAAATTCATATCTTTCTGCTTGAACAAGTGCTGAAGGCTGCGATGATCCGTATACACCTCACAGGACACGCCATATAGATAGTGTTTCCAAATCTTCAAAGCATGAACAATAGCAGCCAACTCCAAGTCATGAACAGGGTAATTTTTCTCACGGGGCTTCAACTGCCGAGAAGAATATGCAATCACTTTACCCTCCTGCAGAAAAACGCAACCAATACCAATCCTTGAAGCATCACAATATACTGTATAAGAACCTGAAGCTACTGGAAACACTAACACTGGAGCCGTCGTCAACAATGACTTGAGCTTTTGAAAGCTCTCCTCACACTAATCAGACCATACAAATGGTGCATTATTCTGCGTCAACTTCGTCAAAGGAGAAGCAATAGATGTAAAACCTTGAACGAACCTGCGGTAATAACCTGCCAAACCGAGGAAACTCCGAATCTCAGGCCAACTCTGCACTACCTCGATCTTCTTTGGGTCAACCTGAACACCATCACTGGACACCATGTGTCCCAGAAAAGCCACGGAACCGAGCCAGAACTCACACTTGGAGAACATTGCGTACAACTTCTCCTCTCTCAATCTATGCAATACCACCCTCAAATGTTGCGCGTGCTCCTCCTGGCTACGCGAGTAAACAAGAATATCATGAATAAACATGATCACAAAAGAATCCAAATACGCCCGAAATACACTATTCATCAAGTGTATGAATGGTGCTGGGGCATTAGTCAGCCCGAATAACATAACTAGAAACTCATAATGCCCATATCTTGTCTTGAAAGCTGTCTTCATGAAGTCAGAATCTCTAATCTTCAGCTGGTGATAGCCTGAACGAAGATCAATCTTCAAGAATACATTTTCCTCCTGAAGCTAGTCAAACAAATCCTCAATACGAGGCAATGGATACTTGTTCTTCACTGTCACTTCGTTCAACTGTCTGTAATCAATGCAAATTCTCATTGTGCCATCCTTCTTCTTAACAAATAACACCGGTGCGCCCCACGACGACACACTCGGGCGAATGAACCCCTTATCTAGGAGTTCCTGCAATTGCTCCTTCAACTCCTTTAACTCTGCTGGTGCCATACGATAGGGAGGAATAGAAATGGGCAGAGTGCACCACACCAAATCAATACCGAAGTCAATATCCCTTTCCGGCGGCATGCCCGGCAAGTCTGCTAGAAATACATAAGGAAACTCCCTCATACGGGAACCAAATTGAGACTAGGAGTCTCCCTCACAAATGCTAGATATGATAAACATTCTTTCCCAACCATCCGCTGGGCCTTTAAGGAAGAGATTACCCTGCTGGGTACATAATCAGTCGAACCACACCACACAATCCTCGGAATACTAGGCATAGCCAATGCGAATGTTTTAGACTGAAAATCTAAGATAGCATGGCACGGTGATAGCCAATACATGCCCAGAATAACATCAAAATCAACCATGCTCAAAATCAGCAAGTCCGCTCGAGTCTCCAGACCCTTAATAGTAACAAGACAGGATCGATACACATGGTCCACAATAATAGTATCACCCACCGGGGTAGATACATGCACAGGCAATGCTAGACACCCTCCGATAGTTCCCAAATAATGAGCAAAGTACGCAGATACAATGTAGACCCGGGATCAAACAACACAGAAGCATCCCTATGGCAAACTGAGATAATACATTTGATCACTGCATCTGAAGCAATGACATCTCTCCTATCTGGGAGTGCATAGAAATGAGCCTGACCACCGCTCGATCCCTCATCCCTCCTGGGGCGGCTTCTCGATGACTGACCCCCACCCCTACTAGACTGGGGTGGTGCTGAAACAGATGGAGAAGAAAAAGAGGGATGATCCCTCTGCTGAAACCTACCACCGCGAAGTCGAGGATAATGTCACTTCATATGACCAAACTCCCCACACTCATAACATACGACTGAAATTGGAAAAGGGGACTGAAGGGAACCCCTCACCGCAGATGAACCCTGGGCTGACGAAGTGCGTGCAGAACTCTGAGTTGGGAGGGCACTGAGTGAAGACTGGCCCTGCTGGTGACCCTGATAGCCACGACCGAAATAAACTCCACTGTACTCTGGGCGGCCTGACTTTGGAGGCCTGAAAGAACGACCTTTGCCCTGATGAAACTGATCCCTAGATGGAGTGCCACCATAACTGCCTGAACCTCGAGGCCTTCTGGCCTCCCTCTCCTCTCGCTCCTGACGGCGAGCCGTCTCAATATCATCGGCTATATCCACTGCCTACCTCGAAGGTATGACTCAGGACCCTCTCTCGAGTCATCAAAATACGAATGGGATAAATGAGCCGGTCCAGAAATCGTCTAATCCTCTCCTAATCCGCCTGGACTATCCACGGGGCATAATGAGCTAACTTAGTGAATCTCATCTCATACTGCGTCACAGACATATCCCCCTGGCGAAGCATCTCAAACTGCATGCGCAAATCCTCTCGCAGCGACCTAGGTACCCACTTCTCCAAAACGATAGTGGAGAACTCCTGCCAAGATAACGGTTCTGCAGCTGTCGGCCTACGCCGCTCATATGCCTCCCACCAGGTGAAGGCTGCTCCTGAGACCTTAAAACTGGTAAATGATACCCACTAGTCTCCAAAATCCTTGCCGTCCTAAGCATGTGTCGAAACTTGTCGAGAAACCCCTAGGCATACTTGCCCGGAACACCGCTAAAAATCGGAGGTAAAAGTACGCAGAATCGCTCTAGACGACACAACTCGTCATCTGGCACACTGGTAACCCATCACCCTCAACTGGAACAACTGGTTGAACAGGGGCAACTAACTGAACTTGTGGTGCCTTTGGGGTCTGCAAACCTAGTGCACCCTGCTCTAGAGTGCGAGCTGCGGGGGTCTGATGACCACCCCCGGTCTGAGAATTAGCCGATGCAGTGGTAGCTGATACCACCTGAGCTAACCCGGTGCAGACGGATAAGATCTGAGCCAAAAGTCTCCTGAAGACCAGGTATCACAATGGGCACTGTCGGTGCCTGAGTAGGTGCTGCTGGAGACTCAACAACTGGGGGATGATCCTAACCAAGAGCAACAGGTGGGTTAACTGGTACTGCCCCTGCTGCTCTACTACGACCACGGCCGCGTCCATGGCCTCTAGCTGGTGGCAATGGGGGTCGTCCACCACGTCCGGTAGCATGGTTTCTCGCCATCTGCGAGAAAATAGAATAAGAAGTTTCAGTTCTCAAATCGACAAAGCCGCACGGAAAGAGTTCAAGAATATGAAGTGTTTCCCAAAGGATCTGCAGCCTTCCAAGGATAGATACGGACATCTACGTATCGATCCGCGAGACTCTACTAAACCGGCTCATAATTCGTGAGGCCTAGTAAACCTAGGCTCTGATATCAACTTGTCACGACCTCAATCCCGGTCGTGATGGCGCCCGTCCGCAAGGCTGGGCAAGCCCGAGCACCCAAACCACAAATGGAATTCCAGCCCAAGAAGAAGAAAATTCAAGATCATACAGCAAGATTTAATATCAAACTCCCAGCCAAGGGTAATTGTATTAAGGAAAAACACAACTGATCTATAATCCTCGCAAAACTGAGAAGTCACGAGTACATAGCCTCTAATAAGCACCAATACACTGACTAAAAGGAACTACAGTGTCTGACAAAACAATAAGGGAGATAGACTGATAAATACAAAGTAAACAGGTCTTGCGGACGCTGGCAGCTATACTTTGGTACGTGTGGAATAGACAACAGCAGCAACTCTACGCCTCTGGAGCACCTGAATCTGCACACAAGGTCCAGGAGTATGGGGTGAGTCTACCAACTCAGCGAGAAATAAGCACGTATAAAAACCCGAAGATAAGAAAATATGAAATAACACAAAATAATGCTATTTGGCAGTTCTATACATTACCAGTCTCAAAGATATACAGATTAAACAACAATAAATAAATGCATGAGATGCAATGCAATGCATGAACACTGCGGAACGTGCAGCCCAACCCATATGGGTACCCGCGCTCACTGTGGGGGTTCAGACTCTGGAGGGGCTCGTACAGCCCAAGCGCCATATCATACAGTGCCAATAGTTACCACTATAACCATCACAATACACGATGTCCTTTGTTACCACCGTTTTCATTACAATACGTGGTGTCCTTAGTTACCACCGTTTCCAGTTAAATTACACGGTGTCCTTAGCTACCACCATTTTTATTAAAAATACACGGTGTCCTTAGTTACCACTATTTCCATTTAAAATACACGATGTTCTTAGTTACCACCATTTCAATTTAAAATAATATACCGTCCAAAAATAGCGAGATACTACTTGTCAGCCCGAAATATCACTTAAAATCATTTGACTTTTAAAACGTATAAGTATGGCTGAGTTTGCAAAAATAGTATTTAAACCTGGTCGATTTCAAATAATATACAAATCATGAAAATTCTGAGATAACGATCCCCGAAGGATCCTACAAGTCGGCACAAGGCCCCAAACATGGCATCAAGCCCAAATATCAGCTATATAATACGCGAAGCAATCGCCAACATAGAACAATACATCCCTCGAATTAGACCGAGTCACAATTTCCAACATATACGACCACGCACTAGCCATGGAGTGCGTGTCTAGCCTCATAATAGCGTCACAATGTGATATACCGGGGTTTCAAACCCTCAGGTCATCATCTACACTATCACTCACCTCAAGCCGGCCGCAAACTAGCTCACAATGCCTTTCCCTCGAGAATCTACCTCCGCGGATGCCAAATATGATCAAAACCAATAGGAATACGTCAACATAGCACATAACCCAATCGAAATAACTCGAAATACACCCAAAAACACGAAGTTGGCAAAATCCGAGCCCCGGGACCACTTCTCGAAAAATTATGAAATTCACATTTTCAGAAACCTCGTCTCGCCACGAGTCCAAAACATATAAAATTCATCAAAATCGGAGTGCAATTGCTCCTCCAAATCCCAAATTTACATTCAAAATTCCAAGCCCTAGTTCTTTAACTTTTACACCTAATTTCAGAGAATTGATGGCTGATTCTTGGATAAAATGACGTATTAAGACCACGAGACTTACGTCCAATCACTTCCCATCGAAATCTCCTTCAAAATCTGTCAATGAGCTCTCAAGGTTTTGTAAAAATGGAGGAAAACAAGCCCTTGCTCCCGGATGAAATAATAAATAAAACTTCTCTGCCCAGACGCTCCCTTCTTCGCGAACGCGAGGCCCAGTCGCGTCCGCGAAGGCCTTCCGTAATTTTCATATAATTTTTATTTCATATTCTGGATTTAGCTGATTTCATATTTGATTTATTTATAAATTATATATAGGTTATTTTGACAAATACGATTTATAACAAAAAATTAGTTAGACATCCGAGCTAAGCCTTATTAAATAATATTTTTTTCTTATGTTTTATAATTGATCAATGCCAACCAAATTGCTTGTCTTAAATAAATTATAAATTAGATTGTCCCTTATAATATCGATTCCACACCGAACAAAATAATTTTTAATTATTTTTCTAATATTTAGAAATAGACATCTAATTATATTTTAATATTTTGGACTCAAAATCAACTAAACTTTGTGGATTACATTCTTTCTTATTTGAAATATATAATATCAAAATATTTGTAAAAGAAAATAACACATGAAAATTACATTAAAATTTTCTCACTGTTAATTTCTTTTAGGTTTAGGAGTCCTTTATTTTCATAAAAGGAATTAATAAATGTTAGGTGTTGGTCCATTGGAATCCAAGAAAAAAATAGTACATTATCTTGCATAGATCGAGAGAGCATTTCCATGAGTGATAATTTATCCCTTTTTTTCCTCAAAAATATAGATATAGAAAAGAAGATAAATAAGTAAACAATGAATGAACTTTATAAATTTATAGTTGTACAATAAATTAATTCTTTATAAATTCAATTATGTATATTAAAATAAATTAATCATCAAAAAACTTTCTATTTTTATTAATTTCTTATATCTGTCTAAACTATATCAATTTAAAAGCACAAATTCCAGCAAAAAATATTGATCAACTTTTTTGCTTTGACAATATACTTCATTCAGACAAAATTGTAACTATAGTTAATTTAAATATTTTAATTTTTTCTTGAAAAAACATTTCAATGGTAGCTAATATCTAAGACTTTTAAGTCAGCTAAAAATTGTTGCTATAAGTTTTGGTATATTAGCAAAATCTTGGCATTCCTTGAATTTTGGTTAATTAACAACTTTCCTAGAAGTTTGTACCATATGAGAATCTTAAGTTGGTGAGAATTACTTATCAATTAATATTTATTCCCCAATAAAATTAATTATAACATATACAATTAAGTCCCTACTCACTGATTGCTTATTAAAATTTTATTAAGGTGGTATTTCTTTAAATACAAATGAAGAATTATTTCTAGAAACCAAAATCAATTGAATAGGCAGCATATATAAATGAGTATTTTTACAGGAATTTAAAACTATAGATGGGAAATATAGAGATGAAATTTTTTATAATAAAATTTTTTAATATTTAAAAAATAAAATATATATAGGAATTATCAACCCCCCCCCCCCCTCCCAAATAAAATATTTTTGAACTATTTGGTTTACTTGGCATGATGATTAAGTTATTTTTTTAAATAGACTAGTGCTATATTAAAAGCACGAAAACCCTTAGCGAAATGTCGTTCACCTTTTTTCTTTTAAAAATATATTTTATAATAAAATAGTAATTTTAGTTATTTTCCTAATATGTATAAATGATCATTAATTATTTTTCTAGCATGTAGGGACAATCATTTAATGAAATGCCAAGTATTTAGGACTTTGATATGGAAAATCATATAATTATCTTTTTGTTGTAAAATTTTTTGTTTAAGAATCCTTGACGAGCTATTTTCCTTTCGTTAAAAAGTTTCAGGTTTAGTTGTGTTTTTTGTTTCTTTCCAGAACTTCTTTTCTTGGTTTAGCTATGTAATTTGGTTATTACAATGAGCTATTATAATTTGTTTTTTTCTAATCCGTCAAAAATAATTCATATAATATTTATTATTAACTGTATTATATGTTAGATAAAATTACGATACAAGTAAAATATTTTTCTTGAAAAGAATTGTTGTACGATAGAAAAGAGAGAATAAAAGAATAGATAGTAGGACACTTCTTCTTATTTGATATCCCTAACTACAGAAAAGGTAAAAGACGGTCCTTTGATAGTTTGTAGGGAAAGTCAATATTTTCGAAGGGAAAAAGCTAAAAGAATAAGAACACAATGTGCAGACTCCAGAGGGCTCCTTCAGCCCAAGCGTAATATCAATATATATACATATTTGTTGTGGCGCGCAATCCGAGCCAACCTCAGTCTACAGTATGCATGTAAATCACATAACAAATTTAATCTGATTCTTTGCCACTTTCCAATTTATCAAGGTGAAAACAATTTAATTAGTCAATTTCACAAATATGGTGACTTAGCATCTATTAACAGTGAATAACACAGGACTGAGATCAACGATTATGGAAATCATGTCATCACACAGAAATTCACCTTAGACGGGTACTACAGATCGGCACAAGGCCCCAAATATGGCATCAAGTCCAATTATCAACAACACAATGTACGTAATTATTCATATTCATCTCTCGGGATGGACCAAGTCACAATCTCCAATCCTTTACAATCCCGCACCTGTCATGGAATGCGAGTCATGCCCTAACATAGCGTCACGATGTGATAAACCGGTGTTTCAAACCCCCAGGCCATCATCTATACAAACTACTCACCTCTAACCGGTCGTAGACTGGTCTGCAATGCCTTTTCCTTTGAATCTTCTTCTACGAGCGTCGAATCTATTGAAAACCACAACGAATAGGTTATAGAGGCTAAATAAACATAACCCAACTGAAATTATTCGAAAAATATTAAAAATTGCGAAGTTGGTAAAACCTGAGCCCTAGGTCCACTTCTCGAAAAATTCTGAAAATTACATCTTTGGATTCCTCATCTCGTCACGAGTCGGTACATATAAGGTCTATCAAAAACAGAGTTCGTTTACCCTCTCAAATCGCCACTTTACTCTCTCTTAGGCTTCAAGCCCTAACCACCATATTAAACCTTAAAAACCTTGAATTTCATTGTTTGATCTACTATTTTACACCATATAGACATAATCCGAGGCCAAGAATCATTACCTGAAAGAAACACTTGAACCCTCTTCAAAATCGCCCATAATCGTCTCTTCCCGAAGTCAAAAGTGTTTTCTTAACTTATGAAATTTGCAAACACTGTTTCATTAATTCCCTGCGATTTCCGCTTCCGCGACACAGTGACCGCTTCCGCGGTCGTCGCTTCTGCGGTTAAAAGACCGCTTTTGCGGTCTCCCTTGATTCGACTGGGACCGCTTCTGCGGCCCTAAGCCGCTTTTGCGGTCTCCACCTATGCGATCATCTTGGCCGCTTCTTCGGTCCCCCAGCTAAGCCATGACTGCTTCTGCGGTCACTGACCACTTTCGTGGTAGTCGCTTTTGTGGTTATTCTTCCGCTTTCGCAGAAATACTAGAAGCATATGCAACAGACCTGTTCCAACTTCAAAAATCTTCGTATTCGTCATCCGACTTCACCCCGAGGCCCTCGGGATCCCAACCAAATGCATAGATATGTTCCATTACTTCATTCAAACTTGCTCGCAAAGTAAAAACGCTATCATAAACATCAATAACATCCAATTTCTACGGATTCAAGCCTAAGTTAAACTAAAATTTCCGAAACTTACATTTGCTCCAACACCCGACCTAAACACATCCGAATGATCTAAAAATTTGCACGCATATCCAAAATCACCTAACGAAGATACTGCAAATGTCAAAATTCCATTCCGACCCCGGATCAATATCTCACCTATCAACCGGACTTCGCCAAATTCATTTCTTATTTCGCTCCTAAGTCACAAATCACCATCCAAAACTAGTCGAATCATCGGAAATCCATTCCGAGCCCTCTAACTCATACGTCAACATTCAGTTGACTTTTCCAAACTAACCTTCTTATAAAGAGACTAAATGTCACATTTCTAACCGGACTACATCCGAATTAATTCAAATTCTCCAAATACATATAATGAAACAAATAGAAGCATAAAACAGGAAAAATGGGGCGATAAATCACGGGATGACGGGTCAAGTCGTTACATCCTCCCCAAATTAAACAAATGCTCATCCTCGAGCGTGCTCAGAGTTTTACTAGGAGCCAACTAATCTCCGAATGACCTTCCTAAACATACATCCGGGGTGATCACACGTCACCCTAACTCACATATGCCCGATAATACAACACAGCTCAAATTTCACAGGCCGTCTAGACCATAACCGTAGAGTCAAATTGCACCTCCAAAAACCATACACCAGATCAGAACCTTACATTTACACTCAGAATAAGCCTAAACCAACTGTAATACCCCTTATTAGCTGGAGTTTTATTCCAACACTATTATACGCTATCAATGATAATGAACACGCAGTAGACCATAGCCATTTCTCAGATCATCCATTCACGAAGACATGTCTACCCCTTTGACCAATACCATAACAGATCTCCGAGATGAAACTCGATATTAACCTTCCAACAAGCTGAAACCAAATTCGTTCATACACATTAATGACCCCAAAGGTCTCTTCTGACCAAACACACCATCTTGGTGACATGACCATTCAATACGGCCTAAGACACAACTTACATAACATACACCAAAAGAGACGTCTGAACATACTCAAGTCATGAAAATGACTCAAACGAAAGAGCTATACCTTAAGCTCGTCAATACCATTACAATACAAGGCTGAGACCTCGTCTCGCATCATAGGAATAGAATACCTGAACCTTTCTCGAAGGGTCTAATCTCCACATCCTCGCTATAATGCACAATCTCATCCAACACCATTCCACATGAATCACCTCGAGTCGCTATACTCGAACTTGACAACCACACATAGATTGATGTCTGAACCCAAGCAATCCATCACACCCATGGTGAAGCGAGTTATATACACCATTAAATCTTGAAAGATCCTAGTCGATGCGCTATTCGCCGAGCAACTCCCAATATGGACTTTCCTCAGAAACCACGAAACAAGGCATACAAAGTAACACATAGAAATTATCCTCAACATCACACTGTTGCGGCACGCAACCTGATCCAGATACATATCCTGTGGCGGCATGCCACCCGATCCACTCAAATATCTCACCTAGGGAGATGCACATCGAGCCGAATTTGCTCATTATAACAGAATATCGAGTATCGGTCGTAAGCACACTGAGTGCATAATCATATCTACTTATGGCGGTGTAAGCTACAAAGCTCCACTCCCACTATGAATCTCGATAGCACCGCAATATATGCGCTACTGCCCAAAAATCATAATGTCTCGCAACGTAGAAAACAACTCATAGATCTCTCCAGATGGCTGATAAGCTCAGCAACGGTCGAATCAACTTATCCCTCGATAATACAATTCGGAGCCAACCGAGTCGACTCAGACTGGAGCACGCATCCAAAAAGTCCCTTAATGCCGGAACTAAATCACTGGTAGAAACCTCTACACTGCCTCCCGCCTCAAAGGCCAAATTAAGGAAAGCAACTCCTACCAGATGTCTGTTGGTCCTTGGAACACAACCATTCCGCTAGAAAATAGTCCGATGCACCTCGCCACGCAACCTGTGGCATCTTCCGGCATAGCCTATAACACAGTAGTCTAGATTAACCCAACACTGAGGCAACCAGTCTACACTCAATATCATATCCAAATCTATTGTATCAACAAATAGAGATCCACTCTAGCCTCCAAATCCTACTTGCCACTAGACGGTGCCGAATACATGCGATCCACAACTGCGACATAGGTTGTACCGTAGAACTCCCAGTCTCCAACTCCATATAACATAAAAATAATTATACCTCGTCCCACATTTCTTCGTATGAATACATATTACATATCACGTACCCATTTATTCCATGAAAGATATTCTAAAATTTCCCTGCTATCAAACTCATATGCCAACAGTCGGTCCAATAGAAATCTGCCGCAATCCCACCGAATTGCTATCAGTTTACATCACCTTCCCCTCTTACTGAACGTATACTCCCGTCATATTACCAGAATAGTAATACCATTTTCCTTAATCATCTGAGGGTCGCTTCTTAAATCACATGCAGCTGCCCGAGCTGCTTAAGAATTTAATGACTTTCCATTTGAAACTGAATTGTACCTTACACACATAAATCCCAATCCTCCACAACAGACCGCACATACCATACCATACTAGGGTAATCAGAGAACTCCATCTCCTTCTTCCTAACCACAAGCTATACTGCCAAGACTACATCCTTCTATCCGCACCAGCCTAAGCAAGCTTTCCGAGCTCAAAAGCTCGGCCGCCCAATACCTCATAAGGGCTCATTACCTCGAACATAAACAAGGAGTTGATCATATCTTTACCCTACCAATTCAGTCCGCTAACAAGCTACTTCATTTGTCTAGATTTACTTCTGGTTCATTTTCAACTTGATATACTCTCTTGCTGTAGCACCACAAGCCTCAACCCAGGCTTACCACACGAGACTCGAACATAAAACCACACTGTCTAAGACCAATAGGCCACTACACATTCTCTCAAACTTCCCCAAAAATACCACTTCTAAAATACCCTACTTTCAATAACTTCCTGCGAATCTAAGTCCGCTACCTTTACTTCCCAGATACTAATACATAGAATCCCATAATTGACGTAAAATACCACAAGTCTTGACCTGTTCTAATGAAAACACAGACTTGGTCATCTACTCAACCTTAAAACATATGAGTGCTACATATATAATCTTCAACACATCAAAATCATTCTCAAGAGTCACCCACTCTTATACCCACTGCAACTTACTTGACTTAACGAATCGAACCACTCGTGCCCTATCAGCACTCTGACACCTCAGGACATGATCGCATTCGTTATAACCCAAAAACTTCCTTCTCTTTACACTAAGCATTCCTTATCCACAACTCAAAACATCCTATTATCTTCTCACTTCTACGAAGCACCATATAACATGTGTTAAAATTTTTGCGTCACTCGTGCTATCCTCAGCTCAATATCTGCAACCAGAACTGATTCACTCGTATGCATCAAATCAGAACTAACATAATACCTAATCGTACAATCAGCTAATCAACGGCAACCTCCCCAACTTAGCTCGAAGCCATATACACCACAACACATATACATCTTTTGCTGTCGTAATATCACAGTGAGATTAAACTCACTCTTTCATAAGCTTGTGGAAACACGAATCATCAAAAATTTAACTCTTCTGCATTTCTTGCATTCATTCACATAGCAGTTGAGCCCACTCTTTCGGCAACAAAGTTCTTTACAAAGTCCTAGACTTTTCAAAAATTTCGGCAGAGTTTCCTTTGTAACTGAACCTATCCACCTGCCAGAGAATCATCAAAACCATCCCAACAACACGTCCACAACTTGACAAAGCATCATAATGTATATCAACAACATTAATCTCAACACTACATGTATTCTACTATCAAAATTAATACATGGACATGTGTTGCGCCCATTCGAATCATAACACATAGAAAATACCTTTCAATTACACATATAAGAATCACATCACTTCAGATCACCTCGCAGGAGATAACCCACCTGCTTCGCCTCATTATAACATTTCTGTATACCTTCCACCGTCATACACACCACACAACTTAGTCTTCCTGAATCTGAACTCATATCGTATCGTGCAATTTACTTCACTCCCACTAGGAGACTCGAAAAGATTCTTCACGCGCCCATAACTCGGGCTACTTATCGGACCACCATAGGAAACAAATCACTCGACAGTTATTCCATTATCTAGCAGACTTCTTCTTCACTACCAAGTCATATAATTGCATCTCGCAACACTAGCATACTCGTCGCACGGATACTAAACTGCCATTCCGGCTAATAGCGACAATACCGAACATCTAAGTTTAAAACACTTGCTCACACGATCAGCACCTCAGTGCTCTCCGGCCTCCAATACTCCAAACTAGCCCAACATCAACCTCACAAAGATTACATCTCGCCCCTCGATCGCTGAATCGCAAGCCATTGAAGCATATATAATACTGAGCGCTCATGCGTGCATGCGAACACGTGGAAGGAATTTCAAGAGTTACTCTTTCAATATGAATCAAGGACGCATGATAAGATTTCAAGAAAGTGGAGTGTTTCCTAAATGTCCTGTAGCCTCCTGCTTATAAGTTTGGTGCACGACACACCCATAAACAAGACTCTACTAAACCGGCTCATGACTCGTGATGCCTAGTAACCTAGGCTCTGATACCAACTTGTCACGACCCAACCCGGTCGTGATGGCACCCAGCCCTAAAGCTAGGCAAGCCTGAACAACAATCGCTTTGATTTAACATTTAAGTCTCAAACCGAGAATTTAACAAGAATAATAATCCAAGAATATTAGATAAGTACGAAAATCGGAAACACACCCATAAGATCTGGGTTCAGGAGTCTAGAACCTCTAAACAAAACTGAGTAATAATAATAGTATCTGAATATCAATATAAAAATCTGGGAAAGTATGTAATAATAATGAACTAAGAAAATAATGAAGAGCAGCCAGGTCCTGCGAACGTCATGCAACTTCCTCAACGACTTTGGAAATATCTTTGGAGACTACGAGAATCAGCTAAGCCTCCGGTGTACCTCAATCTGCACACAAGGTGCAGGGAGTAGAGGTGAGTACTACTGACTCAGTAAATAATAAGCATAGAAAATGTCTGAAAGCAAGAAATCCACGAAAGACCACAAAGCAAAGCTATAACTAACATTCCTATAACTCAGCTATGAACTAACAGTAAAACAGTATCACAACAACAACCAAGTAGCAGATAAAGATGCAATGCAATGCACATGAATACTCTGCGCCGTGCAGCCCGAGCCAACCATGCATATGATTTAACGTCGACGGCACTCACTGGGGTGTGTACAGACTCTAGAGGGGCTCCTTCAGCCCAAGCGCAATATTAATATATATACATATCCGCTGCGGCGCGCAGCCCGCAGCCCAAGCCAACCTCAGTCCACAGTATGCATGTAAGTCAGATAACAGATTTAATCTGATTCTTTGCCAGTTTCCAATTTATTAATGTGAATAAATTTAATAGTCAATTTCATAAATACGGTGACTTAGCATTTATTAACAGTGAATAACACAAGACTGAGATCAATGATTAGCAAATTATGTCATCACACATAAATTAACCCTAGACGGGTACCACAAATCGGCACAAGGCCCCAAATATGGCATCAAGCCCAATTATCAACAACACAATGTGCGTATCAGAAGCCAATTATTCATATTCAGCTCTCGGGATGGACCAACTCACAATCTCCAATCCTTTACAATCTCGCACCTGCCATGGGGTGCGAGTCATGCCCTAACCTAGCGTCACGATGTGATAAATCCGGGTTTCAAACCCTCAGGCCATCATCTATACAAACTACTCACCTCTAACCGGTCGTAGACTGGTCTGCAATGCTTTTTCCCTTCGAAACTATTCAAAACCACAACGAATAGGTTATTATAGGATAAATAAACATTCCCAATTGAAATTATTCAAAAATGTTAAAAATCACGAAGTTGGTAAAACCCAAGTCCAGGGCCCACTTCTCAAAAAATTCTGAAAATTATATCTTTGGATTCCTCGTCTCGTCATGGGTCCGTACATACAAGGTTTATAAAAACGGAGTTTGTTTACCCTCTCAAATCGCCACTTTACTCTCTCTTAGGTTTCAAGCCCTAATCACCATTTTTAACCTTAAAACCTTGAATTTCATTGTTTAATCTACTATTTTACACCTATAGACATAATCCGAGGCAAAGAATCATTAACTGAAAGAAACCCTCGAAACCCTCTTCAAAATCGCCCACAATCGTCTCTTCCCGAAGTCAAAAGTGTTTTCTTAACATATGAAATTTGCAAACACTGTTTCATAAATTCCCTGTGATTTCCGCTTCCGCGACACACTGACCTCTTCCGCGGTCATCGCTTCTACGGTCAATAGACCGCTTTTGCGGTCTCCCTTGAGTCGACTGGGACCGCTTCTGCGGTCCTAAACCTCTTTCGCGGTCTCTGCCTATGCGATCTCCTTGGCTGCTTCTGCGGTCCCCCAGCTAAGCTATGATCGCTTCTGCGGTCACTGACCACTTTTGCGGTAGCCGCTTTTGCGGTTATTCTTCCGCTTTCACGGAAATACCAGAAGCCTATGCAACAGACATGTTGCAACTTCAAAAATCTTCATTTTCATCATGCGACTTCACCCCGAGGCCCTTGGGACCTTAACCAAATGCATAGATATGTTCCATTACTTCATTCAAACTTGCTCGCAACATAAAAACGATATCATAAACATCAAAAAATCAGATTTCCACGGATTCAAGCCTAATTTAAACTAAAACTTCTGAAACTTGCATTTGCTCCAAAACCCGACCTAAACACCTCCGAATGGTCTGAAAATTTGCACGCGTATCCAAAATCACCTAACGTAGCTACTACAACTGTCGGAAATCCATTTCGACCCCCGGATCAAAATCTCACCTATCAACTGACTTCGACAAATTCTCTTATGATTTCGCTCCTAAGTCACAAATCACCATCCGAAACTAGTCAAATCATCGGAAATCCATTCCGAGCCCTCTAACTCATAAGTCAACATTCGGTTCTTTTCCAAACTAATCTTCTTATAAGGAGACTAATTGTCACATTTCTAACCGGACTACATCCGAATTACTTCAAATTCTCCAAATACATATAATGAAACATATAGAAGCATATAACGGGGAAAACGGGGCGATAATTCACAGGATGACGGATCATGTCGTTACAATTAATTTCCCTATAAAAAAGTCAAATTTTGTAGGTTAAAAAGGAAAAAAGAATAGATAATAAGTAGCAAAATTAATTCTTTAATATCAAAATTAAGGAGTGTAAAAAACAAAGCAGTTAATATCCCAATTTTTATTTTCCATGAACACTTCCTTTTAGTTTTTTGGATGGTCACTAATTTTATCTACATATAAAAGATTGTTTGTAGGTCGACTTCTTAAATTAAAATTTTTAAACTAAATTTTTTTGAAAAAGGGGTTAAAAACTTCTAAAGAAGCTAATATTTTATATTATTATAAAAAATTATTGTTTATAAGCCTTGAGGTGATTTGCTTGTGCTTTGAGGTCAATTTTTTTAACATTTAGACTGTTTCTTGAAGTTTTGTAATAATAGACGTTCTTCAAATTTTTTAGTAACAAAAATTATTGCATTTTCTACATAGGTATCAATCCAAGTCTGTAATTTAAATAAATAAATATTTAAATTTATATAACTAGAACAAATATTCCTGTAGTTGTTTTTAATAAGTACTTTATTTGTATTTTAACATATTACGTGTGAGAAATATATGTGTTTAACAAACTTATTTCGTGAGCATGTAATTGTTGTTTTATGAAAAAATATGTAAAAGAAAAAAGCGTTTACATGAAATTAGAAAGAATGAGCTTGAAATATTTAAGAATAGAGCAATCAAACTTTTTATAGAAAGATATAACAAAGTAGTATAATTGATAGTGTGTGTCGGAAGAATACATAAGAAATAAAATTAACATCATTATTGGAGATGCTAGGAATATGACTCACCAAAAGATTACAATTTTAAAATATAATTCAATAATAATTAATATCATATCTAAAATATGTTGCACTTTAATGATCGCTAATGTTTCTTCAATTTGGATATAAGACTTGATCTCATTGACAAGGAGGGGTGGTTTTTTTTAAATGTTCTTTCTATTTGAAGTCTAACTTTAGCTTTATCATATAAAGATTCAAGCTTTTCAAGGCTTTTTTTTGTGGTCATTACTTTATTTTTTTCTTAGCTTTCCTAATACCAAACAAAAAGAAGTTTGGTTTAAAAAAAAATTGTTAATTAGTTGACATTGTTTGTGTCTTATAAGAATATATAACATTCAAAATATATTGGAAAAAACTCTTAAATCTTCAAGAGTTTATGTATTCTTGTTAAAAAAAATATGAAAACTTTTAAAATAGTACTTATTAAGAGGGAATACACGCGCAACGCGCGTACCCTAAGACTAGTACACTAAAATAATCCGGTGATTATCAATAATTCTATTACAATTTATGTATTATAATGTTCGTATAAATTCATTAGCAAATCAAACGATCCCTTAAAATATTTTATTTGACTAGGTAATATGATAATGATAAATAACAGATTGTTCTATCCAGGAAAGAAAATATAATGCGTGAAGGTTCTTCTTTTCTATGAAAACCTTTTCAAAACAATAACTAAACTTAGTGGCTACGATACTAAATTAATGCAGAAATTAAGGCTATTCGGAGACGATACATGCGTGTGAATTTGTGCAAAAGTACTCCATAGGGTGTCTATTCTCCTACCAAACTCAAGTTTTAAGCCTAAGTTTAGTTCTATTTGATTACCCTGATAACCTATTATGCCAAGATTCTCTAAGTTCTGAAATATTAGTTGCTTTACATCACTAACGGGCCGTTTGGCAGGGTGTATAAAAATATTAATATTGAATATAATGTATTAGTTGAAATTAGTATAATAAACTTATTTCTTATAGATTGTTTGATTTGGGGTATTAAAAATAACATGCATTATATAAACTTATTTGCTTATAAAAAATACCATCAACATCCTTTAAAAAGGATTTGGAAAAGGTTTTGAAAAACTATGGTATTGCTAACGTCATGATTTTAAATGTATAAGAATAGTACTAAATAGAGTGTATGATAACTGAAGTATGGTTAGGAGAATAATTGCCTCAAGAGATATTCTGCAACAGCTCCAAGGCTCAGGTGTTCATAAGTGCTCCATCAGACTAATATACCTACAACTTCTAGGAGATCTACCAAGAGTAACCTGTAAGAACCTAATTATCCAGAACTATGCTCGACCAAAAGCAATGTTCAATCTATGGTTGTTGCTACAAGGAAGATTGCCAATCAAGGATAGACTGGCTAAATGGGGAATGAACATAAACCAACCGTGTGTTTTGTGCCAAGGTCATACAGAGATAAGAGATCATTTATTCCTATCATGCTCATTCTCACAAGAGTTGTGAGAGCAAGTAATGCAGTGGATTCAAGAGGATCAGCCAAAGAATCATACCTGGGACCAAAGGCTTCAATCGATCATCAGCAAAGCTAAAGGAAAATCAAGCAGAGCCAGTATTTTCAAGATGGTGATCACTGAAGTATCATATGCTCTATGGATGGAAAGGAATGCACGTATATTTGAGAACAAATTTCACAACAGTGAAGTCTTAGCAAGAGAGCTAGCTTACATATGTAATGTTAGAGGAAATCCTAGAACTAGAAAGCAGATGCAATAATTCTTAATATAGTAGGCTAGTATAGTTTGTTAGAATAATGATTCCGACTAAAACACTATGGCCTTCATATCAAATAATTTGGAATGAACAACATAAGCAGAAGCGTACCTGAATCCATATGTGGAAAACCTTAATCCTCTTGTTGAAGATTGTCCAAAGTGTGCCTTAGAAATTTCCTTAGTCCTTCCTTCAAGATTGTCTCCTTGATCCTTCTTGAAGTATTGGTTTCACAACAACAATAATATCACAATAACCAAAATTGGAGTATGGCTTTCCACAAAGATGTGCAAGACAACAATGGTGGTTTTCTTGATTCAATGGGAGGAAGAAGAGAGTGTCTTGCTATCTTGTGCGAACCATAACCCCCCACTTATAGCAAATGAGTTATGAAACTCAAGAGTCATAAGCATGTAACCATGGTTACATATATGTAACCTTAGTTAGCCCATCGTTAACTAAGGTTACCCTTTTGGGTATCTACACATTAGTCCTACACTTTATATGACAATACATTGGCCCCCTTAACATAATGTCCATAAGACCACCAAATTAGGCCAAACCAAAAGATAGCACATAACATATAATTTATCCATATATTGTTCATATGTATGTAGATATAAGTCCATATATCTTACAATCTCCCACTTGGACGAGATACACATACATATGTACAAACCTTAGCATTATATGTTACAATATAACCTTATGAGCTCAAAATTGCTATCACAATAAAATTGTCATGAACAATCCGGTCCATCAATCATACCAACATAGGACCTAAGAGCTCTTAGTTACTCATTCGTAACTAGAACCAACATAGATCACGTATATCAATATAACCAACGACATGGATCAAGTGTAGGTATGTAGCATGGAAATAACATAAAGTGTGGTCAATAGAATGTCTATTTCCAACTGGTTCTCTTTATTGAGATCAATCATAAACTGTAAGAGTACAAAAACTTTAAAACTGAATATCTGCGCAGATATAACTGAATTACTAAATGTAATGGACAATACATAATTGTATAATACAAACTCCCACTAAAATACATAATCCTTAATTGATTTGACACCCATACAAGCAATATGCTCAAGAAATACTTTTGGTGTCAATCCCTTAGTGAGCGGATCCGCAAGCATGGAGTTTGTACTGATGTGCTCAATGCACAACTGTCCATTCTGTACTCTTTCTTTAACAACCCGAAATTTGACGTCCATATGTTTTTCTTTCGTCAAACTACTGTTGTTATTAGCATAAAGAAATCAGAGTCGGTATACCCGATGATCTCAAACTGCTCCGATCTCCGATATGTAAGCATGTAATCCTTTGTTCTCTGTAAGATTTCTTAGATATCTGCCTAATATCCCAACAATGCATGCTATATCAGGTCGTGTACATACCTGAGCATACATCAGACTACCTACAGTCGAAGCATAAGACGTCTTCTGCATTTCCGAAGTTTCATAATTATTATTTGGGCACTGTTTTGAGACTAAACATGTCTCCTTTAGCAACAGGGGTGTTGCCTGGTTTACAATCCTGCATGCCAAATCTTTTCACAACCTTATCGATATAGCCCTTTTGTGACAGACCGAGAACACCTTTGGAGCGATCTCGTTGTATCTGAATTCCTAATACAAAAGAAGCTTCACCAAGATCTTTCATTTCAAATTTCTTTGAAAGAAATTTCTTAGTTTCATGCAATAATGCTATATCGTTACAGGCAAGCAGTATGTCATCGACATATAAAACCAGAAAAATATACCTACTCCCACTGAACTTATGGTATATACAGTCATCAGCAACATTCGGTTCAAAACCAAAAGATGTAATGACTGCATGAAACTTATAATACCATTGACGGGAAGCCTGTTTGAGCCCATAGATGGATTTCGAAGCAAACCCTTTTCTCTGATTCATCCGAAACAAAGTTTTCAGGTTGCACCATATAAATTGTTTCCTCAATGTCACCATTGAGAAATGCTGTCTTAACATCCATCTGATGAAGCTCAAGATCAAAATGTGCTACTAGTGCCATTATAGTCCTGAAAGAGTCTTCCGATGAAACTAGAGAGAAAGTCTCTTTATAATCAATGCCTTCCTTTTGAGTGTAGCCTTTTGCGACTAGACGAGCTTTATACTTAATAACATTGCCCCCTGAATACCTTTTGGTTTTAAAATCCAGTTACAACCAATAGGTTTAATACCTTCGGGCAATGTAACAAGCTCCCAAACGTCATTATCGCTCAGAGACTTCATCTCATCATTCATGGCATCAATCCACTTTTGAGAGTTAGAACCCTTAATGACTTGACGGAAGTTGATTGGATCATCTTCCTCAAGTCCAATATCACTTTCTTGTTCTTGGAGAAATACAACATAATCATCCAAAATTGCATTTCTCCTCTCTCTAGTGGATCTCCTTAATGGCACTTCAGTTTCTTGAGGTTGTTGAGTTTGATTTTCATTAGTAATTTCAGGATCCTGATTGGGGAGATTTTCGAGATTGTCTTGAACTGGAGTTGTGTGATCCGTGTCAGGAATGAGAACACCCTGACCAAGATCAACAACTTGAGGGAAAGACACATGTTCTTCCTCAAAGACAAAATCTCTAACAACTTTATCTCCCCACCCCCAAACTCAATATCCTCAAAAAACCTAGCATTACCCATCTCAAAAATAGTTCTAGAAGTGGGATCATAAAACTTAAAACCCCTGGACCTTTCAGAGTATCCAACAAAATAGCTACTAACCGTCTTAGCATCCAGTTTCCTTTCATTCGGCCTATAAGGCCTTGCCTCAGCTGGACAACCCTAAATGTGTAAATGCCTAATACTGGGTTTATGCCCAGTCCAAAGTTCATATGGGGTTTTGATTGTAGCTTTAGTTGGAACTCTATTAAGAATATAAGCTGCGGTTTTTAATGCTTCTCCCCAGAGTGAGTCTGGCAAAGTAGTACGACAAATCATACTTCTTACCATATCCTTAAGGGTCCGATTTCGTCTCTCAGCTACACCATTCATCGTAGGACTTCCTGGCATAGTATACTGAGGGACGATCCCACACTTATCTAGGAATTTAGCAAATAGCCCTGAACGTTGTTCACCTGAACCATCATATCTGCCATAGTATTCACCACCACGGTCAGATCTAACGGATTTAATCCTTTTGCTTAGTTGATTTTCAACTTCAGCCTTAAATGATTTGAACACGTCTATGGATTGGGACTTTTCATGAATAAGATATAGGTACCCATAACGAGAGTAATCGTCTATGAATGAGATAAAGTATTGTTGACCATTCCTACAAGGAGTAGGAAATGGCCCACAAATATCCGTATGTATCAATTCTAAGACGTCCGAAGCTCTCTTAGCACCTAATCTCGTCTTGTTTGTTTGTTTTCCCTTTATACACTCAACACATATATCTAATTTGAGGAATCAAGAGAATCAAGAATTCCATCTGACACGATTTTCTGAATTCTTTGAATGGATATGTGACCCAAACGTTTGTGCTAGAGTGATATAGAATTCTCATTAGTTAATTTTCTTTTGGTACCACTTAAACTTGTATGCAAGATTTCATTATTTGAGGTTATTGTATCAACCAAATATAGGCTATCAAATGTTGATAAAAGACCAGTACCAATAAGATTTGAATTCTGAAAGAGACTAACTTTATTATCACCAAAAGAACATGAATAACCGGATATGTCCAATTTGGGAACAGAAATTAAATTCCGTCTAAAAGACGGTACAACAAAAGTCTCGTCCAAATCTAAATAAAAACCGGTCTTAAACATCAGCCTAGACTTTCCAATAGCCTCAACTGGCACCTTCTTGGCGTCACCCACATAGATGTATCTTTCACCATCATTTGGTTTTCGGCAGTTCAGGAAACCCTGCATAGATATACTTATGTGAGTAGTAGCAGCAGAGTCTATCCACCAAGTATCCTTAGGTACCGAAATTAAATTAACTTCAGAACAAACAAAAGAAAGAAATGTACCTTTTTTCGCACGCCAAGCGTGGTACTTGGTACAGTCTTTCTTCACATGATTAGTCCCCTTACAGAAAAAACAACCTAATTCAGTAATTTCAACCTTAGGTTCCTTATGTTGCTTAATCTTGGGCCTTGCAACCGCAACTTTCTTACCTTTCCTCTTCTTCATATCCTTAGAAGAGGATGCCAAATGAGCACTTTCAGTCTTATCTTGCTTTATCCTTTCCTCCTCTTGCACACAATGTGAAATGAGCTCGTTAAGAGTCCATTTCTCCTTCAGGCAGTTGTAACTGACTTTAAACTGATTAAAGTGTATAGGAAGAGATATCAAAACTAAGTACACAAGCAGTTCCTCAGGTAATACTAGCTTGAGTGACTTAAGTTTCGAAGCAAGATGAGACATTTCCAAGATGTACTCCCTAATGTTTCCCTTGCCCTTATACCTCATGGAAACAAGTTTACTCAAAAGAGTACTTGTCTCCGCCTTTTCGTTTTGTTCAAAACGCTTTTCAAGGTTTTCAAGGAAAACTTTGGCATTAGCTTCATCATTTATAGTGCCCCTGAATGATTTTGGAATTGCACGTTTCATGATCATTAGACTCATGCGATTCGAGCGTTCCCACTTCTCCATCTCCCTCCTTTCATCAGGAGAGGATGTATCCTCAAGAGAAGCAGGTTGCTCATTCCGAAGTGCAAGGTCAAGATCCATGCAACCGAGAACTATCATAATGCTCTCTTTCCATTCCTTAAAGTTTGTGCCGTTAAGCACAGGGATGCTGTTTATATTAGCAGATATCGAAGCAGCTGAAGAATTCACTGAAAATAGAACAAAGGATTACTTAATACATGCTTACAATAACTTGAACTTTAACTTTAGTTTTCAGATTCAAAATAGGCAAATCCCATTACAAGATACCTAGCACAACATTGATTTTAGTCTTTGGACAGAAAATCAACTTGTAAGTGGTACTCTTGGTGTAGTGATCAAATATTGACAATAAATTCCTGTCAAATATCAAGCCTTCCTTTGGGCCGACTTAATAATCACATGGAAAATCAAATAATTGTCACATATTTATCTCCACAAGCATGTTCGAATTCCTGCCAAATAACAACCTTCCTTTGGGCCGGTGTTAAACGCATGGAAGACTAACATCCACAGTCATCTTATATTTCAAGATCAATCAATCTACACAATAGAGGTTACATTGGCAACATAATGCTTCAATTGACTAATTTAAAATATTAGATGCTAAAAACTTTAGTTCCTTAAGCCATATTATGAATCTTAACTTAATATGTTACATGTTTTGACATGCAACATCTGAATATTAATTGTTTTAGACTTAGTTGGACAATTCCAAAATCTGAAGTATGATGGACTAAAACAATTAATATTAAAAACTGAATATTAATGTATAATACATTAATAATTGTAAAAACTTAATATTAATTGATATATATTAAATATTCAATTAAAATCTGAAACTTAATAGACTTAAAACGTTTCATCAATTATGAAAAACGTTTCTTACATTATGTCCTCATTAAACAGCCAGAAAACAAAACGTTTCTGCAATTTATGGCCAGATAATGGATTATCTGAGCCTGATAATTGATTATCTGGGCCTTCTGCAATCTCAAATTTTGCTGAAAAACTAGGATAATCGATTATCCTAATAGGATAATCGATTATCTTAGCTCTCTGGAATTTCCAATTTTGCTGAAAAAACTCCAGATAATCGATTATTTTAAAAATAATCGATTATTTTAAAAATAATCGATTATCCTCAGATTCTGTTTCAAAAATTTTGATGAACAAATTGCATAATCGATTATTTTCAAAGAATAATCGATTATGTGATGCTTCTGTTTTGCAAAATTTTGGTGAACTTTAAAAATTATTCCAGGACCTTTTGCAGCGACGAACGTCGCCACTAAACCCATAGAAGTTGCCGCTAAATGTATTAGTGGCGACTATGTATTGAAACTGGAAACTTGAGTTGCCGTCACTGAAGGTTATTTGTAGCAACAATTCCTTGTTTAAGTTTCTTGTTGTTCAACAACCAAAATTTTGCAAACTTCAATATTTCAATTCATATAGAGATAACAAAATATTGAATCACTAAAGTTCATCAACTACATAACATTCATGAAATCATGCTATATCATGGTACTAGAATTTCATAATCAAAATTCTATCATAATTTAAACATGAACTTTATATAACATGCAATTTCATGAACTTCCAAATTATCCAAATATGAAGGAGGCTCTGATACCAATTGTTAGAATAATGATTCCGACTAAAACACAATAGCCTTCATATCGAATAATTTGGAATGAACAACATAAGCGGAAGCGTACCTGAATCCATATGTGGAAAACCTTAATCCTCTTGTTGATGATTGTCCAAAGTGTGCCTTAGAAAGTTCCTTAGTCCTTCCTTCAAGATTGTCTCCTTGATCCTTCTTGAAGTATTGGTTTCACAACAACAATAATATCACAATAACCAAAATTGGAATATGGCTTTCCACAAAGATGTGCAAGACAACAATGGTGGTTCTCTTGATTCAATGGGAGGAAGAAGAGAGTGTCTTGCTATCTTGTGGGAACCATAACCCCACACTTATAACAAATGAGTTATGAAACTCAAGAGTCATAAGCATGTAACCATGGTTACATATATGTAACCTTAGTTAGCCCATCATTAACTAAGGTTACCCTTTTGGGTATCTACACATTAGTCCTACACTTTATATGACAATACATTGGCCCCCTTAACATAATGTCCATAAGACCACCAAATTAGGCCAAATCAAAAGATAGCACATAACATATAATTTATCCATATATTATTCATATGTATGTAGATATAAGTCCATATATCTTACATAGTTAACATAGATATGGTTAGTTAGTATTTTAGATGAGATTAGATAGTTAGCTGAGTATAAACTGGACTATGGCATTGTAAAACAAGATCTTTGGTGATTAATAAAAATTTTAATTACCAAAAAAAAGAGTGTATAATAACTACTATAAATATTAGTTATATATAGTTTAAAAAACACTATCAAATAAGGAATTAATAATACCGAAACTAATACATATTATTTTTCCTAATACATCCTGCCAAACAACCTCTAGGTGTTTTGCTAAACTTAACCCTTTGCAACCATTTGGAAACTGAAGGAATATAACGTTGTCTCCAATAAAAGAATCAATTTTTGTGGACCATGACCAAACATTGATTTAGCAGACTAATTGTAGTTGCTAATTACTAAGATGTTAAACGAATACTATGAAATACCCACCACGAGGAAGAAACAAACAATACCAAAAGTTTCATCTTATATGTGGCTCAAAACACCGGACTCTAATTATTGTTCATATGTTTTTAATCAAAATCTGTCTAAATATTTAGCTAGTGTTGGTCATAGATTTCAAATTTGTTTTGAAAAATTTGATTTGGGTAAAATTTAGTTTGAAGATGAAATGTATTTGGACATACATTTTCAAAACAAATTTTTCAACTTTATTTTGGAAAACTATGTATATAATTCCCAAATTTTGAGATTTTGGCCCAAAATCAGCAATTGAGGTGATTTTGGAGTTTGGGATTTTACCTAAATATGGACAAAATTTATACCCAAACATTGAGTTTTGAAAATAAATTTAAAACTTATTTTGGCAAACTCATGCCCAAACGGGGCCTTAATAGGCGATGGACATCATTCGATTGAAGTTTGATTAAAAATATTCTTATGAAGTTATACTTCTCAAACCTCTTTTTGAAACTTCAAATTCTCTATTTCGAATTTGAAGTTAGAAATAGTTGACTAAATCTGCGAAATGATGCATTTAAAGGAGAAAAACTAGCCAGTAGATTGAAAAGATTTTAATAAAACACATCAAAGATGGGCACAAAGAATTTACCTTACTAATGTCTCGAGTGGCAGTAGCAGTCCTAATCCTAAAAATAATTGATAGTGTTACCTCAATACCCTGAGGCAACTGTGTACCACTTATCTAGGACTCACTTAGATTATTGTCCTTTAAAAATCTAAATGAAAAGTCCATAAAGATCCATAATTAAAAAAGAAAATTTTACCATATATAGAATAAGTTAGTACTCTATTTATATAAATAAATATCATTTTAAAATATTACATCCTATAAATACCTTTTATAATTTATAGCAAAAAATCAAAATATAGTTTCATCCTATAATTAAGATACCATATATGCTACAAAATACTTTTCTCTCTCATTTTATATATTTTCTCTCACCTAATTAGCGTATATCTCCTCTGACCATCTTCTCTCTCTTCTTCCATACACTTTACCCTCTTCTCCCATAAACCCACGTAAAATAAATCTTCTCCCACCCTAAATCTCTATTTCTCCGCCATTATCATGTCACCACCCCAATCCCGGTCGTGATGGCGCCCAACATAATTGCTAGGCAAGCCCAACAAATTTCACTCTCAACCCGAGCATAAAGCTCAAGATCATTTGTTTGAAAATCATTAACAACATTTTTTTTTTGTATGAAGGACCTTCTCTTTTTTTTTCTTCAAATTTTTGCTTTCATTGATAAAAAAGAATATGTACATCACAGATCATTATAGTAGTGTTGGACTAACCACTATACTACTTCCAGTATCATTTTACTACATTAGCTATGTACACTCAAAATCTATCTTTAGTGTCTAAAGCCGCAAGCTAAGGAAAGTAATTAAGCTCCCTTAGACCAGTTTGCCATTGTTTGCTTTCCCTGCCTCGCATATGCAACAGTAAGGCAATCTCTCGACATGTCGATTCCTCCACATATTTAGCTCCTTCAAACCGAATATGGTTCCTTTTCTTCCATATAAGTGCAGTAGTGGTTATAAAGGCAGCAGCTGTTATTGAATTGCGCCAAATTCTGCTTTTAGCTCTACTGCAAATCCAATTGAGCTCATTTTCCCAGCAGCCAGTAGTTCTGGAATGCCCCAACCAATTGCATATTCTAGCCCATAATCTGTTGGTGATAGGACATTCGAAGAACAGATGACTAAAGTCTTCCACATGCTGCTTGCAAAAGACACAGTCTACTGGAATTTGTATGCCCATAATCAGTAACCTCTCGATTGTTGGAAGGCCATGATGAGCAGCTAACCAAACAATGAATTTGTGTCTAGGAAGTACATTGCCAATGAGTAACAAGTTCTTCCATGTAGCCTTTGTGAAACAAGGAAGCAATGCAAGGTACAGTTTCTGTATATTAAACTTGTTGAGCTTATAGACACTGTGCAATCTAACAGTAAGATCCCCATACAATTGAGTACTCTCCAGTATGTAAATTCTGCTTTCCAATATTTTCCTGATAACCCAAGATGCAGCCTTTGGAATGCTGAAACCAAAAGTATAACTGATAGATAGAAATAATCCGAAAATTCAACAATACTAAGCGACCTCCCAAAGACCTGGGGCTCATGAGTCTAGAGCCTTTAACAATACAGATGAGTAAAACTTCATACTACAAATGATCAAATCCTGGGAAATAATAATAAGGGAATAGGGAAAAAATCGGGTCCTGCGAACGTCAGGCAGCTACCTCGACCACTCCAATAAAACTCTGAAGCAGCAATCCCAGCTAAACTTCCAAAAATACCTGAATCTGCACGCATGGTGCAGGGAGTAAAGTGAGTACTTCCAACTCAGTGGTAATAAGAGAGAATAATATCTGCGTGATAAGAAAACACGTATGGGCACACCAAAGTGCTATAAAAGACAGTAAAACCCTTTGAGAAAAAAACCGAAATACTGTGAAAATCCTTTTAGAAAATTACAAGATCAGTTCAAAATCTCTTTTATGAAGTCTCTTTTACAAATATCTCTTTTATTTTCAACAGCCATGCATATGAATGCTATATCAGATAGAACAGGCCGGCTCATAAGTCTGCCCCTTGGGCACATCACTCCTTAACATATAACACCAAGGTATCTGGTCAGCAAGGCAAGTAGCAGTATGTATGCAAATGATATATGAGTACAAAATATCATGCCACGTAGTACAAACAGGAGTGAATGCGTGAATGCAATGCAATGCACATGACTGCTATGGCGCGTAGCCCGATCCATGCGTACCTTGCGCTCACTGGGGTGTGTACAGACTCCGGAGGGGCTTCTACTGCCCAAAGGCTATAATATTGCGGCGTGCAGTCTGATCCATATAATATATTACTGCGGCGTGAAGTCTGATCCATATAATATACTACTGTGGCGTGCAGTCCGATCCATATAATATACTACTACGGCGTGCAGTCCGATCCATTTAATATACTACTACAGTGTGCAATCCGATCCATGGATGTATATGTATATACTGTTGCGGCGTGCAGCCCGACCCATGCTAAGTCAAGCAATGCACCTAAGCCCCTTGGGCAATAGTAAAATAGCAGTTCTTAGCTCAAATGTAAATAAAACATCATTTATGTTTTCAAATCTTAGAAAAATGACTGAGTTTGCAAAATAATATTTAGAACCTTGGGCTGAGATCAAATAATATGCAACGTAAAAACAAACAGTGATATCAATCTTTGAACAATTAAAATAATCGGCACGAAGCCCATAACATGGCGATCAGCCCAAATCATGATAGCATCAAATAGTCTTCAGTCAATCACGTAGTAAAATCGACAACCAGGACGGACCAAGTCACAATCCTTAACGGTGCTCTACCCCACGCTCATACCTGGCATGCAAGTCACCACAATACAGCACTATGATGTGCAAATCTGGGGTTTCAAACCCTCAGGATATCACTCACACGGCGAAATTCCTCACTCGCGACGCCTTTGCCCCTCAAATTAGCCTCCATGCGCGTCAAATCTAACCAAAATCAGTACAAATATATCATAATTTGCTAATGGGACAACACCCAATCGAAAACAATCGAAATATAACAAAAATCTTGAAACTAGCAAAACCCGAGCCCCGGTCCCACTTCTCGAAAAATTCTAAAAATTACATCTTTGGATTAATCGTCTGGCCAAGAGTCCATGCATATAAAATTTACAAGAATCGGAGTCTGTATGACCCCTCAAATCACCACTTTAACCTCTCTTAGGTTTCAAGCCCTAACCACCATTTTTACCTTTAAAATCCTTAAGTTTCAGTGTTACATCTACATTTTTACACCATATAAATATAATCAGAGGACAAAAATCATTACCTGAAGGAAACCCTCTTCACAATCGCCCAACAATCGCCGTCCCCGAGTTCCAAATATTTTCTTTTCTCTTTCAAACTCGGAAACAGTGTTCACTTAATACCCCCAGTTGATTTCCGCATACGCGACCAAATGACCGCACATGTGGTCACCGCTTATGCGACCACACGACCGTTTATGCGGTCTCACTTAAACCACACGGGATCGCCTCTGCGGTCAAAATGCCACTTTTGCGGTCCCCGCATACGCGATCCGATGATCGCTTTTGCGGTTCCCTCATGAATTCCATGACCTCTTCTGCGGCCTCTTACCACTTTTGCGATAGCCGCTTTTGCGGAGCTTCTTCCGCTTTCGCGAAATATCAGGAGCTTCATGCAAAAGACTTGTTGCAACTTCAAAAATTCTCGTTTTCATCATACGACATCACACCGAGGCCCTCGGGACCCCAACGAAATGCACGGATATGTTCTAATACTTCATTCAAACTTGGTCGTAACATAAAAATACTATCATAAACATCAAAATCAGCAAATTACAATGGATTCAAGCCTAAGTTAAACTAAAACTTCTGAAACGTGCATTTGATCCAAAACCCGACTTAAACACCTCCGAATGATCTGAAAATTAACAGACATATCCAAAATCACCTGATGAAGCTACTACAACTCTCGAAATTCCATTATGACCTTCGGATCAAAATCTCACCTATCAACCGGAATTCGCCAAAATTTTAACTTCGCCAATTCACACCTATTTCTACACCGGACCTCCAAATTCGATTCTTATTGCACTCCTAAGTCATAAATAATCCCCCAAAGCTGAACGAACCACCGAAATTCATATCCGAGCCCTCTAACCACATAGTCAACTTCGGTTGACTTTTCTAATGCTAGCTTCCTTCTAAGAGGCTATGTGCCTTATTTTCAATCAAAACCAATTCAATTACACCCGATCAACTCTAATACTGACATTGAGACATGAAGCAACACCATAAGGGGGAAACAGAGTAGTAACTCACATGACGACGGGTCGGGTCATCACATCCTCTCCAACTTAAACAAACGCTCGCCCTCGAGCGTACCCATAGTTTTACTAGAAGCAACCCAATAGCTGAATGACCTTACCAAGATTATACTCGGGGTAATCCCACATCACCTTATTTCACGTAGGTCCGATAACACAATACAGCTGGAATTTCATAGTCCATCTAAACCATAAACCACTTGCACTTCCCGAGATCATGCACCAGATCAGAATCTCACGTCTGTATTCAGAATAAACCCAAACCAACTGTAAGAACTTTACTTGCCACTCCAGGTAAGGCTATATGATATACTACACAACTCAAACACTCAAGACGATGGCCTCTATTCACAACAATTGTCCACAATAATCGAATACCGATAGAAAACCTCTTTTATTAGGTAAAGTCTTATTCCAACACTTTCATATACTGCCAACACTAACTGAAACATGCGATATACCGAACCCATCTCTCAGATCAACCTTTCATGAATCCATTTCCCTCTTGACTGATACTACAACAGATTTTCGAGCAAAACCTCGATATTACCTTTCTAACAAGCTGAAATTAAATTGGTTCGTGCTTATTAATGACTTCAATGATCACTTCGACTCTAACCACCCCTCTGGTGATAAGAAACCTCTACACAGGCCTAAGCCACAACTTGCATAACACACGCACCAATGAGAAGCAGTCTGAACATACTCAAATCATGACAATGACTCAAACGAACGAGTTGTACCTCAAGCTCAACAGTACCATTACAACACAAAACTGAGATCCCATCTCACATCGTAGAAGTAGAGTACCTGAATCCTCCTCGAAAGGTCATAACTTCGCGTGGCCTTGCCACAACGCGCAGTTCTATCCAAACACTATTACCCATGAAGTACCTCAAGTCACCATGCTCAACACGATCGACCACACATAGATTGAGGTCTGATACCACGCAATCCATCACACCCACGATAAAGAAATTAATATACATTATTCAATCCTGAAAGGACGCAACCGATGTGCTATTCGCTGAGCAACACCCAATACGGATTTTCCTCAGAAACCAGGAAGCAAGGCATACAAAATAACATATAGAAAACCATTTTTCACCTCATACAGTTGTGGCGTGCAACCCAATCCAAATAACATACCCGTGGTGCGTGCCACCCGATCCACACATATATCTCACAATAAGAGATGCACATCGAGCCAAATTTACTCATTACCATAAACCATATAGTCCTATGCCTGGCCACAAGAAGCGCATACGAAAATTTCGTCAATACCGGAACTAAACCAATGGTAGAAACCTCTGCACTTACATCTGCCACGAAGGCCCAATTAATAAGGAAATGCTTGCTAGCCGTCCGCTGGTCTCTGGGATACAAGCTGCCCTGCTAGAGAATAATCCGATGCACCTTGCCACGCAGCCTGTGGCATTTTCCGACATAGCCCATAACATATTAGTCTAGACAACCTGACATTGGAACAACCAGTCTGTCATCTAATATCATAGCCCAAATTTAACGTACCAAGCAACGAAAGATCCACTCGGACCTCCAATTCCATAACCTCTAGACAATGTTGATACACACGATCTACTACCACTGCATAGTCGGATCACGATAACTTCTAGTCTCCAACACATATCACACAGATCAAGTATCCCTTCATACACGAAAGATGTTCAAAAATTTCTCTGCGCCATCAATAACTCAATTATCAACAGTCGACCCAACAAGGGAATACCACCAAACAACTCAATTATCAGTTTACATTACCCTGTCCCTTCTTTGAACATATACCCCCGCCAAATCACTAGTATAGCAATACTATCTTCCTTAATCATCTGAAGATCGATTCTTAAATCTCCTGCAGCTGCCTGTGATGCTCAAGAATTTAATGACTTACCATTATATTATTAACTGAACCAAAACCTTGAACACGCAAATCTCAAGTCTCCATATCATAACACATAGACCACTCCACACTAGGATAACATGAGGATCTCTATCTCTCTCCTGCGCCAGAGACATCAACGCACTCAACTAGTCAAGAACTTTCATGATTCCATATAGGAGAAAATTTATTACACACTTCATGCTTCGCATACCCATAGGAAATATACTCATTTTTCAAATCACGGTAAAACACATCAAGAACTCTTTCTCCCAATTCCATTGTACCAGCTAAACTGCCAGAATTGAATCCTTCTACCCAAACCAAGTTTAGCAAACTGCCAGTACTTCAAAGTTGTGCTGCACAATACCTGTAAGGCTCATTACCTCGAACACATACGATAATTAGTCATATCCTTACCATACCAATACGGTTCATTATCAAGCTATTTCATTTATCCAATTTCCTTCCTGATTCATTCTTAATTTGATATCCTCCCTTGCTGTAGCACCACAACACCTCAACCCAAGTTACCACACGAGACCTCGCACATAAATCCACACTGTCTAAGACCCATAGGCCACTGAATACCCTCTCAAACGTTTCCCTGAAATACCACATTCCAAAATGCTTTACTTTGAAGAACTTCCTGCGATTCTGAATTCGTTTACCATTACCTTCCGAATGAGGATACGTAGAATCCCATGATTAACACAAAGTACCACAAGTCTTGATATTTCTAATGAAAACACAGTCTCTAGGCACATAAATAAACATAAGACACCTGATTGTTACATGCAAAAATCTTGAACATATTAAAACTATTCTCGAGAGTCATCCATTCTTATTCAGCTGAAATTCGCCTGCTATAAATGAACAGAACGACTCGTGCCTTATTGGTATTCTGACACCGCAGAACATGATTTCCTACATATACAAACAACCATCTTCCTTCTCTATACACCGAGCATCCTTTATCAACAGCAGCTCAAAAACACTATAATATTTCCTCACATTTACGAAAGTACCCTATGACCTTTGTGAAAAATTTCCTTCGCACGTGCTATCCTCGGCTCAATTTCTACAACCAAAACTGATATGCCATCATCCCTTGAAACGGTACCAACATTTCACATAACAGTGTGCTCAGCTGACCAACAACAACCTCCCCAACTTGGGTCGAAGCCATATATCAAGGCAATCTTAACAACTCATAGCACTTTTACTCCAATGATGTTACAATGTTATGGTGAGATTAAACGCAAGTCATTTACAAGTTTGTGAATACACAGATCATCTAGCACTGACATTCTCTGCAAACCTCGCATACATTTCAACATCAGCTGAGTCCATTTTTTAAGTGTCCCCAAATTCTAAAATTTCAACACATACCCTTCAATTACACATCAGACCTTCTTACATACACATAAGGATCATACTCCTCAAAAACACTCTGCAGGAGATAACCCACCTGCTTTGCCTTATTCCAATATTTCAACATGCCTTCCACCATCATATACGTTACACAATCAATTAGACTTTCTGAGTCTGAGCTCATACCACCACATGAAATGTACACTTTCCAAATAAGATACATGAAAAATATTCTTCACGCGTCCATAACTTGGGGCTACACATCAGACCGAAATAGAAAACAAACACTTAACAGCTCATCTATTATCCATCAGATTTCTTCGTCACTACTAAAATCACATAGATACACCTCCCAGTACTGACATACTCATCACATGGATATCCCACCGCCAACCCGGCTATATAACATTACTCAACATATAAGCTAAAAACACTTGCTCACACAATCAGCACCTCTGTGCTCAAGCCATAAGCAACGATCAGGCCCCCAGTCCTCCTGACTGGTCCAACGTAAACTCACGGAGATTACATCTTGCCCCTCAATCGGGGAATCACAAGCCATCCAGGCACATATACTAGTGAGCGCTCGCGTGCATATACAGACAAGTGGAAGGAATTTCAAGAAATGTTCTCAAGCTGAATCAAGTACGCACGATAAGAATTCCAAGAAAGTGAAGTTTTCCTAAAGGTTCTGCAGCCTCTCGAGGATAAATACAGACGTCTCTGTACCGATCCGCGAGACTTTACTAATCAGCTCATGACTCACGAGGCCTAGTAACCTAGGCTCTGATACCAACTTGTCACGATCCCAATCCCGATCATGATGGCGCCCAACACAACTGCTAGGCAAGCCCGACAAATTTCACTCTCAAAATGAGCATAAAGCTCAAAATTATTTGTTTGAACATCATTAACATCATTGAAACTAAAAGTATAACTGATAGATAGAAATAATCTGAACATTCAACAATACTGAGAAACCTCCCAAAGACCTGGGGGTCGTGAGTCTAGAACAGCTAACAATACAGAGTAGTAAAACCCCATAATACAAATGATCAAATCTGCGAAAATAATAATAAGGAAATAGGGAAAAAGTCGGGTCCTGCGAATGTCAGGCATCTATTTCGACCACTCCAATAAAACTCTGAAGCAGCAATTAACCCAGCTAAACTTCCAAAAATACCTGAATCTACACACATGGTGCAGGGAGTAAAGTGAGTACTTCTAACTCAGTGTTAATAAGAGAGAATAATATTTGAGTGATAAGAAAACACGTATGGGCACGCCAAAATGCTATAAAAGACAGTACAACCCTTTGAGAAAAAAATTGAAATACTGTGAAAATCATTTTAGAAAATCTCACGATCAATTCAAAATATCTTTTACAAATATATCTTTTATTTTCTATAGCCTTGTATATGAATGCTATATCAGATAGAACAAGCCGGCTCATAAGTCTGCCCCTTGGGTATAACATCCATAACATATAACACCTAGGTATCTAGTCAACAGGGCAAGTAGCAGTATGTATGCCAATGATATATGAGTGCTAAATGTTATGCCAGGTAGTACAAACAGGATTGAATGCGTGAATGCAATGCAATACACATGACCACTACGGCGCGTAGCCCGATCCATGGGTACCCTGCGATCACTGGGGTGTGTACAGACTCCGGATGGGCTCCTACAGCCCAAACGCTATTATATTGTGGTGTGCAGTCCGATCCATATAATATACTACTGCGACGTGCAGTCCGATCCATATAATATACTACTGCATCGTGCAGTCCAATCCATATAATATAATACTACAGCGTGTAGTCCAATCCATGCATGTATATGTATATTCTGCTGCGGCGTGCAGCCCGACCCATGCTCAGTCCAGCAATGCACCTAAGCCCCTTGGGGAATAGTAAAATAGCAGTTCTCAGCTCAAACATAACTACAATATCATTTATGCTTTCAAATCTTAGAAAAATGGCTGAGTTTGCAAAATAGTATTTAGAACCTTGGGTTGAGATCAAATAATATGCAGCGTAATAACAAATAGTGATATCAATCTCTGAAGGATTCAAATAATCGGCACGAAGCCCATAACATGGCGATCAACCCAAATCATGATAGCATAAAGTAGTCTTCATTCAATCACACAATAAAATCGACAACCGGGATGGACCAAGTCACAATCCCCAACGGTGCTCTACCCCACGCTTATACCTGGCGTGCAAGTCACCACAATACAGCACTATGATGTGCAAATCCGGGGTTTCAAACCCTAAGGATATCATTTACAAGTATTACTCACCTCGAACCAGTGAAACTCCTCGCTCGCGACACCATTGCCCCTCAAATTGGCCTCCACGCGCGTCAAATCTAACTAAAATCAGTACAAATATAATCATAATTTGCTAATGGGACAACACCAAATTGAAAACAATCAAAATATAACAAAAATCTCGAAACTAGCAAAACCCGAGCCCTAGCCCCACTTCTTGAAAAATTCTAAAAATCACATCTTTGGATTCCTCATCTCTCCATGAGTCCGTGCATAAAAAATTTACAGGAATCGGAGTCTATTTGTCCCCTCAAATCACCACTTTAACCTCTCTTAGGTTTCAAGCCCTATCTACCATTATTAGCCTTAACATCCTTAAGTTTCAGTGTTAAATGTACGTTTTTACACCATATAAACATAATCCGAGGCCAAAAATTATTATCTGAAGGAAACCCTCGAAACCCACTTCAAAATCGCCAAGAATCGCCTTCCCCGAGTTCCAAATGTTTTCTCTTCTCTTTCAAACTTGGAAACACTGTTCACTAAAAAACCCCAATCGATTTCCACATACGCGATCAAATGAACGCACCTGCGGTCACCACTTACGCGACCACACGACCGCTTATGCGGTCTCACTTAAACCACACGGTACCGCCTCTGCCTTCAAAATGTCGCTTTCGCGATCCCCGCTTCCGCGATCCGATGACCGCTTCTGCAGTTCCCTCATGAATTCCATGACCGCTTCTGCGGTCTTTTACCGTTTTTCCGTAGCCGCTTTTGCGGAGCTTCTTCCGCCTCCGCAGAAATATCAGGAGCTTCATGCAACAGACCTGTTGCAACCTCAAATATTCTCGTTTCCATCAACCGACATCACCCCAAGGCCCTTGGGACCCCAACCAAATGCACGGATATGTTCTAATACTTCATTCAAACTTGCTCGTAACATAAAAATACTATCATAGACATCAAAATCATCAAATTACCACGGATTCAAGCCATAGTTAAACTAAAACTTCCGAAACTTGCATTTGATCCAAAACCTGACCTAATCACCTCCCAATGATCTGAAAATTTGCAAACATATCCAAAATCACTTGACGAAGCAACAGCAACTCTCAGAATTCCATTCCGACCCTCGGATCAAAATCTCACCTATCAACCATAATTCGCCAAAATTCCAAGTTCGCCAATTCAAGCCTAATTCTACATCGAACCTCCAAATTTGATTCCGATCGTACTCCTAAGTCACAAATCATCTCCCGAAGCTGACTGAACCACTAGAATTCACTTTCGAGCCCTCTAACCACATAGTCAACTTCCAGTTGACTTTTCTAATATAAAATTCCTTCTAAGAGGCCATGTGCCTTATTTTCAACCAAAACCAATTTAATTACACCTGATCAACTCTGATACTAACATTAAGACATGAAGAAACACCATACGGGGGAAACGAGGCAGTAACTCACGTGACGACGGGTCGTGTCGTCACATATCACCTCTAATCTCTTTCTCCCACATACCCATGTTACTCCAATTCTTTGTCCTCTCTGTATTTTCACAGCATAATCAATCTTTAGTACTATTTGGCATACAAAAAAACGTATCTATAAAACAACAAATTTCAGCAAGAAAAAAGGAAGAAATATAGAGATAGAGAAAGCAGAGGAGAAAGAGATCTAACCATCCATCTCAACGATAGGGTTTTCAACCTTGATTTTGTCGAAAGTCATGTTTACGGATGAAAGAGGTGAAACTGTAATTTACATGTATTAACGAAATTCATTTATATATTTTAGATGTATTAAAAAGATGTGATTATTCTCTTGTATTCAGTTTTAGTCAGTTGTAATTAACTCTTTTATTTAGCAGTAGTATTCAAGTGTTTTATACAACTGTATTCAGTTGTAGTTAGTTATATTCAACTATTTTATTTCGCAGAAGTTAGTTGTATTTTGTTGTATTCAAGAGTTCTATTCAGCTGTATTCAATTTTATTTTGTTGTATTCAACACAAAAAAGGAGAAGATAATTGATAAGTTCGATCAGATGTGTTGCGCTGGTTTTTCCTTCTTTTCATGTTTTTGAGTTGCTTTCTTTGAGCAAAAATACAAATTAGTGTGTACTCGTTTTAGTTCTTTGAGTTAAATTAGGAGACTATCATGTGATTTGATTTCCTTCCATTTTTAACAAGTTTAAGTTCTCAGAATTTGCGCAAAAAAGTTAGTGTATTTCACTGAAATTTTGCTTGAATAAAGTAAAATATAGCTAAAATTTCGTTTGAATACAATTAAATACAGATAACACTTAGCCAGATTTCCCGTTTTTACGCCTATTGTTTTCTTTTATTAATGAATACAATCGTTTAAATACATGAAATACATTGTATAAACATATAAAAGGTATCTATAGAATGTGATACAGCAAAGGGTATCTATAAATGGCTAATTAGGACTAAAAGATAGTGCTTTGTGCAAAATTCTCTAAGAACCCTTCAGGTTTGAAACAATGTGAGCTAGCTACCCCTCCTTCCCCAATGTAATCAGTCAAGCTTTTTCTGGCCAAGCTCATCTAATCCAGTCCACTGCCAGATTCCAAGAACTGGCATCCAATTGGAACCATCAAGTCTTTGGAAACAATTTCCATAAAAAAGAGACTTATAGCCAGAATTCATAGCATTCATACCCCCCACCCCCTTAGCAAACAATTCAGTAGCTTTCTCCTTCAGCTTGAGAATGACCTCAATGAGGAGCTAAACAACATACTGAAAAATGAGGAAGACTTCTGGAAGCTGAAGTCTAGAACAAACTGGCTCAATGAGGGAGATGTCAACACCGGGTTCTTCCACACCTCCACTTTGAATAGAAGAAGAAAGAACATAATTCTTCTATAAAAGATGAAAATGGCAACTGGATTCACAACCAATTTGAAATCCAGTCTACCATTGTCACCTTCTTCAGAGGCTTGTACACAACCTCCCGGTCGGCAGTTTCCTGGGGGCTTACCCCACAGTCCACAATGGAACCAATCCATCAACAAAGCCACAAGGCCTTCATGGATAGGCCGCTGCACATGAGTGAAATCAAAACAGCTGTATGAACTTCCAGCATAATATATTGGACTAGTATATTATACTAGCACTCTAGTATATTATATTGGCACTCTAGTATATTATACTGGTACTCAAATTTATTATGCGGGAATATTTTCCAGAATTTGAACAGTGTTTTCATTCAAATTTATCTTTACATGAAAAATAGCTAAACTTTGATTACTTTTGAAATTTTTGTTATTTTCCAATTACCACTTGTAAATCTGGCTATTTTTGAATTTCACCCTCAAATTCACTATTACAAACACGCGACGGGCTTTCGTCAGGAATGTACTTGATGCAAATTGTTTCTCACGATTTATTTTTGGTTACTAAGATTAGAAAAAATTAGTTCAAAATAAAATTAATTCGGTATTATTTTATATTGTGATTGGTTTGAATACATATATTTTCGGTATAAGTATTATTACAATTTTATACATTATATTCCGTCGTTATTTTATATTGGATTCAATATGAGATGAAGTCATACATGGACTAGTTTGGTAAAGTATTTAACTAAGACTGTCAGGACCCGGATTTTCTCACCACCGAGAGTCGTGATGGTACCTACTATTGGAGTTAGGAAAGCCAAATGTTTAAAACACTTCCCTAATTTCTTTCAAACAATATGATAACAAAAACAATAAATAAGCGGAAGACTTTAGATCAATACAACTGAAAACCAAAAATGCGAAAATTCTGAAACATAACTATACCCAGAGTCTGGTCTCACTAGCTCACAGATTACTATAGAATGCTAAAAACAAGTCTGAAAAGGAAATACAAAATATTTGTCTGATACAAGGTAAACAAACTAAAACATAGAAGGGACTTCGGCCTGGGAACGTCAGCAAGGCTACCTCGAGAGTCCCTAGACTGAAGATAGCTCCCAGAAATCCTACAGATGCGGTTTTTAAGCTGCTCCCTGATCTATGCAAAAAAAATGCACAGTGTAGCATCAGCACGACCGACCCCATGTGCTGGTAAGTGTCTGGCCTAACCTCGGCGAAGTAGTGACGAGGCTAGACCGGACCTACTACTAACAACCTGCACAAATATATATATACAAGTGCAAGAAGCAATAACAGGAAAAGTGCAAAGCAAATGTGGGAAGGGACATGCTATCGGGGAATAACAGATGAAAACGAAATATCAGAAATAAACAGCAGAACTATTCCAAATTTCCTTTATATATAGTGGACGGCGTGCCATACGATCCCAGTTATAATACATAAGTGGTCGTGCGTGGCACGCAACCCCAGTTCATTATTTATATAGTGGTCGGCGTGCCACACGATCCCATTTCATTACATATAAGTGTACGGCGTGCCATCGATCCCATTGTATAGTACATAAGTGAATGGCGTGCCACCCGATCCCATATTATAGTATATAAGTGGACGGCGTGCCACACGATCCCATATTAAAGTATATAAGTGGGCGGCGTACCACACGATCCCATATTATAGTATATAAGTGGGCGGCGTACCACAGGATCCCATATTATAGTATATAATATCTGATTTTGTAAAGCAGACCCCATTAGGGGAATTCAACAACATAACACTTTAATCTGGAAAGGGTACAACTAGCACCCCAAATATCCCGGCAAGGGAGAGTACATAATAATAATCTACACGTACAGGCAAGGGAGAATAATCACAACATATTGTCTTTTCAATCACTTCTTTCTCCACTAAACACATTCTTGTTCGAGCCCACACTCCAAAATATACCAATCACAATTCTTCCTCAACCGTTCACATTATATGAAATTAGTCAATTAAACAAGGAAGTTGTGTCATATCATTCGAATTAAAAGCAATTAAGACTCACGGTCATGCTAGACTCCGGTGCATAGATAATCGTTACCATGCCTATACACCATACTCCACATTTAACACGTAGCAAATAATATTATAATCTTATTCCCTCAAGCCAAAGTTAGAACAAACACTTACCTCAGTACAAGAATAGCAATCAACTCTCAAATATCGCCTTTCCTCTACAATCCAACTCCGAAACAATGATATCTTGGCACAATTTTGTTCAATAATATCAATAAGGGCTAAAAAACAAAATCTTACAGCCTAGAAATGAAATTCCTATCATTCTTCTAAAATTACTAAAATTCGACCCCGAGCCCACATGGTCCAAGCTCGAGGCTCGGACCCAAACTCGATCACCCATAACCCCATCAAATATATAATTTATTTTAAGATTCGACCCCAAATTGAGGTTGAATCACCCTAAATCCCCAAAGCCCTTATTCTACTCAAAAACCCCATTTTCTACTTTGATTTCATGATTTAGGTCTAGAAATTCGCATTATATTGATAGAATATACAGAAAAACGAGTTAGGTACTTACATATGAAAGTTTGATGAAGAATCTCCCCAAAAATCGCCTAGAAGTTGTGGAGAAGAGAGAGTTTGAGAAATGGGGAAAAAATCCGAAAGTGTTCTGTTTTGGGTTTTTTAAATCACTGGAGAAATTTAACTCTATGCGTTCGCGAAGGAGGACTGTGGTACTCTATGCGTTCGTGATGGTGCTATGCGAACGCATGGAAGGGAAACTGGGGGGGGGGGGGGTCCAGGTTTGGTCTACGCGTTCGCGAGGAGAAGTATGCGAACACATTGAAGAGGAGTGCAAGGCTATGCAAACGTGAAGAGGGAACGCGAACGCGGAAGGGGAAAAGACAGAGCAATGCAAACGTGAAGGAGGGCTGCGTTCGCGAAGAGCAAAATCTGTTCTGCAACAACATGAAAAATCTGATGTGTTTTCTAAGTGTAAAAATACCCCAAACCACCTCCGAATAACTCCCGAGTCCTCGGGGCTCCTAACCAAATACACACACTAACTCAACAACATCCTACAAACTTACTCGAGCGATCAAATCGCTAAAATAACATCAAAATTAAAGAATCAAACCTCAAAATCATCATTTTCATTTCAAACTTCTTAAACTCCTAACTTTAGATAAGCGATCAAATCGCTAAAATAACATCAAAATTAAAGAATCAAACCTCAAATCATCATTTTCATTTCAAACTTCTTAAACTCCTAACTTTAGATAATTAGGTCCGAAACACGTCAAACGACATCTGTTTTCAACCAAACTTCACAGAAAGTGCTTAACATATATATATAAGACCTATATCAGGCGTCGGAACCAAAATGCGAGCCCGATACCTATATTTTCTAACTTATTTTCTTTTCAAAATTCCATATCATTTTCAGAAAAATAATTTCTTTCAAAAATTCATTTCTCGGGCTCGGGACCTCAGATTTCGATTCCGAATACGCCCGAGTCCCATATTTTTCTAAGGACCCTCCGGACCGTCACATCACGGATTCGGATCCGTTTACCAAAATGTTGATCAAAGTCAACTTTAACAATATTAATATCAAAATTCTTCAAATTTGACACACAATTCACATATTTCAACATAAAAGCTTTCCGCCTTCGCGCTCGAACTGTGTACACAAATCGAGGTATCTAAACATGAGGTTTTCAAGGTCTCGAAAGCACGGAAAAAGGAAGAATTATGGACAAAAATAACTTTCATTTCAACTTTCCATTTTTTTAATTTATGTTTAGAATAAGGATTAACTATTGCATTTTATATTATACACCATACATTCTATTTTTATTGCGCTAAACAAAATATCCACAAAACATATACTCTCTCCATTCACTTTTACTTGGCATGTATACTAAAAATAAATTTCAATTTTTACTTATCACTTTATGCATATCAAGAAAAGACAATTTTATTTTTTTATTATACCCACAGTATTTATTATTCATTTCAAATTATTTTCTCAAATCCAATAAAATATGCATCAATTAATATGAGTATCATGGTAAATTATGCACTTCATTTATTATTTCTTAAGGGGCGTGAAAAATCAAAACGTGTCAAGTAAAAATGAACGGAGGGAGTATGCAATAAAATAATCCGGTGATTATCAATAATTGTATTACATTACTAGAAATTCGGTCAAAACAAACCGCAGCCAACCGACCGATTTTTCAAAAAAAAACTATTTTTTATGAAACCTACCAACTTTGGTTGATTCTTTTTGGCGCAAAAATGCCGGAAACTACTTTAGTGTCCCCCGAAATTGATTTTTTAAGAAACCGACTGAAATCGATCTGTTATTTCAGTCGGTCCTTTTAAAGTCCAACCGACTTCAGTTTGTAATTTATATTTTTAATAAAACCGATCGAAATCGGTTTATTATTTTCGCATGAAAATATAATTAAAGAGTACAAATAAAATAAAATAAAGTAAAGTTTTAAATCAAAATGTGCTAATGGTATAATGATAGAATAATATCCTGTCACAGTACAAATCATGTTCGACTCCCAGATGATGTATTTTTTAATTATATCGACCAGCCTAATTTCGACGGATTAAAATCGGTTGGTTTTTCTGGACAATTAGGCAATTTTCTAGTAGTGTTACAATTATGCATTATAATGTTTGTATAACTTCATTAGCAAATCAAACGATCCCTTAGAAGTTCAACAATGAGATGTTTTGGACTTTTAGCCATTTGTTGGAATATTTCATTTGACTAGATAATATGGTAATGATAAATAACAGATTGTTCTATCCAGGATAAAATATAATGCGTGAAGATTCTTCTTTCCTATGAAAACGTATCCAAAACTTTAACTAAACTTAGTGGCTACGATACAAAATTATTGCAGAAATTAGGGCTCTTAGGAGAAAACGGCACATAAATGCGTGTGACTACTATATACACATATTTGTGCAAAAGTACTACATAAGGGTATCTTATTTTCTTACCAAAAGTTTTTGGCCTAAGTTTGGTATTTGATTGCCCTGTTAAACTATTATGCCAAGATTCTCTACATTCTGATATATTTAGTTGCCCACAGACATCACTAAGGGCCGTTTGGTATGGTGTATAATATAGGCGGATTGACAGTATTGGTGGCTTAAAGCCAAACTATATTAAAAGATCTATTAAATTAATTTAATAAATTTAATACAATAATGAGATATAAAAGAACCTGTTTTTTGTTCTATGAAATATGGATAAATCAAACATGACAAGTGAAAATAATTAATTTGAAAAAACTCAATCCAAATAAGAAAGTCAAGAGTTAGAAGACATTTTAAAAAAAATGAATGTACCACCCATCTATACAACCTAGCTAATGAGAGAAAAAATTACTATTTTTGACTCACTCAGCTATACAATACAACCTCACCAATCTAAAAAAATAAACTTTGAAGTGTCTTTTTAATAATTATTATTAAAATTATATATTATATATAATAATAGAATATATCATGTTTGGGGCCTTTAGTATTGCGGGCCTAAGGCAATGGCTATATATATATATACCGGCCTTACGCTTCGGCCGCCCTTGGTGTATAAAAATAATATTGAATACGGTGTATTAGTAATATTGGGATTATTAATTTAAAGCTTAGTCCAATAAGAGGCGAGCAAAACTCTCGGTGCATGATAGAAAGATCGTCGTCGTGCCCGATAGATGGCTCGTCGCCGGCGGAATTTGGCTCCCACTACCACTCAAATTGTCACTCCTGCACGTGGTATCACTAAGGAATTGGAACCTCTGACCTTTGGAAATTTCCTTCCACAGAATTTCCAATCGACAGAGAGTGTGCATGCAGATGAAATCGCGACTGTTAATTCACCTCCGATGGACAAAGTTGAAGTACCGGCTAGTCTCGCTGCTCGACGACTTCAATTCTCTGAAACTAGTGGTTCTGCAAAATCACTTCCGACTACTGCAGAAGTTGTTCGTGGGAATCGAAATGCTCAAATGGGTAAGCTGCTCTCATTCGTACCTCCGATTGAGAGAGATGGTCAGAAGGTTGTTAAAATTAGTGAAGAGGATTTACAATCTCAGGTGGATTACTCGAGTAATGCATTAATTGAATATGTAATTGGCGATAATCCTAATGAGAAAATGATGGAGAATTTTGTGATGCATGTATGGAATTGCGTGTCCAAACCTCAGATTCTGATGCATTCTGAATGTTATTGCATATTTCGTTTCAATAGTGAAGAGGACAAAGATCTAGTTATTCAGTCTGGAACATACTCATACAGAAACAAACCTATGATGTTGAAACCATGGGAGATTCATTTTCCTTTCAAAATGATGTACTCAGCACTGTACCTGTATGGATTCGTTTTTCTGGTCTTCCGGTGCGTTACTGGTCTATTGAAGTACTGAGCAAACTGGATAGCGCAATGGGTAAGCCATTGTGTACAGATAAATTCACAGCTCACTATGAGAAGATCCCTTTTGCGCGAGTTCTCGTAGAGGTTGATGCTGCCCATCCCCTCCCTGATCAGATTGAAATTGAAACTCCTTTTGGCCCGAAAATCCAACAGATTGAATATGACTGGAAACCTAGTTTCTGCAACCATTGCCTGAAATTTGGCCATGACTCTGTTGACTGCTGGTATAATGCAGGCAATGATGTAGAACAGGATATTGGTGAGCAGGGAAAGAAAAGAAGACAGAGAACTAGAATGAAAAAACAGGTTAAAGTTACTACGCAAGAATGGATTCCTAAGACTTGTGCAGATACAATGGCAAGCATGACAATTCAACCAGAGCATACCAGTGAGAATATGCAGCTGGGGAATAGTTCTATTGGGAATACTATTCAACAGCATGCACTGACTGGCTCTGACAGAAATATTACAGCTATAAGTGAACCCATTGGTAACAATGAGGTTATGATTGACAAATGTGATAAGGGGAAGACTGCTATGAACGTCCTGGATGCTGGCAGAAGGGGTCAACAGGTGGATCCGGGTCATTCTTGGAGCACATTTCCTAATGCTTCATGACTATTGTTACTTGGAACATTAGAGGGCTTAATCAAGCCCATAAACAGAAAGAATTGAAAAGCTTTCTGACTATAAATAAAGTAGATGTCATGGGTGTTCTTGAAACCAGAGTGAAGGAGCATAAAGCTAAGAGGATTTTAGATAAGGTTGCTAAGGGATGGAAGGTCCAATGCAACTATACTAAAGCTGTCAATGGAAGGATATGGCTTCTCTAGAAAACTCATATTCAGGTCCATATTTCTTGTGTGACTGACCAGTTTATTCATTGTCTCTTAGAAGACTCTCAAAGCAAGATCAGAACTCATATGAGTATCATTTATGCTCATAATACTGCAAGCATTAGGGAACAGTTGTGGAGTGATATAAGGGCAATCAGTGTTCCCAGTCAGGATTCTTGGGTGCTGAGTGGGGATTTTAATACTGTATTATGTTTTGAAGATAGAATTGGTTCTCTTGTCACTGATGCTGAAGTCAGAGGATTCAAAGAGGTCATTACTGATCTTCAACTTACTCCCCTTAGAGCCAAAGGGTGGCATTATACTTGGACAAATAAGCAGGGTAATACCACTAGAGTCTATAGTAAGATTGATTGGGCCTTGGGTAATTTTCAGTGGATTCAACAGTATGGGCACCTTGAAGCTGATTTCATGAACCCTTCAGTTTCTGATCATTCCCCTATACTCATCAAATTTGGTAGTCAAAAACTTTTGCATCCCATACCTTTCAGATTCTATATTGCAATTATGGAGGATCCTCAGTTTTCTTCCATTCTATAGCAAGTTTGGGCACAGAACTATGAAGGATCACCTATGCAGCAGGTATGGACCAAATTGAAGAGCTTGAAGCAGCACTTAAAGGGGATTAATATCCAGATGGCTTCATACAAACAAAAGCTTATTCAAGCTAGGGAGTCACTGGATATTGTCCAAAGTCAGTTGCAGCATAATCCACTTTCACAGAATTTGTTTAATGAGGAGAAAGCAACACTACATGACATTGAGAAATGGAGCAAGGTGGAGGAACAGATTATGAGGCAAAAATCCAAGGCTTGCTGGATTGACTCTGGAGATGCTAATACAAAGTATTTTCATTCTCAGTGGAAGATCAGAACATGCCAGAATAATATTACTTCTATATATACTGAATCGGGTATAAAACTAACAGATCCATTAGCTGTGGAGCAGGAATTTATTAAGGTGTTCAAATCATTGATGGGAAAATGTGCTGATGAATTGCCTTGTATCAATATTGCTGTTATGAAAGAAGGACAATGTCTAACTTTATCACAGCAAAGAATGCTAATTTAATAGGTAACATTGGAAGAAATTACAGAAGCTTTAAAGGAGATGCCTAAGGACAAAGCACCAGGTGTGGATGGGTTTCCTGTGGAGTTCTTTAACAGCAACTGGGAGATAGTAAAGGAAGATATACTTGCTGCTACAAAGTATTTCTTCTCTACTTGCAATCTGCCTCACATGATAAATACTACAGCTATTGCTCTTGTGCCTAAGGTTAGAACTCTTACAACTATTAAAGATTATAGACCTATTGCTTGCTGTACCACTGTCTATAAAATCATTTCTAAAGTTATTGCAAGGAGGATGAAAACTGTTATTGGTGATCTAGTTGGACAAGCTCAGTCAGCATTTATTGAAGGAAGAAGCATTATAGATAATATTTTTCTTAGTCATGAAATTTTCAAGGGATATTCAAGAAAGGGAGTATCCCCCAGATGTGTCCTAAAGGTGGATTTGAGGAAGGCCTATGACACTCTTGAATGGGGCTTTCTTAAACAGATTCTTATTGATCTTGGATTCCCTGCTAAGTTTCTTAACTGGATAATGGCTTGTGTTACTTCTGTTTCCTATTCCTTAGTACTAAATAGTGGTCTAACTAAGCCTTTCATTGCAAAGAGATGTATTAGACAGGGTGATCTTATGTCACCTTATTTGTTTGTCCTAGCCATGAAGTATCTGAACAGGATATTGGGCTAGTTACACAGAAATGGGGATTTAAATTATCATCCCAAATGCAGGAAACTAAACTGTGCCCATGTCTATTTTGCTGATGATCTTCTTATGTTCTGTCGAGCTGATGTTATTTCTATCCAGATTCTACAAGAGGCTTTCCTTCAGTTCTCAGAAGCTTCGTGTTTGCAAGCTAACATTAGTAAGGGTATTGTTTATTTGGCTGGTGTACAGCAGTCTGCCAGAGAAGAAATAATAGAAAAGCTGGGGTTCATTGAGGGCCAGCTTCCTTTCAAGTATTTAGGGATACCTCTTAACTCTAAAAAACTTGCTATTCATCATTACTTGCCACTGATTGAGAAGATTACTGCTAAAATCACTTGCTGGTCAGCCAAAATACTTTCTTATGCAGGAAGATGTCAATTGATTAAAGCTGTTATCTTAGGTATTCAGACTTAGTGGGCACAAGAATTCATATTGCCAAAGAAGGTATTAAAAACCATTGAAGCAATCTGCAGGTCCTTCCTGTGGACTGCAAGTGCTACTGTGTCTAAAAGGGCTTTGGTTGCATGGGAAAAGGTCTGTTTTAAACCACTTTCTGCTGTGGGACTCAACATTATTGATATGACTGTATGGAATAAGGCAGCTGTCACTAAACTCCTTTGCGACTTGGCCAGGAAAAAAGACTGCCTTTGGATCAAATGGCTGCACTGTTACTGCATAAAACAGTGTGACATTGTCTCTATGCCTCTGCCTAAGACTGCTTCTTGGGTTGTTAGAAAGATTCTGGACTGCAGGACTGCTGTTATGGAGAACCAACAGCTACAAGGGGATCTCTTTAGCAGGTTGAAAACAATGTGCAGGCTGGACAAATTCCAAATCCAAAAACTCTACCTTGCAATGCTTTCCAGTTATAATAAGGTAGAGTGGAAGAATCTGCTGCCGACTACTAATGTTCAACCTAGACACAAATTTACTGTATGGCTAGCTGCTCAACACAGACTGCCTACTATTGATAGATTACAGAAGTATGGTATCCAAGTGCCTGCTAACTGTGTGTTCTGTAATCAGCATGTTGAAAACTTTGAGCATTTGTTCTTTGACTGCCCAATCACTAATTGATTATGGACCAGATTATGTTGTTGGCTGGGATACAATAGAACAGTTGGCAATTGGGAAGCTGAACTTCAATAGATCTGCAGCAAAGCCAGGAGCAAAATGTGGCACAAAACAATCACTGCTTCTGCCTTTGTGACTGTTGTTGCCCTTATTTGGAGAGAAAGAAATTGCATTCGTTTTGATGATAAGGCATTTGTAGAAGACCAGCTTTGTAGAGAAGTAGCATTGCTTGTTCATATTCGCGGCAGAAACTGTAAAAGTTGGCAAAATGGTTTGCGACAACTAAACTGTTATCCTTAGCTATAGTCTAACTGGCCCATACTAAGATAGCTTTTTCTTTAATAGTTGTATTAGATTAGTGATGTTTGTAAATGAGTAGTAGCTAGTCCATGCTACTACTATAGAACTTACACTGTAAATCCTTTGATATCAATGAAATTAACAGTTATAATCTAAATATTGGAATTATTTCTTAACGGCTGTTTGATTTTGTATATTAAAAATGACATGCATTACATCACTTCTTAAAAAGATTATTTTGTTTACAAAAATACCCTCTACATTCTTTGGAAAAGGTTTTGAAAGAGCATTTCTATTTTTATATATGCTTATCCACATATTAAAAATTATGATATTGTTAATGCCATAATTTTCTATGTATAAGAATAATACTAAATAGGGGGTGTAACTAATACAAGTATTAGTTATGCATAGTTTGAAAACACTACCAAATGAGGGATTGATAATATCGAAGCTTATACATATATTATTTCACTAATACAACTACCAAACAACCCCTAAGTGTTCTGCTAAACTTAACCCTTTGCAACCATTTTGGAATTCAAGGAATTTAATCTTGTCTATAGAAAAAGAATCAATTTATAAGGACCATGACCAAACATTGATTTAGCAGACTAATTGTAGTTGATAATTACATAAGACGTTAGACGTATACTATGAAATACCCACCACGAGGAAGAAACAAACAAAACCAAAAGTTTCATATTATACGTGGCAGAAAATACCAGACTAATTATTATTGTTCATATGTTTTTGAATCAACGTCAGTCTAAATATTTAATAGGCGATGGACATGATTTGATCGAAATTTGATTAAAAACATGCTTATGAATTTATACTTCTAAATCTTTTTTTTTTTAATAATCGTGGTTATCGGGCATCGCTTTGCGAGCTTTGCGAACTTGACTAGTTGTATTCATCGGGTTTCGCTGTTTCAAGGCGTGCCCCACTGTTAGTTCCACGTTGCCCTAGAAACGCGGTCGGTTTGTAATGTATTCAGTGGCCCTGCTGGGGTCAAACTGGCGGTCTGAAGGATTTTGTCCTCGGACCTTTACCAACCTAGCTACCCATCACGCCTATACTTCTCTTTTTCGAACTTCGAATTCTCTATTTCATATTTGAAGTTGAAATAGTTGACTAAATCTGCGAAAGGATGCATTTAAAGAAGTAAAACTAGCTAGTAGCTTGAAAAGAATTTAATAAAACACATCAAAAATAGGAACAAAGAATTTACCTCACTAATGTCTAGAGTAGCAGTAGCAGCTTTGTTGAGTTAGAAGAAGCAAAATGTCATGGTTGTGTACTCTGTTTCTAGTGTATCTTTCACACAGCTTTGTTTATTTATTTATTTGGTGGCTCCCGTAAGTAATTCTCTTTATTGGAGCATGAGCATGCGCTTCGATAGTATAATCGTCTTGTTTCTTCATCATACAAGAAGGGGTAGGTGGAAGTAGAGGTGGACCCAAAATTTTATGTGACCAAATATTATTATTTATTTTATTGATGCCCTTTAATAACTTTTAGTATTATGAGTGCCAACTTATTTATATAATAATATTATAAGGTATATATATATATATATATATGTACAAGATTTCTATTGAAATTTACGACGTCTGGTAGCCCCTCAATAATACGAGTAGGTCCGCCTCTGGGTAGAGTTAGCTTTTTTAATCAAACGGAGCAGGGTATTTAAAAAGGGAAATTACCAGCTATATTCATTTAGAAGTAGCTCATTACAAAAATTAGCTAATTGATAAAATATTACTAATATTAGTCAAAATGGCCAATTAGATATTTGTAGCAAAAAATATCAAATTTTTACTTTCTTTTGAATGAGTGCAATTAGAATATATTGGGTATATCATAAGGAGCTTAAATCTCAGTTTTGAGATGATTTGGTGAAGTTTTGAGGTGGTGCATATACCTTTCTAGGCTCCTGGTGCTGGTTGTAGCCATGGGAGGTGGGGGCTCTACCAAAAAGCATGCAGCGACACAATCAACAGGTGAGCCCTTACCCGCACTCCGAGCAGGTGGGTATCGACAGACACAACGACTTAATCAACCGGATCCGCCGAAGCTATTTCCTCTAGACAGAATAAGGCTCAGAAGAGAAGACTAAGCTCAGACGAATTGCAGTCCGCCCAGGCCCCTCCTTAGTGACTTTGGTCAGGAAAAGGAATAGGGCAATAAATAGAGTTTCGACTCAGAATTAGACCTTCTGTAGATAGAACTTCAGACTTTTGGATAGGCCTGAGAAAGCCTAGACCAAAGGTTTTAACTCGTACATTTTATGCTTCCTCATCACTGTTTGGAAGGAGTACTTGCGGATCTGAGAATTTCGACCAATCTTTCTTCCTTTGGAAATAGGGAAGTTAGAAGGAATGTCTTTGAAGGGACAACAAGGAAACTCGACATGAACATCGCGTCCCCAGAAAAGCTTTTTTTAGGATACGACAACTTATGCAGGAACTTTCCAACAGAGCGGTTGCTGCTTCTCTTATTCGGTCACCGAGAAGTCGGACGACTCTTCAGTAACCCAAGGTGATCCGACCTGTTCGACGTTTTTTTTTTGTTGTATACCCCCTCCATCTTCGGAAGTGGAAGAAAGGGTACTCTAATTTGAATACATAGTAGGGCCCCAAAACGCTAAAAGGTGGGGGAACTAGAGTGCATTGTTGTATGCCTTACTTCTTAGTAAATTTCTTCCTACTCGGACCTGCCGTACTTTCTTTGACTACTCCTGAAATATAGTAAAAATATTTTGTTATGGTGAAGAGTGGGGAGTGAAAAGACCAATGCAGCAGAGAACGACTCCATAAATCAGGAATATATCATACGTGAGATTAGCATCTGTGATGTAAAAAAATTTCTTTTAGTTATTTTTGCCGTTACACAAATAAGTACGGAAGTTGTTTTTTTTAAAAAGAAAAATTGTAGGACATATTTTTTTGTCACAAAAGATTCAATTAAACCCTTTGGAACCATGAATGTAGCTCTAACCTTACTATTATTTTTAATAGGCTGTAACATCTTTTATTTCAAAAGGATTCATCAATTTATATCCGTATAAAAAGTTTATTTTTATTTTATTTACACAATATGATTATTTCACATAAGTGGTTCAATTAAATCGCTTCCATTCATTTAGCTCCACAGGACCACCATTACTTTTTGGAGGCAGTCTTGTTCTTTTGCTAGGGGATTATGCTTTTCTCAACCTAGGGAAAGACATAGGCCGGTGGATTTGATGCAAGCCATGTGATGTGAATGTCCATTGGACGATACCCCGTTACCACCCAAAGAATCGAGCAATCCTCAAAGTAACTATTATTATTTAACATAGGGATAAGAGTTTAAGTTCGTTACTCCCTGGTACAAAATATGTAATTTTTTTTTGGATGTTTTCATACAGAAAGAAATATACCTTTTAGTATTAATTAGCAATAAAATTAACTATATTAACATTCATTTCATATAAATACTCCTAACATATATTCTAACACTATTTACTCCAAGAACAATGTAGGAAAAAAATAATTCATTCATTCTTCAAAACTGGAAAAATCACTTATTTTGGACACAAGGGAAAAGCCAAAAAATTATTTATTTTGGACCGGAGAGAGTAGTTCAAAATTTTTTACAATCAGATATGATATTTAGAGGCAAGTCTTCTTGAAAATAAGATTTGTAATCTTTAAAATAAGACAAGGTATCTATTATAACAGATAAAAGCTTACTTAATGGTGTATGGGTTGAAATTTGGACGACCACGACCGAAATCAAGTGTAGCAGAGAGCGAGGTCCCTACGATGTCATTTCCTAAGGATCGTCGCGACAAACGACGATCGACAATAGTTAGCGAACATACGTCGTTTGTGATTATGTTGGCATGACAGGAAACAGTAGGATATGCCTTTGGAATAATCTTTAAGTCGTACTTTTTTCTTTTTTTGGTTAAGAAGGGAGATTGTCCCATATAAAAGAGGACCGAACATCACGTAAAAAGGGAGGGCAATTCAGAGATATATACAATCCTTACTTGAAGCTGAGAATATTTGTTGCAATGTCTCTCTACATTCAAAGAACTATTGTTCAACTCCGAAATACATAGAATTATTGTTCATCTTGCTCGTTCCTAGCATCTTTCAAGCTAGATCTTATTATACTTAGCTAGATTTACCCCTTCAACTTTCTCAATTAATTTAATCGAAAAGGTTTCAAAATCTTTTGGTCAAACAATTTGGCGCCATCTGTGGGGATTTCTTTAGCTAAAATCTTAGTCTCATCTAGACTCTTGAAATGGATAACAATGGCAGGGAAAGGAGATGCAATACTGAAAGTGATAGTAGGCGTCACAACCAACCTTTTGAATACCATCAATGAAGATAGCAGGGAAGATTAAAAAAATGAAATGTCGGGTATCACACCCAGGGGAGACAATTCACCTCCCCCGCATGAGAGTGTAACTGTTTCACACGAGAAGGAAGCCTCCACATCTGCGACAGTAGAGGCACCACCAGTAGTACGAAGCTTGCTGGAACAATGGCTAACGAGTACTCTGAACACCATACTTGACAGGGATAATAGGGATGTTGCACATGCAGATGTCACGATAAACACCGATGAGCAGAATGCCCCCCATACAAGTAACACTTATGTCGCTAATGAAGCGCGTAATGACACACTTGCAGCTATTTCAAAGAAAATGGAGGAGATGGAAAATGAGAATAAAGCACTCCGCGATAAAATGATGGAACACCAAGAAAGGGTGGACAAAATACCAATCGCTCCAAAGTTGTTTCCAAAACGCGATGTAGATTGATTCATCGAGCAACCATACAGTGAAGAAGCGACCATCTACCCTATCCCAAAGACCTTCAAAATGCTGCCCTGCCTAAAAATATATGATGGTACTGCCGATCCAGAGGATCATATCATCAATTACGTTACAGCCATGAAGGGTATTGACCTTTCAAAAGAGCAGGTATTGTCGGTACTATTGAAAAAGTTCGGTGAAACCCTAACAGTGGGAGCCTAGGCATGGTACTCTCAACTGTCAGAATGCTCGATAACAACTTTCGAGGAAATGGCAGATAAATTTGTTACCGCCCATGCAGAAGCCAAAAAGGAAGAAGTTAGGGTAATGATATATTTTCCTTGAGGCAATTGCACGGCGAGGGACTCAGAGACTTCTTAGCTTGGTTAAAAAGGGTAAGAATGAGCATGCCAAGTATGTCAGAAGGAATGGCAGTAGTAGCCATCCAGAATGGGCTAAACAGGAACGGTTCGAGAGAGACAAAAAATTGCTAAGCAGGCTCATGAAATATCTCCCAACTACCTGGAAAGAAATCCATAATGCTTACGATGACGAGGTACGAGCTGACGAGGATGACCTTAATGGTCCGACCTAATGGTTGACGTCACTTAAAGATCGTCAGAACGTTGGTCGAAGAGATAAATTGGTGACCCACCTCGGGCGAGAAAGCATCAGCCTTACATCCGGGCGTCTGCTCGGCCTCCACCACGGCACACAGATGCCCCCCTCGACACACATCGCCATATAGACATGAGAAAGGTATGCCTCCACTCCTTTCTGCTCATAATTTTTGTGTTTATCCTTCATAAATAGTGTACGCACTAGAGAAACTCGGTCCAAAGGTGAAATGGCCGCAAAAATAAGGTCAAACCCCAACACCCGAAAGTCAAGTGCTTTCCATGAATTTCACCAAGAAAGGGGTCACAAAATCGAAGATTACATAGGACTACGACAGGAGGTAGTGCGAATGCTAGGCCAAGGTCACCTGAAAGAGTTGCTATGCGATTGGGAACGAGCGAACTTTGCCCGTGGACGCTAATAGCCCAAGGGACCTCCTAAACTGACTTCTCCCACTTGCACTATACAGATGATCACCGGAGGAGGCGATGTCGCAGCAAACAATCATGTCAAATTCACCACCACACAGAAACTCAAACGATCAATCACCCACGAATGGTATGATGACCTCGAAGATAGTATCATCTTCGACAAGTCAGATGCCGACGATTTGTCCTTCCCTCACTGTGATGCTCGTGTTATCACATTACATATTGTAGATATTGATGTAAAAAGAATAATGGTAGACAACGGTAGCGGTTCTTGTATTGTCCATCCTCGAGTCCTCGTGCAGATGAGACTCGAAGATAACATAATACCGTGTTGTATAACGCTAACAGGTTTTAATAATGCAGTTGAACGGACTTCTAGAGAAATAGTACTTCCCGTCCTAGCCGGAGGAGTCACTCTGGAAACGACATTTCACGTCATGAGCCAGAAAACAACTTACAACACCATCATAGGACGTCCATAGATACACGCCATGCGAGTGGTCCATTCCAGTCTCTATCAAGTGATAAAATTTCCAACCCCATAGGGAATATTCAGCATTCGAGGGAGCAGTGCAGCACAGTGCACAAGAATGCTATCACATCTTCCAAGATTGTGCGCACACCCAACAACTCAAAGGAGAGAGTGCGGAAGCATAGCAATTAGCAATGTCCGGAGTCATACTTGATGCGCGTACAACGTTATCAAGGAACCCGACATTGTGGAAGCATCCGAATCAACGATAGAAAATCCAGATCCCGTCATGCTTGATGGAAACATCCGCATAAAAAGGCTTACATCGGGTACATCCTCTCGGAACCAGGTATGTTTGATATGTTCTTGACTGACCATGCCGATCTATTTGAATTTTCCCATGCAGATATGCCAAGCATCCCAAAAACAATCTCCACCCACAAGCTGAATGTCGATCCCCTCTACCCGCCGGTGTAGGAAATGAGAAGGAAGTTCAACGCCTCTATCAACGAAGCCGTTAGCAAAGAGATCGATAAGCTACTCGCAAATGGTTCGGTCCGGGAATCAAAAAATCCTTAATGGGTCGCCAATGTGGTCATGGTAAAAAAGAAGAACGAAAAGTGATGGATGTGTGTAGATTTCACGGATCTAAATAAGGCATGTCCAAGATTCTTCCCATTGCCACACATCGACCAGCTTATCGACGCAACAACAGAGCACGAATTGTTAAGCTTCTTGGATGCCTATTCGGGTTATAATCAGATCCTCATAGAAGAAGAAGAAGACCAGGAGAAAACCACTTTCACTACTCACCCGGGAACATACTGCTATAAAGTGATGCGTTCGGGCTAAAGAATATGGGGCGACATATCACAGATTGGTCACCAAAATATTAGAAAACCAACTCGGTAGAACAATGGAAGTATACATCGATGATATGCTGGTTAAGTCAAAAAGAAAGAAAATCATATCGATCATCTGAAGGAAGCCTTCGATATACTAAGATGGTACGACATGAAGTTGAACCCCAAAAAATGCGCCTTCGGTGTAAGTTCGGGTAAGTTCCTCGATTTCCTGGTATTCTAAAGAGGCATCGAGGTCAACCCAGAACAGATTAAGGCAATCATAGGAATACCCAAAATGCTGACCAGTAGAAAATAGGTGCAGAAGCTGACAGGACGGATAGACACCTTATCAAGGTTCATCTCACGGTCATCGGATAGATGCCATAAATTCTTTATTGTATTATAGAAAGACAATGGACTATAATGGAGTTCGGAATGTGTCAACGCCCTAGGAAACTAAAGGTATACTTGTCTTCACCACCCTTACTCGCCAAGGCAGATCCAGGAGAGTGCCTCCTAGTCTACCTGGCTGTATCCGAACTCGCGGTAAGTACTGTCTAGTCTGGGAAAATAAAGGTACACAATCTCCAATTTATTATACCAGCAAAACCTTAATTGACATCGAAACAAGGTACCCCTACCTTGAAAAATTGGCTCTAGCATTATTCATAGATTCACGAAAGCTTAGACCATATTTTCATTACCACCCCACAAAGGTGGTGACAACCTTTCCTTTCAGAAGTATCCTACACAAACCTGAATTATTGGATAGGTTGGCCACATGGGCCATAGAATTGAGCGAGAAAGCTATAACATATCAACCGCGAACCGCAATAAAGTCACAAGTGCTCGCCAATTTCGTCGCCGACTTCAGTGCACAGATATTACCCGAAGTCGAGCAAGATGCGTTTCGCTCTTCGTCTGAACGACCGGACCTCTAGGTCCTCTACGCTGATGGTGCATCCAACACGTCGGGATCGAGACTACAACTCGTACTCGAAGTCCCAAAGGGAAAAGTAATCTGCCAATCCATATGATGCCCTGAAATGACTAACAACGAGGCCGAGTATGAGGCTGCAATTGCAAGATTAAAATTGGCTCTCAAGTGTGGTGCACGACAGATCATCCTTCGGTACGACTCGCAGCTCGTTGTGAATCAAGTCACTGGGACTTTCCACATTGAGGAACAAAGGTTGAAAAAATACCATACCGGAATCCACAAACTGCTGCTAGAGTTTAACGAATGTTAATCCGTCCAAATTCCCCGAGCGCAAAACATTGAAGCAGATGGTCTCGCCAAACTAGCGGCAGCAACTAAAAACATCACCAATGAGAACCTGGTCACCCTCTTCCACTCATCAATAGACCAAGTCGAGGCAACTTCTATAAATTTAACTTGGGACTGGTGTAATTGCATCACATCATATCTATAGGAAGGAACACTCACGCAAGATAAAAAAGAAGCATAAAGCTCCGAATACAAACGGCTGGGTACAACCTTATTAACCATGACCTTTACAAAAGGATATTCGGCGGCCCCTTAGCCAAATTCCTTGGACCAAACGATATAATGCGTGTGCTCGAAGAGGTACATGAAGGCCACTGCGGTGCCCATAGGGTTAACTGGGCCCTCGTCGGGTGTCTTATTCGTGCTGGATACTACTTACCCAGTATGAAGAAAGAGGCTGCAAAGTACGTTAAGAAATGTGAGCAATGCCAGAAATATGCCCAGCCCTATGATACACCAAACGGGATAACTCCTACATTCCGTCACTTCTCCATGGCCATTTATAAAATAGGGGATGGACATCGTCGGGCCCCTCCCAGCAGGGCGAGGTAAGACACACTTCCTTTTGGTTTTAACTTATTATTTTTTCAAATGGGTGGAGGCAGGTGAATTCGCTCAAATACGCGAACAAGAAGTCAACACGTTCATCTGGAATAACGTCATATGCCGCTTCAGCATCCTAAAGAAATCAGCTGCGACAACGGACCCTTGTACATCGGGAAAAATATGACAGAATTTTTGAGAAATGTTACATCAAAAGGATACTCTCCACGCCATATAATCCTGTCGGCAATGGTCAAGCGGAATCCTACAATAAAACAATATTAAACATACTAAAGAAAAAGCTTGAAGATGCCAAAGGGCTATGGCCGGAACTGCTACCAGAAGTGATATGGGCCTATCACGCAACGCCAAAAACCAGCATAAGCGAGATGCCATATTCACTAGTCTACGACACCGATGCAGTCATACCTATTGAGGTTGGGGAACCCAGCGTGAGATACTCGAATGAGAGTGGATCAAGCAACGATGAGAGCAGGTTGCAAGACCTAGATGAGGTCGAAGAATGAAAGGATATGGAACACGTAAGAATGGTGGCCCAAAAATAACAAGCAGAAAGATATTATAACAACAAGGCCAAAATACAACCACTCAAAGTTGAGGACTACGTACTAAAAACTAAAACGCAAGCAACAAAGACCCGAGTGAAATAAATTAGGAACGAACTAGGACGGGCCATATAAAATCAAATAAGCAGCAAGCAAGGGAGCATTTCAGCTAGAAACAACGGAAGTAAAGCTACTAAAAAATAACTGGAACATCGCCTACCTAAAATACTTCTACTTCTGAAAAGAGACGCTGCCAAGTCATACTCTTTTTCCCTCACTCGGGTTTTCTCGGGGAGGTTTTTCATAAGGCGACGAGGAGGGCGCCTCGAGGTGTTAGGTATTATTCATTTCCTCGCGTGCTAATTACATCTCCAGGTCAAACAATGAAGGGACTAGACATAAGGAATCTCCAGTATATGTACAAAATCGATATGTACTGCCATTATACTACCAAAGTTGACATATATCCCCAAAATATGAAAAAAATCACTCCATTATGTACACGAAATCAACTCGCGTCTTCAATGCATGAATAAAACTAACACTTAGATCCCAATAGCTAAGGCCATCGACAAAAAGTGGGTACTACATTATTCGAACCACGATGGGATATTACCTCGGCACCAGCTCGAAAGTAACATCCCAATGGTAAGGCTATCGACGGAACGTGGGTTCGACATTATTCGAACCATGATGGGATATTACTTCGGCTCCAACTCAAAAGTAAGATCCTAGTGGCTACGGCCATCAACAAATAACAAGTTCGACATCAGTCAAACCACGACGGGCTATAACCCCAGCCCCATCTCGAAAGTAACATCCCAATGTCTAAGGCCATCGCCAAATAATGGGTTCGACATCTGTCGAACCACGACGAACTATTACCCCGGCGCCAGCTCAAAAGTAACATCCCAATGGCTAAGGCCATCAATAAAAAGTGGGTTCGACATTATTTGAACCATGACGGGATATTACTTTGGTGCCAGCTCAAAAGTAACATCCCAATGGCTAAGGCCATCGACAAAATAATGGGTTCTACATCAGTAGAACCATGATGGGATATTACCCCTCTGTCAGCTCGAAAGCAATATCCCTATGGCCAAGGCCGTTGCTAACAAACATAATTGAACTAAATACAATAATTTTAGCATTTCAAAAAAGCTCCATAGCAATATGATTGTTGAAGAAGCCGTCGTCAAACAAGCAAAAGAAGAAAATGACTTAGAGATGCACACTCAAAATGACCTTCATTTACAGCAAATATATTACAAATATTGATCCTTACAAAGTTTTGAAAAACACCCTTAAAGAAATCGCGAAGCAAAAAGCACAAAACAAATACTACGCATCATATTCGGTGGCATACGCGTCTTCGTACTTAAAGTCGGAGGCAAGTCTGTTCGCATCATCAAATTAATGTCATCTCCATCACCGCGTGAGAGGATCGTACCCACATGCATCACAAGCCCTAGCACATACATCCCAAAGTTTTGCTTTGGACGCCCTTCCATATGAAGAGATTTGTACATACCGAGCTGAGCCTCGACGTGAACCCACAACTCATATAAATGTCTAGGAACGACATGGTAAGCTGGGGCATGAGATGTAGAAGGATGCGAATGTTTTTGTAATTCATCTGCTTTCAAAGAATCCACTTGCTTGTTCAGTGCGGATAGTTTCGCCTCCAACCCTTGAATATGCCCCTTATGTTTTGTCATCCTAAGCGTAGACGCCTCCATCTCCTTAGTCCGCTCTAACTTACAAACACGGAGAGCGTCCTCTAAAATCTCCACCTTAGAAATAGCCTCCACTCTCTCCCTCATAACGTGGGTCAATCTATTAGCATTTGCACTCAATTCACCCTTAAGCTCCTCGACCTCAGTCATCTTTACGACCAGTTCATCTATCAAACTAGCTACCTTCGCTTGAAGATCGGAATTTTTAGACACCACTCCCTACTTAACCCAAGCTCATCTTCCCTAGCTCTAAGGGCTGACTCAAGCTCACTACTACGGGTAACGGCCCTCATCATCTCATTCCTTCAACTCCCTGACTTTATGCGCTAGTTGATTCTCCCTCTACTCGAGCCCTTCACGGAGCAGTTGGAAATCACAATCTCGATTGTAGATGTCGACCATCATACGATATTTGGTGTGATATTCTTGGTACTTGGAAATCATCTTTCCTTAGAGGGTTGTCCTCCTTCTCTCCCGGCACTCACGCTCGATCTCTATGATGAGGTTCTAGCACGAGAAGTAAACGTTAGAACAAATATGCCAAAGATAATAACATGGATCCAACTATGAAATAAAAAGAAAGACATTTACCTGTAGAGCCATGCCAAAAAACCTCCAAGATAACTCCATATCACTCATCGCTTTAAGTGCCTCGCTCTCAAGGTAAGCACACAAAGGAGAAAAGATAGATTCCACCTGATCACAATCCGACAATAAGTCGTAATTTCTAGGAATTACTATGTGTCGATCGGTACCCTCCATTCTGATCTCCATGTGAGTGTGACGCTTTGAAAACTTGTGAACATCCTCTAGGTCTACGTCTGAACCCGAACCGTTGCCCTCGGCATGCAAACTCCCCCTCAACAGTAGATGATGTGCCGCACTCGGTAGAATGCGTAGATCCTCCTCCTTGATAAACTTCTTATGTTTTGGGAGATCTCCCCTCCAAGATGGCGTCGGACATAAAAGTGGGTACCGATGATGTCTTTGATGCACCCTCCTGCTCTTGCCGGTCTCAACGACCGCGCTCTTCCCAAGCTCCATCCTCCTCTTCTTTCTCAATGAAGACTTGTCCCCATTAGAGGACTCATCCACAGGGTGTTGAACTTGTAAAAAAGGGATCTCCCTCAGAACATGTATCGAGAGGAGTCCCTCACCTGCAACGACTGGGCATGACCCTCCCGGACGGACTCGCCCAAAGTGAATTGCACCGCTACAAAGGCGACCACTCTACAAAATGCAGGGATCGGGGGCCCTCGCCTAGAAGTCATGAAGAGTCATATCAATAGACTGATATATGGACGAATAATGATGCAGAGGAAGACACTCACCAGATGAAACTTTTGGCCCAAAGCGTTTCATGAAAGCGGGCCAGTCTCGAGTCTCTACTACATGGGGAAGCAAACGGGCCCCCCAATACCATATGGCTGGAATGGAATGGGGTGGACGCCCCATAGCTGCGAAAGAAAACAACAAATAAACACTAGGGTGAATGAGGTAAAATAAAAGGGCAAAGATGTGGTGGCACTTACGATTCTCATTCCACCGCTCAGGAAATCTAGCGGGGTCAGATATGATGTGATCAGTTTTTACGAAGAAGTATTTATGCCAAAATTTACGGCTCCCTCGATCATCAGTTCTGACGAGTAGCCCTTTTGTCCCATGTTGCCAAAGATACACCATAGTACCCTTGTGAATGCTGGGTGAAAACAAATGTAGGAGGTGGTGAACGGTAACTTCACACCCCGCTAATTGTGCATACTTCATCAACAACAGGAGTAGTTTGAGCGTGTACGGGGAAAGTTAGGCCGGTAAAACCTGATAGAATTGACAGAACTCTTCCACTAACGGGAGAAGGGGGAAGGAGTTACCAATCACAAAAGGGTACTCATCGAAAGCACAGTACCCCAGTCTACGGACTTCTACGAAGTCTCTTCCTACTGGAACCATATCAATATGAGCAAAAATGTTATATTTTGCATAGAGGGCATTGATGTAGACTCGCTCAGTCAAAGAGAATACTGGGACGGGAATAAAGGGAGGATCTTTGAGAAAGTAACTTCAACACATAGGGTGTCTCGGTAGTAGCTCATCCATGGTGGGAAGGCTATCCCCTTCCTCCATCGCCAAGTCCTCGCCACCGGGAGGGGGCGCCACGGATAGCGGGGTGGTGTCAGAAACCCCCTCATGTGACCAATGTGTTCTAGGCATATCTGTGAAAGGAGATGTGCTAATGCAACAAGAAATACCTAGAACAATGATCGAGATAGCACACACCGCCCAAGGTATGGAAATATTCTTCGCTCGTTCGTCATCAGCCGAAACCAATATAGTTCGCAGATGAAATTTCTTCATATGCGTGGACGACGTCCGCTTATCAATGACGGCCCATGCTGCAACCTTGACAAGCTTAGGGACTAACTGTACGGGTCAAAATCTGGACGACCACGATCGAAACCAAGTGTACCAGAGAGTAAGTTCCCTACGATGTCGCTTCTTAAGTATCATCGCGATAAATGACGATCGACAGTGATTAGCAAACGCATAATGTTTGTGGTCGTGTTGGCATGATAGAAAATAATAGGAATATGCTTTGGAATATTCTTTAAGTTGTATTTTTTCTTTGTTGGTTAAGAAGGGAGATTATCCACTATAAACGGGGACCGAATATTATGTAAAAAGGGAGGACAATTCTAAGATATATACAATCCTTACTTGAAGCTGAGAATATCTGTTGCAAAGTCTCTCAACATTCAAAGCAAAAATATTTATAATTTGTTGTTCAACTTCGAAATACAGAGAAATATTATTCATCTTGCTTGTTCCTAGAATCCTTCAAGCTAGATCTTATTATACTAAGCTAAGGTTTACTCTTTCAACTTTCTCAATTGATTTAATCGAAAATGTTTCAAAATTTTTTGGTCAAACAAATGCTATAAAAATTCCATTATTAATAATCACGCAAACTTCAGTTCATAGTGCAAGGGTAAACTTCAGTTCAATTGTGTATGTCAGAAGTTTGAACTTCAGAATTTTTGACTCAAGTGTAGCCTTATCAAAGAAAAACTTTAGATATTTTTGCTAAAGTCTGGCCTGACTTGCAAAGGCAATTAGGAAAACTTCAGTTCATAGCAAGGGAAAACTTCAGTTCAATTGTGTATGTCTGAAGTTTGAAGTTCATATTTTTTTTTGCTCGAAGTGTTGCCTTATTAAAGCAAAACTTCAAAACATTTTCACCTGATGTTTGGTCTTACTTGTAAAGGTAATCAAGCAAACTTCAGTTCATAGTGCAAACTTCAGATAAATTAGTCTGAAGTTCTTCAATTTGTAGTGTAAACTTCAGGAAAAAATCAGCTTGTTATATTTGAACTTCAGATAGTGCAAACTTCAGATAATTTGTGGTGCAAATTTCAACATTAGTGATATTGAGAACAAATTGGAAGAAGAAATTATTCTGTTACAAGTAAACGGTAAAATAAATTTAATTAAAGTTCAAGTATCTACCATGCAGCATTTATGAAATTCTCATTAGACTACCAAGCAACCAAAGAACCAGTTTGTTCCAAATTGTTTTTCTAGTGTTGTTGTTCTTTAGTTTCCTCTAATTACTTTATCACTACCTATGTCATTCCCCCATCGAATAGTCTCATGCGTTTGAGAGAAAAAAGAAGAAGAGGAGAAAGAAAAGAGCACATAGATCAGGAGGAAGAAGAGGAAGTATCTCAACTTGTTAAAATTATGGTATATGTTAAATGATTTTAAAAATATGGGTATGGGTTAAATGGAGGGAGACCAAATAGGACACTCCGTGCAACTTTTACTACGACGTCGGTGCTTGCACATTAATAAACTTGTAAAACGCAACGCGGATAGTCATCCAATTTTTCGTGCCTAAATTGGTTTTCACTTGAATATATCCTTTTTCGATAAAATAAGACACATAAGATAAAACAAGAGAAAATAACTAAAATCGTAGTTCGGGGCGTCCTATTTGGTTGCCCACATTTAACCTATACCTATTTTTTAAAAATTTTATAACTTGCACCCACTCTTTAAAAAATTTCAGCTCTCTTTCTTCCTTGCAACTCAGTTTTAGTTCTGCTTCTTTTGCTTTCCTTCTCTCTTCTGCTAGTGACTTGGGGAAAGAAATTGCTTATAGATGACAATACCACATGTTTGTACATTCAGAATGCTCTATACATGGGTCTTCACCATATGATTAATGCAGGAGGCAGCGGACACATAAATATACATACCACAATACAGAACCGAGAATAATAATACATAGAGAACCTTTTTTTTGGTGGGTAATACATAACCAAGTCAATTTAAAAGGCTTTTCCTTTCTTATTTTTGCTCTCTTTTGCGAAACATAATAATTTTTGAATCACTAGTAAGTTAGCTAACTACTTTCCTATCATGTATGAGAGGGCATTTGTGATTTGCTCAACAGCAATTCTAGTCCTCTAAAACCACTAACAGTAAACATGCATTGAACTAAATAACTTCAGCTCTATAAGTGAATTTTTCTGATTACAGAGACAAAAACTTCAGCTCTAGAGCTGAAATTTTCAGTACAAAAAAAAACTTCAGCTCCTTCAGCTCTAGAGCTGAAATTTTTATATTATAACTGGCAAACTTCAGCTCTAGAGCTTAAGTTTTTCAGTTACGAAGACAAAAGTTCAGCGATGAAATTTTCCAGTTACAAAAGAAAAACTTCAGCTCTAGAGCTGAACTTCAGGCCCGGCTACTAAAATGCTGATGTTTTGAGTGGTTACTTTTACTACTTCAACCCCATATGTTAAAGTTATGTGAAAAAGCAAATACACTTATAATTTTCTTTGTAAACGGACACAAATTAAAATATGACATAAAAAAGGGTATAAATACAAATGCCCAGCTAAAATCATAGGCTTGAATTGCCAACAACATTGCTACCCACTGGCATATGGGCCCATGGACCTTACTATAGTTTTCACTATCAAACAATTTTGTGGATTCGGTGGACAACAGCAAGGTTATGGGCTTATAGGAAATGTATTGACCCATTTTAAAGTTAGCAAGAGATTCGATTAGGAATTGGATGAAAATTAAAAAGAAAACTTACAAAATGTCCGAAATAAATTTCAATTTACTAATCTCTAGCTATTAATTATAGTCATACTAAAACTAGCCAATAAAAATTGAAAAGCCAAACAATAGGGTTCTTTCTTTCAAAGAATCACATGTAAAAATCACCTTCCATAATTTTAAGTGTGATTAGCAACACTAGATATAAGACGGAAAGAAAATTTCATGGATGAGGCAGCAAATAAGGTGATGAAATATAAAAATATAAAAATATATTCATTATTCCAAAAATCTAATCAAAAAAGAAACATTTTCAACGGGTATAGTTGAAATTCATTAAAAATATATAGATAAGTCAATATACAAAATTTGAGAAAGATTGGAAGTGATTTGGACTGGTTTTGAATCGAAATTTGTAATTTAATCGAGTTCAAAAAAATTTCTGCGACACATGTATCATGCATGTATCTCACACACAGTTATACATAGATATACATGTGATACATAATTGATAAAAATATGATACATTTGTGATACACAAATGATACACAGTGTGATACACATATCAATTTTTTTCATGTTCAGTTTTTACTTCGAATTTTCAATTCAAACCACCTCAAAATTTCACCAAATTATTCCAAAACTGAGATTCAAGCTCCTTAAGTTGTGCCCAATCTATTCTAATAGCACCCACTCAAAACTAAGTAAAAATTTGATATTTTTTTATATAAATAGCTAATTTGACTAATATTAATAATATTTTATTAATTGACCAATCTTTATAATGAACAACTTATAAATAGACATAGCTTATAATTTCTCAATTAAAATAAAGAAGAAGAAGAGGAGGAGGATAAATATGATGATGTAGGGTGAAAAGGGTTCGATTCGGATTAGTCCAAAGACAACATCTTGTAAGAACAACTCGATGGTCAAAAAGTTGCAAATTTAGATCAAATCATCACTGGCAATCAAAAGATTTATAATAAATACAGTCCGATACAAATTAATTTTGAAAAGTATTTTTGAACAGTAATAAATGTTTGGCCAAGCTAGGATATATATGTAAGAGTTTTTTTATTTTATTGTAAATATTTTTCTGGTAAATGAAAGTTTTAATTATCAAAAAAAAGTGTTTAACCAAGCTTTTACAAAAATACATTTAAGTGTGTTTTTACAAAAGTATATTTGGGGAGAATCTTTCAGCTTCTCAAAAACTGCCACGCTTCTATTTAAAAATAATTTTCTCTTGTAAAAATTTGGCCAAGCACTTTAACTTTAGAAAAAAAGAAAAAAAAAGATTTTGGCCAAATAAATATAATATATTTTTAGGTGGGAGAGTGGAAGAGGGATAGAGGAACAAACACATAATTTCATGCTGATCAGATAATTACTTGACCTGATAAATATGCCAAATTATATAATTATGTCCCGTTACACTCGAATCCAATTATTTTTGTGACTTTCCAAATAGACCTTAAATTGCTTTGCGTCGCACAATGATGAAGTCTTCCACTATATTTTTGAATCTACCAATCAAGAATATTATTTACATAAGACAAAGTGTGTGTGTATGTACTTATGCAAGATCCTGCCGGCTGCAGAGCGACTACATTATTGCCTCCATGAGCTGCAGTATTGCCTATTGGCAATATTATGAAATTAAGATTCATCAGTAATCATGACAAAATTTAGGTAAATATAGTTAATTCTAAGTAAAGATTCCAAGTAAAAATGAGATGTGTAGGGAGCAAACTTAAATTGTAGTTAGTTGGCAAATAATTTGTCCGTAACTTTGGGACTGTTAAACTATACACACTTCTTGTGTTAATTAAATAAACTTAAATCCAAAATAATAAAAAATTGTGACATGATACTCTAATAATACATGATTGATCATTATTTTCTCGAATACTGCAGCACATGTTTGGTTGTTTTGACGTGCTAAACTTCTGAAATTGAAATAAACAAACAGCAGAATTTATCATTAGACGAGCTCAACTACCATCCTAGTATAATACGTCAAGTGCTAAGTTGAACCTGTTAAATTTAAATTCAAAATTAGCTTCTGTTAACATGTAACTAGCTAGAAAGATAGCTGAAATGGTCATTATGGACCTATTTAAGCCAAAAACTTCAACTTCCTACGTTACTCCATAACAAAGTTTTACAGAACTTGTAATATATTTAACCAAGAGGAGCTGCTACATTCCAAATATTTAATATCATTTGGCTCGACATGAAATTTAAAAAAAGTAAAGATTTTTTGACATTTATAGTATTAAACATGTCATAATATTTGTATTGTTATAAAAAAAATTTATAAAAGTAAAATGTGAAGGGTAAAAATTAAATATTTCTAAATACCGAAATACACCAATCTTTTCAGATTCGAGTTAATAAGGATATAGTACCAAACAAATTGAAATAGAAAAAATAGTTAAAACAAGTCCTTTAATGCGCTTCAACGACATGTTTAAACGACAAATTCATTAATGCGCTTCAACGACAAAATCAGCCTACCAAAAAGGGAGACATTAACTCTGCAACAACCCCAAATTCTCACCTGGTCGCCCCCCCCCCCCCCCCCCCCCCCCCTTTAGTTGTGCAGCCTCTAAATGGGGCACACAAAAAGGCACAATTCAAAGAGAACCACCACAAACCTCCTATAAAGGTGCTCTAGGAAACAGACCCTTGATCTCGGAAAGAAACAACATCAAGCTATTACACCGGCCATATGAAGTTATCAATGGAAAATCCTTTGTCTTGAGAAATGGACTACCAAATTTAAGCCAGATAGAAAGTCCTCTCATGCTCCTATTTGGATTACATTACCATATCTTCCCTGGCATTTCTATGAATGGGATGCCATTTGCTGAATTGTCGAGCCTATTGGTATCCCGCTCACCATCGATAAGGCTACTATAGCTAAATCCAAACCCAACACCACCAAAATTCGCATTGAGATGGATCTCTTCAGACCAATACTAAGTGAAATTGATGTTGAAATTAGAAACGCAAATGGTGATATGGAAGTATTTGGTCAAAAAGTAGAATATGAATCAACTCTTGTGACGACCCAAAGGGTTATTATCGGATTTCTCCATTTTCTCCGTACTTTCGAGGCTTTGAAAACTTTACTTTATTTGTCTCGATTTGCGTGCACAGTCCAGCTACGTAGCCGGAAAGCTTTTATGTTTAAATATGTGAAGTTTGATAAATTGTGGTTTTAAAATGGTTAAAGTTAACTTCGATCAATATTTTGGGCAAACGGACCCGGACCCATGATGTGACGGTCCCGGAGGGTCCGTAGAAAAATATGAGACTCGATCATATTGCCGAAATCGAAATCCGAGGTCCCGAGCCCGAGAAATGACTTTTTGAAAGAAATTATTTTTTTGAAAATGATATGAAAATTTGAAATGAAAATGAGTTAGAAAGTATTAGTATCTGCCTCGTATTTTGGTTCCGGCGTCCGGTACGAGTCTTAATTTGGTTTATGCATTTTTTGTAAAGTTTAGTCAAAACCGGATGTCGTTTGACGTGTTTCAGATCTAAATATCTAAAATTAGAAGTTTATGAAACTAGAATGAAAAATGATGATTTTAAGGCTCGATTCATTGATTTTGATGTTGTTTTGACGATTTGATCACTCGATTAAGTCCGTAGGATGTTGTTGAGTTAGTGTATGTGTTTGGTAGGAGCCCCAAGTGTTCGTGAGTGATTCGGGGTGTTTTGGAACTTAGAAAAAGATCAGATTTTGGTGCATTTTTACACAGACCATTTGTTCTACGCGATTGTGGCATAAGGCTCGCATTCGCACTGCCTTGTGTCTCCCCTCCTTCGGGTTCGCGGTACCCTCCTTACGTTCACATAGTTCTGGTAACCCCTTCAACACGTTCGCATATAGCCTAGCGCGTTCTCATAGGCCAGTCCCTGGTGTCCAAGCGCGTACTCAAATTGTTGTTCAATTGTTAGACTTTTGAGAGAAGAAATTTAAAAATGGCGAGATTTACACGGGTCATTCAAAAATAATCACAATTTCAAAAGCAATCGAAAGTTAGTCACTTTTTATGTAAAAAATATTTTTGAATGAAAATACTGTTCAAAATACGAAAAATATTCCAGTATAAGTATACTGGAACTTCATACACATGTGCTCTAATCTCCAGCATATTATACTGGAACTGCAGTTTTCCTTCTTCGCGTTCACATATTAACCATCGCGAAAGCGATGCTTCCCAGCCAGCCTTCTTCGCTAACGCACATGCTTCCCAGCCATCCTTCTTCGCGAACCCAACCCCTGTGTCGCGAACATATAGAGTAAAATCCTTCAGTGATTTTTAAAGTTCATAAAACAAATCAGTGACGGGAAATAACTCCATTTTTCACACGAGCTCTTCTCTTTCACCCTCCATAGACGAATTTTAAAGATTTCTTCCTCCATAGCTTCATAGGCAAGTATTCCTAACCTCGTATTCTCTTCTTTTCATCAATTAATCACTAATTTCTAAGCTTAAAATCATGAAATCAAAGTAGAAATTCGGGATTTTGGGTAGATTTAGGTTTTTGGAAATTTTGGGTGATCTAACCTAAATTTGAGGTTGAATCTCAAAATATATTATATATTTGAACTCGTGGGGTTATGGGTGATCGAATTTTGGTCCGAGCCTCGAATTTGGACAATGTGGGCGCGGGGTTGGATTTTGATATTTTTGGAAGAATGCTAGGAATTTCATATCTAGACTATGGGATTGTGTTTTTGAGTCCTTATTGATATTATTGAATTGATTATGCTAGATAACACCATTTCGGAGTCGGATTTAGAGGAAAGGCGGTATAAGAGAGTTGATTGCTATTCTTTGAACCGAGGTAAGTGTTTGTTCTAACTTTGACTTGAGGGAATAAGATTAGAGTGTTATTTGCTATTTGCTAATTATGGGGTACGGTGTATAGGCATGGTGACGAGTATCTATGCACCGTATTCTAGCATGACCGTGAGTCTTAATTGTGTTTATTCGGATTTTTGTGATGCATCTTCCTTGTTAAATTGATAAGTTTCATATAATGTGAAAGGTTTGAGAAAGAATCATGATTGGCACATCATTGGAGCGTTGGCTCGAACGAGAATATGATATTTGAGAAATAAGTGATCAAAAGAGAAAGTGTTGTAATTATTTTCTTGTCGGGACGTGTAGATTATTATTGTTGTTGCTCCCTTGCCGGGATTTAAGTATTATATGTATTCTCCCTTGCTGGGATATTTGAGCTCTTAGTTGGTACCCCTTGCCGGGATTTATCTGTGTTTGCTCTCCCTTGCAGGGATGTTTAATATTGCTTGTCTGTTCCCTCACCCCGATTGGTTGTAACTGTTGATTAGGTGAGGAAGAGTGATTATGCATGAAGGGTTATTTCGTGCCATGTTTTGATATTTATGCACGAAGGGTCATTCCGTGCCATGTTTTGATTTTTATGCACAAAGGGCCATTCTGTGCCATGTTTTGAATATTTAAGCAGGAATGGTCATTCTGTGCCTTGATATGAGAGTTTGTGAGGAAAATCAGGAAGGTTGATGTCGTGCATGTTATTTGATTGTTTTGGTGAGAACGAGAGTAAAAGCACGAAGGTTGGTGCCGTGCAATTGTTGATTTATCTGTTCTCCTCATGATGTCATTCTCCAGTTCCATTTCTTTATTCGTTGATTCTATATTTGAATTGTTACACCCCATAGCATGCTCCCCTCCCTCTTGCCTATTTAAATTCTATATATTCTGATATTGCATATATATCTGTACAAGTTGTTTTTGGTAGGTCCTGTCTGGCTTCGTCACTACTTCACCGGGGTTAGGCCAGACACTTACCATCACATGGGTTGGTTGTGCTGATGCTATACTCTGTGTATCTTTTTGCACAGATCCAGGAGTAGCTTTTGGACCACAGCAGCAGAATTGATCGGGAGATGTCTTCAGTCCAAGGACTTGCGAGGTAGCCTAGTTGACGTCCGCAGACCGGAGTCCCTTTCTCTTTTATTAGTTTTTTGTCTTTGTTTCGAGACAAACATTGATGTATTTCATTCAGACCTTTGTTTTAGTACTCAATAGTAGTTCGTGAGCTAGTGACACCAGACTCTGGGTAGAAATGTATTTAAAACTTCCGCATTTGTTTTCGGTTATCTAAGTTAAGACTTCCGCTTTGTATTAAATTGTCTCGTTTATTCATATTGTTGAGATGTTATTAGATAATGTTTGAAATGTTTGGCATGCCTAGCTCCGATAGTACGCGCTATTAAGAATCCCGATGGTGGGAAATGTGGGTCGTAACAAGTTGGTATCAGAGCACTAGATTACTTAGGTCTTACAACTCACGGACAAACTCGATAGAGTCTTAGGGATCGTTACGGAGACATCTGCGTTTATTCCCCAGAGGCTACAGAGTTAGGAAAATTTCACTTTTTCGTTCTTGTCGTGCAATTCTATTTCTCAAGTACTGATTGTCTTTCCACTCTGTTCTTTCCCAGATGGCGAGAACACGTGCTTCCTCTTCTACCGTGCAGCATCCCGAGCCCCCCAGCAGCAGCTCCTATCAGGGTTCGAGGCTGTGGTCGGGGGAGAGCTCAGCCCCGAGCAGAAATCCCATAGGTGGAGCCTCATGTTGACTATGATGAGGAAGTTCCAGCTCCAGCTGCTCCGGTAGGCCCAGCTCAGGTCCTAGAGGGTTTCATAGAAACTCTAGTGCTTCAGGACGCTTTGCTCCGACTGATAGGCTTTATAGAGATCTTCTCTAGAGTGGGTTTTCTTCTGTAGCACCAACCACATCTCAAGCTAGGGGAGGAGTTCAGACTCCCGCTACACGTACTCGGGAGTAGGTAGCTCCTCAGGGTCAGGTTCCAGCAGTTCAGCCAGTTGTGGCAGTTCAGCCGGGTATTGCGGCTCAGACCGGTGATGGAGCAACTATGTCTGCCGATGCTCTATGGGGGATAGATCGGTTCACCAATCTCTTCACTACCACATTCAGTGGCACTTCTTCATAGGATGCTCAGGATTTCTTATTCAGCTGTCATGAGGTTCTACGGACTATGGGTGTGGTAGAGACCAATGGGGTCGACTTTGCCACTTTTCGTCTAGCATGATCTGCCAAGACTTGGTGGAGAAACTTTTGTTTAGCCAGGCCAGTAGGTTCTCCATCATTGACACAGGATCAATTTGCAGAGCTGTTTTTGGAGAAGTTTCTCCCAACTACTCAACGAGATGCTCTTCGCAGGCAGTTTGAGCGTCCCCAGCAAGGCATTATGACAGTCACACAGTATGAGACCCGGTTTATTGATCTTGCTCACCATGCTATTGTGATACTCCCCACCAAGAGAGAGAGACAGAGGGTGTGGAGGTTTAATGATGGGTTGATTCAACCGATCCATCTTCAAATGGCCATGGGTGCCGGAAGTGAGATTTCCTTTCAGCGACCAATGCGGCCCGCCGGATTGAGATGGCACTTGCTGAGGGAGCTGGTCATGGGTCTGATAAGAGGCCCCGTCATTCAAGTAGATTCAGTGGTACCTCATCTGGAGGTAGGGATTCTTATGGTAGAGGCAATCTTACGAGTCCCTTTCAATCAGCTCTCCAGGTTTCTCATGGTACCCCAGGTGGTAGTGGTCCCCAGCCATATTATTCTGAGTAGCAGTCTTTTGGTGCACCACTAGCTCCTATCAGTGCACCACCACTTCAGAGTTTGAAGGGAGGATATTCATGTCGACTGGGCCAGCAGTCTCAACAGCCGAGGGCTTGTTATGGTTGTGGTGACCCGAGTCACAGTGTTAGATTTTGCCCTTGAGCTTCGGGTAGTTCTCAACAACAGGGTCTTCGTCCTATGATTCAGGCACCAGTCACCCCACAGCCTGCCCAGTGAGCTAGAGGAAGGGGTAGAGGACATAGAGGTGGAGGTAGAGGTCAGCCAGCAACCGATCGTCCTAGGGATGTGATTCAGGGAGGTGGGTCCCAACCCCGATGTTATGCTTTTCCAGCCAGGCCAAAGGCTGAGTCATCTAATGTTGTTATTACAGGTACTATTCTGGTTTGTGATAGGGATGCTTCAGTGCTATTTGATCTTGGATCTACGTATTCGTATGTGTCGTCCTATTTTGCATCCTACTTGGTTATGCCTAGTGAGGCCTTGAATATTCCGGTATATTTATCTACATCAGTGGGTGATTCTATAGTGGTTGATCGGGTTCATCGTTCCTGTGTTGTGGTGTTTAGGGGTCCTGAGAGCCGTGTTGATTTGTTGCTCTTAGATATGGTGGATTTCGACGTTATTTTAGGGATGGATTGGTTGTACCCCTATCATACGATCTTGTATTGCCATGCCAAGACCGTGACCTTGAATTTACCAGATTTTCCCCGACTTGAGTGGAGAGGGACCCTAAGTCATACCACTCGCAATGTTATCTCATATGTGAAGGCTCGACGCATAGTCGATAAGGGGTGCCTAGCTTATTTGGCTCATGTTCGCGACTCCATCGCATAGGTCCCATCTATTGATTTTGTTTTTATTATACGGGAGTTCCTCGATGTTTTCCCTTCAGACCTGACGGGTATGCCGGCTGATAGGGATATCGATTTTTGTATTGATCTGGGTCATGGCACTCAGCGCATTTCCATTCTGACGTATCGCATGGCTCCACCAGAGCTAAAAGAGTTGAAGGATCAGCTTTAAGATTTTCTTGAGAAGGGTTTCGTTAGACCCAGTGTTTCGCCTTGGGGTGCACCAGTGCTATTTGTGAAGAAAAGGATGATTCGGTGAGGATGTGCATTCATTACCGGCAAATGAAGAAGGTGACGATTACGAACAAGTATCCACTACCGAGGATCAACGATTTATTCAACCAGCTTCTGGGTGCAAGGGTGTTTTCAAAGATAGATTTGAGATCTGGATACCATCAGCTGAGGATTAGGGCGTCTGATGTACCTAAGACAACATTTCGCACTGGGTACGGGCATTATGAGTTTTTGGTCATGTCATTTAGGTTGACCAATGCCCCAACAACATTTATGGAGTTGATGGGCCGAGTGTTCAGGCCTTATTTGGACTTGTTCGTGATAGTTTTCATTGATGATATTCTTATATACTCCCGCAGTTAGGAGGAGCACGATCACCACCTCAGAGTGGTTCTTCAGACTCTGAAGGATAGTCAGTTATATGCTAAGTTCTCGAAGTGTGAGTTCTGGTTGAGTTCGGTTGCATTTCTAGGTCATGTCGTATCATCTGAGCGTATTCAAGTGGACCTGAAGACGATGGAGGTATTCAAGAACTGGCCTCGACCAGCTACATCTACAGAGATTCGGAGTTTCTTGGGTTTAGCAGGCTATCACCGTCAGTTCGTGGAGGGGTTTTCATCTATTGCAGCCCCGGTGACCACGTTGACCAAGAAGGGTGCCCAGTTCAGGTGGTCAGACGAGTGTGAGGCGAGTTATCAGAAGCTCAAGATAGCTTTGACTACAGCACCCCACGGGTTCAGGACCTTATACAGTCTATTGTGATGCTTCCTGTATTGGGCTTGGTGCAGTATTGATCTAGGACGGCAGGGTCATTGCCTATGCTTCGAGGCAGTTGAAGATCCACGAGAAGAATTATCCAGTTCACGATCTTGAGTTGGAGCCATTGTTCATGCTTTGAACATTTGGAGGCATTACATATATGGTGTGACGTGTGAGGTTTACACTGATCACAAGAGTCTTTAGTATCTGTTCAAGCAGAAAGAGTTGAATTTGATGTAGAGGAGGTGGTTAGAATTGTTGAAGTATTATGATGTTACTAACTTGTACCACCCAGGAAAGGCCAATATGGTGGCCGACGCATTGAGTAGGAAGTCCGCCAGCATGGGTAGTCTTGCTTATATTCAAGTCAGCCAGAGATCGCTTGCTTTGGATGTTCAGGCTTTGGCCAATTGTCTTGTGAGGTTGGATATTTCTGAGCCTAGCAGAGTTTTAACTTGCACGATTGATCGTTCTTCATTGTTGGAGTGTATTCGTGAGCAACAGTTTGATAATCCACATTTGCGTGTCCTCAGAGATACGGTGCAGCGTGGAGGTGCCAAGAAAGTGACCTTAGGTGATGATGGTGTATTGAGATTGCAGGGGCGAGTTTGTGTGCCCAATGTTGATGGGATTTGAGAGTTGATCTTAGTAGAGGCCCAAAGTTTGTGGTATTATATTCACCCGGGCGCTGCGAAGATGTATCAGGATCTGAGGCAGCACTATTGATTTTGGAGGCTCGTGGGTGTAGTTCTTGCTGTTAGCAGAGTTTTCCTACAACAACAGTTACCAGTACAGCATTCAAATGTCTCCTTATGAGGCGTTGTGTAGTAGGCGATGTCGGTCTCCAGTCGGATGGTTTGAGCGGGGAGAGGTTCGATTATTGGGTCCGAATATGGTTCGGGAGGCCTTGGATAAGGTCTGGATTATTCATGATAGACTTCATACAACTCAATCCACGCAGAAGTGTTATGTAGATCGCAAGGTCAGAGATGTTGCTTTCATGGTTAGTGATGCTCCGTGTATCGCCAATGAAGGGCGTGATGAGATTTGGAAAGAAGCTCAAGCTTAGCCCTAGGTTCATCGGTCCATTTGAGATTCTTGATTGTGTGGGAGAGGTGGCTTATAAACTTGCCTTGACACCTAGTTTGTCAGTTGTGCATCAAGTGTTTCATGTATCCATGTTGCGGAAGTATCACGGCGATCCATCGCATGTGTTAGATTTCAGCACTGTCCAATTGGACAAGGATCTGTCTTATGAGGAGGAGCCGGTGGCTATTCTAGAATAGCAGGTTCGTCGATTGAGGTCGAAGAGTTTTCCTTCACTGAGCGTTCAGTGGAGAGGTCAGACTCCTGAGGCATCGACCTGGAAGTCCGAGTCTGAGATGCAGAGCCGTTATCCTCATCTATTTCACGACTCAGGTACTTCTTTCTTTTGTCCGTTCGAGGACGAACGGTTGTTTTAGAGATGGAGAATGTGACAACCCAAAGGGTCATCATCGGATTTCTCCCTTTTTTCGGTGCTTCTGAGGCCTTGAAAACCTCACTTTTAGTCGCTTCGATTTGCATGCGCAGTCCCCGCGCGTAGCCGTAAAGCTTTTATGTTTAAATATATAAAATTTGATAAATTGTGGTTTTAAAATGGTTAAAGTTGACTTCGGTCAAAATTTTGGGCAAACAGACCCAGACCCGTGATGTGACGATCCTGGAGGGTCTATAGAAAAATATGCGACTCGGGCGTATTCCCGAAATCAAAATCCGAGGTCCCGAGCCCGAAAAATGAATTTTTGAAAGAAAATATTTCTCTGAAAATGATATGAAAATTTGAAATGGAAATGAGTCAGAAAGTATTGGTATCGGCCCCGTATTTTGGTTCTGGTGCCCTGCACAAGCCTTAAATATGGTTTAAGTACTTTTTGTAAAGTTTGGTCGAAATAGGGCGTCGTTTAACGTGTTTCGGGCCTAAATATCTAAATTGGAAGTTTATGAAACTAGAATGAAAAATGATGATTTTAAGGTTTGATTCATTGATTTTGATATTGTTTTGGCGATTGCATCGCTCGATTAAGTCCGTAGGATGTTGTTGAGTTAGTGTGTGTGTTTGGTTAGGAGCCTCGAGGGCTCGGGAGTGCTTCGGTGTGTTTTGGAACTTAGGAAAAGATTAGATTTTGCTGCATTTTTACACAGACCTTTTATTCTACGCGATCGCGTCCTAAGGCTCGTGTTAGCATTGCCTTGTGTTTCCCCTCCTTTATGTTCGCGGTACCCTCCCCGTGTTCCCATAGTTCTGGTAAATCCTTCAACGCATTCGCATATAACCTACCGCGTTCGCATAGGCCAGTCCCTAGACCACAAGTTTTCTTTCTTCGCATTCGCATACTACCATCGCGAACACAATGCTACCCAGCCATCCTTCTTCGCGAACGCGTCCCTTGTGTCGTGAATGCATAGAGTAAAATCCTTCAGTGATTTTTAAAGTTCAAAAAACAGATCAGTAACGGGAAATAACCCCATTTTTCCCACGAGCGTCTCTCCTTCACCCTCCCTAGACGAATTTTAAAAAAAGTTCTTCCTCCATAGTTCATAGGTAAGTGTTCCTAACCTTGTTTTCTCTTCATTTCATCAACTAATCACTAATTTCTAAGCCTAAAAATCATGAAATCAAAGTAGAAATTATGGGTTTTGGGAATTTTGGGCGATTCAACCTCAATTTGGGGTTGAATCTTGAAATAAATTATATATTTGAACTCGTGGGGTTATGTGTGATCGGGTTTTGGTCCGAGCCTCAAGTTTGGACCATGTGTTCCCGGGGTCGAATTTTGGTATTTTTGGAAGAATACTAGGAATTTCATATCTAGGCTATGAGATTGTATTTTTGAGTCCTTATTGATATTATTGAATTGATAATGCCTAGATATCATTGTTTCGGAGTCGAGATTTAGAGGGAAGGCGGTATTAGAGAGTTGATTGCTATTCTTTGGACCGAGTTAAGTGTTTGTTCTAACTTTGGCTTGAGGGAATAGGATTAGAGTGTTGTTTGCTTTTTGCAAATTTTGAAGTATGGTGTATAGGTATGGTGACGAGTACCTATGCACCGGAGTCTAGCATGACCGTGAGTCTTAATTGTGTTTATTCGGATTTTTGTGGTACATCTTCCTTGTTATATTGATATGTTTCAGAAAATGTGAAACGTTTGAGAAAGAATCATGATTGGTACATCATTGGAGTGCTGGCTCGAACAAGAATATGATAATTGAGAAATAAGTAATCAAAATAGAAAGTGTTGTAGTTATTCCCTTGCCGAGACATGTAGATTATTACTATTGTTGCTCCCTTGCCGGGATATAAACATTATATGTATTCTCCCTTGCCAGGATATTTGAGTTGTTAGTTGGTACCCCTTGCCGGGATTTATCTATGTTTGCTCTCCCCTGCCAGGATGTTTAATATTGCTTGTCTATCCCCTCACCCTGATTGGTTGTAACTTTTGACTGGGTGAGGAAGAGTGATTATGCACGAAGGGTTATTGTCACACCTCTTTTTTCACTATACTCGCAAGGGCATAAAGGAGTTTTTTCACTTAAAGGACAATCGAAACAGGATTTAATTATTATGATTCAGAGGTGCCACTTGGGAGGTTAATGGTGTCCCAAGTCACCAGTTGAATCCCGAATCAAGGAAAATATGACTTTGTTAACAGTCCGTGAATCAGAAATCTGAGTAAGGAATTCTGTTAACCTTGGAGAAGGTGTTAGGCATTCCCGGGTTCCGTGGTTCCAGTACAGTTGCTCAACTATCATATTTGGCTGATTTATCTGGTTTTAATACATTTGAACCTATGTGCCAATTTTAACTTTTAGAACCGCTTTTATTCAATATTTTAAAGAAAGTTGAACGTCGTTTAAGACGTGTCTTTGGATCGCGCCTCATGAAATGCACCCGCAATCCTGAACACATTTATTCAACATTTTGGGATTTGATTTGGGTCACATGAAATGCACACCCGAGTTTAAGAAGGTAAATTATTAAAATGTGCGTCTAAAGCAACCACGCGTTATTATCTTTGAGGAAGGTTGTGAAATTTTCTAAACGGCCCCCGAAGTCTAACTATTTTAATATGAACATTTAAAAAGGACCCCACAATTTTGCATTTTGTTTTGCGATGCTCATCTCATTTTATTGTGTAAAGGCCAACCTAAAAGCAATCTATCATTTTCTATTGAATGTCCCTGAAAGGACCTAGTTCATTAATATTATTGGCCTAATACAAGCCAAACTACAGTTTTGAACTAAACATGCCATCAGTCTCAAAGCTAAGCCCAAAGAATAGAAATTGCAACTTCAGTCTATATCCAAAATTGGCCAGATGTAGGCCTTGGCCCAGGCCCAAACGAGAAAGGAATCAGAATTGGCATGGGTCGTGCATCGAGTAACCTGAGGCCCAAACTTTTAGGGAGTAGGCTGTTGAGCCATGTCCTTTTAAATCAAATAGCACATCGATTCAATTAAAACAAAGATCTGTTGAATTTACTTCAAGTTATTCTAAGTGTGTTCAACAATTGGTAATAATACCTTCAATTAGATTTATACTTGCTACCTTAATTGAACTATCATACTTAATGAACAAAGTTAATAGATTTGAACACTTATTCTCTGATTTCTACCCAAGAGCTAATACTAATTCGTAAAGACCATTTCGAGTTCACATATCAATTAGATTTAGAACACTTACTCATGAGAAATTGTTAGGATAAGAATTAATACTAACAATTATGGAAAGCCACGATCTACTAAAGTGATTAACAGTCGTGTTATGAAATCAATTTAACAGATCAAAGTTGAAGGCTAATTGTAGTTGAATTATCATGAGCCTTACTTTCAACATGAACATACTGAACAAATTAAACTAATCACTACGCTAAGGTACAGTCCAAACAATTCAGTAGTCCAGTTTTATACAAATTATCCATTAAACAAAACTGTCCTATGTATGTGAAGTACAACAGAACAGGAAAATTCAAAGGTCAATTCAACTATATTTATCATTTTCACTTCTTCAACATCAAATCTACAATGATTCCTTCACATTTCCTATAGGACCAAGAGGAGTACCTGGAGATCAGAATGCAGTAAGAAGAAGGAGAAGTCAGCAATAACAAAGCAAACAATAACAGTTGGAGTTCAAATAGCAACAACCACAACCAGTTTCACCCTAGAGATGAATCATTTATCCAGAAATGTTTTAAATCAAACTGAACTGAGAGATCAACACAAAACAACACCAAAATAAACCAAAAGAACTTGAAAATGAACCCAGAAACACACTCTGAAAAGTCAGCAACCAAACACCAAGATTTTCAAGCTATTTTCCTCTTTAAACTAGCCAGAGATTCGAGACAATTGCTAAAAAGCTGGAAAAGTGATCTAAGGACTCAATGTAACAGTTTTTTTTTATGTCTTCCTATAGCTTTTGTGTATTTGTTTTTTGAGATTTTCAGATGAAAAGAGATTTTCGAATTCCAGATCTGGTTTTTTGATTTTCAATTCAAATTTCAGTTTGTGGAGACCTAGGGAATTTTTGGAGGAATTTTAGATGTTGAAAAACTTCTGAGTGAAGGAAATGGCATGCCTTTTTATATGCACAAATGAGGGCTCTATCAGATTTTCTAGTTTCTATTTAGTCCCTCTTTATTTTTCAGACTTTAGATACTTAGTCCCTTATTTATTGACTTACTTAGTCCCTTATTTATTGACTTACTCAAGTCACTACACCTATTTTTTGAATTTCAATCTTAAAACCCATTCTAGAAAGTCCTAGGGCATTCCATTTCAGTTTTTGAAATATTCTTATACCGAAAATGCGTAAGCTACCCCTTTATTTGATCTGAAATTAATGACTAGCTTAACTAAAACCTCAACCCCTTTTTATCCCAGATATTGTTAACCATGTTAACTATTCTAACCCTCATAACCGACCATGGTTAATTAATCTACAAGACTAGGAGCTAATCAACTATATCCAAAAAATTAGACTAATTGAAATTAACTGAAGTAAACTAATTGAAATTAAAATAATTATATAAACTAAAAAATTAACTGAAATATACACAATTATACTAAAGTAACAAATTTAACTACAAATCCTAAATCTAATTAACTACTAAATTGAAGATTGCACACTACTTCAGAAAAAAAAGAAATTCAACATTGGTAAACAGAGAAAAAATCAAGGAACAATCAGAAATACTAATCACAATATTACGATAAACTAATCAAACTATGGCCAAACGACATTCAAACAATTAACTTTGCAGAACCAGACTCCTAATTGAAAACTAATGCCACAAGTCATAACTTAAACAGAAAAATCGAAATGAACAAACTTAAACCAGAACATGCTATTAGCAGGAACAAATAGCAAATTAACACCTAAATCCTAAGAAAAATAGGAAAGTGAAATAAGCAGGCACAACTTATTGAACATGAAAGCAATACAAGGTCAAAGAGAAACAAATAGATTAGACGAGACAGAAAAACAAAATGGATTCGACTGGTTTAGACCCGATATGAATGGAGATAAACAGAACACTTAAGAAGACTCACCAATTTGACCTCGAACTCAGACCTTCGAACTCGGAGTTGATATCCACCCGATTGACTTCAAATACGGCTTCTAAATAATATTATATGTCCATTATTGACAAAACAAACATGTAATAGTATTCGGAACCGAATGAAAACAGATGTAATTTGAAACCCTAGATCTAAAATATGAAGAGTTTAAAGCGAATTTGAAGGGTTTTGGGTAAAGGAGGTTATGGAAAACCTAGGGTATGATTTTTGTGAGATTTGGAAGACTTTAGGTTTTTTGACTGGAATTTCGATTTAAGATTCAAAGAATTCTGAAACGAATCGAGAGGAGTGGAGTTGATATTTGGCATGAGGGGAGGGAAATGGTCCTAGGGTGTTAATTTTGTGGGGGTTGGCGTTGGCGCCGCCACCCCAAGGCGGTTGGAACAACTCATGATTTTGCCTGACTTGATTCCCTCTTCTACTAGCTCCCCCATTTTTAACACATCATTGAAAGGCTTTCCCAAGGCCGGGATCAAATGATTGAAGTAGGTCGGCCCCTAGGCTTGTAGGAAAAGCTGAACCATTTCTTTTTCACTAATCGGGGTATTGACTTGAGCAGCTTGCTCCTTCCATCTGAGCCCAAACTCCCTAAAGTTTTCCTCCGGCTTCTTTTCCATATTAGATAGGGATGAGCGGTCTAGGGTAACACCTCATCCATATTGAAAGTATGGAACAAAATCTTGAGACATGTCACCCAATGTAGGTCACTTACCAACATCTTGATGATCATGCCACTCCAAAGAAGCCCCGATCAAGATCCTACTGAAATAGGCCATCAACAAGTCATCTTTCTCTCCAACACTTTTCATTTCACTACAATAAACCCTCAGGTGAGCTATCGGATCTCCACCCCCATCATACAAGTTAAATTTTGGCAATTTAAACCACACAAACAGGCAAACATCAAGGGACACAGACAGTTCTTTGTAAGCCAATCTACCCTGGTCTCCCATTTCTTGCTTGTTCTTTAAGGACTATTTTATGCCTTTTAGCCTCTTGGGTATCCCATCTCGCCCTTCTCTTCCTGTGACCTTTTCATTTTCAGCTTGAAGCTCATCCCAATGGCTCTTCTTGTATAAGTCAGGAACCTTGTGGGCAACTTATAAGGGGTAATATTGGGTATCATGATATTTGAGTGGGTATTTATTGTTGGGGATAATGGATGTAATAGGAGGGAACGTTTGGGAAAAGATAGTTATAGGACGAGTGATGGAGCTACTAGGTGTCGTTCCCCCTTTTTCTTAAAGCGGAATCGAGTTTATGACATTTGGGAGGACAACTCGTTCCTTTTTGGGAATTGGGTTTTGAATTGAAGAGTCGCCACCTGATGATTAAAGTGAATTAGGACACTAAGAAGGGTTCGAGTTGGAGAACCAGAATTTGGGTAAGGGCTAGAAATTATCTCGAGGGGGAAAGGTATTAGGAACCCCCCAAGATCCACTAGTGTGGTTCCCGACCATGTTATAATTGTGACTTCACATAGAAAGTAAGCAAATAGGGCTCAAATAGAAGGAGTTTTCAAAATAAATGAAAACAGTTAAAAGGGGAGGGGGTCCTAAGTTTATGATTAATATGGATCACATAAATGCAATACCCAGTAATCACTCCTCAGAAGAGGGGCTACATGAGGTATTAGCACACCGGTCATCATATCCATATCTACCCTTCCCACCCCGTTAAGGTATTAAAATGCAAAATAGTATCGTTACTTGTTGCATGCTATTACCCGTCCCAATCCTATCAGTCCCAGAGGCATTTAGGACTACTAATCCTAGAGGGGAGGGAGTTGGGGATTTTCAGAGATTAAGAAGGATAAAAGTCTAAAGCGACAACCAAAACATATAAGCAATTAGGGTGGAAACAATAGCAGTTAAAGGCTCAAACAAACCTCCTCACTCAAAGGAGCAAACTATCTAGCATGACTTCAAATACTGGTTATAGTCTGAAGTAGATTAAAAACATTATGACACGCTGATTTATCATATATTTTTTAGATGAGAAGTTCGAATTAGTTCTTGTCTGGCTTTAGTTTATCAAAAACTAACGCAGTTAATTAAATACCTAATAGTTTGCCTAGTTGAGACCTATAGGCATGATATCTAACAATGCGGAAGGTGTACTGATTTAAAGAAGGATTACTAGTTTTATGAACAATAGTTCTGCAGATTTAAATGACATTGCTACTGATTTTCAACTTATAGATGAAATAGACGAAGTTGATTCAACTGATTACTCCTATAGGCATAATTTCAAAGCGTTGTTGGTTCAAAACGATTACATAGATGCAAGAGTCCTATTTGCATGGTATCTAAAATGAAAATGATTATTATTAAACCTATGATTGTTTGCCTAATGGTAGATGAACATGAAGAAGACCTATAGTTATGATTTCTATATGAAAGAATGCAGAACTTATAGGCAGGATTTCTAACGATATGCAGGATGCAGAACTTTATAGGCAGGATTTCTAATGATATGTAGAAATACAGACAACTTATAGGTAGGATTTCTAGTGTATGCACAAGTGCAGAAAAACTAATAGGCGGGATTTCTAAAGATGCAGAAAAATTTATAGGCAGGATTTCTAATGATATGCAGAAATGCAGATAAACCAACTTCCAGGATCAGTGATCTGTGATTGACGAGTCAAATCAAATCACTGAAGAATTATTGAAGCTAGAAGATCAGGACAATGGTCAAGGTTGGAAGGTCCAATAATCAAGGAAGAATCTTGTCGAATCCATTATCTGACGAAGGAAAAGATTTGAAGAGAAGCAACGGCTAGGTCCTTGTTGTTGGAAAGAATCAATTCTTTCCAAGGATCAAAACCCTTGGGTTGACAAGCCTTTAGCATCCATCCTTGTATAAATTTACAGTGTAACACCATCCTTAGTATACTTTGATCGAACCAAAATAACTCTCTTTATTCTACTGCAAACAAGCATAGTAGCCTACATAGATCTGATGTATAACAAGTCAGGGATAGAAAGAGGGCATGCAACTGGTGAGGCATTGTATCAAACGAGTGCTAGAGAAACTGAGGGATATACATCAAATTTGTACTCAAAAGAAAACTTATTTACTTGAAGAGAAATCCCTTGAAACCCAAGGGGATTGGATTAAGATTCACATTGAATCTGAACCACTATAAAAATTCTTGGTGTCTTTAGTTTCTGCATTTACTTTTTGCTTATTACCTTAAATTAGTGTCTGCAAGATTGCCACATTTGGTCGACTACATACGTTTTAAGTCAGCCTATTAACGATTAATTTTAATTATTGTCAATTCACCCCCCCCCCCCCCTTGTACTTTCAATTGGTACCAGAGCTTGGCTCACACTTTTGCTTTTTGCTTAACAGGTTGTGAGAAAAAGATCATGGAAAATCAGGTTATCATAGGAGCTCTGTTTCAGGAAGGAACTTCACAAGTAAGACCATCGTACTTCAATTGACAATACTTCTCCCCACTGGAAAATCCTAATGGAAATCTTCACCAAAGCACATGACGCCAAAGTGTGAAGATTTATCAAGAAGGAAAACTACCCATTGCCTGCCAGCACTCTCACTGACCCTGATGATATAGACTCATACTCAAAGGAGAAACTGGAAGTTGTACAGATAAACCACAAGGCAAGAAATATGCTTCACAATGCAATAAGTGGTGAAGAATATGAGAAGATATCTAGTTGTGATATAACCAAAGATATGTGGGACAAACTCGAGGTTATCTATGAAGGTACCATCACGGTGAAGGAAACCCACATCAATATAATAGTTTACGACTATGAACTATTCTCAATGAAGGAAGGAGAATCCATTGAAGAAATGTTTGCCCGGTTCAGTAAGATAACTAGTTCCTTAAAAGCTTTTGGCAAACCATACACCAGTGGTGATTAGGTTAGGAAAATTCTCAGAAGTCTACCAAGCACTTGGCAGACTAAATCTCAAGATCTTAACAAGTTATCATATGATGAACTACGAGCAGAGCTCATTGCTTTCGAAAGAACACATCTGAAGAAGACAAATCAAGAGGAGAAAAAGAAAATTGTTGCATTCAAAACTACTACTAAATCAACTTAAAATGAAATTGATGATCTTGAAGCCCTAAAAGAAGAAATTGCAATGATGTACAGAAACATGGATAGATTGATGAGAAGATATAGAAATAAAAAAGAAAGGAAGATTTCCACCAAGAAGATCTAGGCAATACATATACAATGAACAAGACAAGAACGATGGAAAATGCTACGAATGTGGAAAGTTTGGGCGCATCTAAGTGGAGTGTCCAGAACTGAAAAGAAAGATCTCCAGAGGGTTTAACAAGAGCAGATCATTTAGAAGCTAGAGTGATGAGGATGACTCAGACCATGACGAAATAGCAAATTTCTACTTCATGACAATTCTAGAAAACGAGATCAACAAAACTTCAGGATGCTGGACAGATGAAGATGATTCATACAATGAAAATTGTTTTATGGCAAAAGGAGAAATTAGTGAGGTAAGATCTTGACTGAAAGATGTAATGAATTGCAAGACATTCTTGATTCCACCTTAAAAGAGACTCAAAAAATGATGAATGAACTTAAGAGACTCACTAGGTAAATCAAAGGCTGGAAAATCAAACATGAAGTATGTGAAATTGAAAAAGACGTAATTCAAGAGGAGTTTGAGGAATTGCAAATGCAGCGTAACAGCTTGCGCAAATCCACGAGTCACATCTCTATTAGGTCAAATCAGACAATTTACAAGTCAACTGGAAAAGAACCAATCAAAACTAAATCGACCAGTCGATCGGACCAGTCGACTTACAAGTCAACTAGAAAGGAATCAGCTAATCTCATGACAGCAATTCCAACTCTTATGAAAGACCTGAAAACAGGTCTGGGGCTAAATGTCATTACAGAAATAGAAGTGGGCATAAATACTCTGGTTTTCATTTTCGTAAATCTCATATGTCTTGATGGGGTTGGAAACCTAAGAATTCCAAACCCAGTAACACTAACTCACCAGGACCCAAGCAAGCTTGGATACCTAAAAGAAAGTAATAATTATGTGTTGCATGAACACCACAGAGTAAGCCGCAAAGGAATATTGTATCTAGATAGTGCGTGTTCCAGTCACATGACAGGTGACAAAAACCTTTTTAAGGAAGTGACAAAGATTGATGGAGGAAGTGTCAAATTTGGAGATGATTTAAGAGGCAAAATAGTTGGCACTGGAACTATTTCTTTCAATAACAACTGTGACATTACTGAAGTATATCTGGTTAATGGATTAAACTACAATCTTCTCAGCATAAGTTAACTCTGTGACTCAGGATATGAGGTAAAATTTAAGAGAACTGGATGTGCCATCAAAGATGAATCAGGTACAATAATTCTTCATGGAAAAAGGTACGGAAATGTTTACATACTTGATGGATTCGAAAATATAGATGGTCACATCTTCCTAACTTCTATGTCTGATGATCCATGGTTGTGGCACAGAAGACTAGGTCATGCTAGCATGCATTTGATTCAAAAATCATCCAAACATGATTTAGTTGTTTGGTTACCTAAACTGAATTTTTCTAGAACTCATATTTGTGATGCATGTCAGATGGGTAAGCAAACTAGAAATTCTTTCAAAAACAAAAACATAGTGTCTACTTCGAAACAATTGGAATTACTTCATATGGACTTATTTGGACCTACTAGAACTGCTAGAATAGGAGGCAAGAAATATGCTTTTGTTATTGTTGATGACTTTTCACGTTTCACCTGGGTGATTTTCCTGTCTTATAAAGATGAAGCCTTAAGAAACTTGAAGTTTTCTGGAAAAGGATTGAAAGAGAAAATGGGTTATCTGATCTCTATAATCCAAAGTGATCATGGAGGCGAGTTTGAGAGCAAGGCTTTTGAATATTTTTGTAACGATCAAGGTTACACTCACAATTTCTATGCTCTGCGCTCACCACAGCAAAATGGAGTTGTGGAATGAAAGAACAGAACACTTCAAGACATGGCAAGAACCATGCTATTAGAACACTCTCTGTCAAATCATTTCTGGGCTGAACGTGTGAGTATTGCATGTCACATTCTCAAATGTTGTCTTATAAGGCCCATTCTGAAAAAGATCCATATGAACTATGGAAAGGTAAAGCAAGTGCTTCACTCATAACAATGATAAGGACAATCTTGAAAATTTTGATCCTAGAAGTGACGAAGGTATTCTTCTTGGTTATTCTTTAAATAGCAGATCATTTAGAGTCTTTAATAAACATACTTTGTGTGTAGAAGAATCTCTTCATGTTATATCCAATGAAAATAATCCCTTGGTCGAGAAAGGAATTAATGCAGGTGACGAAGATCAAACTCAAGAAGTTTAGAACAAAAGAAAATCACATGAGTCAACTAATACCGCAGATGTGATTCAGTCGACTGACCAAGTTAGCAATAACACTCTAGAATAACGTACGGAGTCAATTACAAGAACTGTTCGACTAAATGAATGGAGGAGCGGAACTGAATATCCACAGATTTATATCACAGGGGATCCAAACGAAGGAACGAAAACCAAGGCTTCCCTAAAAAAGGAAAGCAAATATTGCTTTGATCTCTCAAATAGAGCCAAAAAGGTAGAGGAAGCATTGAAAGATTCAAGCTGGGTGAAAGCCATGCAAGAAGAACTAGATAAATTCAGCAAGAATCAAGTGTGGAAGTTAATACCCAAACCTAAAAATGTATCCGTCATCGGAACAAAATGGGTATTCAAGAATAAATTGAACGAGTAAGGACAAGTCATAAGTAACAAGGCCAGATTAGTTTCTCAAGGCTATTCACAACAAGAAGGAGTCGACTAGGATGAAACCTTTGCCCAGTAGCTCGACTAGAGTCTATACGAATCTTGTTATCTTACGCATCATTCAAGGGATTCAGGCTATTTCAAATGAATGTCAAAAAGTATTTTTCTGAATGGATTCATCGAAGAGGAAGTTTTTGTAAAACAACCTCCAGGCTTTGAAGACTCAAAGTTCCCTTATCATGTGTACAAGCTTACTAACTCCCTATACGAACTGAAACAGGCTTCACGTGCTTGGTATGATAGGTTAAGTACTTTCGTTGTTGATCATGGGTTCACTAGAGGTAAAATTAATACTACTCTATTCATTAAATGATCAACAGAATGTAATCTTATCATTCAAATTTATGTTGATGACATTATCTTTGGTAGTGCTAATTCTCTTATGTACAAGGAATTTGCAAACCTCATGCAAAGTGACTTCCAAATGAACATGAGGGGTGAACTCATATTTTTCCTTGGGCTTCAAATTTATCAAACCGAAGAAGGAACCTTCATTTGTTAAACAAAATATAAAAAGGAGCTTATCCAAAAATTTGGCATGAGCAATGCAAAATCAATTGGCACTCCTATGAGTACGGCTACAAATTTGGATAAGGACGAACATGGTACTCCAGTTGATGAAGCCAAATACAGAGGAATGATAGGATCACTACTGTATCTGACCACAAGTTGACCAGATATTATGTTCACCATTTGTGAATCTGTCGGGCTTCACTCAGCTCCCAAGGAGTCACATCTGACTACTGTAAAAAGAATTATTCGATACCTTATTGGCACAGTATCTCATGGCTTATGGTATCCTCGCTCTAACTCGTTTAAATTAGATGGTTTCTCAGATGCAAATTTAGCAGGTGATAAAGAAGACAGGAAAAGCACGAGTGGCACTTGTCAATTACTAGGAATGCCTTTAATATCTTGGAACAGTAAAAAGCAAGCATCAGTCGCCTTGTCCACTACTGAAGCTGAGTATATTGCCATTGGTCAATGTTGTGCATGACTCCTGTGGATGTCTCATCAATTGGGTGACTATGAACTTTTTTTAAACCTACACAAATCTTTTGTGATATTTTAAGTGTAATTTGTCTCTCAAAAAATCATGTGCATCACTCTAGAGCACATAGAAATTAAACATCATTTTATTAGAAATCATGTTCTTAAAGATGACATAGAATTAGTTTTTGTTGGCACTTCTGCCCAATTAGCTGATATTTTTACTAAAGCGTTGTTGGAAGAACGATTTTGCTCCATGAGAAAATCACTTGGATAATTTGTTTTTCAAAAAACTCTTAGGACCTAATTGTTATTTTTCAAAAACTTGTCATAATTACTCCTTTCAGCCATTAATTATGGAGTCGGTCTCTTCCCTCTCTTTTTAATTCTGTTTCACATTAGTTTGCAGTCGAAGTTTGAAAGCCAATCATCACATCGCTTCAACTCACACCCTTTCCTTTTTCTGTACTCAACCGACAAATCTTTTCTCTTTAAGATAAGCCTTTTCGGGTCACTCTCATCTCCATCATCTCTCTTCATCCTGTAACAACCTTCCTTTCTCACATGGCGAAGTCCTACAAAACCTCTTCTGCTTCCACCAGAAACAGCACTCGCTCGAAGGCAAAACCCTCTTCTGCGCCTCCTGAGCAAGTATACTCAGGGTCTTTCGTTCAAAGGGTTGTGCCTCTTCTCAAGAAGCATACTCTGAACACTCTCAACTCATAGGAGAAAAATCCTATGGTAAGCGTCCCATGGAGGATCCTCCTGCCTCTTCCACTCCAAAGAAATCAAAGTTCGATTTCTCTACTTCACTCGATTCCGACCTAAATTTCTAGGATACCCGAAATAGGGATTTTTTTTATCTCTCTCAAGGACAATCCCATCACCCATGGAATAGTTGTGGATCTTGATGATATGGAGTCTCTCAACTGCAGCGTAAAAGATCTTTTTGTGTATCAATGGTGGGAAAAATTGCTCTCTATTTCTTCGCCTAAAGTGTATGAGCCCCTAGTCCGTATGTTTTATGCTAATCTTTGTTCTAGTAAACCTGATAGGATTGAAACTCTTGTTCTTGGTAAACGCATTGTTCTTGACTGTGGTTTGTTTGATTCTATTGTTCTCTGTCGCTGCTCTGGTTTCCCCATTCTCTTTAAGAATGTCTGGCCTGAGGACTTTGAAATTACCTTTGACCAGGCCAAACAGTGCATTGCTGAAAATCCCTCTGAAAACCCTTCCCAATTAATTGGGGCCTAGTGATGTGAGTTTTGAAACTAGGGTTCTTGCCCACATTGTTGCAACCACTCTTCTCCCCAGAACTGGTTCCTTCTCAATCCTCTCTCAAAGGAACACCTTCTTTGTCTATTGTCTTATCTCCAAACTCAAAATCAAGATGTCCTCCTAGGTCATAAATTTTATGATTGTGAGTGCTGAAGATTCAACCAGTTTACCATTTGGTATGGCCATCACCGACATTCTGGAAGCTTATCAAATTCCGCTTTCTGACTACCCCTTTGTTCCTGTCTACAAGTCCTACAACTCTAGAGCCTTCTCTAGTATAGGGTATGTGAGTGTCAAGGGTACCTAGGTTAAGAAGGGTGAAAGAGATGCAAAACAGACCCCTGCGGAAACCAAGCCTTCGTGTGCTGTTAAGCCCTCTCCCATTACTTCTGACCTAAGTGAAATGTGCAGCTCCATTGATTCCCAACTCTTAGACATCAAGACTCTCTTGTCCGCCACTCAGTCAACTGTGGATGCTATTCATGCTATTTCGAAGGAAACATGGTCAAATGTGTCTAAAATCATGGTGGTTGTGCAAGGGTAAAGGAGAAAGTGGTTAAAGCCTTCAAGGAGGTGCATGACAGGCTGGATGGGATGAGCATTGCTGCAAACACAAGCTTTGAACAGTTGAAGGAGGCGATCTGCAACACTTACTTACTTCCTGCGTCGTTGCTATGGATGTGTTTTACAGACAATCTTTTTTATGGTTTAAACTTGTTTTGGCTTTGGTTTGGGCTGTGCTCATGGATGTTTTTCTTCCTTTTCTGCCTATGTGGATAATATTTTTCGCCGATACTTGCTAATCCCTCTTTGCTGATGTCAAAAAAGGGGAGAATATATATGTTCTTGGTTTATTAACGATATATGTGCAGGTTCAAGTCGACTATGCATACATAGGGTACACTTATGTACTCTATTTTCGTTATATATGTTAAGTCGACTATGTTACATGCATAAAAGGTACTCTTTATTCTTTGAACAGGTTAAATCGACTGTGCTACATGCATAGACAGTACTTCATATATATTGCATAGGAACCAGTCAACTATGTTGCCCATGCATAGACAATACTATGCAGGTACAAGTCGACTGCACATATTGAGGGGGAGCTCAAGTCTAGTTGACTACACACATTGAGGGGGAGCCAAGTCGGCTAGTAATAAACAGTAAAGCACTGTTGTTTACTTCTTTACATCTACGTATATTATTTTGCTATCACAAAAAAGGGGGAGATTGTTAGATCATGTTTTAATGATGCAATTAATATGCATGTGCAAGATTCAAAGAAGTAAAAAGGAATTATTGAAATGGCTATGCCGAACAAGGAAATAAATCAATCATAAGGGAAGGTGCTTGAAATACTTACGGTGTACAAGAAAAGATACAGTTCTACACCAGCAAATCAGGATTAGCTTCGTGATTCTAGGAAATCAAATCAGCCATAACAGAATAAAGATTCAACGTGATTTGTGATTGACGAGTCAGCTCAAATCACTAAAGAATTATTGAAGTTAGAAGATCCAGACAGTGGTCAAGGTTGGACAGTCCAATAATCAAGGAAGAATCTTGTCGAATCCATTATCTAACGAAGGAAAAGATTTGAATAGAAACAACAGCTAGCTCCTTATTCTTGGAAAGAATCAATTCTTTCGAAGGATCAAAACCCTTGGGTTGACAAGCCTTCACCATTCATCTTTGTATAAATTTACAATGTAAAACTATCCTTAGTATACTTTGATCGAACCAAAATAACACTCTTCATTCTACTGCAAACAAGCATAGTAGCCTACATAGATCTGTTGTGTAACAAGCCAGGGATAGAAAGAGGGCATACAACTGCTGAGGCACTGTATCAAACGAGTGCTAGAGAAACTGAGCGACATACATCAAATTTGTACTCGAAAGAAAACTCATTTACTTGAAGAAAAATCATTTGCAACCCAAGGGTATTGGATTATGATTCACATGGAATCTGAACCAGTATAAAAATTCCTGGTGTCTTTAGTTTCTTCATTTACTTTCTGCTTATTACCTCGAATTAGTATATCTGCAAGATTGCCATATTTAGTCGACTACTTAAGTTTTAAGTCAACTTATTAACAGTTAATTTTAATTATTGACAATTCACCCCCATTGTACTTTCAAACTCTACGAACATGAATTACAAAATGCCAGATGCCCAAAGACCTTCGCGAATGCGAGCCACTAGTCATGATCGCGAAGGAGTAAGCACCATACATCAGAAACAGTAGTCCAAATATGGCAAAATGACCCGTAGCCCATTCGAAACACACCCGAGGCCCCCACCAACCCATCCAATCGCATCAACCGGTCCACCATTTTATCCAAACTTATCCAAATGCTCAAAATGCCACAGATAATACTAAAACCACGAATCGATGATCAAAATCCTTCATTTAACTTTCAAACCTTCAAACTTCGCCAAATGCTTCTGAACCTCACTTAGTCATTCTGGATTACGACTAAACATCACACTCAAGTTTCAATCAATAAAATTAACCTATCCAAGGTCCCGGAACATCATCCGAAGTCTGATAACACCAAAGTACACTATAAGTCAAACATAGCAAATTTCAAACCTTCAAAAAAGTAAACTTTCGTGGATCATCTGATACTTAATCCGAACATATGCCTAAGTCTAAAATAACCTTACGAACCTATAGGAACCTTCAAATCCTTATTTCGATGTCGTTTTATCAAAAGTCACACCTTGGTCAACTCATTCAACTGAAGACTTCTGAATTGAGAATTATTCTTCTAAATCAACTCCGAACTTCTCAAAAATCAAAACCAACTACATGTGCAAGTCACTATACATGAAATGAAGCTGCTCAAAGCCTCAAACTGTCGAACAACATGCTATATCTCAAAGCGATCACTAGTGTCATTGCATGACAATTTTATTATCCTAGAAATGCAAACATGTTAACTAGCACTAATTGTGTGTTAGTAGATAATCATAGATATGTTTTCATCATGTTCAAACCGGTACAAAAAGTTGTACCGCATCTATACCAAAAGTCCAAAACATCACTTGTATCGGTAGAAATTCCAACGAATTGAGATAACAAACTACATAGTGTATTTCAAAAAGATTGAAATCTATTTCTTCTGTCATAATTTATGTGCTATACATTTTATTAGTTAAAATATAATTTATTTTATTAAAAATAATTTAATTTTAAAATTTCTACTTTACGAGATAATTTGTTGTCACACACATATCTATGATTTATTATAGACTAAAAATTTCAAAACTATTCATTTTCTTTAAACCTCTTCCTAAATCAAACATTACCATAAACATTGAGATATGAGAATACTATTCTTAGTAGTTCAAATGGAAATGATAAAAGATATTATTAAGTTTTACTCCCTCGTATAGAAAAGTTGTTATTCCTGCACTTAAGAAATATACGCAAAGGCATTTTCATCATCTTTTCCCTTACGAGAATGAATGCAAGAAACAAATACTCAATATATGTGTTAGACCAAACAACTAATCCATGATAAAAAAGAGAGCATTTGACATTGTACAAGGTAACATTGATTTATATTAAAGCTAGAATGATGGAGTGACACGTGGAACCGGAGGTGGACAGAAGATAAATCGAATGAAAACCAAGACCTAGGACAACATTTTCGGTTGGTACCGGATAGATCTCGAAGGGAACGCGGTCAACAGAAGCAAATGAATGTTTGTCACCAGATGACATTTATTGAAGAATATTCCTGAGCATTAAATATGCAGTCATTGCAGAGAATTTTGGCATCCGTGGCTTGCCATTAAAAATTCATCAATGACCCCCTTAATTGTTATTTAAGAGGGGCTTGATCTTAGAATCTTGTTCCATAGGTATGATTATAAATAGTGGCTTCAACAACCATTGTAATACACGAAATCTCTAGCAAAACTTATGCTAACTTTATTCTCAAGCTAAATATACAACTTTATTTTTTGTCTAAGTATTGTTCTTATCGATGTCTTCGAAAGCCTTGCTCCTAGAACCAGGCTTGTTATTTCTTTCAATTTCAATGCTAAGTCTTTTTTATTTATTTTTATGCTAAGTCTTATCATTTTGGGATCAAATCAGTTTGCTTGTCTGCTTTCGATAAACCACGCAATAAATTCAACTGTATTATTTTACGGGTAAACAGTTTGGCACCCACCGTGTGGATTAGATAGCTGCATATTGAGTTGATCCTTGTGTCTGTTACTAACTTGTTTTATTCGTTGTTTCATAGAAAAAATTAAAAAACAAATGGAAGTTAATGATGCCAACATACACACAATGTTGAGGCACAAGAAAATCTGCCTCAACATAAGGATTCAATCAGTAACACCTGCAACGAGGGGGACATAGCAACTCCGGTCCATGGAAGGAAATATCTCCGACATGTGTGGGAGACAACTCCTGATGATGTTGAGGATGAGCATGTTGCGAAAACGGTAAGGATCTTGAGAGAGCAACGAAAGGCCATCATTGTCCATCTCTCAAGGCAAGACCATGTCGTGATAGAACTATAGCAGGCATTGTTAGGAGCTTCCAACAATGCGAAGGGAAGAGGCCCTATTCCTCCCGGCACTCCCTCAAATCAAACAACTCAAAGAGTTGATAGAAACATCCTGAGGGGTGAGTTCGACTTCGATGGAGCCGGGGGTGATGAGTAGCAGATCCGGTAATGACAAAGGCAATGATCCCTTCAAAGTCGAACTCATAATATTGATGAGGAAAATGAACGAGCGGATAGATCAGAATGCAAAAAAGTCCCATGCTCGAATGGAACAAATTCTGGGCACACCACTAGTGTTGGAGGGCACAGACTCAAAGAAGTACACTCAATTTCCGTTCAAACCGATTGCAACACCATAATTGATTCCAAAATGGTCCTGAATGCCAAACATACCGAAATATGATGGGACTTGAGACCCTCAGGAGCACATCACAACTTATATAGTGGCAGTGGAAGGAAATGACTTGGCCCAACATGAGATTTAGTTGGTCCTGCTAAAGAAATTCAGAGAAACCCTCACGAAGGGTGCCTTGACATGGTATTCACTCATACCTGAACATACAATAGATTCTTTTTGAAGTGCTCGCAGATTCTTTCATCAAGGCCTATGCCGGGTCCAGGAAGGTCCAAGCCCGAAAGGTGGATATATTCAGAATTTTGCACGGAGAGTCCAAATTATTGCATGAGTTCTTGATCATGTTCTAGAAAGAGAGGATGTTGCCGATTGTGCCAGATGAATGGGCAACTGAGGCATTGACTAAGGGGTTGAACCCGATGAGCTTCAACGCATTTTGAAAGCTGAAAGAAATCATGCTCGAATTCTAAGCAACCACATGGGTGGATGTCTGTAACCATTATGAATCAAATATAAGGATATAAGATGATCAGTTTGGGTTCTGGCATCAAACAAGGGCCGGGATTGAGAAAAGAACAGGGATAAATCTAAAGATGATCTTGATGCAGATTGGCTATCTTCTAAGGGCCGATTCTTTCGCTACGAGAGGGCAGAAGGACACATTAGAAAAGGGTTTCGGTCAGAGGATAGGTTCGCCCCTGATAGAAGAACTGACAACGGCCGAAACAACAGGTCGTTGCAAGACAAAGAGGTATCAAGTTCCTGAGATTCCACTTATCTAGGCTGTTAGAGTATAATTTTAATATTAGCATAGTGGAGTTAGTATTAGCAATGAGAAACATCCAGGAAGCACTGTTCCCGAGGTCGATCAGATTTGATCCCAACTAGAAGGATCCTAATTTATAGTGAAAATATCATGGGACTCATGTCCACTAAACTGGGACTGTAGACATTTGCGCGAGGAGATGTCAACGCTATTGAAAAACGGCCATCTTAGGGAATTATTAAGAGATCGAGCCAAGAACAACTACAGTCACTGCCAAGACAATGAGAATCCTCGAAGACAAGGGAAGACCCTCCACGACTAACTATCAACATAGTTTTCGGGGGGAACAAGATCAATGGTGTAACTTTCTTGATAGCCATAAATAAGAAGATATCAGTGACTCATAGCAAGAGGCTACATGAAGTCAAAGAAGACGACATCACATTCATGGAAGTAGACGCCGATGAACTTCTTCTACCGCACAACAATTCCCTAGTAATTTCTCTTAACATTCCAGATTTAAAGATTAAACATGTTTTGGTTAACCTACGAAGTTCAACCACTCATTCAATGGAGAGTGCTAGAACAAGCTAAACTAACCGGAAGCATCATTCAGACAACAAAGCTCCTCGCCGGGTTTAACTTAACAAGTGTGAATCTGATGCGAGATATTTCTGCCCATGGATGCCTAAGGGGTCACAAACACCACCGTATTTGAAGTCGTGGATGGCAACATGGGCTACAATATAATTCTCGGCAGACCATGGCTACAAGAGATGATGGTCGTACCATCGTATATCACCAATTTCTAAAATTCCTGACTCTAGATGGAATCAAACAAATAATAGGATATCAACAGGAAGCAGGGGAAATAAATGCGGTATTCGTTTCCAGCAGTAAAGGGGAGTGTAACAACTCGATCGGTCGTTTCATGAGTTACCTCTCTATTTCCTCCATTTCTGTTTCTTTATATGTTGTTCAGCTGCATTTCATCGTATCGCTTCCGTTGGTTTGGGTTTGGAGTGGTTTCGTAGAGAAATGAGATATTTGATCTCTTTTTGGGAAGCTTTAGTTGGAAAAGTCAACCAGAAAATGATTTATGAGTAAATGATCTTGGAACTTGGTTTTTATGGTTCAGATAACTTCATGAGGTGATTTGGGACTTATGAGGATGATTAGAATATATCTTGGAGGTCTGTGCTAGATTTAGTCTTGAAGGCGAAATTGGAGTTTTGGTGTTCTCCAGTTGGAAGTGGAATTTTGATATCGGGGTCGGATTGGAATTTTGAAAATTGGAGTATGTCGAATGTATCATTTGGGACGTGTGTGAAATATTTTAGGTATTTTGGATGAAGTTTGACAGAATTTTTATCAATGGTGGAATTCAGAAGTTTTGGAATCCTTAGGCTTGAATATGAAGGTGATTTGGTGTTTTAGCGTTGTTTTGAGTGTTCTGAGGGTTGGTATAAGATTGAATGGTGATATGTAACTTGTTGACTTGTTTGGTTGAGGTCCCGAGCCTCGAGATGGATTTGGATGGTTGGTGGGAGATTTGGAATTTGAGTGGAGCTGAAAAAATTTTGTGCTTTTGTTGTTTCCGCGCCTGCGGATTGGGGACTGCAGGTGTGATGATTGCAGGTGCGTAGGGCTGACTGCATGAGCATATTTAGTTGCAAGAGCGAATGGATAACTGCATCTGCAGTCCTAGGGAGCAGGTGCGGAAGTTGGCCTCCTAAAGTGAAAATCACAAAAGCGGGAAAATATCCACAAAAGCGTTAATGCAGGTGCACTTAAGGGACCGCAGATGCGGAATCCCTAGGTCAGAAAACTAAGTTTCCCTTGGCTATTTTCACCCTTGTTTCACCATTTTTGAGACGGACTTGGAGCTTTTTGAGAGGATTTGAAGAGGGGTTCAAGGGGTAAGTCTTGGAGGTAAGATTTGTAAACTCAATACTCGATTCTATGGTGATTCCTAACTGATTAGACATGAATTTATTGGAAATTAAGGGTTAAAATTGGAGAATTAGGGCTTGAAATTGGAGATCTTTCATTGGGGATTTGAGGGGCCATTTGAGGTTTGATTTTGATATTCTTGGTATGTATAGACTCGTGGGAGGATAAGGATTCTAGTGATGTAATTTTTATCGAATTTTGAGACGTGGGCTCGGGGGTCGGGTTTGGCCAATTTGGGCAATTTGATGTAATTTGATTATTTTTGCGTGGGCTTTATTCCTTTAGCTTATATTGACGGCATGAATTTGGTTTTGGTTAGATTCAAATCATTTGGAGGCCGATTCGAGAGGCAAAGACATCGCGGGCTAGAGTTTGGACCGATTTGACATACGTAATGATTGTAAATGTTGTCCTTAGGGTATGAAACCCCGGATTTCACATCTATTTGCTACTTTGAGGTGACTCACACACTAGATGACGTGCACGGGGCGGTGCAACATTGGGGATTGTGACCTGGTCCATCCACTACGACTATTCAGTCACGTAGTTGATTGAAAACTATTTGATACTATTGTGTTTTACTGGTTTCACAACTCAGCCCTATTTACAATGTTTTGATACTTTAATTATTTTGGATTGAGCATCATGTTTTACTGTTGCTCGAGTGGCTTGCAAGGTTTTTGACTGAGTGAGGTCGAAGGCCTGTATTATGAGGATATCATGGGATCGGGGTGTGCGCCACAACATATTGTACTGGCTTGTGATATATGAGAGGCCGAGGGCCTAATTTATTATGCCATGAGATGCCATGTGTAGCGCTTGGGCTGTAAGAGCCCCCCCCCCCCCTCCTCGGAGTCTGAACATCCCCAGTGAGCGCGGGTACCCAGTGTGAACGGTGTGATGTAGCCCGTTGGGATTTTCTTGATTCATATTGTTGACCGAAGGGGCTGATTATGAGTGATTGTGAGGTAGTTTGATAGGCTGGTTCTGTTGATATTTTTCCCGAGGGGCGGTTTATGGTACATGTTTTGCCCCAGAGGCTGCTTACATTTCTATCATTTTTACTTATTTTTTTCATCACTCGTTGGAAACTATTGAAAGATGTTATATAAGGAAAGGCTTTACTGAAACTAAGTTTGTTTTACAAGATGAATAATTTCTGTATTGTTTTTGGAAATATACTATATCTGGTGTGGTGCTATGACGTGGATTTATCTATTTTCTTACTACCCAGCTTTTATTTACATTTATTACTTACTGAGTTGGTTACTCACATTACTCAACGCACCTTGTGTGCTGATCCAGAAGTCTCGAGACGCGATAGTGAGTGCATCAGCCTTCCAATAGGTCTCTGGAGTTGGCTAGGTAGCTGCTTGGCATTCACAGCCCTACACTTCTCCTTCTTACCTTACTCAACCTGTCTTAGTTTTTTATATTAGGACTATGTTAGCCTTTCTTTTACTTAGACGGGTTTGTAGTTGCTCATAACTGGTGACACCCTTATGTCGGGCTTGTGTATTTATTCTGCACTGGTTATTTAGATTTATATTATGAGATTTTATGTCAATTAATGGCTTAAGACTTGACTTTTATAGAATAATGGCCTGATTTAGAAATTGTGTCGGCTAACCTAGTTTCACGATATGCGCCATCACAACCGGGCTAATTTTAGGGACTTTCATCTATTGCATCACCCTTGACCAAATTGACTCGAAAGGGCGCGCCTTTCATATGTTCGGATGAGTGTGAGACGAGCTTTCAGAAGCTCAAGACTGCCTTGACAATAGCAACATTGTTAGTATTTCCATCAGCTTTAGGTTCATATACATTGTAGTGTGATGCTTAGAGAGTTGGTATTGGGTATGTGTTGATGTAGAGGGGTAGAATGATTGTTTATGCTTCTCATTAGTTAAAGCCTCATGAGAAGAACTACCCTGTTCATAATCTACAGTTGGCTGCCATAGTTTATGCGTTGAAGATTTGGAGGCATTATCTTTATGGTGTGTGAGGTGTTTACTTATCATCGTTGCCTCCAACACTTGTTCAAGCAGAAGGTTCTCAATTTGACGCAGCGGAGATGGTTGGAGCTTCTAAATGACTATGATATCACTATTTTGTACAATTCGGGGAAGGCCAATGTAGTGGCCGATGCTTTAAGTAGGAAGGCTGTGAGTATGGGCAGTTTGGTATATATTCCTGTTTGGGAGAAACCTCTTGCAGTTGATGTCCAGGCATTGGCCAATCGATTTGTGAGGTAAGATATTTCAGAGCCCATTCAGGTCTTAGCTTGTGTGGTTTCTCGATCTTCCTTGTTTGATCGCATCAGAGAGAGCTAGTATGCTGATCATCATTTGCTTGTCCTTGAGGAAAGAGTTCAGCACAAGGATGCCAAAGATGTAACTATTGGTGATGATGGGGTATTGAGGATGCAGGGTCGGATATGTGTGCCGAATGTAAATGGGCTTCAGGAGTTGATTCTGGAGGAGGCCCATGGCTCGCGGTATTCCATCCATCAAGGTGCTGCAAAGATGTATCAGGATTTGAGACAACATTATTGGTGGAGAAGAATAAAGAAAGATATTGTGAGATTTGTAGCTTGGTATCTCAATTGTCAGCAGGTGAAATATGAGCATCAGAGACCGGATGGCTTGCTTCAGAAAATGGATGTTCCACAGTGAAAGTGGGAGCGAATCACCATGGACTTTGTAGTTGGACTCCCACGGACCTTGAAGAAGTTCGATGCTATTTGGGTGATTGTGGATCATTTTACAGAGTCCGCACACTTCATTCATGTGTGTACTACCTATTCTTCAAAGCGGTTAGATGAGATTTATATCCGAGAGATTATTCTATTGTATAGTGTCCCACTTTCCATCATTTCAGATAGAGGTACGCAGTTCACTTTGCAGTTTTGGAGGTCCGTGCATCGGGAGTTGGGTACTCAGGTTGAGTTAAGCATAGCTTTTCACCCTCAGACGAATGAGCAGTCGGAGCGCACTATACAGATATTGGAGGACATGTTCCGCGTGTGTGTCATTGATTCTTAGGGTCCGCGGGATCATTTTCTACCGCTCGCGAAGTTTGCTTATAACAACAATTATCAGTCAAGTATTCAGATGGCTCCATATGAGGACTTATATGGGAGATATTGTAGATCTCCAGTTGGTTGGTTTGAGCCGGGTGAGACTAGGCTTTTGGGGACAGACTTGGTGCAGGATGGCTTGGATAAGGTGAAGGTGATTCAAAAGCGACTTCGTACAGCGTAGTCAAGACAATAGAGTTATGCCGACAAGAAGGTTCGTGATGTGTTCTGCATGGTTGAGGAGAAGGTTATATTGAAAGTTTCACCCACGAAGGGTGTTAAGAGATTTGGGAGGAATTAGGGGTGTTCATCGGGCGGATTGGGCGGCTTTTTACTCTTAACGGTTATCGGCTTTTAAATGTATTCATCATTTAGCCACCCGATAAGATATCGGGCGGATTGGTGTCGGGTTAGCTCTTATTGGGCGGTTACCGGGCGATTTATCGGTTTAATACCTAAAGGCTCAAATGTATTCTGTCCCCGCACTACATTATCCAATGTCCAGTTCCATTTCGCAAGTGTGTTTGACGTTGAGTAGTTATACTAAGATCATTAGCTTTGCAAGCTTTAGTTTAAGAACTGCAGAGCTTTATGCCATTTATTCTTCTAATAAGCTACTCAGAATTTAATTAGTTGAAACTCATTGTTCCTGAAGAATCTATTAGAGCTAATAATCTAAATTGGCATTGTCTCCCTATATAATGAAGACATTTGTGATTCACATTTCATCAATACTGTTTCATCCGTTTTTCTTTTATCACATTTATATGAGTACACGCACCCTTTATAAGAATTTTTTGATTAATTCGTGGTAAGTTGATGCTAATGGTTTCAATAATCTAATCATACAATTACTACATATTTTAAGATATATTAGGCCCCTTAGCATTTTCTAGTGAGATTTTCTTTATTAAAACCTGTTATCAATTCTCTAGTTTGTAGTTTCTTGTTAATTTCTTTTTGACTCTTAAATTTTGTTTTATTTTGTTCTATTAATGTAGGAAAAATCCAGATGGAAGGCAAATAAATGGGAATTTTCAGAATAATATTGCTGATGTTGTAGTGGAGTGCAGGGCATTGTATGACTTTCAATTCAACAGTAGCACAAGATGGGACAGGCAACTTCACAACAATAACTGATGCTGTAAATGCAGCTCCTTCTCAGAGTGCAACACGATTCTTTATACTTGTCAAAACAGGCATAATAAATTTATGACACAATTATATATATATATATATATATATATATTCTTAATGGGTTAACGGATTATCCATTAAGAAAATTGAATAATCAGCCCCCAAACCGATAAGCCGTTAATAAAAAAAATTCAATCTGTTCTCCGTCCGTTAAGCCGTTACCATTAAGCCATTAAGCTTTGGTTCGGTTCGGTTTTCTGTTTCGGATCGGTTTTGAACACCCCTAGGAGGAATGGTAAATTGAGTCCCCGGTTCATTGGGCCTTTTTGAGGTGCTTCGGAGGATTAGGGAAGTGGCTTATGAGCTGGCCTTTTGCCACCTAGCTTGTCGAGTGTGCATCCAGTATTCCATGTTTTTATGCTCCGGAAGTACATTGGTGATCTATCTCATCTTTTGGATTTCAGCAAGGTTCAGTTAGACGGTAATTTGACTTATGATGTGGAGCCAGTGGCTATTTTGGGGCATCAGTTTCGAAAGTTGAGATTAAAGGGTATAGCTTTACTGAAAATACACCAGAAAGGTCGGACCGTGGAGGAGGCTACCTGGGAGACCGAGCGGGAAATGCAAAGCAGATATCCTCAACTGTTAGAGGCTTCATATTTGTTTCTTGACTCATTCGAGGACGAACGTTTATTTAAGAGAGGCAGATGTAACTCTCACACCTCCTTTTTACACATATACCCCGAAGGATAATGTCTAAGGGAGTTCTTTCAATTAAAGTGACATTATTCGAAATGAGATTATTTATTTATTTAGAGTCGCCACTTGGGATAGGATTGGTTTTTGGTGTCCCAAGTCATCGTTTTATCTTGAATCGCAAATCTAAAAAAATTTCGACTTCCCGAGTGGAGTCTGCGAACCAAAAATTCTGAATAAGGAATTCTGTTGACCCAAGGGAAGGTGTTAGGCACCCCCGGATACCGTGGTTCTAGCACGGTCGCTTAAACTACTATAAATGGATAAATATCTGATTTTAATACATGTTTCAACTTAAAGTATAATTTTAAAGATTATTTACCGCTTTTAATTAAAAAATTTAAGAAGGTAAACGTCGTTTAAAAATGTGCTTTTGGATCACATCACATGAAATGCACCCGGATCCTCGACACATTTATATCCAACGTTTTGGAATTTGGATTTGGGTCGCATGAAATGCACACCCATATTTAGGAAGGTAAAATTATTAAAACGTGCCTAAAGCGACTAACGTGTCATTATCTTTGAGTGAGGCATGAAATTCGTTAAACGGCACATCCCGAATATTAAGTATTTTAATATAAGTATTTAAAGAAGGACACACAATTTTGCGATTTTTATTTGGCGCGGCACGCCTCAGATTATTTTAAAAGATTGTACTCAATTAAAGCAAACTACGAATGTTCGTTACTAAATTGAAATTAAGTAACCAACAATAGCAGGTTGATAGATGAAGCAAAGATCAAAAATGTAAAAGAGATACAAGTAATATTGCCAAATCACAAAATGTAAATCCAACATTATCACAACTAAGGCAAGAAACACTTGAATTTCAATTTACAACGTGCCTGTAGTTTGTGATATGTGTCAAATACTTCAATTTGAGTCCAATATTTAACCAATACCTTTTGCTAGCATCCAGGAAGTCAAAAACCAAAATTAAATAAAAAATTTGTGTATAATCATGACAACTACTGAAACCCAATCACATATGGCTTTGAAACATATTTGGCGCATATACTCCCAACCATTATAGAACCAATTAAGATTATGAATGTATATAAAAACGGAAAGACTCAATTCATATTAACAATAAAAGGGTCGTCATCGTCCCAAATTTAACACGAAATCAACGCAAGCAAAAAAAAAAGAATTAAGAGAGTATGTGGCACCTTAAAACCGAGATAATCAGAGAGAACAATAGCAAAATGAAGGCTAACGAAAATGTAGAGCTCAGCAATGAATCAGACAGTAGCGAATCAGCCCAGAAAAACTCAGAGCACGACCTTCGATGAACTCGGGACTCGCCGGAAAATTCAAATTACCCAAAAGGCCGTCGGAACTCGGACCTCTTGCTTTTCATTTCATCTCGCTTTTTAACCTTCATGCAATGTATTCCTTTTCTATTTTTTTGTTTTGTTTTCTGATCGTTGAAGTAGAGAAAAGAAGCTGAAGAAACTAGCTCTTTTTGTTTGAGAAGAAAACGAAAAAAGGAGGAAAGTGGGGAGCACAAATCCGTTGTTTCTCTATTGTCTAGGGGTGTTCTTGTGTTATGGGTTTTCAGAAAAATGAAGTCGAAGAAGAAGAGTCGCCGTTTTTTGGGGATCTTTTTGGAGAGGAGGGTTCTCTCATCTGCTTCGAAAAATCTGACTCGTGTCCTTTTTTTTTTTTTTTATATGATTTAATATAGTCTTGTGTGGGGAGTAGTTTTTTTGGGAAGGTCTTATGTGTGAAAGTTTTGGGGGAAAATATTTTTGGGAAAGGTTTTATATAGGAAAAAGTCTTTGGGGAAATATTTTGGAGGAAAATCTCATGTGGGAAAGGTTTTTCCAATTCTTGTTTTTTATTCCTATTTTTTTAATTATTTTTAAATTAAAATCCTAGTATTAAAAATCCTAAACATACATAAAATTATATTAATTATAAAAATTATAAGAGAATAAAAAAATAAAAGGTGTAAAAATGAAGTTTTTTTTGTGATTTTTATTTTTATGAAATAAGTAATTACTGATTAATTCTAAAAGTGTAAAAATAAATGCTGAATGCAATGCATGATATTTTGGTATTTTTTCTTGATCTAAAAATATTAAAAATGCATAAAATGCGACTAAATAAAGAAAAAAAACTAAAAATTATTTTGATCTATTTTTATGAGTTATCTTCATGTATGGCAAAATCACGTGCTCACAGTAACAACCTGGCTAGTCGTTTCATGATCTACCTCTCTGTTTCCCTCATTAATGCTTATCTATGTGTTGTTTAGTTACGTTTCATCATATCACGTTGGTTGGTTTGGATTTGGAGTAGTTTTGTAGAGAAATGAGACACTTAGTCTCTTTTTGGGGAGCTTTAGTTGGAAAAGTCAACTGGAAGTTGACTTGTGAGTAAATGATCTCGAAACTTGGTTTTTATGGTTTAGATAGATTCATGAGGTGATTTGGGATTTATGAGGGTGATCGGAATGTATTTTGGAGGTCCGTGGTAGATTTAGGCTTGAATTGGTGAAATTGGAGTCTTTGCGTTTTCCGGTTAGTAGTGAAAATTTTTGATATCGAGGCAGGTTTGAAATTACAAAAATTGGAGTAGGTCTGTTGTGTCATTTGGGATGTGTGTGCAAAATTTCAGGTCATTTGGATGAGGTTTGATAGAATTTTTGATCGATTGCGGAATTCAAAAGTTTTGGAATCCTTAGGCTTGAATTCCAGGGTGATTTGGTATTTCACGTTATTTTAAGTGTTCTAAGGGTTGGTATGAGTTTGAATGGTAATATGTGACTTGTTGACATTTTTGGTTGAGGTTCCGAGGGCCTCGGGATAGATTTGGATGGTTGGTGGAAGATTTGGAATTTTAGTGGAGCTGCATCTGCTCTTTTCGCACATACGGATTGGGGACCGCAGGTGCGATGATCGTAGGCTCATAAGGTTGACCATAGGAGCAGATTTAGTTGCAGGAGCGGATGGATAACCGCACATGCGGTCCTGCAGGTGTGAGACTTAGGGCACAGGTGCGGAAGTTGACCTCCTTAAGTGAAAACCGCAGAAGCGGTAGCGCAGGTGCGCTTAAGGGACCCCAGATGCTTAATCCATCGGTAAGAAAACTATATAAGTTTCCCTTCGCGATTTTCAGCCTTGTTTCACCATTTTTTAGACGGTTTTGGAGCTTTTTGAGGGGTTTGAAGACGGATTCAAGGGTTAATGCTTGGAGGTAAGATTTGTGAACTCAATACTCAATTTTATGGTGATTCCAAAGTGATTAGACATGAAATTATTGGAATTTAAGGGTTAAAAATCTGATAATTAGGGCTTGAAATCGGAGAGTTTTCGTTGGAAACTTGAGGGGCCATTTGAGGTCCGATTTTGATGTTCTTTGTATGTATCTCATGGGAGGATAAAGATTGTAGTGATATGATTTTTATTGAATTCCGAGACATGGGCTCGGGGGGTCAGGTTTTGCCAATTTCGGGAGTTTTTATGTAATTTGATTATTTTTGCGTGGGCTTTGTTCTTTTAGCTTATATTGACAACATTAATTTGGTTTTGGTTAGATCCGGAGCATTCGAAGGCCGATTCAAGAGGTAAAGTCATCACGGGCTAGATGACGAGCGTAGGATTGTGCACCATTGGAGATTGTGATCTAGTCTGCCCCGTACGACTATTCAGTCGTGTATTTAATTGAAAACTATTTGATACTATTGTGCTTTGGAAAAGTATTACTATGTTTTGAGTTGAATACCATACTTGGGCCTCGTGCCATTTATTTGGACCCTTAGGGAATTTTTACTACTATTCCTCACTGTTTGACTTAAGATCTGGACTCAGTCATATTGTGTTTTACTGGTTTAACAACTCAGCCGTAGTAACTCTATTTTGATACTTTAAATGATATTTTGGAGTGAGCATCCTGTTTTACTTTTGCACGAGTGGCTTGAGAGTGTTCTGATTGAGTGAGGCCGAAGGCCTGTGTTGTGAGGATATTATGGGATCGGGCTGAGCGTCGCAGCAAGTTGTACCGATTTATGATATATGAGAGGCCGAGGACCTGATTTATTATGCTACAAGATGGGTTGTGATAGCGCTTGGACTGTAGGAGCCCTTCCGGAGTCTGAACATCCCTAGTGAGCACGGGTACCCAGTGTGAGCGATGTGCGGTAGCCCGAGGGACTGGTTTTGTTGATATTTTGCCTGAGGGGCAGCTTATGGTACATGTTTTGCCCGAGGGGCTGCTTATGTTTCTATCATTTTTGCTTATTGTTTTCATCATTCTTTGGAAACTATCGAAAGATGTTTTAAAAGGAAAGGTTTTACTGAAACTGAGTAGGTTTTACTGAAACTGAGTTTGTTTTACGAGATAAAGATTGATGTACTGTTTTGGGAAATATACTGTATTTGTTCTGGTGTTATGGCGTGGAATTATCTATTTTCTTACTGCTCGGCTTTTATTTACTTTTATTACTTATTGAGTTGGTTTACTCACATTACTCCCTGCACCTTGTGTGCAGATATATGAGTCTCGGGACGTGATAGTGAGTGCTGATCAGTCTTCCAGTAGGTTTCCGGAGTTGGCTAGGTAACTGCTTGACGTTCGCAGCCCTGCACTTATCCTTCTTACCTTACTCAGCTTGTCTTTGTATTTTATTTCCGGACTATGTTAGCCTTTCTTGTACTTAGACAAGTTTATAGTTGCTCATGACTGGTGACACCCCGATGTCGAGCTTGTATATTTATTGTGCACTAGTTAATTAGACCTATATTATGAGATTTCTTGTTAATTAATGGCATAAAAATGACTTTTATAAAATAATGCCTTGATTTGGGAATTGTTTCGGCTGGCCTAGTTTCACGATAGGCGCCATCACGACCAGGTCAGTGTTAGGGTTGTGACTGGAAGAAACACAACACATAACAATTACATGAACTGACGCCTACTCTCGAACCAAGCAAAGATGTCAAATGGGAGGAGTCGTCGGAATCCCATCAGGTACCACGATATTTTTAGGTACCAGAAGATACAGACGCACCAAGTCCACGGCGGAAGAACTTGAACATATGGCTTTGATCAAAAAATTCCTGGAGAGAAAATTTCATTTGGGGACATGACTCAACCTCCAGCCTAAGTCAGGATTTATTGATTTCCTTAAAATTAACGTTGATTCCTTTGCATGGTCGCATGCATATATGACAGGTATCCCGCTAGATATGGCCATCCACAAGCCTGGACTTAAGCGTCCAAACAGTAAGGCAGAAGAAGTTCCCAATAGCCGAGGTCAGAAATATGTTTGTTAAAGAAGAGGTAACTTGGTTACTTGAGATCAGTTCAATCCAGGAGGTAAAACTATCCCGAATGGCAAGCTAATGTACTTATAGTTCCAAAAAAGAATAACAAATTTCAAATGTGCGTAGCTATACGGTCTTGAATAAGGCATGCCTTAAAGACTCATTCCCACTACCAAACATCGATCAAATGATTGACGCCTCAGCCGAGCACGAGTTAATAAATTTCCTCGATGCCTATTCCAAGTACAATCAAATTAAGATGAACTCGGAGGATTAGAAAAAACTTTGTTCTTAAAAATTTTTGGCACGTATTGTTATAATGTGATGCCTTTTGGGCTTAAAATTCCCGAGCCACTTAGTAGAGGCTCGTGAACAAGATGTTTGATAAATAAATCGGTTAAATAATGGAAGTGTATACATATGATATGTTGGTCATGTCTTTAAATGCAAGTGACCATTTAAAACACCTCCAAGAAACCTTCGATATCTTAAGGAAGCAAATATGAAACTCAACCCCAAAAAATGCGCGTTTGGGGTTAGCTCTGATAAGTTTTTTGGTTTTCTGGTGTCACAAAGAGGGATCGAGGTAAATAGTGATAAGATCAAAGTTGTCGGGTACATCCCAGACCAGATGACAAGTGTGAAAGAAGTCCAAACGCTAACCGGGAGATTGGCCGCTCTAAGCTGGTTCATTTATCGGTCTTCAAAAAAATGTCATTACTTTTTCTCACTTCTGAAGAAGAAGAAAAACTTCAAATGGACTACAAAATGCCAACATGCCTTGAATGACCTTAAACGTTATCTATCAAGCCCTTCACTACTATCAAAATCAGATGAAGGCAAAGAATTGCTGATATATTTAGAGGTATCTAAAGTAGCTAAGTTCCATTCTAATTCGGAAAGAGGTAGGTACGTAATATCTAGTCTATTATGTTAGTAAAATTTTATCAATAGCAGAAACTCTTAATCCATACCTCAAAAACCTGGTCTTATATCTCGTTGTCACCTGTCGGAAACTTAGGCCTTATATTCAGTATCACCCAATAACCGTTGTGATAAAATTTCCCCTATGGAATGTCCTTCACAACCCGAGTTGTCGTGTCGGTTGGCCGAAATGGACATTTGAAATTAGTGAATTTGATATTGAATACAAGCCCAGGACTGCTATCAAATCAGAAGTTTGACCGACTTCGTGGCCAATTTCAGCCCCGAGTTACTGTCTTTGGCAGCAAAATAAGCGGTGATGGTTTCAGAATTGATATCAGAAGTTTTGACCATATTTACGGATGCATCTTACAATGTGAAAGGGTCCAGGCTCGAGGTGGTCCTAAATACGCCTTTAGAAGAAACCTTGAGGCGTGCCACAAAAACTGTTCCTTTAACTAACAATAAAGCCGAGTTCATTGATTGTAGGACTCGAAATAGCCAGAGTACTTGGCTCCGAGGTCATAGAGATAAAATGTGATTTGCAGCTAGTGCTAAACCAAGTTTATGGGATCTTTGACAGAAAGGAGGAACGCATGCAACAATAGTATTTGATTAAAGTTCAAACTCTACACACACGGTTCAGGGAGTGGTCGATCACCCACATCCCGGGAGAAGAAAATATGGAAGCGGATGCATTGGTGTACATCGCTTTGCTGATGTAGGACTTTGTCTAAAGTCTGGGGTATTACATACATCCCCTCTTATGGACTCAGGATGCTTCGATTTTCCCCACCGCATGGGATTCGCCTATTCTTAGCACCAATATTTTCCCCACATAGATGGAATATGCCTAAACTAAATTGAACACTGACCCACTATCGGTAAGGCTGACACAAGAGTGTCTCTGCTACAATTGTTAACAGCCCAGCCCACTAGTGATATTGTCCGCTCAAGGCTTTGGCCGGCACGGATTTAAAATGCATCACTAGGGTATAAGACTTGTTAACTTATATACCCTGTATCCCTCTTGTGTTCTGATGATGTGGGAGTCTGTCTAAAGTCTAGGTGCTACAATTGGCCAATTTGGGGTCATCCATGAAGATGAAAGGATCATATTATGGTATAGTTATGCAGCTCCTGCATTTAGTACTGGATGTGAACGGTTATTGTGAAGTAAATACAACCAACCTAGTTCGGGACTGGAGGAATGAGTTCATTGATTAATTTCAGCACGACAAGTTTCCCGAAGACCCGAAGGCATCTCGGCCATTCCACCAAAGCAGCTCACTACAGCCTCTGGGGTTGTTATATATAAGGTCATTCCAAGGTCCGTTGGCCCGATGTTTAGGAGTCTCGGAGTCAGAATTGTTAGAAACTACGCTTTACGCTAGAGGGGGGGTGAATAGCGTATTAATAGAATTTAGCGTTTTCTTGCGGAATTTAAACTTTGCAGGAAGTAAAATAAATGCAGAAAAATAAACTTACACAAAGATGTATACTGGTTGGCCACCAACGTGGTTAGTCCAGTCCCCGAGAGACTCTCTCGAGATTTTTCACTATCTTGTTAAGCTTAAGGGTGCTCAACAAACCGTTACACACTTGAGGACACAAGCCTCAAACAGTTGCTCGGAGATCGCAATCTCAAAGACTTCACCCAAGGAAACGCAAGTTCCTTGAAACAAGAGAATCGCAATCCTCTTACAAGTATATCAAATACTTGGACACTCACTTAACTAAAGTACTCCTTATTGAGTAGATATGAGTAAAAGAATATGTTCAAGATCACAACAACTTTAAGCAATAATATGGCTCTCAAAAGCTTTATGAAATGAGTAGAAAATGAAGAACAATTGAATGAAAGCTTATAGCAATGTAATGATCAGTTTGTGTATGTTGTTGTTTTTAAAACACTGAAATGAAGCTGTATTTATAGTTGAAAAAGTTGGTTCAACCGTTGTCTAATTGCCAATTAAGAGTTGCTGAAATTACTCAGTGATAATCGATTATTAAGACCAAACAATCGATTATCTGCCAGTCAGTTTAAAAATCAATCCCAGATTTAACGCTTCACAATCGATTATACATAATCTATAATCGATTACTAGCAATATTCAAAATCAGATAATTGATTACACTAAGTTCATAATCGATTACTTTAGCAACGTTCTAAAAATCATTTCCGGATTTTAAGCAAAACATCGATTATATAAAATCTATAATCGATTACTTCAGCAACGTTCTAAAAATCATTTCCAGATTTTAAGCAAAACATCGATTATATAAAATCAATAATCGATTACTTCAGCAACGTTCTAAAAATCATTTCCAGATTTTAAGCAGAACATCGATTATCTAGAATCAATAATCGATTACCTTATGGTATTTGAAAATCATTTGACAACGGACAACTTCAACAATCGATTGTCCTTTGCAACAATCGATTACTTGTTATTTTCCGAAAATCATAAAACTTACTGTCTCAGTGATAATCGATTATCTAAAGACATAATCGATTACTTAATTAAATTTAAAATCACTGGAAGACATCAACTCAACACAATCGATCACCATTAGTTCATAATCGATTATTTTGAGTATTGAAAAACTTTACCTCAACAACAATCGATTGTCATTTGTTCACAATCGATTATCATGCAGATTTGGAAAAACCTGATGTTTACTGTCTTACTCACAATCGATTACCATTAATTCATAATCGATTGTCATGCAGTCTTGGCTCAGAAACAATCGATTATCATAAGTACATAATCGATTATTTTAGCCCAGATTTTTGAGGCATGTTTAGAAAACATTTTGTCTAATGTAAATATGCATGATTTAAAATCTTTTTGACACAGAATTAAATATGCATGATTTTGGAAAATAGTTTTATGAGAGAGGCCATACTATGAGTCAAGTTATAGGATCGAGATTACAATTTAGAACAACTCAATAACAATTAAAAGCTATATCTTGAACTTCAATCTTATTCGCAACCATTGTGCGCTTGTACTTGAATTCCGTCATATATCAATTTTTGCTTCGTTTGTCATTCATCAAAACCTACAAAAGAGTACACGTTTAGTATATTGCATTGAGAACGTGTTTCTAACAATTTCCCCTTTTTTGATAATGGCAAACATTAAGCGGGATATGCAATTTAGGCAAAAGATATTGACAATTCAAGACAAGTAACAATTATGCAATTTTGTTCTTGTTCCCCCTCAATTTTAGCTTATAAGCAATCAATGAATTAAGAGGTGGTGCATACCCGATATCCCGTTTTCTTCCCCCTTTTGCCATTAGCAAAAAAATAGTAAGGAAAGATGCAAAAAGATGAAATAAACAAGGTATATTTATTGGAAAAAAAAAAGGGGTACATCAATGGGAACCAAAGAGAACAACAGCAAAAACCACACAAAACACAAAAAAAATTATTCATTTCCGTCGTTGTCCGCCTCGTTATCCGGCGCTGCTTCAAAAGGAACGAGAGCTGCATATGGATAATTGACATGATCAAAGTATCCATGGATCTCATGAGTGAGTTGAGCAAGCTGGTCGGATATGGTTTGGAGAGTAGGCTCTTGGGACGAACGAGCACGACGGGGTGGACGACTTGAAGAAGGAGCTGGAGCATGATCACCATCATGATGGAAAGAAGACTCCGAGATTTCCCAAATTTTGGTACTCCTTTTGAGAGGACCATTTTCCGTGACAAATCCAGATGCTTCAAGGAAGTTCATAATGAGGAGGGCATAAGGAAGAGGCATGTCATCACCGATGGCATCGAGCATATGAATTTTGATGAGCCGACACCAATTTATTTTGGCTCTGGTGACAATGGCATGCAGAAGTTTGGTATCCTCCTGGGAGATGGTGGTGTGATTGTACCGTCTAGGCTTGAGGACTCGGGTGATGAAGTAAAGAATCAACCAGTAGTTTGGATCCATTCCCGTTATGGTAGGACGACGGGTAGAGATAGATGGATCATAGGAGGTTATACCGGCTTGGTGGAGAAGGATGGTTTCATCAAAGAGAGCCCCGGCCTTATCAATATACCGGTAAAGGTCTTCACCTTCATTTGGAAGGCGGGCAATGGTGTGGAGATTCTCTTCAGAGAGAAGAATTTGAACCCCATTAATGGAGGTGACAAGTTCGCCATCTTCATCTTTATGGAGGTTTGAGTAAAAAGCTTGAACGAGAGTTGTGTTTATGTGAGGATGAGTGAGAAGCAAGAAGTCATATAGTTGAAACTCCTTTAACATATTTGCGGCAGGGGTAAAAGGCTCAAGGAGTTTACTATTTGAGAACCGAGGAGGAAGAATGGTGCGTTTCTCAAATTTTGATAGGAACCTTGTGAGTTCATTTTCAGTTTCAAAGAACAAGACGGAACCGTCTTGGTATGGAAAATTTAAAGGAGGAGGGGCGGTTGAGGCTGATGCGCCATGTTTGGATCGGGAACGTTTTGAAGATCGTCCAGACATGTTAGGAGAAAGACTGCTGGAATTTGGCAAAGAAAATAGAAGAGATTTAGCTTTTGAATACTAGAGATAGTGCTTGAGTGGGTGAATGTGAGCTCTTATGATGCCTATTTATAGAGGAAAGGATTATCAAGCATTGAATGGAGACATTTGCTGAGATTTTGGTTTAGGAGCAGTCAGAAAACGGTAAGAATTAAAATTACTGACCGTTAGATAATCGATTATTGAACTGAAATAATCGATTGTATTTACTGTTTGATTGAGATTTTGAATCTGACAAATCGATTCTTGAGTCAAACGTTTAAAAATTTTAATGAAATAATCGATTGTTAAATTTTGGTAATCGATTATGGAGCATTTAAGACCTGACAGGAATCGATTGAGGAGCCAAACGGTAACAAAAAATTAATATGAAGTAATCGATTGTCAATTCTTGGTAATCGATTATTTAGGGAACTAATTTGATACAGTGAACTTGGAGAATATCAGAATTTGTCAAATAATCGATTGTATGAAAAAATAATCGATTGTTGTAGAAAGCATTGCTGAATGACTGAGGAGGAAATCGATTATGCAATTTAGGAAGTAAAAAATTAAACACAGATGCATAATAGTAATAATCAATCATAAACAATCGATTATTGATACTGATAATCGATGTACTGCACAGAAAATAATCGATTAGTGGCTTGAAATAGTCGATTATTTTGTGCTAAAACTTCATAATTCCCCCTACCTTTGGGGTGGTACCTGCAAAATAGATTTAAACGTCTCCGACGCTCAAGTTAGTAATTTATAGCGAAATTAATAAATTACACTAGTGTTAACAAGTAATGCCGTGAACTCTTAAGAATTGTGTCCTAGAGTGTTCTTAAGAGAGTTTCGGGTACTTACCTTTTCTCCAACATCGCCAATTACCTGTTCGAGAGGATGATCCTTGATCGTTCTCCACTCGTTAGGCGTATTTATTCCTTTTTCTAATTGTGGCGCTTCTTCCGTTGGTTGTTCCCCAATTTCATTTTTGTTTTCCTTTGAAGGTTCTTCTTGGATTTTATCTTTCAAGCTATCCAAGATACCTGCAAGATCAAAACCGGATTCCTTTCTCGCCAAGCGAGTATTATCTTCGGAAAACACAACATGAGGGGATTCCTCCACAATTTGGGTTCTTTTGTTAAAGATCCTATATGCTTTGCTACGTGAGGAATAACCAATGAAAATACCTTCATCCGATTTAGCATCAAACTTACCCAATTGGTCCTTGCCATTATTATGAACAAAACATTTACAACCAAAAACACGTAAATGAGAAATGTTGGGTTTTCTACCCTTATAAAGTTCATATGGGGTTTTCATGAGTATCGGCCGAATTGCTGCTCTATTTAAAACATAGCAAGCGGTACTCACGGCGTCCGCCCAAAAGTATTTGGGAATCTTAGCTTCGTCGAGCATGGTTCTAGCCATCTCTTCGAGACACCTATTTTTCCTTTCCACCACCCCATTTTGTTGTGGTGTCCGTGGAGCGGAAAAGGTGTGTTCGATTCCGAGTTCGTCACAAAAATACGCAAAGAGATTGTGATCAAACTCTCCCCCATGATCACTTCTAATCGAAGTGACGGTCAATTCCTTTTCGTTTTGAACACGCTTAAGGAAATACTTGAAATTTTGAAAAGCATCACTTTTATTTGCAAGAAATAGAGTCCAAGTAAATCTAGAAAAGTCATCAACAATTACAAAAACATATTTATTTTTACCAAGACTTTCAATACGAGAGGGACCAAATAAATCCATGTGAAGTAATTGCAAAGGTCTAGACGTTGAAACAATATTCTTGGATTTAAAAGATGCTTTGGTTTGCTTCCCTTTTTGACAAGAATCGCAAATAGAATCATTTTCAAACTTTAAACTGGGAAGACCAACTACTAAGTTTTGAGAAAGAAGCTTGTTCAAAAGATGCATGTTCATGTGTGCTACTCTACGATGCCATAGCCAAGAGTTATCCTCTTTGCTTACTAAACAATCAACATATTCGGGTGAGGAGTTTGCAAGATCAACCATATAGATATTATCAATTCTAAAACCACGAAGTATGATCTTGAAATCACTACGTCTAAATACAAGACATTCATCCGAATTAAATAGAGCAAGATTTCCCTTGTCACATAATTGGCTTATGCTCAAGAGATTATGCTTCAAACCTTTCACAAGTAGTATATGTTTAATAGAGGAGTTTTCGTCCTTACCGACCGAACCAATGCCGATGATTTTTCCTTTATTGTTATCACCAAATGTGACACTTCCTCCTTCTTTGTGCTCTAGTTGAAGGAATTTGGATTCATCTCCCGTCATGTGTTTGGAGCATCCACTATCAAGGTACCATAGTACACTTGATCCCTTCAAGCACACCTACAAAACAAATTAATGTTCTTTAGGTACCCATGCCATCTTGGGTCCTTGAGAGTTAGGCATGTTATAATGATGCAATTGATTTATATGTCTATGACGAGTAAAGCAAGCGGGAGCAATATGACCAATACGTCTACAATAATGACAAGTCACGTTGGGATTATGCATTTTTCTAGGTACATAGTAACTAGATGAATGAAGGTTGCTTACTCTGCTTTGAACACCATTGTTTCTCCTATTATGAGCTCTAGGAGGTTCACAAGTTTGTCTAAAATATGCATCATTTCTAGAATATCTATTTCTAGGTGGAGGGCCATTTCTTGGTCTTCTAAATTGTTCAAGGTTTGGCCTAAAATATGCATCATTTCTAGGTCTTCTAGCATTTTCACTATTTGGTCTAACATGCAAGTTATTTCTACGATTTCTACTTCTAGGATAAGCATTTTGGTTATTAGTCCTAGGTTGAGCTCTAGGTTGTTGTGGTTTAGCACCAACCTTTTCTTCATTTTTGAATCCTATTCCATGTTTAGTTGGTTTTAGATTAACAAGCACATCATTCAAGTTTTTATGCGAAGAATTAACTTATCTAATGTGCCTTTAAGTCTAGCTACTTCATTCTTAAGAAGCACACAAGAAGAACAGTTTCTAGTAGAACCTTCAGGTTTATCAGCACTTCTTTTTCCATAAAACTTGTTTTCCTCTTTTAGCTTCTCATTTTCGAAAACCAGTTTTTCTAATTCTTTTTCTTTTAATGAAAGCTGTGTTTGAAAATCTTTTTCTTTTAGAGAAGCGCTTTCTTTAACACTTTTGACAGTTTTTGAAGCTTTGATAAATTCAGCTTATAGTTCATCAAAAGCATTTCTCATTTCATCAAGAGTAAAGAAATTTTGAAAAGAGATTTGACTTACCTCGTCTTTGCCGTCTTCTTGAGCCATGAGACATAAATTTGCTGCTTCATCGTCTTCTTCTTTGCTTGCTTCATCTCCGGAATCTCCTCCCCAAGAGATGTATGCATGTTGCTTTTTGAAGGGTTTCTTCTCCTTTTTGATGTTAGGGCAATTTGATTTTATGTGCCCGGTTTCTCCGCATTCATAGCATTTTAGTTGATCGCCTTGCTTTTTGTTCTTGCGTTCATACTCTTTGCGCATGAATTTTTGAAACCTTTTGATAACGAGTCCAAACTCGTTGTCACCTTCCTCATCAATTTGTGGTTGGCTAGCCTTTAGAGCAATCCTTTGCCTTCTTTGATCGTCAACAAACGGGTTAAGTATAGTTGATTCATAGGTTTTGAGATTACCTCTTAATGCGTCAATTGTGACATTTGTGATGCCAATGGATTCTTGGATTGCATCGGCCTTTGATCGCCATGCCGGAGTGAGACTTCTGAGGATCTTCCGGACAAGTTCTCTATCCGTAAACGTCTTTTTGAGGGCGTGTAGATCATTCACGATCATTGAGAATCGCTCAAACATTTCGTCTACTTTCTCTCCTTCCTTCATGTGGAATAGTTCATAAGAGTGAGTTAAGAAATCAATTTTAGCTTCTCGTACCTGGTCGGTTCCTTCGTATGTCACTTCAAGCTTATCCCACATTTCTTTTGCTGTTTTGCAACATGATATCTTCCTGTAGTCGTTAGCATTAACAGCACAATATAATAAATTTATAGCTTTGGCATTATTTTGAACCTTACGAATATCCTCCGCGGTATATTCCTCTTCGGTCTTTGGAACCCATTCGTCTTCCACCTTCTTGGTTGGAATTTGGTTTCCATTGGTGAATACTTTCCACAAATGAAAGCTATTTGATTGCACAAAGATTTGCATCCTCTCCTTCCAGTATGAGTAGTTTGTGCCGTTGAATAGAGGAGGTCGTGTAGAGCATTGTCCTTCTTCAATTCCTGCAAAAGAGTCAAGAGTAGAAGCCATGGATGGTTCTCTCAAACGGTTAAGTTTTCAGAGAGTTGGGCTCTGATACCAATTGTTAGAAACTACGCTTTACGCTAGAGGGGGGGTGAATAGCGTATTAATAGAATTTAGCATTTTCTTGCGGAATTTAAACTTTGCAGGAAGTAAAATAAATGCAGAAAAATAAACTTACACAAAGATGTATACTGGTTGGCCACCATCGTGGTTAGTCCAGTCCCCGAGAGACTCTCTCGAGATTTTTCACTATCTTGTTAAGCTTAAGGGTGCTCAACAAACCGTTACACACTTGAGGACACAAGCCTCAAACAGTTGCTCGGAGATCGCAATCTCAAAGACTTCACCCAAGGAAACGCAAGTTCCTTGAAACAAGAGAATCGCAATCCTCTTACAAGTATATCAAATACTTGGACACTCACTTAACTAAAGTACTCCTTATTGAGTAGATATGAGTAAAAGAATATGTTCAAGATCACAACAACTTTAAGCAATAATATGGCTCTCAAAAGCTTTATGAAATGAGTAGAAAATGAAGAACAATTGAATGAAAGCTTATAGCAATGTAATGATCAGTTTGTGTATGTTGTTGTTTTTAAAACACTGAAATGAAGCTGTATTTATAGTTGAAAAAGTTGGTTCAACCGTTGTCTAATTGCCAATTAAGAGTTGCTGAAATTACTCAGTGATAATCGATTATTAAGACCAAACAATCGATTATCTGCCAGTCAGTTTAAAAATCAATCCCAGATTTAACGCTTCACAATCGATTATACATAATCTATAATCGATTACTAGCAATATTCAAAATCAGATAATTGATTACACTAAGTTCATAATCGATTACTTTAGCAACGTTCTAAAAATCATTTCCGGATTTTAAGCAAAACATCGATTATATAAAATCTATAATCGATTACTTCAGCAACGTTCTAAAAATCATTTCCAGATTTTAAGCAAAACATCGATTATATAAAATCAATAATCGATTACTTCAGCAACGTTCTAAAAATCATTTCCAGATTTTAAGCAGAACATCGATTATCTAGAATCAATAATCGATTACCTTATGGTATTTGAAAATCATTTGACAACGGACAGCTTCAACAATCGATTGTCCTTTGCAATAATCGATTACTTGTTATTTTCTGAAAATCATAAAACTTACTGTCTCAGTGATAATCGATTATCTAAAGACATAATCGATTACTTAATTAAATTTAAAATCACTGGAAGACATCAACTCAACACAATCGATCACCATTAGTTCATAATCGATTATTTTGAGTATTGAAAAACTTTACCTCAACAACGATCGATTGTCATTTGTTCACAATCGATTATCATGCAGATTTGGAAAAACCTGATGTTCACTGTCTTACTCACAATCGATTACCATTAATTCATAATCGGTTGTCATGCAGTCTTGGCTCAGAAACAATCGATTATCATAAGTACATAATCGATTATTTTAGCCCAGATTTTTGAGGCATGTTTAGAAAACATTTTGTCTAATGTAAATATGCATGATTTAAAATCTTTTTGACACAGAATTAAATATGCATGATTTTGGAAAATAGTTTTATGAGAGAGGCCATACTATGAGTCAAGTTATAGGATCGAGATTACAATTTAGAACAACTCAATAACAATTAAAAGCTATATCTTGAACTTCAATCTTATTCGCAACCATTGTGCGCTTGTACTTGAATTCCGTCATATATCAATTTTTGCTTCGTTTGTCATTCATCAAAACCTACAAAAGAGTACACATTTAGTATATTGCATTGAGAACGTGTTTCTAACAAGAATACGTCATGATAGAGGTTTGTCAAGGAATTTGCGGGAATCATTCCGGTGCAGAGTCGTTGGTGCTAAAATTAGTTAGGGCACGATTATATTGGCCCTGGATGGAGCGAGACGCGAAGGCATTCGTTAATAAATACGACAAGTATCAACGCCACCCATAGTTGGTACACCAACCAACAGAACTCTTGTATTCGGTACTATCCCCATGGCTATTCATAAAATGGGGGACAGATATAGTTGGAATGCTGCCACCGGGTCCGGGAAGGTAAGATTTCTTTTAATATGAACTAATTACTTCACTAAATGAGTTGAAGCAGGTCCTTAGTCCATGAGTGCGAAGTGGTCGATTTCTAATGCGAAAACATATATTTCCCGTTCAAAATACATAAGGAAATTTCCTATGAGAACGGACCATAGTTCATACGCTCCAAAGCCACAAAATTTCTTTAAGAGCTAAAAATTAAAAGGATTACATCTTCACCATACCATCCAAGTGCAAGTGGGCAAGTGGAATAAACCAATAAAGTGATTGTTTAAAACCTCAAAAAAGGTTGGAAGCAGCCAAAACAAGTGGCCCGGAGAGTTACTAGGAATGGTGTGGGCATATCGGACAAGCCAAGTCGAGCACAGGAGACACACCTTTCTCTCTCGTATACGGTGCAGAAGCTCTGATCCAGGTGGAAGTAGGAGAACAAACCTTCGGTACTTCAGAACGGATGAGGATGGTGCTTCATGAACGCAGGGACGTGGCACACATAAGGATGGTGGCTAAAAAACAAAGAATGGAAAGATACTATAATCGGAGGGACAATCTTTAATACTTTAAAATAGGAGATTTGGTTTGAGGAAGGTGACTCAGAACACCCAGGAGCTCAACGCGGGAAAGCTGGGTCCGACGTGGGAAAGCCTCTATCAGGTTTCAACTATTGCCGGAAAAGGGTCATACAAACGGGTGAATAAAGATGGATTCAAATTATCGAATAACTAGAACATGACTCACCTCAAAAGGTATTACTGTTGATGGATCCTGCTTATACTGAAAGTATGTGCTGCACTCCTTTTTCTTTGAGAAGTTGTTGTCCCAATTGAGTTTCTCTGGAAAGGTTTTTAACGAGGCAACAACCGAAAGCATACTACGAAGGAAATATCATTGACAAAGTTAAGACCTTTAAATGACAAGACATTGAAACAACAAATCATTGCGGCATGGTTATATAGCCTTTGGCTCGATGGCAAATTCCTAATGGGAAGTAAAACTTGCCATCAGATCAATGGCTATTCAATCATCCATAAGTGTTTGTCCTCAGAAGAGAAAAACTTTAAATTTTCTAATTCGCATACTTCGCATTAGAACACTAGAGGGGAAATAATACGAGAATACGGAAACATGATTGTCACGAAAATTGGGATAGCGAGACCCAAAAAATTTAATATCTCATTAGGACCGCGTATTGCACAGCCAGCCCCGTATAAATAAGTTGTACAAATTAGCCACATGTATTGACATGTACTTTGAAGTTAGAAGGAATAAAAATGAAGTCTTTTTATCGTATGATGTTTCTTTTCCAAATGATGAACTGATTTTATCATTTGAAAGTTAACAGAAAACTTCAAGTATTAGTGTCGGAATGAATAGGTGACGTCCTCTTCAAGAGCAACATAAACATATGGTCCTCTCTTATAAAACCCTTATAGTAAAAGGTAGATTCCGGAAGAGAAATTCCTGAAACCCAAAAGCTATCTGGATAAAATACATCTTAAGCCTTACTTAATTCGACGCAATAAGAATGAACTTTGTGCAATGCTTAAACCAAAAGGTCCTTTTTATTTATCAAACATGACAAGTGACATAAGTGCAAAACCACAAAAGGAAAACCACAAAAGAAACGAAAGCAGAAAGTTTAAACTTCGTCACCATCGGAGCTCAGGGGAAGAGAGGCATCTACGCTCCCGAGAGAAGTAGGCGGATCTGCCACCAGCGCAGGATCTTTGCCTTCATCATTATTCTCTCCAAGTTCCTCCTCGGTTCTCGAACACCCGAAACCGACACTAGAAGAGTCATTTTTATCAGGCTGAGTCAAGAGACGTTCTCGAGTAGTTAACTCCAGCATTCGGGCCTTGGCAATCTCATCGTCGTTATTAATATTTCCCGTTTTGGCCTCTTAGTTTTCCTCCTCATATGGTACATAGAGTGTGTTTTTTCAATAATGCAGAAATCCCCTTGGTGCTTAATTTTTTGCTTTAAGCCTATCAACCTGGGTCAACAGGCCATCTCGCTCGGATCCCATGGCACTAAGGCTAAGATCAAAATCGCGGATTGTATTTATGGAATTGATCCAGTCGAGCATATGGAGGAGTCAATGGATAAGGAACAAAGTATTTATATTCTGAAATTTGCCACACCAAGAAAACAATACGACATCCCTCACTTAAGGGCCAAGAAGTGTAAGATGCGATATTATTTATTTGGTTCTTTTGTATTCGCACCACTACCCCAAGAGCGTGACTGAAAAATTGATGCAAAATTGGGGGCGCAATTCATATCTACAAAGTGGAAGGAAAACTGGTGAAAGTGATGGCATCGTGACATGGCTATAAATAAGGCACTTGTTGGGAGGCAACCCAGCCTGTATTTTAATTTATTTTATTTTATTTATATAGTGTCAAGTTTCGTGTTGTTTTTGTTTTGCAGAGTAGGGAAAGTCTGACTACCCAAAGTTGAAGCTGAGAAGCATGTTTGAGCTTAAGTGTGGGGCCGTCCCGACCCTTAAGATTGAGGATCATGTCCGAGCTAGGCCCGAGAAGGCCTCATGAATATTTCTCACCTTTGTTTTAATATTTTTCTCTATGATCATGCATCGACAACTGTGCATAATATAAGCGTGGGGTGGGGAAACTACTTTCTGAAGTGTAATTGTATAAAACTATTTTTTTATTTAGTTTTTCTTTTAGAACTCGTAGTAGAAATAGTTTAGGTAAAAATAAAAAAATTGAAAAAAATATTTAGAAAAATTCTTGACTTTTCGCAACGATGGATCTTTTGGACAATTTCTTAAGGGATAAAGTCCGATTAAAACTGCCAAAAAGATTTTTTTTTAGGATAGTTAGGTAGTAACCCTTGGTTTTTTTGGGCACCGGTTCTTTTCCAAGGCTGCAGCTCCAACCAGGTACTTTATTTTTATTTTTTTAGGAGTAGCTTAGGAAGAACCTGAGTCGCTCTCTGATATTCATTGACATGGTTGATGCTATCACATTAGGCTATGACATACATTCTGTTTTCCCGTGTATTTGGTTTGAATTGTGAAGCCTAAGTAAAGTAAATAGTTTATTTTGTGACGCCTTTTATCATTTGTTTGATTCGTATGCCACATAGTGTAATATTGCTTAAATTTCTCAATTATGTATGACTTGAGAGTTGAACAGAACCATTTTGGTTGAGTCATGTCCAACTTGTGTGTGAGGATTTGTGATTTTCTGTGCTATCCTTTGTAGTCTTGAACTTGCCCCGTATGTTAATTGAAGTGAAATTGTAAGTTTTGCTAATCTAGGAGATGACGTAGGCCTTTTCTTGCTTGATCATAGATGTGCTTGTCACATAAGAAAATAAAATTTTCCGTTGCTAGCCCCTTTGAGCCTATAGACCTTTTCTTTAGCAACCATAGTACAAGCCATAACCCTATTTTGTTCTTAATTTGATATTGATTGAATCTTTACCTCCTAAGGCACTTAGCCGCTGTAAGAAGTAAGGTGAGATATTGAGGAGTAATTTTCGAGTGGAACCATGGAAGGGCCCGTTGGTGCACTAAGGTTGAAATGTAAAGTGACTAGCCAATGAACCTTGATGTATGGAGTCTGTGAAGAAAAGATAAAAAAGAGAAAGTAAACGAAAAATTGCAAGAAAAGAGTAAAAATATGATAGTTCAAATAATGTTGAAAACACACACCTCCAATTCTTAATGATTTGTGATGGTGGAATTATAGAAGTGCTTAATTAAAAAGAGGGCTATGTTGTATATGGCAAGTTTGGTTGAGAAGAATATGTGCTTGAATGGTAAATGTAGTGCATTAAAGTGCTTAGGAGGGTTAGCCACTATTTCTAAATGTATCATATCCGTCCCTTAGCCTACATTACAACCTAAAAGTCCTAATTGATCCTAGAGTTGGCTAGCTTAAATTAGTAGAGATATACACTACAGGCAAGCTTATGGTATGACCACATGATGCATATGAATTCTTTGTAAGAGCGAACGAATTTTGTTTAATTGTGTGATGTCCTTAATCTAAATTCAAAAGTATATTTGAATGTGTAGACTAATCTATTGTCACTCTTTGTTTGTGGTGAGGGCACATGATATCATGAATGACTGATAATCTTGTAAACTTTCTTGTTAGGTGATTACATGAACTGAGGGTGTTTAGTGGTTACAAGTCGTCTTTTGAGGTTGGGAATAGGTTGTTGGAATTGATTGAATTGAAATATTCTACTTGGGTACGCTTAAACGGGAAGAATGTGAAATCTTGTGTGTTCATGCTTGTGTACTGGTATTGATTGTAGTCAAGGGTATAATGTGTGGCTAAAAGTTAAGGTGCTCCTCTATGATTGAACATTGTACGTAATTGGGGGTAGTAGATTTTCCAATTGCTCGAGGACGATCAAGAGTCTAAGTGTGGGGTGTTGATGTTTAGCTTAAAGTATATGTATTTCTATGTATATCGCCTCATATTTTACTCTTGTGTCGTGAATTTGGGATGTCAAATGCTATGAATTATATTAATTTGAAGTATTTTTAGTAGGAATGATTCGGGAGCAAGTGGGGTCAAAGCGTGCAAGAATTGAAGCTAAAACGGACAAAATTGGAAAAGAAGTCAGTTTGGGTGCCTGGCACTCGGCTGGCACCGTTGACACGGATTTTGTCCTATTTTGCCCGGAACACGCTTTATTCGGCCCTAGACTTATCCAACACGTATAAAAGCAAGGCTAAACCTATTTTTGAACGAGGGAAGCCACTTTGGAGATCTAACATACTTTGAAGGATAATTCACGTGGGGAAACACACACCAAGCTTGGAGGAGCTTTCTAACTAGTTTTTCTTCTCTTCTCTTCCTTTAATCTCATAGTTTATTTGTTCTAGAGTTTTGGGTGCTACATGAAAACTGTAGTTTGAAGCTTGAATTGTTCTTATTATTTTATCATATTGGTTTATTTATTCAATCTTGCGCTTTAATTATTTGATTGCTTGATCACCAATTGAATACTATCTACGAATCTAGGATTGAACTCGGAAGAGGGAATTCTGGATTGCATATAAGATTGAGCAGAGCAAGATCTTAACTCTAAGGAGGGGCGGATTTGAGGTTAGAATAGGAATATACCTAATCGCCTTGCTTGGTTATTATAAGGGAATTATAAATGCGTTCTTGTTAATCCTAATTCCATAGGAATATAGGCGTTACATTAGCTTGAATAGGCGAGATGTACTTTCGGAGAAGGCTACGAGCAATATTAACCCTGTCAACCAATAAACCAGATAAATTAATTAGACAAATTAGGTGGACAACTCAACGGGATTGTTAGCTAACCCACAGCTCTAGAATATTCGCTCATATTGAATTTGACTCTATAGTTCGCCAAATTATTATCTTTAATCTCTTCATTTACTACTCTAGATTAATTTTAGTTAAGTATTCATACTTTAGAATTCACTTGAGTAGATTAATTTTTTGGGTTTAATTTAGTTGATAGTTAATCATAAGTCCCTGTGGGTATGATATCTGGACTTAAAATCCTATATTGTTTGTCGACCATATATACTTGCGTGTGCGTTTGGGAGCAACTGAAATCCTATTGTAACAAGACAAATAGAAACAAGCAGTAAAAGAACAAGTACGGTACCACTACTACATTGTGCATGGCGTTATTCAATATACACTTCCCTGAAAGAGTGTATTTTCTTCTTATCTTTTTCCCAAGCCAGTTGCTTCAAATATTTGGAAAGTTCCACCAGCTTGGATAGCAAGTGGAACTCTTTTGAGACCAAGAGAGAGGCACTCCTCCTCCCTTGGGGATTTTTATAAGGGGGAGACTAGTTGTGCCCCAAATTTCCATGGTCGGGGGACTGGGGAGGAGGAACATCGTCCTCTCGGACGTTTGCGGACAACAAAGAAAATGTAGCAGTTACTGGTGATGAAGGAGGCCCAATTGCTATGGAGGAAGATGAAGCTTATGTGTTGTAGGTTGAGAAGCAACTACAGTAGAGACAAAGTTTTTTGTTGGTTGGTCCATAACCAAAGGCAGAAGAGGCCCGGTATTCGACCTCATAGAACCGGGAGCAGCAACTGGGACTGAAAAGGGAGAATCAAGATTCCCCACTTGATCTATTTCTCCCTAGAACGCTCGATCCTCATACTCAATTTGGGTTTTAAACTCTCCATATTGAGCATTATGTTGAGGTGATGAAGATCATTGTCTCCTTTAGAGGAAAGCCCCTTCATCACTAGCTTCCCCGTTATCGTCAATAACCACAATGGTTGCGGATGGTTTGGCATGGTTTTCTTTACATTGTTATTTTTACCCCTGACCGAGGAAGAACGCCGCCTTTTGGTTGCTTTTTCTCTCGCTAGGGACTCCGAGAAGAAGTACCTGCATTGGAAGTAGACCCGGGGGAACCTGTCCGAGTGAGAGCCTAATGCAACAACCTCACAGCCTCTGCGGGATCACCCAGAACATCATCCTCAGGGCAGGAAACGGAACCCTGCTGGAGCCTAAATAAAACAAAAAGACAGGGTTGGCAGTTTTTGTTTTGTATAAAGGCGGAATGAAGGAAGAGTCAGCTTATCGTGGTTCTTGGCTTTCCACTCGTATTTGGGAGCCAACTCCTTCCACCGATGAGTCTCTTGCATAGTGATGTCTAGAATTTTGTGAAACTATTGGTCTAGGCCTTCAACCCTTGGTGGTTTCCACCGAGTAGCTAAAATAATGAAAGAAAAAGAGTTAGCAATGACATGAAACAACCTTTCTTTGGAGAAAGAGATATACTTTGAATTTACGTGAATGATTCCAAGATTAGGGGAAAGATGGAGTTGTTCCCCGGAAGATATCTTCCTGGGTGGCAATGATGAAAAATCGATACATCCATCCATAGTCATTATCATCATCCATGCTGGTAAGCAAAGCATGGTGGCCATTCTTGCTAAAGTTTATTACTCCCCCACGGAAGATTTTGAGAGAGTAGAGGTTCATCATATGTGCTAGGGGTGAGGGTCTCCCTCGTTTCCAAGCACAACCGATAAAGACTAGCCATCGTTCGCCACACAAAGAAGCCTACTTCTACCAACCAGACTTGATACCGATGGCAAAATTCAAAGATCACGGGGTCAGTTCCCACGCTCAATGAGAATGGGCCCAAAGTTAAGGGGTACGTGTAAACGTACGTGAAACCCTTCATAGTGAAGATCACTCGCTCCACCAGGTAGCAATGATATTTAGGGCATGGCAGTGACAATCCTCCTTCACTACAGGAATACAGTAAGGACAAAAACGAAGAAGGATATTTACCAACAACCCAAATTCGAGGGTTTGAAGTGGGGAACTTCTCTTGAAAGTCGTTAGTAGTGTTCAGATGTTTGGGTATGATGGCGCTTAGTATGAGAGGATCAGCATTAACATCAACTTCCTTATCTTTGCGCCTCTTCGGGCCTCCATCAAAGAGAAAACGACAGTTCTTGGAAGATTTAGTAGGGAATACATAGTAGTAAGGAGATGATAGAGCTTTTTGAAGAAGATTAGAGAGAGATGAAAGCATGATGAAGTTAAGTGCAAAGAGGTTAAGAAAGCTTTGAAGTTGTTAGAAGTAAAAGAAGAAGAATAAGAGATATAAGTAAAGGTATAGACGGCTAAAATCGTTGACATGATTACCTCGAGAACCGGTAAAAATATAGCTAAATCATGGGGTAACACGAGTTCGATGTATTAAATGCGAGGAGATGTGCATCTTATCAAGCGTCAGACACTATTCAGAAGGCTTCCAAAAAATTTCTGCCTCACCAACTTTTCAATGACACAAAGATGTGCCACCAAAAAGCAGGGGGACTATGCGTATAAGGTAATATTGATTTATATATAAATGCTCGAATAATAGCGTGACACATGGAATCGGAGGCGGACAGAAGATAAATCGAGTGGAAACCAAGACCTAGGACAACACCTTCGGTTGGTACCGGATAGATCCTGAAGAGAATGCGGTCAACGGAAGCAAACGAGTGTTTTTCATCAGATGAAATTTAGTGAAGAATATTCCTCAGTATTAAATATGTAGCAATTGCAGATAATTTTGGTATTCATGACTTGCTGTTACATATCATCAATGGCCCCTTTTATTATCAGTTAAGAGGGACTTGATCAAGGATCTTGTTCCCTAAGTATAGCTATAAATAGTGGCTTCAACAACCATTGGAACACACGAAATCTTTGGCAAAACTTATGCTACACTTTATTCTCAAGCTAAATAATATAACTTTATTTTCTGCCTAAGTACTGTTCTTATTGCAGTCTCTGGAAGCCTTACTCCCAGAACCAGCCTTGCTATTTTTTTTCGATTAATTTATTTATCATTTTGGGATCAAATCAATTTGCTTGTCCATAAATCATGCAACAAATTCAACTGTACCGTTTTACGAGTAAATAGACATACAATTACAACATAAGAATAAATCGCCTCAAAGGCAAAGTAAAGACTATTAGGAAAAATGTTTTAATTAACCATATAAAATGCACGTTACAATGCATGAAATGAAGCTACTCAAGGCCTCAAACTACCGAACGACATGCTAGAGCTCAAAACGACCACCCGTATCATTAGATAACAATTTTATTAACCTAGATTATTCATTGTCACACACATATATGTGATTTATTTTAGATCACAAATTTAAAAAATATTCATTTTCTTTATACTTCTTTTAGAATCAAACATGACAAAATTTAAGACAGAGGAATACTATTCCTAGTAGTTCAAATAGTAGTGATAAAATATATTGTTGATTTTTACTCTCTCGTACAAAAAAGTCATTATTTCTACATTTACTTAAGAAACACTCTCGAAAGCATTTTCATCATCTTTTCCCTTATGAGAATGAATGCATGAAACAACTATTCTATATAGGGATTTTTACCTATACATCACATATAGGAAACTTTATTATCATTATTGTGCCTTGTTTGGTTATTACCCTCATATCCCATGTTTTTGTTACAAAATATGTATCAAACGAAATCTTTGCTGATGTTGCACCCTAAAATAATGCCACTTATTAAGGCTCAAATCTATGTTAAATAATTTGTAGCCTAAAATAACGCCTGTATTTATGGCTCCTAATTAATCTTTGATTTTGTACCAAATAAATGCTAATTCAGTTAAGGTAAAAATCCCTTCAATTAATCATACTTTCTTAATTTATATTGCTCTATTCCATTTAGCGACACTTCATTTTTTTGAATACAACATTTCATTCTCTATATTTTGTATACATTCCTACCATCAGAACGTTAACCATTCCTACAATCAAGAACGTTAGCCAAGCTTAGGAACGTTATTATTTAAAGTCACTTTCTAATCAAAGATTTTCTTTCTTAATTTATATTGTTGTTTCCAGTGTGTTTTTAAAATGTAGTCAAATGTAGGTAAATATAGTTAAAGTTATATGAACTGTTTCCAGTGAGTTTTTAAAATGTAGTCAAATGTAGGTAAATGTAGTTAAGGTTATATGCAGTGTTTCCAGTGTGATTTTAAAATGTAGGTAAATGTAGTTAAGGTTATATGCAGTGTTTCCAGTGTGTTTTTAAAATGTAGTCTAATTTTTGTAGTTATATGAACTTTGTAGTTAATTGTAGTTACTTGTAGTTAATCGTAGTCAGTTGAAAAATATATCTGAATAACGTATTTTTTTGTATCTACTGGATGGTATGAGTTGCTGAAAACTACAAATGGGACTTTGATGCAATCGTAGGACTGAAAAATATGGCGGATGAAACTCTCGATCTGAAACAATGGCAACCTTCGACAATGGAGGATGACAATGGAGGATGAAATTAAAGAAGAAGGCACACTAATGGTAATAAGGTTTGCTATATGGCATGTATATGTAAAAATCCATTAAATTAAATGTAGCAAGTATTTCTACTTGTATCAAATTCAAAACTAGTATCGAATAACATAGTGGAAAACTGGAAACTCCACTCACAAACAAAAACAAAATCGTTGTTAGGGACGAATCTACTCCTTCTCCAACCGAGTTCGATTTTGCTAATAATCAATACAGAAATCGCATATTTTCCCCCAAAAAACCCTCGTTTCTCACTCATAGAAAAATGGAATTTAAGAATTTGGGACTGAGAAGAAGAAGGAGCAATACAATATATTTTTACAAAAAACACTTACACGCCAAAATATGAAGAGATTTTGTTGAAATTGGAAGATATGAAATTGGAAGATATGAAAACATATGAAAAGATCAGGCAAGGCAACGAACAATCAGGCAAGGATATGAAAAGATATGAAATTCCCGTTAGCTTTAGTATGAAATTGGAAGATATGAGAAGATTTTGCCTGATTGTTCTTCAATCACCTTGCAAACTATGAAAAGATTTTGTTCCACAAATCAAGCCTCTAATAAATAATTGATCATTAAACCTTAAAAGTAAATTTTGGTACATAAATTGAAATATGGTATACTTAAATGTAATAAACACTAACCTTAAACATGAATGGTTATAAGGTTTGCTATATGGGATGTATATGTAAAAATCCCTTCTATATATGCGTTAGAGCAAACAACTAATCCATAATCAAAACGAGAGCATTTGACATACAATTACATGATACGAAAACATCACCTCAAGGCAAATAAAGAATATTATGAAATGCGCTGTTACCCATATAAAATTGAAGGTGCCATAGTACTTCTTGATCAGACAGTTGCATTAACACCATTATGCTAATATAATCCAGATGCAGGGGCGGCTTAACCCCAAGGCAGCTAAAGCAAAGGCTTTAGGCCCCAAAAAATTTAGGGCCCCAAATTTTTCTCATATTGCATAAATAAGTATATTTTGAATAACTACTCCTATAATTCTTTATAATGGTAAGTAAATTTTTTGATCAACTATTTAGCATGGCAATAATTATTACATCCTAATTTCAAGAATTATGTTGTTTCTCGGGGAGAATTGGGTTGAGGTATATCACATGAATGACATGCACTTAATATTGGAAAAATTGGTGATGAGGCGTATAAAGAATATTGTCCTTAAGGATATTTCGCCTACGCAATAAAGAATAAATTAGGTGTACCCCCTGTCCCTCACAGGATTCAACAAGCTCTTCCAGTTATTAAACTGGAAACAAAACTAGCAGAAAAATCAATAAAGAAACCTAGCATAAAGGAGGAGAAGAAAATTCAGAAAGTTGTGTCAGAAAATTATGTCGTTGGCTCTTCAAAGATCATGTTTATATAGGTGTTGCTCCAATAGCTAGTTAATGGCTAGTTTGACTATTTCAAAATGAGAAAAAATTGATAAAAATAAAGAACACTTCCTTTTGAGATACCCACAAATTCCAACACTTAAAATGACTTTCTCTTTCATTCCACTTATTCTCTATCTGTACAAACTTTGAGCTAATAGTTTCATGTTGATTTTTGGACATATTTTGTGACAAAAGAACTACGAAAAACTAAACAAGTAAAAGGTAATACTATAATTGATATACTCCGTGAAATTAGAAGATTAGATTCATATTTCACATGTTTGTATAGTATTGTTCATAGAAAAATGAAGAAATTTCTTCCAAAGGAAAGATACTTTTCAAAGTGAAATTAATAAACTTTCACTTAAGATCAACATATATCTCAAGAATAGCTAAATAAATTGCTTATATTATCAATCAAGAAGAAAATATTAGAAGAAGTTGACTATAAAATATGTAATTACACTATCAGAAAAGCTCATTTTGTGGGTCTTTTTGTCAATTTATGGCAGTTTCCGACCTCCACACAAATGAATTGTGGCGGTTTTAAAAAATGCCGTAGTTATGTTCGCCACCAGCATTTCTTTGGCGGTTTTCTAAATATCCCAAGACCACAGCCACAAAATAAATTTTTAATTTGTGGCAGTTTTTAAAGGCTATTAGTGGTAGTTTATAACCCCTGTAATTTGATTTCAATGTTTACAAAAAATTTATTGTGGAGACTCAACAAATAATTTTACTAAATAACTCATACAACCAAAAATAAATTAAATTAAAATATCTATTTTATGTATGTAACGTACATTACAAAGCAAATTCATATCAAACTAAAGTTTACAAACACATATTATATGATAACTTTAACATTAGACAATCTAGAGTAGTTCCTCAACAAATAAATATACAAAACATATAAAGTACTTGGTGATTTGTATTGTTGTCGCTTGATGATACTCTTATATCCACGCGTGAAGCAGACTCGCTTTTTCCATCTATGTTGAACCAATAAAACAAAAACATTCGCTGAAAAACATATAAACCACTAGCATAGGCTTAGTCCTGTCTTCCATTTCTTTCCATGAAACTTGGAGCTGAAATTCTAACAAAGAATTTAGTCAGCATCAGTTATCTCAGTTTTAATCTGTATGAGGAGCATGTGGATCATACATGTGACTCACGCTTAACCAAGTCCATTGGCGTCAGATGTCCTTATGATTCGTAGTCTCTTGACGGAGCTAATAAACAATATCAGCCAGAAAGCACAGAGGGAACTGAATTATAACAATTACTGATTTCTATGAAGCCATAGTTAAACCAGATTAAGCAATCCCCAACCCTTATAATTCAAACATAATAAGTATTGAAACTAGTACATAAAATGTAAGAACCAAATTGCCAATTCAACAACAACAACTACTACCCAGTATAGTCCCACAAAGTGGGGTCTGGGGAGAGTAATATGTAGACGAGCCTTACCCCTACCCGAAAGGGCACAGAGGCTGTTTCTAATCGACTCTTGGCTCAGTGAAGGAAAACAAAAACAAAAACAAAAGAGCATTATTAACTCCAGCAGAAATAGCGTAAATAATTATCTAAACATAAGAAACATAAATAAAATAGCATGCAATAATATCATACAGTAACTACCATAAATAACTACCATATGGGAGACACAAGTCAAAACACAAATCATCTATGGATAGCCCTGCCAAGCCTCACCCAACCCCGGGTGAGGAGTACGAAAAACTCTAGGAGCCCCTATCCTACAACCCTGATACTAGACCTCCAAACTTTCCTATCAAGGGTCATGTCCTCGGAAACCCGCATTCTAGCCATGTCATTCCTAATCACCTCTCCCCAATACTTCTTAGGCCTCCCTCTGCCTCGCCGAACGCCGACAATCGCCAGCCGCTCACAACTCCATCACCAAGGCAAACAAGAGAGGGCTAAGCTCCGATCCTTGATGGAGCCCCACAACCACTGGAAAATGGTCTGAGTCGCCACCCACCGTCCTAACCCTAGTCTTAGCTCCATCGTACATGTCCTTGATTAGTCTAGCAACCCCTATCTTACAAATTGCCAATTCATGTTGATGAATTAATCCACCAATTATTTAATAAGCAACTTCTCCTATTCATTTTTCACTTTAGGATAACAAAGACATAAAGTACTATGTATCTGTTGAGTTTTTGCAACACATTAACGTGCAGGAAGAGCAAAGTGGCAGATGCAGGACATACTCCCACGGAACATCTCCAACAAGCATCCAGTCTCCTTCTTTGTCTTCATAAGTACAAAGTTATTTCCTCGTATATCATCACAAAACTTAACTCCACAAACTATTCTACTTGGAAAAATAGATTCTAGCTATATATTCATGAAAAAGACCAACTATGTAACTACTAAGTATTAATTCAACCTAAATAGGCTTTCTAACATTAGAATTAAAGAAACAAATTATAAGCTACAATACAGCTCAATACGGAAGTTAACTTACAAAGTTAAATGCTAACAACACTGGAACACTGATACAACAAATAAACTGATAAAATAAGAAGGAACTAATAATTAGTTAAACAAACAAACCAGTGTCAATCTTTTGGAGCTAACTTCAAGTAAAAGAAGCAAAAATAGTGCTAAAACTTCAACCGAAAAAATTGAACTTATGTACTACCAGCTTACTTCAGTATCTCGTTTCTTAAGTGACTTAATCAAATTTTATAAGGCATAAATTTCACAATAATCTTTGTAAGTAATAACTGAAGAATATGAGACAAATTATTCTTGGTTACTTAACATAACCTGGGGAAGAGAAGTGCAAGGATTGAAAATGTAGAACGCTGCCATTTCTTTGTAACTTCAACTGGTCGTCGATGCTGCAAGTGTTCTTCCAATTACTGTAGCTTCCAATAATCCAAGAAATTTGTTATGTAAAGATAAGCTTTCTGTGAAATGAACACCTGGTCAAGAAACAAGTTAAGAAGCATAACTTAAACCTCAATGCTATCATGCCAGTACAACAATCCGCAAACTTTTGTACACATATTCACCAGTGAAATATATTTCTTCACCATAGTTCTTTGCACCCAAAGAGATCATGCATTATGAAAAGGTGAATGGGAAAGAGTGCAATAGAGGTATTTCTTAAACAATAGTAACAAACATCACAAATTCAAATACATATAAACTAAGTAATACAAACTCATATACGCTAACTTAAACATAATATAAGCTAGAGTAGCTCCATAATAATTACTTAAATACACAAAAGTGCTAAGTATTTGATCAGTTATTCGTATTGCTGCCATCCGGTGATACAAGTAGGCACACTCTTAATGTCACTATGCTGAAACAATTGAATAAAAATAGTTAACACAAAAAATAATAGACTTTCTAACATTTTTCTTGCAGGCTAAATGGAAAAATATTGTAACATGAGAAGAAAAAAAGATCCCAAATCTCAAATATATAAGTCTCGAGCACTTGGTGTAGAAATGGCATTACACTGAATTTGATAATATTAACATGAGAGATAAAGTACAAAGTAATTTTCTCGTATATCATAACAAATAAAATTTATATGTAACTAGCTTACTTCAACATCTTATCTATATCTTGAGGGACTTACTTAAATCTTCCAAGCCATGAATCCTGCCAGTATCTGTATGAATAACAACTGCAAGAGAATATGAAACAAATTACTCTCTGCTACTTTATGCAACTGATATTCGATGTTGCAAATGGTCTTCAATTATTGTAGCTTCATGTTATTCAGGAAGCATATTATATAAAGTTTTCTCTAAAAGAAGCCTGGCCAAAATGAGTTAAGAACATAACTTACCCATCATTGATATCATGCCAACCCACTAATCCTAAAACCTTTGCACTGTGCATCACCTTAAGATTATAACTAAATAGAATGTAAAGCACACAAAAAATACTGACCGATAAAAATAAAAATCATAAATATTTAATTTATCAAAAACTCATAATTTAAACACCATATTTTTTAGCATAGAAGATAAACATCGAAAGGTTAAGAAAAATCAATGGAACAATTGCAGGGAGCCAAAAGTTTTTCAATTCTTCTTTCCCTGCTAAATGAAACCCCTTCCTCCCACCCCCACCCCCCAATTTCCAACTACCCTAACAAAAAGTAGTAGGCAACGAGATTGTGATGCTATTCTAGGATGAACTCACATGATTTCCTATTATTAACTTTAACAATTTTGGAGAAAAATTGAAGAGCAAAACATATACTATAAAACCTAGATTTTTAGAAGTACACACCCATTTGTAATTAGAAACTCGAGAACAAAGCAACCCACAAAATAATGAACCACAATTTAACGCAATACTTGTAATAATACATAGATCCACAAGAATACTTAAACAATTTTGCTTTCAAACTCTACATCGAAAAGTAAACAAAGAAGACATAGCGCAACAGAAACTAGGAAAGAGCATGACAAACTTTTATTTTTCGAATTGTGCTGACTTACTATGTAGGGAAGCTGATGAAAAAGGGGAATTGAGCTAACCTTTCTGGCGAATTGGGAAGCGAAAATTGACACTCCTGAAAATTTTCGTGAGTTGGAGAGAGAAAAAAGGAGGGAATATATATATATATATATATATGGAGAAAAATCACAAAATATCATTAATTAAATCATTTAATAAAAATTGTAAATATCCTTTATTAAATAAAAGGTTACAAAAATTTAAAATTACCAGTATCATTTATTTAAATTCAAAACTTCTAATATTATGAATATAAGACATTCATGAGCATATTTTTTGTAATTTTCTTTTAATTTTGCACTTATGGATTAGTGTTTATGTAGGTTGAACTAAAGCTGTCTAACGAGCTTTTTATTAAGGCTGTATCTGGTTTCGGTTATGGGTCTATTTAGGTCTGCAGTTTCGGTTCTGGCGGTTCCGGTTCTGGCGATTCTGAAGGTGGAATCGGTCCGTGACGGTTCCAGGTACCATGCGGTTCCGGTTCTGGCGGTTCCGGTTCTGGCGGTTCTGAAATTCATTTTTTTTAATTCAATATCTTGTATAGTAGTCATTAGTATATTGTAGAATATATTTTATATGGTTTACTATGTTATTAGTATAGTATATATTGTGTTTGGTAATTTGTATATATTGTGTATAAGTAGTGTATATTTTGTATATAAGTAGTATATATTGTATGTAAGTAGTATATATTGTATATAAGTAGTGTATATTGTGTTGTAGTTAGTAATTAGTATAAATTGTATATAAGTAGTATATATTGATAAAAGAATGTTGTCATTAGTATATTGTGTTGTATGTTATATATTGTATATTATATAAATATTCAAGGATTGATATCGAAGTAAAGACAAAGAAATATTGAGACAAAAGATATTCAAGGATATGATAAAGAGCATATTTATTGACCAAAATGGCATATCTTTCTTAGTCTTCCTTCCCCCAATGGAATGAGCACAACATGGTACTAATACCACCATTAAAAGGAAAAAAAACTAAAAGAAGACGTGCCAATGTACAAGTTACATCATAATTTATGTATTATTTCTAACAAATCTCATAAAACCGTCAAGGTTGGGAGGTGGTTGTGTTGACGCTGGTGGAAATGAAGCTTGTTCATCACCACTTCCAGGTGAAATTGCTTCCTCAGCAAGTTCTGCTATCATTTCTTCATACGCCTCATCTATTTCTGGTTGTGATTCTGCTATGCCAAAGTTCCTCTTTCTGCACGGATCCAATCTCGAAAAAGCACTGATTTTTCCAAGCTCTCCCGCGTCGACGCTCTGTGATCACCTATTTGTAGTCTTGCTTGACTAAAAGCGCTCTCCGATGCAACAGTTGACGCTTGGATTGACAGAACATCCCGAGCCATCCTTACAAGAACGGGAAAATGCTTTTCCCTTGTCTTCCACCATTCCAAAAGGTTGAAAGAGCCGTCTGGATTCTCCTTTTCTAGTCCCTGTGACAAGTAAACTTGAAGCTCATTTAGATGGAAAATTTCATCTAAATTATCACCTTGAGTACCCCTGAACTCCGTCCACGATTTAAGAGATGTTAAGCCAGCAGCTCTTTTAGACGATTGTGATGTAGACGAAGTAGGGGTTGGAATATTTGGCCTAGCATGCCCTAACGCCTGTTTATAAGCATTATAAACAGTTTGAGCATTAACTTTAATTGATGCTTTCGCATCAGCTAGTGTAGAAATTTCTACTTCTGAAAGATCTAAAGATCGATAAATAGTAGAATTCCAAAAGAGAGGACCTCTTAATTTCATAGTTGGATTTAACATAGCAGATACACCAAAAATAGGAGGATTGGAAAAAAATATTTTTTAAACTTTTTTTTCATTTCATTTATTGCAAGTTCATAAATGTCCCCTCCCTCACTAAAATCAACAAACAAATTAGCAAGTGCGGCAATATAAACTAAACAGTTAGAAATAGTCGGATAATATTGTCCAAAAAAAGCATTTGTAGCCACATGAAAATGTTCTAAAAAATCTAAAAGAATTTTAACATTAGTCCACTCTTGGGTACTTAGCATTTCATCATCATCCTCACCACCTACCCGAGAATTAAACGTAGCATTAATTGGGTTTCTATATTCATACGCTACTACTACACTTTCGTACATGTAATTCCACCTAGTCGGGCAAGGTTTAGGAATCTTTCTTTCTCTAAGGCCATATTCGTCACATTTTTTAAAATATTCTCTAAGTCTACTTCTACGGTTTGAATAAAATAGCCAATTAAGAGCCATTTTCACCTTTTCAATTTCTATGTTTAATATTCGCATACCATCACCAACAATTAAATGATAAATATGACAAATACATCTAACATGGAAAATATTACTAAATGCAGGATTAAGTGATTTTGTTAGCATGCCTATTGCACTAGTGTTGCTAGAAGCATTATCCATAGAAATTGACATTATTTTATCACTAAAGCAAAAATATATGCATACATCTGAAACAGTGTTAGCTCTAAACCTACCGGTGTGCCGTGAATTAATTATTCTATATGCAATTATGCGTTTTTGCATTGTCCAGTCTTCGTCTATCCAATGACTTGTTGCAGTTAGATAATCACAGTCATTTCCACTTCTACCAATATCAGTTGTAATAGAAATACGATTACTTATATGAGTAAATAAATAGCGCAAATATTGTTCATATTCATGCTTAAATTTATAAATATCGGCCTTAATTGTTGCGCGAGGCCAACCTTTATAAGTAGGATTAAATACTCTTCTAATATAATGAATCCATGCAGGATTAGAAGCAAAAGTATAATGCAAACACATAACAGTAATCATTTTCGCTAATTCTTCACGATCCTTATTTGGATCGTAATATAAAATACCTCCGGTGACAGTGTTTATTCCTGGTTGAACTAGATTCGAACCAGTACTTGGGTTAACTTGAGAATCAACACCTGTCCTCCCCTCTTGTTGCGCTTTCAATTGCAAATATCTAGCCTTATCTCTAGGGTGTAATTTTATATGCTTAACTAAACTACCCGTGCCACTACGATCTCCAGTATACCTATGAACAAGTAATTTCCCACAAGATTTATACTTAGCCTTATTTTGTTCTCTTAGTTGAATAAAAAATTGCCAAACTAATGATGTTTCTGTACGTTTAGGAGGTTGTCTACTAAAAGTGGGAGTTTGTACAGGTGGGTGTGCCGGTTCATCACCTAAGTTATGAGCAGGACTAGTAGGTGTATCATCTAAATCTGGTGCTTGGGTTTCATCATCATCATCATCATCCTCATTTCCATGATTTCCCTCTAAGATAGGTGCATTAGGATAAAAAGCATTCATAATATCATCGTCTATTCTATCACCTACTGCTACATCATGTAGAAATTCAATATCACTAAATTGAAAACAAGGGTGATCACTATCAAGGATTACGCAGGGTTCATTAGGACATCTAGGTTGGCTACTACTTTCAACTTGCTTATCTTTTTTAGGTCGGGGAGCCGGGGGAGGGGGAGTTTTTTGGCCACTACTTTCACCGATTTTACCTTTTCCTTTACCGAACATATTTTTCAACGAAAATGCCATAATAATTAGAATTAAGCAAACTAAAAACACAAAAAATACTATTAGCACGTAAGAGTTGAAACGAGTTTACCGGATTGAAGAACAACTTCTTGAAAATTGAAAATCGTTGAACTTGAACACTTGAAAACTTCAATTCAACAACTTCACAATTTTTCACGAATTTGCAACAATAAATTAAGCACTTGCACTAGAAAGATTGAAAGAGAGCTTGAGAGAGATTGAGAGATATTGATGAATTGGTGAATAAAAATGAAAGAATGAGGGGGTATTTACAGTTGAGATGGGAAATAGTGTAATTATATAAAGTTTGGGGTTAAATTAAAAGCTTGGGGGCCAAATGGCTATTTTTTAAACTTTTAAACGGCTACTTTTTGCAAAGAGCCGTTACTGAAATTATTTTTAAAAAAATTAAAAAATGGCCGTTGGAACCGCCAGAACCGGACCGGAACCGCCAGCCGGTTCCGGTTCTGGCGGGTCTGGTTCTAGCGGTACCAACGAGTAGAACCGGCCCACGACGGTTCCCTGGAACCGGTAGAACTGGAATCGCCGGAACCGGGCCGTCGGAACCGGCAGAACCAGAAGGGCCACGGTTCCGGTCCGGTTCCAGTTCGGAACCGCGACACCATACACCCTTAAATGGGTAGGCCGGGCCGGGTCGGGTCCCTTTTTTTGGACCCTTCCGTGTTTCGGACTGGGCCGATTTCGGGTTGGAACAGTAACGGGTTTAGCAGGCTGGGTTAATTCGGGTAAAAATTGGACCATAAGGGTTACGGGTTGAGGGGACCGGGCGGGGCCAGGTTTAGTGTATTTTTACTTTTTTTTGGGGAATTTTGTATAACTATTGTAAGTTATATTAATACTTTGTATTAATTAAAAGAATACAAGTAAGAAGGGAAAAAATTGCACTTATTGCAAGTGCTACTTTATTTCTTAATTTCAAGTTTCAAACTTACAAAATGGAAGGTTTATATTTTTTTCAACAAGTAAACTAGTAAAGTAGTAATTTCAAATGTTTTGCATCGCCCTAGCAAGTTCATCATAATCAATATGAACCGATTGACCTTCTTATGGCGTGTTAAATTCGGATGGGTTTCCATGTGTTAATATATCTCCAAGTTCCTCATCTTCGGGGCTATCAACATCTTCCTTTCCTTGATTTCTTCGTTCCGATCTAATCCAATCTCTAAAAAATACTAAAACTTCCAAAGCATTGCTTCCCAATGAGTGGTGTGTGTCTCCAAGTTATTGTCTTGCTTGGCTAAATGCAATCTCCGATGCAACAGTAGAAATTGGGACATTCAGCACGTCCCGAGCCATAGCGAAAAGAACAAAAAATTGCTTTCCATTTTCATGCTATCATCCCAAAGGTGAAAGTTCCTTTGTGCGAGGCTCCTTTTGCTTCTGCAAGTAGAATTGAGTGTTAGAAAAAATAGAAAAAATATTAAAACTATCAAGGTCTTCTTCATCATCTACAGTAGCAGAAGTGTTACATTGCATAGCGGGATTAACATTGCCTACAACATGAGCATCATCATCACATTCATTTGCATAATAATTATATAGTTGTTGTAAATATTCATTTATCTTGTTCATAGAAACATATAAAGTTAGGATTTCAGTTTCTCCAATCTTCATATAAGTATATAAAGCATTCATTAATTGCTGACAATCAGACACTTTAATAGAAGGATTTAAAACTGCACCAATTAAGTAAATCGGAGGAATTAGAAAGAAATATTTTTTGAATTTTGCTTGCATTTTTCCAACAACATCCTTATATTTTTCTTTCTTCATAAATTCAGATAGTAGAAAAGAAATTTCAGCTATATGTACTAAAGTCATAGTAACAGTGGGGTAATATGCTCCAGAAAACTTAAAAGTAGCTGTATAAAATTTACGTAAAATTTAACAACATCATTAGTGACCTCCCAGGTATCACTTATTAACATACGCCTTGGATCTGTGCAATGCGCATTAGCAACTTCCGTTATTGGAAATCTATATTTGTAGCAATATTTTAAAAATATATATGTATAATTCCATCTAGTCACAATTTCATCTGGCATGAATCTAGGTTTAAGGTTATACTGGATACACTTAGTCTTAGATTCTTTTATTCTAGATTGTCTATTATTCCTTGAATAACACAAACTGATCTTCTAACATGAGTAATCTCAACTGAAAATAAATCAAGGCCACTTTTAACAATTAAATTATAAACATGACATGCACACCTAACATGAAAAATATCATCAAGAGGTGGTTGCAAATGCATTTTTAAAATTGAAATTGCGGCATTATTGTTAGAAGCATTATCAAAAGATATACACAATACTTTTTTGTTTAGATTATAAAATTCAACAACTTCAACAATAGTACTATTTATAAACGCAATAGTATGACTCTGATCTTCATCATATTTAAACGCGATAATATGTATTTGCATACAAGTGCTATCATCTATCCAATGGCATGTAATTGTCAAATAATCATTTCCATTAACAGCAAGTCCAATATCAGAAGTTAGACAAACTCTAGAAGGAAGGTGGCTAAATAAATAATGTATGTATGTTTGATATTGTCCATGAAGTCTAAAGATATCATCTCTACAAGTACTTCTAGGGATACCTTTAAATATAAGATTGTAAATCCTTTGAATATACATAATAAGATATGATGAAGTAACAAAAAAAAAAGGTAGCCAACCCAAAGCAATCATTTTTGCTAACTCCTCACGATCCATCATTTTATCATATTTTACTAGACCTCCAGTAGTAGGGTTAATAGTTATTTGATTTGCATCACCATCAGTACCTCATTCTATGGGATGATCAATTCTCATATGTCTACTAAGCGTCAGAGTCCCACCTAAATTGCTTTCCGTCAAATGTTTAAAAGTGTAGTTACAAATTTTGCATCTAACTCTATCAGTACCTTCTATTATTACAAAAAAAAAAAATTCAAACCTTCTTTTTCTACGAGTAGAAGTCGGAGCCACAGGTGGTCTACCAGGATTGGTGTCACGACCACCACCCCTTGTAGCACTAGCAACTCCAACTCCAATACTACCAACTCCACCACTAGTAGGTGTATGTGGTATCTCATCTTCTATTCCTATTTCATTATCTTCTATTCAAAAATCTTCTTGTAATTGTTCATAATATATATCTACATTATCATTAGGCAGATTCAGAAACATGTGTTAATGGGTCATTACTATTACTACCAGAAGCTCCATGACTACCTCTTTTTTTATTTTCACCCCTGCCAGTATCTTTTCTACACGCTCTTTTAGCAGCACTAAACATATTGTAAAAATTAAAGTATAAGCTAAAATTAAATATGCAATTAAAATATTAAATAAGAGAAAGCGTTGGAGGGAGTGCACCAAATTCAACAATAAATTGAGCACTTGATTACGCAATTCTGGTGTTACCACGAATAAACGTCAAGCAAGCATTTCAATTTTGAACTTCAGACTTCAAATTCTGAATGACAAATTCCGATAAATTAAATTCAAGAAAAGAGAGCCAAATAAAATTAGAAGATGAAAGGACAGACTTCAAGTCTTGAATAATGGAGAATAAGAGAATACGAGAAATTGAGATGGAGAAATGAGATTTCAGTGAGAAATGAAGAAGAGAATGGGGGTATTTATAGTTTTAGAAAAGGTTATATTTGTAAAATCAAAAAGGGTTAAAAATATAAAAAGGGCTATTTTTGCAATAAATCTGTTGGCTAACGGATCAGTCAAATTTCTAACTGTTTCCAACGGTCAATAGGCCCCACACGTGCCAGATTTAAAAAAAAATTAGCCGTTACACCGGGCCGGTTAAATCGGTATGGACATTGTTCATCCGGACCAGGCTTAACTGGTTCGGTTAATCGGTAATTTGAAACGAACTGACCAAACCCCTTCCCCAAACGAACCCAGTCCACCCGACCCCATATGAACCGGTCCGGTTCCGGTTTAAACCGATCTGGTCCGGTCCTACTCGGCCCGTTAGACATCTTTAGGTTGAACCATCTCAGGCTACCTCTCATTTGACCATCATGCATCTTATATTTATATCTCTCGAACATTCATATTGGAATATGTTGGATTTTAGTGGCGTAACACCCACTACTATATAATATTATCGATTTTATAACTATTATGTTGAATTTATCTTTTACTTTGATAGATATTCTTCTATCACATACTGTCACGACCTATTCCCATAATAGGTCATGATGGTGCGCGGAAATATAATCAAATTCTCGTTTTACTTTTTACCAAAAATAAGCGTAACATATTTCTCAAATTAAAGTTAAGACCAGAAGCAATCGATTAGTGTATAAAAATGATTATACAACCCAAAATAAATGTCTACTAATGTGTGTGCTAATACCCGGTGTCACAAGCTATGTGCAACTAGTATAATATACAGAAGTATCACACTATCCTATGTCCGAATCAGGATAGACAAAAAAAAAATACATAAGAAAGCCTTCTTCAGGCTGCAGAGCTGCATGGAAGGGAAGCAACTCAGTGTAGAAGTCTCGGGTCCGCTCAAGGATGGCACCAGACTGATAACCAGATACACCTGCCTCATATCATGTATAACTAAGTACAAAAGTGTAGTATGGGTACATAAACAATATGTACCCAGTAAGTATCCCGTCTAATCTCGAAGAAGTAGAGATGAGAGGTCGACTCGATACTTTCCAAAATCAAATAATATGAGAAGAAATTATAATAAGCAGGAATAATACAAGCTATTAGTATTAATAAGCATGGAATAACAATTTTTTTCCAAATATTATCATGAGTGTCCATCTTTATATCAAGCAGATATGAAGTCCAGTGCACAGAGAAAATGCTAATAAATCATGCGCAAATAACACCGAGGGACGTATGTCGATCCAATATAAAAATAAATTTTCCATTGCCGAGGGTCGAACAGATCTAACTATAGATGCATATATTATCTCACTCGCGAATCACACGTGCGACGCGGTCAAACATAAATGACATCATCACAAACAGACAATAATGTATAAAGGAGTAGTTATTCACAGGAAATTCCCAAATTCTCTTTTAAGGACCAAATAGGATAATGTTCCCTCACTAATTGCATTTACCTTAATCAAATAATTTATACAACTCCGAATTTAATATCAAGTTACAAGAATATCACGTAGAGCATGTTTTTGGTCCCTGCACTATCCAAACATAACATAATAGTCACTATGCACGGGCTCTCGTCACCTAGTGCGTACATAGCCCCCACATATAATGGAAATTAATTCAATTCTTACACCTATGGGGACAATTCCCTCTTACAACGTTAGAAAGGAGACTCAACTCGCTCCAAAGCGCACTTCCAAATATGAAGAACAAGTCCAAGCCCTCAATTCGGAGCCGAATAATCCCAAGCTAGTTAAATAGAGTAAGAACTAGTTAATATAGACTTACAAGATCGAATTCTAGCTAATTAAGCAATTTTTCAACCTTTAACACAAGTTTCCTAAATTTAGACCTTGGGCCCACGTACCCGGATTTCGAGATTTTGCGAAGGAAGTTGTTCTCTACAACCTATGGATCAATAATATATGATTTTTAATTTATTCCATAAAAATTTTTGTGGTTAAATCTAAGCTTTATTAAACCCTAGGTTTTTTCTCTAACCACATGATTTCACCTCAATACTAGTGTTTAATCTACCTAAGATAATAATATTAAACTAGAAATAAGTAGCACAAACTTACCTCAAGATTCTAGGAGAAGTCCTTCTTTCAAAAGCTCCCAAATCGCCCAATGGAGGAGTGAAAATGTGATAAAAATGACGTAGAACCCATATTAAATGAACCTCACTGCCCCGCGATTTCCACATATGCAGTAATGCGGGCCCGCATCTGCGAGAAGATGGCCGCATATGCGAAAGATGGAGAGAAGGTTGGGACCGCTTCTGTGGTCCAAAGGTCACATTTGCGGAGCCGCTTCCGCGGTTCCTGGCCTGGCTAGCTTAAGACGCTTTTGCGATGCACTGACTGCTTCTGCGGTATCGCACATGCGTTCCACCAACCCCAAGTGCGGTTATGACAGAAGCAGCAACCTTCAGCTCTTCTCCAAATTTTCTACTTCACTCAAGCCTTGTCCAATTGATACTCGGGGCTCTCGAGCCCGTGCCGAACATACTGACAAGTCTTAAATCATGAGATAGACTTAGTCGAAACATCGGAACACCCGAAACAACGCCAAATCTAGGAATCACCCCCTAAAACCAAATGAATCAAACAAATGAACTTCAAGTTCTTAATTTTTTCTAACGGGCCAAAACGCCCTTAAACTACTCTGATTGACTTTAAATTTTATGGACAAGCCTTAAATGATATTTTGGACTTGTACCGAGCTTCAGAACCAACATACGAGCCTGATACCCATGAAATCAATCATTCCTTAGTTTTTTTTTAATTCCTTACAACTTCAAATTAATAATTTCTAATAAATTTATTGCTCGGGCTAGGGACCTCGGATTTCGATTCCGGACACATGTCCAGGTCCCATATTTTCCTAAGGACCCTCCAGGACCATGAAATTACAAATTCGGGTCTGTTTGCTTAAAATGTTGATCCAAGTCAAACTTAGTCTTTTAAGAAAATCTTAAGGAAATCAATGGGCATATTTCACTCAAAAATCTTCCAAATCTCGAACCAACCATCACCGCAAGTCGTAAATTAGCTAAAGGAAGCACGAGAAGTTTTTTTTTGGGGAACGAGGTTCTAAACGGCAAAAACGACCGGACGGCTCGTTACAATAACTCTTCTCCATTGTAACAATTCGATTTTAATTATATGAGTAACATTTTTATCCATTATTCCACTTTCTTGAACAATGAACCCATATATAAATATTAATTGTTAGCATTTTAGCACCGCAATCACGTCTAATCTCACATCAACTTCACTCTTCACATGTGTCACGACCCCAACCCCGTCATGATGGCGCCCAACACACTACTAGGCAAGGCTGGGCTTGTTACCACAATTCTCGATAATAAACAAATCTCAGATACTTAACACAGCATATTAAGAGTCTAGAATTAATGATAAAGTGAAAGATTAACAAAATACATGATATAATCCCACTAGGACCCGGTGCCACAAATCTACAAAGTCTGTCAAAGTCTGATAATGCGGAAATAAAAAAGGATAGGATAGAAGGGAGAAGATCAATGGCTCCGAATGCCGTACACATGATGGTACAACCCAGTACCCACTACGGCGCGTAGCTCGAGCCACCCATAATCATTTATTGTCGACGACGCTCACTGGGAGTGTGTACAGACTCTGGAGGGGCTCCTACAGCCCAAGTGCAATATCAACCCATCTCATGGCATCAAACAAGTCATGATCAGTCATTGTTACTTGACCACTTTATATCACACAGTGCCATTGTTAACAGTGTTTCCAAATCACTGCTGCGGCGCGTAGCCCGAGCCACCAATAATCAATCCAGAGAAAAACATCATAATCCCCTTGAGCATTTATAAAACAGTAGTTCTCAGCTCGAAATAGCATTTAAAATATCATTTGAGTTTTCAAAACATACAAATAAGGCTGAGTTTGCAAAATAATATTTAAAACCTTGGATTGAGATCATATGATATGCAGCAATATGTTAAAACAGTAATATCAATCCTTGAAGGATTCTACAAGCCGACACAAGGCCCCAAACATGACAACAAGCCCAAATAACATCAATACGTATGTGTATCAATCACCAACATAGTATAAATCTTACTCAGGATGGACCAAGTCACGATCCCCAATAGTAATCGACCCCCTAATCGTCATGGAGTGCGTGTCACGCCTCAATATAGCGTTACAATGTGAAAGTTTGGGGTTTCAAACCCTCAGAGCAACATTTACATCTATTACTTACCTCTAGCCGGCCAAAGACTAGTTCACAATGCCCTTTTCTCTCGAATCGACCTACTCGCGCGTCAAATCTGGCCAATACCATAAAGAATACATTACAATAGGCTAAGGGAATATAACCCAATCGAAAAGATTCAAAAAATATCAAAAATTACGAAATTAGCAAAACCCAAGCCCTGGGCCCACTCCTTGAAATTCAGAAAATTTTCCACCAAAATATTCCTCATCTCGCCACGAGTCTATACATATAAAATTCATCTCAATTGGAGTCCAAATGCTCCCTCAAATCCCAAATTTTCAATCAAAAACCCAAATCCTAGTTCTTCTCTTTTTAACCAATTTCATGAATTTAAGAGTTGAAATCACAATTAGATGATGTTTCTAGGCCATAGGACTTACCTCCAATTGATTCCCAGTCAAAACACTCTAAATTTCTCGTCAAAAGCTCCCAATGTCGCTTAACAATGGTGAAAAATAAATCCAAGTCGCAGATGAAATATTCTTAAAATATTCTGCCCAGGAGTAATAACCCTATGCGATCAGATCACTATCATTGCGATCACATAGCACAAAAAATCCAGCCTCCAGAATTACTCTTATGCGATCACATCCCCACACCTACGATCGCATAGGACCAGATCCTCACCCTTTGCGTTTGCACTCAGGACCTCGTGTTCTCATATAACAACGCACCATCAGGACCCCAGGTCCATTTAACTCTGTGCGATCGCAGCCCTTCCTATGCGATCGCACCGCACAACCAAACAACCCCCTCAAAGACACTCTATGCGATCGCAATACCCTTATGCGATCGCATAGAGCAAAAACTCTACAACAGCTGACTGCAATCTTTTGCAGCTTCCTAAGTCCAAGAACCTTCCGCTTAACCATCCAAAATCACCCCGAGGCCCTCGGGACCTCAACCAAAAGTGCCAACCATCCTAAAATATTATATAAAACCATTCCAATCATAAAAACACATCCAACAGCACAAGAATCATCAATTCTCAAGATTCGATCAAAAATCCGACCTAAACCAAAACTTACGAAATTAAGATTTGATAAAAAATTCGACCTAAACACCTCCGAATCAACTGAAATTTTGGCGCACACATCCCAAATCACATAACGAAGCTATCGCAACTCTCGGAATCCCGTTCCGACCCTCGGATCAAAATCTTGCATGCCAACCAGATTTCACCAAGGTCCTAACTTCACCAAAATAGGCTAACTTCTACACCAAGCCTCAAATTCACTTCCGATTGCTCTCCTAAGTACTAAATCATCCCCCGAAACTAACCGAACCATCGAAAATCCATTCCGAGCCCTCTAACTCACAAGTCAATATCCGGTTGACTTTTCCAAGCTAACCTTTTCTTAAATAGACTATTTGTCTCATTTCTTACCAAACACTATCTGAATCATTTCAAGCTCACTAAACACATATAATGGAATATATAGAAGCATAAAATAGGAAAAACGGGACGAAAATACATGAGATGACGGGTCAGATCGTCACAACATGCTGATTAAACTTGTAGGTAGTATATTCACTCTTATTCTATTAATCCTAAAACATTTACTATCTAAGATGTTTTTCTATAATTCAAACTTTTGTTTGGCATCCTAAATTGTGGGGGTTATTAAACACCTTAAATTGTATCGAATTCTAGCATTCTGGAAACTTACATAATCTGATGTAATTTGTGGAGGAGTACAATAAAATCGCCATAAAAAGAACTATATAGTGGGGGCTATAATAAATGCCACAAAATGATCTTATCGAGCCGCCACGGTCTAGATGGCATGCTAATCTTGTCCTTAAACACAATCTAAGTTTCATTTTCAATTGTGAATGGGCCATAATAGCCAAAGAGTTTAAGTTAATCTAGGAGTAATAACTAAGTCAAAACTAGCTATGGTGTACATATATCTGGTGTATAGAAAAAAAGTACATTCCTTACAGTTAAACTGCAAAAGAATTTATATTCCTTCCAGTCTTGAGAGGCAGAATATTCTGTAATTCCTCGGCACGACAAGGAACTTCAAGAACACCCTTTTGTGCAAATCCATATTCGTCTTCAGCTTGTTTCAGTAAATTCAAGAATTTTGGATTTGTAAGCCAATGCAGCTCCACAACAAACCTCTTTGGCTCCTCCTCTGGATTCACTGATAAAACAGCAAAGTAACCTTCTTTTACATCATTTGGCACCACCTCTTCATTATTCGCTCTCGGCGTTTCAACAAATTCCACAACAACTTCAGCAGCTTGAAATCTATTGGAATATTTGTAAATTAGTTGAAGATGATTCTTGAGCTTTCCCACAATCATCTTAGTCTTATCATTTTTGAGCTTATAGTAGAGGTTGAATTTGCTATTTATGACAAGAATATAGATAATTGTCTTTGTAGCAGGATAAGTTAATTTTTGCTATATTTCTAAAAGGGTAGGAAGTTTATTTATAGAGATTGCAGCTCTGAATCAAGAAGGATAGGAAGTTTCTAAGATGTTGAGTATAGGGTCCATTGCATGTGCTTTTGCTATTTTCGTATCATTAAATGCAACACATAATAATGTTGGGAGTGCTTACATCAAGGGCATTGCTTGTCTTTAAATATTTTTATTGCTAATGCACATATTAATTACCAGTAGTTGGCACTAGTCTTGTATTCTCGTATTTCTTAATTTTGGGTCTTATATGCTTTGCCATTTGCTTTCGCTGCCTTTTATATTGTTGTTGTTATTAGTTAGTTATTGCTTCATTTTACTGTTCTTGAGTCGAGAGTCCATTGAAAACAGCCTCTCCACCTTCATAAGGTAGAGGTAATTAAGGTTTGGGTACACATTACCTTTCCTAGACCTTAATTGTGATATTAGATTGCGTTTGTTGTTGTTGTTTGCTAATGGACCTATTATTATTCCATATTTTGTTCAATATTATCACATAATACTCTCAGCATTAACATAATGCGGATATTATATAATACCACCAGCCAAATATATAATTAAATATATCTAAAAAGCAAAATCCAAATAAAAACAATGCCTTAATAGAATAGAGGGGGTAAACATCAAACCTTTCACAATATCCACAATGTCACCCGATTTAATTTGCATGGAATGCATTGGGCACCAGGGGAAAGAGCAATTCTGATGTTTCCTATATTACAATTGCTACTCATAGGTTAAAATATAAAAAAAAGGAAGTTTTAATAAGATAATGAAGCTTTTTTTTTTGCTATGCAACAGTTTTTGTTTTTCTTTGAGAATTAACATAGAGCTTTATAATTGTTTGCACCTAGCTTACTACAAGCGTCTAAGGGAAACAACCTCTTTACTGCTCAGGGTAGAGGTACGGTGGGCATACGTACTATGTTTGTTTTGTTGTTGTAGCTTACTACAATCCATGACCGTGATCTATTTTGCCACTGTTTACTTTTGATCAATTTGTTCTATCAGGGAACTAACATCGCAGAACTTAAGAATGTGGCACTAACATTTATAAGAAATCGATATGTTTTCATATACTGTTATCTGTTAGTCGTGTTGATTTTCTTTCCTGCGGTTATTATCTCCTTTTCATAGCTGTGCAACTTGAAGAAGAAAAGGGTTTCATGACTTTTGCTTTTACTCCCTATCTAAATAGTAAAACAAATTAATTCCTCCTTGTCTTCTGATTAGCACTAAGATCTCGACATTGAATCAAGTATCTTTTCCATTAGCATGAGCCAATACATAATAAGGGAATATCCCACAGAACTAATTGACAAATATTTAACTGACACGATTGTATTCTTTAGAGGTCTCAGCAGTTTTCATGTGTAGAAAGCCATCACTTCCCTCACATCAGGCCCTCTACGCAGAGAAGAGGAGAAACTACGAAAAATATCAAAGAAACATGCACCCTCCAAAACTGCAATATAAGTTGAATAAGAAATGTATATCCACATGATTAAGAATTAAGATGATCTGTATCCATACGATTATTAATGGCTCACATGAGTGTTTCACTCAAAGAGAGCAGAAGAAGAGGTAGACGATATACTGAAGAGAAGGGCCTCCTCTTCGTTCTACGTTTCCCTTTTCTTCTACTTGAGATTCATGCAATAAGTAAGTGGATATTGTCCTTTCTTGAATGACTATTCCCAAACTAATGGCTCCTTTATTCCCTCATCAGATTGGTAGGTACTATTAACAAGCGGAAGCGGAGTCGAGATTTGAAATTTATGAGTTTGGATTCTAGTTTTATTAAATTATTCCGTTTTAAATTAGTAATTTTATATATTCAATTAAATTCTATGATAAGACAGGTTTTGAACCAAAGTTATAGAATTTGGCCGGATCCGTAACCTACACACTAGCTCCGGCGCTCCTGTTACCAACTTGTTCCAATACAAAGAATAAAATTAAAATAAATATTCACGAGGGTAGGTTAATTTTTTATCGAGTCTAATTAAGTTTCACACAAATAATATAGAAATATTTGTATAATCAAGTCATATATATCAAGAGCAAAATAAATATCTACGTTAACAAATGTTGACATGTAACAAGCTAGCCCACTTGTGATATTGTGCTCTCTGGCTTAGTCCCTCACGGGTTTAAAACGCGTCCTAGCTAGGGTCAAAGGCTTGCTCCATCGCATGGGATTCACCTAGACTCAGCACTAAGGTTTGCTCCGCGTAATCGGAATTTGCCTAAACTCAGTTGAACTCTGACCCACCATCGGCAAGACCGACACAAGACTACTTCAGATACCATATGTAAGAGCACAACTTACTAGTGACATTATCCGCTTTGGGCCTAGGCCCGCAACAACAACAACAACAACAACAACCCAGTATAATTCCACTTAGTGGGGTCTGGGGAGGGTAGTATGTACGCAGACCTTACCCCTACCCTTGGGTAGAGAGGCTGCTTCCAAATAGACCCCCGACATCCTTCCCTCCAAGAACTTCCCACCTTGCTCTTGGGGAGACTCGAACTCACAACCTCTCGGTTAGAAGTGGGGGTTTCTTACCATCAGAGCAACCCCTCTTGTCTTTAAAATACGTTATTAGTGTTTATGGCATGTCTACTTATATACCCAGCATCTCTCCGATGTTTTGTCTATGTGGGAGTCGCCTAGAGTATCACATACACCCCCAGGGACTCAGCGTCCTCGCGGAGGGTTGCCCCACCACTCTTCAAGGTTGAACGAGGAGTAGCTTTGATACAATATGTAATATTCCAGCCCACTAGTGATATTGTCCGCTATGGGCCTAGTCCTTCACAGATTTGAAACGCGTCATTAGGGTCTAAGGCTTACCTTACCGCATGGATCGCCTAGACTCAACACTAAGGTTTGCCCCGCCTAACTGGAATTTTCTTAAACTCAGTTGAACTTCGACCCACCATCAGCAAGGCTGACATAAGAGTGTATCTAATACCATGCTATCACGACCCAAATCTCATTATAGGCCATAATGGCATCCAACACTATCGTTAGGAAAGCCAACAATTAAATCATCACATCTATAGTTAATCCTAAATGCATTTCAAAACAATTAAAGAAATAAATAGTGGAAATCATTTGTTTTTATAGTAAATAGGGATATTATTTTGTTAAATGTTCGAATAAGGCAAAGTGTAAACAAGAAAATCATAGTGGATACAATCAAGAGTAAAATCTAAATCCCTAAAACGCGATATCACAAGTGCATGGGCATCAACTAAGAAGTACAATACTAATACAATATCTGTCTGCAAGATAAAATAAATGAATATAATGGAGATTTTGTATGTTGCGGATCATAACAGGGAATGTAGCTCACGATAAAGTTCCCTACGTAGTTGCGCCTATGCGCCAAAATAACCATCAAATGAGCCTGCCTCATTACATGTACAATTAGTATAGAAGTGTAGAGTTGCCCCCTTTAAATCAAATGAGATCAAAGTTCAACATGAGGATGGCATTTCAGCTTGATCTTACATTCCTTCATACTTCATTCGAAAAACAATTGGGGCAATATGTGTCTTTGACCTTATGCGACTGAACTTAGAATGAAACTCTAAGCTGCCTACATACCTCGGCGAAGAGGATCAAGTCGTACCGTAGTTTAGACTAGATGATTTTTTTTTATGTCCTAACTTTTGCCTAGGCCGCCTCTTTTGAGATTTTCAACTTAGCGGATTTCTTTTTTCTGGGCCGTACACAGTTTATACTCTTGCGGGCCAAGAGTGTAGCAACGTGCAGTTTAGGCTCATACGTCAAGGATCTTGCAACTTCAAGGATAATACTTCTTAAAAAACTCGCCATTGATAGGGGCGATTCTCATGCCATCCGCATCAACCAACTTGTAAGCCCCACTTGAGTAAGCTTCTTGTACGACATATGGCCCATCCCATTTTGAAGTTAACTTCCCCACAAGTTTATGAGAAGTAATTATGGGTCTTCGTACGACAAGGACTTGATCTCCTACTTGAAAGGATCTCGGGCAAACTTTTTTATTGAAGGCATGAGACAATCGAGCTTGATAACATTCAAGAATCTGTTGATCTTCCAACCTCTTCTCATCAAGAGCATATAAATTTGCTAATCGAAGTTGAGCATTTTATTCATCAATGATCCCTTCTTGAATTGCCAGTCGTAATGAAGGTATTTGACGCTCAAGTAGCAAGACAACTTCGACTCCATAAACGAGTGAATAAGGAGTCCCCTGCGTCAGCATGCGGTGAGTCGTCCTATATGCCCATAGAGCTTCTTCCTTACGGTTATTCCAATCTTGTTTGGATTTGGAGAAGAATTTCTTTAACAAGTTGCATTGAGTTTTGTTGAATGCCTCAGCTAGACCATTGGTGGCAGCATTGTACATCGAAGAGTTACGCTGCCTGAAGCCAAAGAAATCACAAATTTTATTCACCAGCCTATTATCGAATAGCTTTCCATTATTCGTTATTATGTAACGAGGAATGCCAAAGCGATATATGATGTTTACTCGGATGAAACTTGTAACATTTTCCTTCTTTACTTGCTTAAGAGCAACAACTTCAGCCCATTTTGAGAAGTAATCAGTTGCAGCCAAGATGTATAGGTGCCTACCAGAGGACTTTGGTAGTGGTCTAACAACATCCAATTCCCAAGCGTTAAATGGCCAGGATGCAACAATCAGGTGCAACACTTCAGGAGGTTGATGAATAAAATTCGCATGGAGATGACAAGCCTTGCATCTTCGAGAATAGTCCAAGCAATCTTTTACCGTCATTGGCCAATAGTATCCCATCCTTTTTATATGGAAGTGGAGCTTTGGTCCAGACTGGTGTGACCCACATACCCCACAATGTGCTCCTTGCAAAGCTTGGAGTGCTTCATCTTCCCCTAAGCATCGCAAGAGTACTCCCTCGAATGATCTTCTGTATAAGGTATCTTTGTAGTAAAGGAAGCAAGGTGCATGACGGCGGATTTCAGTCCTTCTCCGCAAATTTTCTAGAAGTATCCTATAGCACAAGTAGTCGATAATAGGTTATCTCCATTCTTCTTTCTCGACTTCAGAAACAGAAACAAGATGCTTGAGTTCATTTTCTTCTCCTTCAGCCTCATTTGGCAGCAGTACTACCCATTTTTGGCAGACAGTAACTTGCGCTTGATCAGGAAAGGTTAAGATGAAGCTAAAACATCTCCCTTCTTATTTTCTTTTCTTGGCACATGTTGAATAGTCACATAACCGAGACACCCCATTAATTTTTTAGCGTAATCGTGATATGGGGGTAGTTCAGGCTTCTTGACGTCGTAACCACCTAAAAGCTGTTTGGCTACTAACTGAGAGTCACCAAAAACTTGCAATTGCAACTGCTTCATTTCGGCAGCCATTTCGAGCCCAAGTATTAGTGCTTGATAATCAGCAACGTTGTTAGAGCAGAGTTGCGTCAACATAAAAAAGTAGGGCAGAACTTCATCTTGAGAGGTGACAAATATGACACCAGCACTAGCTCCTCCGCGATGTACAGCACCATCAAAGTACATCTTCCGGGGAGGCTGAACTTCAATGAAGATCATGGCGTCCTCATCAGGTAGTTCGTCAGTTAGCTCCCAATCATCAGGTATAAGGTGATCTACCAAGAAGTCCGCTAACGCTTGTCCTTTCATAGCCTTTTGAGGGATGTACACGATTTCAAATTGTTGAAACTGGAGATACCACCTCGCTAGTCGATCACTAAGGACAGGTTTTGACATCATAAACTTGATGGGATTCGCTCTAGAAACAAAACAAACAATATGAGCTTGAAAGTAGTGCTTCAACTTTTTGAGTGATAAGACTAGAGCCAAACATAACTTTTCAATTGGCAAATAATTCAGCTTATTTGGTGTCATTATCCTGCTCGAGTAGTAAAGGGAGTTTTCTTTTCCTTCGCTATTTTCTTGGGCCAACAGCGCTCCAACATACCTTTCTTGTGCTGAAATGAATAGTATCAGCAGCTTTCCAAGTATAGAGGCTGCCAAAACTGAAGGCTTCATCAAGTAGGATTTAATGCGTTCAAAGGCATTGCTACATGATTGGTCCCATTTGAAAGGGACACCATTCTTCATAAGGCGACTGAATGGTTGGCACCTCACCGCTAGGTTTGGTATGAATCTTCTAAGGTATGCTAGATTTCCTTGCATACTTTTCAATTCATGGATATCTCAAGGCTCAGGCATTTTCAAAATGACATCCACTTTGGCTTGATCAATTTCGATCCTTCGATGTCGGACAATAAAACCAAGGAACTTTCCTGAAGTAACTCCAAAGGCATATTTCAATGGATTCATCGCAAGTTGGTACCTCTGGTGCAATTCAAATGCCATCCTCAAGTCTTTCATGTGGTCACCCTTCTCTCTTTATTTCACCACCAAGTCGTCAACATAGCATTCGACATTATTATAGAGAAGATCATCGAAAAATATTCTGCATAGCCCTCTGGTAAGTAGCACCATCGTTCTTCAAGCCAAAAGGCATTACCTTGTAGCAATAAATACCTTTTGGGGTACAAAATGCAGTAAGCTCTTCATATTTTGGTGCCATGCGTATTTGGTTATAGCCCGACGAACCGTCCATAAATGACATTGCCTCGTACCTAGTAGTAGCATCGATCATCAGTTCTGGAATGGGAAACGGGAACTCATATTTCGGATACGCATCATTAAGATCCCTAAAGTCGACGCACACTCGAATCTGGCTATTTTTCTTCCTTATAGGGACAATACTTGAAATCCATGTTGGGTATTTAACTTTACGAATAAAGCCATCTTCGATGAGTTTGTTAACTTCTGTTTCAACCTAGGGAACCAAGTCCGACCTAAAACATCTTTGAGCTTGTTTAACAGGACGAGCACAATTTTTGACTACAAGATGATTGACTGCAACTTTTGGGTCCAAGCCAGGAATCTCTTTGTAACTCTAAGCAAAGACATCCCTAAACTCTTTGAGTAACTCAATATAAGTTCTTTCTTTATCAACTTAAAGTAAGGCACTTAGGTAGGTGGGTCTTGGTTCTTCATCGGTGCCAAGGTTAACTTTTTTAAGGCATCAACTGTCGCCTTCACCCCCTTATTCAAGTTCTGGAGGAGCATCATTTGCATCTTCATCTTCTTAAGGGTCCCCATCGTTAAAGGATATGTGATAACATGGTGAAACATCGTCTAATTTCTGGTCATCCTCCACTAGAGATAAAACACCATGATCACCTTGTCCAGTAACATGATACGAAGAACCGGCACTTTCTTCGTCTTCATCATGTTCTTTATGTATACCATAGTGTATGGCTTCACCTTCAGTACTTCATCATACAAAACCATGACTTTCGTTTGTCGCTTCATTCTAGAAGGAACCAAACTTTAGAAATGGTGAAGCATGTGTTTTGTGTTTCGATAATTTCTTTAAAACTTACTCCCCTTCTTTAATGGACCCAATCTTTGAAATATGGAAGTTCTCACGGTTGATTTTCCAAGTCGATCAAAGACAGAAGGACTATTAGAAGTGGCAGAATTGTCTTCTACACTTATATAATTGCTACTTGCCCTTCTTATTGGGACATACACTGGTGATGGTTGCTTGTATCCTAGACCTTCATGTGGTTGCCTTGTTGCAGCTTCTAATGGGAACTTCCCTAACTTTGATGGCTCATTGGGATTGCATCCAGATTTTGCAAATAGCTTGTAAGCGTTAGGATCAAAACCTTCATTTGTTCGCTTTGTAGGGAGTGCCACATTCTACAAATGATTTTGTGCTACAAACCCTACAAGCGGCTTTGAAGACAACTTTACTACCTTATTTTGTTTTACCGAAAGAGTTAACTCCCTAAAAGTCTTGGTTTGGAGATTATATGATTCGCCCTCGTCTTTCTTCCTTTTAGGGACATATTGGAGCATGGGACTTACTTTCTTTCCATAAGATGCAATACCCCCTTATGAGATTTATTCACGCTGGCGGGTACCTCCTCAATAACAGCTTTGGCTTTACCGATTGTCACCTCAACTCTTTTAGTTACGGGTTCGTCATTCTTGACTTTCATACCATCATCAACTTTCATCTCCTTCACAATACAGTTCTTCAAGTAGAACTTTGCATTGGCGAAGTGTGACTTAGCCTCGGTGAATGGCTCATCATCAGCAACTATCGTCTTCTCGACTTCACCCTCGTAGTATTTTAAACAATGATGGTAGGTATATGGAACTACTTTATTCTCATGTATCCAAGGCCTCCCAAGCAAAACATTGTATGAAGTCTTCGCGTCGATCACATGCAGCCATGCACTTGATTGTATATCTTCAATAGTGATTCCTAGACTGATCGCGCCTATGGCTATTTGCCCCCCTTGGTTGAATCCTTGGATCATCACACGACTTTCTAAGAGTTTGTTCATAGGAATACCAAGTTCTTTCATAGTGTGGATTGGGAAAATTTTCACTGAGGATCCTCCATAAACCAAAATCCGATTTACCCTTTCATCGCGCATATAGCCAACCAGGTACAATGGGCGGTTATGAGGAGTGTCACCTTGCAAAAGATCGTTATTTGTGAACGTGACCTTTTCCTAACAAGCATTAACTTCTTGAGGAGTGGACTCTATGGGTCTTTTCGAAGATGGTGCCAATGGTAGGTCATCACTCTTTTCTTCCCATTTGTTAGCATGGCAACAATAGGCATCAATGCCCTCATGGGAAATCTTTTTGCGGAACCAACTTGGTAAAAATTCCTCCAAGGTCACTGGATTTCGTGGCTTATGGGGGTGGTGCATCTCCACTTTTGCTTTCTTCAAATGTCTAACGGGATTATTTTTCATTGGTCTTTTTACCATCATCTTCTAGTTGGTTGTTCTACTAATTCTTTTCATGGGCTCCTTTTGTGGCGCCTATGACAAGTCACCAATGTCCAACCTTTATCATTATCTGGCTGGTTGACTTCAGCTTTGTCGCTGTCCAGTAATTCTTCATCTTTACTTTCATTAAAACCACATAATTTATCCGGACTGAATGAGCCAAAGGTGATAGAGACTTGGTTTGCGCTTGCTTTTTCATCTTCAAGCACGATATTCTTTTTGTGAGCCAAGTCCATGACTTTATCCTTGAAGACAAAACACTTCTCTAGAGGGTGGCTTACAAGTCGGTGATATTTGTAGTAATTAGGGTCATTTGTTTTCCCAACTTCAATTGGTCGCTTCATCTCCTAAAGCTCAATGATTTAACTCGAGGAGTTCTTCGAAAATGGCTGGCACATTAGAATCTAGGAATGGGTATTCTTTCTCTTGCATTTCTTTTATAGTCAGCTTTTCACTTGGCTTGTCTTGAAAAGAAGTGGATTTCATACTCTGCTTCTTGCTCATTTTCATCGTGAACTTCATAGGTGACGTATTGATATTCATAGCTACTTTGCTTTCAGACTTGGTTACAAACTTGCCCCACTTGACTTCTTTCTTGTCATTCCCTTTGCGAGGTTCATAGATGGGAAGCCTTTCATTTGGAGTGGAGGCCATCATGGGCACGAGTTGAAAGTTCTTCAAATGTGCTAGGCTTGATACCTTGCAAGATGTAGCGCAATCCCCAATGCATGCCTTGGATGCACATCTCTATGCCAAAAGCTTCACTAAGCCTGTCTTTGCAGTTGAGGCTTGCATTCCTCCAACAATTGGTAAAGTCGATAACTGGTTCCCCCTTTCGTTGACGAGTATTTGTAAGTTCTATCATACTCACAGTGCATTTTGTACTATTAAAGTGATTGAGGAATTCTTGCTCTAGTTGATCCCAGCTATCAACAGATCTAGCCTCGAGGTCCGTGTACCAATCAAAAGCATTTCCTTTTAATGAGGGGACAAACTACTTGATGAGGTAATCTCCATAAGTCCCAGCATTGTTGCATGTCTCAACAAAGTGCGGCACATGCTGCTTTGGGTTACCTTTACCATCAAATTGTTGAAACTTTGGAGGTTGATAGCCAACAGGCACCTTAAACATGTCGACCCTTGTAGTGTACGACTTTGCATATGTAAGGGAGGATTTGGCAGCAACTTCATATTTGGTCTTAATGGTTCCCTCAATGAACTCCTTCAATTGATCGATTGGAATCATCCCTTCAGATGAGATAGGGATAGCCTTAGCGGATGCTGCTTGTCTCGGGAGAGAATCACTCTCTAGAACCTCTAAGAGCTTGCCGGGTGCATGGGTGGATTCTTCTTCAATCAAGATTCCCGCCCTGTCTGTTAGCTTGTCAATTCTAGCCTCTTGATTTTGCATGCATTTTATCAAGCCAGCGATTGCTTCCATCAAGTTTGCCAACTGCTCCTCTATAGATGAAGTGTTTGTCACCATGGCTTTCATGATTATCATGGATAACGGAAAGTAACATGGATTTTAACACAGTTTGATCCTTGATTGGATCACGCTATGTGGTGTAGTGTGGAGGATCCATCACTTGAATCATCATCATCTTCCTATACAGCAGAGTGCTTGGATCCGGAGAGGTCAAGTAGAGCAAGAGTTTTCTTGATCTTTTCAGCTGCATCGCTTCCTCCTTCAAATGCGTTTGCGGAATATCTTGCTCCTTTTGAGGATGAAGATATGAAAACAGGGGTTGACGTGGATGACACTTGGGGTGCTTTTTGTCCTAAAGAGCTTGCATTACTCCTCGTAACTGGTCCGAAGCTTCCAAAGGTAACATCGATGATGCTCTCCACATCAGCATAGAACCTGGAGTTAGCAGCCTTTGGTGGAAATTGAACAGAAGTTGATATTCTTTGAATCCATTTCAATCTTCTTTGAACTTTGGTGATTGAAAAGTTGAGATGAGAGGTAGAGATCGTCCCAGTGGGCGTGCCAGAATTTGTAGACAATAAATTTACGTCGAGAAAATAAATCAAGACAAAATAATATTGCAAAAATCATAGTATTTTATTTCGAATATTTGAGTGTTACAATCTCTATGAAGCCTCTGATTCTTCTTTCCAATAGTAAATAAATTCAAGGGCTTTTGAGCTTGATCTTGAATTTATGTTTGTTTCCACGAACAATGATCTTGTTCTTGAGCCTGAGCTTGATTGCTTGAACTTGACCTTGATTCGCTCTTCATTCTTGAGCTTGAACTTGAACTTGAAGTTTGAAACTTGTAGAGGAATTTGAAGCGTTTGATCCACAAGCTCTTTCTTTCTTCTTGTTATAACTTCTGGTCCCCTTTCTGTGTTGTAAAGATCCCTATTTATAGTTGTGGAAGGGAGAAGTTGTGATAAAAATAAACTCTTTCTGACCAATCAAACTGAAATGTGATATGGCCGCATTTGATTGGCCAGAACATGTCACTTGCACACATGGCACAATTTCATTGGCTTTTCAGTGTGACTGGCATGCCTTGTCATTTTGACACGTGACATGGACCTATTGGCTCTTTCGCTTGACTTGGCGTGCCATATCATTTGACACGTGGAACCAAACTGGGCCTCTAAGAGGATGGCATCTTGGGCTTAACGAAGTGGACTCATCACTTTAGCCCAATTAAATGGGCTAGCTCAATAGATTAAGACTTATTTATTTAACCCATATGTGTTGGACTTATAGAATTAATTCATATATATATTAGCCCATAATATTTATTTGGATTAGTATATTTAAAATATAATCCAAGTTATTTATTGAACTTGAATCCAATATGCCTACAGTAATCACAGTAAATTTTATATTTTGATAATTACTAAATCAATACTTACTTGAGAAATGGTACAACTTCGGGACAATTTAGCAACACATGAAGTGTTGCTAACTTGTACTCCATATCACTCAAACTTCTCTTTCTAACATCCTTAGAACATCGGCATGGTTGATTGAATATGGACATAGTCGGATATAATGGATCATTCATAAGGTCGACCGTGTGCCTGTTGGGCCTATTCCTAGCACATGGCACATTACTCTCAAAATAATAAGAACTAAAATGAGCAGTTTCCTTTGGAAGATAAGCTTTGCATATAGATCCTTCAATCCTATTCCTCTACTTAACAATATATATAGGCCAAAATTTGTCGTAAATGAACTTAGCATTATGAGGAAGCTAAGTAACAAAAATGATGCGGCCAAGGTCGACTAGTAAATATTGAGACTCGTGACCGGGCAGTTAACGATGGTCGAGGTCAAGAATCAATTAAAGACATAGTACTAACGACAAATTTTGTAATAACATACTAAAGTATGTACTTGTACTATTATGATTGATTAGGGATATGTCTCATATAAATAGAAAATGAGATAAGGGGATATGAAAGGTAACTTTCATTTGATAAGAACACTTCTTGAGAAGAAGACCCTCTCTTTAGAAAAGATGCAAACACTATTTTTTACTAAGTTTCTACTATTCCATACTTTTTTACCAGATCCGAGAATAATTCCAATATTTTAGGATTTATCTGTCATTCATCATCACTGTCTGAAAGAAGAATCGTCCACCTCATTTAATATTGGGTAAATCGTTCTCCTTATTTACACTAATGCCATTTATTGATATTTATTACTTGATATTCCTCTGTTATTACTCATATCCTTTGGAATATCAAATGCACACTGTATTTAATTCCTCACCAGCACTATCTTACGTTACATGTGTTAACTAGTATTAAATCTAGAAATATTATCATTAACTAGGTTTACTTATCTCATTACTTAAAACTAATTAGTTTAACTGAAGGTTTACTCTTTTTGTTCAAACAATTTGGCGCCGTCTGTGGGAATTCCCTAGTTAATGCGTGATGCAGGTTTTATATCTTTTGTCAGGGGTATAATTAATATATTATTACGGATTTTTTCTCAACTGGCTACCAAATCAATGTTTTTTAAAAATAAGGCACATGTTAAAGGTGATATAAATATAGGGTATAACTGTAAATCCGGGACTTAAGCCCTTCTAAATTTTAACACACCATGGGCTTGTATTTTCAAAATCACAACTAAGGGCCGTTTGGCCATAAAAGAGGATTCTTTTTTTTTTTTTTTCTAAATATTTTCACTATTTTTGAGATGAATGTTTGATCATGATTTGAAAATGAATTTCGAAATTTTTAAAAAATTTGAAAAACTCCAAAAAGCTATATTTTAAAATTTTCACTTCAAATCACTCAAAACAATTCAAAATTATATTCATGTCCAAATACAACACTAATATGCAAATGCTATTTTTAATTATTTTTTGTGGAAATTTTACAATTCTTATGTCCAAACACCCACTAAAATTGGGATTTTAGGAGTGCCTTTGAATGTTTTGAGATCTAAAACTTATTAGTAGCTTTGCTTGAGTGCTTTTGAGAAAAGATTCTTTTCTATCTTCAAAATTTTGAATTGCAAATTTACATTGTTAAATGGCACAAGATCAAAATTATTCTGTATCTAATTAAGTTGCTATTTTCTTATGCGATATTCTGAATTCATTGACCCGATTAATCCAAATTCATGATATATAAAGCTCACTATGGGGTTTTAGCGCTCCTATCAAGGAGGGATCCATTCTCAAGGCCCCGAATCCATCGATTCACTAGTCTATATTCGCATCATGAAAAATTTTATTAGAAGTTTTAGCGCTCTTTATTAAAGATGATTTTATTCTTAGAATATTTACCATTTTATCATACTTTTCGAACGCCGAACTTACCCTACATATTTATAGAAAATTTTGAAAAAATAAAAGGAAGTTTTTAATTGGCTAATGTTATGAAATAATATAAGAACAAGAACAATAATACAAGAACAAGAACAATAGAGAGAAAAGTAGAGAGAGGAGTAGTCTTATTGATACTTTGGGATGGTTTACAATGGAATAGAACCCCTTTATTTATAGGGAGGTGGTGACTTAGCCACCAAGAAGTAAACCCTAGAATCTCTCTAAATATGGACATTCACCTAAAATAGAAAATCTTATAACACTCCCCCTTGAATGTCTATTCAATAATGTGCCTCGTTAAAACCTTAACTAAAACAAAACCCAATGGAAAAAAATTAAAGAAAAGGAAAAAGAGTACACATGTTTGAATATGCGCCTATTGGTTGCCTCGTTAAAAACCTTGCAAGGAAAACCCATTGGGACAAAACCTTGTAAGGGAAAAAGAGTGCAACGCGCATTAACTCCCCCTGAAAGAGCATCAATTCATATCCTTGAGTCTTCGCATTCCGATCTTGTGAACCAGCTTCTTGAAGGTTGACGTTGGTAGAGATTTTGCGAACAAATCAGCCATATTATCGCTTGAACGAATCTGTTGCACATTGATATCACCATTCTTTTGAAGATCACGTGTGAAAAATAACTTTGGTGAAATATGCTTTGTTCTATCTCCTTTTATGAATCCTCCCTTCAATTGAGCTATACATGCTGCATTGTCTTCATACAAAGTCGTGGGTAGCTTGTTACACTTCAAACCACATTTGTCTTGAATATGATGTATTATAGACCTCAACCACACACACTCCCGACTTGCTTCATGAATAGCGATTATCTCGGCATGATTAGATGAAGTAGCCACAATTGATTGCTTAGTCGATCGCCAAGATATGGCGGTGCCTGCACAGGTAAACACATAACCCGTTGGAGATCGAGCCTTGTGTGGGTCGGATAAATATCCAGCATCAGCATAACCAACAAGATCAGGACTGCAATTATTGTTATAAAATAAGCCCATATCGGTAGTCCCTTTTAGGTACCGCAATATATGTTTGATCCCATTCCAATGTCTCCTTGTGGGAGCCGAGCTATACCTTGCTAAGACATTAACTGAAAAGGTTATGTCAGGCCTTGTAGTATTTGCAAGATACATTAGTGCGCCAATTGCACTAAGATATGGTACTTCAGGACCAAGTAGCTCTTCATTCCTTTCTTGCGGTCGGAATGGATCTTTATTCATATCAAGTGATCGAACAACCATCGGTGTACTTAAAGGATGTGCTCCATCCATGTAAGACCGTTTCAGTACCTTTTCTATATAGGTAGATTGATGAACAAAAATTCCGTTTGCTAAATATTCAATTTGCAAACCAAGACATACTTTTGTCTTTCCGAGATCTTTCATCTCGAATTCATCCTTTAGATAATCAATTGCCTTTTGGAGTTCTATGGGGGTTCCAATAAGGTTTATGTCATCGACATATACGGCAAGTACAACAAATTCCGATGTTGTTTTCTTTATAAAAACACACGGGCAAATGGCGTCATTTATATAGCCTTCTTTTAACAAATACTTACTAAGACGATTATACCACATTCGTCCTGATTGCATTAGACCATACAAAGATCTTTGCAATTTAATTGAAAACATTTCCAGAGACTTTGAATTATGAGCGTTTGGCACTTTGAGTCCATCGGGAATTTTCATGTATATCTCATTATCAAGTGAGCCATAAAGATAGGCAGTAACCACATCCATTAAATGCATGTCAAGCTTTTCAAGGACAGCAAAACTGATGAGATAACGAAAGGTTATAGCATCCATTACAGGCGAATATGTCTCTTCATAATCGACACCATGCCTTTGAGAAAAACCTTGCGCAACAAGGCGTGCCTTATATCTTTGTACCTCGTTTTTCTCATTTCTCTTGCGTACAAAGACCCATTTATAGCCAACGGGCTTAACACCATTAGGTGTTTCAACTATAGGGCCAAAAACTTCACGTTTTGCCAGCGAATTCTATTCTGATTGAATTGCTTCTTGCCATTTTGACCAATCATGTCTTTTTCGACATTCTTCAACAGATTGAGGTTCGAGATCCTCACATTCTTGCATAATGCTAGATGCGACATTATAAGCAAAGACATTATCCACCACTATATCCACTCGATCAAAATTTGCCTCAATATTGATTGGATTTATGGATAGTTCCGTATTTTCCAGAGTCTCGGGCTCAATGATTTCTTCATGAATCTCAGAATTTGTTAAATCATGAATTTCCTCATGAGATTCTTTCGTAGTGTCATTTTTATCATTTGCTTTCCTCTTTCTAGGATTTCGATCTTTAGAACCTAATGGCCTGCCACGCTTCAGGCGTGCATTCGACTCATTGATTATGACACTAGATGATTGTCCAACAGGGACATCAATACGGATTGGAACATTTTCCGCGGGGATGTGGGATTTTGTTATCCTTTTCAAGTCCGTAAATGCGTCAGGCATTTGATTTGCTATTCTTTGCAAATGGATAATCTTTTGTACCTCTCTTTCACAAATAGAGGTATGTGGATCAAGATGAGATAACGATGCATTTTTCCACAAAATTTCCCGTTTGGTTTCACCAACTTCTCCCCCTAATTTTGGGAAAAGTGTCTCATCAAATCGACAGTCTGCAAATCGTGCAGTAAACAAGTCCCCTGTCAATGTTTCGAGGTAGCGAATGATGGAGGGCGATTCAAACCCAACATATACCTTCTTTGCGGACCCATTTTGGTGCGGGATGGCGGTGCTATAGGCACATATACTGCGCATCCAAAGATTCTTAAATGGGATATATTGGGTTCATGACCCAAAACCAATTGCAACGGGGAATATTTGTGATAATTCGTCGGTCTGAGACGAATTAGCATTGATGCATGCAAAATGGCGTGACCGCATACCGAAGTGGGCAGCCTCGTTTTCATGAGTAATGGCCTTGCAATCAACTGCAGGCGTTTAATTAACGATTCTGCAAGACCGTTTTGAGTGTGAACATGAGCTACAGAATGTTCCACTTTTATCCCAATTGATAAGCAATAATCATTAAATGCTTGGGATGAAAACTCAGCAGCATTATCTAGTCTAATAGACTTGATTGGATTATCAGGAAATTGTGCTCGTAGTCGAATTATTTGTGCCATTAATTTCGCAAACGCAAGGTTGCGTGATGGCAACAGGCACACATGAGACCATCTACAGGACGCGTCAATCAAGACCATAAAATACCTAAAGGACCCACTGGATGGGTGAATAGGTCCACAAATGTCCCCTTGTATACGTTCCAAAAACGTGGGTGACTCAGTCCCAACCTTTGTTGGTGATGGTCTGATAATCAACTTGCCTTGATAACAAGAAGTGCAAGGATATTCATTATTTGAAAGAATTTTGAAATTCTTTAACGGATGCCCATATGAGCTTTCTATAATCCGTCTCATCATGATCGATCCCGGGTGTCCCAATCGATCATGCCAAAGTACGAAAGTATTGGAATCAGTAACATTTTGGTTTACTGTTGAATGTGCCTCAATTGCACTAATTCTTGTCTAATACAGGCCATAAGATAAAGATGGAAATTTCTCAATAACCCTCTTTTGGCCGGAGACATTCTTTGTAATGATGAGATATTCAAGATTATCTTCATCTATTGTCTCAATATGATAGCCATTCCGGCGTATATCTTTAAAACTCAACAAGTTTCTCTTAGACTTGGAGGAGAACATTGCATTCTCTATGATAAACATCGTGCCTTTGGGCAGAGTTACAGTTGCTCTTCCGGAGCCTTCAATCAATTTACTACTACCAGAGATTGTAGTAACATTTGCCTTACACATATTTAGTTGAGAGAAATATTCCTTTTCTTTGAGTATCGTATGTGTAGTACATGAATCAACTAAATAAATATTTTTACAGCTGGACGTTGATCCAAGCTTGCTTTGTGAGATATCCATATTTGCTTTCCCATAGTTTGACATACAAAAGAAATACACGAACATAAGAATAAACAAATTCAATTCGTTTGTTTCACATTTAAACAATATTTTCAAAATCTGCTGAGGTCAGTTGACTAACTAAATCAGATAGTCGATTATATGTTTTCCATAATCGATTACTTTGCAGTTTGAAAATTTCATTTTAAGCATTTTCTTAAAACAATCGATTGTTAAAACATACACAATCGATTGTGTCTTAATATAATCGATTGTTAAACATACATAATCGATTATTTGCTATTTTGAAAAACTTCAGATCACACTGTCTTAAGACAATCGATTGTTAAACATAGACAATCGATTGTTGAACATTGACAATCGATTGTTAAACATACACAATCGATTATTTTGCAGTTTTAATGCGAAATATTAGATAATCGACTAACTGTTAGGTTAGTCGATTACCTCTACTGAAAAATAAAAATATTATTGAAATTTGAGCATATTGAAACATTCTAAAGAACTAGTACTAACATTATATCATAAACTAACTAATACGAGCTGATACTAATGACTATTAGTTTATTCACTAACTATTACAAATAAGTGAAATAAAATCAAACAACTCCATCTTGTTTCATCACAGATCCATCACCGATTAGGTGATCTACTTTCCCATCGGGTTACTCAAAGAAATCTGCCACATCCAAGTGGGTGATGTCAAAATTGTCGTCAGAGACAAAATTTGTTTCAGGGCCTTTACTCTTTCGAGATGCTTGATAAAGGTCAACCAAATGTCTTGGTATACGGCAAGCTTTTGACCAGTGCCCTTTTCCACCGCAACGATAACATTTAGTTTCTGAACTATTTGCCTTAGGATCCTCATAATCCCGTTTCTGCTTTCGGCGGTTATCTCTCCTCGGGGGGTGACGAACATCATGGATATTTCTTCCTTGTCTACGTCCACGGCTATGACCCCGATTACGACCACGACCATGATTAGATCCATGGCCCTTTTCCTGATTGGCATAATGAGAATACACCTTATCTGCTTCAGGCAATGGTGTAGACCCGGTGGGTCGATTTTCGTGATTTCTCATGAGCAGGTCATTGTTTCGCTCAGCCACAAGTAGGAGAGAAATCAGTTCAGAGTACTTTTTGAAGCCTTTCTCTCTGTACTGTTGTTGCAGTACCATATTGGAGGCATGAAACGTTGTAAACGTTTTCTCAAGCATATCATAATCAGAGATATTATCTCCGCAGAGCTTCAACTTAGAAGTAATTCTGAACATCGCAGAATTATATTCAGAAACAGCTTAAAGTCTTGGAGCCTCAGATGAGCCCAATCATATCGTGCTTGTGGCAGAGTGACCAACTTCAAGTTGTCATATCTCTCCTTTAAGCCATTCCACAAGATGAGTGGATCTTTAACTGTGAGATATTCAATCTTCAAACCTTCATCAAGGTGATGACGCAAGAAAATCAAGGCCTTAGCACAGTCTTGGGTGGATGCTTTATCTCTATCTTTAATAGCGTCTCCAAGACCCATAACATCTAAGTGGATTTCAGCATCCAACACCCATGTCATATAGTTCTTGCCCGAAATTTCAAGGGCAACGAACTTTCTTTTCGTAATGTCAGACATAATCGAAAATCAAATTAGGAAGAGAGAAATACCTTAGTTTTTCTCGAGAATCGATTCTTGAGACGGTAGAGTCTCGTGCTGATAACGTGTTATGAAATAATATAAGAACAAGAACAATAATACAAGAACAAGAACAATAGAGAGAAAAGTAGAGAGAGGAGTATTCTTATTGATACTTTGGGATGGTTTACAATGGAATAGAACCTCTTTATGTATAGGAAGGTGGTGACTTAGCCACCAAGAAGTAAACCTTAGAATCTCTCTAAATATGAACATTCACCTAAAATAGAATATTTTATAACAGCTAACATTTTTTTTTCTTTTCACCCTAATTTGATATATTTCAAGCTCTCAATTTTCCACGCACGCACACAATGGTCCGACCAAAGCGATATTTTAGCTAACTTTGGTTGTAGTCCTTTGCAGTAAGATCTTTTTATTTCCTCTAAAAGCAGACAAAAAAGACAAAACCCAATCCCTCCCCCTATTGAAATACACAAATTTAGACCCTTTTCTTTTCTTCAAGTAGTTCTCCTCTTTGGGATAAGAAGCCAATAGGGTTTTCTATTTTCATTCTCTCTCCCTTTTTGAGAGCTCTTTGAAAAGTCTCTTCTTCTTCCCCTCTCTTGGGTGAAGAAAAGAGAAAAAAAATTATTAAAAAAATCTTTTGTATTCCAATTTTTACATAATCCTTGTAATTTTTAGAGATACAAAAAAGGGGTTTCTCTAAAAATGGATTCAGCTTCTGCTGCTTATTTGTCAATGGTGGATCCTTTCTTGGTTGAAGCTCTTCAAAACCCACGTCATCGTCTCACCAGTATTTGCTCCTCAACATAGCTTTTATTTTTTGCTTTTTCTTTTGAAGCAAATTTTATGTAATTTAGTGGCATGTGTTCCTATTCCTTAGGGTTAGTTTTAGGGTTTCTGTTTTCTTCGATTTTATTGGGGTTAATTGTGCAGAATTGGTTTTATTTTTGTTTTTTCTGATCTGGGTTTATTGTGATTGTTGTGAATTTCGGTGGGATAGATTTTCTGTAGATCTGAATCTAATTGAGCTTCTTAGTATATATTATTTGATGACGTGTTGGCTGGGCCAGCGTGTTCGACTATTCCACGAGTACCTGTTACCTCCTATTAAGGCTTATGCGAAGAAATCATGTAGTGTTTTTGTAGGAAATGAACTTGAGCCCTCATGGTTCTATTGACCTCTAGTTCACACCCCTGAGTTGAGCTTCTTTATATATCTGTTGTGTATGTAATTGATTCTCTGTTTTGTATAATTTGGTTTGGTCGGGAAGTTGAATTTAGTTTGTAAATATGGTTAGATTGATCTAAGCGTTGTGTTTATTTATGCTTTTGAGATAATGGGTGACTAAAACTTCTTAATGTGGACTTAATTCAATGTGTAAAATATACGTTGCATACAACAACAACTACTACAATTACTACCCAGTATAGTCCCACAGGGTCTATACTGGGTAGTTGTTGTTGTTTTTGTTGTATGCAACGTATATTTTAAAAATTTCTTGTTGTTGCATGCGCATTAAAATTTTTGTTTGGTTCCCTGCTCTACTCATAGTGTGGATGCCGTATCTTGCTTTACTGTTATAGCACTAGAAAGAGCTGTGTGATGTATGTTGATTATTTCTCTATGAGAGCTTTAAATTGGTAATTAGCAATTTATCATAGAAGCAAAAGATTTAATTCTCTACTGATGGATTCTGTTCTGTTGATTTTATATTCCAAGTCTATCTTTCCTGATAGTATAGTTACTTCACATAAGTTCCTATTTCATTTGTTAGTGTTGGGATTCTATTGGTAGGTGTTATGCTAGGTTATGCTGCACCTTTACATGCTCATTCTTGAATGTATTTGTGTTTCTCTTGGTAGAATAATTACTCTAGAGATAAAAAGTAATTGAGTCTGTTTTTTCTTGTTGTTTGGCAGTTCTACGAATGGAACTCGATATTCAGAAGTTCTTGCAAAATTCTGATTTACAACAGTTTGAGTTCCCACATTTCCCTACTTCCTACCTAAGGCTTGCAGCGCACCGTGTTGCTCAACACTATGGTTTGCAAACTATGGTCCAGGATAATGTGGTGGATGGCCAGGGAGCCAAAATTCTAGTGACAAGAAAGCCTGAAAGCAAATACCCTGCTGTGCGTTTGTCAGACGTCCCACCTAAACAATCTGACAATGACAAATACGAGAAGATGAAAATTGTAATACGACCAAGGCCTAGTAAAACCTCGCCAAATGATGGTGAATCTGGTCCAAAACGCAGCCCAGTAAGAACTGTGGAAGAGAGAAAAGAGGAGTATGACAGGGCACGTGCACGTATTTTTAATAGTCCTATTAGCTCGGAGTCAAGAGACACATTAGCTCGTGTTGCTTCTGACATCAAGAACATCATAGATGAGAATGAATGTTCAAATAGGTTACTCTTGGATATGGAGAAAAGCCTCAGCAGCAGGGAAGGTAGTAGTGCTTCATCTCGAGTTGCCATCCTTAGGGACAGGGAGAAAGAGTTGAGTGACCCTGATTATGACAGGAATTACGTTAGGTAAGTTATCTTGGGTGCTATGCCTTCTTTAATGATTTGTATGATATATTTTTGTATTAAAAAATGCTCCATCTCAGTTTCTGGAATTTACTTTAAGCACTCAGTGTTATTTTGTATGATTTAGTTGTTATATGCAACCTGTACGCTGCTTCTGTTTGATCTAGTTACTTCTGCTAGTATCTAGTCATGGCAGTTGGCCATTGTTTGGATGCTTGGGCAGCTGATCTTGCTCTTGTTAGAGCATTTTCTATTGTCAAAATGACATCAAGTTCTGGCAGTCTATTAATTTGGCATATGAAAAAAGACTAGTATATTATTAGTTTTCTTCTGAGTTCTGATAGTAGCTTAACCAAAAAAGTTTGTTTCTGAAAGTACTGCATGATTTGATATGGGATTTTGATTGCGTGGCTTGTTGAAAAGCTATATTAACAATCTTTATTTTGATAAAGTCATTAGACAGGATCTTTTAGAACGATGCGTTTTTGTTCTGTGATTTATAGTGTATTTGTAGTTGATTCACCAGAACTGAACCAGTGTATGTGCATTTACTCGTCTTGAGCAGTTGGCAGCAGTGAAACTTTATGCGAGTGAATATTGTGGTCTTCAAAACTATCTCGTTCTCTGAGTTGGCATGGATTTCTGTTCTCATCTTTTGAGTAGCATTACAATTTAGATTTTTTCAGCACCATTGTTTTAAGTTCCGAATGGGGAATAGTTGGCGCTTGAAATTTAACTATGTAACCTAATATGTCTAGCAAGTTGAATAGTGGAATTGAAGAAGTCATGTGGTAGGTGATGCTGCATTAATTAAGCAGTTAGGTTAGAATGTAGTTGATGCTATGTAGATATACACACTTATGCAGGTCAAACAAATGATATACAAATGCTGCACCTTGTTCTGCTATAACTTATAACGTTAAATAGTGTCTGAAGATCATACATCTAATTGTCTTTCAAACTGATGCAGATACGTTAAGAGTGTCCCGACTGGTCAGTGCTTTAGCTTGGCACCTTTTGATGTGCAGAAGTTTCAGCCCCCATATGTGCATTATGATGCTGCTTTTCCTCAGATGAGTCAGCTGCCCAATGCTCAAGCTTCACCGAACTACAGGAATCCTGTTCTTGGCCCGTACCATGCCATGGGATTAAATCAGACCTCCAATAATGGAGTATTCATGCAGTGGCCAACCCAGAGCATGATTTATGCACATTCATATGATCAACTTAGGCATGCTTTCATTCAGGTACTAATCAGCTTCATGTCCCTTGAATGCTATTTCCTACTGGAGTTCAATTGGCAATCATTAGGATTCATAAATCTGGGACTTATACTATAAAACGCCAACTGTTTTGCTGTAGGAGTCTGTTGGGAGTACCCTTTCCCTTGAATGCTATTTTCTACTGGAGTTCAATTGGCAATCATTACGATTCATAAATCTGGGACTTATACTATAAAACGCCAACTGTTTTGCTGTAGGAGTCTGTTGGGAGTACCCTTTTTGGCAATAAAATGAGTAATTGTCAAATAATATTTCAACAAAAGGAAATCCACATATCTCAAACTATAATTTAGTATTTTAGAGGAGGAAGTATGTAGAACTCTGATTTAGAAGCTATAAGTAAATAAAAGTATTGATTTTATGTTGAAAGCAATATGTTGTTTAACTTTAGGTGTTAATAATGGGCTTGTTTATGTTGATGCCGCATGCAAATGTAGTGCCAAACTGCCATGTGGAGGCGCGCTGGTAGGGGCTAATGTCTCCCATGGCATTAGGCATTAGCATAACATCTTAATAGCCAGTTATCCTCTATTCCTCTTATCACAGCCCCTATGTTTCAAGAACTGCAGTTTACGCATAATAATATATTTTGGAGTGGCTTATATGTTAATTATGGCATTTGTACTATTAGCTCCAAGTGTCTTCCTTGTTATGCATGCTGATGAGATAATATTAGTGTCTTGTAATTTGTTCTTTTCTTGGCTTCCCATTTTGACTAACTATATCTGTGTGGTGCACCTTTTGGGAGAAATAACCAATGCCATCACTCTCAGCAAATATTATAGCAGTAAAAGTGTATATTATTATGGGGCTCCTACTTTTGGAACTCAACCACACTGTTCATGGTGCATGCCTGCATATTGTATTATTAACATTCCTATGAATACTCCTCAACCCAATGAAAAAGGAAATTTGCAGAAAAAACGTCGCTTGTGATTGTTTTAATGTGTGTGGAGAATTTTGCTAGCAGAGTACTTGTCTTTGGTCCCCCTTTTATTTATTCATCCATTATTTTTTGACGTCTGTGATCTCTATCAACAGCATGCAACTTAATTAACTGATCCAATCTCTCCTTATGTTTTGTTGCAGCCCCCTTTCTGTCAGCAACCGCTAAGCTTTGCTTACACCCAGACCCACAGTTGATGGTCCAGAATGGTTCAGAGGATGTTTCCGCTGGGCATGTAGTTTTTGTTCTCTCTTAGTGTTATCCTGGTCTAGGTTAATTGTGATAGACACTATTAAACTTGGTGCTACATTAGTCCCTTTTGCTTTCATTTTTTTTGAAATCAGTTCAAGTGGAAGAATTAAGTACTTTCAGTATATTTTGCAGTAATACTTCGTATGACCTATATGCATTTTGCTATTATTACTCCCTGTCTTCTTTTGCTTCAATACACAAACTTCCCCTTTAAATATAACAGCTACTACCCAGTATAATCCTACAAAGTGGGGTCTGGGGAGGGTAATATGTAGACGAGCCTTACCCCTACCCGAAAGGGCAGAGAGGTTGTTTCCAATCGACCATCGGCTCAGTGAAGGGAAGGAAAAACAAAAACAAAAACAAAAGAGCATTAGTAAGTCCAGCAGAAATAGCGTAAATAATTATCTAAACATAAGAACCATAAATAAATAGCATGTAGTAATATCATACAGTAATTATCATAAATAACTACCATAAGGGAGACACAATCCAAAACACAAATCATTTATGGATAGCCCTACCAAGCCTCACCTAACCCCGGGTGAGTAGTACGAAAAACTCTAGGGCCCCTATCCTAGAACCCTGATACTAGACCTCCAGACTTTTCTATCAAGGGTTATGTCTTCGGAAACCCGCATTCTAGCCATGTCGTGCCTAATCACCTCTCCCCATTACCTCTTAGGCCTCCCTCTGCCTCGCCGAACGCCGACCATCACCAGCCGTTCACAACTCCTCACCGGGGCATCAGGACTTCTCGTCCGCACATGTCCGAACCACCTCAGCCTCGCTTCTCGCATCTTCTCATCCATCGGGGCCACCCCCGCCTTCTCTCGAATAACTTCATTCTTAATCTTATCTAACCTGGTGAGCCCGCACAACCACCTGAGCATCCTCATCTCCGCAACCTTCATTCTCTGAACATGAGAGTTTTTCACTGGCCAGCACTCTGCCCCATACAGCATTGCAGGTCTAACCACAGCTCTATAAAATTTTCCCTTGAGTTTCTGTGGAACTTTCTTGTCACACAGGACTCCTGATGCAAGCCACCACTTTGACCACCCCGCTCCTATACGATGAGTGATGTCTCCGTCAATCTCTCCGTCCCCCTGAATCACGACCTAAGATATCTGACACTGTCCCTCTTGGCAATGACCTGAGATCCAATCATCATGTCCCTGCCTACTTCGCTCGGCTCGGCGCTAAACTTGCACTCCAGGTATTCTGTCTTAGATCTGCTTATTTTGAAACCCTTAGACTTGAGAGACGTCTCCATACCTCTAACTTCTCAATAACACCGACCCTCGTCTCGTCTATCAAGACTATATCATCAGCAAATAGCATACAACCCTTGAATATGTCGGATTAGAGCATCCGTCACCAAGGCAAATAAGAGAGGGCCAAGCACTGATCCTTGATGGAGCCCCATAACCACTGGAAATATCAGGCAGATTATTGTCTTTTACTTTTCTAAGGGTTATGTTGCATTTCACCACAAATATTTGGCTTTTTATAGAACTTAAAATTGAACCTCTGGCTGACCAGAGGAAATCCTTTGTGCTTTCTGGATTTGGATGAAGATACAGTGGTATATGAAGTAGAATAAGTAAGAATTTAAAAAAAAAAAGATGAATTAGATCATCCTGAAAATGCTTGACATGAACAACACTCACTTATTTATTACTCACTACGTTTAATTTCTTTGGCATAATTTGTTTGAACAGTTAATTGAAGGATAAAAGGGACGATTTTTATACATAAATTAGATATTGTTAAAATAAACAATAGTACCCCAAACATATTTGTTTTTGTGTCCATTGAGGTCTACGGCAAAGTCATCATATAAATGTATCATTCTTGTTGATACTGACCAAAAAAAACTCGGGAGTGTTGAACATATTGGGACAACGGAAGTACTAAAAAGGCTATTTGCTGGAATTAAATGCAAATATTTTTGTTAAACTATGGATAAATGATCTTGTTGCCCCAATTTAGTATAAATATTTTAAACATAACATGAATATTATTAAAATATATGTTAGATTTAAATAAAGTTTAAGGAAAAAAATACAAGATCAAATGATAAAATGTTATCTCATTTTAGTTGCGTGGGTGTGAACCCAAAATGATGGAATATCTTCAAAACCTGTAGGTTTTCATACATTATTATGTAGACAAAAGAGGTCCGAATTTTAAGATGCAATAATGTTCCGATAATTATTCTAAGCAATTTATGTATTAAATTCATATTTCAATGGAGTACTTCGGCTAATTCGACATGTTGTTAAGGAAATCAAAAATTACTTCTTTTATTTAGGTTTGCTAAACAACCAAAACTATAAAAGAATAAAAATTAAGAGACTGATAATTATATTTCTTAATGCAATTTTATTTTATTTTTAAATCAAAATACATGAAGAGATGTGGAGTTTATGAAATATAAATGGCAGATAAAAATGATCTTCTATAAATATATATATAATGCAAGTAAATTAAATTGAGTAGTTCACTTTATATCCTTTTTGTATTTAAAAAATAAGTACACATATAATCAAAGATTAAATAGAAAATTAAAATAGAGCCAATTAATAATGAAGAACAATACTAATATGTAGCACAACTGCTACAGTATTCCAAGTGACAGAATCACCGAAAGATTATAAAGGGCCAAATAGATTTTTATGTGACAAACCAAAAAATTATTCCATAGATTGATAAAATAATATCAACCTATCGCTGCCAAGAGAAAGATTTCAGACCAATCATTAGGTTCTGAAGAGTAAGAAAATATAATTAGATAAAGATAATAAAAAGGTTGAGTTCAAACTTACAATGGTAAAAATTGATATTTAATTTCTTACCACATGCATGGAGTGCAAATAACATTTTTACAATTATAATAATTTTAGTCTCAGATCAATACCGGTGAATATGGTGATGAAACTGCATCAAATTTTGAAACGTAATTATATTAGTGTACTATATGAGTTCTTCAGGATGAATATTTTTACAAGGAGGAACATCAAGGTCTAATTAATTAAGATAATAATTTATAATCCGATTGATTAAAATATACGTAAATACTTCAAGAGTTAAAATATTGCGGTATGTATTAGATATTGAAAGATGAAAGCAAATCCAAGACATTGAATAGACATTATTATGGGAGCACGTTTCGCACTCCAATATCAAACGGTTCTAGCTATTAATTCTCTTAATTAATTATCAATTAGCTCATTCATTTTATAATATTTACAACTCTATACATACATTTAAAGGGTAAATATAGAGGATATTTTAGTTCTTTAATTTTTGAAGGATATTTTAGTAAAATAATTTTACCAAAAAGTCTTCACACTTATAAAAATAGTATTGTTACAAAACTTAGCTCAAAGTAATAAACAAAAAGATAGACAACAAAGTAGAAAGAAATAGAGAAGAGAATATATTTCTTCTATGTATCCAAGTGTATTACAAAATGATTTCTCATCCTCTATTTATAGTACTACATAAAGGTATACTAAAAGAATTCCATAAATATGTCATTAAGCTTTTGAGATCATGGAGGAAGATCATGGATGTGTGGGAGTTAAAACCATAAGTATTGGAGTAGTGGGAGTTATGGAGATAATGGGTAAAAGTAGTGGGTGTTATAGGAGTTATGGACATCCACCATAATCTAATATTTCATAACACTCCCCCTTGGATGTCCAAAGATAATGTGCCTCGTTAAAACCTTGACTAAAATAAAACCCAATGGGAAAAAAAAAATTCTAGAAAAGGAAAAAGAGTACACATATCTAACAAAATGCATTTTTGTTGCCTCGTTAAAAACCTTGCAAGGAAAACCCAGTGGGACAAAACCTTGTAAGGGAAAAAGAGTGCAACGCGTATTAACTCCCCCTGAAAAGAGCATCAATTCACATCCTTGAGCCTTCGCATTCCAATCTTGTGTACCAGCTTCTTGAAGGTTGACATTGGTAGAGATTTTGTGAACAAATCAGCCATATTATCACTTGAACGAATCTGTTGCACATTGATATCACCATTCTTTTGAAGATCATGTGTGAAAAATAACTATGGTGAAATATGCTTTGTTCTATCTCCTTTTATGAATCCTCCCTTCAATTGGGCTATGCATGCTGCATTGTCTTCATACAAAATCGTGGGTAGTTTGTCACATTTCAAACCACATTTGTCTCGAATATGATGTATTATAGACCTCAACCACACACACTCTCGACTTGCTTCATGAATAGCGATTATCTCAGCATGATTAGATGAAGTAGCCACAATTGATTGCTTAGTCGATCGCCAAGATATGGTAGTGCCTCCACAGATAAACACATAACCTGTTTGAGATCGAGCCTTGTGTGGGTTAGATAAATATCCAGCATCAGCATAACCAACAAGATCAGGACTCCAATTATTGCTATAAAATAAGCCCATATCGGTAGTCCCTTTTAGATACCGCAATATATGTTTGATTCCATTCCAATGTCTCCTTGTGGGAGCAGAGCTATATCTTGCTAAGACATTAACTGAAAAAGTTATGTCAGGCCTTGTAGTATTTGCAAGATACATTAGTGCGCCAATTGCACTAAGATATGGTACTTCAGGACCAAGTAGCTCTTCATTCTTTTCTTGCGGTCGGAATGGATCCTTATTCACATCAAGTGATCGAACAACCATCGGAGTACTTAAAGGATATGCTCCATCCATGTAAAACCGTTTCAATACCTTTTCTATATAGGCAGATTGATGAACAAAAATTCCGTTTGCCAAATATTCAATTTGCAAACCAAGACATAATTTTGTCTTTCCGAGATCTTTCATCTCGAATTCCTTCTTTAAATAATCAATTGCCTTTTGGAGTTCTATGGGAGTTCCAATAAGGTTTATGTCATCGACATATACGGAAAGTACAACAAATTCCGATGTTGTTTTCTTTATAAAAACACATGGGCAAATGGCATCATTTATATAGCCTTCCTTTAATAAATACTCACTAAGACGATTATACCACATTCGTCCTGATTTCTTTAGACCATACAAAGATCTTTGCAATTTGATTGAAAACATTTCTCGGGACTTTGAATTATGAGTGTTTGGCATTTTGAATCCATCGGGAATTTTCATGTATATCTCATTATCAAGTGAGCCATAAAGATAGGCAGTAACCACATCCATTAAATGCATGTCAAGCTTTTCAAGGACAGCAAAACTAATGAGATAACGGAAAGTTATAGCATCCATTACGGGTGAATATGTCTCTTCATAATCGACACCAGGCCTTTGAGAAAATCCTTGTGCAACAAGGAGTGCCTTATATCTTTGTACCTTGTTTTTCTCATTTTTCTTGCGTACAAAGACCCATCTATAGCCACCAGGCTTAACACCATTAGGTGTTTCAACTATAGGCCCAAAAACTTCACGTTTTGCAAGTGAATTCAATTCTGATTGGATTGCTTCTTGCCATTTTGGCCAATCAAGTCTTTGTCGACATTCTCCAACAGATTGAGGTTCAAGATCCTCACTTTCTTGCATAATGCTAGATGCAACATTATATGCAAAGACATAATCCACCACTATATCCACTCAATTAAAATTTGTCTCAATATCTATTGGATTTATTGACAGTTCCTTATTTTCCTGAGTCTTGGGATCAATGGATTCTTCATGAATCTCAGAATTTATTAAATCGTAAATTTCCTCATGAGATTCTTTCGTAGTGTCATTTTGATCATTTGCTTTCCTTTTTCTAGGATTTCGATCTTTGGAACCTAATAGCCTGCCACGTTTTAGGCGTGCTTTCGACTCATTAGATATACCACTAGAAGATTGTCCAATAGGGACATCAATACGGATTGGAACATTCTCAGCGGGGATGTGAGATTTTGTTATCCTTTTCAAGTCCGTGAATGCGTCAGGCATTTGATTTGCTATTCTTTGCAAATGGATAATATTTTGCACCGCTTTTTCACAAATAGAGGTATGTGGATCAAGATGAGATAATGATGGATTTTTCCACAAAATTTCCCGTTTGGTTTCACCAACTTCTCCCCCTAATTTTGGGAAAAGTGTCTCATCGAATCGACAGTCTGCAAATCGTGCAGTGAACAAATCCCCTGTCAATGTTTCGAGGTAGCGAATAATGGAGGGCGATTCAAACCCAACATATATTCCTAACCTTCTTTGCGGACCCATTTTGGTGCGGTATGGCGGTGCTACAGGCACATATACTGCTCATCCAAAAATTCTTAAATGGGATATATTAGGTTCATGACCCAAAACTAATTGCAACGGGGAATATTTGTGATAATTCGTCGGTCTGAGACGAACTAGCATTGCTGCATGCAAAATGGCGTGACCCCAAACCAAAGTGGGCAGCCTCGTTTTCATGAGTAATGGTCTTGCAATCAACTGCAGACGTTTAATTAAAGATTCTGCAAGACCATTTTGAGTGTGAACATGAGCTACATGATGTTCCACTTTTATCCCAATTGATAAGCAAATATTATTAAATGCTTGGGATGAAAACTCAGCAGCATTATCTAGTCTAATAGACTTAATTGGATTATCAGAAAATTGTGCTCGTAATCGAATTATTTGTGCCATTAATTTTGCAAACGCAAGGTTGCGTGATGACAATAGGCACACATGAGACCATCTAGAGGATGCGTCTATTAAGACCATAAAATATCTAAAGGACCCACTAGGTGGGTGAATATGTCCACAAATATCCCCTTGTATACGTTCCAAAAACGTAGGTGACTCAGTTCCAACCTTTGTTGGTGATGGTCTAATAATTAACTTGCCTTGATAACAAGAAGTGCAAGAAAATTCATTATTTAAAAGAATCTTTAAATTCTTTAATGGATGCCCATATGAGTTTTCTATTATCCGTCTCATCATAATTGATCCATGATGTCCCAATCGATCATGCCAAAGTACAAAAGTATTGGAATCAGTAACCTTTTGGTTTACTGTGGAATGTGCCTCAATTGCACTAATTTTTGTCCAATACAGGCCACAAGATAAAGATGGGAACTTCTCAATAACCGTCTTTTGGCCAGAGACATTCTTTGTAATGATGAGGTATTCAAGATTATTCTCATCTATTGTCTCAATATGATATCCATTTTGACGGATATCTTTAAAACTCAACAAGTTCCTCTTGGACTTGGAAGAGAACATTGCATTCTCTATGATAAATATTGTTCCTTTAGGCAGAGTTATAGTTGCTCTTCCGGAGCCTTCAATCAATTTACTACTACCAGAAATTGTAGTAACATCTGCCTTACACATACTTAAATGAGAGAAATATTTCTTCTCTTTGAATATCGTATGTGTGGTATATGAATCAATTAAACAAATATTTTTACAATTGGACGTTGATCCAAGTTTGCTTTGTGAGATATCCATATTTGCTTCCCATGGTTTGACATACAAAAGAAATATACGAAAAATACTCATATTTAACAAAACCCATATCTCAAAGTAATTGGATTATCCGTTGCTTAATAATTAAACAATATTTTCAAAATCTGCTGAGGTTAGTCGATTTACTAAATCGGATAGTCGACTAACATGCCTTGCGGAAAAGGTCCAATTTAATAGAGTATATTGGTTAATCGATTATCTGTTATGTTAATCGATTAACTTACTGAAAAATCATTACAAATAAAGCATAAGATGAATGTGTAATCTAAAGTTATATATTTTAAAACCATAATACAGATTATTTGTCAAGTTGATAAAACTCTTAAGGTACATATTGATATTTAGCTTTACTAGCTTAAAGCAGAAAATATAAAATTTGAACCATATCACAATAATAGATAACTTAAGTAAACTATGATAATTGTTTATTCATTAACTACTACGAATAAGTAAAAATAAATATATCAAACTGCTCAATCTTCTTTAACCATGGATCCATCACCGATCAAGTGATCTATTTTCCCCTCAGGGTGCTCAAAGAAGTCTGCCACATCCAAGTGGGTGATGTCAAAATTATTGTCAGAGACAAAATTGGTTTCAGGGCCTTTGCTCTTTAGAGATGCTTGATAAAGCTCAACCAAATGTCTTGGTACACGGCAAATTTTTGCCCAGTGCCCTTTTCCACCGCATCGATAACATATAGTTTCTGAACTATTTGCTTTTGGATTCTCATAATTCCATTTTCGCTTTTGGTGGTTATATCTCTTTGGGGGGGGTGACTAACACCAGGAAAATTTCTTCCTTGTCCACGTCCACGGCCATGACCCCGACCACGACCACGACAATGATTAAAGCCATAGCCTTTTCCACGCTTAGCATAATGGGAATACACCTTATCTACTTCAGGCAATGGTGTAGACCCAGTGGGTCGATTTTTGTGATTTCTCATGAGCAGGTCATTGTTTCGCTCAGCCACAAGGAGAAGAGAAATCAGCTCAGAGTACTTTTTGAAACATTTCTCTCTATACTGTTTTGCAGAACCATATTGGAGGCATGAAACGTTGTAAACGTTTTTTCAAGCATATCATAATCAGTTATAGTATCTCCACAGAGTTTCAATTTAGAAGTAATTCTAAACATTGCAGAATTATATTCAGAAACAGACTTAAAGTCTTAGAGCCCAGATGAGCCCAATCATATCGTGCTTGTGGCAGAGTGACCAACTTTAAGTTGTCATATCTCTCCTTTAAGCCATTCCACAAGATAAGTGGATCTTTGACTGTGAGATATTCAATTTTCAAACCTTCATCAAGGTGATGGCGCAAGAAAATCAAGGCCTTAGCACAGTCTTGGGTGGATGCATTATTTCTGTCTTTAGTGGCGTCTCCAAGACCCATTGCATCCAAATGGATTTCAGCATCCAACACCCATGTCATGTAGTTCTTGCCCGAAATTTCAAGGGCAACAAACTTTCTTTTCATAATGTCAGACATAATTAAAACAAAATTAGGAGGAGAAAAAAAATACCTTAATTTTCTCAAAGAGATTCTTGAGATAGTAGAGCTTCGTGCTGATAACGTGTTACAAAACTTAGCTCAAAGTAATAAACAAAAAGATAGACAACAAAGTAGAGAGAAATAGAGAAGAGAATATATTTCTTCTATGTATCCAAGTGTATTACAAAATGATTTCTCATCCTCTATTTATAGTACTACATAGAGGTATACTAAAAGAATTCCATAAATATGTCATTAAGCTTTTGAGATCATGGAGGAAGATCATGGGGGAGATCATGGAGGTGTGGGAGTTACACCCATAAGTATTGGAGTAGTGGGTGTTATGGAGATAATGGATAAAAGTAGTGGGTGTTATAGGGACATCCACCATAATCTAATATTTCATAACAAGTATGATTATCTTGAACATTTTTTAAAAGCCCACAAGTTTTAAAAGTTTAGTATTTATTGCTGCTGGCAGTAAAAGACGTACGTACCTCTGCAGCAGTGGAACGTTGATTTTGCCATCTCTCTTTCGTTCATTTTCTTCCTCTCATCACCAAATATTCCCTAAAATTTCATCTCCACATTTTTACAAACACATAACAGGCAGAAATCTACGCCCTTCTGCTTCATCTTTCTCACCAGCTAACACATATTCGAATACTACTAACTAAAACCATTTTATCTAAAGAAAAATGAACATTGAGCACCAGAAGATTTGGGCTACACTTGTGGTGTTTCTCGTCGCCACTGCTTTTGGCTACGGAGCATGGCTATCTGTACAGCTGTTTCCATTCTGTTGGCTGAAGTAGTTTTGGTACTACTCCGCGGCTGTTATATTTCTTACTACTATGTGAATCCCATACAAGCTCGCGGTCAATGTAATATTCTAGGCCCAGTGGTCGCGCTCTGTGTAGCGCCTCTCTTCAGCCACTTGCACGACAAACATATTCACGTATACGTATTTCTGCTTGTAGCACTGACTTTCTTTACTTCTACGTGCTGATCAAGAGTAGACTGGGGCCTAAAGATTTTCGGGTAGCGAATGCACTCTGTTTACTTACTGTGAATCTCGCCTATGGTATGGATGGATTTGGACCTGCAACTTGTCAGTGGGTCGTTTTTTCACTTACATGACTATAAATCAAGCACTACTGCCGCTAGTGAGGGATCGACTAGCAGAGGCAGGCGCAACTGATGATCTCCAGCATTTGACCTTGAATCAAATCATGTCGAATCTAATCATACGTACATTTTATATTAGTGATTCTGGAAAGTTTTTGGTTATGGTATTATGGGGCTAGACAGTGATTAATTAGTAGAGCCATGTAATTAGTTTTTGGTTATGGTATTATGGTTACAGTACGTTGTTGGTTGGTGGTGGACCATTTCGTTGGGGGGTGTAAGATATATGGATTTATATCTAGATATATGGACTTATATCTATACACATATGAACAATATATGGATAATTATATGTTATGTGCTATCTTTTGGTTTGACCTAATTATGTGGTCTTATGGACATTATGTTAAGGGGGCCAATGTATTGTCATACTAAAGTGTAGGACTAATGTGTAGATACCCAAAAGGGTAACCTTAGTTTATGATGGGCTAACTAAGGTTACATAAGTAACTATGGTTACTTGCTTGTGACTCTTGAGTTATGTAACTCTTGCAAGACATAACTCAAGACATAACTCTTGTCTTGTAACTCTTGTCTCTTGGGTTATGTAACTCCTAGAGTTATAAAGTGGGGTTATGGTTCCCATTCTAGTGCAAGACAAGTTCTTCTTCTTCCCATTGAACCAAGAACCATATTGTCCATTGTCTTGCAAATAGGGTGGAAAACCATAAGCCAAATTTTGATAATTGTCATAACACTATTATTGTGAACCTTTTCATATATTGCTGAGTATTGTAGATACATTCTTGTGGGGACAAATATACTTCAAGAAACTTGAAGGAAGGCTAAAGGAGTTCACAACAAAGGACAATCATCAAAAGGAGGCTCAACATTTCCACATATGGATTCAGGTTAGCTTCCGCTCATGTAGTTTATGTATCCGAATTATTCAATATGAAGGTTGTTGTTTTTAGTAGGAATCATAATCCTAACAATTGGTATCAGAGCCACCCTTCAATTTTGGATAATTTGGATGTTCATAAGGTTCATGTTATATTAGGATTCATGTTAAAGTATAATTAGAATTTTGTTTATGAAATTCTACCATGAAATAGCATGATAGCATGATCTTATGAATGTTATGATTTGATTCAGTTTGATGTTTTTATATCATGTTAAAACGTTGTATATAGCATGATTTAGTTGGTAAATAACATGTTTTCATGTTTAAAGATTCTTGTTAAAAATCATGTTATAATTCAGAAAAAGTATACACTGTACAATCGATTGTATACACTCCAGTGAGATGAAATGTTTTTAAATTTTACCTGACAATCGATTGTCTGGATTTGACAATCGATTGTTTGGTCCAGTAACTTAGAAAAATTTTTCCTTGTCACATCCAATGACTTAAAATTTTTTCAGAAAAAACCAAACAATCGATTGTCTGTTTTGACAATCGATTGTCTGGTCCAGTAACTTAGAAAAATTTTCCTTGTCACATCCAGTGACTTAAAATTTTCAGAAAAAACCAAACAATCGATTGTCTGTGTTGACAATCGATTGTCTGGTCCAGTAAAGTTTAAGAAAAACGTTTCAACTCTCTTAAGTTTCAGTGAATGTTAATTGTTTTATAGTCCATCAATTCTTATATATTATAGAATTGTCCAATTCAGTAAACAACGATTAATATTCAAGTGTTACACATCCAATCATGTAACACATTAAGTTAAGATTCATAAAATGGCTTAAGGAACTAAAGTTGATTGCATCTAATATTTTAGTTTTTCAATTGAAGCATTATGTTGCCAAAGTAACCTCTATTGTGTAGATTGATTAATTATAAAATATGAGATGACTGTGGATGTTAGTCTTCCATGCGTTTAACATCGGCCCAAAGGAAGGTGTTATTTGGCAGGAATTCGAACATTCTTGTGGTGGTAAATATGAGATGATTATTTGGTTTTCCATGTGAATATTAAATCGGCCCAAAGGAAGGTTTAATATTTGACAGGAGTTTATTGTCTATGTTTGATCACTACACCAAGAGTACCACTTACAAGTTGATTTTCTGTCCAAAGACTAAAATCAATGTTGTGCTAGGTATCTTGTAATGGGAAATGCCTAACTTTGAATCTATAAAGTTAAAGTTCAAGTTTTGTAAGCATGTATTTAGTAATCCTTTGTTCAATTTTCAGTAAACTCTTCTGCTTCTACGATCTCTGCCAATATCAATAGCATCCCTGTGCTTAACGGTACTAACTTTAAGGAATGGAAAGAGAATGTAATGATCGTTCTCGGTTGCATGGATCTTGACTTAGCCCTTCGGACTGAGCAACCTACTCCTCTTGAGGATACATCCTCTCCTAATGAAAAGAGAGCGATGGAGAAGTGGGAACGCTCGAATCGCATGAGTCTAATGATCATGAAGCGTGCAATTCCAGAATCATTCAGGGGCACTATGAATGATGAACCTAATGCCAAAGTTTTCCTTGAAAACCTCGAACAGCGTTTTATTCAAAACGAAAAGGCGGAAACAAGTGCACTATTGAGTAAACTTGTTTCTATGAGGTATAAGGGCAAGGAAAACATTAGGGAGTACATTTTGGAAATGTCTCATCTTGCTTCGAAACTTAAGTTACTCAAGCTAGTATTACCTGAGGAACTGCTTGTGTACTTTGTTTTGATATCTCTTCCGGCACACTTTAATCAGTTTAAGGTCAGTTATAACTGCCTGAAGGAGAAATGGACTCTTAATGAGCTCATTTCACATTGTGTGCAAGAAGAGGAAAGGATTAAGCAAGATAAGGCAGAAAGTGCTCATTTGGCATCTTCTTCTAAGGCATCCTCTTTAAGGGATTCTAAGAAGAGGAAAAATAAGGAAGTTGCGGTTGTAAAGCCCAAGATTAAGCAACATAAGGAACCTAAGGTTGAAATTACTGGATTAGGTTGCTTCCTCTGTAATGGGACTGATCATGTAAAGAGAGATTGTACCAAGTACCATGCCCGGCGTACGAAAAAAGGTACATTTCTGTCTCTTGTTTGTTCTGAAGTTAATATAATTTCGGTACCTAAGGATAATTGGTGGGTAGGTTATGCTGCTCACATAAGGATATCTATGCAGGGTTGCCTGAACTGCTGAAAACCAAAAGATGGTGAAAGATACATCTATGAGGGTGACGGCAAGAAGGTGCCAGTTGAAGCTATTGGCAAATTTAGGCTGTTGTTTAAGACCGGTTTTCATTTAGATTTGAATGAGACTTTTATTGTACCGTCTTTTAGAAGGAATTTAATTTCAGTTCCCCAATTGCACATATCCGGTTATAAATGTACATTTGGGGACAATAAAGTTAGTCTCTTTCGGAATTCAAATCTTATTGGTACTGGTGTTTTATCAACATTTGATAGCTTATATTTGGTTGATACAATAACTTCAAATAAAGAAACTTTGCATACAAGTTTAATGGTACCAAAAGTTAACTAATGAGAATTCTATTTCACTCTGGCATAAACGTTTGGGTCTCATATCCATTCAAAGAATTCAGAAACTCGTGTCAGATGGAATTCTTGATTCTCTTGATACCTCAAATTCGGAAATTTGTGTTGAGTGTATCAAGGGAAAACAAACAAACAAGACTAGATTAGGTGCTAAGAGAGCTTCGGACGTCTTAGAATTGATACATACGGATATTTGTGGGCCATTTCCTACTCCTTGTCGGAATGGTCAACAATACTTTATCAAATTCATAGACGATTACTCTCGTTATGGGTACCTATATCTTATTCATGAAAAGTCCCAATCCATATTAAAAACCGTAGCTTATATTCTTAATAGAGTTCCAACTGCAGCTACAATAAAAACCCCATATGAACTTTGGACTGGGCATAAACCCGGTATTCGGCATTTTCACATTTGGGGTTGTCCAGCTGAGGCAAGGCATTATAGGCCGAATGAAAAGAAACTGGACGTTAAGACGGTTAGTAGCTATTTTGTTGGATACTCTGAAAATCCAGGGGTTTTAAGTTTTATGATCCCACATCACGAACTATTTTTGAGACGGGAAATGCTAGGTTCTTTGAGGATATTGAGTTTGGGGGTGGGGAGATAAAGTTGTTAGAGATTTTGTCTTTGAGGAAGAACATGTGTCTTTCCCTCAAGTTGTTGATGCAACTCCGGTTCAAGACAATCTCGAAAATCTTCCCCATCAGGACCCTGATATAACTAATGAAAATCAAACTCAACAACCTCAAGAAACTGAAATGCCATTAAGGAGATCCACTAGAGAGAGGAGAAATGCAATTTCGGATGATTATTATGTATTTCTCCAAGAACAAGAAAGTGATATTGGACTTGAGGAAGATGATCCAATCAACTTTCGTCAAGTCATTAAGTGTTCTAACTCTCAAAAGTGGATTGATGCCATGAATGATGAGATGAAATCTATGAGCGATAATGACGTTTGGGAGCTTGTTACATTGCCCGAAGGTACGAAACCTATTGGTTGTAAATGGATTTTTAAAACCAAAAGGGATTTGGGGGGCAATGTTATTAAGTACAAAGCTCGTCTTGTCGCAAAAGGCTACACTCAGAAAGAAGGCATTGATTATAAAGAGACTTTCTCTCCAGTTTCATCGAAAGACTCTTTCAGGACTATAATGGCATTAGTAGCACATTTTGATCTTGAGCTTCATCAAATGGATGTTAAGACTGCTTTTCTCAATGGTGACATTGAGGAAACAATTTATATGGTGCAACCTGGAAACTTTGTTTCGGATGAATCAGAGAAGAAGGTTTGCAAATTAAAGAAATCCATCTATAGACTCAAGCAAGCTTCTCGTCAATGGTATTATAAGTTTCATGCAGTCATTACATTTTTTTTTGGTTTTTGAACCGAATATTGCTGATGACTGTATATACCATAAGTTCAGTGGGAGTAAGTATATTTTTCTGGTTTTATATGTTGATGACATACTGCTTGCCTGTGACGATATAGCATTATTACTTGAAACTAAGAAATTTCTTTCAAAAAAATTTGAATTGAAAGATCTTGGTGAAGCTTCTTTTGTATTAGGAATTCAGATATTACGAGAATGCTCCAAAGGCGTTCTCGGTCTGTAACAAAAGGGCTATATCGATAAGGTTCTGAAAAGATTTGGCATGCAGGATTGTAAACCAGTCAACACCCCTGTTACTAAGGGAGACAAGTTTTGTCTCAAACAGTGCCCAAACAATTTTTATGAAATTTCGGAAATGCAGAAGACACCTTATGCTTCGGCGGTAGGTAGTCTGATGTATGCTCAGGTATGTAAACGACCTGATATAGTATACATTATTGGGATGTTAGGCAGATATCTAAGCAATCCGGGTATGGACCATTGGTAGGCAGCCAAAAGGGTCATGAGGAACATACATAGAACAAAGGATTACATGCTTACATATTGGAGCTCGGACCAGTTTGAGATCATCAGGTATATCGACTCCGATTTTGCCATTTATGCTAATAACATATGTAACCATGGTTGCATATGTTAATAACAACAGTATTTTGACGAAAGCGAAACATAAGGACGTCAAATTTCGGGTTGTTAAAGAAAGAGTACAAAATGGACAATTGTGCATTAAGTACATAAGTACAAACTCCATGCTTGCGGATCCGCTCACTAAGGAATTGACACCAAAAGTATTTCATGAGCATATTGCTTGTATGGGTGTCAAATCAGATAAGGATTATGTATTTTAGTGGGAGTTTGTATTGCACATTTATGTATTGTTCATTATATTCAGAAATTCAGTAATTCAGTTATATCTGCGCAGATATTCAGTTTTAAAGTTTTTTTTGTACTCTTACAGTTTAAGTATGATCTCAATAAAGAGAACCAGTTGGAAATAGACATTCTATTGACCACACTTTATGTTATTTCCATGCTACATACCTACACTTGATCCATGTCGTTGGTTATATTGATATATGTGATCTATGATTGGTTCTAGTTACGAATGAGTAACGACGAGCTCTTAGGTCCTATGTTGGTATGATTGATGGACCGGATTGTTCATGACAATTTTATTGTGATAGCAATTTTGTGCACCTAAGGTTTGTAACATATAATATTAAGGATTGTACATATGTTTGTATATCTCGTCCAAGTGGGAGATTGTAAGATATATGGATTTATATCTAGATATATGGACTTATATCTACACACATATGAACAATATATGGATAATTATATGTTATGTGCTATCTTTTGGTTTGGCCTAATTATGTGGTCTTATGGACATTATGTTAAGGGGGCCAATGTATTGTCATACTAAAGTGTAGGACTAATTTGTAGATACCCAAAAGGGTAACCTTAGTTTATGATGGGCTAACTAAGGTTACATAAGTAACTATGGTTACTTGCTTGTGACTCTTGAGTTATGTAACTCTTGCAAGACATAACTCAAGACATAACCTTGTCTTGTAACTCTTGTCTCTTGGGTTATGTAACTCCTAGAGTTATAAAGTGGGGTTATGGTTCCCATTCTAGTGCAAGACAAGTTCTTCTTCTTCCCATTGAACCAAGAACCATATTGTCCATTGTCTTGCAAATAGGGTGGAAAACCATAAGCCAAATTTTGATAATTGTCATAACACTATTATTGTGAACCTTTTCATATATTGTTGAGTATTGTGGATACATTCTTGTGGGGACAAATATACTTCAAGAAACTTGAAGGAAGGCTAAAGGAGTTCACAACAAATGACAATCATCAAAAGGAGGCTCAACATTTCCACATATGGATTCAGGTTAGCTTCCGCTCATGTAGTTTATGTATCCGAATTATTCAATATGAAGGTTGTTGTTTTTAGTAGGAATCATAATCCTAACAGGGGGGTGGGGGTTTGAGGGGGAGGGGAGGTGTGAAGAAACAGTAGGTGTTTAAAGGGAACAACAATTCCTTACAGAAAATTAAGATGAAGTGCCTTCTTTTTTGTTTCACATTTGGTGAAAGGAAGATTTTGTACAGGATTTTGAATCCTTGTCATAGGAGTTAGAAGAAAGCTATGTTTTTGGTTCTTTTAGCTTGTAAAGATGGCTTTAGTACAGCTTTTATGCAACAGATATATATATAATATTGTTACCATTCTCGAAAAATGTACATTGTTGGTTGGTATAAAGAATATGGACTGGAGTATATATTGTTGTTTCTTTGTTGTACTGATTTGTCACGTTGTGGGGCAGAGTGCTGGCCGGTGAAGAAATCTCATGTTCAGAGAATGAAGGTTGCGGAGTTGAGAATGTTCATGTGGATGTGCGGGCTCACCAGGTTAGATAAGATTAAGAATGAAGTTCTTCGGGAAAAGGTGGGGGTGGCCCCAGTGGATGAGAAGTTGCGGGAGGCGAGACACAGGTAGTTCGGGCATGTGCGGAGGAGAAGCTCAGATGCGCCGGTGAGGAGTTGTGAGCGGTTGGAGGTGGTTGGCGCGAGTCGAGGCAGAGGGAGGCCAAAGAAGTATTGGGGAGAGGTGATTAGGCATGACATGGCTAGAGTGCGGATTTCCGAGGACATGGCCCTAGATAGGAGATTCTGGAGGTCTAGTATCAGGGTTGTAGGATAGGGGCTTTTAGTTAGTGGTCGTTGTTACTGCATTCCATTTTATTTACTAAATGTGGCTAAATTAATATTTGTGGATGCCGTTTTACTTCGGTTTTGTTTCCCTTTTTCTTTTGCATGTCATGTTACTTACGGTCTATGTTTACATAATTATGTATCGTGATTTCTGCTGGAGTTACTAATGCTCTTTTGTTTTTTTTTTGTTTCTGTATTTCCTTTTCTTTATCTAAGCCGAGGGTCGATTGGAAACAGCCTCTCCATCCTTTCGGGTGGGAGTAAGGCCTGCGTACATATTACCCTCTCCAGATCCCACCCTGTGGGACTATATTGGGTAGTTGCTGTTGTTTTGTTGTACTGATTTGTCACGCGACTTTAACTGTATCTTTTAAAATTTTCAAGTATACGTGTATAGTTTGAGTTGAAGATAGTGAATGCACAAACACCTACTGTAAGCCTGTTTGAATTGTTGTTCCACATCGTTTCATGATATATCATTTTGTACTGTAGTGTATTGTTGAAGCAATGTCTACCTCAAAAGATGTTTCTGTAGACTTCAAAAGAAACTGAGCATGTCTTCTATATCAGTTTTCAATAAGATTTTTGGCATGATAGAGAAAGCCAAGGAATGTTGAGTGGCATCTTCTTTCTTTCGCATTATACTGAATGATAGTGAAAACCAAGCAAAAAAACATCTAATGGTAGATCAATTCACTTGTGACCAGACAGCAATGGAAGAAGGAAGCGCCGGTGAGATTTTCTACACAGAAGGGAAACAGATGTCAAAGGAGCTAATACCATATAAAAAAATGTCTCTTCATCTACTGTAAATCGTTAAATATAGACGATTACAAGACTCGTGCACTTGACCAATTTACTACTACTTCAAGCTAGAAAGCTGTGGAATGAGTTTCTAAAATGTGGTGGTCTCTACTTATATTGGCATTTCAGAGGGGGAAAATGTACCCATTCTCCCCAAATCAACAGAGACAAACACTCTTCAGCATGCCAAATAAATAGAAGGGACAATTAAACAAGATATTTGAAGAAGCTTACAGAAGGCTAAAAATCAACAATTACCAAGATATCTGTTTAGCTCAAAGTTCTCATACATTTTATAAGCATAAATCAATTAAAATCAACGAAGGGCCAATCATAGCAGATCGTAATAAATCAAAAGACCAAATGAATAAAATGCAAGAGACAACAATTATTGGTTAAGGGGAGGAGGGTAAAAATCTTTTATTAATGATATCGATTTGATCTGCCTCTCCATGGAGAGGTTCAGAGCCTTACAATGATGTATATTCTCTTCTTTTAGAAGTGGAGGTGGAGAAGAAGAAGTAGTCTCCCTTTTAGGGTTCTTTCTCTCCATATTTATAGCTGTGAATCTTGCCAGCTGGTGAGGGACAGCCGTGACCGCGTCGAAGGGACGTCCGTGGACATTGAGTAGGCCGTGGTCTCACTAATTAGGTTGGGTAACCTTGGGGTACTTAGGTCACCGAGTGGTTAGACCTTTTATTAGCACGAACGAACTTAGGAGCTAGTTAGACGCGCTAACTATCATGAATCTAATTTTGACCCACACAGATAGTCCCTCCGCTTATTGAGGTCGGGATCCGTCCGAGCTTGATGAGCGAATTTTGTCGATAGCCGTAGCCGTTTATTCTTTGAAGATGTCTATAGCAATTTACATTTTGGAGATGACCGTAGCCATTCATACTTTGAAGATGGCCGTAGCCATTTATTTTCTGGAGATGGTCGTAGCCATTTGGCTCGGTCAATCCATGACTGCAATGGAGCTGTTTGTTAAATGAATTCAGAATCGACGACCGTAGTCGCAATGCTTTGGTTGGTTTTCATACGAGCGACCGGCCATAGCCGTTCGTATATCTGAAACAGCCGTGGCCTCTTGTTTGTATATACTCTTTTTCGGGCTAGAGGTCGTAGTCACCTTATTTTTGCGAGACAGGGATAACCGTTCGTTGCTTTGAGATGGCCGTAGCCATTCTTACTAAGGGGATGGACGTATTCATTTCGTATTCAAGATACGACAGTGGTCGTTGTTGCTTCAGAGATGGATGCAATCAATATCACTTTCGGAGGTGGTCGTGGCAAGAATTATTTTGAAGATGGTCGTAGCGAATATTGATCTAGAGACGGCCGTAGCCGATTACATATGTTTGGCTGGGATACGACCAGGCTTGCCACGTATATGGGAGGCGTCATATGCTCAGTGACGCATGGGGCGTGCTTTTAGTATCTTGGGGCCGTTACAACTGTTTCACGGGTGACGTGCTGATTGATGGTTGAATGACCTTTTCGTGGTATCTCTCATAATGATGCCCGTTACTGTAGGCCTGAACCGTTTCACGGTTGGTCAGGAAATTAATGGTGACCTTTAGGACTTGTGAAAGCCATTTATGCTTTGTCTATACATAAGGGGTTGTATCATTCAGTTCATATTTTTCCGATATTTGCTCAAGTGAAATTCTGAGAGAGACAGATCTTCTTTTTCTCAGATTTGCTCCTCGTTACTTCATTCTTCGTCGTTTATCGTTAGATCTTCGTCTTTTCTCGCTTTTTCGGTAAATCTTGCTTACTTTCTTTCGTTATAGTGATAATGGCGAGCAACTCTCATTCTGATATTTCTCCGGTGGCTGTTACAGCGGCTGAGGGTCCATCCACGGTGGTGAGAACCACCGATTCGACGAATATTGACCGGCTCCCATCGGTGACTGACATTCTTTCTCTGCTCGGCGGTCCGGAAACTTATTTCTCCGACCCTGAAGGAGAGGAGCAAGTGGACGAAGCCCCATTGATGGGGGAAGTTGGCATCGCCCAACTGAGGGACTAATGTGACATGCCTCGCTTCGCTGACATCATCCTTGCTAGGAATGGGGAGAGGGTACTGCATCTTTTACGCCTACCCTTTCAAGCTGGGACTCAGACTTCCTCTCCTAATGCTAGTGGTGGACTTCAATCGCCACTACAGGGTATGCCTGGTCAGCTCGTCCCTTCCTGCTACAAGCTGTTGGCGATGCTGATAAAATATGCAGAGTTGGCACGAAGGGAGATTACCCTTGGGCACGTACTAACTCTCTACGCTCCCCAGAGGGTACGAGGTACCATGATTCGGTTGGTCCCTCGTGGGGTCAACTGCTTAACTGCGGAGCTTGATGACGAGGTCGATACCCGTCCTTATGAGCACTTTTTCTACATAAGGGCTGAGCACCTGGTGGCTTATGCTACCGACTTCCCGGAGGAATGGAACGATGCGCGTAAGTTTCATTTTCGTTGGTATCCATTTCTTTTGGTTACGGACCCTTTTTCACATTCATACATACTAACCTTCCTTTTCTGTCGTAGCTGGAGGTGAACCGCCAGAATCGCTTTTCGGCATCCACGAGTGGGTCGAGGCTGTGCTCCCTGTTACAGCGGGAATTCGCACGTGGGCGTCTTTCTTGGAGGCCCATGGTCGTATGCTGGCTGCTGGTAAGAATTTGAATTGTTGTATTGCCCTAATTTCACAATACTCTATTTCTTTCCCTTGACCTTTCTTCCTTTGTCGATTAGGGTGACCACGTCGTAGGAGGGATCCTCAGCTTGCTTTCCGCAGGACGGGGGAGACTGCTCGCTTGATTGTAATGCCGGCTCCTCGCCCAGTTCCGAGGGCGACTTCGGTTGAATCCTCAGTGGCTCACTCTCCAGCACGGTCCGTGCACCGAGTTGCAGAATATTCAGGGGCCGTGCATTCCAGGGTGGAGTTGCCACCGAATGAAGACAAGGAAGAAGAAGAGAGGCCGCTGGTTTGGCGTACGGTGGTGTTCACCCAGGTCCTTCCGGTGGTGATTAGTTTGAATTCTCCGCCATCGGACGCGGAGGGGAATGTAGCGGATTTTGCCCTAGAGGGCGAGCATTTAGTGGGGGTTGCCCCATTTAGCTTAGGCCAAGGTGACACAGTCGCTTCGGCGATTTAAATTTCAGCTCTTGTTGCTGAGAGGGAGGGTAGTTCCTCAGCAACTATTTTGGTGGAAGAGACGGGCGCCAATGTTTTGGCGAGTGCAGGTGTTTCAACCTTCCGAGCAGCGGAGGCCTCGACTTCCAGGGTGGCGGAAGGAGGGGAAGGCTAAGGAGAGGGGGATGATTATGAGTCCGACTTGGACCCTGAGGACGGCCGTTTGTTCCAAGAGGGTTATACCTGGCCAGCGGTACATGTCGAAGAGAATTATCGCTATGTGGAGATTCCTAATGAGCAGAACCTGCTGCTCGAGGAAGAGAATCTGGTGACGTTGTTTGAGGCTATATGTTTGGAGGCGGAGAGCACGTCCTTGAGGGGCATCTCAGATGTTGGGTTGATGGGCGAGGTGGCCGCTCTGGGTATAAAGGTACGTGTGGAAACTTGGTTTGTTTCTTTTCTTAGTATGTCTTCTTGTATTAACTTCTGTTCTGTTTGCTGTAGTCATTTTTATTGGAGGTGGAGAGCATCCGCCGAGCTGACGTCTGCTCTGCATTCTTTGTGTGGTTGTTGGAGAAGTACTGCCGCTACCGGGATCGGTGCCATGACTTGCGTGAATGCTTGAGGAACGACCCACGGAACCGCGAGCTGGTAGAGGAGCTAGCGAGGAGGGAACTTCATATGCAACAGACCCTTAAGAGGGTAAATTCTCTCGAGGAGCAGCTCCATCAAAGGAACAAGGAGATGGACGCTGAAAGGAGGGTGGCTACTGAGAGAGACTGCCAAAATCGGGCTGCGGTAGCAGAGGCCGCTGAGGCTTTGACCTAGAGACGCAAACTGTTGCCTTGAGGAAGCAGGTAGAGGATGCCCTGCCGAGGGTCGAAACGTTTCAGGCGACCAACCGCACCCAAGAAAGAGAAAGCGGATTGGATAGGGCCGCTGCTAATTTTTGAGGGAGGGCGTTGGAGGGGCGCATTGCTATTTGTGAATAGGACGCCCATACTGCGGCGGACCGGATTGCGGCCTTGGAGGTTAAGAACCAGCACCTAAGGAATCAGGCCGCTTCTTTCGGTCCTGCCGAGGACCAGCTCGACGTGTATATGCGATTGTGGGAAGCCGGCGTTGTGCCTGAGGCCACCTAGGAGAAAGCACGCCAAAAGGCTCGTGATGCTCGCCTCGACTGCGGTTTTGACCCATCTACGCCCGGGGGTGATGATGGAACCGAGGGTGCTGACGATGTTGAAGAGGGCGATAATGGCGCCGAGTGAACAGAGAAAATGTTAATAATATTTGTTTAGTTTTCATTCTCTTTTTTCTTTTATTTTTGTTGCCATTTGGCTATATTTTTTTTGCCGGCCCTGGGCCAATGTAACTGGGGGTAACTCCTTGTAGATATTGTAAATATATGCGGTTTTCTTCCTTTCTGTCTGCTTTGGAACAATTTCGTGCGTTTCGTTTTTGTGCTTGTTCGAGAGGGCCTTGCCTTAGAGTTATTCTAGTGAGCATGCTAATGGTCTCGACCGGTTAGGTGATATCGACCATTGTCGAATTGGTTCCTTACCTTAAGGGAAAATTGGTGCAGATGACTATGGCCATAGACGGACGCTTTTGGTCATTACCTTCCTCCACTTGGTGGGAGCGGGTTGTATCAATGTTTGGGCAGTTGTGGCACATAGACTTAGTCCCAGTTATTTCTTAGTCGGACTACTGGCTGTGGTGATGAAAAGCACAGCCCTGTGGTTCGACTTGGGCCGAACTTTACATGTCCCGAAACATTTGTTTTAAGTTAGTCGTACTTACTTGAATGGCCGGGACGCTTGGTCCTAGCTGGGGTTCGACCGTGATTGAACATTTGAGGGCGCTCGACCACTCCTGATTGCGGCCTGGCTCTTAGCTGCGATCTTTTCTTTTAAAATCTGTGAGTTTGTGACTCTTGCGACGGAGGCGTGTAGCCTGAGTCCCAGTTCTACTCGTAGTCGAACTTTCGGGCGAGGGCGCGTAGCCTGAGCTATTGTTCATCCGTAGTTGAACCTTTTGTATTTTGTTTAATGGCGAAGACGCTTAGCCTGAGTCCCAGTTCAACTTGTAGTTGAACTTTCGGGCGAGGGCACGTAGCCTGATTTGTTGTTCAACCGTAGTTGAATCTTTTGTACTTCTTGATGGCGAAGGAACTTGGCCTGAGTCTCAGTTCAACTTGTAGTTGAACTTTTGGGCGTGGGCACGTACCCTGAGTTGTCGTTCAACCGTAATTGAACCTTTGTAATTTTTTGATGTCGAACGCACATAGCCTGAGTCCCAGTTCAACCGTAGTTGAACTTTTTGGGCGAGGGTATGAAGCCTGAGTTTTCGTTCAACCGTAGTTGAACCTTTGTAATTTTTTGATGTCGAAGGCACATAGCCTGAGTTGTTCAACTGTAGTTTATTTTTTGGGCGGATGCATGCAGCCTGAGTTTTCGCTCAACCGTAGTTGAACCTTTATAATTTTTTTTTGTTTTGATGTCAAAGGCACATAGCCCGAGTCCCAGTTCAACCGTAGTTGAACTTTTTGGGCGAGGGCACGTAGCCTGAGTTGCCGTTCAACCGTAGTTGAACTTTTTTGAAATTTTTCTGATGTCGAAGGCACATAGCCTGAGTTGCCGTTCAACCGTAGTTGAACCTTTATAATTCTTGATGGCGAAGGCACTTGGCCTGAGTCCCAGTTCAACCGTAGTTAAACTTTTTGGGCGAGGGCATGTGGCCTGAGTTGTCGTTAAACCGTAGTTTAACCTTAATAATTTTTTGATGTTGAAGGCACATAGCCTGAGTTGCCGTTCACCGTAGTTGAACCTCTTTGTAATTTTTTGATGTCGAAGGCACATAGCCTGAGTTGTTCAACCGTAGTTGATTTTTTGGGCGGAGGCACGTAGCTTGAGTTGTCGCTTAACCGTAGTTCAACTTTTTTGCAATTTTTCTTATGTCGAAGGTACTTAGCCTGAGTTGCCGTTCAACCGTAGTTGAACCTTTGTAATCCTTTGATGTCGAAGGCACATCGCCTGAGTCCCAGTTCAACCGTAGTTGAACCCATTTGTAATTTTTTGATGTCGAAGGCATATAGCATGAGTCCCAGTTCAACCGTAGTTGAACCCCTTTGTAATTTTCTGATGTCGAAGGCACATAGCCTGAGTCCCAGTTCAACCGTATTTGAACTTTTTGGGTAGAAGCACGTAGCCTGAGTTGTCGTTCAACCATAGTTGAACCTTTGTAATTTTTTGATGTCGAAGGCACATAGCCTGAGTTGTTCAACCGTAGTTGTTTTTTTAGGCGGAGGCACGTACCCTGAGTTGTCGTTCAACCGTAGTTGAACCTTTGTAATTTTTTTGATGCGAAGGCACATAGCCTGAGTCCCAGTCCAACCGTACCTGAACTTTTTGGGCGATGGAACGTAGCCTGAGTTATCGTTCAACCGTAGTTGATCCTTTGTAATTTTTTTATGTCGAAGGCACATAGCCTGTGTCCCAGTTCAACCGTAGTTGAACCCCTTTGTAATTTTTTGATGTCAAATGCACGTAGCCTGAGTTCTAGTTCAACTGTAGTTGAACTTTTTGGGCGGAGGTTCGTAGCCTGATTTGTTGTTCAACCATAATTGAACTTTTTTGCAATTTTTCTGATGTCGAAGGCACATTATGCACTGATGTCCCATTCTCTGAACCTGTAATTGCTTAGATAGAATTGGATACTCAAAATGCCCATCCGCCGGTGCCTCAAAATGCCTATAATGCAAACCAACCGACTGCTAAACACACCCTATACATCATACTATCCTTGTCAAATGGCTACACCAACAAGCTCAACGAGGTGGCGCGGGAGGGGTTATTCAGAATAGAAGGATCATGGGTTGCTGGTTTCTCCAGCTACATTACACCTAATTCAATTATGCATACATAAACTTTTAGCATTACTTACCAGGGCTGGATTGATATTTATACAGAATCCATTTCCACTGATTGTGGAAACTGATTCAAAGGTATTAAAAACTTACTATCCCCACAAATTGTACTTCAACTACTAAATGATTGGCAGGTCTTTACTGATGTCATGGCCAACTCACCATCAGTGCGCTGCATATACTTGGAGACAAATGCTGTGATGGACATATTTGCAAGCTATGGGAAGACCTGGGGTTCTCATAGCTTAGGTGAGAACAATATCATGTTTTCTGATTATTCTCCTCTTTATACTTCTATGGAACTGATACACTGCGATCAGTTCCAGTTTGCACAATCCACCTTAATTTCCTTAATAAATTTGATCTCTTCATTAGCCAAAAAAAAGAAATAAAGAAGTAGAGCTATCCAAGGTACTTCATTTAGAAAGTTGATTCACATATGAATTTAGTGCTGGAGTCATTCAATAGAATGAATCTTACCAGAGTAACATTCAATTCTATGCTACAAATGTGATACTTTCTTACACTTACACATGCATTGTATCTTTAAAAAATATACTCAAACTAAAACCGGAAACATAAATACGAATGCCACCCATGAAAGAAACAACAAAGGAACTAAAGCAATACCAATTTAAGTTGATGCAGCAAGCTGTTCAATTATTTGGCAGATCCAAATGCTAATAGCTCTAGCTCATGCTCAAAAACTGACATGCTGTCTTTGTCCTTCAAACATACCCATGCGTCTATTCCATCACTATCTCCTGACTCCATCAATATAACAACATTTATGCCAAAATCTTGAATCTGACTTACCCATGGAGGTTTTCCCCAACCAAAATCAACATAAATGAGCTCCGCGGTGTCATAGGGAATAGCCAATATTGCCTCATCTCGATTCTGTTTATAATCCATATATTTGGAACTCAGTTCTGATAATGTTTTTCTTATACAAGTGACCAAAGTGGGCAAGTCAGAGCCATCAATCTCGCCTTTACATGCTGTGACAGGTGTAACAACGTTTCCTACACAATGGTTTGGCAATGGAGGGACAAGACGCTTTCGTATATTTACGTTTGTGCGCCAATGGAGATGTTCTCCTCTCGTTCCCTGAAGCAACCATGGCACATTTCCAGATCACAGCTGATACTACCTCAATGCGAGTAGGCACTTGTACAGAATCATTGACAGCCTTAGCCTTGAGCGATGCTATAGTAGAAATGGACTTCCAAAGAAGTAATCTTGACAAATGGACTGCCCTTGTTTGCTTGTCGCTGGAAAATGATTCACCACCATCTAAGGGAGGAGGAGGACAAAATAGACATAACTGAACAGGCATGGGTGGTGGCCATTTGGTCCAAAACAGAAAATTTGAAGCATCTAAGGCGATTGGGAGTAGGAGAAAGAGGCTTAATGAGATCCATGGAAACTATCTCATCTTTCTTTCCATGCCAAAATTTAGTTATATTTTTTGCTACTTTTGTCTCTTAGTAGTTGCACTCAATTATGCAAAATCATGTTTGTGTTTTGCCGTCCCGTCAGTATTTAACGGCGAAGCCAGGAATTTCTAAGGTGTTCAAATTTTAATACAAACATACAAAAACAGTTTTTGACGTATATATACACTAATATAAATTTTTATATGTACAGTATAATTTTTCGATGAAAAATATTCGATTGACCAACATTTAAGCCACTGCCTCCCATCGATCTATTATAAACATATGATCTTCAAATTCTTATTTTTAATAATAAAATCAAACTGTGTATCACATGGTATTAATTGCCAGAAAGGAATGAGTTGTAATTGACTGTCTTATTCATAAATATACCACCTGGTATTTAATTCTTCTGATCTAGTGCCTCCGGATACTCTCTTCAATTAACTTTAATTGATTTTTTGTCTGTTTTCACACATATTAGAGAATCTACCTTTTAATATTAATTAACAATAAAATTGACTATATAAACCTTAATTTGTTCGTTGAAAACATAACAAATATTCCTAGGTTCTTTACTCCAAAGGCAACTGGAAAAAAAAAAGTTAATCTCTTTTTGATATTTCAAAATAAGTAGGAAAACCACTTATTTTTCAAGAAAATATTTTTCGCGGAAAGTATTTTCCTTCATAACAAACACAACCATAATATGTTAGTAAATTTTATTGATTTTTTTTCTTAAAGCAAAAAGGGAAGTGAGACGTGTAGAGAACCATCCACGACAAGTTTATGATTAATCTATTTGAGAGCCAATTATAATAATAGATAGGGGTGTACATAGACCGGGTTGGTTCGGATTTTACAATTACCAAACCAAACCAATTGTGTCGGGTTATTAAATCTAAAGACCAAACCAAACCAATAAATTCGGGTTCGGTTTTTCTCGGGTTTTTTCGGGTTTTCGGGTTTTTTCGATTTTTTTTTCCGGTAAAATCTTCGTAGAACAAAATATATAACGTATGCTCAAAATATTTCTTTAATCCTAGTAAGATACAACTATATAAAGTATTTTTCAAGAAAATAATACAAAATATGAGATATGTCATGCCTCATGACACTATCCTAAAATATTCAACAATAAAAAATAATAAAATTATGTACTATAAATATTGCTAATTAAAAAGTCATAATAAAAATAAACACAATCTAATAGCACTAATTCATGCTAAACTAGATAGACTAATGAGGGAGTATTTGTTATATGTCTAAAAGCTAAAGAAAAATAAAAATAGGTTATGGATTTTTATCTAAATTATTGCAAAATAAAAAATAGATATTTAATACATTCCCGTTCGTAATATTGAATTGAATATCTTTTGTTAGCATTAGTATTGATTGCTAGCATTATTTAATTTACTAATATTATGGCTATAAAACTTATTGGAGCATTCAAAAGTTCTAAATCAAACCTTAAAATAATACCTTAAAAGATAAAATTATGAAGTTTTAAAGAAATATTTATAATTTACATTACAATAAGTATATTTATATATTAAATATATCTAAAATTGCTATATATCTAATGTCGGGTTGGTTTGATTTCGGTTTGACTTTCTTTAGTTAAAACCAAACCAAACCAATTATGGTCGGGTTTTTTTTTTCAATACCAAACCAAGTCAAACCAAACCATAGTCGGGTTTTTTTTCTCGGTTTGACTCGGATTATCGGGTTGGCGCGGTTTATCGATTTTCTTTGTACACCCCTAATAATACATACAAACTTCTCACTCGTTGACTCAAAATTATTGAAACTTCATCTATCTATCCATGGCCAACTGTAATGAATCTTTTCTCCCCTCTTACTTAATGATTTAAATTGATTAATCAAATAATTTGTAATCTCCATCTAAAAAAGATTATGTGAATCTTCTTCTTTTCGCGTGCAGACACTTAAACAATTAATAATGGATTAAAAGATGCAGATCCCCAATAGTACCCTGCAGGTTCTGAATAGAGTAATAAGCACGAAATTAGAACGAATATGTTGATGAATATTCATCAGAATACTCATTCTAGCCCTAGATAGCAGATACTCTATAAAGTTTAAGTTGTCATTAAAAATAAGAAATGAAAATCACACGGTGCTGACTTGGTGCTGTTAACATCCCTGAAGAAGGAAAAAGAGTTTCCACCATGACTCTTATTGAGATTTTCCTATAAAAACCCACAGAATATATATTGTATCAATATCGAGACAGTCACAGGTTGGCTTCAGCAATTACATATGAGAGGAGAAACCATAATAAATCAAAGCGAGAACACATGTTGAGCTACAAGATTATTTAGCCTCTAATCCTAAACATAGACATTGATATTGGTGGATATTGGGTTGTATATTTGTTATATATTCATTGTATATTTTGTATATTGTAGGCTTAGATAGCTATTTGGGCCTTGGTGTATTCTGAGCCCAATTCTTTATACTTGGGCCGTCTGACCTGACCCAAGTTATATTATCTGTGTATATCTGTATAGGGACAGATATTTTTTGTCTAAGCGATTCATTTTCACTCTCGGTTATTCCAGAGAGTTCTACCAACTTCTCTCTCAACTTCTCTCTCTTTCTCTCACTGTGTTCTTCATTATTTTGCCTTCAATCTATACGTTTTCATGGTATCAGAGCGGGATGATCCTCGGATTCTTCTCCGTTACTTGTTATCGATCGTGTTGGAAGTTTTATTGAAGGATTTTTTGGATATTTCTGAGAAATTTTGTTTTACCGAGAGAACGATGTATATTGAGCGGATAATTGGAAATTTTACTGTTGTTTAATGCTTCGATCTTCATTCAGGGGATGTTTTGGGTGATTTTCCGACATCCCTGACCTTTTTCCTGTGACTCTCCAGATTCTAGGGTTTCTGGTGGTTGAACCTAGGGTTTTACTACTATCCGATGGCTCGATCCTCACTCGGTAGATGTTTTGGGTGATTTTCCGACATCCCTGACCCTATTACGGTAAGTTTCCAGACCATACGGTTCCCGGTGGTTGGACCTAGGGTTTTATCTGGCGATTGAAGGCCGTTCTCCTCCGGTCGCGAAGAAGGAGGGTAACTCTATCCCTGTTATAAGTGTTGTATATTTTGCATGTGGGTTCTGACTCAACTTTAGCCTCTTTGCTGAGACTGTTTTTGATTTCAAACTGGTTTTTCTTCATGACTTCTAATATGAATGTCAATACCTCCTCAGTGGACTTTACCAGCCCCCTTTTTGTTTACTCCTCTGACGTTCTTGGAGTTTCTCTTGTGTTCACTCCCTTCTCGGGCAGTGGTTATGGAGGTTGGAGGAGGAAAATGATTGTCGCGTTATCTGCTAAGAACAAAATTAGTTTTGTTGATAGCACATGTCCCCGGCCATGTGACTGAGCAAAGACTATGGGACAGATGCAATAATATGGTAATTTCCTGGTTAACTGCCTCCCTGTCCCCTCAAATTGCTGAAAGTGTGCAGTATTCTGATAATGCACAAAGTATATGGTCCCAGCTTCAGGCCATATATGGCACTGCTAACAGGACCAAAAATTTTGAACTAAAAAGAGAGCTTTCTCACACTTGTCAAGGGTCCCTAGATGTAGCTTCGTATTTTAACAAACTTAAAGGTCTGTGGGATGAATTAGAAATAATGTGTACAAATTATGGGCAAAGATGTGTATGTGCTGCCAAAAATGGTATAATACATGAAGATGATGAAAACAATGTGTTTCAGTTTCTAATGGGCCTTAATGAAGCATACATGGGGGTAAGGAGTAACCTATTGATGATGCAGCCACCTCCAACCCTTGACAGTGTCTATAATATGGTCCTCAATGATGAGAAGCAGAGACAAGTCCAGTCCCCTTCTCAGTTTAATCCTGACTCTATGTCTTTCAATGTCCACACAAATAGACATTCAGTTGGATTCAATAAGGTCACAGTGCCTAATCCTTCTCCTTCTTCAGAAAAAGAGTCAATTTTGACCAAGCTAGAGGATCTTTACTCTGTAGATACTGTAAAAAATCTGGGCACTTAATTGATAAATGTTTCAAGATTCATGGGTATCCACAAAGTACAACATTTAACAAGGGGAGGAGACCTGCTGCTGCTCATCAAACTGCTGGTGTGGATTTCCCTTCTTCTGAAGGACATGTGTCTGTTCCCCAAGGAAATCCTCCTGAAAGCCATCACTCTGTTACAAACATAGATGGCCAGAGTTATGTGATACCAGGGTTGAGCAGACAACAGTATGACTAATTGATGAGCTTGTTACAACAGACCCAGTTAGGGGATTCCACTGCTCAGACTCCTCCTCCCATGTATGCTGCTAATTTTGCTGGTACAATGCTAACTGAGAGCCCTATTTTTGATTCCAAACTTTGCATGCTTACTCATATTAACTCTGCCACCTGGATAATAGACTCAGGGACATCTAATAATATGACATATGATAAAAATATACTCTTCAACATAACACCTTTAACTGTACCCTACCTTGTAACTCTTCCTAATGGATATAAAGTGAAAGTGACATGCACATGATCCTTTACATTAAATCCATCCATCACACTTCAAAATGTCTTGTTAGTTCCTTCTTTTAAACACAACTTGATTTCTGTCCACAAGTTGGTGAAACACTTGCATTGCATAGTTTTGTTCACTGTAACTTGCTGCTTCCTCCACATGATTCATGACCCTTCTCTGAGGAAGCCTCTGGATCTTGGTAGAGAGGAGGCTGGTCTATACAAGCTTGCATGGGCTCCAGCTTCCCCTTCTTCCTCTACTGGTTGTTCATCTGCTTTTGTATACTCTAAATCTGACTCTTGTAATCATGACAATTATTCTTTTACTGGTTTCCATAAAGATGTTGCTTTACCTTCCAATGTAAATAATTCCATCTGTAATAATGTTGGTGCAACTGACATGAATTACATTTGGTATTTGAGACTTGCTCATACTTCATTTTCAAACATGAAACACATTTCTGGATTGTCTTTTCCTTTTGCTTCTAAGCAGTCTTTCCCATGTTCTATCTTTCCTATGGCTAAACAGACTAGACTTCCCTTTCCTGATAGAACAATAACTACTTCTAGACCTTTTCAATTGATTCATGTGGACACTTGGGGCCCCTATCACACTCCTACTTCTTCTGGCTCTAGATATTTTCTTACAATTGTTGATGATTTCTCTAGGGCTACCTGGACACACTTACTGGGGTCCAAAAGCAATGCCTTCTGCTTGCTTAAATCATTCCTGTGTATGGTTAAAACCCAGTTTAATGTTATGGTTCAAATTGTTCGAAGTGATAATGCGTTGGAACTGGGGTCCAGCATTGAGGGTACTTCTTTCTTTAGTAACCAAGGGATTATTCACCAAACAACCTGTCCTCATAGCCCTCAATAGAATGGTGTTGTAGAAAGGAAACATATGACTCTTCTTGAGGCATATAGAGCCTTACTTTTTCAATGTGGCTTACCAATCTCTTTCTGGGGGGGCTGCTTACTAACTGCCACCTATCTCCTTAATAGACTGCTATCCAGACTTCTACATCATAAATCTCCCTTTGAATTTTTACATGGAAAGGACCCCACCGACTCTCATTTGAGAGCATTTGGGTGCCTTGCCTATGCTACTATTCCAATTCCTCAAAGGGACAAATTGAAACCTAGAGCCCTTTCCTGTGTCTTCATTGGGTATCCATTTTCCAAAAAGGGTTATAAGCTTTATGACCTTACTTCAAAGAAATACTTTGTCTCCAGGGATGTTATATTTCATGAAACCTAATTTCCTTTTAAGAATGTTTCATCTCCTGCTCCTTCTTCCTTTCCCTCAGTTCCTCCTCTTGAGCCTTCCTTCTCTGACACTGACTTGTTGATACCTATTTGTTCCTCTCCTCCTCCTCCTTCTGCCACCACTTCTCTTTCTTCTGTTCCAGCCTCAATTCCTCCCTTCAATCCTGATACCTCTCCTCCTAATTTGCCTTCTTCTACATCTGTTCGTGCTCCCAGAAAATCTGGAAGACATCATAATCCTCCCTCTTATCTTAAGGACTATGTCTGCTAACTTCCTGCCTTTTCTGGCTCCGCTTCTTTTTCTCTGGAATCTGAACCTCTCTATTACTCTCAAGCTGCATCTGTTCCAATATGGCAGGATACCATGAGAAAGGAGTTTAATGCCTTAGATGCCAACCATACCTGCGATGTTGTTCCTCTTCCTCCTGGTAAGAAACCCATAGGCTGCAAATGGGTCTATAAGATCAAATATAAGGCTGATGGCACTGTTGAAAGGCATAAAGCTAGGCTTGTGACTAGAGGTGATACTCAGGTTGAAGGCATTGATTTCACTGACACTTTTTCTCATGTGGTTAAGATGTCCACTGTTAAGTGTCTTATTGTTGTGGCTGTTAAGAATAATTGGAATTTATTTCAACTTGATGTTAACAATGCTTTCTTACATGGTGATTTGGATGAGAAGGTATATATGAAGCTCCCTCCAAGTTTGACTGTTTCTTCTCCTTCTTCTGCCTCTGTTTCTACTGCCTCTGCTCCTCCTGTTTGTAAGTTGAAAAAATCTCTCTATGGGCTGAGACAGGGTTCCAGAAAATGGTATGCTAAATTGTCTTCTGCTCTATATTCCAGAGGCTACACTCATTCTTTGAATGATTATTCTTTATTCATCAAAGGTAAACCTGGGTCTTTAGTTATTGTAGCAGTTTATGTGGATGACATTATTCTTACTGGGGATGACTATGATGAGATTGCTGCCCTGAAACTGTTTCTGGATGATCAGTTCAGGATTAAAGACCTAGGGTCTTTGCATTATTTTTTGGGCATAGAGGTGTCAGTTGTTCCTGGTGGGGTGATCCTTAATCAGCATAAATATATTTCTGACCTGCTACATCAGTTTGACTGTGTAAATATTTCTCCTGTTGTTAGTCCTTTGGATATTAATGTCAAACTTCATGCTGATTCTGGTGATCTTTTCTCCTCCCTTGATCAATATAGGAGTCTTGTTGGTAAACTCCTATTTTTGACTCACACTAGGCCTGACATCTGTTTTGTTGTTCAGCATCTGAGTCAATTTCTGAAATGTCCCAGAGTCCCTCATATGAATGCTGCCCTCCATGTCCTCAGATATCTCAAGGGCACTTTATATTTGGGTCTGTTCTATTCTTCTAGTTCTGATTTCTCTGTTACTCCTTATTCTGGCAGTGATTGGGCTGCCTGCCCTAATACTGGCAGATCTGTTACTGGTTTTTGTGTTCTTTTGGGTGGTTGTTTGATTAGTTGGAAGTCCAAAAAGCAACATGTAGTCTCCTTATCTTCTGCTGAGGCAGAATATAGGGCACTCAGTAAAGTGGTAGCTGAGTTGTCTTGGCTCTCTCGTTTGCTAACTGATATTGGAGTTTCTGTTGCTCTTCCCTTCTCTGTTTTTTGTGACAGCCAGGCTACCATTCATATTGCCAAGAATCCTGTTTTTCATGAATGGACTAAGCATATTGAGGTGGATTGTCACTTTATTCGGGATCAGCTGACTGGTGGACTCATTACTATTTCCCATGTGCCTACTTCTCGACAGCTTGCTGACCTCCTCACCAAGCCTCTGCCTGGGACTATCCTCCATCCTCTGCTGCTCATGTTGAAGGTGGTCTCCCCCTCCAACTTGAGGGGGGGTGTTGAGCTACAAGATTTTTAGCCTCTAAGCCTAAACATAGACATTGATATTGGTGGATATTGAGTTTTATATTTGTTGTACATTCATTGTGTATTTTGTATATTGTAGGCTTAGATAGCTATTTGGGCCTTGGTGTATTCTGAGCCCAATTTTTTGTACTTGGGCCGTCTGACCCGACCCAAGTTATATTATCTGTGTATATCTGTATAGGGACAGATATTTTTCGGCTAAGCGATTCATTTTCACTCTCGATTATTCCAGAGAGTTCTACCAACTTCTCTCTCAACTTCTCTATCTTTCTCTCACTATGTTCTTCATTATTTTGCCTTCAATCTATACGTTTTCAACACATAATCCGTCATTTGTTTTATCAAAAAGATAAAGGCCTCAATTCATTTAGGATTACGGATGAAGATCTCATCATAAACCATTGATTACAGGGCTTAAGTTATATTTTAAAGCCATCTAACTCCAAAGAAAGACATAACAGAACTTCAGCTTTAAGAATGCTGAAGTTCAGCAAATATAAACAAAAAAATTCAGCTCCTACAATGTTACAGTTTATCAAATACAAACAAAAATTTCAGCTCCTAGAATGTTGAAGTTAAGCAATTACAAAATAAAAACTTCAGCCAAAACATATTGTGGTTTATTGAACAGAAGTTTGTTATTGCACTATGAACTGAAGTTTGCGTAATTGCCTTTGCAAGTCAGGCCAAACTTCAAGCAAAAATATCTAAAGTCTTGCTTTGATAAGGCTACACTTCAGGCAAAAAATTCTGAAGTTCAAACTTCCGACATAAATTTTTGCTACTTCAGGCTCATATGTCTGAAGTTATCCGAAAAAATGGGTAAGCTTGCTATTTTTTGTGCAAAGCGGGTATAAGTTAATAGGTGACCCAAAAATTGGGTATAGATGAAAATGCCCCGATAATATGATTTTTATCTATATTTGACCCGTTTTTAAATAGTTCATTATCCAACCATTTTTTAATGGATAATATGGGTGGATAAGTATTTTCTTTTATCCATTTTGCTATTATGAGCATCCATTGAGCAAATAAGTTCCATCAAGATTTTCTTCTACATTGTATGCAGGGTTAGACGGTGGTGAGTCTAATTTAATTTTGTTACACTACGCCAAAAGAGGTCCAATACTGTTATTGCTTCTTTCAGGATAAACATGACGCAAAAGAAAAAGTTGATAACTACAAAAACGATAGTTTGAACAATAGCACAACTTTCCCAAAATAATACGAAAAAGAAAAACACACTTACTGTATGAAGATCAGATATAGAAATGTGGCACTAGATCAGACTTATGTTAGGAACTATATCCATCAGCAAAGGGATAATTTGTTGTGATTCTCCGACCACTATGAAGATTATTTGGGACGAAAAATAACTCTATTTCATAAGAATAGAATTACAGAGAATTTACACCAAGAACTTCTCTCTACAAAAAAAACTTCACCAAACTTTATTTTGTTCTCACAATCTCTTCCTGGATTGTATTTCAATCGCTCTAGATTGATTTTTTTGTGTATAACATAAGGCTCTATTATAGCCTTAAAGAAGGTGGTTAGTGGTTGAATTCTTCATTCAACAATGGTGGATTCTATAATGGATTAGTGGCTTCAACAATGGTGGGCTTCTAGAATTGGTTGTTGGCAACAGCTGAAATTATCAATTCTCCCCCTTCAGCTGCATTCCAACACAACTACTATTTGAAAGTTAATCCAACTATGTCTCTGCACAGCTCTAACTTTTCTTGAGTGACCACCTTTGTCAACATGTCTGCTGGATTCTCCTTCATATGGATCTTCACTAGTTTCAACAGTTGTTGATCCATCACCTCCCGTATCCACTGATAGCGAATGTCGATGTGCTTTGTCCGAGAATGATACATTGAGTTTTTGCTTAAATCAATTGCACTTTGACTATCACAATGTATCTTATACTCTGTTTGATTTATCCCTAGTTCTTGGAGAAACCGCTTTAACCACAACATTTGTTTTTCAGCTTCCGCTACAACAATATACTCTGCTTCAGTTGTGGATAGTGCAACACACTTCTGCAATCTTGAGTGCCATGACATAGCTCCCACTGAAAAAGTATGAACATATCCTGAGGTTGAATTTATTCCATCAGGATCTCCGACCATATCTGAATCTGTATAGCCTTTCAAAATTGGATCAGCTCTCCCAAAGCACAGACTTGATTTTGAAGTACCTTTAAGATACCTGAAAATCCACTTAACTGCCTCCCAATAGTTCTTTCCAGGGTTTGAAATAAAACGACTCACCACACCTACCGCATGTGCGATATGTGTCCTCGTGCTAACCATTGCATACATCAGACTTCCAACTGCCAAAGAATATAGAATTATAGACATCTCCTCAATCTCTTTCATGGATGAGGGGCACAAACTCTTGCTCAACTTGAAGTTATTTGCCAAAGGGGAACCTACCGATTTGGCATTACTTATGTTGAACCGTTTGATCACCCGTTCAATATAATTTTCTTGAGATAGCCATAACTTCTTATTTTTCCTTTTTTCGAGTTATCTACAATTCCAAAATATGCTGAATTGGACATAAGTCTTTCATTTCAAAGGACTTAGAGAGTCCTTTCTTCAATTGTCTAATTTTTGTTGCATCTTGTCCGACGATCAACATGACGTCTACATAAAGTAGAAGTACTACAAAATTTCCTTCCAAAAATCTCTGAATGTAAGCACACTGATTTGCAGCAGTCCTTTTATATCCTTGGCTTACCATAAATGAATCAAACTTTTTGTACCACTTCCTTGGTGCTTGCTTTAGGCCATATAAACTTTTCGTAAGCTTATGGACAAGGTTTTCTTTTCCTGAAACCTCAAAACCTTCTGGTTGCTCTATATATATTTCTTCACTTAGATCACCATGAAGAAATGCTATCTTGACATCCATTTGTTCAAGCTCCAAATTCAAACTAGCTACCAATCCAAGAATGATACGGATTGAAGTCAATTTTACAACTGGTGAAAATATTTCATCAAAGTCAATTACTTTTTTCAGTAGGAATCCTTTGACTACTAACCGAGCTTTTTGCTTCACCACCTTTCCGCTGCCATCTTTCTTGAGCTTGAATACCCATTTAATCTTCAGTGCCTTCTTTCCTTGTGGAAGTTTCACAATCTCATAAATGTTATTTTTCTGTAAAGAGTTCGTCTCTTAGATCATTACTTGCAACCATTTTTCTTTATCCTTATGAGATATAGCTTCATGGAAACTCTCTGGTTCTCCATCTTCAGAAAGTAGAATATATTTAGTTTTTGGGTATCGAGTTGATGGAATCTGACCTCGTTCAGATCGACGAGGTTGTTGATTATTAGCTTCAGGAGGTGTACCATCATCGTTCCCCTCTGATGGTTCTGTAGTTTCCCGAGTGGTTTGTGCCTCCCCCTGCCAAACATCCTCATGTTCTGCTTCTGGTACTGCTTCATGCTCCCCCATGCTATTTGTGTCAAACTGTAATGGTAGTGGACATGGACCAACCTTTTGGGCACTGGAACCTCTTTCATAAGACATTGTGGGCTTTTCAATGTCTTCAGTTGTCTGGTTTTTGTGGAATAAAACATCCCTACTTCTGATCACCGTCTTATGTATGGGATCCCATAATCTATACCCAAATTCTTCATCTCCATAGCCTATGAATATACATGGTATAGTTCTACTATCAAGCTTTTATCTGAGCTCCTTGGATATATGTGCATGTGCTAAACAACCGAATACCCTTAAGTGAGAATATGAGGGATTCTTACCAGACCATATTTTTATGGAACCTCAAAATTTAACGGGTCTGATGGTGACCGATTGATTAGGTAGCAGGCGGTGCGAATAGCTTTTCCCCAGAATGGCTTAGGAAGCTTTGCCATGCTGATCATACTTCTGACTCGTATGGTTCATTCTCTCGGCTACTCCATTGTGTTGTGGGGTGCGTGGGACCGTCTTCTCATGGCGAATATCTTGTCCCTTGCAATAGAAATTGAAATCCTTGGAAGTATACTCGCCTACATTATCTGAGAGAAGGCATTTTAATTTATTTCCATTTCACGCTCTACCATGGCATGAAATATCTTGAAATAATTAAAAGCCCGGTCCTTTGTCTTTAAGAAGTACACCCACACCTTTCGAGAAACATCATCAATGAAAGTCAGAAAATACCTATTGCCGCCAAGTGATTTCTCCTCCATGGGACCACAAATATCAGAGTGTACCAGACTGAGTAACTCTAATTTTCTGGTTGAAGAAAATGTAAAAGAGACTCTATGTTGCTTTTCGAATAAGCAATGATTACAAGGGTCTAAAGCAACATTCTTGTCCATTCTGATAAGCTGCTTTTAATTAGAATTGATATCCCCTTTTCACTCATGTGACCGAGTCTTTGGTGCCACAGGTTTTGAGACGCATCTTTTTCCATAATATTGAGGTTGTCTGAACATACCTTCACATGAGTATAATATAAGTTTCCACAAATATGTCCTCGAGAGAGAATCATAACCCCTTTCAGCAATTTCCATGTGCTTTTTCCGAAATAACTTTCGTAGCCCTGTTTGTCAAGAGCTATACCTGATATTAGGTTTAGACGAAGATCTGGCACATGATGGACATCCTTCAATATCATTGTACTCCCGATATTTGTTTGTATTTTGATATCACCAATTCCAACTATCTCATAGGAAGAAGTGTTCCCCATCTTCACTACTCCAAAGTCTCCTGCTTTGTATGTTGTGAAGAAATCTTTTCGGGGTATGGCGTGGTATGATGCTGCAGTATCTACCACCCATTCATTGTCTTCTTGACTTGAGACGTGAAGGAATGTCTCTTCTTGGTTGGAACAAATGGCTACCTCTTTGTGGGCAGTGACTAATGCATCTCCATCCTTCTGCTTCAACTGCTCCTTCTCCTTCTGCAATTTTCTGCAGTTCTTCTTTAAATGGCCCTTTATTCCATAGTGGTATCACATATATGATGACTTCCTACCATATGTGGATTTTCCCCTACTCTTGCTTCTGTCTCTTATCTTATATTGACTCCTTTCTTGTTGTCTCCCTCTTTCTATAATAAGGGCATGCGACTTACCATGATCGATGTCCTTTCTTCTGGCTCCTTCATTAAAGAAGGCATCTTTAACCATAGACATCGTCATATTTCCACTAGGAGCTGAATTACTAAGAGAGACTACCAGCTTCTCCCAGCTATCAGGAAAAGAACTAAGAAGTAGTAGTGCTTGCATCTCATCCCCGAGCGGCATGTCAAAAGACGATAATTGATTTATCAAGCTTTGAAACTCATTGGTATGCTCGGCAACTGAAGTTTCGTGCTTTAACTTCAAATATACCAAACGGCTCATCAATAAGGCTTTGTTCCTAAAGGTATTGGCTTGATACATCCCTTCTAACTTCACCGAGAGGGCATACACGTCTGTCTCTTGTGCAACATGATGAAAAACACTATCGTCAATCCATTGTCGAATTTGACCGATAGTTTTGTATTTAATTTCTTCCACTCTGCTTCTTTGGTGGAATCGGGGTTCTTACCATTTGCTTCAATGAGATCAAACAAATATTTACAATTGAGGAGATCTTCCATCCGAGGTCACCACAATGTGTAATTTGTGGCAGTAAGTTTAATCATAGCTCCAGATGATGATGACTCTTCCATTATATCTTTAAAATGGCTTGGTCACAATTTTGGAGCAGAATTTCACCAAATGGACCTCACCAACGCGTCCAAAATGGCGAAAAATGGTAGGATTGACTCTTCTTGGGTCAAAATAGGGCCTCTACAAAATTTTTAATATTTACACCAAACTTTTGAGGTTACATAAAAAATTTACTGAACTTTTGTGGCAAATTTATAATTTCAGTAACTTCTGGGGTTATTTCATAAATTTTAAAAAATTTATGATGATTGGGCGCTGACTAGATGCTGACTAGATGATGACGTGGTGCTGACTGGGCAATTACTATTCATCATCTTCTTCCTTGGACAAAAGATAAAAATAGAGAAAATTTAAATTGCCATAACTTCTTTGTTTTAGCTTTGTTTTGCCTTCGGAAAATTACGTTGATTCGTATCGATGCAAGAATCTAATAAAATGATAAAAACACACCGAAGATCACGTTTTCGAAAAACGTATATCCGGGTTGAAATTTTCGTGTTCCAATATTTCTCGATGAACACAAAATCGAAGGCTTGGACACCACTTATTGTGATTTTCTGATCGCTATAAAGATTGTTTGGGAGGAAAAACAACTCCATTTCACAAGAATAGAATTATAGAGAATTTACACCAAGAATTTCTCTCTACAAAAAAACTTCACCAAACTCTCTTTTGTTCTCACAATCTCTTCCTGGATTATATATCAATCTCTCTGGATTGATTTTTTGTGTAAAATATAAGGCTTTATTTATAGCCTTAAAGAATGTGGTTGATGGTTAAATTCTCCATTCAACAATAGAGGCTTCAACAATGATGACTTTTAGAATAGATCGGTGGCTTCAACAATGGTAAACTTCTAGAATTGATTGTTGGCAGCAGCTGAAATTATCAATAACAAGAGGACAATACTTTTAAAAGGAAGTTTTAAAGAATCTGGCTTGTGTTATTTGTAGGTTTGGAGTAGAAGGCGACAATTGGAGAGTATGCAGAAGCGGCTATATGAAAGAAAGATTGTGACGACTAAGGGAAGAAGGGGTTGTGGGGGGTGGGGGGGGGGGCGCTTGATCATTTTTTCGTCGCATGTTTTTGAAAGAATCAAAGGGACTACAAAAAAATCATAGAAGAATAAAGTTGATATTTATATGTGCAGCAAGCTGGTGCAATTTTGGGTTATATAACATTGATTATGGGTGGGGTAACCCAATAAGAGTGACCGTAGCAACAAATTCGATGAAGAATCACTTCATTTTCTTGGATTCTCCCGATGGAAAAGGGATAGATGCACTAATCACCTTGACAGAAGTTGATATGTTAATATTTCAGAGTAACAAAGAGGTCCTAGAGTTTGCTTCTCCAGTTGTTCTGCCACATGAATAAGTTAATATTGTTGTTTGTAAACTTTATTTTCTTATTTTGGGAGAAGAAGTATAATTACTTCAGTTATCTATTTAAATTTACTTTTGCCTTCTCTTTTGCGTAACAAGCTGTCACGACCCATTTTCTGAATAAGTCGAGACCGACACTTGATCACTAAACATGACCGAGCGAATCATCTCTGCTTATCAAACCTATTATAACTCCAAACGTTATATGTTAAAAGCAATACTCTAACCAAATACTTTTGATTAATTTAAATATTTAGATAAATTAACTCCAAACCTTTATTCGTAGTAACTACAGAATAACTACTAAGTTATTATAAAATAACATCTGAGTCTCAACCCAATGACTATGTCTATGATACCTCTACTGATAAACTGACGCACTGCTCAGGACATGAGATTTCCTGGCCAGTTCTCTAAATAAAAAAAGAAATAGCTAAATGAAAATGACTCTAAGAATACTCCACGAACAAAAGCGGAGCTCACCAATATCACTGGAAGGGAAGGAAGTCCTAACTCGTAGTCTGCTCGTTTGCAAATCCGGTTCCTACGTTGTACCGCAGACCGAAGTACGTTCCCAAAAGAGAACGTCAGCGCCATCCATTGTACTCAGCGAGTCTCAACAATATGGGGAGAAACTTTAATAACATATACATTACAAGCAAAGCTTCTAAATGCATGTAAAACACAAAGCTTATAAAAATAATTCTAAAGTAATTACATAATAGTAATTTATGAATATTCTAAAAGAAATTCTTTTCTTTTCTTTCTTCAAAAAAGTTACTTCACTATATACTTTGGGAGTTCCAACCATCCTGACTTAGTTCTGTCTCAGTCACCGTGTGATCGGCACGGGTTCAATCCCAACCTGATCGAATAGGTTCAATCCACGAGGTGCCACTCGCTTCATGGTTCTCAGTGCTCATTTATCATACCTTAGCATGACCAAGTAAGTTCTCAGCAACGAGACCCTCGGCTCGTGTGCTCCCTACTTTGGCACAAGTAGTTTCAGGAAGTCAATGCCTTGGTCAGGACTCTCGGCCTGGACGATGACCTCTTTTCAAAATAAAGGCTCCCCAAAAATCTTTTCTTTCTAAAACTTCTTCTTGTGACTTTTCAAGTCTAAATCTTTTCTTTATAGAACATTATGTACATGCTCATATTGATGTCCTTAAATATAAAGCATGACATAAGAATAAAATAAACATATAAAAATATTTATAAAGATTCTTTCTTCTTCATAATTTTTAACATGAAAATAGCATATAAGAATAACAAATAAATCTAAATATTTAAGCACATATAGCATAATAGATCATCTAATCTTTTGTTTTAACAATTCTAAATTAATGGATACTCACTCGATCTAATTAAATAATGATAAACTCTTTTAAGCAATTCATCAAACACCTTGTATGCGTGCTTTTGTGAGTTAAACCACTTTAGTAAAGGGTTATATCAACTCATCTCAAAACTTCGCGAGCCAATAAGTAGGCCCCAGTACAATTGACACCAGTCAAATAATCGATTCTACAACAATCGGTGTATTTTAATTAATTTTAAAGTACTACACCTAAATATGAAATTTATTGATGATATAGAGGAAGAAGGGAATTAACTAATCAATTCTTAGCTAATACTATTGTAGGGTAATTGACAATAAGGAATTTTATATACCTCAGTTCAAGGATTAGTGGTTTGCATAGAACCCGGATTTTCGAGCAATTTGCGGTTGCCTCTGCTTTGAGCCGTGCGTCTGTGTTTTCTGTGATCTATGCCTTTTTTTCTTTGTTTGGTGCTTCTGCCGTTGTTCTCCTTATAAGGCTTTAAGGAGTTTTTTTTTTTTAAGATTAAGACGTCTGAATCTGAATACACTTCTGAATATCAAGATGTGTATTAAGATTAAGACATCTGAATCTAAATACACATCTGAATATATTAAGATGTGTATTAAGATTTGAATAGAAATAATTAAGACTATTTGATTTTTAACATTTTAATGTATAAAATATATCTTTATTTGAAAATTAATAAATATATAATTTAAATAAAATACTAACTAATATGATATTATGTCAAAAAAATATATAGTTTATTAATATATGACAGTTGGTAGTGGTGATGGCTAGCGGGTGAATGCCGACTAGAGGTGGTGGTTGGTGGTAGTTTTGGTTGATAATGGCGGTTCATGCTAGTAGCTAGTAGTGATTGATAGTGGTGGCGATTATGATTGAGAATGGTGGTGGTGGGTGGTTATAGTTTATAATGGCGTGTGGTAGTAGTAGTTGTGACTGAGGAAGGTGGTGGATAGCTGGTGATCGGTTATAATGATGGACAATACTGGTTGTGGTTGTTGATGGTTACATGGTAGTCAGTTGTGGTAGTTGAGGTGGATGAGTATTGATTGTGGGTGAGAATAATGATGGTCGGAGTGGTGGGAATAGTAGGTGGTGATGGTCGATAATGGTGACAACTATAATTGAGGATGATGGAGGCGGCGTGGTGGTGGAGGTGGTGGTGGTTGGAGGGGTGGTGGTGGTGGTGGTAGTGGTTGAACATGATGGTGATGGTGGTAGTTGATAATGGTAGGCGGTGGTGACAGTTAATAATGAATATGTGATAGCATCTTAATGAAATTAAGTGTCTGTTATGAATCTTAATCATACAGACCTATTCATACCCATTAAGTGATTGTGAAGTAAAAAAACAAACACACTTAATGATTAAGATATGAATCATTAAGATTTTGACTTTAAAAACAAACACACTTAATGTCTGAGATCTGAATGATTAAGATTCAAACCTCTATTAAGTGCAAACAAATGAGGCCTAAGCCTTATGTTTCTTTTTGTTTTATTATTTTATTTGTTTTCCCCCTTTTTCCCCTTTAACTAATAATTAGTACTACTCACTTTTTAAATAACTTAATAACACTAAAATTATTAATATATTAATAATATTCCTCTTATTGTATATTCAGTTTTATATATATATATATATATATATATATATATATATATATATATATATTAACTGTCGGCAAGCAAATAATAATAATAATAATAATAAAAATAATAATAATAATAATAATAATAATAACAAATTAAATTCTATATTAGCGTGTCTCGAAACTTTTATAAATTTGAGGAGTGTTACATTCTTCCCTCCTTAAAAACATTCTTCCTCGAATGTTACTAGGGCCTTATTATTAAGCTCACAATCATCACTTAGGTCCCTAAACCTCTTAAGTTTTCTTAGCACTACTCACTTTTTCAAGTGACTCAAAATTTTGGCTAATTCCCTAAATTTTCAAAAATTTCGGCAGAGTTTCCCTTGTAAATTGGACTATCAATAAAAATATCCCTGTCAAAAATACAACAACTACACCAACAACAACCAAAAATACCATAACAGGCCATTCATAGGCACCATACATAGCTCATAAATTAATTACTCACACTCCGGCAAGGAGGTACCACAATAACTAACAATTATCTAAAGCATAACACTTTAGCAAAAGTAATCATTTTAATGAATTAAATATACTCTGGCGTAAACTAAATCACTACAATAATTAAATATAATCAAGGAAGGACATAAACACTATCTAACTTGTATTTAATAAATGGAATATAATTGTCAACCAAACTTAGGTTCACATACCTTTTTCCTAAAATAAATATGGATATTTCTTTCTAATATCTTCCTCGATCTCCCATGTAACCTCTTTTGAATCATGATTACTCCACAAAATTTTTACCGATGCTAAATATTTTGTTCTCAACTTTCTTATTTGCCTATCGAGAATTTCTATCGGTACCTCTTCATAAGTAAAACCTTCTTTAATTTCTAAAGTATCGGCAGTTATTATATGCGACTCATCATGAATGTACTTTCTACGCATAGACACATGAAAGAAAGGATGAACAGATGACAACTCAATGGGTAGTGCTTACTATAAGCCACATTTCCTTTCTTTTCTAGAATTTCATAAGGTCCGATAAATCTAGGGCTAAGTTTCTCTTTCTTACCAAACCTCATAACTCCTTTCATCGGTGGAACTTTCAAAAACACCTTATCACCAACCATGAACTCTAACTCACGATGCCTCTTGTTCGAATAAGACTTTTGACGACTCTGAGCCACTTTAAGTCTTTCTCTAATTAGCTGAACTTTCTTCAAGGCCTCACAAACAAACTTTAAACCAATCAACGACACTTATACTAGTTCAAACCAACCTACTGGAGACCTACATCTCCGCCCATACAACGCCTCATAAGGAACCATACCAATGTTAGCCTGATAGCTATTATTGTAAGCAAATTCTATAAGTGGCAAGTGATCATCCCAATTACCTCCAATATCTATAACACACGCGCGAAGCATATCTTTCAGAGTCTGAATGGTCCTTTCTACCTGGCCATCGGTCTGTGGATGAAAACCGGTGCTTAAATTGACTTTGGTACCTAATCTTTTCTGAAATGCCTGCCAAAAAATGCGCTGTGAACTGAGAGCCTCTATCAGATATGATTGAAACTGGAGTACTATGCAATCGGACTATTTCTTTGATGTACAACTACGCATACTGCTATGCGGAATGTGTCGTCTTTACTTGTAGGAAATGTGTGTCAATCGGTATACTATAACCCAAATTGAATCATGTTTACGGTATGTGCGAGGTAGACCTACTATGAAATCCATATTAATCATCTCCCACTTCCACAATGGTATATCTATGTCTTGAGCTAGGCCACCAGGCCTCTGATGCTCGGCTTTGACTTGCTGGCAATTTAAACATTTAGCCACATGGTCTGCTACTTGTTTCATAATGTCTTTCCACCAATATAACTTTTTCAAATCTAGATATATTTTGGTAGCACCTGGGTGGATAGATTACCTCGAACTGTGAGCTTCATCCATTATGTCCTTCTAAGACCATCTACATCAGGCACACATAACCGATCATTCAACTTCAAAACCCCGTCACTTCCTAGAGTAAAAGAAGTGATTTCTTTGTTTATGACTCCTTTTTTTAATTTCACTAAGTATGGATCTTCGTCTTGCATAGACTTAACATGTGCAACAAGGGAGGATTGCGCTAAGGCATAAGCAGTTATATCTCCTTCTTCGGTCTCATCCAATCTAATTCCATCATTTACTAGGTTTTGAATTTCTCGGCCCAAAGATCGCTTTTGTTACGCAAGATGGGCTAAAACGTCCATTGACTTCCTACTAAGTGCATCTGCTACCACATTAGCTTTGCCCGGGTGATAAATGATATTGATGTCATAATCTTTCAATAGCTCGAGCCACCTTCTCTGTCTCAACTTTAGTTCTTTTTGCTTGAAAATGTACTGGAGGCTTTTGTGGTCTGTAAACACTTCAGAATGCTCACCATAAAGGTAATGTCACCATATCTTTAATGCAAACACCACTGTTGCAAGCTCCAAATCATGTGTGGGGTAGTTTTTTTCATGATTCTTTAAATGCCTGGAAGCATAAGCAATAACTTCTCCATTTTGCATAAGAACACAACCAAGGCCCACTCTATTGGCATCACAATACACTGTGAAACCACATGAGCCTGTCGGCAAGTTTAACTCAGGTGTAGTGGTCAACCTCTTCTTTAAATCTTGAAAACTATGCTCACAAGCATCTGACCATTAGAACTTAACTGCTTTCTGAGTCAATTTAGTTAATGGAGCTGCAAGTAAGGAAAATCCCTCCATAAACCTTCTATAGTAGATAGCTAACCCCAAGAAACTCTTGATCTCGGCATAGGCCAGTTCTTGACTGCTTCTGTCTTCTCAGGGTCTACTTTTATTCCTTCACTATATACCACGTGGCCTAAGAATGCCACTGACTGCAACCAGAACTAACATTTTGAAAACTTGGCATAAAGCTCATTCTCCTTCAAGGTCTGCAAGGCTATTCTGAGGTGTTATGCATGATCTTCCTTGCTCTTAGAGTACACCAAAATATCTTTTATAAATACAATATAATGGTATCGAGGAATGGCTTGAAAATTCTGTTCATGAGGTCCATGAATGCATATGGAGCATTTATCAACCCGAAGGACATCACGAGAAATTCATAGTGCCTTTAGCGAGTTCTAAAGGCTGTTTTAGATATATCCTCTTTTCGGATTCTCAACTGATGGTACACCGACCTCAAGTATATTTTTGAAAAGTACTTTGCACCCTGAAGTGATCAAATAAATCATCAATTCTTGGCAGTGGGTACATGTTCCTAATGGTAACTTTATTAACTGTCGATAGTCGAAACACATTCTGAGAGACCCAACATTCTTATTGACAAAAAGGACTAGGGCACCCCATGGTGGAACACTTGGTCTGATGAAGCCCTTGTTTAGAAGGTCTTTCAACTGTTCTCTCAACTCATTGAGTTATGCTGGAGCTATCCTATAAGAAGGTATTGATATGGGCTGAGTGCTTGGCATGAGATCAATGCCGAAGTCTATGATTCTTTCTGGAGGAAGTCCGGGAAGGTCATCTGGGAAAACTTCTAGAAATTCTCTAACAACTGGCATTGACTGAAGAGCTGGTGGTTCTGATTCTAGATTAATAATATGGGTCAAATAGGCACGACACTCCTTACCAATCATTCGTTGTGCTTTAAGGTAAGAAATAAACTTACCTACAAGCGATGTTGGACTACCCTTCCACTCTAAGACTTCTTCATTTGGAAATTGGAACCTGACTATCTTGGCATGACAATCTAACATGGCATAGCATGAAGACAACCAATCCATACCTATGATCACATCGAAATCCACCATTTCTAATTCTATGAGATCGGCCTTGGTGTTGCGATCTTGTACTGAAACTATAAAACTTCTATAGACTCTTGTGACTTTCACTGACTCGCCAACTGGAGTAGATACTAGGAATGACTCACTAAGTTTTTTAGGTTCTAGGTCGAGGTGAATTGCAAAGTATGGAGTCACATATGAAAACGTTGAACCTGGATCCATTATGGCATAAGCGTTATATGAGCATACTAAAAGTATGCCTGTAATAAATTCTGCAGATGCCTCTACACTCTAGCTATCAAGTGTAGCAAACAATCGGGGTTGTCCCCCTCCATGAGTAACTCGATCTGCAACTCTGCTTGCCCTCTGCCTAGCCTGATTATGGGAACCACGAGCCTGAGGTGGTGCAGCTGCGGTAGTTGAGGAACTAGTAGGACGATTTGATCCACCACTGAAATTACGTTGCAACTTTGGGCAGTTGGTTTTTATATGACCAATGTCTCCACAATGGCAGCAACCACGAAACCAGAGCATGCACTGACCTGATGTTGCCGCTTACATGTTCAACAAATACCTTGTTGGTGTAAATGTTGCTCAGCAAGAGTATGGCTATGTAAGGATGATGTCCTAAAATTTTGATTCTGGAGAGTCTGAATTCCATAACTCTGAGTACGTCTGAAGGAAGACCCACTACCTGACTGATGACTGGACTGAGCTGGTGCTAATGACTCCTTATTAGAGGAATCCCTTTCGCCTCCACTGGATGTACCAGTAAACCTGCCTGTTGTCCTGGATTTCTTGTTATGCACTTTCTCTTCTCTCCTTTGTTGTCTGTCTTTTTCTAAGTGCTTTGCGAACCCCACAACAGATGAGAAAGTTGTCATTCCTACCGCTGCAGCTGATGTCGTAGCCTTAATGTGCTAAGCCAAACCGCCAACAAACCTGTGAATCTTTGCTTTTTCTGTCTTAACCATGTGAGGAGCATGCTTAGCTAACCTTATGAATTCCATGTAGTACTCTTGCACACTTTTATTCCCTTTCTTGAGCTGTTCGAACTCTGTAGCCTTAGATGTCGTATCCTCTTCTAGGATAAAGTTAGCTATAAAGGCCTCTTCAAATTCTTCCCAAGTAAGTGGACCATTATCTTGATATCTCTCTTTTCCCCACATCTCAAACCAAGCGCCAGCCACATCTCTAAGCTGGTAAGCAGCCAACCCACAACTTTGTCATCAAATACTTTCATCACTCGGAGATCTTTCTTAACACCCTTCATCAATAACATTGGATCTTCATCAACTAAAGAACCATGGAACACTGGAGGACTCAACTTCAAAAATTCATTCACTCTAGAGGACTCATAATTGTTCTGTCTATTCGTTTGAGGTGGAATCTTATCTCTTTTCTTGTTTTGGTTGGCCATAAAGGTTTTATACATCTCCATAGCACTGTTGACTGCATTGAATATCTGACCCACCTCTGGGGATATAGTTGTCTGAGTCGGAACTACTTTTGAGGGTGGCGTTGGATCCTGAGGTACTTGCTCATCATGCTCCACCCCTTCTTCATGTTCAACATGGGGTACTTGAACCCCCCTTGTGGATTTACCCATCCATTCGAGCCTTTTTAGTTCTGCCTTGAGCACCGATAGTAGAAATTGTTTCTTGACCAGCATCTTGAGTGTCAGTGTCAGATTTGGAGAACAAATACATTAGATAATTTCATAGAGGTAGGATCTACTGCACGATCTAAAGTATGACAAAAAATGAGAATTTTTTCCTAAATTCTTGTAGCCTCCTGTTTATAAGTATGGCGCGCTTCATACACATAAATAAGACTCTACTAACACGGCTTCATAGACCCCTAGGACTCCATAAACCTGAGGCTTCGATACCAAGTTTATCATGACCCATTTTCTGAACAAGCCGAGGCCGGCACTCGATCACTAAACATGACCGAGCGAACCATCTCTGCTTATCAAACCTATTATAACTCCAAACATTATATGAAACAAAGCAATACTCTAACCAAATAATTTTGATTAATTCAAATATTCAAATAAATCAACTCCAAAGCTTTATTCGTAGTAACTACTGAATTACTGCTAAGTTATTATAAAATAACATCTGAATATCAACCCAATGACTATGTCTATGATGCCTCTACTGATAAACTGACGCACTTCTTAGGACATAAGATTTCCTGGCTAGTTTTCTAAATAAACAAAGAAATAGCTAAACGAAAATGACTCTAAGAACACTCCATGAACAAAAGCGGAGCTCACCAATATCACTGGAAGGGAAGGAAGTCCTAACTCGTAGCCTGCTCGCCTACAAATCCGGTTCATACGTTGTACCGCAGACCAACGTAGGTTCCCAAAAAAAATGTCACTACCATCTATTGTACTCAGTGAGTCTAAAAACAGGGGAGAAACTTTAATAATATATACATTACGAGCAAAGGTTCTAAATGGATGTAAAACATAAAGCTTATAAGAATAATTCTAAAATAATTGCATAATAACAATTTATGAATATTCTAAAGGAAATTCTTTTCTTTTCTTTCTTTAGAAAATTACTTTACTTTATTCTTTGAGATTTCCAACTATCTTGACTTAATTCTGTCTCAGTCACCGTGTGATCGGCACGTGTTCGATCCCAACCTGATCGAATAGGCCCAATCCACGAGGTACCACTCGCTTCATCGTTCTCAGCGATCATGTATCATACCTTAGCATGACTAAGTAAATTCTCAGCAACGAGACCCTCGGCTCGTGTGCTCCCTTCTTTGGCACAAGTAGTTTCAGGAAGTCAACGCCTTGGTCAGGACCCTCAGCCTGGACGATGACCCCTTCTCAGAATAAAGAATACTCCCCAAAAAAAATTTCTTTCTAAAACTTCTTCTTGTGATTTTTCAAGTCTAAATCTTTTCTTTATAGAACATTCTGTACATGCTCATATTGGTGTCCTTAAATGTAAAATATGGCATAAGAATGAAATAAACATATAAAAATATTTCCAAAGATTCTTTCTTCTTCATAATTTTCAACATGAAAATAGCATACTCATCTCGTTTCAATTTATGTGAACCTATTTTCTTTTTAGTATGTGCCAAAAAGATTTACCTTTTTCCTTATTTGGAAACAATTCACCTTTACACAATAATTTATAGACATACAAAATATATGTTTCTCATTTTACACCACAAGATAAAAAGTCTTTTCCCTTTTATTAAACTTCGTGCCCAATCAAATGAGTTCACATAAATTAAAACGGAGGGAGTATAAGAATAACACAAAAATCTAAAAATTTAAGCACATATAGTATAATAGATCATCTAAACTTTTGCTAGAACAATTCTAAATTAATGGGTACTCACTCGATCTAATTAAATAATGATAAACTCTTTTAAGCAATTCATCAAACACCTTGTATGCGTGCTTTTGTGAGTTAAACCACTTTAGTAAAGGGTTATATCAACTTACCTCAAAACTTCCCGAGCCAATATGTAGGCCCCAGTCCAGAAAATATTCAGAGAAATGTAAATATAGTTAAATGTAATCAGGAAATATTCAGAGAAAGCAAAAATGTGTTATCCTTTTTAACTTGAAGCACGCAATTAGGGGTGTACAAAGGAAACTGATAAACCACACCAACCCGATAATCTGAGTTAAACCGAGAAAAAAATCCGATCATAGTTTGGTGTTGGAAAAAAAACCCGACCATAATTTGTTTGGTTTGGTTTTAACTAAAGAAAGTCAAACCGAAACCAAACCAACCCGACATTATATATATGAAACTTTTAGATACATTTAATATATAAATATACTTATCGGGATGCAATTTATAAATATTTCTTTAAAAATTCATAATTTTATCTTTTTAGGTATTATTTCAAGGTTAGACTTAGAACTTTTTGAATGTTCCTATAAGTTTTATGGCCATTAACATTAGTAAATTAAATAATGCTGACAAAAGCCAAATTAAAATCAAATCAATATTAATGCTAACAAAAGACATTCAATTCAATACAATGAACGGGAATGTATTGAATATCTATTTTTTATTTTGCAATAATATAGATATATGCACAACCTATTTCTATTTTTCTTTAGCGGTTAGTCATGTAATTAATATTTCCTTATTAGTCTATTTATTTTAGCATCACTTAGTATTTTTAGATTATGTTTATTTTTATTATGACTTTTAAATTAGCAATATTGATATTACACAATTTTATTGTCTTCGTTGTTGAATATTTTAGGATAATGCCATGACACATCTCATATTTTATATTATATTTTTGAAAAATACTTTATATAGTTGTATCTTACTAGGATTAATGAAATATTTTGAGCATAATTTATATGTTTTGTTCTATAAAGATTTTATTGGAAAAAAAATAAAAAAACTCGAAAACCCAAAAAAATCCGAGAGCGAAAAACTCGAGTTTTATTGGGTTGATTTGACATTTAGATTTAATAACCCGACACAATTGGTTTGGTTTAATTTGGTAATTATAAAATCCTAACCAACCCAGCCTATGTACACCCCTACTCGCAACACTCAAGCCTTCCTCTTTAAGTAATATCCTCAAAGAATTGTGAATTTGATCGAGCAAAGTAAATACAAGTTAACACATTGTGCTATTAATTTTGGACTTCAAAACCAAATACAAACCTCTGTATCGAAATTAATATAAGGCATCCGAGAAGTTACGTGGAATAATTACTTCCTTTATTGAATTAGCCAAATATGATCAATGTTCATGATTTTTAAGAACTTAATTTGATTTTCGTTGATTTTATTTTATAACTTGCATACACAATTTTTGAAGTAATTTTTTAACTCATTGATAAAGAGTATATATGTAACGCGCGTATTCAAAAATTAATAATATTAAATTATATGATCATCTCATATAAGCGTTTCACCTATTTAAAAGAATATACTTTTATTTATTTAATTTTATCAACACGACTCGTCACATGACTGATTAGGTTGATTGTTTCTTCAAATTTTGTAAATGTGGTGAAGCGCCTACTTCCTAAAAGTGTTGGCCCCATCAATGAAGAAGAGGCATATGACTGGTTTGGCCAAATCATTGAAAGAAAAGAGAACATAACATCTTACAGTATTGATATGCTAATTAATTAAGTTTCATAGCTCTTTCTAGCCCTTTATTCGACAATATGGTAAGGGGTATTGTTTAGCTCAAAGTTCTCATATATTTCATAAGCATAAATCAATTAAAATTAACGGAGGACCAATTATAGCAGACCGTAGTAAATCGAATGACCAAATTAATAAACCGTATGAGACAATAGTTATTGGTTAAGGGGAAAGAGTGAAGATTTTTTATTAATAATATCGATTTGATCTGCCTCTCTATGGAGAGGTTCAGAGCCTTGCAATGATGTCTTTTCTCTTCTTTTAGAAGTAGATGTGAAGAAGAAGAAGCAACCCCCTTTTAGGGTTCTTCCTCTTAGTATTTATAAATATGAGACATGCCATCTAGCGCCGAGCGGTTGTGACCATATTGAGAAGACGCCCTCGTAAGGACGGATAAGTCGTAGCCTCAGTTGTCACATTGGGTATTTGCCCTATAACGTTGTTAATAAATGGTAATACCGTTTATTAGTCACAAATAGGCTTTGAAAGATGCGTTGGTCTCATTAATTATCATGAATCTAGTTTTGACCCATACAGATAGTCCCTCCGCTTATTGAGGTCGGACCCTGGCCGAGTTCGATGAGCGGACTTCGCCGACAACACTTTGAGAATGGCCACGACCGTCCCTAAAATACAAACCGCTATGGATATCCTAAATGCACGAACGGCCATGGTCGCCTCTCGCGTAAAAACAGTTGGAGTCCTCGAAGGAATGTGACCACTATCATCAAACGTGGATCCATCCCCAGTCATTGACTCTATTATAGCCGAGGTCGCTCATGCAAAGTGGTTACGACCATTGATTTTGACCATCCTCAGTCATGACCAAGGCAATACTCGACCCTCATCCTCGAGCTTCTCAAAGTGCAGTTGACGAAGTCCGCTCATCGAGCTCGGCCAAGGCCCGACCTCAATAAGCGGAGGGACTATCTGTATGGGTCAAAACTAGATTCATGATAATTAATGGGACCAACGCATCTTTCAAAGCCTATTTGTGATTAATAAACGGTATGACCATTTATTAACAACGTTATAGGGCAATCACCCGATTTGACAACAGAGGCTACGACTTATCCGTCCTTACGAGGGCATCCTCTCAATATGGTCACAACCACTCGGCGCTAGCTGGCATGTCTCATAGCTATAAATACTAAGAGAAAGAACCCTAAAAGGGGGTTGCTTCTTCTTCTTCACATCTACTTCTAAAAGAAGAGAAAAGACATCATTGCAAGGCTCTGAACCTCTCCATGGAGAGGCAGACCAAATCGATATTATTAATAAAAGATTTTCACTCTTCCCCCTTAACCAATAACTATTGTCTCATACAGTTTATTCATTTGGTCATTCGATTTATTACGATCTGCTATAATTGGCCATCCGTTAATTTTAATTGATTTATGCTTATGAAATATATGAAACTTTGAGCTAAACAATACCCCTTACCATATTGTCGAATAAAGGGCTAGAAAGAGCTATGAAACTTAATTAATTAGCATATCAATACTGTAAGATGTTATGTTCTCTTTTCTTTCAATGATTTGGCCAAACCAGTCATATGCCTCTTCTTCATTGATGGGGCCAACACTTTTAGGAAGTAGGCGCTTCACCACATTTACAAAATTTGAAGAAACAATCAACCTAATCAGTCATGTGACGAGTCGTGTTGAAGATAAAATTAAATAAATAAAAATATATTCTTTTAAATAGGTGAAACGCTTATATGAGATGATCATATAATTTAATATTATTAATTTTTGAATACGCGCGTTACATATATACTCTTTATCAATGAGTTAAAAAATTACTTCAAAAATTGTGTATGCAAGTTATAAAATAAAATCAACGAAAATCAAATTAAGTTCTTAAAAATCATGAACATTGATCATATTTGGCTAATTCAATAAAGGAAGTAATTATTCCACGTAACTTCTCGGATGCCTTATATTAATTTCGATACAGAGGTTTGTATTTGGTTTTGAAGTCCAAAATTAATAGCACAATGTGTTAACTTGTATTTACTTTGCTCGATCGAAGTCACAATTCTTTGAGGATATAACTTGAAGAGGCTAGCTTGAGTGTTGCGAGTAGGGGTGTACATAGGCCAGGTTGGTTCGGATTTTACAATTATCAAATTAAATCTAATCAATTGTGTCGGGTTATTAAATCTAAATGCCAAATCAAACCAATAAAACTCGAGTTTTTTGCTCTCGGATTTATTCGGGTTTTCTCGGGTTTTCGGGTTATTCGGGTTTTTTCTAATTTTTTTCAATAAAATCTTCATAGAACAAAACATATAAATTATGCTCAAAATATTTCTTTAATCCTAGTAAGATACAACTATATAAAGTATTTTTCAATAAAATAATACAAAATATGAGATGTGTCATGGCATTATCCTAAAATATTCAACAACAAAGACAATAAAATTGTGTAATATCAATATTGCTAATTTAAAAGCCATAATAAAAATAAACATAATCTAAAAATACTAAGTCATGCTAAAATAAATAGACTAATAAGGGAATATTAATTACATGACTAAACGCTAAAGAAAAAATAAAAATAGGTTGTGCATTTATCTATATTATTGCAAAATAAAAAATAGATATTCAATACATTCCCGTTCATTGTATTGAATTGAATGTCTTTTGTTAGCATTAATATTGATTTGATTTTAATTTGGCTTTTGTTAGCGTTATTTAATTTACTAATGTTAATGGCTGTAAAACTTATTGGAACATTCAAAAAGTTCTAAGTCTAACCTTGAAATAATACCTAAAAAGATAAAATTTTGAATTTTTTAAGAAATATTTATAAATTGCATCCCAATAAGTATATTTATATATTAAATGTATCTAAAAGTTTTATATATATAATGTCGGGTTGGTTTGGTTTCGGTTTACTTTCTTTAGTTAAAACTAAAAGTGGCTAACGGGTCAACCGGTCCGGGCCGGGTCGGATTTTTTCCGACCCGTCCGGGTTCCGGTCCGGGCTGGGCCGAAACACTAACGGGTTTTAACGGGCTGGGTTGTTCCGGGTTTAAATTGAACCATACGGGTTACGGGTTGATAGGGGCCGGGCCGGGCCGGGTTTAGTATATTTTCAATTTTTTATGAAATTAAGTATAACTATTACGTTCTAACTTAATTAATACTTTGTAATAATTGAATGAATACAAGTAAGATGGGAAAAAATTGCACTTATTGCAAGTGCTACTTTATTTCTCAATTTCAAATGTTTAAGTAGAAAATGAAATGTTTACATTTTCTATAGTGAAGTAGTAATTTCAAATGTTTTGCATCGCCTTAGCAAGTTCATCAGTTCATCACTTCATCTTCATCATAATCAATATCTCCAATCTCTGAAACAAACAGTCAAACATACTAAAAGTCTAAAACTTACAAATCATTGCTTCCCAAAATTATTGACCCATTATATGGGATGGACATCTCTCATATGTCTTGTAAGTGTTCCAGTCCCTCCTAAATTTCCTTCGGTCAAATGTTGACAAGTTTCATTATAAAATTTGCACTTAACACTATTAGTACCTTCTATTATTTCAAAAAAATTCCATACCGGACTTCTTCTTTTACGATTAGAAGTCGGGTCATTACTATTACTACCAAAAGCTACAGGACTAGCATCATTAAACATATTGTAAAAATGAAAATATAAGCTTAAATTAAATATGCTATTAAAATATTAAATAAGAGAAAGAGTTGGAGGGGGTGCACCGAATAACCGAATTCGACAATAAATTGAGCACTTGATCAAATATGAAATCTTGGAAATTGAAAGGAAGAGAGATAGATTGATAATTTGAGAATTAAGAATTTAAGATTGAGATAAGAATTTGAGTGAAGAAATGAAGAAGAGATGATGGTATTTATAGATTTTAAGAAGGGTTAATATTGTAAATTAATAAATACAAAAAAATAATGAAAAAATGGCCATTTTTGTAAAATTAGCCGTTGCCAACGGAAATGTGGGCCCCATCATTTCAAAAAAAAAATTTTTTAAAAAAGTTACCGTTGAACAAGGCCGGTCCGATCCGGGCTGTACCGGTTCAGGGTACTGTTCACGTTGCCGGGCCGGTCCGGTCCGGTTCGGAGTAAAAAAATTCTTAACGGACCAACCCCCTACCCCCTTTGAACCCAGCCCAGCCCAGCCCTTACCTACCGGTCCGGTCCGGTCCCGGGTTGTACCGGTCCGGGCCGGGCCGGTCCCGTGTCAACCCGGCCCGGTTGACGGGCTTAGTTAAAACCATACCAAACCAATTATGGTCGGGTTTTTTTTCCAACACCAAACCAAATCAAACCAAACCATGATCGAATTTTTTTCTCGGTTTAACTCAGATTATCGGGTTGGTGCAGTTTGTCAGTTTCCTTTGTACACCCCTAATTGCGAGCTTCAAGTTTAAAAAGATAACACATTTTTGCATTCTTTGAATATTTCCTAATTACATTTAACTGTCATAATGATGCCCGTTACTACAGACCTGAACCGTTTCACGGTTGGCCAGGCAGCTAATGGTGACCTTTGGGATTCGCGAAAGCCATTTATGCTGTATCTATAAATAAGGGGTTGTATCACTCAATTCTTACTTTTTCGACACTAACTTAAGTGAAATTCTGAGAGAGACAACTTTTCTTGTTCTCAGATTATTTCGTCTTTTGCTCCTCATTACTTCACTCTTCTTTTTTTATTTTTAGATTTTCATCTTTTCTCTCTTTTCCAGTGAATCTTGCTTACTTTCTTTCATTTTATCGACAATGGAGAGCAGCTCTCGTTCCGATATTGTTCTGGTGGCAGTTATGGCGGCTGAGGGTCCATCCGCAGTGGTGAGAACCACCGATTCGCCGAATATTGATCGGCTCCTATCGGTGACTGAAATTCTTTCTCTGCCCGGCGGCCCAGCAACTAATTTCTTCGTTCCTAAAGGAGAGGACCAAGTGGACGAAGCTCCATTGATGGGGGAAGTTGGCATCGCCCAACTGAGGGATCAGTGTGACATTCCTCGATTTGCTGACATCGTCCTAGCTTGGAGCGGGGAGAGGGCGCACGTCGACCACCGAGGGTACTGCGTCTTTTACGCCTACCCTTTCAAACTTGGATTCAGAATTCTTCTCCCGATGCTAGTGGTGGATTTCTGTTGCTACTACAGGGTATGCCCTGGTCAGCTCGTCCCTTCATGCTACAAATTATTGGTGATGGTGATAAAGTATGCGGAGTTGGCACGGAGGGAGATTACCCTCGGGCACGTACTGACCAACTATGCTCCAAAAGGGTACGAGGTACCATGATTCGGTTGGCCCCTCGTGGGGCCAACGGCTTAACTGCGGAGCTTGATGACGAGGTCAATACCCATCCTTATGAGAACTTTTTCTACATTAGGAGCGAGCACTTGGTGGCTTGTGCTGCTGACTTCCCGGAAGAATGGAATCATGTTACATTGGTCTTAATTTCTTTCGGTTATATGCTCGATTTCACATTCGTACGTGCTGATCTTCCTCTTTTGCCGTAGCTGGAGGTGCAACACTGGAACCGCTTTCAGGCATCCGCGAATGGCTTGAGGCTGTTCTTCCTGTCATAACGGGAATTCGCACATGGGCGTCTTTCTGGGAGGCCCATGGCCATAGGCCAGTTGCTGGTAAGGATCTGACTTGCTGTTATTGCTTTTATTTCGTAGTCTTTAGTTTCTTTTCCTTGACTCTTATTCCTTTGCTGGTCAGGACGACTACGTCGCAGAGGGCTCCTCACCTCGCTTTTCGTAGGCCGGGGCAACTTCTCACTTGATTGCAATGCCGGAACCTCGCCCAGTCCCGAGGGAGACTTCGGTTGAATCCTCAACGGCTCACTCTCCAGCACGGTCTGTGCACCGGGTTGAAGAATCCTCAGGGGCTGTGCGTTCCAGGGTGGAGTTGCCAAAAACTAGAGACGAGGAAGAAGATGAGAGGCCGGTGGCTCGGCGTAGGGTGGATTTCACCCTTGTCTTTTCGGTGGTGATTAGTAAGGATTTCTCTCTATCAGAAGTGCAAGAGGACATAGCGGATCCCGCCCCAGAGGGCGAGCATTCAGTGGGGGTTGCCCTGGTTGGCTTAGGCCAAGGTGACACAACCTCTTCGGCGATTCAAATTTCAGTTCCTGTTGCTGAGAGGGAAGCTAGTTCCTCAGCAATCATTTTGGTGGAGGATACGGGCACCAATTTTTTGGCGAATGCGGCCGCTTCAACATCCCGAGCGGCGGAGGCCTCGACTTCCAGGGTGGCGGAAGGAAGGAGCGCCTCAGGAGAGGGGGATGATTCTGAGTCCGACATTGACCCTGAGAACGTCCGTCAGTTCCAAGAGGGTTATACCCGCCCAACGGTACAGGCCAAAGGGAGTTATCGCTACATGGAGATTCCTAATGAGCAGAACCTGGTGCTCGAGGAGGAGAATTTGTGAAGTTGTTCGAGGTTATGTGCTCGAAGGCGGAGAGTACGTCCTTGATGGGCATATCCCATGTCGGGTTGATGGGCGAGGTGGCCGCCCTGAGCATAAAGGTACGTGTGAAACATTGGTTTGTTTCCTTTCTTAGTGCGTCTACTTGTATTAACTGTTGTTTTGTTTGCTGTAATCATTTTTATTGGAGGTGGAGATCATCCGGCGGGCTGACGTCGGCTCGATAGTATTTGTGCGGTTGTTGGACAAGTACCGCCACTACCGGGACAGGTGCCGTGACTTGCATGAATGCTTAAGGAATGACCTGCGGAACCGAGAATTGGTAAAGGAGCTGGCGAGGAGGGAGCTTCATATGCAGCAGACCCTTAACTGAGCAAATGCTCTTGACGAGCAGCTTCATCAAAGAAATGAGGAGATAGATGCTGAGAGGACAGCGACTGCTGAGAGGGAGCGCCAAAATAAGGTTACAACAGCAGAGGCCGCTGAGGCTTTGGCTAGGCAGGTGGCTGCCCTAGAGACGGAGACAGCTGCCTTGAGGAAGCAGGCAATAGATGCCCTGGCGAGGGCCGAAACATTGCAGGCGACCAACCATGCTCAAGAAAGAGAACGGGAATTGGAGAGGGCCACCCCTAATTTCAGAGAGAGGGAGCTGGAGAGGCGTATTGCTGTTTGTGAATAGGATGCCTGTACTGCGGCAGACCGGATTGCGGCCTTAGAGGCCGAGAACCAGCACCTGAGGAATTAGGCCGCCTCTTTCGTTCCTGCTCGTGAGCTTTGGACGTTGGCCGATGCTTAGCTTGATGTGTACAGGAGGTTGTGGGAAGCCGGCGTTGTGCCTAAGCCCACCAATGAGGAGACGCACCAAAAGGCTTGTGATGCCCGCCTCGACTGCTGTTTTGACCAGTCTACGCCCGGGGGTGATGATGGCGCCAAGAGCGTTGACAATGTTGAAGAGGGCAATGGTGGCGCCGAGTGAATAAAGAGAAAGTTTGTAATATTTGTTTAGTTTTTATTCTCTTTTTCTCTTCTATTTTTTTGTTGTCATTTGGTTGTCTCTTTATTCTTTGCCGGCCTTGGGCCGGTGTAATTGGGGGTGACCTCGTGTAAATATATATGACTTTCTCCATTTCTATTTGTTTTGTATTACTTTCGTATGTTTTGTTTTTGTGCTCGTTTAAGAGGGCCTTGCCTTAGAGTTTCTCTAGTGAACATGTTAATAGTCTCGACCGGTTAGGTGATTTCGGCCATTGTCGAATTGATTCCTCGCCTGAAAGGAAATTTGGTGTAGATGGCTTTGGCCATAGATAGATGCTTTTGGTCATCACTTTTCTCCACTTGGTGGTAGTGGGTTGTAGCTGTGTTTGGGCAGTGGCGACACATAGCCCTAGTCCCAGTTCGGGCTTAATCGGTCTATTGGCCGTGGTAATGAAAGGCACAGCGTTCGACTTGGGACGAACTTTTGCGTGGACCGAAACTTTAGTTTAAAGTTAGGTTTACTTACTTGAATGGCGGGGGCGCTTGGCCCGCCCTCGGGTTCGACCGTGGTTGAACATTTGGGAGCGCTCGGCCTCGCCTGATCACTGCCCGACTTGTAGCAGCGGGGATGTACCTTCTTGGCTTTATATCATCCGTAGTTGAGTTTGTAACTCTCGTGACTGAGGTGTGTAGCCTGGGTCCTAGTTCTTCTCCTAGTCAAGCTTTTGGGCGAGGGCACATAGCCTGAGTCCCAGTTCGACTCGCAGTTGAACTTTTTGGGTGAGGGCACATCGCCTGAGTAAGGCACGTAGCCTGAGTAAGGCACATAGTCTGAGTAAGGCACGTAGCCTGGGTGAGGCACATAACCTGAGTTGCCGTTCAAGCGTAGTTGAACGTTTGGGCGGAGGCACGTAGCATGAGTTGCCGTTTAACCATAGTTGAACTTTTGGCAGAGGCAAGTAGCCTGAGTTGCCGTTCAACCGTAGTTGAACTTTTGGGCGGAGGCACGTAGCCTGAGTTACCGTTCAACCGTAGTTGAACTTTTGGCCAGAGGCACATAGCATGTGTTGTTGTTCAACCATAGTTGAACCTTTTGTATATATATATTTTTAGAAGTCGAAGGCACGTAGCCTTAGTTGTCGTTCAACCGTAGTTGAACCTTTTGAAGTCGAAGGCACATAGCCTGAGTCCCAGTTCAATCCTAGTTGAACTTTTTGGCGGATTCACGTAGACTGAGTTGCCATTCAACCGTAACTTTTGCATGGAGGCACGTAGCCTGAGTTGTCGTTCAACCGTAGTTGAACTTTTGGGCGGAGGGATGTAGCCTGAGTTGCCGTTCAACCATAGTTGAACTTTTGGGCAGAGGCACGTAGCCTGAGTTGTCGTTCAACCGTAGTTGAACTTTTGGGCGGAGGCACATAGCCTGAGTTATCGTTCAACCGTAGTTGAACTATTGGGCGGTGGTACGTAACCTGAGTTGCCGTTCAGCCGTAGTTGAACTTTTTGGCGGAGGCACGTAGCCTGAGTTGCCGTTCAACCGTAGTTGAACGTTTGGGTGGAGGCACATAGCCTGTGTTGTTGTTAAACCGTAGTTGAACCATTTGTATATATTTTTATTGACGTGGAAGGCACGTAGCCTGAGTTGTTGTTCAACCGTAGTCTAACCATTTGATATCGAAGGCACACAGCCTGAGTCCCAGTTCAACCGTAGTAGAACTTTTGGGCGGAGGCATGTACCCTGAGTTTCCGTTTAACCGTAGTTGAACTTTTGGGCAGAGGCACGTAGCCTGAGTTGCAGTTCAACCATAGTTGAACTTTTGGGCGGAGGCACGTAGCCCGAGTTGCCGTTCAATCGTAGTTAAACTTTTGGCGGAGGCACGTAGCCTGAGTTGCCGTTCAACCGTAGTTGAACTTTTGGGCGGTGGCACATAGCCCGTGTTGTTGTTCAACCGTAGTTGAACCTTTTGTATAAATTTTGTTTGAAGTCGAAGGCACGTAGCCTGAATTGCTGTTCAACCGTAGTTGAACCTTTTGAAGTCGAAGGCACTTAGCCTGAGTCCCAGTTTAACCGTAGTTGAACTTTTGGGCGGAGGCACGTAGCTTGAGTTGCAGTTCAACCGTAGTTGAACTTTTTGGCGGAGGCACGTAGCCTGAGTTGGCATTCAATCGTAGTTGAACGTTTGGGTGGAGGCACATAGCATGTGTTTGTGTTAAACCGTAGTTGAACCATTTGTATATATTTTTATTGAAGTGGAAGGCACGTAGCCTGAGTTGTTGTTCAACCATAGTCTAACCTTTTGATGTCGAAGGCACATAGACTGAGTCCCAGTTTAACCGTAGTAGAACTTTTGGGCGGAGGCATGTACCCTGAGTTTCCGTTCAACCGTAGTTGAACATTTGGGCGGAGGCACGTAGCCTGAGTTGTTGTTTAACCGTAGTTGAACTTTTGGGCAGAGGCACGTAGCTTGAGTTGCAGTTCAACCATAGTTGAACTTTTGGGCGGAGGCAAGTAGCCCGAGTTGCCGTTCAATCGTAGTTGAACTTTTGGGCGTAGGCACGTAGCCTGAGTTGCCGTTCAACCATAGTTGAACTTTTGGGCGGTGGCACATAGCCAGTGTTGTTGTTCAATCGTAGTTGAACCTTTTGTATATATATTTTTTTGAAGTCGAAGGCACGTAGCCTGAGTTGCCGTTCAATCGTAGTTGAACCTTTTGAAGTCGAAGGCAATTAGCCTGAGTCCCAGTTTAACCGTAGTTGAACTTTTGGGCGGAGGCACGTAGCTTGAGTTGCCGTTCAACTGTAGTTGAACTTTGGGCTGAGGCACGTAGCCTGAGTTGCCGTTCATCCGTAGTTGAACTTTTGGGCGAAGGTACATAGCCTGTGTTGTTGTTCAACCGTAGTTGAACCTTTGTGATTATTTGATGTCAAAGTCACATAGCCTGAGTCCCAGTTCAACCGTAGTTGAACCTTCGGTTCTCCCATATAACCCGCTTCGCGTTTGGGGTTGGGATTTGATTCTGGTTTAGGAGTTCTCACAACTCGTGCTTGGAGCCTTCTCGACTTGTTCGCACAGGTCACTCCGCTACAGATCTCGGTTTGAGATGCTTTTGTGCTTTCCTCCTTTTTGGCAGGATCCCGTTTGAAAAGGGAGCGAAGTGCCTTATGCGCATTTTTCCAATAGGGATGGGGGATCTTCTTCTTCGCTTCTTCTTCCCCTTGCACGGAGACGCGGGATGTGGAAGCAAGCTCGTCTCGAGGCTTTCGACCCCTTTGATCCGACGTGTCGCGTTGGCTTGTTCGAGCTGCGTTGTTTTCTTTCCTCTTTTGGTCTAAGGATGAACTACTCGATTCTGCTATGAAATCCCAACAGACAGCGCCAAATTGTTTAACTCAAAGTTCTCATACACTTTAAAAGCATAAATCAATTAAAATCAAAAGAGGGCCAATTATAACAGATCGTATTAAATCAAAAGACTAAATGAATAAATTGTATGAGACAATAGTTATTAGTTAAGGGGGGAGAGTGAAGATCTTTTATTAATAATATCGATTTGGTTTGCCTCTCCATGGAGAGGTTCATAGCCTTACAATGATGTCTTTTCTCTTCTTTTAGAAGTAGATGTGAAGAAGAAGAAGCAGCCCCTTTTTAGTGTTCTTTCTATTAGTATTTATAGCTATGAGACCTGCCAGCTGGCACCGAGTGGTTGTGACCATATTGAAAGGACGCCCTCGTAAGGACGGATAGGCCGTACCCTCAGTTGTCAAATCGGGTAATTGCCCAATAACGTTGTTAATAAATGGCCATACCGTTTATTAGTCACAAATAGGCTTGAAAGATGCGTTGGTCCCATTAATTATCATGAATCTAGTTTTGACCCATACAAGTATAATCACGTACTGTGATGTGTCCATAGCTAACTCCAATCTTGCAATATTGTTTGTTTCTTAACTCTACTCATCGCCATTTTATAGCAACGGTGAATGAGTAATATTTTGTTTTTTCCCCTTCTTTTTTACGGTTAGCATAGGCGGATCTAAGATTTAAATTTTATGGGTTCAATATTTAAAGTTCTTAAAGCATTAAATTCTTAATATATTTGAAATTATGAGTTCAAATCTACTGTTTATTGCAATTCTAGTGAATTTTTATATATAAATTTATATTCCGTATAAAAAATACTGATTTCGGATGAACTTGTATATTGTATGGCTGGATCCGCTCCTCATGTTAGGTCGAATAAATGCCTACCATATGTTCCTATATAATGTGCAAGAAAATACAAAAGATACTTTGTATGAATCCCATCCCTCACGTATAACGGGAGCATAATGCAATGATCTTTATAGAAATAATTGTAACCTAATAATTGAACTTTGACAATGTAATAGTTATAGAAATTACAAGAATCAATAAACGACAATTTTTTTTTTACAAATTACTCCCAACGGTCCCCAATAAGTGACTAATTTATTTTTTTATTTTGGTCCAAAATAAGTGTTCATTTATATAATCAAGAAAGAATTCAATTTATTTTTATAAAATTACCCTTATGTAAATATCCCTAAAATATTTTCTTACTTCTCACATTAAATATTTGGGTAGCTTAGTTATACTACGTATTTTAGTATAGAATTTAGTATTTTTTTAATGGGTATGCTAAAAGTAAATTGGTCACTTATTATGGACCGGAGGGAGTAGTAATATAACTACACCATGTGCATCTTATTTATGTTACATGACAAAATCATCAAATTTAGCAAGTTATTTTCTTTTCTGAAGGTGTCTAGTCGATCATTAAAAGATCATTATCCCGTGTGAATATGAGATGCTTTGTGCACGAGCTATTTTTACTTTTCTGAAAAAGCAAGTCCTTTTGCATATAAATAGATTTCTTTTGTATTGTATGAATCAAGAAAAATTTAAAGAACTTCTCACTCAAAACAAGAAGTCTTCCCCTCCTCTCTTCTCTTCTGATCTTTTCCAACAATTCGACTTCATGGAGGGGAAAAAACAGCAGGTTGATGACCCTCAAAAAATTCTGATGATTCCAATGATAGCACATGGTCATGTAACTCCATTTTTTGAACTTGCCAAAAAGCTGTCCAAAGCCAACTTCCACGTCTATCTTTGTTCCACTTCTGCTGTCCTTAGTTTCCTCAAGCAAAGTCAAGAAAAATACTTCTCACATATTTCAAACACTAATATCGAACTCATAGAACTTCACTTGCCATCTATGCCCGATCTTCCTTCACACTGCCAGAGCACTAAAGGCCTTCCTTCACTCTATCTACCTCTTTTCACGGCCTATAAAATGGCTGGCAAAAGCTTTTCAAACATAGTTAACAATCTTAACCCTGATTTGATCATAGAAGATTTCTTTCAGGCATGGGCTCCAGATATTGCTTTATCAGAAAATATTCCTATTGTTAGTTTCTCAGTTGTTAGTGCAGCATCCTATTCTTTTATGTATCATATTTATTTGAGTGATGGTGTTACTGATGATTACCCTTTCCCAGAAATATGTCTCTCTAACAATGAGATAGAAATAGGACTGATTTCACTGCCTACTGGATCGTCTATAACAGTATTTATGGAAAATATCCTCGACTTTAGTGCACGCAAAAAGTCTTGTGACATCGTTTTGATCAACAATTGGAAGGAAACTGAGGTTAAATATATGCAGTATCTGTCCTCTATAACCAATAAGAAGATTTTAAGTGTGGGTCCACTCATAGGGCAAACTGATGAAAGCATTCAGGATGATCACGATTGCAACATCATAGAATGGCTCGACAAGAGAGATCCATTTTCAACTGTCTATGCAGTATTTGGAAGTGAAAGCGTTTGGTCAAAGGAAAATATTCAAGAGATTGCTCATGGAATTGAGTCAAGCAACGTAAACTTTTTATGGGTACTTAGGTTTCCAGGGAGCGACGTTGAAGAAGTTTTACCTGAAGGGTTTCTAAATAGAGTTAAGGAGAGAGGGATGGTTGTTTCAAGATGGGTACCTCATGCCAAAATCATGAGGCACAAAAGCATCGGCGGATTCTTGAATCATTGTGGTTGGAATTCTACAGTTGAGTGTATACATTTCGGGGTTCCACTTATAGCCATGCCATTTAATATTGATCAGTTTATAACTGCAAATTATGCAGTTGAGCTTGGCATGGCATTGAAAGTTCAGAGAGATGAAAAAGGAGGGCTAAATAGAGAGGAGATAGCAAAAGCCATAAGAAATGTGATAATGGAGAAGAAGATGGGAGAAGAACTGAGGGAGAAATCAAAGGAATTGAGTGAGAAAATAAGAATAAAGGAAGAAAAGGAGATTGACCAAGAAGTTGTGGAGGAACTACGGAACCTTTGTTTGATGAATAAGAAAGAGAAAAGTACTTAAATATCTGTTTGTTGTTTTGGTTCATATCTTCTATCTGAAAGAATATGTTCAATGATTTCAAATTAATCCAATTAATTATCTAAAATAAATTGGTTTCATCACCAGTTATATAGTCTTATTACAAAGAATTCATTCGTATGGTTTCCAAAACTATTTGCTCCTGAAAGGTTTTGGATAGTGAGTTTCCTTCTTCTCATCTTGTTTTTATCTGTTTCGTCTTTGACGATATGCTAGATATTTGTATTTTCACTTTGGATGATTGTTCCCCGTTGTATCGTATTATATTGTTATCTCAAAATAATGTGTGTTTTCTTTTTCTTTTTAAACTTGTTTTCAACTCCAGGCGACCAACGTCACTTTCTCTCTCTTCCCCCCCCCCTCTCTCTCTCTCTTCCCCCCCCCCCTCTCTCTCTCTCTTCGACTTCAACTTCCATCTCTCTGGTTAACACCATCGGCACCACCTCCGAGTCGCCGGAACCTACAGGTAAGTACCCCTCTCTCTCTCTCTGCTCGGAACACTGTTCCGGCAAAGTTTCCGTCAACAGTGGTCTCTCACGGTGGTCTTTCTTCGACACCACCTACACCACCGAGACACACAACGTCAGGCGCACACCCCCTGCAAATTTCTTCGCCGGAATCAGCCTCACGCGCCGCCGCTGACCACCCACGTGCCGCCAGTGACATCCACGCGCCACGCGCATGAGCCCTTCTCCGGTCACTTTTTCGACCGGCTCCTTTTGGACAGTTTTTTCCCCCCACAATTCCGACCAGCTTGGTACTCCCGGAATATTCCCCTGGTCACTTTCATTTTACAGTGTCCACTTAGCCACCTCATTTTTCTCACTGCTTACCCACAGCAGATCTCGGTGCTGTCCAGAGGTCTGGAATTTTTGTTTCCGCCAGAAATTTTTCTGGCAACCCCTGCACTTTTCCTTTTTAGTCTCTCCTCTGCTTTTGTGGGTGTGTTCTGTTTTCTTGGACAGGTGCCTATTTCACCGGTGAGGATATCCAGCAACTCTCGTTCAGACTCGCGGCAGGATGCAATAGAGCTGCACGTTCTGCTAAGCTTCAGGAAAACTTGGGCGCATCAAAGCACACTTTCAGGTTTTTCCACCGGGAGTTGGTACCTCCCGCTCTCTTGCTTACTTTGTGCACCTTTTTACGTATTTTAGCTAGCATTTCGAGTGTGGTCTATTCTGTTGTTATCCAGTTTGCACCTTTTGCGTTTTTCGCTATAGTGCGTGTGTGTGCCACTGTACCCCATAGTCGGTTGGTGGGATAGTGGCCGCGGCGGGGATGATAGCGTAAGGTCATGTCCTCAGGGGGTGGGGGTGGTAGCGGGGGTGAGTAGGGGAGCAGGGGGTGGTCCTACGGGCAGGGCGGGAGGTAAGGGTGGGAAGAGGGCAGCGGACGCCCAGAGATTAAGGATTGGGTCATGGAACATAGGCACTCTGACGGGTAAGTCCATAGAGTTGGCGAAGGTTCTTCAGAAGAAGAGGGTTAACATAGCGTGCGTCCAGGAGACTAGGTGGAAAGGGTCGAAGGCGCGGAATGTAGATGGGTTTAAGCTGTGGTATTCCGGGGTCGTGAGGGGTAAGAATGGAGTGGGCATCTTGGTTGATAGGGACCTAAGGGAGTCCGTGGTCGAGGTTAGGCGAGTGAATGATAGGTTAATGTCTATTAAGCTGGTTATTGGGGGTGGCGTCCTCAACGTCATCAGCGCTTACGCACCGCAAGCAGGCTTAGACGAGGAGGCTAAAAGGCGCTTTTGGGAGGACTTGGAAGATCTGGTGGGTAGTATTCCCCAATCTGAGAAGTTAGTTATTGGAGGGGACTTTAATGGCCATATTGGGGTTGAGGCTGGTGGCTATGATGAGGTGCACGATGGCTTCGGCTTTGGGGCCAGGAACGGAGGAGGCACTTCGCTGCTTGATTTCGCCATGGCTTCCGAGCTTCTGATTGCGAACTCGACATTCCGGAAGAGGGAGGAGCACTTGGTCACCTTCAAGAGTTCGGCGGCGAGGACTCAGATTGATTACATCCTCATCAGAAGGAGCGATAGGGGTTTGTGCAAGGACTGCAAGGTTATCCCGAGAGAGTCTCTTTCAACTCTTCATAGACTCCTAGTGATGGATGTCGATCTCTGGGTGAAGAGGAAGAGGAGGGGCGCCCGGGGTCAACCGCGGATTAGATGGGGTGCTTTGTCTAAGAAGAAAGCACAGGAGTTGGAAAGGAGGTTAGTGGAGGGCGGAGCTTGGAGAAGTTATGGGGAAGCGGACGCTATGTGGACAGTGACGGCGAACTTGGTCAGGGAGGTAGCACGGGACGTGCTCGGGGTAGCTAAGGGATACTCAGGCAGACATCAGGGTGATTGGTGGTGGAACGAGGTAGTCAAAGGAAAAGTGGAGGTGAAGAAGGCGGCGTTCGCTAGGTTGGCAGGGAGCACAAGCGAGGAGGAGCGGAGAGCGAACAGGTTGATCTTCAAGGAGGCGAGAAGAGAAGCAAAGATGGCAGTCACGGAAGCTAAAAACGCGGCGTTCGGTCGCGTGTATGAGGAACTAGGGGAGAGAGGTGGGGATAAGAAGTTATTCCGGTTGGCTAAAGTAAGGGAAAGGAAGGCACGTGATCTAGACCAAGTTAGGTGTATCAAGGACGAGGATGGTAGAGTTCTGATGGGGGAATCTCAAATCAAACAGAGGTGGCAGGCGTACTTTCGGGACCTTCTTAACGAGGAGGGGGATCGAAGCATAGAGCTAGGGGAGTTGGGGAATTCAGAGCAACATAGAGACCTTGGGTACTGCAAGCGCATTAGGGTGGAAGAGGTCTTAGGGGCGTTGAGTAGGATGAGTAGGGGTCGAGCGACCGGGCCTGACGAGATCCCAGTGGAGTTCTGGAAGTGCATGGGTAAGTCTGGAGGGGAGTGGCTCTCTAGGCTGTTCAATGCGATCTTCAAGACTAAAAGGATGCCGGATGAGTGGAGGTGGAGTACAGTGGTGCCCTTGTACAAGAACAAAGGGGACATCCAGTGCTGCAACAACTATAGGGGTATCAAATTAATAAGCCACACGATGAAGGTTTGGGAGAGAGTGATTGAGGCGCGGGTGAGGGAGGCGACATCTATATCTGGGAACCAGTTCGGTTTCATGCCGGACCGCTCCACCACAGAGGCTATTCACCTAGTCAGGCGGTTGGCGGAGCAATTCAGGGATAAGAAGAAGGACCTTCACATGGTTCTTATCGACTTGGAGAAGGCGTATGACAAGATCCCGAGGGAGGTGCTATGGAGGTGCTTAGAGGCGAAGAGCGTACCGGAATCCTATATCAGAGTAATCAAGGATATGTATAATGGAGCTATGACTAGGGTTAGGACGGTGGGTGGCGTATCAGACAATTTTCCTGTGGTAATGGGGCTCCATCAAGGATCGGCGCTGAGCCCCCTCTTGTTTGCCTTAGTGATAGATGCTCTAACCCGACATATCCAAGGGGATGTGCCTTGGTGTATGCTTTTTGCTGATGATATAGTATTGATAGACGAGACGAGGGTCGGTGTTAGTGAAAGGTTAGAGGTATGGAGACAGACCCTCGAGTCTAATGGTTTCAAAATAAGCAGATCTAAGACAGAATACCTGGAGTGCAAGTTTGGCGATGAGCCGAGCGAGGTAGGCATGGACGTGATGATTGGTTCTCAGGCCATCGCCAAGAGGGATAGTGTCCGATATCTTGGGTCTGTGATTCAGGGGGACGGAGAGATTGACGGGGACGTCACCCATCGAATAGGAGCGGGGTGGTCAAAGTGGAGGCTTGCTTCAGGGGTCCTGTGTGACAAGAAAATTCCACACAAACTCAACGGGAAATTCTACAAAGCCGTGGTTAGACCTGCGATGTTATACGGGGCGGAGTGCTGGCCCGTGAAGAACTCCCAGGTTCAGAGAATGACGGTTGCGGAGATGAGGATGCTTAGGTAGATGTGCGGGCACACCAGGCTAGATAAGATTAAGAATGAAGTTATTCGACAGAAGGTAGGGGTGGCCCCGGTGGATGAGAAGATGCGGGAAGCGAGGCTGAGGTGGTTCGGGCATGTACGGAGGAGGGGTCCCGATGCCCCAGTGAGGAGCTGCGACCTGCTGGAGATTTTTGGTGGTCGGCGAGGCAGAGGGAGGCCTAAGAAGCATTGGGGAGAGGTGATCAGGCAGGACATGACTAGAATGCAGGTTTCCGAGGACCTGACCCTTGATAGGGAAGTCTGGAGGTCTAGAATCAGTGTTGTAGGCTAGGGGCTCATAGAGTGCTTCGTACGCCTCTCCCGGGGTTGGGTGTGGAACAGCAGGGTTATCCATAGATGATTTGTGTTTTAGCTTATGTCCCCCTTATGGTTGTTAGTATGGTAGTTACTGTTTGTTATTATTGCATGCGATTGTATTTATGTTTCTTATGATTACATAATTATTTACGTTATTTCTGCGGGATTTACTAATGCTTTATTGTTTTGTTTTGTTTTGTTTTTGTTTCTAATTTTGTCTTTGTTTTTGTTTTAATGCTGCTTTCCATTTTATCCTATGCGCCGAGGGTCGACTGGAAACAGCCTCTTTGCCCTTTCGGGTAGGGGTAAGGCTCGTCTACATATTACCCTCCCCAGACCCCACCTGGTGGGAATAGACTCGGTAGTTGTTGTTGTTGTTGTTGTAAAATAATGTGTGTTTTGATTGTTTTATTTAAATTGGTTGTATTGTATTGTAAAATTGATTGTTCCGGAATAATGAAAAGTCTTCTTTTTTTAAACAACTGATTCGATGTGGATGTACTGTTTCCTATTTTCTTTCCAATATCCCTTATCTTATTACTCCACAATTATATTTTTTCCTTTAGCTTTTTTTTTGTTGCTATTTTAACTCCAAATCTCCAGCCTATAACCTACTTTATTTTTTCCCAGAACTTCTCCCGCCAATGTTAGAGGTATTTTGCAGCCTTCTGATTTATTTTTTTTTCTAATTTGCTTTTAACTCAATTTTAATTAGTTATGCTCCTTTGTTTTGCCTTCTTCTGTCTCACTTCTTTGTTTTGCTTTCTTAAAGTATTTACCTTCTTTTGTTTTGTTTTTAAAATTATTTTTATATTTTAATGCATAATTTTTTATATATTTAATATTTAAACAATTACGAGTATTTTAATAAATATAATGTTTTGCTCTAATTTTCTATGGAGAAGAAATCTCAAAAACAAAAAGGTACATCTCTTTTGAGTGTGCTACCATAGGAAACGACCTACAGATTAATACTGATTACTCTGCCATGATTAATATTTCTTTTTGGTGTTTCGGATTCATTTTTTTGGTATTTCATGGTTATACAATATGACTATATTCACTTTTTTGTATGTATTACTATATGTTGATTTTGTACAAAATAACTGACAAGCTTTGATTGGCCTGAAATTTTGTAGATCTATAGGGAACAATCTAGTGACCAATACTTATGCTTTTCCATGTCTTTCGAGTTTCTTTTATGGCGTTTCAAGGTTATTTAACACGAATTTATGATTATATTCACTTACATGTTGATTTTGTAGAATTATTTTGATGAATGCTGATTGGCCTAAAATTTTGTAGGTCCATAAGAAATGGCCTAGTGACTAATACTCACTGCTTCCCCATGACTTTCGAGTTTTTTTATGGAGTTTCGAGGTTATGTAATACGTATTTATGATTATATTCACTTTTGTGTATATTAGCATATGTTGATTTTGTAGAATTATTTTGACGGACTTTGATTAACCTGAAATTTTGTAGGTCCATAGGAAATGACCTAATGATTAATACTCATTGCTTCGTCATGACTTTCGAGTTCATTATGGCATTTCGAGGTAATGCAACATGATTTATTGATTATATCCACTTTTTACGGGCTCTAATTGGCCATACATTTTATAGGTCCGTGTGAAACGATATAGTGACAATGATGACTTTCGAGTTTATTTTATGGCATTTCAAGGTCATACAACACGTATTTGTAATTATATCCACTTTTTTATGTGTATTAGTACAATTGATTATATAGAAGTTTTTTCGATGGGCTACCATTGGCCTGAAATTTCTTTGCTCTATAGGAAACAACATAGGGACCAAAAGTCATGCCTTTGCCATGACTAACGTTGCGTTTTGCCATTTTGGGTTCGTTTTTTGGTGTTTCAAGATCAGAAATTTATCACTATATCTATCTTTCTTTTGTATTAGTACATGTTGATTTTGTAGAATTTTTTTGACTAATTCTAATTGTCCTGAAATTTCTTAGGTCTATAGAAAATGACCTAGTAAAAAATACTCGTTACTTTTTCATGACTTTCAAGTTCATTTAATAGGGCTTCGAGGTCATGTAACACGAATTTATGATATATCCTCTTTTTTGTATGTATTAGTATATGCTAATTTTGTAACAAAAAAAATGACAGATTTTGATTGGCCTAAAATTTTGTATGTCCCTTATAAATGGCCTAGTGACCAATATTCATTGCTTCATCATTAATTTCATGTTTATTTATGGCATTTCGAAGTTATGCAACACGAATTTATAATTATATCCATTTTTCGTATGTATTAGAACATACATATTTTGTAGAAATTTTTGACGGGCTCTGATTTGCTTGAAATTTCTTAGGTCCCGTCGTAAATAACCTACTGAATAATACTGATTACTTCGCCATGACTAATGTTGTTTTTCGCATTTCAGGTTCTTTTTTGGTGTTTCGGGGTCATGGAACACTGATTTATGATTATATCAATTTTTTTCATGTGTACTAGTACACGTTAATTTTGTAGAATGTTTTTGACGGATTTTGATTTGTCTGAAATTTTGTAGATCCATAAAAATGAGTTATTGACTAATACTCATTGTTTTTTCATGGCTTTCGAGTTTATTTTTCGGGCTTCAAGGTCAAGCAACACATATTTATGATTAAATTCATTTTCTCTATTTGTAAATACATACTGGTTTTGTAGAAGTTTTTTTATGTACTCTGATCGATGTGAAATTTCATAGGTCCGTTGAAAACGGCCTGGTGACCACTACTCATTGCTTTGCAATAACTTTCAAATTTATTTTATGGGGTTTCAAGGTCATGCAACATGAATTTAAATTATATCAATATTTTTGTGTGTATTAGTACATGTTGAGCTTATAGAATTTTTTGACGGATTCTAGTTGGGATTCAATTTTGTAGGTCCATAAAAATGACCTATAGGAACAATAGTCACTGCCCCGACATGATCCTACAGGACCACGATAGCTTATAAATTTATCAACTTATCAAAAATAACCTAAGGAACAATAGTCACCACCCCGCCATGACCATTAGGTATTTTTGGTATTTTAAGGCCATATAACTAGAATTCCGCTTGAGTCCATGATTTGTATATAGCACACACCTCTTGCATGGGATCATGCCATCGGACCCGGATCGCTAATATTTTTCGAGCCCATAAATAAGGATGTATGGAATAATACTCACCGCCTCACCATAATCATTACTCATTCATTGGCGTTTTAGGACCATAAAACTAGAATTCCACCCGATTCTCTATGCCTCCTGCAGGGGTCCGAGTGACCGGACCTGGATCGCCTAATGAATTTTTTACCATCAAAATTTACCTAAGGAACAATAGTCAGCCCCTCGCCATGAGCATTACTCATTTTTGGCATAGTATGACCAAAAACTAAAATTACGTCCGATTTCTAAATTTTTGCATGTTATAGCTCATACCTCTTGTATGGGCCCGAGCCACCGGACCGGGACCGCCTAACATTTTGCCGGCATATAACAAAACTTAAGGTAAAATATTCATCGCATCGCTATGACCATTACTCATTTTTAGCATTTTAAGGTCATAAACTTGAATTCCGCCCGATTTTAAGATTTTTATGTGTTATAACCCACGACTTCTGCTTGGGCCAAGGCCACATGACCCCGATCGACTAAAAATTTTCCAACCTTTCAAAACCGACATATGAAACAATAATCACCACCTCGCCATGACCGCTAATTATTTTCTGACATTTTAGGACCATAAAGTTGAAATTATGATCGATTCTCAGATTTTGGTGTGCTAAAGCCCACGCCTATTGCATGAGCCCTGACAATCGGATCCGGATTGCCTATAATTTTGATGGCCCATCAAAAACAACTTAAGGAACAATACTCATCGCCTCTCCATGACTGTTACTCTTTTTTGGCATATTATGGCCATAAAACTAGAATTCCGCTCGTTTCCCAAATTTTCTTTTTCTATAGCACATGCCTCCTACATGGGCCAGGGCCAGCGGATAATCTAAAAATTTGTCGGCCTATCAAAAATGACCTGAGGAATAATAATCATCATCTAACCATGAAGGTTATGCATTTTTTTGCATTTAAGAACCATAAACTGCAATCCGCCCGATTTCTAAATTTTCGTGTGTTATAGCTCATGTCTCGTGCATGGACCCAAGCTGCTGGAGATGGCATTTTACGACCATAAAACTAGAATTCCATCCAATTTCTGGATTTTCGTATGCTATATTACACGCCTTCAGTATGGGCCCAAGCCCCCCGAACTGTATCGCCTGAAAATTTTCTAGGTTATCAAAAATGACAAAAGGAACCATAGTCACTGCCCATCCATTACAGTTCCTGCTTTTATGCATTTTACAGCCATAAAACTCGAATTTCGCCAGATTTAGAAATTATCATGTGTTATAGCTCATGCCTTCAACATAGGCTTGTGCACCTGGACCCCTCTCTCCTACAAACATTTGGGCCATCATAAACGACCTAAGAAACCTTAATCACCACCACATCATGAACGTTCCTCGTTTTTTGTCACTTTACGGCCATAAAACTAGAATTCCTCCTGGTTCTAAGATTTTCTTGTGATATAGCCCACGACTTCCATATTGGCTCGGGTCCTCGAACCTGGATCTCCCAAAGCTTTTTCAGACCATTAAAAATGACCTAAGGAACCATAGTTACCACCCACCATCAGCGTTCCTCATATTTTGTCATTTACGGCCAAAAATCTGGAATTCCGTCTAATTCCTAAATTTTCGTATTCTATAGCCCACGCTTTTCGCATGGGCCCATACCCCCGGACCCGGATCACCTAAAGCTTTTTAAGACCATAACAAATGACCTAATAAACCATAGTCGCTGCTCTAGTATGACCACTCCTCATTGTTTGGCATTTTACGGTTATAAAACTGGAATTCCACCCAATTCTCAAATTTTGATGTGTTATAGCCCACTTATTCCGCATGGGCCCTAGCCCCAGGCCCGGATCGCCAAAAACATTTTTAGGACATTAAAAATGAACTAAGGAACCATAGTCACTGCTCCTCCATGACCGTTCCTTGTTTTTTGGTATTTTTACAGTCGTAAACTAGAATTCCCTCCGATTTTTAGGTTTTGGTGTGCTACATGCACCTGGTCCCTCTGATCTGGATCGCCAAAAAACATTTTGGGCCATCAAAATCAATGTACGGAACCTTAGTCACTGTCTCACCATGACAATTCCTCATTTTGTGGTGTTTTACGGCCATAAAAATGGAATTCCGTCCGATTTCCAAATTTGTGTGCTATAACCCACACATTTCGCGTGAGCCGGGGCACCTGGACCCGGATCGCTAAAAAAAATTTTGGGCAATCAAAAAAACCAAAAGAACTATAGTCACTGCCCTTCCATGACCTTTCCTCGTTATTTGACGTTTTATGACCATAGAACTAGAATTCCGACCGATTCCCACGCCTTCCGCAAACACCCGGGTCCCTGGACTCAAATTGCCTAAAAGCCTTTTGGACCATTATAAACTATTTAAGGAACCATGTTCACTATCCTTCCATGCCCGTTCCTAATTTTATTGACATTTTATAGCCATAAAAATGGAATTTCCTCTTATTCCCAAATTTTCGTATGTTATAGCCCATACCTTCTGCATTGGCCCGAGAACCTGGACCTGAATCACCTTTAAAAATTTTGTACAAGAAAATAACGTAAGGAAACATAGTCTCCAGCCCTTCCATGACCATTCTTATTTTTCAGCATTTTACGACCATTAAATTGGAATTCTACCCAATTTCTAGATTCGTGTGCTATATCACACACCTTTCGCATGAGACGGGGCCCCCGGACTCGAATCGCCTAAAAATTTTCGGGAAATCAAAAAGAACTATGGCAGTATAATCACTACTCTTACATAACCTGTCCCCATGATTTTGCATTTTATGACCATACAACTTGAATTCCGATCGATTCCTAGATTTTTCTATATTATAGCCCACGCCTTCCGCATGGGCCTGGGTCCTCGAATTTGGATCGCCTAAAATGTTTTAGGACCATTAAAAATGATCTAAAGAACAATAGTCACAATCCCTCCATGACCATTCCTCATTTGTTGGCGATTTACGGCCATAAAACTGAATTTCCATCTAATTCCAAGATTTTTGTGTGCTATAGCTCATGCCTTCTACATGGGCCCGGACTCTAGACCTGGATCACCTAATAATATTTAGGGCTATAAAAATGATGTAAGGAAAGGTAGTCACTTCCCCTCCATGATTGTTCCTCGTTTTTTGGCATTTTATAGCATTAAAACTGCAATTCCGCTCGATTCCTAAATTTTTGTGTGATATAATCCATGCCTTCCGCATGGGAACTAGCCCCCGGACCCGTATCGCCCAAAAACATTTTGCCTATCAAAAAGGACCTAAAGAATCATAGTCGCCGCCCTGTCATGACCGTTCTTCATTTTTTATCATTTTTCGGCCATAAAACAGGAATTCCACCATATTCATAGAATTTCGTGTGCTATTGCCCACACCTTTCGCATGGGCCCAGGCCCTTGGACTCAAATCGCCTAAAAATATTCTAGGCCATCAAAATGAATTAAGCAATCATAGTCACCAGCACGCCATGACCAGTTTTCGTTTTTTGGCGTTTTATGTAGGGGTGTGCATTCGAATCGGTTTATCGATAAATCGAATCGATTATTTGTTATCGTTTTATCGATATCGTTTTATCAATTTATCGATTTATCGATTTCGATTTTGATTTCAAAATTTTTCTTATCGATTTCGATTTCGATTCTGTCCTTTTCGGTTTATCGGTTTATCGATAAACTGATAACATACACTATCTTTTTAATTTTTTATAAAAAAAATTTTAAAATTTTTTTTACCCTTATTTTATAATACAATTTACTTTATCCTAAGTCCCTAGCGCTATTATTTCCTTTACCACATTTAAGGAATGATCATATTTAAAGCTCAAGGGAATAAAGTTCAAATTAATGGAAAATAAAATTAGCCGTGATGATATATATTTTTTTTATACCGTTGTAGTGTTGGTGGCATACATTTGATCCCTTACTTTAATTTCGTTTCATGTGCTTGTTGACACAATATTTATGTTATAAACGACATTCTTCTTATTTTAGCTTCTTTTTGTCCATATTAGTTAGGCGTGTTTGTAGCGATATACTTTTTGTGGAATCCCGAAAATCTTATTGGTGTAATCGATAACAGAATCGATAAGCCCCAAAAATCGATAAATCAAAATTGAAAAAATTGAAACCTTATTGAAACGATAACGATAAGCATATGTTCAAATCGATAATCGATAAATAATTATCGATAAGGGTCAAAATCGAATCGATAAATCGAATGCACACCCCTAGTTTTATAGCCATAAAACTAGAATTTTGCTCGACTCAGAGATTTGTGTGGCTATAGCCCACGCCTTCCTTCTGCATAGGCCCAAGCCTCCACACCCCACTCACCTAAAAAATTTTCGGACCATCAAATACGATCTAATGAACCATATTCACTGCCCCACCATGATTGTTCCTCATTTTTTGTCATTTTACGATCATAAAACTCGAATTACGCCTGATTCCAAATTTTCGTGTGCTATAGCCCACGCCTTCCACATGGTCCCAGCCCCCCCCCCTCCGAACTAAGATCGCCTAAAATTTTACCAAGCCATAAAAAATGAATTAATGAACCATAGTCGCCTCCCCTCCATGAATGTTCTTTATTTTTTAGCGTTTTACGATCATAAAACTGAAATTCCCTCCGATTTCATGATTTTTGTGTGCTATTCGCACTCCTTTAGTATGGGCTCAAGCCCCCTGGAATCGGATCACCTAAAATTTTTCAAGGCCATCAAAAATTCCCTAAGGAACCATAGTCACTGCTCAGCCATTACTATTCCTCCTTTTTATGCATTTTATGGCCATAAACCTGGAATTTTGCAAGTTTCGCAAATTATCATATGCTAGCCCACGCCTTCGACATGTGCCGGTGCACCTGGTCCCTCTTGCCTAAAAATATTTTGGGCCATCATAAACGACCTAAGAAACCGTAGCTACCACCATGCAATGAACGTTCCTCATATTTTGGCATTTTACGGCCGTGAAACTAGAATTCCTCTTGATTTCTAGATTTTCTTGTGTTATAGCCCACGCCTCCGCATTGGCCTAGGCTCCCAGACCTGGATCGCCAAAAGTTTTTTCGGACCATCAAAAATAACCTAAGGAACCATAGTCACAGCTTGGCATGACCATTCTTTAATTTTTTGTGTTTTACGGCCATAAAACTGGAATTTCACCCAATTTCAAGATTTTCGTGTTCTATAGCCCACGCCTTCCGCATGGGCCCAAGCCCCCGGATACGGATTACCTAAAGTTTTATAAGAACACCAAAAATTACCTAAGAAACCATATCTACTGCTCTTCCATGACCGTTCCTCATTTTTTGACATTTTACGGCCATAAAAGTGGAACTCCACCAGATTCTTATATTTTCGTGTGCTATAGCTCACGCCTCTCACATGAGCCCTGGCCCCAGAGCCGGATCACCAAAAAAATTTCCGAGCCACTAAATATGATCTAAGGAAGCATAGTCACTTTCCCCCCATGATCGTTCCTCATTTTTTGGTATTTTACGGCCATAAAACTAGAATTTCGTCCGATTCTTGGATTTTCGTGTGCTATAGCTCATGCCTTCCGCATGCGCCTATGCCCTCTGACCCGGATCGCCAAAAAAAAATTTTGGGCCATCAAAAATGACCTAAGGAACCTTAGTCACCATCCCACCATGACCATTCTCCAATTTTTGGTGTTTTTTCGGCAATAAAAATGCAATTTCGTTTGATTCCCAAATTTGTGTGCTATAGCCCACACCTTTCGCATGAGCCAGGGCCCCCGGACACGGATCACCAAATATTTTGTAGGCAATGAAAAAGACCAAAGGAACTATAGTCACAGTTCTACCATGACCTTTCCTCGATTTTGACGTTTTACGGCCATACATTTGGAATTCCGATCGATTCCTAGATATTTCTGTGCTACAACCCACGCCTTTCGCATAGACCTGGGTCACCAGACTTGAATCGCCTAAAAAATTTCCAGACCACTAAAAATGATCTAAGGAACCATAGTCACTACCCTATCATGATCGTTTTTCATTTTTTGGCATTTTACGGCCATAAAACTAGAGTTTAGTACGATTCCCAAATTTTTGTATGTTATGGGTCCGGGAACCTGGACCTGAATCACCTTAAATATCATTCGGGCAAGAAAAAATGACGTAAGAAAATATAGTCGCTGTCCCGCAATGATCGTTCCTTTTTTTTTGGCATTTCACGGCTTTAAAACTGAAATTCTGTCTGATTCTCATATTTTTTTATGCTATAGCCCATGCCTCCCTCGTGGGGCTGAGGCCCATGACCAGGATTGCCTAAAACATTTTGAGCCATCAAAAGGACCTAAAGAACCATAGTCTCCGGCCCTCCATGAACGTTCCTCATTTTTGGTCGTTTTACGGTCATAAAGCTGGAATATTTCCTAATTCTTAGATTTTCGTGTGCAATAGCCCATACCTTTTACATGGGCCTATACCCATGGATTCAAATCACCTATAAAAATTCGGGCCATCAAAAAGAACTTAAGGAACCATAATCGACACCCTGCCATGACCGCTCCTCTTTTTTTGGCGTTTTACGACCATAAAACTTAAATTTCGCCCTATTCCAATATTTTCGTGTGCCATCTGCCCAGGCCCCCGGACTCGGATTGTCTAAAAATTTTTGGGCATTCAAAAATGACCTAATGAACCCTAGTCACCGTCCTGCCATGATCGTTCCTCGATTTTTGGCATTTTATGACCGTAAAACTTGAATTACGCATTATTCCTAGATTTTGTATGTCCACGCCTTCCGCATGGACCCTAGCCCCCAAACCCGGATCGCCTAAAAAAATTCGTGTCATAAAAAATGCCCTAAGTAACCATAGTCACCACATCACCATGACCATTCTTCTTTTTTGGCGTTTTATGGCTATAAAACTGGAATTTCTTCGCATTCACAAATTTTCATGTGCTATAACCCACGCCTTCCGCATGGTCCCTTACCCATAGAACTGGATCGCTCAAAAAGAAATTTTGTCCATCATAAACAACCTAAGAAACCATAATCAACACCCCCGCTGTGAGCATTCCTCATTTTTTGGTATTTTACGACCATGAAATTAGAATTTCGTCTGATTCTGATATTTTCATGTGTTATACCCACGCCTTCGCATGGGCCGGGCCCCCAAACCCGGATCGCTTAAAATTATTTCGGGGCACCGAAAATGACTTAAGGAGCCATAGTCACTGCCCGCCATGATTGTTCCCCATTTAATGGCATGTTACGTTCATAAAACTGGAATTCCATCCCAATTCTTAGATTGTCGTGTGCCATAGCCCACACTTTTGTAACAACCCATAAATTAGATTTACGTATGAATGATTAAAGGAGTATTAAGGTTATATTTTGAACATGTGAAGTCTCATCGGGATGAGTATGACATGTGGGGTTGGCGCGGACCGCGCATAAATATAGCGTGGCCACACTAGGTCTTGGTCTTTCAAATATCTCCTCTAAAGTTGGGGATGCGGACCGCGCAAGAAGGTAGCGTGGCCGCACTGGCTGATGGGCGGGACCGTGCATAAAAGGGGTGTGACCGCATTGGCTGATGGACGCGGCTGCGTGGATAGATCTGGCAAAATGTCATCTCTCTGAATATCATCCACGCGGACCGCACTGATTTGTAGCGTGGCCGCGTGGGATTTGCCTTGAAATTATTAGTCTTTGAATATCCTCAAACGTGAACTGCATCAAGATGAACGCGGACCACGTGGATTTCCCTTGGAATACCCCAGTATCTAAACTCCTAATGCGTCCGCGTGGCAAAGAAGTGCGGTCCGCGCTAGGTCTCCTTGTTCCCCACTTCATTGTTTTTGACACTTGGCAGGTTTCACTCTGTTTTGAGCCGATCTTTGACATTTGTCATCTTGTCGCTCAAACCTGCAATCAAGCGCAACTTATAAGTATTTTGGGACTAATTTATGGCAATTCACACACAAAGCTTAGGCAAGTATGGGCATAAAACATGGTAAATCATAGTTATCAACGGGTATAAGTTGTGGTACTCTAAAGTCACGAAGGGTAAGAATGGAGTGGGTAGTTTCGTGGATAAGTACCATAGAGAGTCTGTGGTAGAGGTTAGTGGTGGGAGAGTGCACCCTAAATGTCACTAGTGCTTATGCGCCGCAAGTGGCCTTGGATGATGAGGTTAAAATGCGCTTCTGGGAAGAGTTGGATGAGATAGTGTGTAGTACACTACTTGAAGAGAGGCTATTTATATGAGTGGATTTCAATATCCATATTGGGTCAATTGCTGGTGGTTATGTAGAGGTTCATGACAGCTTCGGCTTTGGGATAGGAATGGAGGAGTAACTTCATTTTTGGATTTCGCTAAAGATTTTGAGTCGGTGATTGCAAACTCTAGCTTTCTTAAGAGGGAGGCGCATTTGGTTATGTTTCAAAGTGTGGTGGAAAAGACTCAGATTGACTACCTCCTCCTCGAGAGTTGTGACAAATGGTTGTGTAAGGATTTCAAGGTGATCCCGGGGGAGATCCTCGCACAGCAGCATAGGGTCATGGTGATGGACGTTGGTATCATGATAAAGAGGATGAAGAGGTTTGTTCGAGAATGACTGAGGATAAGGTGGAGATCCTTGACAAAGGATAAAGATCAGGAGTTGTAAGGGAGGTTATCGGCTATGGGATCCTGGAGGAGTAGTGGGATGGACCATTATGTGGAAGACGATGGCGAACTGTATAAGGGAGGCGGTGAGAGAGGTATTAGGGGTCTTGAGGAGTTACTCTAGCGGGCACAAAGGTGACTGGTGGTGAAATGAAGTGGTCCAAGGTAAAGTGGAAGTGAAGAAGGTTGTGTACTTGAAGTTAGTAGAGAGTAAAGGCGAGGATGAGAGAAGAGTAAACAAAGAGTTATAAAGTAGTTAGGAAGGAGGTGAAGTTGGCAGTCACAGAGGCTATGACTGCAACGTTTGGTCGTCCTTACGAGGAATTGGGGGACAAAGGCGAGGATAAGAAAATATTCCAGCTGGCCAAGGCGAGTAAGGCTCGAGATCTCGATCAATTCAGGTACATCAGAGACGAGGACGGTAGAGTATTGATGGGAGAGGCACAGATTAAGCGGAGATGGCAGACTTACTTTCATAAACTTCTGATTGAATAAGGGGACAGGGATATTTTGCTATGTGAATTAGGGCATTCTGAGAGTCCCCGGCCTTTGGGTAATTGTTTATGCATCAAGTTTGAGAAGTTTGTGGGGGCTATGCGTAAGATGAGCAAGGGCAGAGAAATTGGGCCAGACAAAATTTCGGTAAAATTTTGGAAATGTGCAAATAGAGCACGCTTGGAGTGGTTGAATAGGCTGATTAATGTTATTTTTAGGACGAAGAGGATGACAGACGAGTGGAGATGGAGTACAGTGGTACCATTGTACAAGAACAAAGGCAAAATCCAGAATTGCAATAACTATAGGGGTACAAGTTAATAAGCCATACCATAAAAGTTTGGGAGAACGTGGTGGAAGTGAGGGTGAGAAGGAGGATGTCTATATCCGATAATTAGTTCAGGTTCATGCCGCGTCATTCACTATGGAAGCTATCCAACTTATTAGGAGGGTTGGTGGAACAGTATATAGATATGAAGGAAAATCTGCACATGGTGTATATTGACCTGGAGAAAACGTATCACAAGGTGCTTAGGGAGGTCCTTTGGAGATGCCCGGAGGCAAAAGGTGTGTCGCTTACATTATGGCAATTAAGGACCTGTATGATGGAGCTAAGACTCGGGTTAGGACTGTGAGAGGCAACTCTAAGCATTTTTCGGTTGTTATGGGGTTCGACCAAGGATCTGCACTTAGGTCGTTCTTACTTGCCATGGTGATAGATGCATTGACACACCATATTCAAGAGGAGGTGTCATGGTGTATGTTATTCGCTGATGACATAGTTCAAATTAATGAGACGTGAGGCGGAGTTAACGAGAGGTAAGAGGTCTGGAGACAGACCCTTGAGTTAAGGGTTTCAAGTTGCGCAGGACGACGACAGAATACCTGGAGTGCAAGTTCAATGTTGCATCAAGTGAAGCGGCATGGATGTGAGGCTTGGGTAATAATTCATCCCCAAAATAGGAAGTTCCAAGCACCTTCGGTCGGTTTTCCAAGGGGGTATGGAGATCGGCGAAGATGTCGCACATCATATAGGAGGAGTGGATGAAATGGAGGTTAGCATCTAGAGTCATGTGTGACAGCTAAAAGTTGCACGACTAAGCTTTTAAAACTTTTATCTTAATTTTTTTGGAGATTTTTAAAACGCAAAAACCTTTATAGTAATTGACTACTCGTTGCAGCAGTAAAAAGGGTACCTTTGCAGTGGCGCGACGTTGCTACTTGCTGCCAAAAAAATTTATATGCAATGTTATGCGAATAGGTAATTAAAATTTTCAGAATGGGAAGTAAGAATGGCAAGTGGGCCGGAACGGGTCGGGACGGGCTAAATGGGCTGGGACCGTTAGGATTGCTAGAGGTGGACTAGTGCCGGTCTCATGGACCGGTTCTTAGCCAGGAACTGTTAGGGCCTGGCCCATTTGGCCCATGAAGAGACCGATATAGGACTAGGACCGTACCGGTCCCTTGGAGGGCCAAATGGGCTTAGCTTTTGAAAAAAAAAAGTTGTTGGGGGTTTAAAAAATAACTGTTGACTATTTAAAAGATAGCCATTTAACTCCCCCTCCCCCCAACTTAGTTTTAACCCCGAACTTTTTATTATTAAACGTTCTCCCTATTTTCAACTACAAATACCCCCTCATTCTTTTATTTTCTTACAAAATCAATATCAATCTATCACAATATTCCTCCAATTTTCATCTACACTTGCTACTATTGCTTACTTTATTTCAGAAAATAGTCAAAAAAATATTGAGGGTGTTACAATTTGTGAAAAAATTATAAAGTTGGTGAATTGAAGTCCTTAAATCAACGATAATTAATTTTCAACAAGTTCTTCATCAATTCGGTAAATTCGTTCCAACTCTTAAGTCTTAATATTATAGTTTTGTTTGTTTTATTTATTTGCTATTGCTTGATTAATTAAGATATCTTCCTTATTAAATATTTTTGGTAAAATTAAGAATAAGGGAAAATCCAAGACTGGCAAATCTAATGGTATTGTTGTTCCTCCTCCCCTGCCCCCTTTTTCCCGAACTAAATCATATTGTCTTACACCTGCTATTCTTGATACCAATCATAGTTTATTACAATTTATCGAACTGAATTTTGCCATAATTTTGCACTCGGTGAACATTTAGACCATGAATTAATAAATACTCTCTATTCTAATAATTATAATACTATTGATGAAAATGGTGATGAGGAAATTAATCTTGAAGAAACTCAATCAGATGATGATACACCCTCTAGTCCTGCTCTTAATGTTGACCCAACTACTGATAACGTTGTAATCCAAATGATGACCCATCTGATACTTCCGTTACTGCCCCTACTTTTTCTACAGAACCTACTTATAAAGGTTTTGCTCGTACAACCATAAAGAGCGATATTTATAAATATAAGCATGAATAAGAACAATATTTTTGCTATTTATTTAGTCATATAAATTGTCATGTTGCTATTACAACTTATATTGGTAGAAGTAATAATGACTATGATTACCTTACTGTTACATGTCATTGGATTGATGGGGATTACATAATGCAAAAGCGCATAATTGCCTATAAAATAATTGTTTCACGCCACATAGGGCAGTTTATTGCTAGCATAGTTATAGATATTTACAGATATTGTTGCATTAGTGATAAAATAATGTCGGTTTCAATGGATAATGCTACTAATAATACAAATACTATAGACTTGCTTACCACACGGTAAATCCTGCATGTAGTAATATTTTTCATTTTAGATGTATTTGTCATATTTACCATTTAATTGTGAATAATGGTATGAGAATTTTAAATATTCAAATTGAAAAGGTTAAAATGGCTCTTAACTGGATTTTTCATTCATATCGTAGAAGTAGACTTAGAGAATATTTTAAAAGATGCGATGAATGTGGCCTAAGAGAAAAAAAAGGTTCTTAAACCTTGTCCAACCAGATGAAATTACATGTATGAAAGTTTGGTTATTGCATATGAAGATAGAAACCCTTTTGTAATGCTCAAACTATTATAAAGGTGCCTAAACTTCCGGAAGTAATAGCCTCAATTAGAATAAAACTCATCCTATTTATAATACTTATCAAGTTGCATTAAATCATACTAGACCAAATGTTCCAACTCCTTCTTTTTCTAATTCTCAATCTTCTAAAAGAACTGCGGGAGTAAGATGTCTTAGTGTTTGGGCGGGGTTTATGGGTTCTTTTGGTTCTAATAGTAATGGTTTTTCACAATTAAATGAGCTTAAATTTTATTTGTCACAACAACTTGAGGAAGTGAATCATGACGGCAACTTTAATATTTTGCAATGGTGGAAGGACAAGAAAAAATACTTTCCAGTTCTTTCAAGGATGACCCGAGATATTTTAATTATTCAAGCTTCAACAATGGCATCGGAGAGCTATTTCAGTCAAGCAAGATTTCAAATCGGTGATTATAAAGCATCTATGAGGGAGAGCTTGGAAAAATCAATACTTTTCAGAGATTGGATCCGTGAAATAAGAAATTTTGGACTTGCTGAATCACAAAAAGAGGAAGAAGAAACTTACGAAGAAATTCTAGCTGAACTTGCTAAGGATGCTGCTTCGCTCGACAATGGAAGCCGTGATGACCAAACTACTTTTCCGCCACCACTAACGGAACTTCCTCCGACCTTGAAGGATTTGTAAGAGATAGCATGTAACTTGTATGAACAAAATTAGTATGCGTTATGTAACTTGTGTTTTGGCACATCTTGATTAGTTCCTTTTTCTTTTTAATGGTGGTATTAGCACATTGTGCTCATTCCATAGGAGGGATGATGACTAAGAAAGATATTGCCATATTTTTTATTGCCTTAATAAAATTATAAGGCATTGCTTTGAATATCTTTTTACAATATTTTTGTCTTTAAATTTGAATTAAAAATTAGGTTACAGTTCTATAATAAATTTACAAGGCATTCTTTAGATATTTTTTTAATAATTTTTTACTCTAATTTCTATTTAATCTTTTTTATTAATCACTACTTAGCCGTTGGGACCACGGGCCCGATCCGTTTAGACCAGAACCATGAGTTTGTGGGTCCAATTCCGGGCCAATTCTTATAAAAAGACCGTTTAGCCCGTTTATTTAAGGACAAGGACCACAGCCCATGAGATTGGCCCGCTTAGGACCTGGCCCGGCCCACTTATCACCCATAATAGAAGCGAGCACGTTAAGAGGAACAATGTACATTTTGGGGAAAGGTTTGACTGTTTTTGGAAGAAAATCATGGCAAGGATTTGATTTTGCCACCTTTCTCTTTCTTTCACTATTTTCCCTCTCATCTCTCTCTCTTTTATCCCATCACCAAATATTCCCCAAATTTCATATCCACATTTTCACAAACAAATAACAGGCAGAAATCTACGATCTTCACCTTCATCTTTCTCCGCAGCTAGCACATTTTCTAATACTAAAAATGAATATTGAGCAGCAAAAGTTTTGGGCTACACTTGTGGTGTTTCTCGTTGCCTCTGCTTTTGGCTACGGAACATGGCTTATCTGTACAGCTGCTTCCGTTTTGTTGGCTGAAGTAGTTCTGGTACTACTCCGCCGCTGTTATATTTCTTACTACGGGGTGAATCTAGTACGAGCACGCCGTCATTGTGATACCCTATGCCCATTTGTCGCGCTCTGTGTGGCGGTTCTCTTCAACCACGTGTACCACAAACAAATTCACCTATACGTAATTCTGTTTCCGCTTGCTGCAACTCTCTCTTCTACGCCATCGTGCTGCTCTTGAGTATGCCCGGCCCTAGACAATTTCCGGTACTGAATGTACTCTTTTTGCTTACGGTGAATCTTGTCTATGGGCAATTTGGATTTGGACTTACAACTTGTCTGTGGGTCGTGTCTTTCACGAACATTACTCTACTTCGAGCACAAGTGCCACCACACAGGGATCGACTAGCAGAGGTAGAGGCAGATGCAGTTGATGATCTCCAGCATTTGATCACCTTGGATCAGGTCATGTCGAATCTAATTATACGTACATTTTATATTAGTGCTTCTGAGAAGATATTCGTTCTGACATTACGGGGATAATGAAGCTTAGCTTGACAGTGGTTACTAGTAGAACCACGTCAAAGGCCTAAAAATGTCACTCAATGCCATCCGCTAAAAAAATGCTCATTCCATGCCATTACTGTTACGCATTTGGTCCATCCATGCCATTATTGACTAACGGCAGTGGCATGGATGGGCCAAATAAAAATTGAGCCGTTAGTCAATAATGGCATGGATGGACCAACTGTGTAACAGCAGTGGCATGAAATGAGCATTTTTTTAACGGGTGGTATGGATAGACCATTTCTAAAAGTTGAGTGGCATTTTTAGGCCTTTTCCGTTAGTTTTATTACTATGTACGTAGTATGTTGTTGGTTGGTGGTGGACCATTTGGTGTATGGAGGATTTTGTACAGAATGTTGCTTCAGTATTAGATATCATAGGATCCCTGTCGTAGGAGTGTTTAAATTGTAAAGATGGCTGTAACACTGCATTTATGCTACATATATATAATATTGTTAGCATTCTCGAAAAATATAACGTTGTTTGTTGGTAAAAAGAATACGGAGTGGAGTATATCGTTTTGTATTGTACTGTTTTGTTGAACCAATGTCTAATTCAAAAGATGTTTCTGCAGAGAAACTCTTCAAAAGAAACTGAGCATTCTTCTATATCAATTTTCAGTAGATTTTTGGCATTGGACTGAATGATAGAGAAAACCAAGAAATCTTGAGTTGTTACTTCTTCTATATCAGATTTCAGTAAATTTTGGCAAAACCAAGCAAAAAAACATCTATAAGGTAGATCAATTCACTTGTGACCCGACAGACAACAATGGAAAAAGGATGCAGCAGTGGGGTTTTCTACACAGAAGGGAAACCAGATGCCAAAGGAGCTAATACCATATAAGAAAATGTCTCCTCGCCTATTGTAAACCGTTACATATAGACGATTTCAAGGCTCGTGCACTTGACATGTTTACAACTTCTTCAAGCAAGAATGCGGTACTTTCTTACACTCATTCAGTATATTGATTCATATATGATTTTAGTGCTGGAGTCATTCAGTAGAATGAATCTTACCAGAGTACCATTCAATTCTCTGCCATAAATGCAGTACTTTCTTACACTTACACATGCATTATATAAAAAAAACATACTCAAAATTGAACCGAAAAAACAAATACGAATGCCACCCATAAAAAGAAACAACAAAGGAACTGAAGCAATAACTTGATGCAGCAAGCTCTTCAATTATTTGGCAGATCCAAATGCGAGCAGCTGCAGCTGTAGCTCATGCTCAAAAACTGTCATACTGTTTTTGTCCTTCAAGCATATCCATGCGTCTACTCCACCACTATCTCTTGAATCCATCAATATAACGACATGTATGCCTATCTCTTTAATTGGATTTACCCATGAAGGTCTTCCCCAGCCAAAATCAACGTCATAAAATTGGTAGCCACACAAGCTACTCATATGTATTATCTCTATCTCGCCTCCAAAACGTGCTGCAACAAACTCTGCGTTGACATAGGGTATGGTCAAAATTGCCTCTTCTTGATTCTGTTTATCCGCAAATTCTGAAGTCATTTCTGATAATGCTTTCCTTATACAAGTGACCAAAGTGAGCAAATCAGAGCCATCGTTCTCACCTTTACATGATGTGCTAATTGCAACAACGTTTCCTACACTATGGTTTGGTAATGGAGGGGCTAACCTCTTTCGTATATTTACATTGTGCACCAATTGAGATAACCTTCTGATCTCATTCCCTGAAGCAACCATAGCACATTTCCAGATCAAAGCTGATACTACTTCAACGCGAGTAGGTGCTTGTACTGAATCGCTGACAGCCTTAGCCTTGAGTGATGCTATAGTAGAAGCATCAAAGGCAAAAAATTTAGTGGCACGTTGCTTATCAAAAAAGACTTTGATTATTACTTCAGGCATAATAGGCTTGGGTGGAACATGGGGAATAGGTGGTGGCAAGAATTTAGCAGCTGCAACAAATTCTGGCACCAGATTATCGGGGCTACCTCGAGCAATTGTTGACCAAGCGCTGATGAGGGTGCACAACGTGGCACGATCAGCAACTTTATGAGAAGCACATATACCAATAGCCATACCTCCACACTCAAAAAAAGTGACTTGAACAAGCAGGGGATATAAGGCTGAATCAGGCAGTAATGATCCGGCCTCTTCAACAGTACTAGGGAGGAACTTTTTATTGACATCTGCAGGCTTTCTAAGAACATCTTCAAACTGAAAATTACGAGCAAAAGCCTCGTAAAAAGGCACCCCATCGTCGTTGCATTCAACTGAGTTATCCTTAATTCGACCAGCAAAAGGGTAAAAGCGAGCAAGTGTTTGAGACAAAGATTTCTTCAAAAGAAGTAATCTTGATGAATGGACTGATCTTGCTTGCTCATAGGAGTATAACTCACCACCATCTGAATGAGGAGAAGGATAAAATAGAGCTAAGGGAACAGGTATGGTTAATACGTGTTGATCCAAAATAGAGAATTCGAAGCATCTAAGGTGATTAGGAGTAGGAGAAAGAGGTTTAATGAGCTCAACAGAAACTATCTCAATCTTTCTTTCCATGGCTAACTTTAGTTTGATCTCTGGCTACTTTTGCCTTAAGTTGTTGCACACAATTATACAACTAACAACTATTAGGTATAATTTGCTTTTATGTATATATAAGTAATATATCATGTTTGTGATTTTTATATAATTCCCAAGTCACATCTATGGAGTATCAAATTGTAGTACAATGTTTTTTTTCTTATTCTAATTTTTTAATAAAAGGTGAGGTATCAATTGCTAGAATATATGAGCTGTAAATGGTTATCTTAATCTTAAATTAATCCTTGGTAGTTTGCCTTTGCCCTACCACCACTATTAAGTTCTTAGTCAACAACAGGATATGGGGTACCAAGTGATCTCTTAATTCTTATTTTTAATAAGCTTAGTACATAGTTAAATTAAACCTCTAAGCTTAGTACATAGTTAAATTAAACCTCTAAGCTTGTAGCCAAATTTCTTTTACGCACCTCTCCTTTAGGGGCGACCTTTTATATATTAAATCTTATTCTAAACTTAGTATTCGCGCACCTTTATGTTTGCAACAAATGGACGGTCCCGATTGAACGAAATAATCCAAAGGTTTAAGTTCATTTTCTTCAGAGAATTATAAATAAAGAGCTAAAAAATTTTAAAAAAAATTTATACATAAGCAACACGGATCCAAACGAGAATCGGGAACGGAGAAAATTAAGGCGTACCTATTAACAAGCATAAGTTGTATTCATAAATGTGTCTTATAAATTGCATTTCAAATACGACTTATAATCGCATTTGAAACAAATAATATGTAGATCTGTATGAGGCTCACTTTGGCCCCTGACGTGTTTAAATGTTTCTGTTAGTATTTAGTGCTTGTATTATTCTTCTTCTTCCCTTTTTTTTTAGAAGACAACACATAAAAAAGATGAGACTTACATTTATGATGATTTTACCTTTTTTTATTCCTTCCCCCCCCCCCCCCCCCCCCCCCAATTCTGGATTTCCCTTTTTTGGGCTTTTTTATTAGTTATATACTATAAGTCTCTTTTAATCCTAAGCTGAGGGTCGATTGGAAACAGTCTCTTTGCCCTTTATCCACTTTGTGAGATTATACTGGGTAGTAGTTGTTGTTGTATAAGTCTCTTTTTGAAAAAATTAATATAATTCTTCAATAGAGGATAACTTGTATAAAAAAATAAGGTTTCTTCTCTATGGTGTATCCCCCTGTACAGTAAATGATTTGTCAATTTGTCTGATAAATGAAGAAATTTACTGATGCTCTTTGATAAAAATAGAAATTGCATTGTTCTTTCTGTTATGCTTTATCCTTAAATCGTATTCTACACATTCGTTTTGCATATTTATCGCATTTTATTTTGCCAAAAGCAATGACAAAGCAAGCAAATATGCATATATAAAGCATGTGCCAAAAAAAAGTGCAGATTTCGGGTAAAATACCATCTATTATATTACATTAAATAGTTTTTTTGTCTCCATTAATAAAACTGCTGCATCTGTAATATGTTTTTCAAAGACTTAAATTATTTCACTCAGGATTGAAGGGGGAAAAATCATCTCTTTTAAACCAGATCATGTATAGCCTTCCTTTGTACCTAAGAAGGAATAAAAAGGTAAAAGAACTTTGAAGGTAAAAACTATTGCAGTAAAGTAGAACTCTAAGTGTAACAGTCCAATCCGTCAATGATATTATCCGCTCTAGGCCTAAGCCCTCACGGGTTTAAAACGCGCTACTAGAGTTTAAGGCTTGTTAACTTATATACCCAACATCTCTCTTGTGTTTTGACGATGTGTGACACTGTCTGAAGTATGGGGTGTTACATGTACCCCCTGTTTGCCCCACCGCATGGAATTTGCCTAGACTCGGCACTTGGGTTTTCCTAATCGAGATTTGCCTAAACTCAGTTGAACTCTAACCCACATCGGCAAGGCTGATACAAGAGTGGCTCTGATACCATCTATAATAGCTCCTATCACGATCTAAGGCTTATTAAGTTATATACCCAACATCTCTCTTGTATTTTACCGATGTGGGACACTGTCTAAAATCTGGAGTGTTACATTAAGAAGATAACAAGTTGTTTTGCAGACTTCAAATAACTGAGCATCTTCTTTCTATATCAGTTTTCAGTACATTTTTGGCATTATACTGAATGATACTGAAAACCAACCAATGTTGAGTAAAATTTCAAAGCTAAATCCCAATGCAAATTATATATACTGTACATATAGCCAACACCATATACGTAGTAAGAAAATACTTTAAAGTTGAAAGGAAAAATATTAGCCACAAGGCAAGCCAATATGTTTTGAGAGGAAAAGAAACAAAAAGTCATACATCATTGTGTTAATATCTAACCAGTAACATTTATATAATTCTTTGAGCTACTAGCAGTTGAAGTAGAAGAATCTATCTATATTGGCGTAACTGGTAAAGTTACTGCTAGGTGACTAGGAGGCCACGGGTTCGAACCATGGAAACAGCCTCTTGCAGAAATATAGGGTAAGACTACGTACAATAGACCCTTGTGGTTTGGCCCTTCCCCGGATCTTGCGCATAGCGGGAGCTTAGTGCACCGGCTGCCCTTTTGTTGGAGTCATCCTATAGACTGAAGGGAAGCTTGGAGCAATGACAAAGTTATCTTCATGTATGACTTGTAGGTCACGGATTTAAGCCACGGAATCAGCCAAGGTGCCTACATCACACCCCCTCGGGATGGCGCCCTTCCTCGGACCCTGTGTATTTTGAGAATGAAATTCCAACTCACTTCCAAGAGTAAAGAGCAGGAAGAAAAAGGAGCAAGGATTTTGACAAAAGCAAAAAAAAAAAATCTAAAAGGTAGATCACTTGTGACCTAGTATGATCCCACTTAGTAGGGTCTGGTGAGGGTAGTGCGTACGCAGACCTTACCCCTAACCTAGAGTAGAGAGGCTGTTTCCAAATAGACCCTGGCATCCTTCCCTCCAAGAACTTTTCACCTTGCTTACCATCAGAGACAAACAACAACGGAAAGAGGAAGCGCCAGTGAGGTTTTCTACATAGAAGGGGAAACAGATGTCAAAGAAGCTAATACCATATAAGAAAATGTCTCCTCATCTAATGTAAATCGTTAAATATAGACGATTACGTGCACTTGACGAGTTTACTACCACTTCAAGCTAGAAAACTGAGGACTGAGATTTCTAAAAGGTGGTGGTCTCTACTTATATTGGCATTTCAGAGGGGGGAAAGTACCCATCCTCCCCAAACCAACATAGACAAACACACTTCAGCATACCTAATAATGTGGAAGGGACAGTTAAACAACACAAAAGAAGATCTTCAGAAAAGCTGGGAGGTCATTGACTCATTTGTTGCATATGATTAACATCACTAAACTAGATTTTAGTTGTCCTGAAAGACTGAAAATATCTTCTATTACATAAATTTGGTAGCTGAAATGTAATACAAACTTTTGCCTACTTTGTGATAATCAACAATTTCAGTAGCCATGCATCAACAATATTTCACATGGTCGGAAGTAAAGCGACAATATTCAGAAAGTTTGTGAAATTAATTCCTTCAGTCTTGATTATTGAAGTGGCAACTTGGGGTAGCTTGCTGTTTATACATAGCAAAATAAGCAACATAGAGTGGAATATACATGATAGTTCACCAGTTTTTATCTGGCAACTAATTTCAATGAAGTGCCAATTCTGAAAGGCAATAAGCAGTATAATGGAGTAATCAAGTTATACAGACGCAGAACTTTGATCATGAACACATTGTTAAGGCATCAAATGATTACTGTTTTTAAAGACTAACAAAAAGAGTTGCAAGTCCTCGATCCGATCGCATAACTTAAAGAAGCAGACTCACCTCTAAGCTAAACCAGGAACAAGAGAACTAAGTTCTTTTTCAGGTGATTCATGAAAATAGCCTACAAACTTAGTTGATCACTGTCCATTACTGTTGCTAACAACTAAGTATTCAATTTCATCAGAACAATTTTAGCAATCGGTCATGGGCTGCAACTGATATCGGTTACCTCAGCAAGAACGAGTAAAATTTGAGGAAAAACGGACACTTCAACTAGGGAATAAACTAATAGAGAAACCTTGTCCATATTGATCCGTATACTTTGAGAATATTGTTGCTTATTCCGAGTCAGATTATAACATAAATGCGCCCAAAGTGACTATCACGTTCAACATCGATAACTAGTTGCTGATAGCAGGATAGAAAGAATGCTAAATGAAGCTGACAATAGAAAACACAGTGCTATCCACGACATAATTACAATAGTAGAACTCATCTAACTGAACAATTTCATAACAGATACTAAGCACCAAATCCTAATTCTCCAAGAAGTAACAGAGTTTGACCTTAAGAGAATAGTGAAGTGGGAAAAGGGGATTCACAGTTCCATGAAGAGTTGAAGACCATACCGACAACTCCATATAGACATTTACAATAAAACACCACAAGTCCAATAAAAGGTAATAAAACAAAGACCAGATGTTATTAAACACAAATTCTAGAATACATGGAAGTCAAATTGACAGGATTTGCAGAAGGCTAAAATCAACAGTTACCCTGATATCAATCATCCCCTGTTGGGAACAGAGTAAGGACCTTTCTCCCATTGACGGGCACGGCTGAAGAATCCACATCATCAACATAAGGTGACACCACAGGACTACCATTATGCACTGATGTCCCCATCCTCTGAACCTGCTGCTGTGATTGCCTAGACAAAAATGGATGATGATCAAAATGTCCATTCGCTGGTGACCCAAATTGCCTATACTGCTGTTGAACTTGAGGATGATGGTGTCCAACAACCACTCCCATATGATGATTATGATGCTGCATTGATGTCACTGGCACAAATGGCAAGAACTGGTCAGGATTACCCCTCCCGGCCGGATGCAAAAAATGTGCTGGCACTGGCGAACTAGCAAACAAATTGTCCATTGCAGAATCAACACCTGCCCCTGATAAAGATTGACCACTGTTTCCACCACTACCACCATTAGAAAGACCTTGCATTCTTTTCAAATAAAGCCTGTATTTTTGCAAATGACTAGCAACATTTTCGCGCGTTAGGCCATCGACACTCATCAGTTGCATTATAGTCTTTGGGACAGCATTCTTGATCCCCAAATGAGCAACTGCATCCACAAATCTCTTGTGTAGCTGTGGGGTCCACACAAGCCTAGGCCTTTTTATTGTCCTAGCTGGTTCATCTCCACCACCTCCTAATCCATTCAATTCAGTAGACTCAAATTCAGCTGATGAATTGGGCTGCTGTTGAGAGGATTGAGGAATCTGAATCTGCTGCTGCTGTTTGTTTTGAGCATTATTTGGGCTAGTGGGGTTTGAAATATCAAAAGCAATAGCAAGATCAGGAGATATAAGGGTTTGAGATAAAGGCATTAACTCTTCTGGTTTTGGCAATTCTTCTTCCCATTTAGCAAACCAATTTGAATCCTCTTCCCTCATTTTTCTTACCAATCTTGAAAGCTAAAATCTTGGATTTTCAACCAATTATTTGGGTCAAGATCTCACCTTTATGATTGTTCTAACTTGGTAGATAGCTAGGATTGCATAAATTAGCTCTATTATTACTGTCATCAAGAAAAAAACAAAAAATATCTCACCTTTATTGGAACTTAAAGATTGACAAAAGAATCTAAAAACAAGGCTAGAATCAGACAAAAGAGTCTATGTGAAGATATGGGGTGGGAAAAAGATAAGTGAAAACATTGAAAGATGAGATTTTTATGAGATGTTTGCTGGTTTTTTCTCTCACTCTCCTCCTCTGTAATGAAGAATCTTGATTTCTGGGTGAGGGAGAAAATGAAGGTTTGCTTTGGAAATTTGCAAATGTGGATAACGGAGAGGATTGAGGGAGAGTGAGGGTGGATTGTGGAGAGGGGTTCGAAGTGGATCTTGTTTCTTTTCAGCTTTTTAAGTATTAATGTTACTGTTACAAGATGCTTTTATTATGATATTTTGTGGAAATCTAGGGACCATGTGGATAAGAAGCAAGGTGGGGTAGGTGTAGGGTTATAGGGTGGCTAGTAGGGTGAATATGTAATGGAAAAAATATTAGTTCTCTGTTCTCTGTTTCAATGTATGTTCTCTCTTTCCATGCATGTGAACCTATTTACTTTTGTCCGCTCCACAAAAATATTCATTTCTAAAGACCAATTGCTCCATAGATTTTTTTCTTTTTTCTGATTTTTTTAATAAAAAAAATATATATTTCCATAAAAGATATTGCAAGTTTTTTCGTTACTCATAAAATTGCAATATTTTTTCAACTGAAATGCATATTCAAACATAATATCGAATTTCAAATACCATTTTTCAACTTAACTCCAAATACTACTATTTTTCAAAAATTATACTCCCTCCATTTCAATTTATGTGAACTTATTTTCCTTTTGGTCCGTGCCAAAAAGAATGACTTCTTTCCTTATTTGAAAATAATTTACTTTTATGCAATAATTTATAGGCACACAAAATATATGTGCCTCATTTTACACTACAAGTTCAAAAGTCTTTTCTCTTTCTTAAATTTCGCGCCTAGTCAAATGGTTCACATAAATTAAAACGGAGGGAGTATAATTTCTGTGTCCAAATTGCCTACTAAATTTGAAAAGAATTTAGCTTAAATTTCTAATTTTTTACTAAATTAGAAGTTTTTGTAGCCACATAAATACTCTGTCATGTTTAACACCACAGGTTTCAAAAGAACTATAGTCACACAAATGTTATGACTTGTTCAGAACCAAAAATTTTAAATATATTTATTTCTTTCTTAAACTACGTGATCAACCAAATAGGTTCGCATAAATTGAAACAAATGGGATATTATATCACTTGATATACTGTTTTCTTACTGATTCGCTTTTTTAAACATTGATGTAGACATCAAAATTTTATCGGATAAACTCCATATGAAATTTGGGCAAAATCCTAAATTTAAGATATTACAAGTAGAGTCCATCGAGGTTTCTTGGAGGCTATTCTATCTAAAACCCTAACTTGGAAGCTACTCTACCTAAAACCGTAGCTTAGAGGATACTCTGCCCAAAAACCTAGCTACACCTATAAAATGGTGCCACATATTCCTTTTGAAAGTATCTCGAAATTCCATAAATATTCATGGAATATTCACAAAGAGATTAAAGACATCAAATATTGTCTTTCTCAAAGCCACCGAAGTGATCAACGGATGTTCTTCCTTTTTCTGGAGATTAAATACATTTTAGGGAAGTTCATATCATCCTACGTTCGAGAAATACACTGGTTAAGCCCTCGAATCACAGAAAACAATCTAGAGAAAAAAATCTATCGAACAAATACAAGTGCACCCATATTATTTTATCAATAAAATTATGTTTCTTCGGTTCCTTGTGTTTTGATTGCTAATTAGCAAAAGTGTCTCTAGAGAGGAAGAATACATGAGATTTTAATATGATTTTACAAAGTATTGATCGGGCATTGTTGGTTATAAGTTTAAATAAAAGAAAAAGATTATGATAGCTCAATTATTAGTATAAAGTCATCTGACTATAAGTAATCTTTACAATATTAAGGTAACATTTCTTTTAGAGTTTGAAAATGCTTAAGATAATAATGTGCTAGTTAATTTTCAGTGTTTTCTTAGTTATCATTTAATCGGACATCAACTTTATTATGCTTATATATCACGACCCAAACCACTGAACTGATAAGATGGCCATGAAAGGTGCTTTTACAGCTCAAGTCAAAGGTCACAGAGATTCTCTTTTTAAAAATACTGTTTGTACATTGTTACAGAAACATAGATGAGGTTGTACAGGAATTATTATTGGATAGAGGATATAAAAATTATGAAGTGGAAAGAGGGAAACACTTTCCCAAAAATAAATTATTATGATTAGAAAAGAAAGGAGGAGAGAGAGTACAAGATGAAGTCGAATGAAAGAGAAGGAAAGTGGAAAGCTGACCCCATTTAAAGTATATGTAATATAGTTTATGACCAGTTTACGTTTTCAGGTTCAAAATAAGTATCATATTAGGTAATTAAGAAAAAAATTAATTTATATTTACTCTTTTGCATATCCCTAAAAAGTTTTTTTACTCCTCACTATAAATATGTGGCCAATATTTAATAAGAATAATTTAATCATACTAAGTATTTTTATATAAGATTTTAACATTTTTTTAACGGACGTACTTAAAGGAAACTGATAACTTATTATGTAACGAAGAAAGTACTTACTTTATTACAAATTGAGTAGGTTAAATAATCTAGTTTGACTTGACACGGAGTTTAAGAAAAATTAAATATATAACTAATGCATATTTTAAATGGTTTGAAAAAATAATTTGAAATTAGTAATTAGTGTTGTTGGTATGACAGAAAAAAGGACATTGTGTTTTCTTGATATGCTAAAAGTGACAAGTAAAAATGAATCTATTTTTAGAATATTGGACAAGTAAAAATGAACGGAGGGAAGCAAATTATTTTTAATTGCTAAAATGTATCTTTCTTGTTGGAACAGACTAATAAGGAAAGCGTGTCATCTAAATTGATCATGTGGCTATATGCAATGCGAAATGGTCACTACTCACTAGCAACATCTTTTTAGGATACCTGCTTCCAAATTGGACAATCCACTAGTGAAAACATCACCGATCAACATTAGCTAATCTGTGATTTGGCCTTACATATAAAGGATGTGAAAGACCTGTTCAATCAGAATATTAATGTAAAGCCAATTTGGTTGAATATAGCTAACAAAAATGTTTATGCATAATACACAAGATACCATGAATGAATGAAACTGCATTGTATATGCTGCAGATTTCTGGTTTCTTGTCAAATCCCAGAAGTATACCGATAGTAGAGCTCCCTCTCTATCTACTACCAGCATCATATCAAACATTTCACGAGTATGGAAGCCTTGATTGCAAACAATCTGTTGAAGGATCAGACTCATTCTGGCTTGCTATTGATGGCTTCTGCAACCAGAAGTTCATGACCTTCACTATACAGAACGGACTCTCCCTTGATGCATCTAAATCAACAGCTTTTGGAGATCAATTCCAAATATGTCAAGTTCTTCCTGCTATTGCTGGAGCTAACATGGGATGCAGATTCGTGAAAGGCAGCATATGTAAACAATGGCAACAGCATGCATCTGTGCAAAGACTCCAATCATAATCTAGATGGCTGTAATATAAGAAATACCACAATTGATTAAAGGTCGCACTTCAATGGAGAAACTTTATGTCCATGCTTACTTTCATGAAGATATATGAATTTGCTAAACAAGTTGGAATAAGGAAGATTTCTAGGAACACATACAAGGAGAAATCCTCGAGAAAACAGTCAAAAGCAAATTAGCAAGCTCAATGCACCATATTGACTTGACAAATAATTTTAAAAGTAAAAAAGGGCAGTTCGATGCACTAAGCTCCCGCTATGCGCAGGGCTATTGTAGTGAAAGAGAAAGATAAAACTCTTTTGCTTCTACCTGTGCTTCCTATAATATGTAGTGAGTTTGTGCGATACGCTAAGTTGCTCAGACAAGGATGCGGGTGTCCGACACGGGTGCGGATCTAGAAGTCGGGTACTTCGAGATGTAAATTCTGAGATTCAAGGATATAGATCATCCTACGGGTGCGGGTGCAAGGATACGGCTAAAAATAACTCAAAAAAATAAAAATATCTCTAAATTATGAGAAGTTTTGATGAATATTTACATATAGCTTGTAAAGTGTGAATTTCTTTTTATTCTCAAGCTGTAAACAAGTAAAGAATTTGTTCCATAAATATGGTATGCGATTTTCTTCAATTTTACCCTACTATTGGTTCTAATTCGGGAATCAAACTGTATCTCGTCTCGAATTTTTTCGACTGTCGTGGTCAAAGTACCCAAAATTGTTTGACCAAATCCAGTACGGATCCCATACCCACACTCATACTAGTGTCGTCTCGATATGGGTGCGGCACCTAAACTGCCGTGTCGGAGCAACTTAGGCGATACGAACGTTACTAAACTAAAATACATATATAACATACTTAAACATCTTAACATGCATTGCTTGATGATATATTTTAATCAATATCGACATATCCTCAATTTAAGATTAGAAATCTAGCATTGTGACATCAAGTGTCCCCATTCCAAGAGATCCATGCTGCAAACAAAAAGAAGAGTCTAATGTCCGCTGGTTGAAGCACCTTGTAACAAATCAGATTTTGAGAACCAATCAGTCACAATCCAATACTTAGATGACAGAAATATAATTAACATATTTATTGAAGATTCACATCCACAATCAGAAGTGTTAGTACTTAATCAGGTCGCTTCTATCCTTCGGATTTTGCCTCACTGATTTATGGTTAAATCAGATACTTTTCAACATTCTAAATTTGAAGCATCTTTTGGTCAAAAAGCACGTCGTTTGCAGTTTTGAGAAGTACATGAAACAGAATGTAGATATGGATACATTATATTCCTGATCTAATAGGATGTGTTTTTTCTTTTATCATATCAGACTACTTTCTTAAATTATAAATGAAAAACATAACTGATTTAGTTTACAGTTTTACCGTGCCTAGTCCCCCTCCCCCTCGACTTCCCATTGGATGTCAGAGAACTAAGTTAAAATACATCCAAGTTTGAAACCCCTCCTTGAACTAACAACCTTTTATAACAAATCTTCCACCAAGAAGTAAAAGCTACTAAAGGTTCATAAGAACTTTTTTTTTTTTGGTTAAAGGGGATTGAATATATTAACAAACTAAACGGATAGAATAGGTACATCAGAGGGGAAATTTGCATCCCCCCATAGAATCCCCCGTAAGAACTATATAATAAGCTACTCCCTCCGGTCCACAATAAGTGACTTTTTGGCCTTTGGCACAACCCTTAAGAAAATACTAACTCCTAGAAAAAATTAAGTATCTTGACTATATATTACCCTTAATTAAAATTTGTATATTGTTAACTTGACACATTGGGATATGTAAATAAGGGAAAATTTGAAAAAGTAAAGTTAATTCATTCTTGATTATGTAAAAAGGACACTTATTTTGAACCAAAATAAAAAGACCAAAAAGTCACTTATTGCGGACCGGAGGGAGGACTATATAGATAAATTTATCTTCCTCTGCACCAGAAGGCATTTATTCTAACTTCAGTTTCCCCAATAGTTCTTTTAAATGGCTTTATTCTGAACACAGTTGATAGGGAACTAAACTTATATCCAACTGCAGTTTGATACATACTTCCACAATTGTGTAATAAAGTTATAAAATAATAGGTCTAAGCTAAGTAGGTAATACAAAGGCAAATTCAATATAATGACATGCAAGCACAAGCCATTATTACTCAACCAGTACCATTTAAGGAAGACAATAGCGGTGGATACAAATTACTAAACCAAGGAAAAGGAGGACAATGGATGAGAATATACCAGCATGGAATTCGGCTTGATCTGTATCAGCAATCATTGGTGACACTAATCATCTTTCACAGAGTTTGAGTGCACAAGCCTCTGAAACCTATTTGATAGTTCTTGGTATGAATGAACTTCAGATGGAGGCACTTGTCTAATGGCGGCCTTCAGATATTTCATTGTTATTTCAGAGGCATCAAGGCTTTCCTGATACCAAAAAAGTTAGTACAGAGGAAAATATGCATAAACAGAAAGAGAGGGGGTGGGAAGGAGATGTATAGACACAGCCACAAAAGTGTAAATTTACTTCAATTGCTGCAATAGCTGCTTCACGACATATCAGAGATATGTCAGCACCAGTACAGCCGCTCGTTAGCCGGGCTAGGTCTTTAATGCATATGTCAGAACTGCATGGCATCTTCTGCAAATGTATGTGGAATATTGCCTCCCTGTCTTTTTCATCTGGAGGTCCGACATACAGCAATCGATCAAAGCGCCCTAACAGAAAATGCAGCAAAAGCAGCAAACAAGGTATCGGTAGTAGTAGCAGAATTCAACATGAAAGGTAGTAGCAGAACAGAGGATTTCACCTGGTCTTAAAAGAGCAGGGTCAATCTTGTCTGGCCGATTTGTTGCAGCAATAACAGTGACATTAACTCTCTGGTGCAAACCTTTAACAAAAGAAAAATAAAATTTCAGCTTAAAACAATTAGAAACTTTGACAATCAAGAGTTCCTCATACATAAAATAACTGAGACAATTTTGAACTGCTTTGCCACGTTAGATCCTATTTCTACCAATTAAACTAAGCCATAGATTACGGGCAGTGTTGGCATTTGTATTAAAGGACATAAATTTTTGGTCATACACACTATCCTCCCTAGACCCCATTTATGGGATTACACTAGGTTTGTTTGTTGTTGACTTTAATTTTTAGTCGAAAAAGAAAATCATATAATGGAATGTCAGTGCCTTTCTCTTCCCCCAGCTACCCGTTAGTGCCTCAGGTTTAACGTGAAGATAAGAATCTCATGTTATACATGCTTAGGAATGATTTTAAACAACAAGATATTCAAGAAAATACGTCTCTAGGACCAAATCACTCTTGTAGGTACTCCTCCAGCTAGTAAAAGACATCCTTAGGCACCTGCTTCCGACGTGAACAAATAATGGCATTGGCTCACTGATAAAAAAAGAAGAAAAACTATATTATACACTCTACCATGTTAAAAGTAAATGACATGGGCATTGTTACTTCATCCAGACCCTTCAAAAATCACTGAAAAGCCTTCTAAAACCTGAACGTATGCATCCCGAATACATACTCCTATGTGATGCTTGAAAAGTTCATGTAACATTTCTGTGTCCTGGCACTGCAGCCTCAACTTCAACCCTCCTGAAGCTCACGACCCTAAACAGGTCATTCATACCTAACCCAGACGTACCTGGTTTTTTTAACATCGGAACTAGCACAGCATAAGGAAAAAGGCACAAAGAGGGGAGACAGTGTCTAGTATATGGCGTTGATCTTGATTCATTACTTAAAAATTCTTTCCTAGGCCAATGAAAATCATAGAGTGCTTAGTATATGACGTTGATCTTGATTCATTAATCTTAGAAGTTCTTCCCCCACCCCATGAAAAAAGTAGTTATGTATCCCTTTAAATTTGAAGTGGGAACTTTGATAGAATGGTAATCTGGTTTCATTTCAAATGCTGCTTCGTCAAATGGCCACCAACTAAACTTGCTGACCTAAACAAACAAGATCACCCACTAATGTTCTTCAACATAGTTCAAGTGTTGATAGCTGAGAAGTCCTTTAAATGTGGAACACTCACCATCTAATTCAATAAGAAGTTGACTCATGACCCGATCTGCCACAGAAACCCCATCACTTTCTTTGCCACGTACAACAGCAAGGCCATCTATTTCATCAAAAAAAATAATTGAGGGTGCATTTGCCCTTGCCTTTGCAAATAAAGTTCTGACAGCTTTTTCTGATTCCCCCACCCATTTACTGTAAAGCTCAGGGCCCTTCACTGCAAGAAAGTTCAACCCTGCTTCGGAAGCAACTGCACGAGCTAACAATGTTTTGCTGCATCCTGGAGGACCGAACATCAAAACTCCAGTAGGGGGACGAGTGCCAATGCGCTTGAAAGCCTCCTGGTGTTTCTGAGGCCATTCAACAGCTTCTATGAGCTGCATCTTCACCTCCCTCTGTCCTCCAACATCATTCCAGCTTACCTTTGGAACCTCAAGTATTACCTGATATTAAGAGGAACCAAGTCAGTACAGGGCAGACTGCAATTCCAGATGTCTACAAATGGTCCTTGAGCAAATCTGTTGAAATAACAGGCAGCATGGACTTCAAGTGGAAAAGCAGGAAAAGATGATCAATTGCAAAGTATATACAGAAAAAATTTAATTACAGGATATAAGCAGCCATGACTAAACTTGCATCATACCCCTACCGCACTAAATTAATCAAAGACAAGTTAAAAGTTGACCCATTACAAAAACCAACTCATGAATGCAATTTGACTGGGTTCAATCCCAGAACTGCTAGCTCGCTGGCCAAAAACCATTAGAAAAATAGCCTGTTCTCTGAAACTTGTAATCATACAAATATCTGAATATGAAAAGCACATCAACATAGAAAGCATCACCAAATTTAATAACTATGTTTGACAGCCAAAAAAAACTCTAAACACGTAAAACATACCTCTCTCATGGCACTTGGCCTTATTTTCATTCTAGCCTTTTCAAAATCCTTATAAGTGATCCTAAGAGTGTCTGTTTGTTCCATGCAAGTAAAGTTTTTTGGAATATCTGATGAGATACATGCTTCTGAAATAGATGAAGATGCACCCTCGAAACCACTGTCAGAAGAGAGGTCTTTATTATCTCGCAAGCAATGGGTACTATTCCTGCCAAGGCGTCCATCAAATGCTGGAATTGAAGGTTTACTATGAGTATTACCAACGCATGTCTTTGAGTCAACATGTTCACGAAGACAATTCAAAGCTGCTTCATTGCACAGAGCAGCTAGATCAGCGCCCACAAAACCATGTGTAGCTGTTGCAAGGTCATGAACATCCTTTTCCAGAAGAGCATGTTCCATTTCACTCATCAGTGTATGCAGTATTTCATACCGTTGTCTGGCAGACGGTACGCCTAAACATATTTTTCGATGAAATGAGAAAGGGTCATATATCACATCAAAAATATGATAGCTAACGCAAAAAATACTGACTATGCTCAGCCGACTCACAGCAAGAATATGAAGAGTAACAGCAGTAATGACTGGTGGATGAAGTGACAGAATCTTAGCATCGAAATGTCTTGACCTCATTCAATATTACATGTAGGAACTCCTTAATTGCGTTCAATTACCATCACAATGTTGAAAATCAAAATAGAAACCAACAAATAAGTTGAAAAAGGGGAGGGAAGGCATTCCATTAAAAAGAATATCTCACTATCAGTACGAAAAGAAGCAAAACGACAAATTGATACAGGAAAAGTCAGATCCTGTTCAGAGACGAGATACTACAATAGGAGAAGAGGAAGAATTGCATGTAATGTACCACAATAGGAAAAAAAATACATCCATCCTAACATATCATGAGCATTCACAAGAGTTTCCTTGTCTCTGTCTCTCGTTCTTTTTCTTTTATTGTTTCTCTAGTGGGGTGGGGCGGAAGTGAACCTCCTTTCTTAGGAACTTGAGAAAGAAGATTAAATAATTCTATGAGCGTCCAACAATTTCCAGTAGATACCGAAGAGCAAAAAATATAAGAGGCAAGAAGCCTAGACTACACTAGAAGAAGACACAATCAGCAAAATCTTTCTTCTCTCCAAGCCTAATAGACTTAGCTTCATTTTTAGGCCCAGTACAATTTTATTGACCCCATTTCCTTCAGTAGCAAAGTTTCCACTTTTGGAAACTCAAATCAACATGGAATTACACTGGATCACTTTCTTTGTGATATGAGATCTCACTTGCTTTTTACTGTTTAAACTATTATTTTCAACATCTCGACCTAGCTACATGCACAATTTAGACTTTATGCTTAATCTCAAATAGGATCATTTAATGGAGGTACCTGCAAACATACATCACGCTCAGCTCCTGAATCATCCCCACCCAAAGACTTGGTAATATTTGTCAAGGAGAAGAAAGACGGGAAGAACCAACAAATAGTCATATAAAACCTATATGGCGACTTTGGTATAAGCACTTCTAGAATCTAGACTTAAGGTTTTCATAATTTAATGTCTAGTCCATTTCTGCAAATGATTAGGTCCCAAAACAATAATTTATAAGGAGATTTTGTAGTGACCTATTTCAATTTCCCTGTCAAGTCTTCCAGGTCGTCTAAGAGCTGGTTCAACACTGTCAGGTCGATTGGTTGCAGCAATAACAAGTACTCCATCAGCTCTTCTTATTCCATCCATCAAGTTTAACAATGTAGCTACCATTCTTTGGGAAAGCTCTTCACCTGCATCTTTACGAGCAGGTGCAATGGCATCCAACTCATCAATGAAGACCTGTAAATGAAAATGGCTCTGGGTTATGGAAAAGTTAATATGTAAAATTAATCAATTGACACTTGATATCAGAAAACTTATATATTGCAGAAACCATGACCAAGATTTTGTATTACAGCAAAGATACAGAAATCAAATTGACTTTTACACGGCCAAAGAAAAAAATAAGGTTAGTCAACTAAATTCAGTGTCAATCCCATAGTTTAGACATACTAGGCTATGCCAATCTCAGACATCGTTATCCATTTTTCCATCTGCACAGATTACTATCTGAGGCAATAGAGCAACTCCTATCTGCTGTACTAGAGTCCAATACCCGAAGTAATCAAACATCATAGAGCAAGTGTCCAAGAATAACTTAACGGTGTCCTATGTGGACACCTAGCACGAATCTGACACAGCAACATTCAATAATCTCTATGTTACCTACTCAAAGACAATCAAGAATATCAACATATTGTGTATCTTGAAGGATAATGAGAAGTCCATGCAACATAACTGACAATGATGGGACAGTGCTTCCATCTTTTAATTCCGTTTAAAATCTTTTCTTATAACGCTGCTTCCATCTATTACCAATTTGCTTTTACCTATTCAAAAAGAATATTGCTTTTGGAAATCCACGAGTTGTTTCTATCAGAGAAAAAAAGTTAGCTTAGAGATTCCGCTGTAGCACTGACGATTCCATATAGAGCCTATCATAATTTATGAATGAGATATAATCAAGAGTTACAGCTTCATGAACTACCATGGTGCAATGCATTTCTAACAGGAAGATCTAAACTAGATATAAGATTCATGGCTCAGGACTAAAATGTAGTACCTTCAAAACCAATGCGAAGTAACAAAAGGAACCACCAAAACTTTTTGATAAGGTAAAGATTAAAGGAACCACCAAAACTTTTAAATGGACTTCTCATAGTTTTTTTTAAAAGGTAAATAGTATTAATCAAAAGGGAGAGAACTCCCGTATACAGGAAGTATACCAAAAAGTAGAGAATTTACATCAGAACATGATTCTCTACAAAAGACGCCCAATCTTTTATACAAATAGGGGGCTATATGAGTGCACCAAAAAGCGATCAAAGATAAAATACTATTTTTTCATAGTTTCTCATCTATAATTCATACATTTCAAAAAGATTGTTTTTTCTAAGAATTACATTTCAAAAAGATTCTTTCCTTGAGATCACAAGAATCGATAACTCGTTGTGACTTCCAACTACTGAAGTTCTATCTTCCATTTTGTTGGCATTACACATTAAGACACTTTAAGCAGTGAGAATTCAATTTCAGCTATTGTGACATACTCAAGCAAATTTACTATTTAAACAGAAGATATCTGAACTGTAAGAAGTGAGAAAGCAAACCACGGCAGGAGCTGCTTGACTCGCTGAATCAAAGACCTCGTTCAGTGCCCGTTCACTTTCGCCATAATATTGACTAATTACTTCAGGCCCATTGACAGAGAATAGATTTACACCAGCTTCATGAGCACATAATCGCGCCAAAGCAGTCTTTCCAGTTCCAGGTGGGCCATGAAGAAGTACTCCCTTTGTAGGCCGTAAACCCATGCTGAAATATTGACAACTGAACATCAGCATATGATAGAAAAGCAATACGACATGGACATTTTCTACATAGAATGATTTTGTTATATTGGTGTAGTAAGGAAGCTCATTAGCAGTGGTCCTGCATCAGAGATATGCATTCACTTTCAGAAACTCCAACGGTTTTTCTAGAGAACAAATTACTCTTCCTCCAAAACAGAAAGGAAAGCGGAAAGCTGCTTATTCAATTTCTGGCAGGAAATTTGAAAATATATTCATGTTATTATCAATGTGCTGCAACAACGATAAGTCTCACCGTAACAGTATATTAAGCTGAAAAAAAGGACTAGCTGAAACAAAAAAATTCTACCAAATAAGGCAGTGAACATTTGACATACTGCACATAAAAAAAAATTAAAACCCATTATCGTATAAAGGAGAATATTCTGCAAAGAAATTTTCGAAACCATTTTTTAAGGGAAAAATTGCATACACACACACACACACATATATATATATATATATAGGTTCTGAGTCCAAATGCCGCCATTAACCAAAGTTATATCCTTCTTAAAAAACTGACATTTACATTAGAAAGAGAGCATACCTAGCCATAGTACCTTTCACAGCTGATGATATTATTATGTCCATTAAAACTGCAAATTCTTCAGAAAGACCACCCAATTTTGGGTAGTCAACTCCATCCTTACTGTTGCTATTTCTTTGTTCAAGCTCTGATGGTGATAATCTTCTAATGGGAGTTCCCATATCAGTATTCTGGGGTAAATGTAGAACTACTTTTGTTTTGTGATCTACAGAGAAAGCAACATTCGCATACTCCCCCAAACTTTGTTGAGGAGAAGCACCTGTAACTTGGAAAAAACACAGCCTTGAAAGCAATGGGACAATCACAAGATTTCCAGAGAATAGAATACGAGAATACAACCACGAAGCTGTACAGGTTTGTACAAGTTTTTTTGAATGGTCATCTACCAATACTTCTCTTATATTGAATATGTTGCTAGACGTGCCACCTACATCAGAAGAAATTGACACTGATTCTTGATCCTGGGGCGTATTGAACTCCCTGGTGCCAGGAGAATTAAGTCTAGAATGAGAGTGTAATGGAGTCCTTGGAGATGAAACCCTCATAGACTCAGCTCGACCATTTATGGTTTCAGTGGTTGAATATTGAGGGGATATGGAGCTGTTTATCGCGGATTTTCCATTACGAGATACCAGCAACAAAGATAGTTCCTCGCATTTACTAATGGAAAGGGAACTAACTTTATCATTGGACAGTCCATTGCTTCCATTTGCAATACTTCTTATGGTATGATCCCCGATAGGATGAACAAAAATGATCCTACCTGAGGCAGGAGAACCCATACTCCATGAGAGGCTTGAAGATAATCGTGCTCCATCTTTTAAAACCTGCAAAGAGATCAATGTCAAGTCAGTGAAAATTCTATCATTGGTGTTACAATCCACCTCTCTTTAAATACTTCCGAAAGAATAAGTATTTAAAATAATACTCAGATTCAACAAATATTATAAGCTAACATCAGGTTCAGGAAAATATTATAACTATTTCAACAACAACTACCCAGTAATATCCCACAAAGTGGGGTCTGGGGAGGGTAATATGTAGACGAGCCTTACCCCTACCCGAAAGGGTAGAGAGGCTGTTTCCAATCGACCCTCGGCTCAGTGAAGGAGAAGAAAAACAAAAACAAAAATCGCTCTGGAACATCCTGTGTTTTCATTTCAAGTTCAGGATAAAATACACACTTAAACAATCTCCAGGTTTATATGCTTATTTGCCAAACTAAGTAACAGGGACTGGATAGTAGAGAAATTGGAAGAATGAAACAAATATTTGCATACAAACCTTACAAGAAGGGAAAACAGTCGCAAGAGCAAAGAAGTTTCCTGCTTCATGAGCCACGTTTTCTGTATCCTCAAGCCCAAAATGCCATGCACACTCATCTACTAATGAGCTAAGCAGGAAATTACTTTCACATTTCCTCGAAGAAGCAAGGGATACCTGTTAACATTGGAATGCAAAATAAGATCAAACTCTATGAAACCAATAAGTGTTTAACTCCATAGTATTGCTGAAAATTGATTACACGCACTTACAATTAACTTATGCAGCACATCCATGATCTACTAACAAAACATGTGCATAGCACCCGAAAAGCACATCCTTGACGACGCACCTTTCCCAAATCACAAACCAGCTCAAATATCTATTCTTTTATAAGAAATATTTCCTTAAAATTTATGTTGTAATACAAATTTTAAAATTTTCCCCTTATTCACCATTTATCTGGATCAACAATCCATATCAGAAGCTACTTCATCAGCAAAGTTGTGGTTTGGACTTTCAGTTGTAATCTGGTGTCACATGGCCAACATCTTCTGTAGGATAATTCTTTTGACAGATGTGAAACAGAAAATAAATGCAGCTCTTTTTTAATTGTTCTCATGGACATTCTTTCGGGTGAAAGAGGCTCATATTAAGTTCCAAGTCGAGCTCAAGTCATAAACTAAGAAAAATATAGAACTCAAATTAGTTGCAAATGAATTAAATCTATTAACCAAATTCAGGCACAATAAGAATTATTTATATCACAAACACATACACACACGCACAGATGGAAATTCATATGCATATTTGGGGGGGGGGGGGGGGGGAAGCAATATTTTTGAATTAGAACAATAGAGATGAAAGAAAAAACAAATTTTACCGATACAATGGAGCCAGGGGAAATAGAAGAAGAAAGCATGGAAGATTCGGAGAGCCAAATCTTACAGCCTTTAGTATCCACAGTTTCAACAGCATCTTCTGAAATTCGACCAATGAAAGCAGTTTTCGAAATCAAAGACGGGAACTTTCTAGAAGCTTCTTCAAGACGGAACCTTCTAATCTCTTCTTCACTGAATTCTTCACCGTCCGATGAAATTGATGGAGTAGTAGTAGAACTAACTTCTGATTGTGAAAGCCTTGATGCTGATTTTTTATTCTTCTTCTTTGAAGGCATTTTCAAAATTGAATAAATTATACTTAGAAAGAAAAATTTATATTTTTGATGAAAAAGTTTGTGAATTGAATTGAATTTCTGTGTATATATGCTGCTGCTGCTGCTGCTGCTCAAAGATCTTTGGAGGTGCCATGGTGTTTAAACCCTTAACAGAGGTTTTGCGCTTGGGAGAAAGAAGTGTAAAATACTATTCAGGTCCCCAACTTTGTTCTGGATTTGCGCTTTTGTCCTCGAAAACTTCTTATTTTTCAAATGGATCGTGCCTTAGCAGTCCCTTTCTAGTTTCGTTTTTCCTTTTTCTTTTTTCCTTTATTAAATACTTCCTCAGTTTTACTTTATGTCCTAGTTTCACTAATTCGCATAAAAAATTTATACTCCATTTTATATCTACTGAAAGAGTACTGTGCACTCTCTTTTATTTAATGAGAAATTATTATTTTCATAATAATATTATGAATATAGAGTTTTTAAAGAGATGTAGGTGATTTTATATAATAAAATATCTATTAACATAAAATAATATACAATTGATCCAATTGAATTCCTCATCTTTGCATGTTCAGAAGATATTAAATTCACAATTATTGTGTTAATTTAATAATTCTTATTTTTATAGTTTAAATTAATATTTGATTTATCAATTGTTATTTTCTACAATTTCTTCTTTTTGTATACGTTTATAATGATTAACGTGACGGATACGTGCAACATATGTATACTAAAACTAGTTACATAAATTAGAATAAAGGTAGAATATATTTGATTATTATTTATTTTACTCTATAAGTAATGTTTATGAGTTTATAACATAGATTAGGAAAGAAAAGATGAAAAAAGATATTTCAATGTTATAAATTTTGGAAATTGAAGGTTGATAGAAGTTGAATACATATTTCGAAAATTATCATGCAATCGAGATAGGAGAGAAATAATATATGCAATTTTAAAGTTGAGATAAACAACAAAAATATAGACAAATAACAACAACAGCAACAACAACATACACAGTGTAATCTCACAAGTGAGGTTTGGGAAGGGTAGTATATACGCAGAACTTATTTTGTGAAGATAGAGAGGTTCCGTTTATCGAAAATAGCGTCTCTACTCCATCGGGATAGGGGTAAAGTCTGTATATACACTATTCTTCGCAAGTCTCTTACTTGTGAAATTTTACTGAATTATTATTGTTGTAGGAAAATTTGTTCCGATACTCTCGGCTCAACAAAAGCGGGACCACTTTGTGGAGATGAGAAAAATTGATTTTCTCAACCTTGAGGAAAAGTGATAATGCTGCATTGTCCCAACCGTACTAAGAAATGGGTGTGCCTGCTTTATAAGCAGATCGTAGGAACTAATGTGCCACTGGGTCAGTAACGCGGGCCTGTAACCCAAGTGGGAGTAATAAAGTAATGGAAATGGGTTATTGTGAAATACCAATAAGGGATTGTGCCGAGCACACGATTGTATGAAGGTCCGGTACAATACTCGGGCAAGTAGAGATTTTCCCCACCCGTTTGGGTATTGTTGTCGGCTGACTTAACAGAGCAATCGGGGGTACTGGATCTCATATTTGCGTTGGCTATGGCCCAGTTCCTTATGGGCTCAAATTGATTGGACCATTACTTTTTCACTGCGGGCCTCCGTAATTACAAGGTAAAATTTTGGAATTTTTACCCTATATAAAACCTTAATACCCTACTTATTTTAAATAAATACTATATTAAAATATTATATTCTATAAATATCTTTTATCCTTTATAGAAAAAAATTAAATATAATTACATCCTACAATTAAGGCACTATATATGTTAAATATTATTTTTTTCTCTCTTCTCTGTATTTTCTCTCACATAATTACCGCGTATCTGCAACCCCAATACAATCTCTCTCTATTTGCGTAAAACCAGACTCTCTTCTCCTACAAACCCCAGTTTCTTAACTCTTCTCCCACCCAAATTCTCAATTTTCTGCTCCGTATCACCAACGTTATTATCAGCCATTGTCTGAGCCGGAATATGAGCAACCACACTCGCGTAGTTCACAGAAGATCCGGATTCGGACTGAGCTGGCAACAACAGCACACGAGCATCGTTCGATTTGGCCACACCACATATTGCATCCACGGTGGAGAAACCTCCTAGGCCGCCGGAGGCAATTAGGAGGTCCGGTAGCCCAATTGGAGGAGTGTTCGTGTCGAAGACGCAATGGACTGACAAACCCAGATGGAAAAGCCTCATGGATAGGGCTTTCAGCATTAACCCTTCACGGCCCACGCCGTACACAGACACCTCGCCATTGCGGGTAGCAGCGGCTGCGATTACTTGCACCAGAACTTCCAAGGCTGGGGTTTTTGTAGATGTGTTAGGGGGCTGACCAGCCGGAATTAATGGCTGACCGCCGGCCGGCGAAGCCATAGGGATGTTTCTCTCTCTAGATCGCCCAAATCGCCTATTTATATTCAGTTGTATTCGAATGTATTCTTCAGCTGTATTCACTTATATTCAGGTTTAATCAGTTGTATTTGACTATTTTATTCAACAATAGTTAGTTGTATTCAAGTGTTTTATACAACTGTATTCAGTTGTAGTTAGTTATATTCAACTATTTTATTCAGCAGAAATTAGTTGTATTTTATTGCATTCAAGAGTTTATTCAGCTGATTCAGTTGTATTTTTATTGTATTCAAGTGTCTTATTCAGATGAATTAAGGTATATTTTATTGTATTCAACTGTATTATTCATATGTTTTTCTCTTTATTCATCTATAATCTTTATTATGTATCTTTTAAATACAGATTAATGAGGGATCATTTTAGTTTGTTGAGTTAAATTAGGAGAATATCATGTGATTTTATTTTCTTCCATTTTTAGCGCAGATATCTTAATGTATTTAATATTAGTGTCGCTTGAATACAGCTAAATACATGTCAAACTTCGCTGGAATTCCAGATTTTACGCCTATATTTTTTGTTGTATTAATGAATACAACAACGTAAATACATGAAATACATTGTATGAAAACAAAAAAGGTATATATAGCACGTAATATAGCAAAGGGTGTCTATAAATGGCTAGTTAGAACAAAAGGATTGTGCTTTATGAAAAACTCCCAAAATTTTTCATGTGGCGTCCAATTTTGCGCCACCTATGTATTCCTTTTTTTAAAAAAAAATTATTGATACCTAATTTTTTTAGTAACTTCATATGCATACATTTTTCTCTTCTTCTTCACTGATACTTTCATCTTCTTTGTGTTCTTCTTCTCCTTCTTAGTTGCAAAATGAATTTATTATATTAATTAATAATTTAACAATTTGACGATTGTGATTTATTCCTTATGATATTTGAAAGTCATGATTTAGATTTGAGTTCACTTGGAGTGAATTTGTATATTGAATCGTGTGTTGGATGTTGCAATTCGAAAAACAAGTTTAAGTTTCATAACAAATCTGAAGTTGTACAGAAAAATCAAACTATTTAAGATCCAAATTTCTGAAGTTTCAATTGAAATATAGAATAACTTGAATCTGAAGTTGTACTAAAAAAATTAAATTACATAAGATTCGGATTTCTAAAGATGTACTAAAAATTTAATTACTTAAGATTCAAATTTCTGATGTTGCAATTGAAAGACAGGAGAACTTCATATTTGGTTTCTGAAGTTGCATTGATGAGATTGAACTACTTTACAATCGAGCGGGTATACTTTACAAAATTTTGTGCAATGCGGATATAAATTTAATGGTGGCCCAAAATGAATTTATTAAATTTGTTGTTGTTTTAACAATTTGATGATTGTGATTTATTCTTTATGATATTTGAAAGTCATGATTTCAATTTAGCTCATTTAGAGTAGATTTGTATACGGTTTAAGGACAAACAGTGAATCAACAGAACTGAATCGAGTGTTGGATTGTTGCAATTCGAAAAACAAGTTTAAGTTTTAGAACTTCAGATTTTGAATCTGAAGTTGTACTGTGATAGTAGACGATAATTAGGCAAGTTGATAGTAGACGATAATTAGGCAATTTAGATACTATTTACACTCTAATTTTCTCGCACTTTATCAATGTTTGAATATAAAAGATAACAAAATGCTCTAATTAAGAGTTTTATGGTTTTCAGGAGCCACTCCAAGCTATGAGGAAGCTAAAGAGTGTTTTGGAGTCAATATGGAGCATGGAAGGTCAATCGGAGGATAGCACGATCAGAAAGGAGAAAGAAGAGCAAGTGTTAGCTCCGCAATCATGGACAGAATAATTGCCAAATTCGCGGTCAGATGCGCGGACGCGGACGGGCAGATGAGAGCTAAGATCCCAGGGTCAATTATGTAATTTCTAGGGTAGCTAACCTAAACCTATATGAAGACCAATTCGTCCAAAAGAGAAGTAGAGCTATGTTTTGAGAGAATTTGAAGGCAAGAACACGGAAGACAGAGAATTTCCTTAGAGTTTTTATCCTCGTCTTTTTAATTCCATTGTTGATTATGACTTTATATAATGAATTTTATCTCTTAGTATGATTAGCTAAAGATGTCATTTAGGGTTGATGGAATCAATTGTTAGATGAAGTCTTCACTTTGTTTTGATATAACTGAGACATTTTTACTCTATGATTGCTCAACTACGTGTTGTCTTGTGATTAATTGAAAGGTCTATTGATTAATCGTTTCTAGTTATCTTGTATTGCTTGAGAAATAACACTTAAGTAGATAATTATTGAACAATACCTTTCGGGTAAGTTAAGAGATTAATTACTTGAATTTAAAAGCAGGGTTAGAGATAACGAAGCTTTGGTGAAATAGTTCTGATCGAGTGGTAATTACGGTAATCCAGGACTCATATTCTTATAGAGTGTTACGGCATGATTATAGCTAACCTGCTAAAAATTAATCCGACAATTGAAGAAATCAATGACCCTGGACCATTTTACCATTGATTCAACTCTTTTCTTGAGTATTGCTAGTTTTATTGTCATTTTTCCTTAGTTAACTAAATTCTACTCATTATCTATTGAAAATCTTGCATCCAGGAATTGTTTGAGCTTATCATTAGCAATGGACAGAATAATTGCGAAATTCGCGGTCAGATCCGCGGCCGCGGATGGGCAGGCGAGAGCTAAGAACCCAGGGTCAATTATGTAATTTCTAGGGTAACTAACCTAAACCTATATGAAAACCAATTCGTCCAAAAGAGAAGTAGAGCTATCTTTTGAGAGAATTTGAAGGCAAGAACACGGAAGACAGAGAATTTCCTTAGAGTTTTTATCTTCGTCTTTTTAATTCCATTGTTGATTATGACTTTATATAATGAATTTTTATCTCTTAGTATGATTAGCTAAAGCCGTCATCTAGGGTTGATGGAATCATTAGCAGTATTAAAGTTGTAGTAAATAGGTTAGTTCTATGTAGGATTCGACTCCGGACTGAACTGAATTATATATTTGCAGCGATCGCTTAGCACTTTCTTAAGGCATAGTTGGGCGTGATCAAATTTTGGCGTTGTTGTTTAGGAACTAACGTTTTTATCTATTACAACTTGGAATAATTGCTAGGATTATTAGTTTAGATCAATTTTTTGTGGTGTTAAAAAAATTTCCACTGAAATTCTCACATTTGAACTCTTCTGTAACTCAGGTGCATGCCTAGAAGCTCTTTGAGAACTGGTAAACTCTTTGAAGGACTCTCATATTTTGAGAAATCATTTCAGACATTGAACCGGGCTAACAAGAAGAGCAAACAACTGAAACAAAATGAACAAATTGAAATTGAAATGGGTGACGTTGATAACATCAAGGGGAACAACATGAATGATCGAGATGACCCAAATGTCAGAGTGGTAGCACCTATTGTGCTGGAAGCTGCTCTTTATGATTGGGCAAAACTAACTATTGATAACCTGGCACAATAATTGCGGTTACTCAAATACAAGCGGAGACATTCCACATTACCAACAACATGTTGCATCTATTGCAGAACAAAGGGCTAGTCTTTGGGTCATACATCGAAGACTCGCAACAACATCTGAAGAACTTTCTGTCAATATGGGTCACTCAAATATAGCCAAATGTGACTCATGACGCAATCAAATTATTAATGTTCCCATTCTCTATGATCGGTGAAGCTTAAACTTGCTGGATTCGCTCCCAATAAACTCCATTACTACTTGGGAGGAACTAGTCAAGTAGTTCTTGAACAAGTTTTTTCCACCCCACAAAATTGTGAGGCAGATTGATAAGATATTTCAATTCAGGCAAAAACCAACTGACACTTTGCAAGAAACCTAGGAGAGGTATAACGGTATGTTGGTGAAGTGTCCTCACCATGGAATTCCAGATCAGGTGATGGGACAACGATTCTATATGGGTTTGGCTGACAGTCTGAGGCCAATGTCGATGCTTCTGCCGACAGTGCATTATTGAGCAAAACCTTCACAGAGTGTAATATTCTTCTTGACAAGATGTCTCAAAATTTAGGCTGGATAATGAGAGACACAACACTCACTCCAATAGTTCATTTTGCCGCTCTTGATCCAAACAACACAAATGCAGAAAATATAGCCACTCTTATGACCCAGATGAGCTTGGTGACAAAGAAAATCGATGAGATGGGTACTCAACATGTGCACATTGTTGATACCACAAATGGAGGCTTATGCACCCCTTGCATAAACCAGTCATATGTGTGCTCGTGGAGTGAAGAGAATGACAACCAGGGTATTAGAGAAGACATGAATTATGTTAATAATTTCAAAGGTCAGAGGAAAGTTGGGAAGTAATAGGGACCAACACCAAACCAGCAATACATGCCAAACCAGCCACAACACAACCCCAATCCAGGAATAGCACGACCACAAGGCCAACTCGCGCCTTATCAAAGACAACATGGCTATAATTAGCAGCACCACTAACAGTTGACCTACCAACCACGTTATCACCCACATTTAAGCGGGCAATTTGAAGTGTCAAATTGGGAAATCAAAAGTGTCATAACCAAGACAATGAATACGATAAGGACTGATTGGGTGAAGAAGTTGGATGATGCATTATGGGCGTACCACATAACATTTAAAACTCCAATTGGTATGTCACCATACAAGATGGTGTTTGGAAAAGTATGTCACCTTCCAGTAGAGCTCGAGCATAAATCCCTTTGGGTACTGCGGTAGTTGAATTTGGATATGAAGACCGCATACACCAGTAGAGTCACTGGGTTACATGAACTCGAGGAATTAAGGTTCCATGCATTTGAGAATGAAAGATTGTACAAAGAAAAAATGATAATGATGCATGATGAGTATATTCTAGATCGGAACTTCAAACTCGGAGATCTAGTGTTGTTATACAACTCGAGACTAAGATTGCTTCCGGGTAAATTGAAGTCGTGATGCTCAGGACCCTTCAAAGTGGTGCAAGTTTTCTCAAGCGGAGCTGTAGAAATTGAATTTGAAGATGCAACGAATAAGTTCACAGTGAATGGGCAAATGCTGAAATATTACCTTGGAATGGTTGAAGAAAAATGGGATAGAGTGGTGATATCTTTAGAAGAACCCAATACGCAAGCAGAAAGTAATAATGAAAGCATGTATCGTGTCGCGATGTTATATCAGGCGCTTCCTGGGAGGCAACCCATGGTTTGTTGTAAATCATTGTGTCACGATGTTAAATTAGGCGCTTTTTGGGAGGCAACCCATTATTTTTCTTTGTTCTTATTTTTTGTAGTTGATTTTTGCACGGTGACAATATTGATTGATCTACTAAGGTGCAGGAACAAAAGTATGCATAGCGGAAGGACTCTAGGTGACGAAACTATCCCATAGATAGGCAAAAATACGAAAAAAACAAAAAAATTGGATGCCTAATCCGCGGCCGCGGATCTGACTGCGAATCCAGCGCGGATTTTACAGATGTTTTATCCGTGGTCATGGATCTAACCGTGGATCCAGACGTGGACCTGGCATCTTTCAGGTTTAATATTTTTATTTTTTCTTTTCTTTTCCTTCTCCCCTTTTTAATTTATTTTTTTAATTAACCCCCCTCATCCGCCACTCCCTCACTTTTTTTCCCTCCCCTTTAAACAAAATCACATCTCAAACCCTCCCCTTTCCCCAAATCATACCAGCGATCCCCTCCCCATCTACTTTCCATTTTGCTTTTTACTTTCACTAAATCTCCTCTCTTTCTCTCTTTTCTCTACTCAACCACTACTCAATCCCCATTCCTCACAAGACTCTCAAGTACCATGAGATCTTCAAAGAAGATATCACTACCGGTGATTCATCATGTTGTCATGAAGGCTCGTCCTGGGCACAAGAACCAGTCAGTTCAGCTCAGTTTGATCGCACAGGTTTGTCTCTAGAGCTGCCCAAGACCGTTTCGGTTAGAAAGTTATTAGAAAGCGGGTACCGAAAAAGAGAGTTGACAAGATATCCCTCCAAGGTGAGTGCCCCAATATGTATAGGGAGTTGGTAAGGCGCATGCTCGATATCTTCTTCTAAGATCCAGAGGACAACAATTTGATACTTGTTAGCGAATTTTGCACCAACTGTTCTAAACATGAGGATCACACCTGCACTTTGCGATAAAAGAGGGTGAATGCTTCGATAGAAGCCAACATGAGAATGTATCGCTTACCTACATTTACTGGGAGGTGGATTACTATGATACTTACAAGCGAGAACTAACAAATTGGCAATTGTTTTTCAGAACTATTTGTGTACCAGACAAAGAGGTAGTGTGGGTTGTACATGGATTGAAGTTACACATGGATCGAAGTTACACTCCGCCTCACTCACCTTTGAAGGGAAGTTTTGGTTATACATAATCACAAGTCGATTGTTGTCGTCCCACAACACAACTAAGGTAAATGGTCCGAGAGCTGCTTTGATCTGGTGCTTCATGAATAGACAAGATTTTGATATGATCAAGGTTATTCATTCTGAGATTTTCATGCATTCAACACTGGGGAGGTATGGGTTTTTTTCCCCATCTCTGGTCACTAGATTGTGCCGGGCCGTAGGGGTGCCAGAGAACCCCAATGTGGATGGAAAGGTGAGGAATGAAGCAAAGTTTTGGGCATCCAAAGTGACCATTGGGAAAGACACGGTGGCACCCGGTTCAACTGATAATGATGTTTTTGAGGCGTCAGAGGAGAGTGATGAAGAGCAGGAGGAAGTTGGGCTTTCTTCAACCCCATAGGAACAAGTTGGGCCATCCTCTCCCCCACAGGAACAAGCAGCCGCGGGTGAACGTTCATCTGCAGTCAGACGGAGTATGCATATGACAACCTTAGAATAGCAAATGGCAGGGTTGCGCACTTCCGTCACAGAATTGGGGACTTGAGTGGATGCTTTAGCCACCCAAAATACGAAGTCGGAGAAAAAAAATCATGGGCTGGCTGCGTGCGCTAGGGAGAGCATGTCATCTCGACCCCGACACTGTCTTCGATCAAGACTGATTTTCCAGGGAAGTTCATTTACCTTGCATTACTTTATTTGTATGATACATGGACATAACATTATTTTAAGTATGGGGTGAGGGATACTTTGTTGATTTATTTTATGTAGAATTTCGTAGTTTATTTACATAAATCATTTTTGACTTGTCCGATGATGGATATCATTATATGGGTTTCTTGAGGGACTAAAGTCGACGAAAAAAAAAAACAAAAAATATTTTCTTTTGTAGTAGTGTGTCAATTCCCCCTTGGTTTTTCTTTAAGCTACAGTTCTTTTCCAAGGGTTTTATTTGAATAGGGTGTAGTTATTTTTTTTATTGTTGTTAATAGGAACTTATGGGCTATGGGCAGAAATAGGCATAAGATCTTTTAACGTCGGAATGCCTTGAATATAGCGGGTACTTTAGTGTGACGCTTAGGCTCAGTTTGTCGACTCTTGTAAGAATGCCTTAAATTGTATGTTCTTAATCTTCTTAAGTACCCTGATCAGAGTGTTTGATTACCCAATCTGGAGTGATTCATGTGCCATGTGTATATGAGGCTTGTTGTATTCTGTCCACGACATTTGATGCCCAAAACTTTTCCTGTGTGTCTGCAAAGCGAAATAGTAGTCTTGTTTTGTCTGGGAAGTGATATAGGCATTTCTGTGTTGAACCGTATATATACTTCATCCACCCATTTGTTATGTATCATAGTTAATCCCGTTGAGCCTGTAACCCTGTTTCTTTGGCGACCGCACTATAAGCCTTACCCATTTGTTTGAATTAACCATCATTTATAACCCTTTCACCTCTCATGAGCACTTAAATTGTATGAACTTTGTGAAAGTTAAAGTGTGAGATGGTTGGATTTGACTTTTGAGTGGAACTAATGAGATAAGGACAAAGGTGCAGGGTTTTGAAAAAAAGTAAGATCCACTTGAATTGAAAAAAATAATAATTGGATTGTTGTGAAAAATATTCCTTAATAAGTGGTGGCTCTTGATGTAATTGTGCTTAAAGAAAAAGTGAGTTAATATACAGTGATGTGAAGGTAGAGTCATGGTTTAACACAAGTGTGGGATTTTAAATGTTAATGTACATGTATTAAAATGCTTAGGGAGAGGTGTAGGCACTCATATATATAAATATATCTTACCCGTCCCGCAACCTACATTACAACCAAATAAAGCCCTAGTTGATCCTAGACTGAATGAGCTCGATTAGTAGAGTATTACACCACGAGAAAGCCTATGGTGCATCTTTTATGGCACATGAATATTATTTCTGAGAATGAGTGAATTCTTCTTATATTGAAGTTCCTCAGTGTGTGTGCATGTTATTGATTGTGGAATAAGTCTCTTTTGTTGTGAGCAGACACTTGATTCATGAATGAGAGGTAAGTTTGGACCTCTAAGTTAGGGTAAGTAAGCAGGTTAGTAATATGGCGTGGCTCGCGGGATTCAACTCTTGAGTTGTGGATGTTACACTAATGTACTCAATCTATAAGGAATATTCTTGGTGTGATGAGTTAGGGAAGTCTCCCGGAGAAGTTAGGCCACTGTAGAGTCTGGTTTGATTGCTCGAGGACAAGTGAAGGTTTAAGTGTAGGGTGTTGATAGTAGACGATAATTAGGCAATTTAGATACTATTTACACTCTAATTTGGTCGCACTTTATAGATATTTGAATGTAAAAGATAAAAAAATAATCTAATTAAGAGTTTTACATTTTGCAGGAGCCACTCAGAGCTAAGAGGAAGCTAAAGAGTGTTTTGGAGTCAATACGGAACATGGAAGGCCAATTTGAGGAAAGCACGATCCAAAAGAAAAAAGAAGAGCAAGTGCCAGCACCGCGGTCATATCCGCGACCGCGGACAGAACAATTACCAAATTCGCGGTCGTGGACGGGCTGACATGAGCCAAGAACCTAGGGTTAATTATGTAATTTCTAGGGCGACTAACCCAAACCTACATGAAGCGTAATTCATCCAAAAGAGAAGGAAAGCTATTTTACAGAGAATTTGAAGGCAAGAACACAGAAGAAAGATAGAGAATTTCCTTAGAGTTTTTATCTTCGTCTTTTTAATTCTATTGTTGATTATGAATTTACATAGTAAATTTTTATCTCTTAGTATGAGTAGCTAAAACCGTCATCTTGGATTGATGGAACCAATTGTTAGATGACATCTTGACTATGTTTTGATATAATTGAGCCGTTTTTACTCTATGATTGTTCAACTACATATTGTCCTGTGATTAATTGAAAGGTCCCTTGATTAATCGTGTCTAGTTATCTTGTGTTGCTTGAGAAAGAATAATTGGTTAGATTGTTATTGAACACCACCACTTTTGGGTAAGTTAAGAGATTAATTACTTGAATTTAAAAGCATGATTAGAGATAACGAAGCTTTGATGGGATAATTCTAAGTTGCATAAATTGTTAACTAGAGTAGTTCGAGAGAATGCTTCTAGTAAATTATCGCAATTGATCGAGAGATAATTGCGGTAACCCAGGACTCATGTTCTTATAGAGTGTAATAGCGAGATTATAGATAACATGTTCGGAATTAATCCGACAATTAGAAAAATCAGTAACCCTAGACCATTTTACCATTGAATTCAACTCTTTTCTTGAGTATTGCTAGTTTTTTGTCATGTTTCCTATGTTAACTAAATTCTACTCATTATCCATTAAAGATTTTGCATTCGGAAATTGTTTGAGCCTATCATTAACAATGTTAAAAGTTGTAGTAAATTGGTTAGCTCCCTGTGAGATTCGACTCAGGACTGAATCATATTATATATTTGCATCGACCACTTAGTCTTTTTATAAGGCATAGTTGGGCGTGATCATATTGAAAGATTGAACTACTTAAGATTCAAATTTCTGAAGTTGCAATTGAAAGATAGAATAACTTGAATCTGAAGTTGTACTAAAAAAATAAATTACTTAAGATTCGAATTTCTGATGTTACAATCGAAAGATAGAAGAACTTCAGATTTCATTTCTGAAGTTGTATTGAAGAGATTGAACTACTTCACAATCGAGCGGGCACACTTTACAAAATTTTGTGCAATGCGAGTATAAATTTAATGGTGGCCCAAAATGAATTTATTAAATTTATTGTTGTTTTAACAATTTGATGATTGAGATTTATTCGTTATAATATTTGAAGGTCATGATTCAAATTTGAGCTCATTTGGAGTAGATTTGTTTATTGAATTATGTGTTGATTGTTGCAATTCGAAAAACAAGTTTAAGTTTCAGAAAATTTGAAGTTACTGAAAAATTGAAATACTTAAGATTCAAATTTCTGAAAATGCAATTGAAAGATAGAATAACTTAAATATGAAGTTGTACTGAAAAATTAAATTACTTAAGATTCGAATTTCTGATGTTGCAATTGAAAGATAGAAGGGGTTCCGGTTTGATTTTTGAAGTTGCATTGAAGAGATTGAACTACTTTACAATCGAGCGAGTACACTTTACAAAGTTTTGTGCAATGCGGGTATAAATTTAATGGTGGCCCAAAAAATTGATATATGTGCAAATGCCTCAATTGCAAGCTGGAGTTGTCATAGCTTATGGCTATAGCAATATGAGAGCCCTAGCGGAGAGAAAAGTCAAGATAAGTAGCCCTCTGCCCGCCAGGCAAGTGGTAGGAGCAACAGACAAGTATTTAATAAGCCAACAATCTAGTGAACTGGGCAGTATCACTGTCTACCAATCGAGTCATGAGATTTAAAGTGCAAATACTCGATATCATGAATCAAGAGTTTCCGGTGATATACATAGATGTCTTAGGAGAACAACTCCCAAAGCTCATTTCTCTTGAGTTGTAGGATTCTTCAAAATTTTGTATATTTTTTCCCAGCAAATTATCTTGTACTCCCTTCGGTTCACAATAAGTGACCAATTTACTTTTTTATTTTGGTTCAAAATAAGTGTCCAATTATGTAATCAATAAAGAATTCAATTTATTTTTACAAAATAACCCCTATGTATATCCCTAAAAAGTTTTCTTACTCCTCACATTAAATGTTTAAGTAGGGGTAGTTAGTCATAGTAGGTATTTTGTATAGAATTTAAGATTTTCTTAATGAGCGTGCTAAAAGCAAATTGGTCACTTATTGTGAACCGGAGAAAATAAGGATTGAAAAATTTGCATGTCTTTGTTAGCTTTTCTTTTTGTGCCATTCTGCTTTTTCATTTTAACTCAAGTTCTTCCTTTTTATCGTAGCAAACATAAAATTTTGTCTGAAATATTTTAGTTTATGAGCTCGTTTGGTTTAGTTGATTTAGAATAGCTGATAAATATTAAGTGCTGAAGTTCATTTAAAAAATAAGCAGTAATGTGTTTGAATAAAGGTGCTAAAATTAATAATAAGTAGCTGAAGAACTGGGTATACAAAGAGTTTTGTTTTAGAAAATTTTTTTAGGGATAGAATAGTAAATATTTTGGTCAAACTTAAAGTGCGGGGAGACTAACTTATGACTTCTGGCTTATTTTTGGCTTATAAGCACTTTTAATTTTATCAAATGCGTAGATAAGCCAAAAAATGCTAATAAGCCAATTTGACCAGCTTATAAACTTCGCCAAACAACCTGTATGTCTTTATTGTATATTTCTCTAACACTAATTGGGAAAACTTGCATATCGAAATCAACGTAGCCATCAACTTTGCACAAAAGCTCCTTGTAAGGGGCGAGATACAGGTACTAACTACATTATAATATCAAAATTCAATAAAAAGAACACCATTATAATTAAATTTTTGGACTGAATATTGCACGAAATCTAATTAAAGACAAAATATGATCCATTTTCTCATCAGGTTACACTATAATCTATGTTGCTCGAACGAAAATATCGTCGGTACCTGTGCGTCGGAGGATCCTCCAAAAGTAACTATCGAAGAGGCGCCCATCAAGGACTATTCAAAACTTTCATTATATGCGTAATGTTCGTCCTCTGTCACACATTAGAAGCTGGAGATAAAAATGTCGTCTAAGATGATCTGACCATAGCTGGGTAAACAATACATATTGCGGTTATTGCCGAATCAAGTAACTTGTTTCGAACTCTATATTTGTCTTATAAACTTAGACTATATGATCTAAAACAGAAAGGAATAACTACAGTCATGTCAACAGATCTACTTGGCCAATTGAAGTAGGAGGAGGTAAAGCTGAAAAATACACTCCCTTTCTTTGTTCACAACAATGGAAAAAGAATATTAATCAAGAAACAAAAATCTAAGTCACAACTATGGAGCTCAAGTAGTGCTCCATTTATAGAAACAAAAAATGAAACCTAGCAAGCAATAAAAGAACTGTTTGGATTCTTGATTAATGAAACCAACTTAAGTCATCTTCCTAGTAGTAGTGCTCTTGCATTGGGGGCATCTTGGATCAGCTTCAGTTACCATGACATACATGTGGCACCTTTGACAACCTACCACCACCATAGGGGATGATGATGTTGCTCCTGCTTCTGTGCTCTTGGCTAAATCGCATCGCCCCGATGACACACTTGATAATGATGCAGCCAACAGGAATTTGGCCGGAGTTAGTAATGAAACAACACCTCTCTCCGGACTGGAGTACTTCTTGTATATCACCTTTAGCTTGTGAGTTGCAGCCGCAGATTGATAGCTCACTAACAACCTTGCACATTCTCTGTTCCAAAATCAATCAGTCATTCAATTAACTGTGTCGCAATCCAAAATAGCTGGAAGAAGAACAAAGGGAAGAAAAAAAGGTACTAGTATATAAAAGAATTTACTCACATTAGCTGAGACTCTGAGAAACCAGTGTGGAGCTTAAGTGTCTCATTCCAAAATGGTGTCCTATTGAGGGTGTGTCGAGCAGCATAGACCGCTGAGGCAGCAATCATCGAGGGACAGTAGATAATGGTTGCATAATTCATCAACCCCAGCTCAGCCAGAAAATATACCGTGTTCTCAATCTGATATTTGAAGGGGTTCACAAAAGCAGTCAGTCAGTTAGTACCATAAACTCATACTGACAGAAATATATAAGAATTTCAAAGACTTACTTCTGAATCAGGTAGAGAAGCTTTAATGAAACGGGCGAGAAATACGTAAGGTGTTGGGACTGTTAAGTACCATTCCAATTGCTCAAGAATTTCTTTCTCCATAGCTAACACCTGATCACGAGTGTAACTTTTGTCTGAGATGCACACAAAGTCATTGACCTGAAAAATAACATTCAGAAAGTTGTTAGCTTTAGCCATTAGCAGCTCATAAACTCGCATAGTTCTATTTGATAGCAGCTCATAGACTTGCATAATTCTATTTGATGTAGCTGTATAAATGTACCTCAGGAGCCCAAATTTCTTCATATTTGGAGGCTATGAGCATCGCACTAATGCCCACTAACTGCAATTCCCTTCTTGATGTAGTCTTCACCGCAAGGTAGCGATCGACAATGTTGATTGTGAGGTAAAGAGTCTCTGGATTAAGTTCAAATTTTTGGTGGACTTCAACCAACCAATCAATCAGAACTGCTCTCATCCTATCATTTATCTCAGGCTGTGAGTCCATATAGTCATGAACTCTTGTCTCATTCTACAAACAGGCACAAATATTCAAGTTGATCAGAGATTATTAAACAAGAAAAAAGAAACAAAAAATAAACAGCAAAATAGATATATAGTTCAAGTTCAAGACTGTAGATACCTCAGCAAGTTTGTAGAAGCTGTAAACGTCTTCAACATATTCCACAACTGCCAACTCATCGTTCACATCTGCAACATCAATGTCCACTATCTGCTCCTTTGGTTTTTTACTCAGACCACATGCAGCCTTTATAAAGTTGACAAAAAAATCAGATACAATAATGTAAAGCACAAAAAGGTAAAAACTACGCCTCAATCACAGACCTTGCTTCGAGCAGTGAGAGTAGAAGTAAGAGTTGCTTTCTGTTTTAATGAGTCTTTATCAGCCTTCTTCCTTTGCATCTTCTCCTTCAGTTTTTCTTCGGTGTCAGGACTAATTTCAATAATATCCTCGGGGTTTGGCTTAACTATGGCTTTCTTCTGAGCTGGTTTCCTTACTGCAGGTACTTTAGCAACATTTGCTCCTTTCACCTTAACAGCCACAGGTTTCTGCAAACAGCAAAAAAACCACAAGTCCACAACCAAAATCAGTACTAGTATAAGATCATAGAGATTGAAATGCAGAGAAAGAATATGACTTTTGTTGTCATAAACTTCTGATTTTCAGGTGCAGCCTGTGCATTAGCCAACATTTGTACACACAAGCTCCTTGTTAAGGGGCGAGATATACCTGAGGAAGTGGCTTTTTTCCTTCGACCCCACGACCTGTAGCCACATTCCCAATATCGCCAAGCGCTTTCCTATTTCTCCCTTCTGGTGCCATATTCTTTTTCTGCTTCACTGCCCCCGGGACTGCCTCACCTAAACAATTTAAAAGTCCATCTATTTTAGGAGTACCAAACAAATTACCATTAACATTCAATACATAGTACTGATATTTATAGAGTTGATTATGTAACATCATATACTGAACCGAACCATCCATCATCAACATTTCAAGAGGTTCACCCTATAACAATGGATGGTACAGAAAAGTCTATCTACTTAGTATCAAACAAAATACCACTAACATTCAATAATATTTAGAGAGTGATTATATGTAACATCATTTAACATGAGACGGTTCACCCAATAAGAAATGTTTATGTCCCTGAAAGTTTACTGAGCGACCTATTTACAGAAAAACCAATAGGCCACTGCCTTTTTAATCAGTTAATCTTAACACAACCTTTCCATTTCTTTTTGTAAAAGGTAAAGAAACAACATATAATGATTAAATGTGCATCATTTACTGAAAAACTATATCACAAATAGCCAAATAGGTTAATTGGTTCACCCAAAAACAATGCAAATTTATGCCCTGTGCCCCTGAATATTACAAGAAACCCATATACAGAATAAGAATAGGTCCCATTTTTCATCACATGACGCTCTAAGTCTCCAACAATGAAGTTACTTACAGTCTCTTGTTTATTTCTTTCTTTTATTCAGATTTACATCTAAAATTCGTAACATTTATGAATGTTTACCTAGTCATTGGGACACGAAAAATTCTAAAGCGTATTGCAGAAATGCCCAATTAATACAATCATATCAATACCACAAGATAGTATTATATGTTTGCACAATCTATATACCATATAATGGGGGAAAACGACTTAGCTCAGTAGTAATCGAAGGATCCATTACAGAACTTGAGAAATCGTTGAATCAAATGAGATTAATGGGTTAATCATTTAGGATATTTTGAAAGAATTTTTATTCAAATGAACAAGAAATATAATCAAAATTAAGAATCAAAAGATAAGTATACTGTATACAAAGAAAGAATTAATCAAAACGATTATTAAAAAAATCTAACCTCTATTCTGCTGTTGAAGAACGATTCTTGACGCCATTTTAGAGAAACCTTGAAACTCTTTCCCCGAAAGGTTTTTGAGAGAAAGGAGAGATTTGGGAGAAGTGAAGAATACACCCTTTTTGAAGCTGCACAATCGGCGCTTCACTCCCAACGGTCTTATTTTTCCTTTAAATCTTAGCCGTTGATGGAGTTCTAGATCAACGGTCGTAGTTGGTTTTAGACAATTATACTTATTACCGTTTGGGTTTAATTCTATTAAACCTACTGCTTTTGATATACTGTGCAAGCCTCCATTACAAGCTTTACTAATTCCAAATATATAGTATAATGTATATTAATCTTAGAATTAATAATACTAATAAATAGTAATAATATCCTATCGTTTAAAATAATCAATCACTATTCCGCAATTTAATTAGTTGGAGTCTAACTATATGAATCCTTTTTAACCGTATCTTTATAAAATTGGTACTAATAAATAAAAAGACAAATAGTGGTTGAATAAAACTTAATTAAAGCTCTTTAAATCTCTACACCAAAAAAGTTCTGCTTCAAAGTAACTAGCAAAAAATCTCTTTTGGGGAACTTATATATCATTAATTGTATACTTACACTAAAATTTACAATTTATCCACACGCACAAAAATAGGGATACATGAATCACCCAAATTGATATTTTTTCTCATTAATGAAAAAGGGGATCGGAATATTGTGCTAGGCGAATGGGAGCATTCCGAGAGTCGCCGTGACTTCGGGCACCGCAGGCGTATCAAGGTTGAGGAGGTTGTGGGGGCTATGCGTAAGATGAGTAGGGGCAGAGCAACCAGGCCAGACGAGATTCCGATGGAATTTTAGAAGTGTGTATGGAGACCAGGTATGGAGTAGTTAATTGGGTTGTTTAATGTTATTTTTAGGGTGAAGAGGATGTCGGATGGATGGAGGTGGAGTACGGTGGTTCCATTATATTAGAACAAAGGTGATATCCAAAGTTGTAACAGTCATAGGGGTATCAAATTACTGCGTCATACCATAAAAGTATGGGAGAGAGTCGTCGTGACGACCCAAAGGGTAATCTCTTGTTTCTTTGTGCATTCCGTGTTCCCGAGGCCTTTAAAACCTCCTTTAGGGTTGCCTCAATTTGCATGCGCAGACCTGGCACGTAGTCGAAAAGCTTAAATATGAATTCTGTGTGAAAAATGATAAAATTTGATATTAATATGATGAAAGTTGACTTCGGTCAATATTTTGGGTAAACAGACCTGGACCCGTGATTTGACAGCCCCGGAGGATCCGCAAGAAAATATGGGACTCGGGCGTATGCCCGGAATTAAAATCCGAGGTTCCTAGCCTGAGAAATAAATTTTTAAAAGAAATTATTTTTCTGAAATTGTTAAAGAAACTTGAAGTGGAAATTAATTAGAACGTGTTTGTATCGGGCCCGTATTTTGGTTCCAGCTCCCAGTACAAGTTTCGTATATGATTTAATCCCTTTCTGTAAAGTTTGGTTGAAAATGGACGTCGTTTGACGTGTTTCGGACTTGAAATGAAAATTGATGTTTTATGAAAATTTGGAAGAAATTATGAATTTTGAGGCTTAATTCGATGTATATGATGTTATTTTGGCGATTTGATCGCACGAGTAAGTCCGTAGGATATTTTTTTAGGTTGTGTGTATGTTTGGTTTGGAGCCCCGAGGGCTTGAATGAGTTTTGGATATGCCACGAATTGTATTTTTTAACTTGGAAGTTAGCTGGTGTGACCTGACCTGCAGACTTCGCATTTGCGAAGTATGGCTCGCAAATGCGAAGGTTTTCTCACAAATGCGAGATAGCCAGACCTGACTCTCCATCGCAAATGCGAAGGTGCCCCATTTCAGCCAGGGTTCACAAATGCAACGGGAAACTCGCAGATGCGATGTCGCAAAAGCGACACAATGTCGGCAAATGCGAAAGTTGGAAATTTCTGCTGGGTTCGCAATTGCGAACCCCGGCTCACAATTCCCATATCTGCAGCCCATCAATTTCATACTTACACGGTTTTAAACTTCATTTTTCACATTCTTTAAATTCAAACACCCATAGGTGATTTTCCAAGAAATATTTTTTCTCCAAATCATTTATATGTCAATTTTTACTCAATTCCTTCAATCTTCAACATCATTAAACATGTTTTCATCTTAAAATCAAGGATTTCCATGGGAAAAATGAGGATTTTGGGTAGAACTTAGATTTTCTTAAAATTGGGAATTTGGACCTCGATTTCAAAACTAATAATAGATATGGATTCGTGGGGGAATGGGTAACCGGGTTTTGGTTCGAACCTCGGGTTTTGACCACATGGGCCCAGGGGTATTTTTTGACTTTTTTGGTTAAAACTTTGGAAAATTTATTTTTACGCATTTAAATTGATTCAATTAGAATTTGTTGATGTATTCAAGTAATTTGTGACTAGATTCGAGCGGTTTTGTTATGAAATCGAGGGGTAAAGCTATACTTGAGGCTTGAGTTGAGTTTGAAGCATCGAGGTAAGTGTCCGGTCTAACTCTAGCTTAAGGGATTAAACTTGAGTTTTATTTGCTACTTGCTTTATGTGGAATACGGCGTATAGACATGGTGACAAGTATCTATAACTTGGTGTCTAGCATGACCGCGAGTCGATAAATTGTGAATATTTGAGTCATGATGTATATTTCTTGCCTTAGAGATGAATTCTATTTGTTGTGCAACACTTGTGGAAAGGATTATAAAACTAAATGTAGAAGAGCATTGGCTCAAGTTATTTGATGAATTTAGAAGTTTATGACTTATTGTACTTGTTGGAGCATTTTCTCAAATTATTCTATGAACTGAGGAAGAACATGAATCGTGGTGCCCTTTGGAGCATTGGCTCAAGTGGTAATGAAAGTGATGAGTAGAAAAAAAGAAAAATGAAAGGTCACTAAATGTACCCTTACCAGGTTGTTTTCGTATATTGATTATCTCCCTTGCCGGGATGTGAAATTTATTGTTGTTATTCCCTTGCCGGGAGTTAATTGTTTACTTGTGTTTTCCCTTGCCAGAATTTCTATTATTGTTTGTCTATTCACTCGCCCCATTGTTTGTAATTGTTGTTTGGGTGAGGAAGAGTGATAAAGCACGAAGGGTGATGCCGTGCACGATTGTGATGAGAATATGCTAATGCACGAAGGAACATTCCGTGCCATGATATGAATACAAATGCACGAAGGAACATTCCATGCCATGATATGAATACAAATGCAGGAAGGAACATTCCCATGCCATGATATGAATACTGATGCACGAAGGATCATTCCGTGCCATGATATGAGTGTTAAAGCACGAAAGATCATTCCGTGCCATCATTATATGAGGTAAAGCACGAAGGGTGATGCCATGTACTTTATATGATTGATTTGGTGAGAACGAGAGTAAAAGCACAAAGGATGGTGTCGTGCATCTGTTGATTTCTTACTCTCATTGATATTGTAGTTGTATGTTTTCATTCCTTATTTATTGATTCTATATCTGAACTGTTACAGCCCCTCCAACATGCTCCCCTCCCTATTTGACTGGTTAATTTCTGCATTTCTACCCTATTACATATATATATTATACTGCACAGGTTGATTGGTATTCCGGTCCTAGCCCCGTCACTACTTCGTCGGGGTTAGGCCAAACACTTACCAACACATGGGGCCGGTTGTGCTGATTCTATACTCTGTGCTTTTTGCACAGATCTAGGCTTTGGTCAGTAGCAGGAGTAGATCGGGAGTAGGCTTTCTGACCAGAGAGAGATACCGAGGTAGCCTTGCAGGCGTTCGTGGGCCCGGCGTCTCCCTTATCTTGTTTTTAGTTGGTTTTTCCCTTGTATTTCGGGACAAACACTTTATCATTTATCTCCAACCATTGTATTTAGTAAACTCTTAGAAGTCCGTGAGTCATATGACACCAGGTTTTGGGAAGCGTATGTGTTGAACTTCCACAACTTATTTCAGTTTTCTTTAAATGTTAAGTCTTCCGCTTTGATGTTCTAACAAAAAGGTTTTATGTTATTGTTATGAATTATGAAAAAAGTAATTAAGTTGGCTTGCCTAGCTCATGTCAGTAAGCACCATCACGACTCCCGAGGGTGAAAAATCTAGGTCGTGACAAGTTGGTATCAGAGCACTAGGTTACATTGGTCTCACAACTCACGGACAAACTTGGTAGAGTATGAGGGATTGGTAGGGAGATGTCTGTACTTATCCCTTAGAGGCTACAGAGTTAGGAAAAACTTTATATTTGGTGTTTCTTATTGTGCGGTTTTGTTTCTCAAAACATCGATTGAATTTCTAGTCTGTTCTTTGGAAGATGGCGAGAATACGCGCTTCCTCACCTACCGCTCAAGAGTCCGAGTCTCCAGCAACAACCCTAGTGGCGGAGCCTCGGTTTGATTTTGAGGAGGAGGCTCCAGCACCAGCAGTCCCGGTGGGCCCAGCTCAAGTCTCAGAGGGGTTCATTGCCACCCAAGTTCTTCAGGACACTCTAGTCCGATTGGGGGACTTCATGGAGAGTGTCATGAGAGCGGGTTTGCTTCCAGTAGCACCAGCCACTTCTCAGGCTGGAGGAGGGGTTCATACTTCTGATACACGTACTCCGGGGCCATTTGATCCCCAGGTTCAAGTTCCAGTGGTTCAGCCAAAGTGACAGGTCAGCCGGGCATAGTGGCTCAGGCCGAGAGTGAGGTCACTTTTCAGGAGGTGGCCAATGTGGGCCGTAGAGTTCAGAGGGTTCTGAGGTGGTCATGGATTGAATAAGAGGCCCCTTCATGCAGGTAGATTCAATGGTACCTTGTCTGGAAGTAGAGGTTCTTATGGTAGAGGCCATCCTCCTAGGCCCTTTCAGTTAGCTCTCCAGGTCACTCATGGTACTTCAGGTGGTCATTCAGGTCGACAGAGTCAACGTCAGTTTTTGCACCTACAGCAGTCGCGTGGATGTTATGAGTGTGGCGAGTATGGTCATCTTAAGAGGGCTTGCCCGAGGTTGAGTGGTGCTCAGCCGCAGCAGCCGAGGTCTTGCCATGCTTATGGTGACCCGAGGCACATTGTCGGATTTTGCCCTCGAGCTTTGAGCAACTCTCAACATCAGAGTTCTCATACTAGGATTCAGACACCAGAGGTTCCACAGCCTGCCCAGTCTGCTAGAGGTGGTGGCAGGGGTGTTAGAAGTGGAGGTAGAGGTCACAGAGGTGGAGCTCATGCCGCCAGAGGTGGGGGCCAGCCAGCAGCCAGGCTGATACGCACCCTGTAATAAATATATATATGGGCTTATTTCCATGTTTGGGGCCTTGTGCCGATCTTTAGCGTCCGTCTAGGATGTATATCCGTGACTACATGATTTGCATAATCATTAATCTCAGTTTGTGTTACTCACTGTCATTAAATGCTAAGTCACCGTATTTCTGAAATTGACTAATTAAATTATATTCATCTTAATAATTGGAAATTGACTAAGAATTAGATTGAATCTGTTTCGTGACTTACATGCATACTGTGGACTCAGTATTTGGGTCGGGATGCATGCCGCAGCGGTTATATATTGATATTGCGCTTGGGCTGAAGGAGCCCCTCCGGAGTCTTTACACACCCCCACTGAGCGCCGCCGACGATAAATAAATATAGATGGCTCAGGCTGCACGCTGCAGCGTATTCATGTGCATTGCATTGCATCTTTATCTGACACTTGGTTACTATTTTGATACTGTTTTGCTGTTAGTTCGTAGCTAAGTTATAGGACTGCTAGTTATAGTTTTGCTTTGTGGAATTTCGTGGATTTCTTACTTTCACACATTTTTCTATGCTTATTATTCACTGAGTCAGTAGTATTCACCCATACTCCCTGCACCTTGTGTGCAGATTCAGGTACACCGGAGGCTTAGCTGACACTCATAGTCTCCAGACATTTTCCAGAGTCGTTGAGGTAGCTGCTTGACGTTCGCAGGACCTGACTACTCTTCATATACTAGTTCATTATTATATACTTCCCCGGAGTTTTATACTGTTATTTAGATATTATTATTATCCAGTTTAGTTTAGAGGCTCTAGACTTGTGACCCCAAATCTTATGAGTGTTTATCAGTTTTCGTATTTATCCTATTTACTCAATTAATAATTTTGGATTATTATTTTCAAACTTCTAGAATATTCTTAAATTGTCGGTTTTGAGACTAAACGTTAAATGGAAAGCGATTGTTGGTCAGGCTTAACTAGCTTTAGGGTTGGGTGCCATCACGACCGGGTTTGGATCGTGACATATATATAAGTTGTATTCGACACGGTATTACCTAATACACTTATACTTAGTGCATAGTATAGCGTAATTATATATATATATATATATATATATATATATATATATATATATATAACCTGTGTTCGATAGAGTAATACCTCATACACTAATACTTAGTGCATAATATAGCGTAAGTACATATATTGTATATATATAAGATGTATTCGATACAATATTACCTTATACACTTATACTTAGTGCATAGTATAGCGTAAGTGCATATATTATATATATATATATATATATATATATATATATATATATATATATATATATATATATATATATATATATATATATATATATATATATATATATAAGCATATATATATATAAAAGCTGTATTCGATACGGTAATACCTCATACACTAATACTTAGTGCATAATATAGCGGATGTACATATTATATATATATATATATATATATAAGCTGTATTCGATACGGTATTGCCTAATACACTTATACTTAGCGCATAGTATAGCGTAAGTACATATATTATGTATATATATATAAGCTGTATTCGATACGGTATGACCTAATACACTTATACGTAGTGAACAGTATAGCGTAAGTACATATATTGTATATATATATAAGCTATATTCGATATAGTATTACCTCGTACACTTATACTTAGTGCATAGTATAGCGTACGTACATATATATACTGTATTCGATACAGTAATACCTCATACACTAATACTTGGTACATAAAATAGCGTAAGTACATATATTGTATATATAGACACACATGCCTGCTTCGTAGTACTATTCATCCCTTATATTACAAAAGTATTAACGACTTACATTTATCTTATTTACATAGTAAACACAAAAGTGATTTTTAATTTTGACCATTGTTGACCAGAATAGTGACCAATTATGATTGCTATTTATTCATGAATTTAGATTAGCGACCAAAGTTCGTCGCTTAATGTAAATCATATTTAATTGTATTTCATATAATAATTTAATTAATAATATAATTATTAAAATTGAATAACTGGGACCCAGTTAAGCGACCAAATTGGTCGCTACCTTTCTTGCCTTTATTTAGCGACCAATGTTGGTCGCCAATTTTATATTATATATATTTATATTTTATTATTTTTTCAAAATAATAATATACTTATTAAAATTTGTTAAGCGGGTCCCACATTAGCGACCAAGATTGGTCCCTAATCTCACTAAATGTTTGACCAAGCAAGTCTGACCAAGTCTGTGACGACCCAAAGGTGTCATCACCGTAATTCTCCCTTTTTTGTGCTTCTGAGGCCCTGAAAACCTCTTATTTGATTGCTTCGATTTGCGTGTGCAGTCCGGGCGCGAAGCCGAAAATTTTTTATATGGAAATATATGAATTTTGTGTTAAAACTATGAATTTTGATAATAATATTAATATAGTTGACTTTGGTCAATATTTTGGGTAAACGGACCCGGATCCGTGATGTGATGGTCCCGGAGGGTCCGCAGAAAAATATGGGACCCGACCGTATTACCGGAATTGAAATCCGAGGTCCTAGGCCCGAGTAGGGAATTTTCTGTGAAATTGTTTTATGAAAATGCTTAAGGAAAAATGAAAACGATATTTGATCAAAAGTAATGGTATCGGGCTCGTATTTTGGTTTCGACGCCCGGTACAAGTCTTAAATGAGCGTTAAGCGCTACCTGTAAAGTTTAGTTTTTTTTTCTTTCCAAAACCGATACTTATATTAAAAGTGAGAACTTAGAAGTGCTCCAGAAATTTTAAATATTAATCCAAACAAGGAGCAAAACAGATGCCCTTGACGAGAAAATATAGCAACACAAAGAGAAGCAACATAGAACTACTGATTGTTGTTCTTCAGTATAGCCACCCATTTCAGTCAAAACTTCAGAGAGTAATAGAATTCATATTTTGTTGAAAGCAACAATATCACAGCTCTGAACATACTCATTGATAGGTTCAGCCATAAAATAATTCTCAACGAGATCATCCACATAGACCAAGTCATCCACAATGGTAAGCATGATTTGCAGCTTCTTAATACCGTATCCAACAGGAACAAGTTTAGATGCTCTTAAGTCAATCCTTCCATCTGAACACTTCGAACAGCTTCTTCAAGCTTCTTCATATCAGTCTCATCATCCCATGGCTTGACATCCAAGAGAACTGAGGACTTGCCAGATTCTTTCTTCTTCCCTGAAGCCTTAACTGCTGCTGCAGGTTCTTCAGCAGCCTTCTTCTCCTCTTCAGTTTCCTCATCAAATAGGTCTACGTCATCATCATCTTCTTCTTCTTCAGCAGCTGAGGCTTTAGTGTCAGCAGCAGGAGGAGTTGCCACTGCCTCCTCGGTGATTGGTACAGATCCCTCTACAGTGACACCGGCACCTTCGCCAGATACACCAGAGATTCTTAAAAGTGCATCGATGTGCTTATACCACCTAGATGCATTCACATATTCAGCTGATGGGGCTTTTGCTAGATATGAAAACACAGTGATATCATCCTTCGAGGCTTGGTACCCGGAGATGTAACTACGGGTCAGGAGGTACTCATCAAGCTTCTTGAGACCAGAATCAGAGTTAAGGTTGTTGAATGCAACAGCCATTGCTAGATAATAATACAAGTCTTTCACGATCTGGCGATGACATAAGACTGAAGAGAAAAACGAAGAAGCTGAAGCCGCTACACTGAGAGAAAGGGGTAAAGTTTAGTTGAAAATAGACGTCATTTGACGTGTTTCATACTAAAAAATGAAAATTTTGAAAGTTTTGAACTTTGAAATGAAAATCATGAGTTTGGAGGATTGATTCTATGTAAATGATGTTATTTTGGTGATTTGATCGCACGAGTAAGTCCGTAGGATATTTTGGGGTTTTTTGCATATTTGGTTTGGAGCTCCGAGGGCTCGAGTGAGTTTCGAATAGGCCACGAGTTCATTTTTGGCATGTTTGAAAGCTGCTGGTATGCCTGACCTGCAATGTTCGCAAATGCGAACAAATGTTAGCATTTGCGAACTCCCCCTTTGTAGCCCAGAGTTAGCATTTGCGAATAAATGTTAGCAAATGCGAACTCCCCCTTTGTAGCCCAGAGTTAGCATTTGCGAACAAATGTTAGCAAATGCGAACTCCCCCTTTGTAGCCTAGAGTTAGCATTTGCGATCAAATTTTAGCAAATGCAAACTCCCCCTTTGTATCCCAGAGTTACCATTTGCGAACAAATGTTAGCAAATGTGAAGTCCCCCTTTGTAGCCCAGAGTTAGCAATTGCGAACGAATGTTAGCATTTGTGAACTCTGCAGAACCCTTCATGGTTCGCAATTGCGAACTAATATCTGGCATTTCCCAAGCCTGCTGAGTTAGCAATTGCGAACAAAGCTTCGCAATTGCGATATCTGCGACTGTGCATTCAATACTTAGACGATTTTAAACCTCATTCTTCATATTTTCAAAACCCAAACCTCCATTGGTGATTTTTTTCTCAACTCCTTCTTTCCCACATCAATTGTAAGTCAACTTTTACCCAATTTCTTCAATCTTTAACATCTTTTATCATGATTTCATCTCAAAATCAAAGCTTTCAATAGGTAAAAATGGAAATTTAAAGTAAAACCTAGGTTTTCCTAAAATTGGGGATTTGGACCTCAATTTGGGGCCCGATTTCAAAACAAATTGCATATATGAACTCGTGGGGGAATGGGTAACCCGGTTTTGGTTCGAACATCGGGTTTTGACCATGTGGGCCTAGGGGATTTTTGGGAATTTTTGGTTAAAACTTCGGGAAATTCAATCTTATGCATTCAAATTGATTTAACTAGCATTTGTTGATACATTTGGGTAACTTGTGATTAGATTCAACCGCTTTTGTGGCAAATTCGAGGGGTATCCTAGAGGCGTGAGTTGAGTTTGGAGCTTTCTAGGTAAGTGTTTGATCTAACTTTGGCTTGAGGGAATAGGATTAGAATAATATTTGCTATGTGCTATGTAGAGTCGGTGTATAGGTATGGTGACGGTTACCTATGCGCCCGAGTCTAGCATGACCGTGAGTCATATTTGCTATTAGAATTTCGAAAGAAGTGGACAATTATGACTTACTTGTTAAATGAACTATGAAGTGATAGTTGAGAAGCAAATGAACTAAAGAAGGAAATTTTGGTACTTTTCCCTTGCCGGGACTTATTGTTGAGCTGTTTTCCCTTGCCAGAACTCATTGTTGAGCTGTATTCCCTTGACGGGGTTATTATTATTGCGGTTTCGTTTATACCTTTGCCCTATTATTTGTGAATATTGTTTGGGTGAGGACGAGCGATAAAGCACAATGGGTGATGCCGTGTAACCCTTGATTTACTAATTATTATTGCTTGGGTGAGGCTGAGAGATAAAGCACGATGGATGATGCCGTGTAATCATTGATTTACTCCATACTATTGACTGGCAGAGAAAGAGTGATAAAACACGATGGGTGATGTCGGGTAACCATGTATTTACTCCACACTATTGATTGTGTGAGGAAGAGTGATAAAGTATGATGGGTGATGTTGTACACTTTAATTGATTATCTATGTGAGGACGAGAGTAAAAGCACGATGGACGGTGCCATGCAACTATTGGTTATTCTGCTTCTATGGATTGTTGTTGTTGTACAGTTTTATTCTTTTAAACTATTGACTTTTATCTGAACTGCTTCACCCCGACATCATGTTCCCCTCCCTCTTAGTTGTTTAAATTCCTGTATTCTCTTCTATTGCCCATATATGTTGAAATGCACAGGTTTGTATGGTAGTCCTGTCTAGCCTCGTCACTACTTCGCCGGGGTTAGGCCAGGCACTTACCAACACATGAGGTTGGTTGTGCTGATTCTACACTCTGCGCTTTTTTTTGCGCAGATACATGATTCAATTAGCAGTAGCAGCAACGGTGCAAGTGTTGGCATTTTGATCCGGGAGACACCGAGGTAGCTTGCAGGCATCCGCAGGCCCGGCGTCTTCCCTATCCTTACTTTATCCTATTGTCCCATGTATTCGGAACAAACAGTCATATGTATTTTCTTCAGACCCTTGTTTTAGTATTTCATAGTAGTCTGTGAGTGGTGACACCAGATACTGGGTAGAGACGTGTTTAAACATCCGTATTTTTGTTATCGTTTTGCTACGAGTCTTCCGCATATTTTAAGTATTTAAACCTAGTTCATCATATTGTTTTAGATAAAAGTTTTTGTGAAATGTTATAAAAGGTTGGCTTGCCTAGCTCCGAAAGTAGGCACCATCACGAAAATGCGCTTCATTTAGCTCCTTTGAGGTCATATGGAATGGCCAAGATTGCTTCATCTCGACTCTGTTTATCCACATATTTGGTACTCAATTCTGATAATTATTTTCTTATATAGGTTTCCAAGTTGTGCAAGTGAGAGCCATCATTCTCTTCTTTACATGCCGTAGCAACTGCAACAGCATTTCCTATACAATGGTTTGGCAATGGTGGGACAAACCGCTTTCGTATATTTACTAAATGTGCTAACTTTGATGACCTTGTCCTAGTCCCTGAAGCAGCTATGATACTTTTCCAAATCATAGCTGATATCCCGTGTAGGCACGGGTACATCATCGCTGATGGCCATCAGCGATGCTATTGTAGAAGCATCAAAACTAAATATATTAGCGACACGTTGCTCATTAAAAAAGAATTTGGTAAATCCAAACTGCGACTTTGGTCCGTGTGAAACATAGGGAATAGGTGGTGGTAAGAATTTGGCAGCAGCAACGAGTTGACAATCGTGGCTGCTACCTCGAGCTGTTGTTGCCCAAGCATTAGCGAGGGTATACAACGTGGCTCCATCAGCAACTTTGTGAAAAGCACATAGACAAATAGCCATACCTCCACAATTGAAGAGGGTGACTTGAACAAGTAGGGGATATAAAGTTGAATTATGAAATATTGCGCCATCTTCAACAGTAGGGAGGAAATGTTTGATTATGTCAAGATTTCTAAGAACATTTTCAAACTGATAATTATGAGCAAAAGCTACGTAAAATGGTACCCCATCGTCGTTGCATTCAATTGAGTTGTTCTTGATTCGACCAGCAAAAGGGTAAAAGCGAGCAAGAGTTTGAGACAAAGATTTCTTCAAAAGAAGTAATCTTGATGAATTTACTGCTCTTGCTTGCTCAAAGGAATATGATATTTCACTACCATTTGTACGAGGAGGAGGATAAAATAAAGCCAAGGGAGCAAATAAAGCTATTCCCATTTGATCTAAATAAGAAAATTTAAAGCATCTAAGGTGATTGGGAGTAGGAGTAAGAGGTTTTAATGAACTCCATAGATACTATCTCTATCTTTCTTTTCATGGCTAATAAATTTAGTTTTCTGTTTTTTTTTGTATTAAGGTTGGGAACACTCAATTATAAACTTGTAATTAAAGGGAGATGGGGGTACATTATGATATTCTAATTCGAATTTTTAATTATCAGTTAGAGTATTATATGGCATCAATTATTGCTAGAATGAGTTGTACACTGGTTTGTTTTAATAGTTAAATTGATCATGCGGCAGTTTGTCTCCCACCACTGTTAATTTATAGTCAATGAGTCATGTGATATCTATTAGTACCGGAGGGATTCTGAGAGCTCGTTTGGTATGCGAGATAAGGAATAATTAATCACGAATAAGCAAAATTATTTTATTTTTTGTTGGAAAAAAATTACGGTATAATTAATTTTGAAATTAATTATCTCGAAATTGTAGTATTTTTTACTCCCATAAAAAAATAGAATAACAAATCTAGAGATAGACTTCCTTGCGATCAAACGAGCCCGAAGGTATTTAGTGAGACACAAATAGTAATGACTGGATTTAATTAATTGGATTAAATGTGATATCCATAAGATCCACGTCATCCTATCTCCTCTTTCACACTGCCCATCCTCAATGAATTCCCATTGTGTGATGGACTGAAGCGAAGTCCAAGATTAAGATGCTTGTTAATTTACTTTGATATTAGACCTTCTAAAATTTAAATACGATAAGTGACACTTATCAAAATGTTCACTTGCAAAAATGAAGAGTCGAATGCCAAGGGTATAGCTTCTATTCTTAAGATGGCAACAAGTGTGAAGTCGAGAATGGCAGTTGAGAAACTAATTTTCTTTTTGATCTCAAAATGAAACAGAGAAGTACATTATATACTAGTATTAACTTAGGTACTGGGCCCCATACGTGTAACTATCTACTCTGCTGACTATCTAAGCTAACACACTAGCTAATTACAATTAGCACTAACTGTACAGTATTTCACACTCCCCCTCAAGCTGGAGGGTGTAAAGTATTAAGCACTCCAAGCTTGCCTAGTAAAAATGTATGTTGTGACTGCCCAAGGCCTTTGGTAAGAAGATCAGTTGGCTGGTCTTTAGTTCCCACATACTGCATGCAAAGAACCCCCTTGTTTAATCTTGTCGCGTACAAAATGATAGTGGATTTCAATATGCTTGGTATATTCATGAAAGATAGGATTCGCTGTAATCTGAAGAGCAACGTTGCTATCACAATAGACTTCTATAGGATGTTTGATGGGCACTCCAAGTTCAGCAAACAGTCCTAACAACCAGACCACCTCTGCAGTTACAGCTGCTCGGCTGCGATATTCTGCTTCTGCAGAACTTCTCGACACTGTATATTGCTTCTTGGATTTCTATGAGATGATTGAATTCCCAAACTTGACTAATTATCCAGTTACAGATCTCCTTGTATTTGGACAACTTGCCCAGTCTGCTTTACAAAAAACATGTCAAACAATCTGCTTCAGTGCTGTTTAGCAGTATTCCCATGCCTGGTTCATGCTTCAAATACTTGACTACTCTCGTATCAGCATCTCAATGAGACATTTTTGGCTCCTGCATGAACTGACTGAGTGTTTGAATTGCAAATACAATATCTGGTCGTGTAACAGGCAAATATATCGGTCGACCAATCAATCTTTAATATTCATTTCCATCTTCTAAAACATCATCTCATGCAGTTCCTTTATGTCTGTCAAACTCAGTAGAGGTGAATTTTTTGTTAAGATCTATTGTAGTGGAAATTGGCTTAGCACCACTTAATCCCAAATAAAAAATGAGGTGAAGACAATACTTTCTTTGATTTAACAATATCCCTTCCTTAGACCTCATGACTTAAATATCTAGAAAATATTTGAGTTCACCAAGATCCTTCACTTTAAACTTTTGATGGAGAACAACTTTAGTCTTATTAATGAACTCTTCACAGTTTTCAGGAATCAATAGGTCATCCACACATATCAACACTGCTACAAAACTATCTCCTTTCCTTTAGGTGAACAGTGAATAGTCATGCAAACTTTGAACATATCCTCCAGCTGTTAGTGCTTCACTGAGCTTAATATTCCACTGACGAGATGCTTGTTTAAGCCCATATAGAGACTTTGATAATTTGCAGACTTTTGTCTCCCCTGTCTCCTAAAACCTTGAGGAAGTTCCATGTATACTTCTTCATATAGGTCCCATTGTAGGAATCCATTATATACATCCATTTGTGATGTGGTCCATCCTTTAGAAGCAGCCAAAGCAATGACTGATCTCACAGTCACCATTTTGGCAACATGTGAGAATGTTTCATTGTAATCAAGGCCTTCTCTTTGGCTATAGCCCTTGGCTACTAACCTGGCCTTAAACCTTTCTATCTCACCATTTGTTTTATACTTAATTTTGTATACCCACTTTGAGCCAATGGCTCTCATGCCTTTTGGAAGATCAACAACATCCCAAGTTTGATTGCCCTCCAAAGCTTTGATTTCTGCTTCTATAGCTTCAACCCATCTCTTGTCCTTGCATGCTTCATTGAAGGTCTTTAGCTCTGTCAGTTATGAGATTTTTGCCACAAAGCTTCTGCACTTACCAGTTAGCCTGCTGTAAGACAGATAGTTAGACATTGGGTGAGAAGAGCTTCCTTTTGTTTTGATCACATAGTTTTGTAACCAAATAGGTTCCTTTGTAGTTCTCTTGGATTTTCTTGTCTCAGTAACCTATTCCTGAACAATTGTTGGCGGAACCTCAATTCCCTCGACCACCAAGTGTTGTTCTGGGATTACATTGTTATTTGTCTCCTCTACCTCTGCACCTGCATTATTAGTTTGTCCTGCTTCTAGTGAATGCTCACTTGCTCCATGCTGCATGTCTGCAGGTGTTTCTGATAAGATAGGGTCGGCATTATCAGCTTCATGTTCTGTAATATAGATTCCTATGGTGTCATCAGTATCCCCTTCTTCAACAGGTTCTTCCAAATTACTTCCTTCAGCTGTTGGCTGTTGAAGTTTAGTCCCAGATGAACCTTGTAAAGGTTCTGACTGACCTATAATATCATTAGTAGCTATTTTTTCCTTTGCATTGTGAAAAGGAAACACATTTTTCTTGAATGTAACATCTCTGCAAATAAAAAATTTGTTAGTATTTAAATCCATTAGTTTCTAGCCCTTTTGTGTTTCTGCATAACAAAGGAATACAACTGTTATTGCCCTTGGTGAAAGTTTGTCGTCCTTAACCAGGTTAGTCACATAGCACAGACATCCAAACACTCTAAGATGAGCCAGTGAAGGTGTTTTGTTGTACAAAAGTTCATATGGTATCTTTCCCTTCAGCAACTCAGTAGGCAATATGTTTATCACGTATACTGGAGTTTTAATGCATTCACCCCAGAATCTTGTAGGAGTGTTTACTTGAAACATCAATTCCCTAGCTGTATCTAAAATGTGTCTATGCTTCCTCTCCACTATTCTATTTTGTTGTGGAGAGTAAACACAACTACTTTGATGAACTATACCATATGGATCAAACAGTTCATTCATGTGCTTGTTAAAGAATTATGTGCCATTATCTATTGTAACTACCTTCACTCTAAAATGAAATTGGCTGTGCAACATGGTAAGAAATTTCCTTAATACTACAATAACACTACTTTTCAGATGAAGTAAAGGCACCCAGGTATATATTGTATTATCATCTACTACTGTCAAGAAAAAATATTTCTTATCATATGTGGGAAATTTATATGGTCCCCAAATATCCATATGCAAAAGAGATAAGGGACTATCACTTCTACTCATGCTTATGGGAAACAATAGCCTAGTTTGTTTTGCTAATGGGCATACGAGGCAATCATTATTCACTACTACTTCTACAAAATTATTATGAAACAAATCTAACTTTTTCATAGTATTGACTGAAGCATGTCCTAGACTTTTGTGCAATAAAACTCCATCTTCTTCACTATTTTGTGTAGTTGCACATAAAGCAATTTTCTTTATCTCCTTGGCAAATCTTTCCAAATCTCCTTTGAAATTTTTCTTCAAAATGTACAGACTACCTCTTTCTCTACCAATCCCCCTCACCTTGTCATTGTAGAGATCATGAAACAAGCAGAAATGAGGGAAACAATTCACTGAACAACATAGTTTCCTGGTTAGCTTGGATACTGAGATTAGACTGAACTTAAACTCACGTACAAATAGCAGATCTTCCAGCTTCAACTCATCACTTATTTTATCATCTCCGCCATTTGTTATACTAGACTTTTCTCCCGTGGGCAAATGCATTTGATCACCATTACATCTGTCTACTTTGTTCTTAGTGTATAAAATGTCTAGTTCACCAATTATGTGATGTGTAGCTCCAGAATCAATCACCCATTCTCTATAATTAAAGTTTACCATTACAGAAGGATGCAATACCTGCCATATTAGCTTGATGCTCTGGTGCTTCCTTGTTCAACATGCTTAAATTTTACCTGTATTGATTTTCAGTGAAGTATGATCCCATCTTCAATCAATCACAGCTACTTCCTTCCTCATCTTGACCTGCCTGCTTTCCACTCTCCTGACCACCAGTTGTCATATTTGTTGCATATGGTCGCTTGGCCTTGAAATCAGTCGGATAGCCAACCAATTTGTAGCAGACTTCTTTGGAATGTCCAGGCTTGTTGCAATAATCGTAATTCAGAAATGGCTTCTTTCCCTTGTACTGTCCTCTACCTGTTTGTATCGGTACTTGTCCTCTACCTGCTTGCATAGCAACGAGATCCCCTTTATTTTTCAAGATTATATGAGTACTAGCACTTTGAATTTCATCTTCTATAATCAATGCATAAGCTTGATTTAGTGTTGGTTCCATAGTCTTCATTAATATCTGATGCCTTGCCTACTCATATATCTCATTAAGGCCACTCAGAAATTGCATCAACCTTTGCTGCTGTAAATGTTCAACATACTCTTTCGAATTAGGTACACGTGCCATGGCATCATACTCATCCCACAGTTCCTTCAACCTAGTGAAATATGCAAAAACTGACTCTGTTCCATGCGTAGTAGTGGCAATTTCTCTGTGTAACTAAAAATTCGCACTCGATTCACCTTGTCAAACCCTTCCCGTAAATCTTCCCACACTATATGTGCATTGGAAGCATATACAATACCACTAAGTAGATCTGGAGAAACTGTTTTCATGATCCATGAAAGTACTATCACACTGCATGTTTCCCAATCCTCATGCAATTCAGATTTAATTGAATCCTTTTTGCATGTCCCAAGTACAAAACCTAGCTTCCTTCTAGATTGTAACACAATTTTCATTGATCGACGCCACAAACCATAATTCTCAGAACCTGTGAGCTTAACAGGAATCAGAATTGAGCTAGGAGTGTCTGAAGGATGAACAAATAAAGGATGTGTGTGGTCAATGTTTTCAGCTGCCATTAACGATCGTCTGTTGCAGCTTCGCGAGGAAGATGACGATGAGATATCAACTGAATTGAACTAAATTTGCGGATTATAATTCTTCACTGCTCTGATATCATGTGAGTTTGATGAATCTAAGATCAACCTTCAGATTCATCAAGTAATTGAGATTAAATCTGAGACACAAAATGTAATCGAGAGAGGAAGAGAATGTCGGTTGAGAAAATAATTTTCTGATTGATCTCAAAATGAAACAGAGAAGTATATTTTATGCTAGTATTAACTTAGCTACTAGGCCCCACATGTATAACTAACTAACTAACTACTCTGATGACTATCTAAGCTAACACACTAGCTAATTACAATTAGCACTAACTGTACAGTATTTCACAAACCCACAATACTTTGAAATTATAGGTCCAAAATTATATTGTTTTTTAAACTTTGTGATTTTCACGTATACATCTATACCCCCCCCCCCCCGAAACAAGACCATTCAAAGTGGGTTTGAACAGCCTATTTTACTTGTAGAGGTGCACCTAATAATCATTACACCATATAAGTCTTTGACCATGGTGCATGCACATGTATTTCAGTAATTTTAAGGAAATATAATATGGTTATACATGGTTTGTGCTTTATCTATGGTTATTGTTTTTCTTTTCCCTTATTTTTTGGTTCTAGTGATGTCGTTATTTTCTCTATGATTTCTACTGATGGTACTGATAGATTGCCTCTTTTCACCTTCTTTTTGTCTTCTTGAGCCGAGGGTATTTCGGGAACAACCTCTCTACCCCTTGGGGTAGGGGTAAGATCTACGTATACACTATCTGTGACGATCCTGCCCGTCGTCACGTGAGTTACCGCCCCGTTTCCCCCACAATATGTTTCTCTATATTTCAATATCAGTATTTGAGTTAGCGGGGTAGAATTGGATTGGTTTTAGATGGAAATGAGGCACTTAGCCTCTTAAAGAGAAGCTTGTTTTTGAAAAGTCAACAAGGAGTTGACTATTTAGTTAGAGGGATCGGATGTGAAATCCGGTGATTTGGTTAGCTGGGAGATGATTTGTGACTTAGGTGTGCAATCAGAATTGATTTTGGAGGTCCGGTGTAGAATTACTCTTGAATTGGCGAAGTTAGAATTTTGTCGAATTTCGGTTGGTAGGTGAGCTTTTGATCCACGGGTCGGAATGGGATTCAGAGAGTTGAAGTAGCTTCGTTAAGTGATTTTCGGTGTGTGCAAATTTTCAAGTCATTCGGACATCGATTGGTTGGATTTCTGATCAGAAGTGCATTTCGAAAGTTTTGAAGAAACTTAGGCTTGAATGTGAATTGATGATTTTAGTGTTGTTTGACGTGTTTTGATTATTGGAATAAGTTCTTATGATGTTTTGGGATATGTTGGTGCATTTGGTTGAGGTCCCGGGGGCCTCGGGGTGATTTCGGATGGTTAAACAGGAAGTTTGGACTTAGGATTTGCTGCAGAAAAAGCACAGTAGTTGCAGACCAAAATTGGTCATCGCGTTCGTGAAGAGATGGGTTGCCAGTTCATCGCGTTCGCGTGGTTGTCCTCGCATTCGCGTAGAAGGGGACTGGGGCCATGCCTAAGATGTTCAATGCGTTCGCGATTGGTTGTATGCGTTCGCTTAAGAGGAGTGGTCTGTGAAATGCGTTCGCAGGGAGTAGGACGTGTTCGCGTAGTTAGAATTTCCTAGAGTATCTCAATTGTGGGTTTGGTACCGCATTTACGTAGAGAAATTTCTGTTCAACATATGTTTCTTCATCGCGAACACGGAGGGTTGACCGCGTTCGCATAGAGCAAATGACTGCTAGGCAATATGGCTTTTTAAATTATTTTGTTCCGCGAAAGTAAGCCATTTTCCTCTATTTTTGAACCACCTTGAGAGCTTTTTGGTAGAAATGGAAGAGGGTTTTGACATGAATTGATTGGAGGTAAGTCCTGTGACCTAGAAACGCTATTTTATTGAAGAATCAACCTTTAATTCTTGGAAAATTGGGTGAAAATTTGAAGAACTAGGTCTTGGGTTTTGAAATTAGACTTTGGGATTTGAGGGAGCATTTGAACTCTGATTTTGGTAAATTTGATACGTATAGACTCGTGGCAAGACGAGGAGTCCGGTGATGTGAATTTGTAATTTTTCAAGAAGTGGACTGGGGCTCAGGTTTTGCAAACTTCGTGATTTTTGGTGTTTTTCGAGTATTTTCAATTGGGTTATGTTTTTTTTTGGAACATTGCAACCTATTCGTTGTGGTTTTGGCCAGATTCAACGCGCAAGGAGGTTGATTCGAGAGGAAAGGGCATTGCGAGCTAGTCTTTGGTTGGCTTGAGGTGAGTAATAGATGTAGATGATGACCTGAGGGTTTGAAACCCCAGTATATGACACTGTGATGCTATATTTAGGCGAGACATGCACTCCATGATGAGTGTGGGGGTCGTTTGTGATTGGAGATTTTGTCTTAGTCCGCCCCGAGTGGTGTCCAAGATGTGCTTCGAACGATAGACCGATGAGTAAACATCCTACTTGGATTGTTATGATATATTTGGGCTATGTGCCGACTATTTGAATCCCTTGGGTGTTATTATCACTGCTTCCATGATGTAAGCGTGCTATATAATTTCAGTCCTGAGTTCTAAATAATGTTTCGAAATGCTTAGTCACTTTTCCTTAGGTTTTAAAAACTTAACCGTATTTTTAACTGTATTTTTCCTAATAATTGGAACTGAGAACTATAATTTGAATTTGTTGTGTGACACATTTGCATATTCTGGACTGAGTGTTGATCGGGCTGAACGCCGCAACGGTCACGTGCACTGCATTGAATTTATGCTTTGATGTTTATCTCATTTATCTGATTCTTTCACCGTTAATTATGCTAAATTTCTAATCATAGATTTACATTGTGGTATATCGTGGATTCTCATCTTCAGTCATTATATATTCTTATTACTCACTGAGTTGGAAGTACTCAGTTTATTCCCTGCACCATGTGTGCAGATTCAGGTGCATCGGGAGCTTAGTTGACTGGTTTGCGGTCTTTCAGAGTACTTCGGAGTTGTCAGGTAGCTGCCTGGCGTCCGCAGGACCCGACTTCTCCCCCTTATCCATTTATGTTTATGCATCCTTAAATTATGTATTTTTGAGGGTTTATTACTCGGTTGTAATTAGAGGCTCTAAACTCGTGACCCCAGATCTGTTGGGAGTGGTTTGACAATATTTCTAGTTTTGTCGTGTTGTTTTCTATTTACTATCGGATCATGACTCTTGTTAACTGCATAATTCACATAATCAATTGGTAATGAGATATCGTATTCGGGCTGAGAGTGTCTAGATGGTCGGGCTTGTCTAGCATTCGTGTTGGGCACCGTCACGACTGGGATTGGGGTCGTGACAAGTTGGTATTAGAGCCTAGGTTACTAGGCTTCGCGAGTCATGAGCCGGTTTAGTAGAGTCTCGCGGATTGGTATGGAGACGTCTCTATTTATCTCGAGAGGTTGCAAAACCTTTAGGAAACACTTCACATTCTTGAAGTTCTTGTTGTGCGACTCTCTTGATCCGAGAACTAAACTTCTGTATTCTATTCTCTCGTAGATGGAGAGAACCCGTGCAATCGGACGTGACAGACGACCACCTTTACCAGCCGCTAGAGGCCGTGGTCGAGGCAGACCAGAGAGAGCAGCACATGCAGATCTACCAGCTGCCCCAGTTTAGGACCATCCTCGAGCTGTAGATTCTCTAGCAGCACCTGTTCAGGCACCGTCAGTGCGCATTGTTATTCGTTTTGTCCAAGAGGCTATAGCTTAGATCTTATCCTTCTGCATTCGTTTGGCTCAGGCAGTCTCAGCCACTACTGCAGCAGCTACTTCTCAGACCAGGGGTGGTCATCAGACCCCCGCTACTCGCACACCCGAGTATGGTGTTCAGGGATTACAGACATAGAAAATAGCCCCAGCTCAGCCAGTTGCGCCAATCGCACCAGCTCTAGATTTTGTGGTTTCAGCTATGCCAGACGACGAGCAGCATCGACTTGAGAGGTTCGATAGGCTCCAACCTCCGACGTTCAGTGGTACTGAGGGCGAGGATGCCCAGAGAGTTTTGGACACGTGTCAGCGTATGCTTTGCACTGAAGGGATTTTGGAGTTGAGTTGAGTGGCTTTAACTACTTTCCAGTTCACAGGTCCTGCATTTACATGGTGGGAGGAGTTTCAGAGGCGTAGGCCTGTTGGGGCAGTGCCCCTTACTTGGCAGCAGTTCTCCACTCTCTTTCTGGAGAAGTATGTACCGCAGTCTCGCAGTGAGGAGCTGCGTCGTTAGTTTGAGTGGTTGATTCAGGGGGACATGACTGTGACCCAGTATATATGTTGAGGTTTACGCAGCTAGCTCGGAATGCTACTTGGTTGATCCCAACAGATCGGGAGAGGATTAGGAGGTTCGTGGATGGCCTCAAATATCCAATCCGTATTTGGATGACTAGAGAGAGGGTTGTGGCCGCCTCATTTGAGGAGGTAGTTGACATGGCTCGACAGATTGATACAGATCGCTATCGAGAGCGTGAGGAGAGGGAAGCCAAATGGCCTCGAGGTTCAGGTAGCTTCACTGGTGCTCCGTCTAGGGGCCAGTTCCAGCGTGGAAGAGGTCGTTCCTTCAGTCCTCCTCAGTCAGACCGTACAGAGTTCAGTGGGGCTTCTTCAGGCTATGGTCATAAGGGATATCAGTAGGGCCAGTCTCACTTAGCACCCTTCCAGCTTAGAGCTCTACTCCTGCCTCTTCAGTCCAAGGTTCATCTGCAGTGAGGGCTTCCTTTCAGTCCCCTTCTCCAGCTCCGGGTAGTTGCTACGAGTGCGGTGAGTTTGGTCACATGAGGAGACAGTGTCCTCGACTTCGTGGTGGTCAATCTCAGCAGAGGGATCAACCCTCATCTTCTGTTCCTATTTCATCAGCACCCAATCACTCAGCAAGGGGTGGAGGCCAGGTCGCCCCAAGGGTGGAGGCCAGACTGGCGGTGGTCAGGCTCGATTCTATGATCTTCCAGATAGGAAGGACGCCATTGCATCATATGCTGTTATTTCAGGTATTATCTGAGTCTGCCACAGGGTTGCTTCTGTCTTATTTGATCTCGGATCTACATACTCTTATATGTCTTCATATTTTGCCCATCATCTAGGTACGACCCGTGGTTGTCTTTCCTTGCCTGTGCACGTATCTACCCCGGTGGTGATACTATTATTGTGGATCATGTATATCCATTATGTCTGGTAACTATTGGGGATCTGGACACCTGAGTTGATTTGTTAGTAATGGGCATGGTAGATTTTGATGTGATTCAGTGTATGGATTGGCTATCCCCGTACCATGCTATTCTGGACTGTCATGCCAAGATAATTACGTTGGCTATTCTGGGTGTTCTGAAGATCGAGTGGTGAGGTATGACCGATTATGTACCCAGCAGGGCGATTTCTTTCCTAAAGGCCCAGCAGATGGTTGGGAAAGGTTGTTTATACTTGGATTTTGTTAGAGATGTTGGAGCCGAGGCTCGTAGTCTTGATTCGGTTCCCGTTGTGAGGGATTTCCCTGATGTGTCTCCAACAGACCTGCCGGGCAAGCCACCAGATAGGGACATTGATTTTAGTATTGATCTTGTGCCGGGCACTCAACCCATCTCTATTCATCCCTATCGTATGGCGCCAATTGAGTTAAAGGAATTGAAGGAGAAGTTTCAAGAACTCCTAGATAAGGGGTTCATTCGCTCGAGTGTGTCATCATGGGGTGCACTGTTCTTATTTGTGAAGAAAAAGGATGGCACGATGCGAATGTGCATTTACTACAGACAGTTGAACAAGGTGACATTGAAGAACAAGTATCCACTACCCTGTATTGAGGACTTGTTTGACCAGCTTCGGGGGGCAAAGGTATTCTCTAAGATTGATCTCATTCAGGCTATCACCAGCTGAAGATTAGGGATTCAGATATTATGAAGATGGCTTTCAGGACGTGATATGGGCACTATGAGTTTCTGTTTATGTCATTAGGGTTGACAAATGCCCTAGCCGCGTTCATGAACTTGATGAACAGTGTATTTTGGCCGTATCTAGATTCATTTGTGATTGTGTTTATTGATGACATCCTGGTATACTCACGTAGCCAGGAGGAGCACGCACAACATTTGAGGGTGGTATTGCAGACACTGAGAGAGGAGAAGCTCTATGAAAAGTTCTCTAATTGTGAGTTCTGGCTTAGTTCTGTAGCTTTTCTGGGACACGTGGTGTCCGGTGATGGTATTCACGTTGATCCAAAGAAGGTGGAGGTGGTGCAGAGTTGGCCTAGTACGTCCTTACCCACTGAGATTTGGAGTTTCCTCAGTTTGGCGAGTTATTATCGCAGGTTCAAGGTTTTTCATCCATTACTTCTCGCTTGACGAGGTTGACATAGAAGAATGCTCCATTTGTGTGGTCGGACGAGTGCGAGGAGAGCTTTCAGAAGCTCAAGACAGCTTTGACCACATCTCTGGTATTAGTGTTGCCATCAGCTTCAGGTTCTTACACAGTGTATTGCAATGCTTTTAGAGTTAGGATCGAATGTGTATTGATGCACCAGGGTAGAGTTATTGCTTATGCTTCTCATCAGTTGAAGCCCCATGAGAAGAACTACCCTGTTCATGACTTAGAGTTGGCTACTATAGTTCATGCTTTGAAGATTTGGAGGCACTATTTATATGATGTATCTTGTGAGGTATTCACGAATCATCACAGTCTTCAGCATCTATTCAAACAGAAGGATCTAAATTTGAGGCAGCGGAGGTGGCTTGAGTTACTCAAGGACTATGATATTACCATTTTGTATCACCTGGGGAAGGCCAATGTAGTGGCCGATTCCTTGAGCCGGAAGGCGGTTAGTATGGGTAGTTTGGCGTACATTCCAGTTGGGTAGAAGCCCTTCACATTTGATGTTCAGGCCTTGGCCAATCGGATAGTGAGGTTCGACATTTCAGAGACTAGTCGGGTGTTGGCTTGTGTAGTTTATCGATCTTCCTTGTATAACCGCATTATAGAGCGCCAGTATGATGATCCGCATTTGCTTGTCCTTAAGGACAGAGTCCAGCATGATGATGCTAGAGAAGCGACTATTGACGACGATGGTATGTTGAGGATGCATGGCCGGATCTGCGTGCCAAATGTGGATGGGCTTTGGGAGTATATATTAGAGGAGGCCCACAGCTCGTGGTATTCCATTCATCCAGGTTCCGCGAAGATATATCAGGATTTGAGACATCATTACTAGTGGAGAAGAATGAAGAAGGATATTGTGAATTACGTAGCTCGGTGTCTCAACTGTCACCAGGTTAAGTATGAGCATCAGAGGCCCGGTGGTGTACTTCAGCGCATGGAATTTCTCGAGTGGAAGTGGGAGAGGATTACTATATATTTTGTGAGAGGTCTCTCTCGGACAGAGAGGAAGTTTGATTTGATTTCGGTGATTGTGGATCGGCTCAGCAAGTCCGCGTACTTCATTCTGGTGTGTATTACCTATTCTTCGGAGCGGTTAGCGGAGATTTTCATCCGTGAGATTGTACGGTTGCATGGGGTCCCAGTTTCTATCATCTCAGATAGGGGTACTCTGTTTACTTCCCAGTTCTGGAGGACTTATCATCGAGAGTTGGGTACACAGGTAGAGTTGAGCACAACGTTTCATCCTCTGATGGAGGGCAGTCCAAGCGTACTATTCAGATATTGGAGGATATGTTGCGTGCCTCTGTTATTGATTTTGGAGGTTCTTGGGCTGAGTTCTTGCCACTTGCAGAGTTTGCTTACAACAACAACTACCAATCCAGTATTCTGATGGCACCATATGAGGCCATATATGGGAGACAATGTAGATCTCCGGTTGGTTGGTTTGAGCCCGGCAAGGCTAGACTATTAGGGACAGAGTTAGTCCATGATGCCTTAGATAAGGTGAAAGTGATCCAGGAGAGACTTTGTACAGCTCAGTCGCGTATCAAAAGATTCGAGATGCATCTTATATGGTGGGCGAGAAGGTGTTGTTGAAGGTTTTGCCTATTAAGGGCGTTTTGAGGTTTGGGAAGAAAGGGAAGCTGTCCATAGTTCATTGGACCATTTGAGATAGTTAGGAGGATTGGGGAGGTGGCATGTATGCTTGTTTTTCCACCCAACTTGTCGGGGGTTCATCCGATATTCCATGTTTCTATGCTCCGGAAGTATGTTGGGGACCCGTCTCATGTGTAGACTTCAGCACAGTTCATTTGGATGAGGACTTGACCTATGATGTGGAGCCAATGGTTATTTTGGGTCGTCAGCTTCAAAAGTTGAGATCTAAGGATATAGCTTTGGTGAAGGTACATTGGAGAGGCCGGCCCGTGGAGGAGGCCACTTGGGAGACCGAGCGAAAGATGCAGAGTAGATATCCTCACTTGTTTGAGGTTCCAGGTATGTTTCTTGACCCGCTCGAGGGCGAGGGTTTGTTTTAGTTGGGGAGAATGTGACGACCCGGACCGTCGTCACATGAATTACCACCGCGTTTCCCCCACAATATATTTCTCTATATTACAATATCAGTATTTGAGTTATAGGGTAGAATTGCATTGGTTTTAGATTGAAATGAGCACTTAGCCTCTTAAAGAGAAGCTTGTTTTGGAAAAGTAAACCGGGAGTTGAATATTTAGTTAGAGGGATCGGATGTGAGTTTCGGTGATTTGGTTAGCTTCACGGGATTATTTGTGACTTAGGAGTGCAATCGAAATTGATTTTGGAGGTCCGATGTAGAATTAGGCTTGAATTGGCGAAGTTAGAATTTTGGCGAATTCCGGTTGGTAGGTGAGATTTTGATCTAGGGTCGGAATGGGATTCCAAGAGTTGCAGTAGCTCCGTTAAGTGATTTTGGGTATGCTTGCAAATTTTCAAGTCATTCGAACGTCGTTTGGTTGGGTTTTTTTATCAGAAGTGCATTTCAGAATTTTTGAAGAAAAATAGGCTTGAATCTGATGTGAATTGATGATTTTAGTGTTGTTTGACATGTTTTGATGATTGGAATACGTTCTCATGATGTTTTGGGATATCTTGGTGCATTTGGCTGAGGTTCCGGAGGCCTCAGGGTGATTTCATATGGTTAAACGGGAAGTTTGTACTTAGGATATGCTGCAGAAAATGCACAGCAGTGGTAGACAGAAATTGGTAATCGTGTTCGCAGGAGTAGGTTCGCGTTCGCAAAGAGATGGGTTGCCAGTTCATCGCTTTGCATGGTTGTTCTCGCGTTCGCATAGAAGAGGCCTGGGGCCCTGCCTAAGTTGTTCAATGCATTCGCGATTAGTTGTATGCGTTCGCGTAAGAGGAGTGGTCTGTGAAACGCTTTTGCGGGGAGTAGGACATGTTCGTGTAGTTAGAATTTCCTGGAGTATCGCAATCGTGGGTTGGGTACCGCATTAGCGTAGAGAAATTTCTGGTCAACGTAAGTTTGTTCATCGCGAACGCGGAGGGTTGACCGCGTTCGCATAGAACAAATAACTGCTGGGCAGTAGGGCTTTTTAAATCATTTTGTTCTGCGAAGGTAAGCCATGTTCCTCCATTTTTGAACCACCTTGAGAGCTTTTTGGTTGAAATTGAAGAGGGTTTTGACGGGAATTGATTGAAGGTATGTCTCGTGACCTATAAATACTATTTTATTGAAGAATCAACCTTTAATTCTTGGAAAATTGGGTGAAAATTGAAGAACTAGGGCTTGGGTTTTGAAATGAAAAATTGGGATTTGAGGGAACATTTGAACTCTGTTTTTGGTAAATTTGATATGTATAGACTCGTGGTGAGACGAGGAGTCCGGTGATGTGAATTTGTAATTTTTCGAGAAGTGGGCCCGGAGCTCAGGTTTTGCGAACTTCGTGATTTTTGGTGTTTTTTGAGTATTTTCAATCGGGTTATGTTTCTATGGCACATTGTAACGTATTTGTTGTGGTTTTATCCAGATTTGACGCACGAGGAGATCGATTCGAGAGGAAAGGGCATTGCGAGCTAGTCTTCGGCAGGCTTGAGGTGAGTAATAGATGTAGATGATGACCTGAGGGTTTGAAACCCCAGTATATGAAACTGTGATGCTATATTGAGGCGAGACACGCACTCCATGACGAGTGCGAGTTCGTTTGTGATTCAGGATTTTGGCTAAGTCCGCCCCGAGTGGTGTACAAGCTATGCTTCGGACCATAGACCGATGAGTAAACATACTACTTGGATTGTTATGATATATTTGGGTTGTGTGCCGACTATTTGAATCCCTTGTGGGATTATTATCACTGCTTCCATGATGTTAGCATGCAATATGATTTCAGTCTTGAATTCTAAATAGTATTTCGAAATGCTTAGTCACATTTACTAAGGTTTAAAAAACTTAAATGTATTTTTTCTAATAATTGGAATTGAGAACTATAATTTAACTTTGATGTGTGACACATTTGCATATTCTGGACTGAGTGTGGATCAGGGGGTACACTGCATCAATGATACGATGATATTGCGCTTGGGCTGTAGGAGCCCCTCCGGAATCTGAACCCCACATTGAGCGCGGGTACCCAAATGGATCGGGATGCATGCCGCAACGGTCATGTGCATTGCATTACATTAATGCTTTAATGTTTATCTGATTTATCTGATTCTATTTTTTTGCCATTTCACCGTTAATTATGCTAAATTTCTAATTAGAGCTTTACATTGTGGTATTTCGTGGATTCTCATCTTCAGTAATTACATATGCTTATTACTCACTGAGTTAGAAGTACTCACTTTACTCCATGCACCATGTGTTCAGATTTACGTGCGTTGGGAGCTTAGTTGATCGGTTTGCTGTCTTTTAGAGTACTTCGGAGTTGTCAAGGTAGCTGACCGGTGTCCGCAGGACCCGACTTCTCCCCCTTATCCATTTATGTTTCCGCATCTTAGACTTATGTATTTTTGAGGATTTATTATTCGGTTGTAATTAGAGGCTTTAAACTCGTGACCCCAGATCTGTTGGGAGTGGTTTAACAGTATTTCTGATTTTCCCGTGTTGCTTTGTACTTACTATCGGATTATGACTCTTGTTAACTACTGAATTCACTTAATCAATTGGTACTGAGATTTCGTATTCGGGTTGAGAGTGTCTAGATGGTCGGGCTTGCCTAGAATTCGTGTTGCACGCCATCACGATCGGGATTGGGGTCGTGACACTACCCTCCCCAGACGCCACTAGTAGAATTTCATTGGATCGTTATTATTGTTGTTATACATAGTTCAGGAAAAGAAACATAGGTTAACATGAACTCATATCCTATGACCTAGATACGCCCTGCCCTCACCATGTGAACTACAGCTCCCAAAAATTGTTTTGATTTCATCTGTATGGATTTACAGGAGGTGGTAATTCTGCAGCAAAGTTGTTTTGGCAACCAAAGAAAGGACATTTCTTTGTGTTGGTATTTGAATCAGAGAAAAAAAAAAGAAATGGCGCCCTTATTAATCGAAGTATTTTTTTCTTCTTAAATCTAAACTTAATTTTCATTGAAGTATTTATTGATCCCTCAACCTTGTCCGCCCACAGAAACTCCCCGTTATATGCTTTATGCTTATATTTTTAATCATAATTTATGCTCCTCAAAAGAATATTAGCTAGGTTCAACACATTGATGACTTTACAAATGCAAAACTTTCATAAATTAGCATGTTAAATATAATTCAATAGAATAGCTCGAGGTTTTAAACTAGTGGTAAGAACACAACGCGTGATATATAGATAAGATGTCAAGAAATTAAAATCCAGTGGCAAATAAATTTTGATATTTAAGTTGAAAGGGAATAAAAAGTGAACTGAAATCAGACCAAAGCTTAGGAGGGACTTTTGCAATAACAAATATGGGTAGGTCAATATTAATTTTAGAATAATAAATAAAATTTAAAATCCTAGACTAAGAGAGCAAAATGCATTAAGTTTTTGGACAGTATAGTTAATGCCTTAATGGGAAGACAGAAAGACCAAAGATGCGTAAGTTTTAGTATTATTAGTTTTCCAAAATTACCACTCCTTTCCCTTTTCCATTATTTACATCACTAGGGTATTTATGTAATTACGAGAAAAGAAAGACCTACTTTTGGAAACTTTCATCTTGTCCTCTTCAAAAGTCTTGTAAAGTACAATCTCTGTTCCTTTTCCCACTGATCAACTCAAACAAGAACTTGATAGAATTCAAGCTGAGGAAATTGCTACCAAAAGATAGCAAAAAAAAAGATTTTTTCAAATGGGTTTTCTCAGTTTTACACTTCAGATTATAATGTGTTCTAGATATGAGATAGAAGATGATAATAAACAAGCATAACTTAACATATTATCATCGGCTAGGATTTACCTAAAATCTTCTTATTTAATTAGCTCAATCAAAAAATCTTAATACTTTTTGGCGATGCCAAAGGGGAGGGTGGCTTTCGGGGGCCTTGATGTGGTTCTTGTCCACGAGTGAAATTGGCTCTCCCTCGATCGCCCATTAACTCCTTTAAATGTCCTTAGTGGAGCATTTCACTACTTCTTGTCGTAGGGCTATGCAATCCTCGGTCTTGTGACCACGTTCCTGATGGAACTCGCAGATGTCATTCGACTTTCTAGAATTTGGGTACGATTTCATCTTTTGTGGCAATTTCACCTTGGAACCGAGCTTCTCCAGGGTGTAACTATTTTTGAAAGAGACATAACAAAATTGTGAGCATATAATAATGAAGGCATACCTCTTTCGTTTCGGTGAGTTTCCATTTATGGCCGGGAAGTCCCTTCGGCTTGATGGGGAGATAGTGGGATGGTCGTTCTATTGTACGGTTGTTGCCTTTCTCGGTTGAGACGTGGGCCCGCATGATCTCTTCGGTTGTCATTCCGATGATCTTTCATCCATTTGGACTGTCGTTAGCCGTTGGGTCGAACCGTTGAGATCATCTTTATCTGCCCTCATCTCGGCGGAGTAAGCATTGTGAATTTCTTCCCAAGTTGAGTGGGGAAGGGTATTTCATGAGTATGCTTAACAATTTTCTGGTCGCTCTTGACCCGTTTCTGTTTAACCCATTTTGAGAGGTCGCTACCGCCATCCCTTCTGATACGTTCGACAAGCTCATTCTTACTCTGTTGAACCGGGCGAGGGAGTCCCTAAGTCCTTCACCAGGCGATTGTTTGACGACGAATATGCCATTCACTCTCGCCTATGCTTTCTTGGCCCCAACTTGAGTGGTGACAAACTTGTCAGTCATTTCTTCGAATGTCATTATGGAACGTGCTGGTAATTGCAAGTACCACGTTAATGCCCCTCCTATTAGGGTTTCGCCAAACTTCTTCAGCTGTGACGATACTTTCTCTTTAGAGAGGTCATTGCTTTTTACCACTGTGACGTAATGAATGATATGGTCTTCAGGATCCGTGTGCCATCGTATATTTTTAGGAATTGTGACATTTTGAAAATTTTGGGTATGGCAGTTGGGGCTACCTCCTTGTTGTATGGTTGTTCCACGAACCGACCGGTGTTCCATTTTTGCAGGAGTTTTGGGGCGCTTGGTATCTTATTGACTCTATCTTGGTGCTCCCTCATTTGGTCGCGGAGTGCTTTATTCTTATTCTTATTCTCCATTTTTCCATTTTCCTTAGAACAGCTACGAAGTCATCGTTACCTGCATCAACAACGGTGTGAGGGTTACCTGTTGAGGGAGGATCGTGTTGCTCACTAATGGTTATGGGGGTGTCAACTCGTGAGACGTTCCTATTCGCCCCTTGCGCGGTTTGTGGAGTATACTGCTTAGGGTGCTTGTCAGCCATGACTCAATAAATTTTTCACTGCGGGTAGCGCTTCATCCATTATGGACGTGGAGGCTTCCTTCTCATGTGAAGCGGTTACACTCCCATGAGAAAGGGGTGAATCACTTTTCCCAGGTGAGGTGCTCGGATTCATATTCTCTTCATCTTTCATGTCCACCTCGTTGATGGTGCCTAGGAGATTGGTAGTGACTCCCGTCACTGCTTTCAATTTTTCCTCTTCTTTTCCTGTCATTGTTAGCTCGTGTAAACAAGGAAAAGGGGAGCCTTTGTTTTTTTTGTGTGTAGATCTAGAAAAAACTAAATTTTTTAACTAGGACCTCCCTACAGGCGGTGCCAAATTGTTCGATCAAAAAATAATATACTCTTTGATTGAGCTAATTAAATAAGAAGATTTGAGGTAAATCCTACCCGAAGATAATTTGTTCTAGATATGAGATAGAAGATGTTAATAAACAAGCATACCTGGACATAAGTTTTAACTATAACAATGATTGAATCTTATAATGTAAGAAAAAGATGATGGTTTTCATAATGTTAAATGACAATGAAGAATACATAGATAAAAAGGGTCACCATTATGTTAGATTAGATTTTAATAATGCAATTAATATACATGTGCAGATACTCAAGGAAGGAAGCGGAACCACTAAAACTAATGAAGCAAAGCTAAAAGGCAAGATGCCACTACATTCAATCAAGGAAGTGAGATAGAAGTACCAAGTAGGAAGGAAATATTCCTTAAAGGAAGTCGTTGGCGCGCAAGGAAAAGATCAGCATCCCATTAGCAAATCAGAAATTCTCATTTTTAGGAAATGATATCCAGCCGGATGCATCAACAGATTCGACGCAAATCACTGAAGATTCTCTATAATGGTAGATTTGAATAAAAGGCAAGACTGGAAGGCCCGCCATCTCCGTCAATTATATCTCCAACAAAAGGAAAGAGATCTTCATCAAAGCAACAACCAGTGCATTATTCTTGGAAAGAATCAACACTCTCCAAGGATCAAATCCCTTGGGTTGACAAGCCTCCACCATAACCTTTCTGTATAAATTCCATAATGCTTTGTGCCATCGACATACTTTGATCACACCAATACAGCCCTCTTCATTTTAGTGCAAACAAGCATAGTAGTCTATCTAGATTCACTGTGTAATAAATCAGAAATAGAAAGAGAGTTCTCAACTTGTGAGGCATTGTATCAAATGAGTGAAAGAAGACTGTGCGACAAACATAACTCCTGTACTCGAAAGAAAGTAATTGATCTGAAGAGAAATCCCGTGCAACCCAAAAGGACTGGATTAGGATTCACATTGAATCCGAACCAGTATGAAAATTCTGGGTGTCTAATATTTCTGCATATATTTTCAGCATACTTATATTTAAATATTCTCGTCTGGTGCATTATCACATTAAGTCAACTAATAAAGTTTTAAGTTGACTTATTTACGATTAAGTTTAAATTAGTAACAATTCACCCCCCCCCCCCCCCCCATCTTGTACTTTCAATAGGTATCAGAGCTAGGCTCACATTTTTCGTTTGCTTAACAGGTTGTGAGAAAAAGATCATGGCAAATTAGGTTATTGTTGGATCTCTGTTTCAATAAGGAACTTCTCAAGTAAGACCACCTTACTTCAACGGACAACACTTCTCCCACTGGAAAATTCGTATGGAGAGTTTCACCAAGGCATACGATATCAAAGTTTGGAGAGTTATCAAGAGAGGGAACTATCCATTGCCCGCAAGCACTCCACCGCTCGCGGATCCTGATGACATTGATTCATATTCAAAGGAACGACTGGAAGCTGTTCAAACAAACCATAAGGCAAGGAATCTACTTCACAATGCTATAAGTGGTGAAGAATATGAGAAGATCTCCAGTTGTGACACAACAAAGGAAATGTGGGACAAACTTGAAGTCACCTATGAAGGTACCAACAAAGTAAAGGAAACTCACATAAATTTTCTAGTTCATGACTATGAACTTTTCTCCATGAAAGAAGGAGAATCCATCGAAGAAATGTTTGCCAGGTATAGCAAAATAATCTGTGATTTAAAAGCTTTTGGCAAACCTTACACCACTGGCGATCAAGTCTAAAAGATTATCAGAAGTCTACCAACCACATGGCAGACCAAAGTCGTCACACTGGAATCTCAAGATCTAAACAAGCTATCTTATGATGAACTGCGAGCAGAACTCATTGCCTTCGAAAGAATGCATTTGAAGAAGACGAATCAAGAAGAGAAAAAGAAAATTGTTGCATTCAAAGCTACTACTGAGGCAACTGAAAATGAAGTTGATGATCCTGAAGTCCTACAAGAAGAAATTGCTATGCTGTCTAGGAATATGGACGGACTAATGAGAAGATACAGAAATACAAAGAAAGGAAGATTCCTACCAAGAAGGTCCAGACAATACAATGACCAAGACAAGAACGATGAAAAATGCTATGAATGTGGAAAATTTGGGCATATCCAACCAGAATGCCCAGAACTGAAAAGAAAGATCTCTCGAGGATTCAGCAAGAACAGATCGTTTGGAAGCTGGAGTGACGAAGATGAATCAGACCATGAGGAAATTGCTAATCTATGCTTCATGACGATTCTAGAAAATGAGATCAACAAAACTTCAGGATGCTGGACTGATGAAGATGATTCAGAAGATGAAAACTGCTTCATGGAAAGAGGAGAAACCAGCGAGGTGAGATTCTATGATTGTGAAAGATGCAGTGAATTACAAGACTGCCTTGACTCCACCCTTTCTGAATCTCATAAAATGATGAATGAGCTTAAAAGAATCACAAAGGAATTCAAAGACTGGAAACTCAAGTATGAAGTATGTGAAATTGAAAAAGAAGTACTTCAGGAAGAGTTTGAGGAGATGCAAATGCAGCTTAACAGCTTGCGCAAATCCACCAGTCACAGTTCTGTTAAGTTTAATCAGTCGACTTACAAGTCGACTGGAAAAGAGCCAATCAGAACTAGATCGACGAGTAGATCGAACCAGTCGACTTACAAGTCAACTGGAAAGGAGTCAACAAAACGTAGATCTGCTAACTCTAACTCTCATGAAAAATCGAAAAAGGGGCCTAGTGTTAGATGTCATTACTGTAATAAAAGTGGGCACAAATTCTCTAACTGTCACTTTCGTAAATCTCATAAGTGCGGATGGGTTTGGAAGCCTAAGAATTCTGAATCTAGTAACACTAACTCTCCAGTACCCAAGAAAGCTTAGGTACCTAAAAGAAAGTGATAATTCTGTTTTGTAGGAACACCATAGAGTAAAGCGCAAAGGAAAGTGGTATCCACACATTGCGTGTTCTAATCACATGACATGTGACAAAAATCTGTTTAAGGAAATCACAAATATTGATGGAGGAAGTGTCAAGTTTGGAGACGACTCAAAAGGCAAAATTGTTGGGACTGGAACTGTTCCATTCAACAACAACTGTGACATTACTGAAGTTTATTTAGTAGATGGATTAAACTACAGTCTCCTCAGGATAAGTCAACTGTGTGACTCAGGATATGAGGTAAAATTCAAGAAAACTGGTTGTGCTATTGAAGACGAGTCAGGTAAATTAATCCTTCCAGGTAAAAGGTATGAATGTTTATATACTAGATGGCTTTGAAAATATAGATGGCCACATTTTCTTAACATCCATGTCTGATGATCCTTGGTTATGGCACAGAAGATTGGAGCATGCTAGCATGCATCTAATTGAAAATTTATCCAAACACGATCTAGTCATCGGCCTACCCAAGCTAAATTTCTCTAGAACTCATATTTGTGATGCATGTCAGATGGGTAAGCAAACTAGAAATTCTTTCAAAAACAAAGACATAGTCTCTACTTCAAAACCTTTGCAATTACTTTATATAGATTTTTTTGGACCTACTAGAACTGCTAGCATAGGTGGCAAGAAATATGATTTTGTTATTGTTGATGACTTTTCACGATTCACTTGGGTGATTTTCCTATCTCACAAAGATGAAGCCCTGCGAAACTTTGAGATCTTCTGTAAGAAAATTGAACAAGAAAAGGGCTATCAAATCTCTATAATTCAAAGTGATCATGGAGGCAAATTTGAAAGCAAGGCATTCGAAGATTTCTGCAACAGTCAAGGCTATACCAACAATTTCTCTACTCCCCGATCTCCTTAACAAAATGGAGTAGTTGAAGAAAGAACAGAACATTGCAAGACATGGCCAGAACTATGCTCTTGGAACACTCATTGCCAAATCACTTCTGGGCAGAAGGAGTCAGTACTGATTACCACATTCTAACTTATAAGACATATTCTTAAAAAGACTCTGTATGAACTCTGGAAAGGTAAACGTCCTAACATCAGCTATTTTCATCCATTTGGAAGCAAATGCTTTATTCATAAAAATAGTAAGGATAATCTTGGAAAATTTGATCCAACAAGTGATGAAGGTATTTTTATTGGTTACTCATTAAATAGGAGATCTTTTAGAGTTTTCAATAAACGCACTTTATATGTAGAAGAATTAGTTCACATTGCATTCGATGAAAATAATCCCTTGGTCGAGAAAGGATCTAATGCAGGTGATGAAGATTTAGTTCAAGAGGCTCAGGAAAAGAGAAAATCTCAGGAGTCAACAACCCCCACATGAGTGATAGAGTCGACTGAACAAGCAAGTGTTAACACTTCAGAGCCACCTCTAGAGTCGACTACACAATCCATTAGACTAAATGAGTGGAGAAATGAAGCTGAATATCCTCAAAATTTCATTATTGAAGATCCAAATGAAGGATTGAAGACCAGATCAGCTCTCTAAAAGAAGGAAAACATTGCACTAATCTCCCAAATAGAACCAAAGAAGGTAGAAGAATCTCTAAAGAATTCAAGCTGGATAACTGCTATGGAAAAAGAGCTAGAGCAATTCAATAAGAATCAAGTGTGTGAGTTGATACCTCGACCAGAAAATGCTTCAGTTATTGGTACTAAATGGGTATTCAGGAACAAGCTAAATGAAGAAGGACAAGTTGTTAGAAATAAAACCAGACTAGTCGCTCAAGGGTACTCACGACATGAAGGAGTCGACTATGATGAAACATTTGCTCCAGTTGCTCGATTAGAGTCAATACGAATCCTGTTAGCTTATGCCTCATTCAAAGGATTCAGACTATTTCAAATAGATGTCAAAAGCGCTTTCCTCAATGGATTCATCGAAGAAGAAGTTTTGTTAAACAACCTCCGGGGTTTGAGAACTCGAAATACCATATCATGTGTACAAGCTTACTAAGGCCCTATATGGATTGAAACATGCTCCACGTGCTTGGTATGAAAGGCTAAGTAAATTTCTCATATAACATGGATTCACCAGAGGTATAATTGGTATTACGTTATTTATCAAAAGGTCATCCGAAGGTAACCTTATAATTCAAATTTATGTTGATGATATTAACTTTGGTAGTGCTAACCTTCTTATGTGTAAGGAATTTGAAAATCTCATGCAAAGTGAATTTGAGATGAGCATGATGGGGGAACTCACCTTCTTCCTTGGTCTTCAAGTTCATCAATCTGAAGAAGGAACCTTTATCTGTCAATCTAAATATACCAAGGAGCTGATTCAAAAATTTGGTATGAGCAATGCAAAATCCATTGGAACTCCTATGAGTCCTGCTAATAACTTAGATAAGGACGAACGGGGTACTCCAGTTGATGAAACTAAATACAGAGAAATGATTGGGTCACTTCTATATCTGACCGCAAGTCGACCAGATATTATGTTCAGTGTATGCAAATGTGCCAGGTTCCAGTCGGCTCCTAAGGAGTCGTATCTAACTACTGTAAAAAGAATTATTCGATACCTTATCGGGATAATATCTTATGGTTTATGGTATCCTCGATCTAATTCTTTTAAATTGGAAGGTTTCTCAGATGCAGATTTAGCAGGTGACAAAGAAGATAGGAAAAGCACGAGTGGCACATGTCAACTGCTAGGAAAATCTCTAATTTCATGGAACAGTAAAAAGCAATCATCAGTGGCATTGTCGACTACTGAAGCTGAGTATATTGCTGTTGGATAATGTTGTGCACAATTGCTTTGTATGTCATATGAACTGGGTGACTATGATCTTTCTTTCAAACCTATACAAATTTTTTATGATAATTCTAGTGCTATTTGTCTTTCGAAAAATCATGTGCATCACTCTAGGGCTAAACAAATAGATATTGAACATCATTTTATTAGAGACCATGTTCTTAAGGGTGATATAAAATTAACCTTTATTGGAACTTCGGCTCAATTAGCCGATATTTTTACTAAACCTTTATTGGAGGAAAGATTTTGTGCTCTAAGGAAACTGTTTGGCAACACTGTCGCACAACTAACTCTTATGGTCAAAGTATAGTTTTTTTAAAATTTTTTGTCATTATTGTATTTATGCTCAGTTCATTAATTACACCGTCATTCTTTCCCTCTCTTTCTTTTCTAATTTCATATCAGTTGCAGCGAAGATGGAAAGCCAATCACCGCATAGGTCCAACTGACACCTTTTCCTTTTCCACTCAACCGTCAAATCCCTCCTCTTTACTTAGTCCTTGTCATCCCTTTCCTTTTAGTCCTTTCCACCAAACCCTCACTCTTCCTGTTCTGAAACCCTCCTCTCCTCCATGGCCAAGACTCCCAAAAATCTCACTGCTTTCACAAGAAAGAGCACCCGTTCCAAAACAAAACCCGCCTCTGCTCCGCCTAAGCAAGTAGACCTAGGGTCCGACAGGTCTGAGGAGTGTGCCTCTTCTTAAGGTGCATATTCTGAGCACTCTCTGCTTCTTGGTGAAAAAGTTGCTGGTAACCGGCCTATGGATGAAGCCCCTATCTCCCCTCCCAAGAAACCAAAGTTTGATTTCTCTGTCTGTCTCGAATCCGACCTCAATTTCTGGGACACCCCAAATAGGGATGTCTTTATTTCCCTCAAAGACAAACCCATAGCCCATGGTCGTGTAGTATATCTAGATGGTATGGACTCCTCAACTGTAAGGTAGAGGAACTTTTTGTTTATCAGGGGTGGGACAAATTTCTCTCTATCTCTCCGCCTAAAGTGTATGAACCTTTAGTCCGTATGTTCTATGCCAATCTCCGCTCTAGCAAGACTGATAGTCTCAAAACCCTTGTCCTTGGAAAAGGCATTGTTCTTGTCTGTAACCTATTTGATTCCCTCTTTCTCTGCCGATGTTCTGGCTTTTCAACGGTATTTAAAAATGTGTGGCCTGAAGATTTCGAAATCTCCTTTGATCTGGCCAAACAAATTATTGCAGAAAACCCCTCTAAAAACCTTCCCCATCAATTAGGACCCAGTGATGTTAGCTTTGAAACTAGGGTTATTGCTCACATTGTTGCAACTACTCTCCTTCCAAGAACTGGCTCCTTTTCAACTCTCTCTCAAAGGGACACATTCTTCGTCTACTGTCTTATCTCCAAACGTTATCAACTTCATGATTGAGAGTGCTGAAGACCCCACCGCCTTCCGTATGGTATGGCCATCACCCACATTCTGGAAGCACACCAAATTTCACTTTCAGACTACCCCTTTGTTCCTGTGTAAAAATGCTACAACTCTAGGGCCTTCTCTAGCATGGGGTATGTGTCTATAAAAGGGGTATGGGTCAAGAAGGGAGAAAGTGAGGCCAAACCCACTCCTGAGGAAATCAAGCCATCTTCTGTTGCTCCACCCCCATCTATTCCCTCAGATCTCAGCGACAAGCTGCGTTCTGTTGAGTCTCAACTATCCGACATCAAGTCGACTGTGGATGCCATTCGTGCTATCTCTAAGAAAACAGGGTCTGATGTCTCAAAAATGCAGTCAAGGCGTTTAAAGAGGTGTATGACAGGATGGATGGAATGCAGGTTGCTGCCAACACCACCTTTGACCAGATGAAGGAGGCTATATGCAACACTCTTACTTACTTTCTGCGTCGTGGATGATTGTGGCTTTCAGACATTTTTGTGATGTTTTTATCTTTTTGGTTGTGATTGGGCTTTGCCCGTGGATGGTTTTTTTTCTTTCTTTTGTGGATTTTGTTTTTGCTGCAGCTCCCTCTTTTGCTGATGTCAAAAAGAAGGAGAAATATATGCTATCTTATGCTATCTTTGCTATGCAGGACGTATATACGTGACTATGCTATGGCATAGTTATTATATGTGCTAATATCTGAACAGTCTGCACAGGACAAGTTGACAATACCGACCACATATGGTTCAATTGACTTGCACGACTATTTGATAAGTCGGCTTCACCGTGTGTTTCGTGTGTTTGTTAGATAATCCTTTAGAGGTCCTAGTAGACGGCACCTAATGAGGGGGAGAACACATCGACTGTACATAAACAAGGGGAGATCAAGTCCAGTTGACTATACATTGAGGGGGAGCAATCCAACTGAACATAAATAGGGAAGTCAATTGTTATTTACTCTAGTATATAATTTTTCCATCATAAAAAAGGGGGAGATTGTTAGATTAGATTTTAATGATGCAATTAATATACATGTGCAGATACTCAAGGAAGGAAGTGGAACCACTGAAACTAATGAAGCAATGCTAAAAGGCAAGTTGCCACTACGTTCAATCAAGGAAGCGAGATTGAAGTAAGGAAATCTTCCTTAAAGGAAGTCGTTGGTGCACAAGGAAAAGATCAGCATCCCATAAGCAAATAAGGAATTCTCCCATGATTTTTGGGAAATCATATCCAGCCGGATGCATCAACAGATTCAACGCAAATCACTAAAGATTCTTTATAACGATAGATTTGAATAAAAGTCAAGACTGGAAGGCCCGCCATCTCCGTCAATTATATCTCCAGTAAAAGGAAAGAGATCTTCATCAAAGCAACGACCAGTGCGTTATTCTTGGAAAGATCAACACTTTCCAAGGATCAAATCCCTTGGGTTGACAAGCCTCCAGCATAACCTTATTGTATAAATTCCATAATGCTTTGTACCATCGACATACTTTGATCACACCAATACAACCCTCTTCATTTTATTGCAAACAAGCATAGTACTCTAGCTAGATTCACTGTGTAATAAGTCAGAAATAGAAAGAGAGTTCTCAACTGGTGAGGCATTGTATCAAACGAGTGAAAGAAGACTGTGCGACAAACATCACTTCTGTACTCGAAAGAAAGTTATTGATCTGAAGGGAAATCCCTTGCAACCCAAGGGGACTGGAATATGATTCACATTGAATCTGAACCAGTATAAAACTTCTGGGTGTCATTATATTTCTGCATTTATTTTCAGCATAGTTATATTTAAATATTCTTGTCTGGTGCACTATCACATTAAGTCAATTGATAAAGTTTTGAGTCGACTTATTTACGATTAAGTTTAAATTAGTAACAATTCACCCCCTTCTTGTACTTTCACATTATTGAACAAGGTTGAACCCCATATACTTGATATAATGAACTGATGATGGATATTGAGGATCTAAGCTTCCTTTATCCTTTTTCCTTGATGAGGAGGCAGAGATGAAGATTTTCCTTCATATGTAAATATGTATCTATATCTGTGTGTGAATTTTGTCTCAGCCCCCATTTTAGTTACTTTATTTATTTATACGAAAAATACTTTCTTTACCCAACAGTCTAATATCCTGTAGAATATTCCTCCAAAAATATCTAAAGGTTGAACTAGTCATTCAGGCCGGATGGAGTGTTCGACCACGATCACAGCCGAATCACTCGTTAATATACCGCTTCTCATACGTGAGCTCGACTTGGTTAGTTCTTGATCGTCCTTCCTTAATGTTTGACTCAAAAGTTATTAAATATTTTTTAAGCAAATCAATCAAATGAGATGAAAGAGTAAATTGTAATCGAAGATAATAAACCCTAGAATAAATTTGATGATCGGATTAGCAACAAAAGTAGATGAGAGAAAAAGAGAGATGAAGTCTTAGACAGATGAGAGAGCAAGAGAACTTGTATATTAAGAAAGATCTTGCTTTTACACAGCTCGGATCCCCTTTACATAGTAGGGGATCCGCGTTGAAGTATAAAAATTCAGATCTAAGGTACATTACATTAGGGGGGGGGGGGGTACCAGACTATAAAGTCGTTTCTCTTATTGCCCTTAAGTCGTCCCGTTGCCATGACTCACGTATAGTCAGTGGTCGGGCGTGCTGACTCGGAGACGTAATTGGTCAAATTCGACCCATACACTTAGGTAAAATTTCAAATTTCGACCTATACAATGATATGTAAATCAGATGTCACAAAATTATTAGAATCCCGGGGCAAACAAAAGTTGATAAGTAAGTTGAAAAATAAAAAGAGAACTCTTCGCTGAATTTCAAATATGTTCGTCAACTGAAATCAGACCAAAGCTTGGGGAGCTTTTGCAATAAATAAAATGGGTAGTTTTTTTAAAGTCCTCCCAATTTAGGAGAATTTATAGTGTCGGTGACGAACGTTCTTGGTGGCAAACGGGTTCTACTGAATCTGCTTTATAAAAATAATAATAATGTATATATGTATAAATTACGATTAAAGCTGCATAAATTTTATATAAATATTTTATTTGAGCCCGCTTGACAACTATAATTTATGACTAAAATTATATACTTCTAAGATTGAACCCGCTTACATAAAATTTTAAATTCATCATTGTATAGTATTTTAGCACTTTCCTTCGGCGTAACTCGAGAGGTGAGTCAATATTGAATTTTTGAATTAAAATAAAAATTAAAACTTCAGGGCCAAGGAAGCAAAATGTCTTTAATGTTTTGGTAAGTGTAGTTAATGGGCAGATAGAAAGACCGACGGATCAGTTTTAGCATTAGTTTTCCAAAATTACCACTCGTCCGCCTTTTTCCAGTATTTACAAAAGTATGGTATTTCTGTTATTACAGGGAAATAAAGACCTATTTTTGGAAACTAACTCTCATCTTTTCCTCTTTAAAAGTCTTCTCAAGTACTGTCTGTTCCTTTTTCCCACTGATCAACTCAAACAAGAACTTGATAGAACTCAAGCTGAAGAAATTGCTACAAAAGGAAAGAGCAAAAAATTCACAAGATTTTCCCAAATGGGGTTTCTCAGTTTTACGCTACAGTTGATCGATTTCCTCGCTTGGTAAATTCATTTTCTTTCTCCATTCTTGTTTTTGTTTGGTAAAAAATGGAGCTTGGGCATGAAAATTAATCTTGAGTAGTAGTAGTAAAGAAGAAAATGAACACAATTTTAGCTTTATAGCTAGCAGATCAGTGCTGATTTTTTTTAACATTATACATAAACTTGCATGATTCTACGTATTCAAGTACGTATTTTGCATGTACATGATTGTGTTTTTTGCATGTATGTGATTGTGTATTTATACTTTTTTGCTGTACCAAATTTGCAGGCCGCTAATTGCTCTGGGCTATCCTATGTAAGTTTGCGGAACTCCCCATTACTCCATACTAATCACTTCCTTTATCCTTTACAAGTCTATTTTACAAGTCCATAGACATATATAGTATGTGATCTTTCCATATTCTGATTTAAGTAGGGGCAGAGCTAAAGTGCTAGTTGCAGGTTCGGCCAAACCGTGTAGCTTTTGTTCCAACCCTGTATTTGTATTAAGAAATTCGATGAATATGTATATTATTAATTTAAAACTCATTCTCTTAAAAAGATTATAATTCCAAACCCATAAAGTTCAAATCCTAGGTCCGTCTCTGGATTTAAGCCCCCCCTTTTTTTTACAAATAAACCAATTTATTTTCCAGTGAATCCCTTTTACTGTAAGCATTTTCCTCATACAATATTTTTCATAGAAAATATTTTTTGTTTGAAACATTTTTCTCCATGACAAAGGCGGTGGCAAGCCAAGAGTTTGAACAATGGGATTCAAAAAATGTAAAAATGTCACATCTAAGATTTTATCCTATGTCGAGGCCGGGATTCAATAATTTTTATACATACCTTATAGAATAGCAATAGAAGAGTATTATTCGGAGACCTTCTGCTAGCCCAAGATCGTTAACTAAGATTGGAGGATTCAACTAAAAAGAGGAAGCTTGAAAAGAGAAGAGAGATTTTTGAAAGGAGAAGTTTGTTTTGAGGAAGACTTTTTGATTTTTTGCTTAATTAAAAATGAACAAGACACCCCATATTTATACTAGCCTATGAATGATTTTAGATATGATTCTAGATAATTTAGCAACCTTATCTACTAACAACACTCTAGAATATCTAGATATGTCTTATCTTTTCATAACATTCTAGAACATGCAGATATGTCTACTAGATAAATATGAACGATACTGCACTAGGACATTCTAGAGAATTCTATATTTTTCCAAAAAATCAACTTTACTTTATTTTTCTCACACATACATGTATATATCAACATGCACCCTAAGGCAGAACAAAGTTTCAAGTATTGAATGCTTTCATTTCCAGCTTTGGTTACTTGTGTAGTATTTTTGCTTGTTACTGGTAACATTTAACAATTCTTTTTTGGAACTGCAGATGTGCTTCAATCCGAGCGATTGAGACTGGCTCCAAGTATCACATGAGGAAGCTAGTCACATATTGGACCATCTTTTCCTTTATTTCTCTGTTCGAGCACCTTTTTGAGAAACTTATTGAATGGTAATCTGCTGTATTCTTAGCTGGCTATATTAAAAGGGGCAAAACCTAAATTTGTAAATTTTATTTTACGTGTATTCCTTTCATTATCCTTTTTAAATTATATGGAAATGGTAACTCTTTGAATTATTGACACTTGATTTAGATTAACTTCTAGCAAGATCATTTGGCAAATATTTTCTGTCTTGAAAAGAAATAAGGGGAAACTCAAAGTCGTTTATGGTTAACTTATTATATCCTCAATTAGTGGCATTAACCTATGAAACTACTCCTGTTACATATACTGATATCTTTTCATTTACTTTGGCAGGGTTCCTCTGTGGCCTTATATAAAATTAATTACTATATGTTGGTTGGTAATACCTGAGTTTAACGGCGCATGTTGTTCATATCAACATCTTGTTCATCCATGTTTGTCATTGAAACTGCACAATGTTATTGCTCAGTTTTATGGTTCTTGTTATGTTTGCCAACGCTTTGCATATTTCTTCTCGTTTGTCAACCTTCAAACTTTCACTGACTGGTTTAACAAGCCAATGGAGGATCCATCTCTCAAGAATGAAACATTTCTGTCTGTGGCGGAGAGGTATCTTGAGGAAAATGGATCTGATCCGCTGGTGAAACTTATGGCAAGCAAGGTATGTCAGATGTTACTTTAGCAAGAAGTAGCCAGTTCATTACCGAACCGCACAGTTGTTTTGATGTATTTTAGTATAGTTTCAGACTACTAATCTATTTCAGTTGCCAAAAGTTAGATTCCCACCATTACAGAAGCAAATGTATGACTACATATTCGACTGGATTTTGTAGCAACTCGAGCTTGCCTATGGTCTATTGATTATTTTTCAACAAGCATAAACTGTGGACTTAGGAGACAAGAGGGGTTGCTCTGATGGTAAGCAACCCCCACTTCCAACCGAGAGGTTGTGAGTTCGAGTCTCCCCAAGAGCAAGGTGGGAAGTTCTTGGAGGGAAGGATGCCGGGGGTCTATTTGGAAACAACCTCCCTACCCAAGGGTAGGGGTAAGGTCTGCGTACACACTACCCTCCCCAGACCCCACTAAGTGGGATTATACTGGGTTGTTGTTGTATAAACTGTGGACTTATCATGACCTCGTATTTTCAGTCCAAGGATTATACTTTGAATAATCATGCAGCTCCCTATACTGTATGAAACAGTTTTTAACTTCTTATGCTGCTGCTTTATTGGTGTTTCGACTCCATAATGATTTGGGAAGTTGCCTTAGCAGAGAGAGAGTGTGTGTGTATCACACATGCACTAATTTTTGAGATTTGTTTAGTTCCAGACAAATTCGTGAATGCTTCATCTGCATAGATGTAGTGTACCTTCAATTCCTTTAAACTATTATAAGTACATGAGCAATAGATTATTGTAATAACATTATGCAGCTATCAATTTTCTCAAATAAAGCATCAAGAGTCTGAATTTTTCTTTTGTTAACAACAGAACTAGTTACTTTCCTATTCTTTTTCTAGTGAAAATCTTTTTGTCTGTTCACATACTTTCATTCCTTTAAATATCATAAATAACCGGTGAATCCTTTTGAAGCCTGCATTAGATTCTTATGTCTTAGTATGGTTACGAGCCACTGTTTCTCCTGTAAATATTTGAAGACTTTAGAAAAGGGAGAGATTTACAATAACAACAAGCTGGGGTAGGATATTTTGAGCGGAATCAAGCTCTGGCAAGTTACCTAGAATTCTTACAATTTACCAAGGGAGAGACATAATGCTCTTAATTTTTTTTAAAAAACATCAGAACCACCTTTATTCTAGCCTAGCATTTATTATTCTATAATCAAGCAAAAGTAGTATGTATGTCAGTCGCCTGTAGAACTGCAGGTTGAAGGTGTGAAGGAAAATCAAATTCAGATTGAGAAGAAAACGGTAGGAATGCAGGTCGAGGAAATGATAGTTCCAGCAGATGTTGAAGAGATTAAACTTCCAGAGATTACTTCTGTAAAGCAAGTTCAGACAGAGTGGACTTGTGCAGTATGCCAAGTGACAACTACATCAGAGCATAACTTGAAATCCCATCTTAACGGAAGGAAACATAAGGCGAAGTGTGAAGAGCTGAAAACTTGCAAGCAAGTGGCAAAAAGTGAAGGAATCTCATCTGTTACAACAAAGTCAAAATCAGCTTAATCAGGTGCAAATAAAACATGCTGCTGCAGCACAATCAGACCGCAGTGCTAATGAAGCAGCTGACCCCAAACAGGTTATTAATTTTATAACCCTAGAACTTCCTTGGACTCAATTGTTGAGTAAACAATAGATGAAGATACTCCATCTGTTCTAAAAAGAATGACACTAGTTCCTTATTAGTCCTTTCCAAAAAGAATGATACCTTTTAAAGTTGGAAATAATTTAATTTGAATTTCCCATTTTACCCTTAATTAGCATTTGCCACGCAAATGTTATGGCATTGCTTAAGACGTGCAAGTTTCAAAAGCCTTATAATTTTATGACATATTTAATACCACAAGTTTCAAAAATATTCCTTTCTTAAACTTCGTGTCTAGTCAAACTATGCCACATAAGTTGTAACGGATAGAATATTAAGCAACCTATTACGTGATGATTGATGAAAAGAGGAGCGCTTGATGTTCCCATGGTAAAAACAAATTCGCTGCTAGTGATACTATTAGCGGCCAAGTTAGGAACACTGCAAAATGAGCTTCACTATTATGAAGGAAAAATATTAGGCTGATCAATCAAGCTAAATGTGCAAGATGGCAATTGATAATGCATACTAAGATCAAGTGCATTATCATTTAAACTAAGAAGAAGCTTCGTTGCTAAAACAATCATCAAGCAACCTGAAAGTTAAACTGGCACTTTGTAAAATTTGAAGTTCGCAAGATTTCATTTATCCTAGTATATTCTCAAACCTTAGTTTCTCTTATAAACATTTGAAGCCACTAAAAAGGTGAGAGAACTGAAGGTCTGTTCTTTTTAAGCATTAGCACAACCTTTATTCTAGCCTACCATTTATTTTTCGATTGGAAACAAACTCTATGCCCTTTCGGGCAGGAGTAAGGCCCGTCTACATATTACCCTCCCCAGACCCCACTGTGTGGGATTATACTGGGTTGTTGTTGTTGTTGTTGTTGATAAAGCTAAAGTAATCTGTAGCCAGTGATTAAAATACACCCTGTGGAACTGCAGGTTAAAAGTGTGAAGGAAACTCTAGTTCAGGTTGGGAAGAAAACAACAGGTGTGCCGATCAAGGAAACAACGCTTCCAGCAGATCAAGGAATCATTGCAATTTACCAAGGGAGAGACGTAATACTCTAAAAAAAATTTTAACATCAGTACCCTCCCTATTCTAGCCTAGTATTTGTTTTCTATAATCAAGCATAAGTATTAATCTGTATGCCAGTGATTAAGACGCCTGTGGAACCGCAGGTTGAAAGTGTGAAGGAAAATCAAATTCAGATTGAGAAGAAAATGGTAGGAATGCTGGTCGAGGAAACGATAGTTCCAGCAGATGTTGAAGAGATTAAACTTCCAGAGATTACTTCTGTAAAGCAAGTTCAGACAGAGTGGACTTGTGCAGTATGCCAAGTGACAACTACATCAGAGCATAACTTGAAATCCCATCTTAACGGAAGGAAACATAAGGCAAAGTGTGAAGAGCTGAAAACTTGCAAGCAAGTGGCCAAAAGTGAAGGAATCTCACCTGTTACAACAAAGTCAAATCAGCTTAATCAGGTGCAAGTAAAACATGCTGCTGCAGCACAATCAGACCGCAGTGCTAATGAAGCAGCTGACCCCAAACAGGTTATTAATTTTATAACCCTAGAACTTCCTTGGACAAAATTGTTGAGTAATCAATAGATGAAGATACTCCATCTGTTCTAAAAAGAATGACACTAGTTCCTTGTTAGTCCTTTCCAAAAAGAATGATACCTTTTAAAGTTGGAAATAATTTAATTTGAATTTCCCATTTTACCCTTAATTAGCATTTGCCACGCAAATGTTATGGCATTGCTTAAGACGTGCAAGTTTCAAAAGCCTTATAATTTTATGACATATTTAATACCACAAGTTTCAAAAATATTCCTTTCTTAAACTTCGTGTCTAGTCAAACTATGCCACATAAGTTGTAACGGATAGAATATTAAGCAACCTATTACGTGATGATTGATGAAAAGAGGAGCGCTTGATGTTCCCATGGTAAAAACAAATTCGCTGCTAGTGATACTATTAGTGGCCAAGTTAGGAACACTGCAAAATGAGCTTAACTATTATGAAGGAAAAATATTAGGCTGATCAATCAAGCTAAATGTGCAAGATGGCAATTGATAATGCATACTAAGATCAAGTGCATTATCATTTAAACTAAGAAGAAGCTTCGTTGCTAAAACAATCATCAAGCAACCTGAAAGTTAAACTGGCACTTTGTAAAATTTGAAGTTCGCAAGATTTCATTTATCCTAGTATATTCTCAAACCTTAGTTTCTCTTATAAACATTTGAAGCCACTAAAAAGGTGAGAGAACTGAAGGTCTGTTCTTTTTAAGCATTAGCACAACCTTTATTCTAGCCTACCATTTATTTTTCGATTGGAAACAAACTCTCTGCCCTTTCGGGCAGGAGTAAGGCCCGTCTACATATTACCCTCCCCAGACCCCACTGTGTGGGATTATACTGGGTTGTTGGAACTGCAGGTTAAAAGTGTGAAGGAAACTCTAGTTCAGGTTGGGAAGAAAACAACAGGTGTGCCGATCAAGGAAACAACGCTTCCAGCAGATCAAGGAATCATTGCAATTTACCAAGGGAGAGACGTAATACTCTAAAAAAAATTTTAACATCAGTACCCTCCCTATTCTAGCCTAGTATTTGTTTTCTATAATCAAGCATAAGTATTAATCTGTATGCCAGTGATTAAGACGCCTGTGGAACCGCAGGTTGAAAGTGTGAAGGAAAATCAAATTCAGATTGAGAAGAAAATGGTAGGAATGCTGGTCGAGGAAACGATAGTTCCAGCAGATGTTGAAGAGATTAAACTTCCAGAGATTACTTCTGTAAAGCAAGTTCAGACAGAGTGGACTTGTGCAGTATGCCAAGTGACAACTACATCAGAGCATAACTTGAAATCCCATATTAACGGAAGGAAACATAAGGCAAAGTGTGAAGAGCTGAAAACTTGCAAGCAAGTGGCCAAAAGTGAAGGAATCTCACCTGTTACAACAAAGTCAAATCAGCTTAATCAGGTGCAAGTAAAACATGCTGCTGCAGCACAATCAGACCGCAGTGCTAATGAAGCAGCTGACCCCAAACAGGTTATTAATTTTATAACCCTAGAACTTCCTTGGACTCAATTGTTGAGTAAACAATAGATGAAGATACTCCATCTGTTCGAAAAGAATGGCACTGGTTCCTTGTTAGTCTTTTCCAAAAAGAATGATATCTTTTAAAGTTGGAAATAATTTAATTTGAATTTCCCATTTTACCCTTAATTAGCATTGCCACGCAAATGTTATGGCATTGCTTAAGACGTGCAAGTTTCAAAAGCCTTATAATTTTATGACATATTTAATACCACAAGTTTCAAAAGTATTCCTTTCTTAAACTTCGTGCCTAGTCAAACAATGCCACATAAGTTGTAACGGATAGAATATTAAGCAACCTATTACGTGATGATTGATGAAAAGAGGAGAGCTTGATGTTCCCATGGGAAAAGCAAATTCGCTGCTAGTGATACTATTAGTGGCCAAGTTAGGAAAACTGCAAAATGAGCTTAACTATTACGAAGGAAAAATATTAGGCTGATCAATCAAGCTAAATGTGCAAGATGGCAATTGATAATGCATACTAAGATCAAGTGCATTATCATTTAAACTAAGAAGAAGCTTCGTATATGCTAAAACAATCATCAAGCAACCTGAAAGTTAAACTGGCACTTTGTAAATTTTTTAGTTCGCAAGATTTCATTTATCCTAGTATATTCTCAAACCTTAGTTTCTCCTATAAACATTTGAAGCCACTAAAAAGGTGAGAGAACTGAAGGTCTATGTTCTTTCTAAGCATTAGCACAACCTTTATTCTAGCCTAGCATTTATTTTTCTATGATAAAGCTAAAGTAATCTGTAGCCAGTGATTAAAATACACCCTGTGGAACTGCAGCTTAAAAGCGTGAAGGAAACTCTAGTTCAGGTTGGGAAGAAAACAACAGGTGTGCCGATCAAGGAAACAACTCTTCCAGCAGATCAAGGAATCATTGCAATTTACCAAGGGAGAGACGTAATACTCTAAAAAAAAATTTAACATCAGTACCCTCCCTATTCTAGCCTAGTATTTGTTTTCTATAATCAAGCATAAGTATTAATCTGTATGCCAGTGATTAAGACGCCTGTGGAACCACAGGTTGAAAGTGTGAAGGAAAATCAAGTTCAGATTGAGAAGAAAATGGTAGGAATGCAGGTCGAGGAAACGATAGTTCCAGCAGATGTTGAAGAGATTAAACTTCCAGAGATTACGTCTATAAAGCAAGTTCAGACAGAGTGGACTGGTGCAGTATGCCAAGTGACAACCACCTCAGAGCATAGTTTGAAGTCCCATCTTAATGGAAGGAAACATAAGGTAAAGTGTGAAGAGTTGAAAACTTGCAAGCAAACGGCCAAGATCGAAGGAGACCTGCCTGTTTCAACAAAAAAGTCAAATGAGCTTAAGCAAGAGCAAGTAAACCATGTAGCTGCACCACAATCAGAGCACAGTACTAATGAAGCAGCTGACCCCAAACAGGTTGTCACTTTTTTTAACCCTAGAACTTCCTTGGTCTTTCCTGGAATATTAAGTGTTGCTCATAATGCAATTGTTGAGCAAACAATAGATGAAGATACTCCATCTTATTGAAAAATAATTATACTATTTTCTTGTTAGTCCGTTCCAAAAAGAATGGGGAAGCCCGATGCACCAAGCATCATGTGTTTATGTAGGGTCCGAGAAGGGCCGCATCCAAAGAGGGTGTGATGTAGGCATACAAGCACCAGTGGTTGATTCCACAGTTCCAAAAAGAATTATGCCCTCTATATTTGGAAATAATTTCGATTTGAATTTCCCATTTTACCATCAAATTAACATTCGCCATACAAATGTTATTGCATTGTTTAAGACCACAATTTCAAAAGTTTTATAAATATTACTTGTGACATATTTAATATCACAAACTTTAAAAGTCGTACTTTCTTTCTTAAAACTTCGTGCTTAGTCAAACCTCAGTTTCTCTTGTAAACATTTGAAGCCACTAAGAAGGTGAGAGAATTGAAGCGTTCTTTTAAAACATTAGCACCATCTTTATTCTAGCCTAGCATTTATTTTCTATGATAAAGCTACAGTAATCCGTAGCCAGTGATTAAAATATTCCCTGTGGAACTGCAGGTTAAAAGTGTGAAGGAAAATCTAGTTCAGGTTGGGAAGAAAACAACAGGTGTGCCGATCAAGGAAACAACGCTTCCCGCAGATAATACTAAAGAGATTAAACTCATCGAGACTAATTCTTTAAAGAATGTTCAGAAAGAGTGGACTTGTGCAGTATGTCAAGTAACAACCAAGTCAGAGCATGACTTGAAGTGCCATCTTGTAGGAAGGAAACATAGAGAAAAGTGTGAAGAGCTGAAAACTTGCAAGAAAAAGGCCAAAACCGAAAGAAATCCACCAGACCAGCTTAAGAAGGAGCAAGTACAGCATGCACGCTCAGCACAAACAAGTGAAGGTTTTGGTTTCATCAGATACAGCACCCATACTGAAGCTGCTCGAGCAATTCAGTTGGGAAATGCCCCATTCCTTTTTGGTAAACCTATTAAGTGCTCGTGGGGAAGCAAGCGTACTCCACCAGGAACAACTTCTACCCCTCTTCCTCCTCCAGCCATGGCACATGTCCCTGGTTTTTCAGCGACTGATCTAGCCGCTTATGAATGGCAGCTTGCTTTGGCTAGAATGGGCGGTTCACAAGCACTCATGCATTCCCAAGCTCTTATGCATTCTCAAGGTCAAGCAATTTACGATGGTGGTTATGCAAATATTGCTACGATTCAACCACCAATGTACTACTAGTGAATTCGATGATTGCAATTGCTAAAACACTTGCTGGTGCTCTGCTGGTTTTTGTTTCATAGGATGCCTTTTGTTTTCGTCGTTAGTTTGTTGTGTCCCAAGCAGGTATGGATATGTAGCTTGTATTTCGTCTGGGAATAGCAAACTGTGTAGCTAATCCAATTGTTTAATGGTTTGCTCTCACTGTGAATCATGTTGAATATATGCACTTTGCTTTTTTTTTTTCTTTTTCTTTCCATCTTATAGGAAGGAAGCACTTGGACAACCTTCAAGAAACACTGGTTTAATTTAGGGGAATGTATTGTTGAAGCATGCAACTTGGTTTTATTATTAATACTAAAAAATAGTTGCTTAATCACTGGGAAGAAAATAGAGGAAAAGTTTATGTCAAAAGGTGTGATATCATTCTGTGTATGATCAGTTGGTTTGAGCTTAGAGCTTCTAATTTGAACTTGGTTTTTTCTTTCTTCATATATGTATTATAATGTTGTTCTTTTTGCTAAACCTTAAACTATTTTGTTCAGAATTGATATAGTTTTCTGATGGAAAGATTTGTTCTCTGTTCGAATTAAATAAATTCTCTACCTGCATTAGGTAGGGATAACATCTGTGTACAGATTATCCTCTCCATACCCCACTTGTTGGGATCAAACTGAGTTTGTTGTTGTTGTATAAATTACTGTAAAGGAAAAAAAAGAAAAGATTAAGCTGGTCAAAGTCTGCCCTACTAATATTTTTAATAATTTGCACCCTAACCTGCTTATCTTCTTGTAAAACCATAATTAAGACCATTTTTTTTTAATTTATAGGACAAACTCGGAATTTTGAATTTTGTTAATTAGAGAATAAAATTTTAAAAATATAGTGTATATTAGAAAGGCGCAACACGTGGAAACAACTAAGTTACCATGCCTAAAACTGTTGGAAACATCAGAAAATCGGGGAACCAATTGGAAAGTTAGGATTGTATTTTCAAAAAATACAACAATTAAATATCGGCCATAAATTGGGTTGAAAAATAATTTTGTTATGTGGCGTCACATGGATATTATATAAAGTGGATTGACATGATTACAATTACAAGTCCATTTTATACATTGCCACCTAACTTGCATTTTTCGGGAATAAATTTAGTATTTTCTATAATATATAGGTATAGTTAAGTTGTTTTTTATCACAAAATTAAAGTTGGATGATAGTAAAGTAAACTTAACCACTGAATATAAGTTTCTAAGAATAGTACAAGCTTACTATCAATATATCTATTTCTCAAAACTGTTTTATTATAGGTAGACGAAATATAGTTAGCATCCATAACCACATATGACAAATTAGCAAGGAAAATGGAAAAGTATACTTTGCAAGTTGCATTTGCCCTGCTAGCAAGGCAAATTGTAAAGGGTATTATCACTTTTAGTCTAATTAGAAACTATTTATATTTGAAATGTGTTTGGTGTGAGCACGTAATATTTGCCCTAAGTGAATTATTCCAAAAAATTCAAACAAAATGATTTTTTTTCATTATTTTATAATTTTTGAATTTTGTGTTATTTTCTGTTAATTAATTCATGTGAAAATATAAAAACAAAACTATCCTTGGCATGTTAGGGTTTAATTTTATATTTTTAGGATTAATTATAAATCAATTGTTTCATAAAAGAAAAATAAAAAATATAGTGTAGCTTGCATTTTTAACTTGGGTTTTGATTTTTGAGTATTTTTGTGTTAATTTGTTGTGCTAGTTGTCACTTTTGGTTTAATTAGTTTTCTTTAATTTTAGGAATTAATTAGCTTAACTTTGAAATATCTTAGGTCTTTATTTTATTTTTTTGCAACTTAATAAAATCAGAAAAAATATAAAAATACAAAATGAAAACAAAAATAAATAAAAGAAAAGAAGAAAGCAATTGAAAAAAAGGGCTCTTGATAAATAGACCTTGGGTTGTTTTTAATTGTGTCTGCCCCCCCCAAACCAGAAATCCCCAGCCCAACAACCCCTAACCATTTCCACCCGCCCAGGCCCAAATCCTGTCCTAACCCAGTCCTTTTAAAAAAAAACGACATCGTTTCATAGAATTAATCATGGCCCTTGATTATTTTTTTTTTGGTTCGAACTGTTATATTTCATTAATATCAAAGGAATGTGCAAGGTAAAGTTTTTTAGTAGTAGCTTGGACTAGCTACTACTCATTTACAAACAATAATCTATACTAAGACGACTACCAATATGCACTAAGTACAACTAAGTATAGGGATATCTAATTAGACTATAGCTATGGAAAACTATTAAGTTGCCGCAAGCCATTTTGCCATCGACTACAGTTCATGCCTCGAATATGAATAAGTAGTGCAATTTCTCTGCATATCCGATCTTCCACATATACTTTCCTGTCAAATCTGATGATATTCCTCTCCCTCCAGATAAGTGCAATAGTATTGACAAATACAGAGGCTGTTATAGCATTAAGTCCCATTCTGCTCTTTGCTTTGCTGCAAACCCATTTCAACTCTGTTTCCCAATCACCAAAAAATCTGTGGCCCCAGCCGAAGACAGAGTCTGGACCACATTCTTCTAGTAATAGAACACTCAAAGAACAAATGAATAAAAGCTTCTCCATTCTGATTACAAAACACACAAGTTACAGGAACTTATATGCCAAATTTCTGCAATCTGTCAATTGTTGGAAGCCTTTGCTGTGCAGATAACCACACAGTAAATTTATGCCGAGGGTGAACATTTGCAGTCATCATCAGATTCTTCCATTCAACCTTGCTGAAACTGGGAATCATTGTGAGATATAGTTGCTGAATCTGGAAATGATCCAGTTTGCATACTCCTTTCAATCTGCCAAGAAGATTCCCCTGAAGCACCTGATTCCCCATGATAGCAGTTCTGCTGTCCAGTATTTTTCTTACAACCCAAGAGGCTGACTTAGGAATGGTCATTGTTTCAATGTCAACCTGCTTTATATAGCAACAGTGCACCCATTTAATCCAAAGACAGTCTTTCTTTTTGGCTAAATCCCAGAGATGCTTACTAATAGCTGCTTTATTCGATACAGTCATATCTAATATGTTTAGCCCTCCAGCTGTTATTGGTCTGCAAACCCTTTCCCACGCAACTAGAGCTCTTTTAGAGAGATTAGCAGTTCCAGTCCACAAAAGGTTCTGCAGATTGCTTCAAAAGCTTTCAACACTTTTTTTGGCAGAATGAAAACTTGAGCCCAGTATGTTTGGATACCAAAGATGACAGCTTTGATCAATTGACATCTCCCTGCATAATAGAGCAGTTTAGCTGACCAGCATGTAATCTTAGCAGTAATCTTCTCTATCTAAGGTAGGTAGTGATGGATGGCTAGCTTTTTGGAGTCAAGGGGTATCCCCAAGTATTTGAATGGAAGATGGCCCTCAGTGAACCCCAATGCCTCCAGAATTTCTTCTCTAGTACTCTGTTGCACTCCAGCCAAGTATATTGCACTTTTGCTAATATTAGCTTGTAATCCAGAAGCTTCAGAGAATTTCAGGAAAGCCTCCTTTAAAATCTGGATGGAAACAAGACCAGCTCGACAGAACATTAGGAGATCATTAGCAAAACATACATGAGTACAATTAAGCTTTCTGCATTTGGGGTGAAAATTGAAGTCCCCATTCTTGTGCAACTGTCCCAGTACCCTATTCAGGTATTCCATAGCCAGCACAAATAGATATGGTAACATAGGATCACCTTGTCTAATACCTCTCTTAGCAGTGAAGGGCTTTGTTAATCCACCATTCAGTACTAGGGAGTAAGAAACAGAAGTGACACATGACATTATCCAGTGAACAAATTTCGCAGGGAACCCAAGAGCAATGTGGATCTTTTTAAGAAAACTCAATTCCAGAGTATCATAAGCCTTCCTCAAATCCACCTTCAAGACACATCTGGGGGAAATTCTTTTCCTAGAATAACCTTTGAAGATTTCATGACTAAACAGAATGTTATCAACAATGCTTCTCCCTTCAGTAAAAGCTGACTGAGCCTTCCCAAACAATTCACCAATCACAGATTTCATTCTCCTAGTAATGACTTTGGAGATGATCTTATACAAAGTAGTACAGCAAGATATGGGCCTATAGTCTTTAATAGTTGTAGGAGCTCTGACTTTAGGAACAAGTGCAATAGCAGTGGTTGTGAGGCATTTTTCTTGTGGAGAAGAAGTCCTTTGTAGCAGCTAGTATATCATCCTTTACTATCTCCCAGTTTCTAGTATAGAACTCCATAGGGAATCCATCCACACCTGGTGCTTTGGAATCTCTTTTAGTGCTTCTGTAATTTCTTCCAAAGTAACCTCCTGAATTAGCATTCTTTGCTGTGATAAAGTTAGACATTTTCCTTCTTTAATAACAGCAGTGTTAACACAAGGCAGCTCACCAACACAGTCTCCAATCAATGATTGGAAAACCTTTATAAACTCCTGTTCCACAGATAAGGGGTCTGTGAGTTTCAGACCTGTATCAGTGTAAATAGAAGTTATGCTATTCTGGCATGTTCTGATCTTCCACTGGGCATGGAAATATTTTGTATTGGCATCACCACATTCAATCCAGCAAGCCTTAGATTTCTATCTCATAATTTATTCCTCCACACAACTCCATTTCTCGATTTCTTCTAATGATGCTTTTTCCTCATTAAACAGAGGCTCTGATAGTGGACAGTGCTGCAACTGAGTCTGGATAATACCCAGTGTCTCCCTAGCCTGGACAAGTTTCTGCTTGTATGAAGCCATGTAAACATTTGTCTCCTTTAATTGATGTTTCATGGTCTTCATTTTATTCCATATCTGCTGCATAGGTGCTCCTTCACATTCCTGTCTCCAGACCTGTTGTAGTATGGTTTGAAACTGAGGATTCTCCATAATAGTAAGATAAAGTCTGAAAGGCTTAGGATGCAAAAGTTTTTGATCTCCACATTTGCTGAGAACTGGATAGTGATCAGAAACTGATGGATTCATGAAGTCAGCTTCTAGGTGCCCATATTGCTGTATCCACTGGAAGTTGCCCAATACCCAATCAATATTGCTATAGACCCTAGTAGTAGTACTCTGCTTATTAGTCCAAGTGTAATGCCACCCTTTAGCTCTAAGAGGAGTGCGTTGAAGGTCAGCAATAATATCTTTAAAACCTTTAACTTCAGTATCAGTAACAGGAGATCCAATTCTATCTTCAGAGCATAAGACAGAGTTAAAATCCCCACTCAACAACCAAGAGTCTTGACTGGGTACATATACTTTCCTCAGATCACTCCACAGCTGGTCTCTTAGGTTTGCAGTATTATGAGCATAGATGACACTTAAGTGAGTTTTGATTTGACTTTTAGAGTCTTCTAAGAAGCACTGAATTAACTGGTCAGTCACACAGGAAATTTGAACCTGGATGTGAGGTTTCCAGAGTAGCCAAATCCTCCCATTTACAGGCTTAGAATAGTTGCATTGGACCTTCCATCCCTTTGCAATCTTATCTTAAATCTTCTTTGCTTTATGTTCCTTCACTCTAGTCTCAAGACATCCCATAACATCTACTTTATTTATAGCAAGAAATGTTTTCAACTCTTTCTGCTTATGGGCTAGGTTTAGCCCCCTAATGTTCCAAGTGACAATAATCATAGAACATTGGAAAATAGGTTTTGAGAAGGCCCAGGATCAATCTTTTGGCCCCTTCTGCCAGCATCTAACACATCAATAATTGTCTTACCCTTATTGCATTTGTCTACCATAACTTCACTGTTGCCATTAGGTTCCTTGTTTACTATCTCATTCCTTTCCTGAATGTCAGGGCCTTGCTGTGCATTCTGTTGAGTAATAACCACACGAGTAGTGGTGTTCCCCAACCTCTCATTCTCCTTGTTATGTTCTGATTACACTGGCAAGTTTTCCTGTGATTCTATACTAGCTAGAGGCTGTTTAACAGGCCACTCTTGCTTTGCAACTTTTGCCTGCTTTTTCAATCTGGTCCTCTGTCTCCTTGTCTTCCCCTCTTCCCCCATTTCCTACTCTACACCATTGTTAGCATTATACCAACAATCAATAGAATCATGTCCAAATTTCAGACAGCGATTGCAGAAGCTAGGCTTCCAATCATATTCAATCAGTTGAATCTTAGGACCAAATGGAGTCTCAATCTTTATCTGATCAGGGAGAGGATGGGCAGCATCAACTTCCACTAGAACACGAGCAAAAGATATTTTCTCATAGTGAGCTGTAAACTTGTTTGTGTACAATGGTTTACCCACTGCACTAGCTATTTTACTCAATGCTTCAATAGACCAATAGCCTACCGGTAGCCCAGGAAATCGAATCCACACAGGGATAGTACTCAGTATCTCATTCTGAAAGGAGAAATCAATTTCCCAAGGCTTCAATACCATAAGGCTACTTACCTGCCTTTCGAGACTAAGCTCTGTCTCCATCTGCATTGCATAAAGCTACTCTTCTTCCTTTCGAGGTTAAGCTCTACCTCCATTCTGTATAAGGCAATTTATCTGCCTTTTGAGACTAAGCTCTGTCTTCATCCATATTGCATATGCCTGCTTTGCTGACTTCCGAGGTTAAGCACTACCTCCATCCTGCATAAGGCTGCTTATCTGCCTTTCGAGACTAAGCTATGTCTCCATCCGTATTGCCTAAGGCTATCTTTTGCCTTCCGACGTTAAGCTCTACCTCCATCCTGCATAAGGCTACCTATCTGCCTTCCGAGATTAAGAATTCTCTCCATCCTACATGGTTGAAATATTGCAACTTTTATTTTTCGAACAGTTGAAATATCGCCACCTGCATTTTAAATTCTCTCTATGGCTGAAAGATCGCCACCCTTGCATTCATTTGGATGAAAGATTACCACCTTTTCATGGGCTGAAAGATCGCCAACCTATTAAATGGCGTCATAGTCTGGAGGCACCATCTGCATAGCTTGAGAACGTCATTTCATGGCCTGCGAATCTTTAATTTATGCTCTTCATGGCAGGGGATATCATAGTCTGACGACATCATCTTAGCCGTCCGAAGACAGCATTCATGGTCCAAACGGGAACTTGCATCATGTTAAAATTATGCATAATATACAGTGCATCGCTCATTTACAGGTACACCGGCTAGCGAACGACCATCTCAGTGGGAGCGCTCCCGCTCCGGTTCTCCGCAACCTGTTCGACTTTATAACCTTTCTCAAACTAGACCATCGCATCCATTTTTCTCGAATCCCCATCATTGTTTCCCAAACTATATATGACCCGATTCCTTTAAAACCAGGGATATGTAGGCACCTAAGAAACCAGAGCACGGTCAAATTCTTTTGCAATCACCGATTCCGATCAAAATTGGCCATCTTATCTTTACCCGACCACTCTTTCATCCTCCTATGGTAAAGAGGGGCAGCTGTTGATACCCAAATTTTCCCTATGTATTTTTTATACTCTTAAAAATAGCATGTATATGCATATGTATAAGCATCCCCAAGAGTTTTGGTATTTTTCCTAATCTTTTTTGAAGATTTTTAGAATCAAGTTATTGTCTATTTTAAAAATATAAAACCCCAGTAATTATTCCTAAATTGTCCTTTTTGTGAGCCATTTATTTTTCACCCTTATATTTGCACCAAATATAATTAAGGATATTTTGCATATTTTTATAAATTTATTTGATATTTTTAAGCTAAATTGTTCAAAATTGCAATTATAGTCTATTTTATAATTATAAAATTATTCCATATATTTTTAGATTAATATTTATAAAATTATTTCAGATATTTTTAGATTAATTTTTATATATTATTAACTAGTTCAGTGCTTTTAACTTGTTTTTAAATTATTTTTAACTATTTTAATTAATTAAAAAGGGAGAACTGGCCCTATTTCATTGCAATTGTATCCCTAAATGCACCCCAAATGAAACCCAATTCTGCCTAATTACACGACCCATTGACCCAATTTCAAACCCACCCGACTGTCCTTTTAATCTAGGCCGTTGATTATTTTGATCAACGGCCATGATTCTCTCTTTCATTTTTAATTCACCAACCCACCCTAACCCTTGTCATTTATCCAAAACAGCCGCCCTTAGAATCCCTTCGTCTCTCAAACTCTCTCTAACCCTCTCTGAAACCCTAGCCCTACTCCGCTGGTTTCCACCTTGTTTCACCAGAATCCATGGCGTCCCAAGCCATGGGTGTCCTATGCTCACCCTCATGTGCCCTCATACCCCTGTTACTTGAAGATTCAAGGTTTGAGCTTGAAGGCCTTCGCTCAGATCTCCGTCGATTCGAATGTTACGGCCATCTTTGGCTTGACTACGGCATATGCTAGCCCTATGAGTCCATCTCTGACTCATTCGACTCGGAGCAGACCCTTTTCCAGGCCTTTCTCGCTTCTAGGGTTCTTCTGAAACCCTAGCCTTTCGAGGTTCTCCTAATTTCCTTAGATATTCTCTAGATCTGTGTTTAGTTTGTAGTTTTCAAATGATTCCCCTAAGTTTCTTTTTAAAATTTTGATTTCAAAACTGTTCATCTTCTGCGACTTAGGGTTTCTTTTATTTTACTTGTTCTACTGTGATTCCGATGTGTTACCCTTACTGTATTTGCCCTACTGTGACTCCTATGTGTTTCTACTATGATTCCTATGTGTTCTCTTCTACCATGCTATCTTCTACCATCACTTTGTGAGTTCTTTTTCAGTATTTTGTTCCCTTGTCATATTTTCTTGAAATGTTTAAGGTTCTAAGTTCCTTTGGGTTCTCTAACTTTACTTTTGTCTGATTTGCCTGCTTTCATCTTTACACCTATTTAATGGTGGAAACCCTTGACTTTGGGGGTTTTCAGACCACTTGTATGTGACTTGTTTATTCTCATCCCTGAACTAGTTTGATTTCAAAACCCTAATTTCCGAACACGTCTTTGTTTCTCCATGTGATTCTGACTCTTGCTAAGCTTTGCAAGACCATTTACCTGACTTTTTGCATTCTATATGATATTCCCTCTTACCTAATAATCACATACTCACTGATTTTGGTTGCTTGACACTTTTCTTTATATTTGAATCTAGCCTCGCATGTTCAAAACTTATACACTCTTTATATGTAGATTTTTCCTCTCAGAATAACCTCTAATTTTGGAGATTGATTTTATACTGCCATTTTGTGAACTTGATTGATTCTTTTCTTGTCTAAATTGAACCTTCCGATTCCCTTATTTTTTGACTTGGTTCATTATTGATTTCAAATCTTTGATTCCCTGATTTACTATGTATTAGTTGATTTACTTCTTGCCTTATTTACTTAACTGTGTGTTTCAATACTTTCCCCTATGTATTTACCCCTTATTGCATGCTATGCACAAAATGTTACTTGATTCCCTTTCTTTAAATAGCTTCTGCCCTTTTTCCGTTCAAATTTGAACTCCTTAATTAAATGAATTCCCTTCTACTGATTGATTTTAACTGATACTTGATAATTTTCTTGCCTTTCCTACATGCCTGATTTCAAATTATAAATACATGCTCCTCTTTTGACAGATCATAACAATTTTCGACGGATATCTTTGTCTTGAAATATTGTTTACTACTTTACTACTTTCTCTACTACTCTCTCTATTACTACTCTACTTTCTACTGCTGAGCACTCTGCTCCTTTCTCTCCTGTTTTCTGAAATATCCTGGAGTTCCTCTAAACTCCCAAGTAGTTGTTGAAGTTCGTTGAGTTTGTTCCTGTTGACTGCCTGGTTGTTTATTTGTTGTTGCTATTCTGCTATTCTAAAACTTGCAACTGGTATGTTTTCCTAGTTAAATAGCACCCTCTTTATTATGTTTTCATTCCTCATCTTCTACACTTCTTTTCCTGTGTGTTTATGCTTTCCTGCATTATGTGATCACATTCAAGCATGATATGCCTTTTCCTTTATGTTTTCAATCTATTATGTTTTTAATCCCTTCCCCATATTCCCTTTGTAAATGAGTATTTTCCTGAATCATGGAAACACTTTGAATTGTTGTTTGTAATCCAGAACTAGACTCTCCTGAGTCTTTAATCAATTGCTTTCCCATTCCATCTCTCCTTTATGTGCTAAGCCCTAATTTGGGTATGGTGGTGTCCTAATCACCATTCATACCTAAGTTTGACTCTCTAAAAGTCTGCTCTTATTTGTTTGAATATAAGCAAGGGCTAAGGGGTGTGCCAGTCTATACCATGGCTGGGTATAACCAAGTCCTGCAGTGGTTCCTCCCTCACTTTGCACTTAATCCTAGTTCTTAAGTTCTACTCCCTTTGGTAAGCCATGTTTAGGGACCCTGGAGCTCCCTCTGAACTTGGATGCCTGAGGGCTGGTAATTTCACACTTGCACTATTCTATTACAACGTTTACTCTTCAGAGTGTAAGCATTGTCTGGGCTCTTGAAGCTCCTTGGAACTTTGAAACACTCTAAATAGTAGAGGCCCTTGGAATCTGGAATCCAGATTTGGTGAAACACATGTATTGGATATTGAGATTGCATTAGGCAGTTTGGATCTAGCTGTGGGCTATGATGTATTCTATTTATTTTATTTCTTCTAATTTTATAATAACCTTGTAAAAGAATTCGGGGGTATATTAGTAAAGGTTATGGGAGGGGTCTATATTTGCTTTCATATGTTAAAGGGTAGATACCATGCCTATAGGATCAATATTATTGTTTAATTACTTAGATACCATGCTCATAGGATTCATGTTGCAATATAATCATTTAGATATCATGCCTATAGGGTTTTAATGTTCGAACTCAACCACTCAGCTATCATGCCTATAGATTTAATACTTAAAATCACCTAGAGATCATGTCAATAGGGTTTGCATTCTTTTGCATTCAAGCATATATAAATCATGCCTATAGAAATGCATAAAAGATAGGCAAATAGTAGGGTAATCCAATACTCACCTTCCTTAAACACATAAATAGTAATGAGTCAATAAAACCAAAGTAGATATCCTGCCTATAGGATCTCAAGTTCGCCTAAAGTTACATAATTTGTAATCTGGAATTGTTTTCAACTATTCAACAGAATTCGTCCAAACCTGTCTGCGACTTTCTAGGCATGCGTTTCTGTCTCTAAAATCGTTTTTCCAACTCTCTGTCTGAACTTTTATTCATGAAGTTACTTTTAAAACAGTTTTCAAACTCCTTCTCCCTTTTATAGCACTTTACTTCTGAAAACTCTACTATACATTTTCTTAAACACTTCTATCGATTTTCAGAACCTTTCTGAACTTCTACAATTTCCAAGTTTCTGCTTTTCTAAACCTTTTTGCATTAGGCACTTAATCAATAATTCGTTAAAATACTCCAACTCTTAAAAATTGGATCCAAGTTGCCTAATATAAACCTTTTATCTAATTCTATGTGTTAAACCTGTTCGTCTGCCGCTTAAGTTTTAGTTTAAGACCAAACTAGTAGGTGTAAGGCATGCTAAACTAAGTGTTGTCTGATTTACGGGGTTTTATGTGATCCTTGCAAGTTTGTTTGTCAATCCCCTCGCTTGTTATTTTTTTTGGTTGTCGAACTAGTATTTTGTCCTTTTAAACCCCATATATGCCTCTACCCCTTTCTTTCCCTTTAGGATTAGAAGTCTTTGTTGGAAACACGTTTCAAATGCAATATACTAAACGTGTGTTCTTTTGTAGGTTTTGATGAATGTCAAACAAAGCAATAAGCGATATATAGCAGTGCTCAAGGACAAGCACAAAATGGATGCATTACAAGAAGCTCAAGACAAAGTTTAGAAATGTTATAATTGAGTCAATATTAATTGTGATCTTGATCCCTCAATCTTGGCTCATAACATGGCTTCTCTACTAAAATTATTTTTCCAAAATCATGCATATCTAACTTAAGTGTCAAATGATTTTAAACTATGCATATTTATATTTGTTAAAATGTTTTTCAAACATGCCTCAAAAATCTGGGCTAAGATAATCGATTATGTACTTATGATAATCGAGTATCTCTAAGCCAAGACTGCATGACAATCGATTGTGAATTAATGATAATCGATTGTGAGTAAGTCAGTTAACATCAGGTTTTTGCAAACTGCATAACAATCGACTGTGTACTTTTGATAATCGATTGTTAACTGAGGCAAAGTTTTCAAAACTCAGAAAAATCGATTATGAACTAATGGTAATCGATTAGAATGAGAAAAATGTCTCCCAGTGTTTTTAAATAAATTAATAATCGATTGTGGCTTTTGATAATCGATTATATATGAGACAGAAAGTTTTGAAATTAATTAATAATCGATTATGGCTTTTGATAATCGATTATATATGAGACAGAAAGTTTTGAAATTAATTAATAATCGATTATGGCTTTTGATAATCGATTATATATGAGACAGAAAGTTTTGAAATTAATTAATAATTGATTATGGCTTTTGATAATCGATTATATATGAGACAGTAAGTTTTGAAATTAATTTATAATCGATTGTTCTATTTGATAATCGATTGTTGGAACTAACCGTTGTCATACATTTTCAAATTACCTTCAGGTAATCGATTGTTGATATTTAACAATCGATGTTTTGCGTAAAATCTGGAAAAGATTTTCTGAACGTTGTTAAAATAATCGATTGTTGATTTCCTGATAATCGATGTTTTATGCCAAAAATTGGAAAGGATTTTTTAACGTTATAAATAATCGATTATTGATTTGAAGTAATCGATTGTTGACGTAAAATCTGGGATTGAATTTTTGATCTGATAGGCAAACAATCGATTGTTTAGTCTTGACAATCGATTGTCACTGAGTAATTTCAGCAATCCTTAATTGGCAATTAGACAACGGTAAGACTGAGTTTTTCACCTATAAATACAGGCTTAACTCAGTGTTTTCACAACAACAACATATACAATTTAAGTATTTTCATTGCTAAAAGCTTTCTTACATTGATCATCATTTTCATTCATCCATAAAGCTTTTTGAAGAGCCATTCTATTGAGCTAAGTTGTTGTGATCTTGAGCGTACTATTTCTACTCATATCTACTCATTGAGGAGTACTTTGTAAAGTGAGTTTGTTTTGTGTTTGTAAGAGAATTGCGATTCTCGTTTGTTGAGGAACTTGTGATTCCTCAGTTGAAGTCTTTGGGATTGTTATCCCCGAGCAGTTGAAGTCTTTGGGATTGTTATCCCCGAGCAGTTGAAGTCTTTGGGATTGTTATCCCCGAGCAATTGAAGTCTTTGGGATTGTTATCCCCGAGCAATTGAAGTCTTTGGGATTGTTATCCCCGAGCAATTGAAGTCTTTGGGATTGGTATCCCCGAGCAATTGAAGTCTTTGGGATTGTGATCCCCGAGCACCTAGGTGAGGCTTGTGTCCTCAGCTGTAACGGTTTGTTAAGCACCCGTAAGCTTGACAAGTTTAGTGGAAATCTCGAGAGAGTCTCTCGGGGACTGGACTAACCACGTTTGTGGCCAACCAGGATACATCATTGTGTAAGTTTATTTTACTGCACTTGTTTTAATTTCTGCAAAGTTTTAAATTCCGCACTAAAACGCTTAATATTTTTAAAACGCTATTCACCCCCCCCCCCTCTAGCGTAAAGCGTTATTTCCAACAGTCTTAATACCCCAGGACTGATAGGTTGGAACGGGTACTAGTATGCAATAAGTAAAAATGATACTAATCGCGTTTAAATACCTTAACGGGGTAGGAAGGCTAGAATATGTATAGGATGACAGGTGCGTTAATATCTTATGTGAGAATGATTGTTGGGTATTGTACCAAAGTCATCCATATTATATTTAAACCTAGGACCCTTTTTCTCCTTCTTTATTTATTGATGTTTCTTAAATTAATGTTTTCTTCAACTAAGCTTTCTCTTTTCAAAATCACTTATGTCTTTCTTCTTTCAAAAATTCCAATATGTTTATACTTCCTATGTGCAAACTTTTCTTGTTTATTCCTACTCTTCTTAAAGTGAAAACCAAGTACGGCCAGGAACCACACTAGTGGATCTTGTGGGGTGCCTAACACCTTTCCTTCAAGGTAATCTCAAGCCCTTACCCAAACTCTGGTTTCAAGACCTTCTTCTTTTCTTTAAGTGTCCTAATGCACTATAATCATTAGGTGGCGACTCTTCAAAATCTATAACCCGATTCCTCAAAAGGGAATAAGAGTTGTTTTGTTCATAATATCGTAAACCCGATTTCGCTCCTTTGGGGAGGAGGGGGCGTCGACAATATCTCCATAATGTGTTAGACATTGTTCCTTAGTTGTTGAATTCATTGTGCTAGTTCCCAACACTTGTTCGATAACCATGAGAGAACATGCCCTTATATGTGTCACTATGACCTCTCTGTTTTCAAGTCAAAACCTATGGAGAATTCTGTAAACCTTCTATGATTATTGTGCATTGTCTCATTGAGTTTGTTTCTCTTTACACTCTCAACCTCTAGAATCATTGACTTTGTCATTGTCATGTGCAGAGGGTTTTGCTACCCTTGGTATTCCACCTTTCTAAGTGGGTAGGAGTTTTATTTGTCTTTCTCCCCGGAGTATCATGTTAATCATCTGAACCCCTCTAATCAATACATGATTTCTTCCCAATATTAAGATGTCTTAGCTATGTGGTTTTACCCGTAAAAGGTTGAGATTAGATGCCTTCAGATTTTGCATATATTATGAGCATATTGATTTGGAAGACATGTTATTGTAACTTTACTTCTCTCATATAGTATCAATTATCAGGAAGGGGTAAGCTATTAAAAGTATGATAATTTCATAAGTGCTCAACTTCTTTTCATCCAAATGGACTTGTGGCGTAGATTCCTTGTGTCAGTTAATGTCAAGAGTGTAATTCAACTTCATGTGTTTCGAAACTCCTATCGCATTCAAGGTGTCAGAATATTCTCATTCTTGATAAACTGACTTTCCCTACACTCCAGGAGGCGACTGGGTCACGCACTTGAACATTCCTCCTTAATGGTTTTTATTGGAAATGTTTGAGTTACCCATATACCTTAATTGTCTAGTAGTTGATGTCGTCATAATGATTGACTATATCAACATCATTAGTAGAAAGCCTCGTGTCTCTTAGCATGCAACCTCATGAAATACCATACTCAAGGCCTAAATGGATTCCTGAATAATTTCAGCCCGATTTTGAACTTCATTGCTCCGCAATGTATTAAGTATATTGGGTATTTAAGGTTCAAACATGTCAAAGATGAAGTATCCCTGTGTGATTCCATCTATTCGCTAGGTAATATTTTTGTCAGTTTATGATAGCATATCCTAGAGTGATTATTGGAGGTCATCAATGGTTTAGGGTGAGTGTTCGTGTAGAAATTTAGAGTTTAGAAAGATGAAGGGGTTATTCTCAATACTTTCCCTTAAAGATGTTAGGTGAGCTGATAATGAAGGTTGCATAAGTGTAGTTCACAGTAAGTCGGGCTATAAGTATGATGTTTACCATCGTTGTTCTACATGTACTATGTGTTTTCATATTTCTATGTATAAGAACGTAGTTTTGAGACCATTTTTGTATCATTCCGGTGGAAATTATTGAAGGTAAAGTTAATGGATAGTTAGTTTATGCGAGGTATCTAGATGTCATCCTTGTTAGATAAGTTTGGAGTTTGGGATTGTTTCTGTAAATGTGTTATGGCAAAGATTGTAAGTCGAGGAAGCCACGTAGGAAGCAGAAAAACAAAATGAAAGAGAAATATCCCCATCTATTTGAACAAGGCTAGTAGTGATCGTGCGAACTGTTGTCTTTAAGAAACTTGAGGAAGTGTTCTGATTTGTGCAAAGGCACCCCTTTTTTTTCCGAATTGCCTTATTGTTGTAACTTCCTAAAGTGTGCCAAATTTAAAATGTTGATGCTATTTGAGTAATGTGCAATCCTTGGAGTAAATGAAATCAATTTTTTGTGAAACTTATGTGGTGGATAATTGATTAATGATAGTGTAGATTGATAATGATTAATTGAAGAGTTTGCGATGTGTTAAAGTGATTCAATTGTGAAGTAACCCAGCTTTGTGCAAGTAAATAACATTGGTTGAACCAGGTGCAATTCTGGTGTAAACTGAAGGAGCTAAGTGTGAGTTGTTTAAAGTGTATGAATATGTACCAGTTGTTGAGGTAATGAATTGTATACCAGTTGTACGGATAACCAAAAATCTATAATGGTAGTTGGAAATGTGTTTCGAGGGTTCTCTGGCAGGTAGATAGGCCTAATTACAAAGAAAACTCTGGCAAAATATTTGGAAATTTACAGAGTTAGCCAAATTCGGGGTTGTTGATATATTTCATGATACGAACCAGGTGAAGTCACATAAGTATGGCTAATAAATGAACCTTGATCTTCATTCGAGGACGAATGATCCTAAGAGGGGTGAATGTAAGGCCTCCGAAATTCTTTTTCGAGTAAATTAAGATTTCGTCGTTCCAAGGTAGGCTAATTATTTTATTTTATGTGCAAATGAGGATTTAGGATATCATGGATATTAATTGGACTGTTAATAAGCATATAAGTCATATTAGAAGTAAACTGGGGTCTAGGGAGAGGCGTAAGTCTAAGCCAAGTTGGAAAATTTCATATGAGTGCGGACAATACCTCATTTTGAGCGATCATATATCCAGTTATATAAAGCGTTGTGTGATGCACAACCTATCAAATGAAAGCTCTTTGGGTCTAGTTTTCAAAGCAACAAACCATTCATTATTTGGAGCTGAATACAGAAAGTTATGAGCATTTAATCGGACATGCGTCACTAGGCATCCATGTGCGCGGCCGCGGGGTGGACCGCGGGGCTTACTGCCCGGAACTGTGGGTTGGACGCCAGAGGAATGCCGTGGACCACGGGGGAACATGTAAAATATCTAAAATACCCCCGGTCTGTGTAAAAATCAAAGGGATATCACCTTTCCTTCATTTTTTGTCATCCAAGCTCGAACTTCTGGGGTTTTGTTCACCCTCTCAAGACCTTCAACTCCCCCAATCTTCAAGATTTTTCAAGAAATTCCTTCAAGAACTCAAAGAAGGGTTTTGCAAGATTTCTTCCAAAAGATTGAAGTTACCTAAGAGTAGTGGATCATTGTAGTATCATTAAGCAGCGAATTTGAGGTATGTATGGCTAAACCCCTGTCTTTTAGAAATCGAGCTTCATCGATGTTGAATGAATATGGTAAAATTAAAGTTGAATTATTGCATCGATTATTATTTTCCATGAATTGGTGTTGTAACCTTATATGCATCATATGTGTCTCAACATGATTAACGTGTTATCTTGATAACTCTAAAGGGGAAAAAGATATGAATTATGTATTGAAATGCTAAAACTTTAAATTGAGAATGGAGTTGCATATATTATGCCAACTATGTAAAATCCTTTATGTATAAAGATATTTGAAATAAATTGAATGACTTTGGTAAATAGAGTATGGCCAATGTACCGAGAACCTGAATTGTAATTGTACTTGGTGATGCCTATGACACGAGAAAATATGAAATAGATTATCAAATGAGCATTGACTTCACTTTCCGTAAATGACTACAACAATAAAGTAGCCTAAAGGCTTGTACTCAATTTATGCCCATAGATGGTTGCTCGAGATAATAAGTTTCCTTATAAGTACCTTCAATGTGATCCGAGTTGTTACATATACCGATGTTTAAATTGTATATTGTCGTGATTGAAAAGGAATGATTCAAGAATGATTGGTGTAATTGATTGTTTATGACTTGATGTATATTTCTATTGGGGTTTGGCGAGTCCCCTCTTCTTGGAAGAATTCGTTGTGTTTCAAGTTCCATTGTTAATAAACTTGAAGTTCATGATTCCTTTCATGTGTACTTGACATCTTGAACTGAATGACTTGTTGTTGCAATTGATATTGATGTGAAATGTATGGGAAGTGATATGAAACGTGTCCTAGTGCCAAGTATGATGTGAAAATTATGGCCCCAAGGGCCTATGAGTTGATATATGTGGAATGAAGATTGAAATGAGATGAATAATAAAAAAAGAAGCAACGCCTTGGCAAGACGGCCTAGCCGATCGGGCCGAGATCGGACTCCGTTCAAGAAGGCGGTGGCATTGTGAATGAATTTCGGAAAGAAAAAAGGAAAGATGAGATTGTGATTGGAATGTATGCCTCGAGTGAGGTGACCTAGCCGATCGGGTCGAGATTGGACTCCACTCATGATAGCGGTGGTATTGGAAACAAATGATGAATAGTGTGGAATGCCCCAAACTAAAGATTATGAAAATATAATATGAAAATTGTATGATTCTTTTAATATCCAAATTAAAGATAGGAGAATTATGTGAAAGTCATAAAATTTCTTTGTCATGATGATATGGTGGCTATTAAAGCTTTTGATGGACATTTATGATATCTTTATTCTTGTTTGATAGTTCTTTCTAATGACAAAGTGTTAATGATTTCTTTGCTCTTATACGAAAGTTCTTTCTAACTAGATGGTGTTTAGTTATACATACTAGTGCTATTCAATGGCACTAACGTCCCCTTTGTCGGGGGTGCTGTATTGTTCCACAGCGAGTGGCATCGGCCGGTGATAGCAGTATTCTCTTCCCAGCAGACTTGGTGATGCCACTCTATCTCGGGGTCATGTCATGTATCTTCTATTCGTTTCCTCATCATGTAATTTGTATTTAAGGTATAGCTGAAGCCTTGTTGCCGGCATTTCTATATTATTCTTCAGTTATATTTAGAGGCTCCGTAGACAGTTTATCGAAGGTGTTTGGTATTGAGAATTAAAGTTGAAATATTGACGTTTGGTAAACATTTATAAACTTGAAATATCTTGATAATCATGTTTTAAGCTTTTAATGAAAATAAAGTGGAAGTTGTTAATGAAATTCTTACTAAGTATGATTAATGGAGTCCATCTCCAATTTATTCATGAACTAGTTTGGGTGGAATGAAATCTAATAGGCTTGCTCAGTCGGGTTTACTCGGTTGAGCGCCGATCGCGCTCCTCGAATTTTTGAGGGTGACACATACAATGGTTTAATATTCTGAAGGAAGTGTTTGTGTGGTGTCATGTGATTAGTTGCCCCAGAATCTAAAATCCAAGAGTCTACATCCAATTTTGATAATACACAAACATGAAAATCAGTACTACTAACTACAGAATAGAACACACCTACAAATAATGTTGTATTCTGGGCCGGTCCCGGGCCTAAATGGGCCAAACGGGCTGGGCTAAATAGGCCTAGGCTTTGGGATTCCTGGTCTACATGATCCCGGCCTTAGTGGGCTCTACAGGTGGAAACAGTCCGCGACGGGCCTAAGCCAATATAAGGTAACAACACCAATTCTTGGAAAATAATAATCGAAGCAACAATTCAACTTTAATCTTACAATATTCACACAACATCAATGAAGCTCGATTTCTAAAGACGAGGGTTTAGCCATACATACCTCAAATTCACTGCTTAGTGATACTACAATGATCCACTACTCTTAGGTAACTTCAATCTTTTGGAAGAAATCTCGCAAAACCCTTCTTTGGGTTCTCGAAGGAATTTCTAGAAAAATCTTGAAGATTGGGGGAGTTGAAGATCTAGAGAGGGTGAAGAAAACCCAAAACATTCGGTCTTGGATGACAAAAAATGATGAAAAGGTGATACCCCTTCGGTTTTTACACATACTAGGGGTATTTTAGACATTTTACATATTCCCCCGCGGTCTGCAGCATTTCTCTGCCGTCCAAGCCATGGTTCTGGGCAGTAAGCCCCGCGGTCCACCCCGTGGTCGTGCTCCTGGGTGCGCTGGTGACGCATGTCCAGTAAAATGGTCATAAGGTTCTGTATACATGTCTAAATAACTAACGGTTTGTTGCATTGGAAACTAGACTCAATGAGCTTTAATTTGATGGGTTTTTCATCACACAACTCCTTATATAGCTGGATATATGATCATTCAAAGTGAGGTCATGTGCTCACTCATATACAACTTTCGTCTAATATGAAATTTTCTAACTTGACTTAGACTTACGCCTCTCCTTAGACCCCAATTTACTTCTAGTATGACTAATACGCTTATTAACATATCTAATTGATATCCATGATATCCTAAATCCTCATTTGCACACAAAATAAAATAATTAGCCTACCTTGGCATGACGAAATCTTAATTTACTCGAAAAACAATTTTGGGGCCTTACTGTCTATTCCTTTCCTAATTACTCTACTTAATGGTTACAAAGTAAAGGATATATCTACCGGTTCTTTACACCTAAGACATGATATAGCTTTACACAATGTACTAATTGTACCTTCATTTCACTTCAATTGGATATCAATTCACAAATTGATTGTCCAACTTTACTGCTTTGCAATTCTCACCAAATCTGCGTGTTTTCTACAGGCCCTTTCTATGAAGAGGCCATTGGAAATTGGTAGAGCTACTAAAGGATTGTACTTCTTGCATCTAGAAAATTCATCAAATTCACCTTTTCCTGTTGTTCCTTCTTTTAGTATACTGATTCTAGTATTTCAACTGTTGCTCCTGTCTATACTTCATTTTGTTCTGACAATATAATATCTTGTCCTGCTATTCATGATTCCTATAAAATTTCTAATGTACCATGAATGATTCACCTGTTGGAAATAAAATTGATTTTTTTGGCATCAACTATTGGGTCACATGCCTTTCAATAAGATGAACTCCATTTCCTTTCTCTCTAATATACTTTCATCTAAACAATCATTTCTTTGTTCTGTATGCCCTATGTCTAGACAGCAGAGGTTATAATTTTTTGATAGCTCTATTCACTTTATTGTTCCTTTTCAATCAGTACATATTGATATATGGGGCTCATATCACACAAGGACCTACAATGGCTTCAAATATTTCATCACTCTAGTTGATGACTTTTCCAGAATAACTTGGACTCATTTACTAACTTGTAAAAGTAATGCTCTTCCTATCATAAAGGCTTTTGTTGCTGTGGTTAAAGTCCACTTTCATTCATACGTTCAAACTTTTAGGTCTGACAATGCCTTTGAATTATGAGGTAGTTCTGAATGTCAAACTTTCTTCTCTGATAATGGGATCTTATAGCAAACCTCTATTCCTCACACTCCACAACAAAATGGAGTGGTTGAGAGGAAACACAAACATCTTCTCAAGGTATCAAGGGCTTTAATTTTTCAATCAAAACTCCCCTTGAAATACCGGGGTAAATATGTTTTGACTGCTACATACTTAATCAACAAGTTTCCTTCTTCTGTTTTACAAAACATTTCTCCTATGAAACGTTACATGATTTATCTCCTTCTTATGAATACCTTAGGTCCTTTGGATGTTTCTGCCATGCTTCCTCTCCCAAACCTGGTAGAGATAAGTTTCAAAGTAGATCATTCCTACTGTTTTCCTTGGTTACCCTTGTGGCAAGAAAGGATATAAGCTTCTTAGTCTTCTTAATCATTCTATTTTTTATTCTAGAGATGTTATATTCTATGAAATTGTCTTTTCCTATCATTCGAATAATCCTTCCACATTTCACCTCCCTACCCCTCCTATCTTTGGTGATACTCCTTCCCAATCAGACCTACATCCTATCTTTTCTCCACCTACTTCTCCTTCCTTGCACAATGTCCCATCACCTCCTATTGCCACTCCTCTTTACCAACCTTTTATTTCCCCTCACCTCTCCATACCTTATCCTCCTCCTATCAGAAGGTCATCCAGACATGTTAACCCACCTTCCTACCTTAGTGATTATGTTTGTTCTCATGTTGATTCTTCTGCTCCTGCCCCATTTCCTCCTCCTATAAAATTGCCTACTTCTGACATCCTCATGCATGAGCCTCAGTACTACCAACAAGCAGTTTTACATCCTGCTTGGCAACAAGCCATGTTGAAAGAGTTTGAAGCTCTTGATGCCAACCATACATGGGACATAGTCCCTCTTAAACATCATAAGAAGGACATCCCTTGCAAATGGGTCTATAAAATCAAACAGAAGTCTGATGGCACCATTAACATGTATAAGGCCAGATTGATCATAAGGGGGGACACTTAGAAGGAGGTATTGACTATAATGAAACTTTTTCTCCTGTTGTGAAGATGACTACCATCAAATGTCTATTATCTTTAGATGTCAAGAGAAATTGGACAGTCTTTCAACTTGAAGTAAGCAAAGCCTTTTTACATGGTGAATTACATGAAGAAGTGTACATGAAGGTTCCTCCCGGCCTTGAGGTGTCTTCTGCTTCCTCTTCTTCTTCTTTCCCTACCTCTTCTCTTGCTTGCAGACTCGGAAAGTCATTATATGGTCTTAAGCAAGCTTTTAGGCAATGGTTTTCAAAATTCTCTGAGGCCTTGTTGTCCAAAGGTTACTGCCCTAGCAAGAATGATCATTCCATCTTCACCAAGTTCTCTGATGGCTCCCTAATTGTCCTTGTAGTCTATGCTGATGACAGCCTTCTTGATGGAGATGACCTTTCTAAATTGAATACTCTGAAGTCCTTCTTGGATAATCAATTTAATATCAAAGATCTTGGTTGTGTGCACTATTTCTTGGGGTTGGAGATATCTAAACAACTTGCTGGAAATGTTGTGAGTCAATATAAGTATGCTTCTTATATTCTTTTTGAACTCAAATGTGATCACTTTAGTTAGTTGTGACTCCACTGGATCCCTCCTCCAAGCTTTTGGTTGATATGGGTTAGCCTCCTGCTGATGCTAGCACTTATAGGAGGCTCATTGGCAAGCTCAACTTTCTTCAGCTTACTAGGCTAGATATTTCATTCTCAGTACATCATCTAAGTCAATTTTTACAGCATCCTCAAATTCCACATGTGTTGGCTGGTCTTCATGTCCTCAGGTATATCATGAACAACCCTTCTCAAGGTATCCTTCTCTCTGAGTCACCTGACTTCTCACTCAAGGCTTATTCAAACTCCATCTGGGCTGCTTGTGCTAATTCTCGCAAGTCTGTTACTGGTTTTTTATCACTCTTGGTGGTAGTCCAATTTCTTGGAAAAGTAAAAAAGCAGCCCACAATCTCATTCTCTTCAGTTGAGGCTGAATACATGACCCTCAGAATGGTAGTTGTTGAATTATCTTGGCTTCGCAGACTTTTGGGTGATCTTGGTCTGTCTATTACTACTCATATTCCTGTCAATTGTGATAGCCAAGATTCTATTCATATTTCTCGGAACCCAATTTTTCACGAGCACACCAAACATATTGAGGTTGACTGTCACTTCGTGCGTGACTGTTTACATGATGGCTTGATTTCTTTACATTTTGTTTCTTCTGATGCACAATTGGCTGATCTTATGACTAAGTCTTTGTAGGGTGTTGCTCATCGAGGCATTCTGTCCAAGCTGGGAGTGCTCTCACCCTCTAGCTTGAGGGGGGGGTGTAAATATGGACACTTCTCATGAGGCCCAATTACAGACAGAAGCCCAACCTAGGTAAGGCAAGACCCAATTATAGATAGTCATTTTAATAGGGAAAATCTCACTTTATACACAGTCCTTTAATACCCATGCCCAAATTAATTACTACTCCTACCCATGCATTTTAAACTATTTACCCGCATGTTTTAGGATCCATCAATAACAGCAGCATGTGCTTCACAGTTTCAGTGTTTGCTTTATTCCTTTTGTTTTTCGGTCGGCAAAATAGCACTTAACCCTTGACACCACTGCCATACACACTGATGTTGGCTAGTCCGTTTAATTATTCTCACAATTTGTACATGAATTTAAATATGATAATGTAATGGTTTTAGACTTAATTACCTCATGTTTCCTTTTAGTTACTTTCTAATAATAATCGAAGAAGCACACTATTACCTAACAGTATATCGCTACAGTATACTAATATACTATAGGAGTATATAGTTATGCTACAACAGTATACCATTATAGTATATAAATATATTGTTATGGTATACTGCAATAATATACAAGATATTGTAACAATATGCTGTAATAGTATACAATATACTATAATAGTATACTTATTACCCGTAAATTCACTTGCCTTTTCCTTTTAATTTGTTTTGAGCTTTTACCTAGCGTGAGCGGAAAATTAAAAATATAAAAAAATAAATAAATTATAGTTTGCTATATAATGTATAACGGTATACTCTTACAATTAGATTCTTTTAGATTTTTTTTTATTTTTTATTTATTGAGAACTGATAGTATTTCAGTTTAATAATTAAATTAAACTTTTTTAACTCTTTACGTACAAATCTATACCATATTGGTATAACTATATACTATACTGATATCAAATATTAGTTAATATTTTTTTGGTTGTATTATCTACATTTAATTGGTACATGATTTGATTTTTATTTAGTAATAATAATACATATATATATATATATATATATATATATATATATATATATATATAATAAAAATAGTGAAAATAGTAAATAAAATTAGATTATGAAGAGAAAAAACATATAAAAAAAGAAGTTAAATGAAATTAGAATAGGAAAAAAGAAAAAAATAAGAAGAAAATGAGGAAAAAAGGAGAAAAGAAAAGAAGCATAGAAATAAAAAAAATTGAAGATTAAAGAAAAAATTCTCCACAAAAGTTATTAGGGGTAGGAAATAAAATTAATTTATGAGCAGAGAAAATAAATAGATAGACAAGAATAAATAATTTTATTTTTCTAGGTGTGTGTCAAAACCTCCATTTTAATACACTTGTACATCTGATAGTGTAGGGTAATTTTGGTTTTCATTTTCTTGAGGTATATGCATTACAAGTGAGGATACAGAACATTCGATACAGAAATAAGAAAATATCTTCTCTTTCGTCTCTCTTTCTCTTTGGCTCGAACTAGGTTATACTTATCTGTTTTGCTCCAATGGTGAGACTTGGTGTCTTTAACATAATTACGTAATAAAGATAAAGAAAATCCAAGAATATAGAAAAACTTAAAAATAAAAAATACATAGAACCAGATTTTCTCGAGTTGTAAAAGGTGCTTGGGAATAACCCCAGATTTCTTTCAGCAATATGGAATAGTATATCGTTTCTTAGAGGAGAAAGCATTAAAAGACTGGATCTTTCAGCAATATGAAATAACCCCAGCTTTTTTTCTCAATGGAAAACAGAGGCTTTTTTCCTTCAACTTTTTACTTTTTGTTATAAATAGACTTCTATTTAAGGTGAATGTCTATAATTAGAGAGATTCTAGAGTTTTATTCTTGGTAGCTAAGTCACTACTTCCCTATAAATAAAGCGGTCTTCTACCATTGTAAATAATCCCTAACAATCTCAAAGTATCAATAAGAATACTCCTCTCCCTATTCTCTCTATATTGTTCTTGTTCTTGCATTATTCTACTTGTTCTTATATTATTTCATAACACGTTATCAGCACAAGTCTCTAACCAATTGAAATTTTCGATTGTCTTAACTTTTGTTTGTGTAGGGTTTCACGTGAGGTTCTGCCGTAACCAAATCCCGAAATTTCTATACGAAAAAAAAAAGGGAAACAATGGAAACGAAAAACAAAGAAAAAAAAAAGGAAACAGAAACAGAAGAAAGAAAAGGAAGAAAACAGAAATAGAAAACGTGAAAGAAAGATTGGAAACAGAAATTCGAGATTTCGATCTCGGTTCCGTGTTCGTGATTCTAAAAAGCACGAGACTCTACCGTCTCAAGAATCTTCTTGAGAAAATTAAGGTAAGTATTTTACTTTTCTCTTTCAAATTCTTGGAATTCTATAATTTGATTTTATATACAAACGTAGACAACAAAGGTTGATTATAACTCTAATGGAGTGTGTAAGAAATTATAACCACATGAAGTGGTTAAATCTCTATGTCCTGCTATGATTAAATTCATGTATGATTGTGGGCAAAGAATTAAAAATCCGTCTCATTGAATTTGCCCCATTCCCTTTAGAGAATGTGGAAGCAGTATATGATAAGTCTGAAAGAAGACAAAATTATTACCATGAAGGTATCAATGAATGTGGACGTGGCAAAGAATTCCGTCCAATTGAATTTGCTCCATTCCCTTTAGAGAATGTGGTAGCAGTATGTGATAAGTCTGAAAGAAGACAAAATTATTACCGTAAAGGTATCAATGGATGTGGACGTGGCAATAGACGAAATTATAATCGTCATTATTGTGATAATGAGAATAATAAAGATTCTCAAAATAATCTTTCACTTTATGAAAGTAATACTTGACATGAGATTGTGTAAAGCACATGATTATGATCCATTCCCTGAAGTGAATGTGATAATTGTAATAGAGCCCGTAAGTATGAACACGCTCTTGATGTAATTTTGTTTTATGTCTGACATTATGAAAAGAAAGTTCGTTGCCCTTGAAATTTCGGGCAAGAACTATATGGCATGGGTGTTGGATGCTGAAATCCACTTAGATGCTATGGGTCTTGGAGACGCCATTAAAGACAGAAATAATGCATCCACCCAAGACTATGCTAGGGCCTTGATTTTCTTGCGCCATCGCCTTGATGAAGGTTTGAAACTGTGCTAAGGCCTTGATTTACTTGCGCCATCACCTTGATGAAGGTTTGAAAATTGAATATATCACAGTCAAAGATCCACCTATCTTGTGGAATGGCTTAAAGGAGAGATATGACAACCTGAAGTTGGTCACTCTGCCACAAGCACGATACGATGAGAATCCAAAAGCAAATTGTTCATAAACTATATGTTATCGTTGCGGTGGAAAAGGGCACTAGGCGAAAATTTACCGTGTACCAAGACATTTGGTTGAGCCTTGTCAAAGCATCTCTAAAGAGTAAATGCCCTGAAACAAATTTTGTTTTTGACGACAATTTTGACATCACCCACTTGAATGTGGCAGACTTCTTTGAGCAACCCGATGGGAAAATAGACCACCTAATCGGTGATGGATCTGTGATGAAAGAAGATGGAGTTGTTTGATTTTATTTCACTTATTTGTAATAGTTAGTGAATAGACTAATAGTCATTAGTATCAGCTCGTATTAGTTAGTTCATGATATAATGTTAGTATTAGTTCGTTAGAATGTTTCTACATACTCAGAATTTCAATAATATTTTTATTTTCTAGTAGAGGTAATCGACTAACCTAACAGTTAGTCGATTATCTAATATTTCGCATTAAAACTGCAAAACAATCGATTGTCAATGTTCAACAATCGATTGTCAACGTTCAACAATCGATTATCTATGTTTAACAATCGATTGTCTTAAAACAGTGATCTGGAATTTTTCAAAATAGTCAACAATCGATTGTCTATGCTTAACAATCGATTGTCTTAAGACAGTGTGCTCTGGAATTTTTCAAAATAGCCAACAATAGATTGTCTATATTTAACAATAGATCGTCTTAAGACAGTGTGCTCTGGAATTTTTCAAAATAGCCAACAATCGATTGTCTATATTTAACAATCGATTGTCTTAAGACAGTGCTCTGGAATTTTTCGAAATAAGTCGACAATCGATTGTCTACGTTTAACAATCGATTGTCTTAAGACAGTGTGATCTGAAGTTTTTTCAAAATAGCAAATAATCGATTGTCTATGTTTAACAATCGATTGTCATAAGACAGTGTGATCTGAAGTTTTTCAAAATAGTCAACAATCGATTGTCTATGTTTAACAATCGATTGTCTTAAGACAGTGTGATCTGAAATTTTTCAAAATAGCAAATAATCGATTATGTGTGTTTAACAATTGATTGTCAATGTTCAACAATCGATTGTGAGTGTTTAACAATCGATTGTTTTAAGAAAATGCTTAAACTGAAATTTTCAAACTGCAAAGTAATCGATTGTGGAAAACATATAATCGACTATCTGATTTAGTTAGTCGAATAACCTCAGCAGATTTCGAAAATATTGTTTAAGTATGAAACAAACGGACTGAATTTGTTTATTCTCATGTTCGTATATTTTCTTTTGTATGGCAAACTATGGGAATTAAATTGATTGAAGGCTCCTGAAGAGCAACTATAACCCTGCCTAAAGGAACGATATTTTAGAGAATGCAATGTTCTCCTCCAAGTCTAAGAAGAACTTGTTGAGTTTTAATGATATCAGTCAAAATGTTCTCCTCCAAGTCTAAAAGGAACTTGTTGAGTTGTAAAGATATCATTCAAAATGGATATCAGATTGAGACAATACATGAGTATAATCTTGAAAACCTCATTTACTCATGAAAACGAGGCTGCCCACTTCGATTTGGGGTCACGCCATTTTACATGCAACAATGCTAGTTCGTCGGCTGCCCACTTCAGCTTAGGGTCACGCCATTTTGCATACAGCAATGCTAGTTCGTCTCTGACTGACGAATTGACACAAATATTCCCCGTTGCAATTGTGGGTCATGAACCTAATATATCCCATTTAAGAATCTTTGGATGCGCAGTATATGTGCCTATAGCACCGCCATCCCGCACCAAAAGGGGTCCGCAAAGAAGGTTAGGAATATATGTTGAGTTTGAATCGTCCTCCATTATTCGCTACCTCGAAACATTGACAGGGGATTTGTACACTGCACGATTTGCAGACTGTCAATTTGATGAGACACTTTTCCCAAAATTAGGGGGAGAAGTTAGTGAAACCAAATGGGAAATTTTGTGGAAAAATGCATCATTATCTCATCTTGATCCACATACCTCTATTTGTGAAAGAGAGGTACAAAAGATTATCCATTTGCAAAGAATAGCAAATCAAATGCTTGACGCATTTACGGACTTGAAAAGGATAACGAAATCCCACATCCCCGCGGAAAATGTTCCAATCCGTATTGATGTCCCTGTTGGACAATCATCTAGTGTCATATCCAATGAGTCAAATGCACGCCTGAAGCGTGGCAGACCATTAGGTTCCAAAAATTGAAATCCTAGAAAGAGGAAAGCAAATGATCAAAATGACACTACGAAAGAATCTCATGAGGAAATTCATGATTTAACAAATTCTGAGATTCATGAAGAATCCATTGAGCCCGAGGCTCTGGATAATACGGAACTATCCATAAATCCAATCAATATTGAGGAAAATATTAATCGAGTGGATATAGTGGTGGATAATGTCTTTGCTTATAATGTCGCATCTAGCATTATGCAAGAATGTGAGGACCTCGAACCTCAATCTGTTGAAGAATGTCGAAAAAGACATGATTGGCCAAAGTGGCAAGAAGCAATTCAATCAGAATTGGATTCGCTGGCAAAACGTGAAGTTTTTGGCCCTATAGTTGAAACACCTAATGGTGTTAAGCCTGTTGGCTATATATATGGCATGAATGATCGTTCGTCACGTACCTATTGTACGCCAAAGTATTTTGGAAATATGACTATTAAAGGACAACGATAATGCAAGAAACATATATTGCATGTAAGTTTGACATGACCATAATGGTATAACTTTCTCCTTAAGAAAGATATTCACCACATGGATGTCGATGAATCTGTGGTAGTACAAAATTAATTGAGAGCTCTAGAAGAGCCAATTATTACTATGTTGGAGAAAGACAATTGAGTATTGTGCTGTAGTAAGTCTCAAAGAAACTTATTCAGTTTCCAAAGTACACGCGAAAGCGATTGATTATATTGAGACTATAAATAAAGGAAGGATTTGATATCTCCTATTACTACAACTTGTAGCGGGGTAATTTGTATATGAAAAGCTACCCGCTTTGTTCTCCAGTTTGTACTACACAAACGAAAAAATGCCACAATAAAGTGGATATCTATTGGTATAAAACCCATGTCATAATAAACCTGAAGTTTATTGATAAGTGCACATGTCATGGTGTAAATTTGAAGTTTACCAATATTGATAATTTATTCAGTTGGCATTCGTGTTAGCCATCTCATTTTAAGTATGATGTGCAAATTCACATAGGTGAATATTAAAGAACTAGAAAGTTCTTTACGAATTCTCTTGTATCACTTGTTCTCATTAATGAACTGACCAACTAAAGAGTTCGGGTTGAAGCCCATAAATTCTGGAAATATCAAAGGTGAATATGGGCCCATTCACCTGCCATGTATACCACATATGATGCATTGAAATGGTTACATGTGCAATTGTTATTAAACCGCAGCCTGGCCGGTGCTTGCGAGGTAAATTGCTCAGTAATATAACTTCGAGCATAATTTCCAGATTTTCTATTCAAGATAGTTCATCTTGATAGTTGGTTTATATCATAGTTGGTTTAGCAAGATAATTATTGAGTGCCTCCACTTAATAGCTAAACTGTTTCTTATGAGAACAAAGTTATATATATATATATATATATATATATATATATATCAGTTTGATATAAGTTGTATACGAGAGTATATTCTCCCCTCACAAGTGGTTCAGGGTCAGGAACCAAATAATTTCATCTTATTATTAATGTGCTGTGTATATTGACATGATAATGCACAAAGATGATTTCCCAAAGTTGAGGAAACAAGTTAGCTTTTCTAACATGAGGGGGGGGACATGATAAACAATTGAGAAAAGGTTACATGGGAAGAATTATCATTTGTATATGTAGATCCCCGAATATCATGATATGAACCTGAAGTTCATAAAATAGATAATTCAATTGCAACATATTGCAAAGCATGCTATACGCATTTGCTGACCCAAAGAAAGTGACTATATTCTCACTACAAATGCTCATATTAAGTCCCAGAAGGACAAAGTCTTTGATACGCTTAAAGCGTATAGACAAATACTTGATTCCATGTGAAAGACACGTAGATTTGGACATGTAGTTCAAATACTTGAGAGTATAAAAGTCAAAGGTATGTATAATCAGTTTTCGATATCTTATTTGTTTAGCATGACGTGAAAACTTGATATGCATCTAAAGTCTATTATGTGACTTACATGACTTAACTTGAAAGATTTAAGTTGCTTGAAGCATATGCAATTCTTGGTCCTGAAGTACCACATCCCAAGTACAATTTGTGTACATATGAATCTTGCTATAACTATAAGCATGATGGCATTGAGAATACATCTATGAAGATATTGAAGAGTCATTCCGCGACATTATATGAAGATGTTCATATCTATCAAGAATGATGATTTTAAGGTGCGGAATATTTGTTCAAGTCAATATGGTTGGTTTTTTTATCAAATCTCTACCAAAGATCGTTTTGAAGATGATGCACAAGATTGGAATGCAAATGCTCAAGGATATAAATTGATGTTCTTATTAGGGGGAGTTAATGCGTGTTGCACTCTTTTTCCCTTACAAGGTTTTGTCCCACTGGGTTTTCCTTGCGAGGTTTTTAACGAGGCAACCAATAGGCGCATATTCAAACATGTGTACTCTTTTTCCTTCTCTTTAATTTTTCCCATTGGGTTTTGGTTTTAAGGTTTTAACGAGACACATTGTTGAATAGACATTCAAGGAGGAGTGTTATAAATAGACTTCTATTTAAGGTGAATGTCTATAATTAGAGAGATTCTAGAGTTTTATTCTTGGTAGCTAAGTCACTACCTCCCTATAAATAAAGGGGTCTTCTACCATTGTAAATAATCCCTAACAATCTCAAAGTATCAATAAGAATACTCCTCTCCCTATTCTCTCTATATTGTTCTTGTTCTTGCATTATTCTACTTGTTCTTATATTATTTCATAACACTTTTTTTTTACTTCACTAATTTGTTTTTATCTTATTGGTCTTATCTGACATGTCAACGGAGAGTAGAATTCACGCACTTAACCTTGTCTGGTATTGTCAAAAATGTGTTAAATAGGCACATTTGGGAGGAAGTTCAAGTGTCTAAAAGGAATGAGTCAAAGTTCGAGTGTCAAAGTGAAAAGCAGCACCAAGTTTAGGTGCTTGCTTATGTATTTGGCCTTGAATTTTAGAATAAAAATAAAATTAAAACTCCCGGGCTAAGGAAACAAAATGTCTTTTGTTATGAAATAGAAGATTCTTACACTTCTATTTAAGGTGAATGTCTTTAATGTACTTAATTAGAGAGATTTTAGAGTCCTATTATTGGTAGCAAGATCTTCCTCCTCCCTATAAATAGAGGTGCTCTCTACCATTGTAATTCACCCTTCTCAACACAATAAGAAGAACTCTCTCTACTCTTCTCTCTATTGCTATTGTTCTTGCTCTATTGTTCTTGTCTTTTGCTTTAGTTTATAACACGTTATCAGCACGAGACTCTACCGTCTCAAGTATCATTCTCGAAAATCCAAGGTATTTTCCCTCTTCCTAATTTAATTTTCGAGTATGTCTGACATTATGAAAAGAAAGTTCGTTGCCCTTGAAATTTCGGGCAAGAACTATATGACATGGGTGTTGGATGCTGAAATCCACCTAGATGCTATGGGTCTCGGAGACACCCTCAAAGATAAAGAAAAAGCATCCACCCAAGATTGTGCGAAGGCCTTGATTTTCTTGCGCCACCACCTTGACGAAGGTTTGAAGATTGAATATCTCACCGTCAAGGATCCACTCGTTTTGTGGAACAGCTTAAAGGAGAGATATGACAACCTGAAGTTGGTCACTCTGCCACAAGCACGATATGATTGGGCCCATATGAGGCTACAGGACTTTAAGTCCGTTTCTGAATATAATTCTGCTATGTTCAGAATTACTTCTAAACTGAAGCTATGTGGAGATAACATCTCCGATTACGATATGCTTGAGAAAATGTTTACAACGTTTCATGCCTCCAATATGGTACTGCAGCAACAGTACCGAGAGAAAGGCTTTACGAAGTACTCTGAACTGATTTCTCTCTTACTAGTGGCTGAGCGAAATAATGATCTGCTCATGAGAAATCACGAAAATAGACCAACTGGGTCTACACCACTGCCTGAAGCAGATATGGTGCACTCGCATTATGCCAAACATAAAAGGGACCATGATCACGGTCATAAACGGGGTCAAAGCCAAGGACGTGGACAAGGAAGAAATTCCAAAGAAGTCCGTCACCCCCCAAAGAGAGATAACCACCGAAAGCAGAAACGGGGTCCAGAAGATCCTAAGGGAAATAGTTCAGAAACTATATGTTATCGTTGCGGTGGAAACGGGCACTGGTCTAAGACTTGCCGAATACCAAGACACTTGGTTGACCTTTATCAAGCATCTCGAAAGAGAAAACGCCCTGAAACAAATTTTGTCTCTGATGACAACTTTGACTTCACCCACCTGGATGTGGCAGACTTCTTTGAGCAACCCGAGGGAAAGATAGACCACCTAATCGGTGATGGAACCATGATGAAAGAAGATGGAGCTGTTTGATTCTACTTGTATTAGTCAATGAATAAATTAATAGTCATTAGCATTAGCTCGTATTAGTTAATTCATGATATGATGTTAGTATTAGCCCTTTAGAATGTTTCAATATGCTCAAATATTTTTATTGTACAGTAGAGGTAATCGACTAACCTAAAAACTAGTCGATCGTCTAATATTTAGCAATAGAACGAACTTTTTTCCGCCAGGCCAGATATTCGAATATCAGAGTCTGATATTCGAATATCTGGGCCAGATATTCGAATATCAGAATTCCTATATTCGAATATCTGGCAAGATATTAGAATATGTGCTTAAATATTCGAATATCTAATATTTTTCGCATTAAAGTATTATTTTTCCGCAAGGCATTATATTCGAATATTAGAATACAATATTCGAATATCCTAAATAACTGCTTCCCAAAACGCTGTTTAAACGCGAAACAAAAGAATTGAAGTTGTTTATACTTATATTTATGTATTTTTTTTGTATGTCAAACTATGGGAAAGCAAAATGGATATCTCACAAAGCGAACTTGGATCAACATCCAACTGTAAAAGTATTTGCTTAGTTGATTCATGTACTACACATACAATACTCAAAGAAAGGAAGTATTTCTCTCAACTGAATATGTGTAAGGCAAACATTACTACAATCTCTGGAAGTAGTAAATTGATTGAAGGCTCCGGAAGAGCTATAGTAACTCTGCCCAAGGGCACGATGTTAATCATAGAGAATGCAATGTTCTCCTCCAAGTCTATGAGAAACTTGTTGAGCTTTAAAGATGTACGCCGGAATGGCTACAATATTGAGACAATGGATGAAGATAATCTTGAATATCTCGTCCTCACTTCAAAGAATGTCTCCGGCCAAAAGAGGGTTATTGAGAAATTCCCGTCTTTATCTTGTGGCTGTATTGGACAAGAATTAGTGCAATTGAGGCACATTCAACAGTAAATCTAAAGAATACTGAGTCCAATACATTTGTACTTTGGCATGATCGACTGGGTCACCCAGGATCAACCATGATGAGACGGATTATAGAAAGCTCATATGGGCATCCGTTAAAGAATTTCAAAATTCTCTCAAGTAATGAATATCCTTGCACTTCTTGTTATCAAGGCAAGCTGATTATCAGACCATCCCCAACAAAGGTTGGGACTGAGTCACCCCAGTTTCTGGAACGTATACAAGGGGACATTTGTGGACCTATTCACCCACCTAGTGGGTCGTTTAGGTATTTCATGGTCTTGATAGACGCATCCTCTAGATGGTCTCATGTGTGCCTGTTGTCATCTCGCAACCTGGCGTTTGCGAAGTTAATGGCACAAATAATTCGGCTACGAGCACACTTTCCAGATAATCCAATCAAGTCCATTAGACTGGATAATGCTGCTGAGTTTACATCCCAAGCATTTAATGATTATTGCTTATCAATCGGGATAAAAGTTGAACATTCTGTAGCCCATGTTAACACTCAGAACGGTCTTGCAGAATCGTTAATTAAGCGCTTGCAGTTGATTGCAAGGCCATTACTGATGAGAACGAGGCTGCCCACTTCAGTGTGGGGTCATGCCATATTGCATGCAGCAATGCTAATTCGTCTCAGGCCGACGAATTACCACAAGTATTCTCCGTTGCAATTGGTTTTGGGTCATGAACCCGATATATCCCATTTAAGGATATTTGGATGTGCCGTATATGTGCCTGTAGCACCGCCATCCCGCACCAAAATGGGTGCGCAAAGAAGGTTAGGAATATATGTTGGGTTTGATTCGCCCTCCATCATTCGCTACCTTGAAACATTGACAGGCGACCTGTTTACTGCACGATTTGCAGACTGTCGATTTGATGAAACACTTTTCCCAAAATTAGGGGGAGAAGTTGGTGAAACCAAACGGGAAATTTTGTGGAAAAATGAATCATTATCTCATCTTGATACACATACCTCTATTTGAAAGAAAGAGGTACAAAAGATTATCCATTTGCAAAGAATAGCAAATCAAATGCCTGACGCATTTACGGACTTGAAGAGGATAACGAAATCCCACATTCACGCGGAAAATGTTCTGATCCGTATTGAAGTCCCTATTGAACAAATATCTAGTGTCATATCCAATGAGTCAAATGCACGCCAGAAGCGTGGCAGACCATTAGGTTCCAAAGATCGAAATCCTAGAAAGAGGAAAAAGAACGATCTAAATGACACTATGAAAGAATCACATGAGGACGCTCATGATTTGATTAATTCCGAGATTCACGAAGAATCTATTGAGCCTGAGACTCTTGAAAATACGGAATGCAAGAATGTGAGGATCTCGAACCTCAGTCTGTGGTAGTACAAAATTAATTGAGAGCTCTCGAAGAGCCAATTATTACTATGTTGGAGAAACACAATTGAGTATTGTGCTGTAGTAAGTCTCAAAGAAACTTATTCAGTTTCCAAAGTACACGCGAAAGCGATTGATTATATTGAGACTATAAATAAAGGAAGGCTTTGATTCTCCTATTACTACAACTTGTAGCGGGGTAATTTGTATATGAAAAGCTACCCGCTTTGTTCTCCAGTTTGTACTACACAAACGAAAGAATGCCACAATAAAGTGGATATCTATTGGTATATAAAGCCATGTCATAATAAACTCGAAGTTTATTGATAAGTGCACATGTCATGGTGTAAATTTGAAGTTTACCAATATTGATAATTTATGTTAGTCATCTCATTTTAAGTATGATGTGCAAATTCACATAGGTGAATATCAAAGAACTAGAAGTTCTTGTTCTCAGTAATGAACTGACCAACTAAAGAGTTCGGGTTGAAGCCCCTTGATTCTGGAAATATCAAAGGTGAATATGGGCCCATTCACCTGCCATGTATACCACATATGATGCATCTATGATATGGTTACATGCGCCATTGTTATTAACCCGCAGCCTGGCAGTGCTTGCGAGGTAAATCGCTCAGTAATCTAACTTCGAGCATAGTTTCCAGATTCTCTACTCAAGACAGTTCATCTTGATAAGTTGGTTTATATTAAAGTTGGTTTAGCAAGATAATTATTGAGTGCTGCCACTTAAATAGCTAAACTGTTTCTTATGAGAACTAAGTTATATATATATATCAGTTTGATATAAGTTGTATACGAGAGTATATTCTCCCCTCACAAGTGGTTCAGGGTCAGGAACCAAATAATTTCATCTTATTATTAAGGTGCTGTGTATATTGACATAATGCACAAAGATGATTTTCCAAAGTTGAGGAAACATGTTAGTTTTACTAACATGAGGGGGAGACATGATAAACACTTGAGAAAGTGTTACATGGGATGAATTTTCATTTGTATATGTATATCCCCGAATATCATTATATGAACCTGTAGTTCATTAAAAGGGAAATGCAATTGCAACATATTGCAAAGCATGCTATACGCATTTGCTGACTCAAAGAAAATAACTAAATGGAAGAGATACAATTCAAGAAGAATTGATTCCATATGAAAGACATGTAGTTTTGAACCTATAGTTCAAATGCTTGAAAGTATAAAGTCAAAGGTATGTATAATCAGTTTTCGATATCTTATTTGTTTAGCATGACATGAAACTTTGATATGCAGCTAAAGTCTATTATGTGACTTACATGACTTAACTTGAAAGATTTAAGTTGCTTGAAGCATATGCACTCCTTGGTCCTGAAGTACCACATCCTTAGTACAATTTGTGTACATATGTATCTTGCCATAACTATAAGCATGATGGCATTGAGAATGCATCTATGGAGATATTGAAGAGCTATTCCGCGACATTATATGAAGATGTTCATATCTATCAAGAATGATGATTTCAAGGTGCGGAATATTTATTCAAGTCAATATGGTTGATTTACTTATCAAACGTCTACCAAAGATCGTTTTGAAGATGATGCACAAGATTGGAATGCAAATGCTCAAGGATATAAATTGATGTACTCATTAGGGAGAGTTAATGCGCGTTGCACTCTTTTTCTCTTACAAGGTTTTGTCCCACTGGGTTTTCCTTGCAAGGTTTTTAACGAGGCAACCAATAGGCGCATATTCAAACATGTGTACTCTTTCCTTACTTTAATTTTTCCCATTGGGTTTTGTTTTAAGGTTTTAACGAGGCACATCATTGAATAGACATTCAAGGGGGAGTGTTATGAAATAGAAGATTCTTACATTTTTATTTAAGGTGAATGTCTTTAATGTACTTAATTAGAGAGATTTTAGAGTCCTATTATTGGTAGCAAGATCTTCCTCCTCCCTATAAATAGAGGTGCTCTCTACCATTGTAATTCACCCCTCTCAACACAATAAGAAGAACTCTCTCTACTCTTCTCTCTATTGCTATTGTTCTTGCTCTATTGTTCTTGTCTTTTGCTTTAGTTTATAACATCTTTAATGTTTTTGGCAAGGGTATTTAATGGGAAGATAGAAAGACCGACGGATCAGTTTTAGACTTTCAGTATTAGTTTACCAAAACTACCCCTCATTCGCCTTTTTCCAGTACTTACATCAGTATGGTATTTCTGTTATTACAGGAAACAAAAGACCTATTTCTGGAAACTAAATTCTCATCTTTTCCTCTTCAAAAGTCTTCTGAAGTACAATCTCTGTTCCTTTTTCCACTGATCAACTCAAACAAGAACTTGACTGAATTCAAGCTGAGGAAATTGCTACAAAAGGAAAGAAAAAAAAAAGATTTTCTCAAATGGGTTTTCTCAGTTTTACGCTTCAGTTGATCGATTTCCTCGCTTGGTAAATTCATTTTCTTTCTCCATTCTTGTTTTTGTTTGGTAAAAAATGGAGCTTGGGCATGAAAATTAATCTTGAGTAGTAGTAGTAAAGAAGAAAATGAACAGGATTTTAGCTATCAGATTATTACTTAGTGCTGATTTCTTTTTACCATTATACATATATTTGCATGATTCTACGTATTCAAGTACGTATTTTGCATGTATGTGATTGTGTATTTATATTTTCTTTTGTTTTCTTGCTGTACCAAAATTTGCAGGCCGGTACTTGCTCTGGGCTATCCTATGTAAGTTTTGGAAACTAATCACTTCCTTTATCCTTTACAAGTCTATTTTACTAGTCCATAGATATATAGAGCAGTGGCGGAACCTGAATTTTCACCAAGGGGTGTCTAAATATTAAAGCTTAGGTACACCAAAAAGTTAAGGGGAGTCAACATATAGTAAATATGAATAAAATAGATATCTAGCGGTACAGTATAATTTTTCAGCGAAGGGGTGTCTGATTCCCCTGGTTGAATGTGGCTCCGCCACTCTATATAGTATGTGATCTTACAATTCCATATTCTGATTTAAACCCCTTTTCTTTACAAATAAACCAACTTTTATTTTCCCAGAGAATCTCTTTTGTTACTGTAAGCATTTTCCTCATACAACATTTATAATAGAAACTTTTTCTTATTTGAAACATTTTTCTCCATTCCAAATGCAGTGGCAAGCCAAGAATTTGAACAATTGAATTCAAAAAATGTAAAAATGTCACATCTAAGATTGTATCCTATGTCGAGGCCAGGATTCAATAATTTATATGCATATACATGTATATATCAAAAGTTTTGTTTTTATCCGTTTAGCATAGTGTAATATCCAGGCGAAGGGGATTTGACTGAGCTCCTTCAACAAATGTAGCTAAAGCCCCAAATGCACCCTAAGCCCTAAGGCATAACAAAGTTAATTCTTTCATTTCCAGCTTTGATTACTTGTGTAGTATTTTTGCTTGTTACTGATAACATTTAGCAATTCTTTTGTTGAACTGCAGATGTGCTTCAATCCGAGCGATTGAGACTGGCTCCAAGTATCACATGAGGAAGCTAGTAACATATTGGACCATCTTTTCCTTTATTTCTCTGTTCGAGCACGTATTTGAGAACCTTATTGAATGGTAATCTACTGTACTCTTAGCTGGCTATATTATAAGGAGCAGAACTTGAATTTGTAACCTTTATTTTACGTGTATTCCTTTACTTCTAGCAAGATCATTCGGCGAATTTTTTCTGTTTTGAAAAGAAATAAGGGGAAACTCAAAGTCGTTTATGGTCAACTTATGATATCCTCAATTAGTGGCCTCAACTTATGAAACTACTCCTGATACATATACTGATATCTTTTCATTTACTTTGGCAGGGTTCCTCTGTGGCCTTATATAAAATTAATTACTATATGTTGGTTGGTAATACCTGAGTTTAACGGCGCATGTTATTCATATCAACATCTTGTTCATCCATGTTTGCCTTTGAAACTGCACAATGTTATTGCTCAGTTTTATGGTTCTTGTTATGTTTACCAATACTTTGCATATTTGTGCTCGTTTGTCAATCTTCAAACTTTTATTGACTGGTTTAACAAGCCAATGGAGGATCCATCTCTCAAGAATGAAACATTTCTGTCTGTGGTGGAAAGGTATCTTGAAGAAAATGGATCTGATGCTCTGGTGAAACTTATTTCAAACAAGGTATGTTAGATGTTACTTCAGCATGGAGTAGCCAGTTCAGTACCAAATTGGCCGTACAGTTGTTTTGATGTACTTTAACATATGAAAATTCAGACTAATCCATTTCAGTTGCCAAAAGTTAGGTTCCCACCATTACAAAAGCAAATATTTGACTACATATTCGACTGGATTTTGTAGCAAATCGAGCTTGCCTATTGTCTATTGATTATTTTTCAACAAAAATTAGCTGTGTTTCTCAGTCCAAGGATTATACATCGAATAATCATGCCGCTCCCTGTACCGTATGAAACAGTTTTTAACTTCTTGTGCTGCTGCTTTATTGGTGTTTCGACTCCATAATGATTTGGGAAGTTGCCTTAGCAGAGTGTGTGGGTGTGTGCACGTGCACATGCACTAATTTTTGAGATTTGCTTAGTTCCAGACTAATTCGTGAATGCTTCGTCTGCATAGATGCAGTGTACCTTCCATTCCTTTAAACTATTATAAGTACATGAGCGATAGATTATTGTAATAACATTATGCAGCTATCAATTTTCTCAAATAAAGCATCGAGAGTCTGAATTTTCCTTTTGTTAACAACAGAACTAGTTACTTTCCTATTCTTTTCTAGTGAAAATCTTTGTCTGCTCACATACTTTCATTCCTTTAAATATCATAAATAACAATCATAGTGGCGCACTAATCAGACAGCATGTGAAGGGAGTGGTCCTGTTTGGGAAGATATCAAAGTGATGGAGCTCATGGCAAAACATGAAGTAGCTGAGCCCAAACAGGTTATATTTCTTAACCCTTGAATTTCCTTAGTTACTTTTTGGAATATTATGTATTGACAAGTATTGCTGACAAGAGAGAGCTTGATCTGAAGCTTATTGTCTCTGAAGGCAAAATATTAGGCTCATTAATCAAGCTAAATGTGCAAGATGGCAATTGATAATGCACACTGACATCTAGTGCATTATCATTTAGACAGAGAAGAAACTTCGTATAAACAACAACCCAGTATAATCCCACTTAGTGGGGTCTGGGGAGGGTAGTATGTACGCAGACCTTACCCCTACCCTTGGGTAGAGAGGCTGTTTCCAAATAAACCCCCGGCATCCTTCCCTCCAAGAACTTCCCACCTTGCTCTTGGGGAGACTCGAACTCACAACCTCTCGGTTGGAAGTGGGGGTTGCTTACCATCAGAGCAACCCCTTTCTTAAAGAAGAAACTTCGTATACGCTGAAATAATCGCACCTGAAAATTTTAACTGGTGCACTTTGTTAATCCTTTCTGAAGCTTGCATTAGATTCATGTATTAGTATGGTTTCGGGCCACTGTTTCTCCTGTAAATATTTGAAGACATTCATAAAGGGAGATATTTACAGTAACTACTACTACTTCGCCCAGTCCCAAACAAATTGGGGTTGGATATTTAGGCGGAATTGAGCTCTGGCAAATTACCTAGAATCCTTGCAATTTACCAAGGGAGACACCTAATGCTCTTAATTTTTTTTAACATCAGTACCACCTTTATTCTAGCCTAGTATTTGTTATTCTATAATCAAGCAAAAGTAATATGTATGCCAGTAATCAAGCAAAAGTAATATGTATGCCAGTGATTAAGATGTCTGTGGAACTGCAGGTCGAAAGTGTGAAGGAAAATCAAATTCAGATTGAGAAGAAAACGATAGGAATGCAGGTCGAGGAAATGGTAGTTCCAGCATATGCTGAGGAGATTAAACTTCCAGAGATTACTTCTGTAAAGCAAGTTCAGACAGAGTGGACTTGTGCAGTATGCCAAGTGACAACTACATCAGAGCAAAACTTGAAATCCCATCTTAACGGCCGTAAACATACGGCAAAGTGTGAAGAGCTGAAAACTTGCAAGCAAGTGGCCAAAAGTGAAGGAATCTCATCTGTTACAACAAAGTCAAATCAGCTTAAACAGGCGCAAGTAAAACATCCTGCTGCAGCACAATCAGAGCACAGTACTAATGAATTAGCTGAGCCCAAACAGGTTATTAATTTTTTAACCCTAGAAGCTAGAACTTCCTTGATCTTTCTTTGGATATTTAGTATTGCTCAGGATGCAATAGGTGAGCAAACAATAGATGAAGATACTCCATTTTTCGAAAAAGAATGATACTATTTCCTTGTTAGTATGTTCCAAAAGGAATTGGGCAGCCCGAGGCACGAAGCATCCCGTGTTTATGCAGGGTCCGGGGAAGGGCCGCACCCAAAGAGAGTGTGATGTAGGAAACCTACCGTGATACTACTAGCTGATTCCACAGTTCCAAAAAGAATGATACCTTCTAAATTTGGAAATAATTTCGATTTAAGTTTCCCATTTTACCATCAAATTAAAATTTGCCACACAAATGTTATGGCATTGTCTAAGACTACAATTTCAAAAGTTTTATAAATGTTATGACATATTTAATATCACAAGCTTTAAAAGTCGTACTTTCCTTCTTAACCTTTGTGCCTCATCAAACCTCAGTTTCTCCTAGTACCACCTTTATTCTAGCCTAGCATTTATTTTTCTATGATAAAGCTAAAGTAATCCGTAGCCAGTGATTAAAATATTCCCTGTGGAACTGCAGGTTAAAAGTGAGAAGGAAAATCTAGTTCAGGCTGGGAAGAAAACAACAAGTGTGCCGATCAAGGAAACAACGCTTCCAACAGATAATCCCAAAGAGATTAAACACCGGGAGACTAATTCTTTAAAGAGCGTTCAGAAAGAGTGGACTTGTGCAGTATGTCAAGTGACAACCACCTCAGAGCATGACTTGAAGTGCCATCTTCTAGGAAGGAAACATAGGGAAAAGTGTGAAGAGCTGAAAACTTGCAAGAAAAAGGCGAAAACTGAAAGAAATACACCTTTTATTTCAAGTAAGCCAGACAAGCAGGAGCAAGTAAAACATGCACGCTCAGCACAAACAATGCGCAGTACTAATGAAAAGCCAAACGAAAAGGTCAAACTAGGAGCTACTCGACAACATGAAGTGAAGAATGCTGTTGGTGTTACTCATAGTTCTAAGCTGTGGTGTCGCTTTTGTAACGTTAAGTGCCTTAGCGAGATTGATATGGCTGCGCATCTTAAAGGAAGGAAGCACTTGGCTAAACTTCAAGAAACAATGGTTTAGTTTAGGGGATGTACTGTTGAAGCATGCAACTTTGTTCTATTATTAATACTAAAATTTAGTTGCTTGGGAAGAAAAAAGAGGAAAAGTTTATGTCAAAAGGTGAGATATCATTCTGTGTATGATCAGTTGGTGTGAGCAATTAGATCTTCTAACACATGTAGCCTTTTGTATTTTGCCCTCATATGTAATTAAAAAGGGACCACTTTTTATGATTTTGCAATGAAATAAAGAGGTTAAGGTGCAAGTCATTAAAAAAAAAGGTGCAAATCATAAAAGACCAAATACATTAGGAGTGCAAAATGTAAAGAACTCTCCTAAAGTGAGCAATACGTTAGAGATCCAAATCATTTGATCTTGAGTCTGGAAATAGAAATTTGCTTTTGGTTCATCATACATTCGAGATCTCTATCAAAATCAGTACATGCATGCTTATAATAATTTGAGCACATATGCGTAAATTAAGAAAGATTACAATCGACTTGAATCTGGAAGCTTTTACATAAAAAATGGTGTCATCATATCGTATTTTAGTTTAAGATGAAATGAAATGAATATGAAAATTGTAGTAGTACAACGTTGTAGAGATTCTGGGAATCCCTCGTCCTTGATAATCAACGTGGTATGTACTTCTTGGGGCAAACATCACTTTTACCCCGCGGCCGAAAATATTTACATCTGGTAGCTAGCGGCAAAAGTGTAAATTTTTTACATTTTGTGTTTCTAACATTCTCTCTATCTCTCTATATATACAATATATTTTAGCGGTTATACAATGTGATTTTTCCTACTTCTTGACTGTTTTGCTTTGTGGCTGAAGTTACGTGTTTTTATACGTGTATGCGGCGTGTGAGGTACAGGGAATATGGTTATGAGAATGTGCATGTAGTTCACCAAAAATGAACAACGAATAGGTGAAATAGTGATTGTAATAAAGATGAACTGAAAATGAGTTAAAAATAAAGGGAATATAGATATGAGAATTGAAGCAAGTTGCATTTCCCCTGCTAGCCAGGGAAAATGGAAATTTCAAGTTGCTGTCTGTGGGCCTTTTGATAGTGCAGGAAGACTTCCAGCCAAAATAAACTGAGCTGGCATTTTAAACTGGTAAATTATGCACACTTCTTTTGTTAGACAACTAGGGTAGTAGAGTAGGTAGTCTAGTGTGCTTTCTGTAGGCATTAGGTTTTTATGACTAATCGTTGATTTCTTTCAATATTGTTGATTACCTTATTGTCTTGTTTTTATTCTGCTTTTATATGGCTTTTTGGTACTGTCCGTTCTTGTCTATATTTTCATTAATGTAGTGCTTATGCTTTCCTGAGCCGATGATCTATTGGAAATAGCCTCTCTATCCTCACAATGTAGGGGTAAGGTCTGCGTAGACATTACCCTTCCCAAACCATACGGTGTAGGATAAGACTGTGTATGTTGTTGTGTATGTTGTTGTAGGGAAAGAGTACATCCAAAAAAAGACTTTGAACTAAGGAAGTCAACAAGAGCCTCCCAACTCTACCGAGTTGCACAAAAAGCTAAGCAACATGACCTCGGTAGACCAAGTGTGTGTGTGTTTGTGTGTGAGGGAGTTATGTCAAGTGTTTATGGACGTAGAAATACATAAACATTCAGTTTTCTAACAATCTGATAAACTCATAAACATATCATCCAACTATGGTTGTTTTTTTTCTTATCATAATTCCTTTTGCGACTTCGCTGTCCTTCAATTTCGATAGTTTTAGACCCAGCGATCAAAATGTAACATACGAGAGAGATGCTTATCCAGCAAATGGTGCAATTCAACTTACCACAGACCTTATCAATCGTGATATAAACGCAACTATAGGTCGAGCCACATATTCCAAGCTTCTGCATCTTTGGGACAAGGCCTCAGGAAATGTCACAGATTTCAGTACTCACTTCTCCTTTAGCATCAATTCACAAGGCAGAACAAGATATGGTGATGGTCTTGCCTTCCTGAGAACACAACCAGAGGTGGCAGTCTTGGCCATACAAGTAATACTCAACGACTGAATACATCGGCCAATCATTTTGTAGCTGTGGAGTTTGATACGTACCAGAACGTCCAGTATGATCCAAAGGGTGATCGTGTAGGTATTGATATACACTCTATGCAATCTGTTGTTAATGCGACCTGGTTTAGTAGCATTCCGAATGGTAGGAGAACAGATGCCTGGATTAGCTATAACTCGACTTCAAAAAATCTTACTGTTGTCTACACTGGTTTCAAACTTCAAGGAAATACCACTGTCACTGTCCTGCAAAGCCTATCTCACAATCTTGATCTGAGAGAGTACTTGCCTGAATGGTTCACTTTTGGCTTCAAAGGTGGAGCTGGACTTGTCTTTGCATTACACAGTATCTATTCTTGGAACTTTACTTCTTCTTTAGAAATTAATGAAAACATAACAAATCCAGGGGTAGTCTTACCAAGCCCCAACCAAGATCACGCACAGAGTAAAAGTAAGTTAGGACTTCTGGTTGGATTGATTTCTGGTGGTTGTGTTTTGGTTTTTGTATGTGTTTTGATGTTGTTTGCATTTTGGAGAAAGAGGAAGTTGAGAGAAGATGAAGACAATGACATCTTTGATGGATCCATGACTCATGAATTTGAAAGAAGCACAGGACCAAAGAAGTTCCTTTACAGTGAGTTGGCTAGATGTACAAATAGCTTTGCGCAGGAAAAGAAGCTCGGGGAGGGTGGGTTTTGGAGGTGTTTATAAAGGATATCTCAGGGAATCAAACTCATATATTGCGGTTAAGAAGGTTTCAAGGGAGTCAAAGCAGTGTATCTAGGATATTAGATTTCTGGGTGCTCAATTTTTTTTTATAATATTACTACAGTACACAACTATGTCAACAGTAAAAAAAGTTGATGAGAAAACTCATACAAAAGAACGAAGGAGGAAGAACCTTGAATATAAGAAAAACAAAAACAAAAAATGTTGTTGGTGAGAATCAAACTCCCGCCCTTAACATTATTAAACTTCCAACACCCCACGAAAGCCAAAGGTGAGTCTCGTAGGTGGACGTATCGAACCGAAATAAGATCTCAGATTGACATCTTTCTTAACCAAAGCACCCACCAATAATTTTGTTATCTGGGTGCTTTTGATAATATATATCCATTTCATTAAGTTTTCTATGGAATTATACCTACCCAAAGTTAAGGTTAATGGATACTTAAGCACCCAAATTTTCTACATAGATCCGCACCTGAGTCAAAGCAATGAATAAAAGAGTTCGCATCAGAAGTGAGGATCATTAGCCGGTTAAGACACTGACATTTGGTGCAACTCATTGGCTGGTGTCATGAGAAAAGAGAATTTCAATTTGTTGCATCAGCGAAATCATCATTTCCACACTGCCAAGACACGAAGGAAACACACGAGACATCCTCTTAATTATATAAAGGGTGCAATATATTTGAAGGGATGCGCTTCATCAGAAATTTAGAAGGTTCATCCCTTGCAAGACGAGACTTTGAATATAGGAATGCCTATAGCGTCAAAGCCACAAATCACAAAGAAACTAGCCAAAAATTTGGGTTCTATTTTCTTAAACTCATTCTTCTAAAAACTTTAATTCCCTAACTCTGTGAAATTAGAAACATTAGAGACAAATGTATTTTATTAAGGAATGACATATATATTATTAGTTAATATGATAATAAACATATGTTGCGGAAGTCAAATGTATATAGTGTGAATGAGTCACAATTACTATACCAAAAATATGGCAGCCACTAAATAATAAATAAGATAATAAAGCAACAATAAAAGGAACACCGAAATTTACGAGGTTCATCCATTTTTTCTTACTTTCTCGAACACAATTAATATTTTATTCTACTCCAAAAATACAAGTGAAATAATACTACAGAGAAAAGATACAAATGTCTTAAGAAGATGAGAAGGCAAATGAGAGGTGTTTTTAAATCCTAAACATTAGGCCTCCTTTTATAGGGAAATATTCTCCACCAAATGGCTTCCCAACCGATGTGGGATTCGCCAAACTTCAACAAATCTCCACCTTGGCAAATTCCACATCTTCAATTTTCTTTCGTTAACAAATTTTGTCTTCAATCTTTAGTGTTCAACAATGTTGATCAAATCCAAACAATGTTAAAACTTGACCGCAGTCATCACTTTTGTTAGCATATCAGCAGGATCCTCCTTAGTATGAATTTTCTTCACCGTGACTCCACCTTCTTCTATGATTTCTCGTACGAAACGATACCGAACATCAATGTGCTTCGTCCTTGCATGATAAATTTGATCCTTTGCTAACTGAATAGCACTTTGACTATCACAAAAAATTGTCATACTTTTTTGTTCAACGCCAAGCTCTTTTAGCAACCCTTGAAGCCAAATTGTCCCCTTCACATCCTCTATAATAGTCATGTACTTTGCCTCTGTTGTAGGCAAAGCAACTGTTGACTGTAAAATAAACTTCCAGCTAACTGGTGCATTTGCAAAAGTAAACACATAACCAGTAGTTGATCTTCGTTTGTCCATATCACCGCAACATTTGAGTCACAATATCCAATTACAGGCTGATTGTCTTCCTGCTTAAAAACTAACCCAACATCTATAGTATTATGAATATACCGTAGAATCCACTACACAGCTTGCCAATGCTCCTTTCCTAGATTATATATATATATATACTAATAACTCCAACAGCTTGTGAAATGTCAGGTCTCGTACAAACCGTTGCATATATCAAGCTACCAACAACATTTGTGTATGGTACCTTTGACATATACTCTCGTTCAGCTTCATCCTTTAGCGACATAGTAGTACTTAGCTTAAAATAGGGAGAAAGTGGAGTACTAACTGGCTTAGTCTTCTCATCTATGCCAAAACTTTGTAGTAATCTTTTCAAATATTCTTTATGAGATAAACATAGTTTCTTTGAACGTCTATCTCTTATTATCTCCATGCCAAGAATTTTCTTTGTCTTACCCAGATCTTTCATCTCGAACTCCTTCTTTAGTTAAATCTTCAACTTATCAATTTCTTCTAAACTCTTGGAAGCTATCAACATATCATCAACATATAGGAGAAGATATATAAAAGAACCATCTTTAAGCTTGTGCAAATACACACAATGATCACATTTGATTCTTTTGTACCCTTGCTGCAATACAAACTTGTCAAATCGCTTGTACCATTATCTAGAAGATTGTTTCAATCCATACAATAATTTTTAAGTTTGCACACCGTATTTTCCTTTCCAGCAATTTTGAATCTTCTGGTTGAGTCATGAAGATTTCCTCCTCCAAGTTTCCATGAAAAATGCAGTGTTTACATCCATCTGAACTAGTTCCAAATCCAGTTGTGCTACCAAAGCCAACATAATTCTAATGAAGAAATATTTTACAACTGGAGAAAACACATCAATGTAATCAATTCCCTCCTTTTGAGCATATCCGTTGGCCACAAATCTTGCTTTGTAGCGAATACTTTTTTGGTTAGGAAATCCTTCTTTCTTTGCAAATACTCATTTGCACCTAATTGCTTTCTTTCCCTTCGGGAGATTGGCCAATCTCCATGTATAATTCTAATGATGGACTGCATTTCATCATTCATGGAAATCCTTCATTTATCTTCTTCTAAACTTTGGACCGTGTCTTTATAAGTGGTAGGAATATCATCAGCTACAATTGAGGTTGTACAAGAAACAGTATGTATGAGACGAGCAGGTTTCGTTATTGCCCTTCTTGGGCTGCTGGTTGCTATTGATTCAAGTTGTTGTTGAGGTTCCTGAGTTGGAATCTCCTCTACTGGCTCTCCATCTAGAGGATAAACTTCATTTGTTTCCTCGTCTGCTTTTTTTGTAGGAAAAGTAAATTTTTTCTCAAACTCCACCTGCTTAGAAGCACCATGATCGTGTTTGGTATCTTCATTTGTTACCTTATTTTGCCATAGCAGTTTTATCGAAAGTAACATCCATACTGAATATTAATTTCTTTGTCATAGGACACCATAAGCGATATCATTTCACTCCAGAAGTAATCCCCATAAAAATAGCCTTTTTCCCCTTGGATCCAATTTTGACTTTGTCACATGATAAAATGCAGTTTAGCCAAACACGTGCAAAGAGTCATAATCTACATCAGGCTTTCCGTACCATTTTTCAAATGGTGTCTTGCCATCAATAGCAGCAAATGATAGATGAGTGACATGTATATGTAATTGCCTCAGCCCAAAATTCTTTGCCCAAGCCAGCATTGGAAAACATACACCGTACCTTTTCCAGCAAGTTCCGATTCAATATTCTACCACTCCATTCTGTTGTAGTGTATGTCTGATAGTAAAGTGTCGGGCGATGCCATCATTTTCACAGAACTTATTGAAATAATCATTTTTGTATTCACCTCCATTGTATGTGCGAATACATTTGATCCTCCTGCCCATTTGATTCTCCACCACCGTCTTCCATTTGAGAAAAATTTCCAACACTTCATTTTTTCTCTTCATTGTATACACCCACATTCTTTAGTAAAAATCATCAATAAAGGTTATAAAATAGTGCTTCCCACCCAATGAAGGTGTTTTGGAAGGACCCCAAACATCAGAGTGTACATAATCCAAAATGCCTTTAGTATTGTAGATCGTTGTACCAAATTTAACGCTTGTCTGTTTACCTTTGACAACATGCTCGCAAAATCCCAAGTTGAAAGTCTTTACTTCTTTTAACAATCCTTGATCTACTAGAGTCTTCAAGGATTTCCCTTCAGCATGTACCAAGTGCATGTGCCATAACCTGGTTGCTTCTGCCTCTTTATCATCACTAGACGTCACTGTTGCTGTCCCAATAACTGTACTACCATGATAGCAGTACATGTTATTGTTCTTCCGATTAGCCTTCATTACCACCAGTGCACTAGAGCATACTCTCATCACTCCATTTTCTGCAATGATTTTGAACCCTTTTGATTCTAGGGCTCCCACGGAGATGAGATTCTTCTTCAAATCCGGTACATATCGAACATCTACTAATGTTCTGATCATTCCATCATGGTTCCTTAATCGTATTGAACCAATGCCATATGAGGTAATAGGGTTGTTTTCCGCTGTATGGACGACTCCATATTCTTCTTCTTGAAATTCCTCGAACCAGTCCCTGTTGGGACACATATGATAGCTACAAGCTTAGTCCATCAACCATATGTCTGATGATGTTGATGGCTCTGTTGTAACTAATGAGAAGTCTAAATCATCACAATCAGCTACATTTGAATCCATAATGGCATTTCCATTGTTATGTTTGGCCTTATTCTTCAACCTTGGACAGTTTTTCTTCCAGTTCCCCTTTTCTCGATAAAAGGCACATTCTTCTTTGTTGGGTTTAGATCTTGACTTAGATCTTCCTTTCTTTGTCCTCGTTTGATTTTGAGGACTACCTCTCACAAACAGTGCTTCTCCTTCTCCGCTCTTCTATTTTTCTCGCTTCCTTGTTTCATAGCTGTACAAAGCCGAACAAACTTCTCTGAGAGAAACTTCGTCATTTCCATGAAGTAGAGTAGTTTTAAGATGCTCGTACTCATCAGGAAGTGACGCCAACAACATCAAGGCCAAGTCACCATCATAAGTTGTATCCATATTTTGCAAATCTGTGACCAACTTATTGAAACATGTGATATGTTCATTCATCGCGGTACCAGGAACATATGTGAAGTGAAACAAGCTCTTCTTCATGTACAACTAATTTTGATCGTTTTTCTTCAAAAATTTATCCTCTAGTGCTTTCCATAAATTACATGCAGAAGTTTCCTTTATGTATGGATATTTCTACTCTTTAGCAAGGTAGGATCGAATGGTACCGCAAGTAACACGGTTGAGAATCTTCCATTCTTCTTTTCCAATAACATCTGATTTTTTTTCTTCAATGTCCAGATCTAGCCCTTGTTGAAAAAGGACATCTAGAACCTCGCCTTGCCACATCCCAAAATATCCGGACCCGTCAAAAATATCTACCGCACATTTTGTATTTGACACAATTCTTGTCATAAGCGAAGATGCCAATGATGACGCATTGCTGGCACTTGATGTAGATTCTTCTTGTTTATTGTCTCTCATTTTTACACAAATATTATTTAATAGCTGACGACACAAATCAAGATTATTTCCTTTCTTGTGTGGAAGATCAGACCAGGCTGCAACCACAGAGCATACTCAGACAGAACCCTGACTCAGATACCAAGATAAATCTTTTCTGATGTGGAAGATCAGACGAGATGCAACCACAAAGCATACTTAGACAGTACCTTGGCTCTGATACCAATTATTGTGAAAAGCAAATGTGTATTATGTGAATGAGTCACAACTACAATACCAAAAATTATGGCAGCCACTAAATAATAAATAAGACAATAAAGCAACAATAAAAGGAACACCAGAATTTACGAGGTTCGGCCAATTTTGCCTACTCCTCGGACACAACCAATATTTTATTCCACTCCAAAAATACAAGTGAAATAATTCTAAAGAGAGAAGTACAAATGCCTTAAACAGATGAGAAGGCAAATGAGAGGTGTGTTTAAACCCTAAATATTAGGTCTTCTTTTATAGGGAGAAAATCCCCCAAACTCAAGAGCCCACCGATGTGGGGCAAAGAATTTACCAAATTTTCAACAGTTTGCATATTAGTAAAGTGAATAACTATTTGGAAAAGGACAGAAAAAAAGAAGAAGATAATAGTTACAACTAAACTGTGAGTTAAAATTACAAAAGTTTTTGTGAAAAAAAAAGTCATTTGAATGTATTATATTAATAAATGAATATAATTATAAATATATATGTATCATTATATAGAAATACATTATGGAAGATGTTGCTGAAAATGCCGGTGAAATTTTTGAAAAATTGAAAGATGATAAACAGTCATAGGCTTAATTTTCTGATTTAGAAAGATATTACTCCAATCTTATATATGTACTTTCGTATCTTATTTTATAGAGTGAAATTATACTACTAAATTTCTTTATTTCTTTTTTTGCTATGAAATTTTGACAACAAAACACATGATCATGATTATGAAAAAGCAATCTAAATGGATGAAAAGAATATACACCATGAATATCATTTACAAAAATTAAGATACACTTCATTATATGTTTTACCTCATATTATAATAAGTAAAAGAATAACATTATATCTAACTAAACTTTGATTATTCTTCTTCGTAAATTTTGTAGATATTCAATCGTTTTAACCTCGACAAATAAGCAAGTCACCAGACGATGAACCATATTGATCATCCACTAAACAAAAAGCTTCTATATTCTCATTTATAATTATTTACTCAAAAAGCTATGTTTCATATATTATTTTATAAAATTATAGATTACATGAGTCGATATACACGTGCAATGCATGTACAAAAAAACTAGTATATATTTATATATTATAAACAAAAAATATAAAAATTTATGCCCTTTGCCCGCCACCATATATAAATATTTTCGACCCGGGGTAAAAGTGATCTTTGCCCCAGGAAGTAATACGTTGACTATCAAGAACGAGGAATTCCCAGATCCTCTACAACGTTGTACTAATACAATTTTCATATTAATTTCATTTCATCTTAAATAAAAAATACGTATATGATGACACCATACATGATGTAAAAGCTTCCAGATTCAAGTCGATTGTAATCTTTCTTAATTTACGCATATGTGCTTGTATTGGTAAAAATAAATATTACACGTGAATTTATATGAGTAACTGATATGACAAGATATGTGGATCACTAAAAAAACGACAGCTGAAGAGATGCATTATAAGAGACACAAGTCGTAATAGATACGAGCAAATTACCCACAAGAGAAAAAGATATGGTCGCTCAAATTTTAAATAGTTACATAAAAGGTACATGCGAAATGGATAAAATAATTAAAAAAAGATTATTAATCACCAACTAATGAGCGTGAATGATCTCAAATATTTACACAATCTTCTATATTGCAGATTGCTGACATTTTCTCATCTTTAGAAATGACTTGGTCAAGTCTTACGCTTATCTTTAGAAATGACTTGGTCAAGTCTTACGCTTAATTAAAATATTTTCATGCCCAACGGCTCATATGAAAGTTAGGAGTATTAAATTTTTATACACGGGATAGTTGAAATGTCCTTATATTTGACTCTACATGCTTCTTAGAGAAAGTTCTTAAATTTAAATTACTACTACAATTCAATATCTTGAAAAGAAAACTAAGGCAAGGTTGAAAATAAGTAGAACTAAAAAAATTGTTTGTAACTTTGTGGGGTTTTGTATGTATTTAGTATATTAAATACACAAAAGTCGGGGAATGAGAAATAGAGTAAAATGAAATTTTTGAGTGAAATTTTAAGCCCCCTCCCCCTCCCCTTTCGGCAAAGGGACATTATCCGATATTGGAAGAGGAAGATATTTTTTATTGGTATATAAGCAATTGTTTTGAGCTCTAGCGTGTCGTTCAGCAGCCTGAGACCATGAGCAACTTCATTTCATGTATTAGGACTTGTACAAGTAGTCGGAATTAGATTTCAGGAAGTTCAGAGTTAATTTGGAAAGAGAATTCTCATTTTGGAAGCTTAAAGTTGAAGGAATGAACTAGGATTGGAATTTTGAGTAAAAGACCTCGAAATTGGGATATGAAGGTTCCAGCAGATTCGCATGATGATTTCGGACTTAGGCGTATTCCCGGATCGGTTTTTGGATGACCCGGTAGCGCTTTTGGCGACTATTGTGGAAGTTAGCATTTTGAAAATTTTTTATAAGTATGGGTTGAAGTGCACTTCAGTTTTATCATTGTACGTTTGGGATTTCGAGTCTGGGAATAGCTCCGTATGGTGATTCTGGAGTTGGGAACGCGTTCGGAAGTGAATTCGGAGGGTCGTAGGTCATTTTGAAGTCTTTTGGCTAAAGATAGAAATTTGAAGGGTTTTGAGAAGTTTGACTGAGAGTTTGACTTTTTGATATCGGGGTCGGATTCCAATTCCGGAAGTTGGAGTAGGTCCGCAATGTCAAATGCGACTTGTGTGCAAAATTTGAGGTTAATCGGACGTGATTTGATAAGTTCAACATCAGATGTAGAAGTTAGAAGTTCAATAGTTCACTAGGCTTGAATCGATGCGCAATTAGTAGTTTTAATGTTATTTGGTATGATTTGAGACCTCTATCAGGTCTGTTATCTTGTGGAGTGAGTTGGTGTGATTGGACAGGGTCTCGGGGGTCTCGGGGGCCTCGGGGTGTGTTTCGGATAATATCGTGCTCTTATTTGATATTTCAACATCGTTTCTTTGGACATAAAGGGTACCATATTAATCAAATGATACCCTAATTACGTTTTTTGTAACTATTAGATCCGTATCATAATTTTGGAGCCATAGCAAAAAGAATCGTCGAATTTGGACATTGTGTGAGGGAGTTATGCTCATTTTCGTGTCGGAAAAAATTCTTGGTTTCTGGTGTGAAGATTTGTTCTTCGCGAACGCGAGAGAGGTTCTGCATACACAAAGAAGGATTTCTGGGTTGACCGGTCAACGCCAAAAATTGCCCTTCGTGAACGCGGACGTCTCTCGCGAACACGATGAAGGAAAATTGCCTCGACAGTATTTTAAACCAAGAATTTTAGTATTTTGGCCATATCATGAGTTCTAGAGCTCCGTTTGAGGTGATTTTTGCGGTGTTGTTCTCATATCAAAAAGGGGGTAAATATTTGACCTTTAATTTGATGTTTATCCATGATTATTTCTGTTGGTTTCTATTTTTATCCGTATTTGGATGGTAGAAATTAGAATTTTGAGCCCCAAAGTTGAAAAATGATAAATTCTTGATTTGAGGGTCGATTCATGGACGAAATTGGATGATATTTTGGATATAGACCATATGAGTTATCGGTAATATTTATTTTCAATAATTTTCAGAATCCGGGCACGTGGGCCCGAAGGGTATTTTTATCGACTTTTCAAGTGTGGTTGGGAATTGATATAAATTGAATTGTTTTGAGTGTTTGAGAATATATTAATGGATTTACATAATTGTTCGCTAATTTTGGAGAATTGCATCGATTTGAATCTTCGGAAGGGTGTGGCATGCCAGTTTTGGAACTTTAGAGCGAGGTGAGTCTCTTTTCTAACATTGTAAGAGGGAATTGTCCCCATAGGTGAGTTAATTGGTTATGTGCGCCTACTTGTGGGTGCTACGTAAGCACGAGGTGATAAGAGTCCGTGCTTAGCTACTATTATGCTATTGTCCGGGTAGTCTAGGACCTAAAAGCATGCTATACTTGAAAAAATTGTAACACTTGTTGACAGTTTGGACTGCTAAAATCACCTCGAATTAGTAAATGAATTTCTAAAAGATTTAAACTCCATTTATTAAAGAGAATTGGCTTTTATTTGGATAATTTCTCCATGTTGAATTCTTGATTGACTGTCTGCATGTGTGCGTTTATTTCTGAAATGGGCCGAACGCCTTGAAAAATTAAATAGATGCATCTATGGTTCGGGCTGTTCGAGCCTCGGCATTCCACAATTTACATTTCTGTTGGAGCGGGCCGTCGACCTCGGCGTAATATGCGCATGCTTATATTTATTGCCTGAAAACGTTAAATGTTGATATTTCCTTTCATGACCTAACATAAACTGATAAAGATAAATGAAAAGGAAATCTTGAAACCCCTTATTTATTTGTTAAGGTATTTACCTATTTTACAGCGTGTGAGTTAGAGCCTGCTTTATAAATCTATGATTTTCCTCACCTTCTAGCATATTATTATTTGAACATTAGCAAGTGTTAAAGTTGGCCTCTCATCTCTACTTCTTCGAGATTTGACTGGATACTTGCTGAGTAGACGTTGTTTTCCTACTCAAACTACACTTGTTGTGCATTTTTGTTGCATATATTTTGTTGTGTGACTTGTGGCTTAGTGGCATTGGGTCATGGCTGACGCAGAGACTAGGTGAGCTGTATTTCCTCAAGGTGATTCCGCACCTAGTATAGTCTCTCTCAGAAATTTATTTATTTTCTGTCCAATTGTATTCAGGACAGTTATTGTACTTACTTGGTTTCTCCTAGAAAAAGCTCATGTACTTATGATACCAGGTTCTGGGATGTATTTGGGTTAGAATCATTAATTTTTAAAGGTTGTTAAATATTTCATTATTTATTTGGAGGAATATACTGTTTATTGCGTAAATCATAATAAAGAAGTGTTTTCGAAATTATTAAAACAAAAATTTAACTAAGTACTTCAGTTGGATTGCCTGACAGCGGTGTGAGGTGCCACCTCGACCCTTAGTGGATTTTGGATCGTGACAACATGGTATCAGAGCTCTAGGTTCTCGGTGGTCTCACGAGTCATGAGCAAGTGCAGTAGACTCTCGCGGATCGGTACGGAGATGTCTGTACTTATATTCGGGAGGCTACGGGGCTGTTAGGAGTACTTCCCTTCTTGATTTTCCTATTGTGCGATTTGATTCCTCTGAGGCTTATGCCTTTGTTTCCTTCCTACTCAATCTTATGCGATGCAAAGCATTTGTTATAAATCGAGAATTAAAGAATTGTATATGGCACTGCGGATGTGGTGCGGGATGTTCCTCACGATATTGTTTATTGGACTATTATAATTACCTTATGGAAGAATACCTTATTGTTTCGGCTCAGTAGCAGTACTTCCGAGAGCCTTAAGGCTTGGCACAACTTTCCATGATGCTATGAATGATTATTCCACAGTTTTGTCGTAATAGTAGGATGTTTGCCTACGTGTCGAGGTAGTGAATGACTCGAAGGGAGGTTTACTCAGTGCATGATCTAGAGATTCACTGCTTTATTCCCGGCAGGGGAAAGGTAATCGGGCAGATAATGTTCAGGTCAGGTTGATGTCGTTGTCCTTATGGAATGTGCGAAATTTTTCGGTGTTATGATATTCTACAATTCGCCTTTGGTTCAAGATATTGCGGGTCAATCATGAAGAAGTGACAATCAGAGATCACAAGATGCGGTGGTTCAGGATGGAGATGGTGTTCTTAATGTGATGGCTCGAGAATGATGATCTTTGGAAAGGCTTAAAGTTAGTATCGACTTGTGGGTTCAAGTGCTATGAAGATAGATTTTATTTAAGGCAACAATTGAGCAGCAAGGTACGAAGAAAGACATGTGGAAAGTGTTAGGCGGTGCTTAAAACTTCTAGAAGGTCAAGTATGAAGAAAAAGGTCTAGTGGTCGATAAAAGGGAAGAGTTCCGCCAAAGTGAGAGTGTGGCGGGTGTTGCATATGGGCTTGGTAGTAGGATGATAAGGCGCCTTAAGGAGAGTTTGGATTGATTTGACAATTTCAGAGATTAGTGATTGGGGCCTACAGAGCTAACTTGAAGAATGTGCCATTATGTGATAGGAGATTTGATTTGACGGGAATGAGCTGCTTGAAATGAAGAAGGATATAGCACAACTTTGAATTGGAAGGATATTGCAGCATATTTAATTGATGTCCACGAGGGTTAAATGGACTGGTGCAGCCAGAGAGTAAGCTTGGACTCAGGATGGGTTATTGATGTCATAGTGATTGTATCCCGTGCAACATCATTTGAAGATGTAGGGAAGTGATTTCCACAGGTGGGTTATTTCCTGTGAGAAGGTTAGCAGTTTCGTGGTTGGCGAGGCTTCTGTGAAGAATTCTATTGGTTATACAGCGAAAGATCGGTCGTCTGAATGTGGTTGATGATTTGGAGTATAAAAGGGGGTGTTTACCAAATGATTCCGTGAATTTTGGTGATTGATTGCGTACGGTTATGCCAATAAGAGATAAAAAATCTTGGTGAATTCTGGAGTTGTGAAATAATGCTTCAAGCTAAATGGAAAAGTCTCGCCGCCTATGATTTGGTTACATGGTTAACTGCTTGTGAGGTTTCTAGTTATTAGCATATTAATGGGTCATTCCAGCTATGGGAAAACAATATAAGTGGTAATTGAGCAAATGAATTGTTAAAGGTGTGCTACGGTTGGCCTTATTGACTCATTCTCCAATTTGGGGAAGGATTCAGGATTTATGCCTTGTACAGATGCGAGTTTCAAGGGAAGTGATTCTGTTGGATGCTTCAACGAGAGGGTATTCATGGAGTTGATTATATTCTGGTCCAAGTCAGAGCGGGTGGCTCTCAACAATGATCCTAATGGATTCAAAAGGGGTAAAGTGTTCTGCCTAATAATTTTGAGTCTATAGGTAAGGTTAAGAGTCAAGCTTTGTAGCAGCTTATGAGAAGGTTCCCGGAATGTTTTATGATATTTTGACTTGCGAAATAGCATTTGAGAGATATGAAATGGCTCGAGGAATTTGAGACAGCATGGTCTCGCGATTCGAGGTCACTCGGGGTGAGTGCGGTCGAAGTAAGTTATGTGATGAATAGAGTTAGCATTATTTCTAAGGCAATCAAGGATAATTGTAAGGAAGTAGATTGATTAGCCACAGTGGACTTTGCACATTAGTGGTAGTGATCAGTTCATTCAGCGTGATCGAGTTATGCGTGTGATTTGTGGCGGCACGTGTGAGGATTGTCAGCCGCAGTAATTGATTTTATTCAGAAGTATTCTTCTGTTATGGCCTGTTATGTGTAACCGAATTCTGGAAGGGACTATGGTGGCTTGGTCCACTACTTAGAGATTTGCATATTCTACGGTTATGAGAATTTGTGTTGTTGTGGTTCTTCTGAAGTACGTTAAGAGAAAGGTTTTTATATAATGAAGTGTCAATCTATAAGTGGTTTTGGAGATTATGGTGAAGAGTCGTGTTATATCGTATATCGGCATATTGGGTGTAGTAAGTGATATGGAATTTAAAGTGAGGATCAAGGTTGCAGTTCGGTGTTGACAAGGATGTCACGAGCTCGGATGAGCAGGAAAAAATCTTGATGTTCAAATTAAATTGGTAACTCTTCAGCATCACCTGAGATCAGTGTTTTGCGATGATAAGTGGTGGGAGTGTGTCCCACTGGAAGATCGTATAAGTGTGGCATGTAGTCATTTGATTGATAAAAGATTTAAGAAAAGTATGAAGATCGTGGTGATATCGTCAATTTATGAATTTATGCTTGGAGGGCACTCGTTTTATTGGGTTATGGACTGTGGAGATTTTCTCCGGTTATGATGGTGGTTCTTATGTGTTATGGGAAAATGGGGTTATTATAGACCCTTGAAAGGTCATTGACCAAGTTTGGAACGATCAGGATCGACTTGAGGTCGGCGGATGAATTTAAATATGAATATGGGCCCTATGTCAGGCCAGTTGTGTGCATTTCAGCAAGCTTTCCTTATGGAAGGGCAGTCAGGGTGTTATTTGTCTTCGGCTAATTCGTATATATATATATATATATATATATATATATATATATATATATATATATATATATATATATATATATATATATATATATATATATATATATATTGCACCGTATGAGTTGTGAGACGGCTTGGTAAATTGATGAGGTATTGAGATTCCGCATAGCGATGATGTTATGCGAGCAGGACGGCTCTTGAGATTCCGATTGTGTATCACACCTTTATTGTGCTTGAGTTTTGTAGCATATAGCACTATTTGTTCACTCAAGGATGGTATTATGCACTTGGCGTGTTTATGACAGTATTTTGATGTAATGAGCAATTTGGCTCGATGTATATCTCCTTAGGTGAGTTCTAGGTGTGGATCTCCTTTTCAGAGTTAGTTTCCTTTTGATCACATTCTGAGTGGTAGCCTATTGGCACATGGTAGCATCATATAGGACTTTTGATCATGTCCGGGATGGCTTATTGCCTGAGCAGTTCATACTGGGTGAGACGATATTTTTTGATTAAGGGTCGGTGCAATCTGATTATATGAAGTATATTTAAGAGCAAAGATGATTATTTGGTTCAGAATGAGGTAACGGTTCTTGTCAGAAGTATGGACTCAACGATTTGTTGACTCGGCAACTGGTTATGAATTTCTACACATCTCTTCCGTTGTGTCAGTATTGTAAAAGTTAGAGCAAGACCTATGTAGGCCATGAGGTGCAATGGGAGCATCAGAGTCATGGAATTTTGACTAAGTTGATCAGAAAGTGTTATTGTGGTCCGGTGATTATAGTAATGCAAGGTGTGAATTCAAAAAAATTATGCAGTCATGCTTGGGCACAATGTGTAGTGATTCATATGGTGATCGTATGTTGGAAGCAGGCCTGATATAGAATTTCGGATGTTGGAATCGGGCTCTAAGGCTTAATTTCTTGAATAAAAGGGGATATCTTCAGAATATATTGAGCTAATGTGCTCAACTAAGTTGTGGTAGCATGGGAAGGTTCACAAAGTGTTAAACAGTGATTTCAGACTACTTCAGCATAGTTCTCAGCACGTTCGAGGACGAACATATGTTTTAGTGGGAGAAAATGTAATGACCCGACCGGTCATTTTGAGCTCTAGCGCGTCGTTCAGCAGCCTGAGGCCATGAGCAACTTCATTTAAGGTATTATTACTTGTACGTGTGGTCAAAATTACATTTCGGGAAGTTCAGAGTTAATTTGGAAAAAGAATTCTCATTTCGGAAGCTTAAAGTTGAAGGAATGAACTAGGATTGGAATTTTGAGTAAACGAACTCAAAATTGGGATCTGAAGGTTCCAACTGGTTCGTATGATGATTTCGGACTTGGGCGCATGCCCGGATCGGGTTTTGGATGACCTGGGAGCATTTTGGCGCCTATTGTGGAAGTTAGCATTTTGGAAGAAATTTCATAAGTTTGGATTGAAGTGCATTTCAGTTTTATCGATGTCCGTTTGGGATTTCGAGTCTTGGAATAGCTATGTATGGTGATTTTGGAGTTGGGAGCGCGATTAGAAGTGAATTCGGAGGTCCATAGGTAATTTTGAAGTCTTTTGGCTAAAGATAGAAATTTGAAAGGTTTTGAGAAGTTTGACCGAGAGTTTGACTTTTTGATATCGGGGACGGATTCCAATATCGGAAGTTGGAGTAGGTCCGCAATGTCAAATGCGACTTGTTTGAAAAATTTGACGTTAATCGGACGTGATTTGATAGGTTTGGACATCGGATGTAGAAATTAGAAATTCAATAGTTCATTAGGCTTGAATTGATGCGTAATTAGTATTTTTAATGTTATTTATTATGATTTGAGGCCTCGATCAGGTCTGTGTTATGTTATGGAGTGGGTTGGTATGATTGGGCGGGGTCCGGGGGCCTCGGGTGTGTTTCGGGTTGTATCATGCTCTTATTTTATATTTCAACGTTGTTTCTTTAGACATAAATCGCACCATATTAATCAAATGAGCTCCAAAATAAGTTTTATTGAACTATTAGATACGTATCATAATTGCGGAGCCATAGCAAAAAGAATCGTCGAATTTGGACATCGTATGAGGGAGTTATGCTTATTTCCGTGTCGGGAAAAATTATTGGTTTCTGGTGTGAAGATTTATTTTTCGCAAAAGCAAGAGAGGTTCCGCGAATGTGAAGAAGGATTTCTGGTTTGACCGACTAATGCAAAAAATTTCCATTCGCGAATGCGAACGTCTCCCGCGAACGCGATGAAGGAAAATCGCCTGGACCGTGTTTTAAAACGAGAAGTTTAGTCTTTTGGCCATATCTTGAGTTTTAGAGCTCTGTTTGATGTGATTTTTGCGGCTTTGTTCTCTTCTCAACAAGGGGGTAAATATATTGCATTTATTTTTATGTTTCTCAATGATTATTTCTGTTGGTTTCTATTTTTATCCGTGTTTGGATGATAGAAATATGAATTTTGAGCTCCAAAGTTGAAAAAAGATAGATCCTTGATTTGAGGGTCGATTCATGGACGAAATTGGATGATTTTCTGGATATAGACCACATGAGTTATGGGTAATATTTATTTTCCAAGATTTTCAGAATCGGGCACGTAGGCCCGAGGGGTATTTTTATCGACTTTTCGAGCGTAGTTGGGAATTGATATAAATTGAATTGTTTTGAGTGTTTGAGCATATATTAATCTGTTTATGTTATTGTTGGCTAGTTTTGGAGCATTGTGCATCTATTTCAGTCTTCGGAAGGGCGTGGAATGCCAGTTTTGGAACTTCGGAGCGAGGTGAGTCTCTTTTCTAACCTTGTAAGACGGAATTGTCCCCATAGGCGAGCTTATTGGTTCTGTGCCCCTATTTGTGGGGGCTACGTACGCACGAGGTGACGAGAGTCCGTGCGTAGCTACTATTATGCTATTGTCCTGGTAGTCTAGGACCTAAAAGCATTCTATACTTGAAAAAATTGCAACACTTATTGACAGTTTGTACTACTAAAATCACCTCGAATTAGTAAATGAATTTCTAAAAGATTTAAACTCCATTTTCTTAATTATTAAAGAGAATTGGCTTTTATTAGGATAATTGCTCCATGTTGACTTCTTGATTGATTGTCTTCCTGTGTGCGTTTATTTTTGGAACGGGCCGAACGCCTCGGCATATTAAATAGATGCATCTATGGTTCGGGCTGTTCGAGCCTCGGCAATGCACAATTTACATTTCTGTTGGAGCGGGCCGTCAACCTCGGCGTGATATGCGCATGCTTATATTTATTGCCTGAAAACGTTAAATGATGATATTTCCTTTTATGACCTAACATAAACTGATAAAGATAAATGAAAAGGAAATTTTGAAAACCCTTATTTTATTTGTTATTGTATTTACCAGTTAAACAGCGTGTGAGTTAGAGCATGCTTTATAAATCCATGATTTTCCTCACATTCTAGTATATCATTATTTGACCATTAGCAAGTGTTAAAGTCGACCTCTCGTCTCACTTCTTCGAGAATGGACGAGATACTTGCTGAGTAGACGTTGTTTTCGTACTCTTACAACACTTGTTGTGCATTTTTGTTGCATAAGTTTATTGTGTGACTTGTTGCTTAGTGGCATAGCGGCATGGTTGACGCAGGGACTAGTTGAGATGTATTTCTTCGAGGCGATTCCGCAGCTAGTATAGTCTCTCACAAATCTATTTATTTTCTGTCCAATTGTATTCCGGACAGTTATTGTACTTACTTGGTTTCTCATAGAAAAAGCTCATGTACTTGTGACACCGGGTTCTAGGATGTATTTGGGTTAGAATCTATAATTTTTAGAGGTTGTTAAATATTAAATTATTTATTTGGAGGAATATACTGATTATTGCGTAAATCATAATAAAGAAGTATTTTTGAAATTATTAAAACAGAAATTTAACTAAGTAATTCAGTTAGCTTGCCTGACAACAGTGTCAGGCGCCACTACGACCCTTAGTGAATTTTGGATCGTGACATTCTAGCTCTTAAAGAGTTGAGAAGAAGGCAAGCTTCGTGCCGTCGTCGTCGTCCCTCCTCTTCGGCTTCGGCTTCGTCAAATGATTGATTGATTAACTTTTTGGACCAAGTTTATTTGTTAATAGTAGAATATTAACAGAAATGTTACCTAATATTTGTTTTAATAATATTATATTAATAAATAATCCAATCTATTTTTCTGTTTTGGTAACAGAGATTTAACTACGTATTTCAGTTGGCTTGCCTGACAACGGTGTCAGATGCCACCACGACCCTTAGTGAATTTTGGAAAAGAATTGAGAAGAAGTCAAGCTTCGCGCCGTCGTCGTCGTCACTCCTCTTCGGCTTCGGCTTCGGTCTAATGATTGATTGATTAACGTTTTGGACCAAATTTATTTGTTAATATTATAATATTAACAAAAATGTTACTAAATATTTTTTTTTAATAATATTATATTAATATAGAATCTAATCCATTTTTCTGTTTTGGTAACAGAAAATTAAATATCCTATTCAATTTTTCCTCTTTATTGTTGAGTAAATAACCATTTATGTAATGCCATTTATGCCATGGCCGTTTTGCAGAAACAATCATTCTGAAGAGTTGCACCTCTTCAGATTTCAGCCTAACTTTGGCTATAAATACAAGACTATTCTGCTCAGAATTTCACTACAATTTCCTGAGTTTCTCCTCCTCCATACTTTTAGCATAGAACAAAGTAATAGTATGTGTGATTTGTTACCAAACTTTGTGTTCGCTGAAACACTGGGTTTTGAAGTATCACTACACCAGTGTGTAATTCGTTCTATCTTAGGAGGAAATAATCCAGTACTAGGAGGGGATTAAATTCCTTAAGGAAACACTGTGAATTTAGTGGGCTCGAATTGGTTTTCTGTCATTTCTATTTATATTCATTTCTATTTTCAAAAATATTTTATAAATACAGTATACTAACAAGCTTAAGGAATTTAATATATTTTCTTCATTTGTACTTACAGTTTCTGGAGAGTAAAACCGTTTTGGTTTTGTATTCTGTTGGATATTAAAATCTACGTGATTTTAACGTTTGTGTCATTCTTTTATAGAAATGACTAATGATAACGGAAACCAAGCTGTTCCAATTATGACTGCCAATGCCTCAACGAGCCGAACAACACCGGCAGCATTGGCACCGGCAGAGAAACCCAGAAAAAAAATTTCCGCATTGATTTCAAGCGCTGGCAGAAAATGATGTTCTTCTACTTGACTACTTTAAGTCTCCAGAAGTTCATTAAGGAAGATGTTCCTATGTTCTCTGATGAAACTCCAGAAAATGAACATTTCTCGTGACTAAGACGTAGATGCATTCAGATTTTTTGTGCAAGAATTATATTCTAAGTGGGCTGGAGGATGCTTTGTATAACGTTTACAGTGGCGTGGAAATGTCAAAAGAACTGTGGACTGAGCTTGCAAAGAAATAAAAAACGAAGATGTCAGGTTGAAAACGTTTGTTACTGCAAAGTTTTTGGACTACCAAATGGTAGATAGCAAGTCTGTTATTACCCATGTCTAGGAGTTGCAAGCGATTATTCACGACCTCCTTGTTGAAGGTATAAATCAAATTAATATTGATATTGAAAGTAGTAATCTTAGTATTTTTACTAACAGAAATTTCATTGAAGGTCTTGTCGTTAATGAATCATTCCAAGTAATATCAATGATTGAGAATTTGCCTTCTTTGTAGAAGGACTTCAAAAACTACTTGAAACATAAACGCAAGGAGATGTCCCTTGAAGATCTCATTGTTCGGTTGAGAATCGAAGAAGACAACAAAGCTGCTGAAAAGAGAGGCTGTAGGAACTCAACAATAATGGGAGAAAATATTATTTAGGAGAACAAAAAGAGGAAGAAGGTTTCTGGACCGAAATACAACCCAAATCAAGAAGCGGTTAAGTGGAAATGCTACAACTATAGAAAAATCGAACACAAATCTATGCGGTGTCGTGCTCCGAAAAAAGACAAGAAGTAGGGCCAAACAAACATGGTTGAAACATTTTGATGACTTATGTGCCATGGTTTCCGAGTGCAACTTGGTAGGCAATCCTAAAGAGTGGTGGATTGATTATGGAGTCACTCGCCATGTTTCTACTTATGCTCCTGTTGGACCCGATGAGACGATTTCTATGGAAAATGCTGGAAAGTCCAAGATTAAAGGATGTGGAAAGATATTTCTCAAAATGACTTCTGGCAAAGTGGTGACTTTGAATTTAAGAATGGTTTTAAATGTGTTTTTGTATCCAATAAGGTTGTAATAAGTAAGAATAAAATATTTGTAGGAAAAGGTTACCTCACTGAGGGCCTTTTCAAGCTGAATGTAATGGTTGTTGAAAATAATAATAAAATTTTAGCTTCGTCTTGCTTACTTAATTCAAATGAATTATACCATATACGTTTGGGTCATGTCAATTATAAAACCTTACGAGAAATGATTAATTTGAAAGTATTGCCTAAGTTTGAATATGACAAATCAAAATTTCAAGTATGTGTGGAATCTAAGTATGTTGAACATCCTTATAAGTAAGTTGAAAGGAATTTAAATCCTTTAGACTTAATTCACACATATATTTATGACATGAAGTCAATACCATCTCGCGGTGGAAAAAAGTATTTCATAACTTTTATTAAGGATAATACTCGATATTGCTATGTTTACTTACTTAATAGTAAAGATGAAGCAATAGACGCAATTAAGCAAATAAAAATGAAGTTGAAACACAACTTAATAAGAAAATTAAAATGATAATATAAGTGATAGGGGTGGTGAATATGAATCTACTTTTGAACAAATATGTTTAGAATACAGAATTATTCATCAAACAACGGCTCCTTACAAACCCCAATCCAATGGGATTGCAGAAATAAAGAATCATTCATTGAAGGAGATGATGAATGCATTATTGATAAGTTCTAGTTTTCCATAGAACTTGTGGGGGGAAGCCGTTCTTACAGCTAGGCGAATACTAAATCGAGTACCCCATAGCAAAACACAATCCATTCCATATGAAAAATGGGAAGGAAGGAAACCAAACTTGAATTATTTTAAAGTGTGGGGGTGTTTGGCAAAAGTGCAAGTTCCTAAACACAAATGGGTGAAAATAGGACCGAAAACGTTGATTGTGTTTTCATAGGATATGCGACTAATAGTAAAGAATATCGATTTCTGGTTCATAATCAAAGAATCCCGAGATTCATAATAATATAGTTATAGAAGCAGATAATTTTGAGTTTTTTGAAAAAAATATATCGTATAAAAAGGAATGTGAGTCGATTAGTGAAGGATCTAAACGATATTGGGAACAAACAAAAGAAAGTACACTTAACCGGGAGGATCCAAGACGTAGTAAACGTCAAAGAACGTCTACTTCATTTGGACCAGAATTTGTGACTTTCTTATTGAAAAATGAGAGTCAAATATTTAATGAAGTTATGTCTTCTTCGGAATCATTGTTATGGAAAGAGGCAGTCAATAGTGAAATAGAATCCATATTGAACCACCATACATGGGAATTGGTTGATCTTCCTCTTGGAAATAAACTGTTGGGGTTCTAAATAGATCTTTAAGAGGAAAATAAAAGATGATGGCACTATCGACAAATATAAGACAAGACTTGTGGTCAAAGGGTATAAACAATGAGAAGGTCTTGACTATTTTGATACATACTCTCTAGTTACAAGAATTACGTCCATATGAACATTATCATTAGCTGCAGTTCATGGTCTTGAAATTCATCAAATGGACGTTAAGACGACCTTCTTAAATGGAGAGTTGGAGAAATAAATATACATGGAACAAGCTGAAGGATTTGTGGTTACAGGTAAAGATAAGAAGGTCTGCAGACAAGCACTCAAATAGTAGCATGCGAAAATTGACCAAACAATGTTGTCAAATGGATTTAAGATAAATGAATGTGATAAATGTGTGTACTTTAAAAATGTTTCGAATCACATAGTCATTGTTTGCTTATATGTGGATGATATGCTCATAATGAGTAATGAGATTGCCAACATAAATGCAACTAAGTGTATATTAACAAGCAAGTTTTATATGAATGACTTGGGAGTTGCTGATCTAATTCTAGGAATTAATATCCATAAGACTTCTCAAGGTCTGGAATTGTCACAATCTCATTATATTAAGATATTACTTGAAAAATTCAAGCACTTGGGCTTTAAAGTTGCAAACACTAACGTGAATCTTGCATTAGCAAAGAACAAAGGCCAAAGCATGTCACAATTGTATTATGCTCGTTGATACCCAATTTTTTCTTATGTATTTTTATACTCAAACTACTTTCAAAATAGCATATTTATGCATATATAAGCACTTCCAAAGGTTTTGGTATTTTTCCTCAATTTTTAAGATTTTTTAAAATTAATTTATTGTCTATTTTTACAGTACAAGATCCAATAATTAATCCCAAAATTATCATTTTGGTAAATAATTTATTTCCATAATTATATTTACACCCAAAACAATCAAGGTGATTTTTGCATATTTTTATAAATTCATTTGATATTTTTAAGTTGAATTGCATAAAATTATAATTATAGCATATATTATGATTAATACAGTTTTACAATTGTAAAATTATTCATAGTTTTTTTAGATTGATGTTTATATGTTATTAACTAGTTCAGTTCTTTTAATTTGTTTTTAAACTATTTTTAACTATTTTAACTAATTAAAAAGGGGAGAAAGTAACTATTTAAAATCTGGCCCATTTCTATTTCAATTTTAGCCCCATTTAAACCCCATTTACTCCCAATTAAAACGACCCAATTTTAATTTTGACCCACCCCAAACCCAACTAACCTAACCCGCCCGACCGTCCCTTTTAATCTAGGCCGTTGATCATTTTGATCAACGACCACCATTATTTCTTTCCTTTTTAATTTCCAAACCACCCTAACCCTAATTCACTTATCCAAAATAGCCGCCCCTAAAATCCATTCGTCTCTCAAACTCTCTCTAACGCTCTCCGAAACCCTAGCCCTGTCCCGCTGGTTTCCACCTTGTTTTACCGGAATCCATGGCATCCCAAGCCCTGGGTTAGCTATACTCACCTTCATGTACTCCTGTGCACCTGCTACTTGAAGATTCAAGGTTTACCTTGAAGACCTTCGCTCAGATCTCCGTCGATTCAAGTTTTACGGCCATCTACGGCTTGGCTATGGCATATCCTAGCCCTATGAGCCTATGTCTGACTCAGATCAGACCTTTTCCAAGGCTTTATCGCTTCTAGGGTTCTTCTAAAACATTAGCCTTTCGAGGTTTACCTAATTTCTCTATATCTGCTCTAAATCTTTGTTTATTTTATGGTTTTCAAACAATTTCTCTAAGTTTTCTTTTAAAACTTTGCTTTTAAAACTGTTTGTCTTCTCCGACTTAGGGTTTCTCTGATTTTACTTGATCTAATATGACTCCTATGTGTTTTTTTACTATGTTTGCTCTACAATGACTCCTATATGTTTCTACTATGATTCCTATATGTTTTCTTCTACTATGCTTCTTCTACTGTTTCCTTATGATTTCTTTTACAGTATTTTCTTTCATTTTTTGCTTGCATAAAACGTTTTAAGTTTCTTTGGGTTTTCTGAACTTATTCTTGCTTGATTTTATTTGCTTTCATCTCTACACTCGATTAACGACAAAAACCTTAGAATTTGGGGGTTTTCAGTCGAGTTCTTGAGACCACTCATATGTGATTTTTTCTTCTCTCAGAACCCTAATTTCTGAGTTCCTGAGATTGTTTTACCTTTTTTTCAACCTTGTTGTTCTGAGTTTTGCTCTATAGGACCTTTTGTATTACCTCTCGCATGCTATCTGATACTCTCTTTTAGTTATAGTCCTCTACTCACTGGTCTTTGTTGAATGATACTTTGCTATTGTTTGAATCTAGCCTCGCATGTTTAAAGCTCATGCCCTCTTTATAGTTATATTTTCCCTCTCAGAATAACTTTTGATTTGGGGATTGATTTCAGACTTCCTTGTGTTACACATGATTGATTCTTTTCTTGTTAATTTGGAAGCCCTCTTTAACCTCACGATTCCCCTATTGTCTGGCTTGGTTCATTAGTGATTTTGGAATCTCTGATTCCCCGATTTGCTATGTGCTAATTAGTTTACCTCTTGCCTTATTTACTTAACCGTGTATTTCAAAATTCTCTTTCCTCAATTAAGATCCACATGTATGTACCCTTATTTGTATGATATGCAAAACGTTTTTATTTGAACCCTTTTTCCTTAAATATTTCATGTCCTTTACCGTTCAAATTTGGACTCCTTAATTAAAGGAACCTCTGTTATTGATTGATCCTAATTGATACCGGACCATTTTCTTTCCTTGCTTACTTGCCTGACTTCAAGTATAAATACATGCTCCTCTCTTGACACACACACTCATTCAACACACAATCACTTCAGATTTTTAAACACTTTGTATACTATACAGTTTCCAATACTCTCTCTACTATTACTTTCTCTACTTTATCTACTGAGCACTTTGCTCCTCTCTTGTACTGTCTGAATACTCCTGAGTTCTTCTTGAACTCTCAAATATTTGCTAAATTATTTGAATGTGATCTTGGTTATTTCTGGATGCTTATCTGCTATTGTTATTCCGTTGTTCGACAACTTGAAACTAGTATGTCCCTCTAGTTAAATAATACCCTCCAAACTATGTGTTTACTTCTCCTCTATTATGCTTTCTTTATGTTTCAGCAACTTTAGTCTATTATGCTTTCTTGTCTTTCCTTATGTTTTTCTATATGCTATTCTATGTAAGTCCCTTCCCTTTGACCCCTCTTGTATGATAGTACAGTTCTGATTCAGGGTAGCATCATATTATTGCTATCCATGACGAGGGATTAGGTTCTTTTGAACCTGTACTCAAATCAATCCCATTCTCTTCTTCACCTTTATGTGTTAAGCCTTGACTCAAGTCTGGCTTCTAAATTCTGCTCTTAATTTGTTTGGACTAAGCAGAGGGTCAGGGGTCTGCCAGTCTATACCCATGGATGTGTACGACCACCCTTTGATATAGTTCCCTAATCCCTCTCTCACTTTACGCTTATTCCTAGTTCTAAGTTCTGCCCCCCTTTGGCAAGCCATGCTTTGGGACCCTGGATTTGCCTCTAAACTTGGATACTTGAGGGCTGGCAATTCCACACTGCACTATTCTGTTACAACAATTTTTATCTAGAGTGCAAGCACTGCCTAGGGTCCTCGAGGCTCCTTGGAACTTTGAAACACTTTGGATAAGAGAATTCCTTGGAAATCTGGAATCCGGATTTAGTGAAACACAATTATTGGATACTAAGATTAAATTAGGCTGCTCGAATCTAGCTGTAGGCTGTGATGTATTTTAATCATTTTCTTTCTTCTAATTCTATAATAATCCTATAAAAAGAACTCGGGGAGTATTAGTAAAGGGTATGAGAGGGGTTTACTTTATTGCATCAATCAAATGGTAGATACCATTCCTATATTTTTAAATGTTGTAATTCAGTCACCTAGATATCATGCCTATAGGTTTATTATTTTAATCACCTAGATATCATGTCTATTATTTTAACGTTTTAAATCGATCATCTAGAGACCATGCCTATAAGATTTAATATTCATTCATATTTCAAGTCATTAGAAATCCTGCCTATAGGACTTAAGATTAATGTAATAAGTTGCATATAGAAACCGTATCTATAGGAAATGCATAAAAGTAAGGCAAATTGTAGGGTAATCAAATACTCATTCATTTACTAGTTTAATAGCAGTAACAAGTCTTTAAGAAATTAAGATATAGATATCATGCCTATAGGAGTTCAAACTCGCCTAATATGTGTAAGTAATAACTTGGCAATTGGCTTCAGTGTTTTCAATAAAACTCGTCCAAACCTGTTTGTTTTTTATTTCTTATAAATCTCTAGTGTTTGTCAAATTTTCCAAACTTGCATTTTTATTCTGAAACCAATCGCTTTAACCTTCTGCCTAAATTTCTATTCATATCTTGAAGCTATATTTCAAAAAAGATTTTTAACTTACTCTTTCTTTTAAAGAATTCTCACTTTCGAAAACTCTTCTTTACAAATTCTATTGTGTTTTCACTTAAACAACTATGCTGATTCCAAAGTCATCTGTGAACTTCTGCAATTTTCAATCTTCTGTTTTAAACTCTTCTGCATTAGGCTCTTGTCTGAAACTAGTGCTTTCTGAATAACATGTTTAAAATACCTCAATTTTTGACAATTGGATCTGGGTTACCTAATGCAGACTTTTTATCTAACTCTATATGTTAAACTAGTCCGTCCGCTATTTAAATTTAATTTAAAGACCAAATGAGTATGTGCAAGGCATGCTAAACTAAGCTGAATTAATGGGTTTTATATGAGCGTTGTATGTTTGCATGTTAACCCACTTTACTTGCTATTTGTTTTGTTTGTCAAAATTAGCATTTTGTCCTTTAAACTCCATATATGCCTTTTCCCGTTTTCTTCCACTTTAGTATTAAAGGTCTTAATACTCCGGGACTGATAGGTTGGGACAGGTAATAGCATACAATAAGTAACGAGACTAATCGCGTTTAAATACCTTAACCGGGTGGGAAGGGTAGAATATGGAGATGATGACCGGTGCGTTAATAACACGTGCAGCCCCTGTCATGAGGAGTGTGTGCCGGGTATTGCATTGATGTGATCCATATTGTATTTAAACGTAAGAACATCCTTTCTTTTTCTTTTGTAATGTTTTCCTTAAGTATTTTCATTTCTTTGCATCAATTCCTTTTCTAAAGACTGTCTACTCTTCCCTTTCTTTTCAATGTTTCAAACTTATTTGTAATTACTATGTGTAAACCTTACTTGCTTTCTTCTGCTCCTTTAAAGTCACAATTAAGCATGGTCGGGAACCACACTAGTGGATCCTGAGGGGTGCCTATCACCTTCCCCTCGAGATAATCTCAAGCCCTTAACCGAACTCTGGTTTCCTGTTAAAATCTTCTTCTTTGCTTAAAAGTGTCCTAATGCACTTAATCATTAGATGGAGACATTCCAAATTCTATAACCCAATTCCCTCAAAGGGAATAAGAGTTGGTTTCCCCCATAATGTCGTAAACCCGATTTCTCTCTTCTCTTTTAGCGGGAAAAAGGGGGCGTCCACAGCATGGCGACTCTGTGGGGGATTTCTTTAGGCTTTTAACATTACATACTTTGTGTGAATTTATGGCTTCCTTAATTGCCTTTATTTCTTGTTTTAATTATTTCATCATGAAAACTAACTTGACTCTTCATGTCTTTCCTTTCTTTTAACTGCTTTTCTTTACTGCTTTATCATTATTTCAATTCTTTTATAATTTTTCGAGCATTTATTGTAATCTTTACTTTATGAACGTGAAATACATGCAATTTGTTTCATTTTTGTAATTGCACCTTCAACATCATATTCCACTCATGCCAAAACAATTCCTATAGCAGCGCTTACAATGAGTGGTTGCGCCCTTCCAATATTATAACCCATTAAATGTGGCAAAGGCATATTTGCGGTAAAACTAACCGGTCAACAGTGTAGTCGACGGTTTCGCGCCTTTCCCTCTTGAGTTGTCCGCTCAAGGGTACCTTGTCTAGCACTTCAAAAGTAGAAACCTTATTGGATTTAAAATGTTCATGCATCTGGTCAACCCTAGCTGAGTCAGTTATGCTTTCCGCATAATGACTCATTAAGATATCCTAGTCCAAATTCCATCGGGTTTCCTCGAAACCCAAATGGACACCCCCATGTTATGTGCATTTACTTGGAGAAATAAATTCCTTTATTTCTAATTATTGATTTAAATAGTCGAGTCTGGTGGGATTGAAGGCCAAACGCTTTGTTTTGCAGAAAATGAGGCACGAAGTCCCCAGATTCGGCATAATAACCAACATTCACCCAAGGTTGTGGGTGGACCTTCATGCCAATGATCGGACTCTTGTCCGCAAATACTTATGAAATCTTCCTCCACTCATGGAATTTAAGCCTGAAGACAAGATTATCGAAGCTGCTACTTTATTCTTGGATAGTGATCGGTCAATTTTTCGCTTCGGGGACCTCGAAATGATCCATTTACTGGAAGAAATTTGGGGTCTAGCTAGAATTCTTTGGGAAACTCTCGGTCTACTCATGCCAGAAAATTGCAAAGGTAGGGGTTTTCTCAAAATTATGAGACTCAAGAAGAATCCGGATCTGACTTGCCTAAAGGATTCTTATATATCATTTGACTTCCTGTATGAAAGGTTTGGCCATAGCAAGTCCTATCGCACATATCCCGACGAATTGGCCCTTACATCTTTAGGGAACATACATAGAAGGGTCTTTGTGTTCATGTTCTGTTTCTTGGGTATGATGATCTTTCCCAAGAAGAAGGCTAGGATCCACACCAGACTAGTCATGGTGACCAAAACCTCAATGGAGGGTATTGACGGATTGTCTTTCAGCATAGTGCCCATGATCATTGCCGAGATGTGCCAAGCTTTAGAAAAGTGTCAACAAGGGGCCAAGCACTTTGAAGTGTGCAACTTGTTATGTCAGCTATGGCTTACGGAACACCTTCATAAAGGTGATTACTGACAGGAAATCATACGCAGGGATTAGGATGACCATATCGCTTCTCATTACCCGAAGCGAATGAACTTTATGCCCGATATGTTTGCTCAGCCGGAAGATGCCAGTGGATGGGCAGAAAGTTTTGAAAATCTAAAAGAAGAACAAGTACAATGGATGTATGATTGGTTCCTAACCGGGGATTTCCTTGTTCGCTCTCGGGATGCACCGTTCCTTATACTCAATGGCTTAAGAGGAACTTACCCATATGTCTCTCTCCGATCCATGAGATAAGAAGGGAGGAAACAAATCATACCAAGGATAGACAAGATGAATCATTTTAGGGCTAACTTTAAGGATGATGATAGCCCGTACATGTTTCAATCTCAGAACATGTGCCACTGCAAGCTCGTCTTAGGGAGGGAATATATTGAGCGAGACAGGTACCATGCCGGGTGTGTGCCGCATTATTCAGGATGGTTAGAAGATGATCACATTGGTTTGGGTCGCCCAAGGTTCGTCCGAGGTCATAGGCTTATTGATGAGAAAGCTGCAGCGCAAGTTAAATACAATCAACTGAGCTAAAGGATGCAGGAGTGTGAAAATGAGCACCGGGAATTACAGGAAGCCCACCAGAAGCTGATCAACGAGTGGAAGGATATGGCTGTCAACTCTAACAATCGACTAGGGTATCTGGAGTGAGGTTCAGTGGAGCTGGAAGGCAAATTTTTGAAAAGGATCGACGACTGTCAGAATGCTGAGGGTAATACATGAGAACATATGGCCCGAGCCTATTTGCTGCTAGGACTACGGGAGGCGGTGCTGTTGTATGAGGGAGGCAAGAATACCGAGTCTGGGGAAGGTCCTTCTGGGACCAAGTAGTTAGGACCTTTTATTTTTATTACTTCCGTAACGTAATAAGGCCACTGGCCATTGGTAACATCTTTTATTTTTATTCAGGTTTTTTAAGACTTGTCTTGTTTTATCAATAAAACGAGGCATTTAGCATTATAAGTTCTCCAAATTTAATTTGTCGCTAGGCCTACCTCGGGCATAACGAGGCACCTAAATTAGGAAACGTTTTATATTCCTGCACAACATGTTTAAATATCGCAATATTTTCTCAGAATCCGCACTAACTTCTTACCTTTTTTTTTCTTTTTTTTTTATTCCCCTTCCTAAAGATTAGTTCGTGCATTCTGGCACCATCAGCATAGTTAACAAGATCTAAGGGCCCTCTACCTCCTCCTCCTCCGGGTCCTACTAGAAACAGGAACAAAGGCAAAATGGGAGATGCAACTACTAGAAAGAAAATTGAGGAAACTTCTCAGAATACTCCAATCTCCAAGGGAACAGCTGCTCACATTGAGCAGACTTTGCTGAAATTTCGGGAAAAATTGGACCAGGTTCGAAACCTGGCAGTCTATCAATCACTCTTGCTGCTCCTGATGTTAACGCTGAGAACCTCATACTTCCACAAAACACCCCACAACCACCAGTATAACCTACTCATACCCATGCGTGAAACACATGCAATAAGACTTCACGGCTCATTCATGAACCGCAAAACACCACAAACGAACACAACACTCCCATCTTTGTGGAAACTATGCCTCATTATACCAAAGCCGATCTCAGGAGCATCTGACTCAAACAAAAAAGATTCCCTCATCAGGAATTTGGCAGCTGAAATCAAGAAGATAACCAGCCGGGTCCAGGGTGTCGAAGGTAGCAAAGGCGTTGAGGGTTTGAAGTATGAAGATCTTTGTGTTCAACCGGATTTTGAACTCCCAGAGGGGTACAAACCTCCTAAGCTTGAGATGTTAGACGGTACAAGTGATCCCAGGGTCCATCTAAGAATGTATTGTGATAAGCTGGTAAGGGTTGGAAGGGACGAGTAAATCTGCATGAAGTTGTTCATGAGGAGTCTGAAAGGCGACGCCTTATCTTGGTACATTGACCAGAATTCAAAGAAATGGACAAGTTGGGTGAGCATGACATCTGACTTTATGGACCGATACAGGTTCAACACTAAGAACGCACCGGATGTGTTCTATATCCAGAATCTAAAGAAGAAACCCACAGAAACCTTTCGCGAGTATGCTACTCTTTGGAGGACAGAAGCTACTAAGGTCAGGCCGGCCTTAGAGGAAGATCAAATGAACAGGTTCTTTGTCCAGGCTCAGGATCCACAATACTATGAGAGGCTGATGCTGATAGAGGGTCAAAAGTCTCACGACATCATCAAGTTGGGAGAAAGGATCGGGAAAGGTATCAAAAATGATATGGTCACTAATCTCGAAGCATTTCAGGCTACCAACAAGGCCTTACAGTCTGCTGGCGCGCCAAAGAAAAAGGACGTGAATTCCATATTGTTGCGCAAAGAACCAAATCCCATATGAAGTACCAAACCTATCCCTCAACTCTACTCACATATCAACCTTCCCTGAATTACCAAGCAACCTCACATACATTCAAAATTCCACCACCTGCCTACCAATTACCTCCACCACCCACATATCAACCCACCTCACCAAGATATTCCCAATCCGCGCCTGTGTACCAAGAACATAACTCCCTCTCACTACCTATCACCACCTACCCGCCAAAACTTTCCTCGGCCCAGAAAAAATTTCGACCGCAGACCTCCCAGACAATACACTGCCATAGCTGAGCCAATCAACCAACTATATGAAAAACTCAAAGCAATCGGTTGTGTTACCTCTATCCCATCCATAGCTCCACAAAATCCCTCTCAGTGGGTCAATCCAAACAAAACTTGCGCATAACATTTCAGAACTAAAGGCCATACCATCAATGAGTGTCGCTCGTTGAAAGACAAGATTCAGACTTTGATTAACAACAAGGTCATCATAGCAAAGGAGCCCACAGCCAATGTCCACAACAACCCTCTGATTGACCATAAGGGTGGAGGCATCCATATGATCGAGATTGAGGATGATTGGGACCCTAAAGGGTCAATCAGGTTGATAGCTGAAGGAGATGAACCTAAGAAGCCAGCGATTACTCTTAGTCCTATTGTTTTTCAGATCCAGCTCTTTGAGGGCGATGTATTAAATGTGTCTGTACCACTTGAGGTGCCAAAACCAATTGAGGTTGAGTTCGGCATCCCAAAAGCACCTGCACCATTTGTAGTTGTTGTGTTACCTCAAAGGATGACTATTCCGGTTTACATGACAGAAGTAACACCATTCCATTCGAATGTCATATATTGGGATTACACAGCTGTGGTTATAAGAAAAGGGAAAACCCATACTGGAGAAGCAATCGCCGCAGAGGGCATGACCAGAACCAGAAGGGTATACACTCCCGAACATTTAGCTGAGTCTAGCAAGCAAGCCTCTGAATGTCCTATCAAAACTGGTCCCGATGACCTTTGGAGAAAGATACAGGACAAAGAATACTTGGTCGCTGAGCAACTGAACAAAACACCAGCGCAGATTTCCATCCTGGCTCTTCTGCAAATCTCTGAGGGGCATAAAAATGCCTTGATGAAAATATTGAGTGAAGCTTATGTTCCCAGCAATATAATGGGAGGCGAAATGACAAATATGGTAGGACAAGTGCTGGAAAGCCATAAGATCACTTTCCATGAGGATGAGTTACCACCAGAAGGCCTCGTCCACAATAAGGGGTTGCATATCACCGTGCAATGCAAAGATTATTTCATCACCAGAATCTTGGTCGACGAGGGATACAGCCTTAATATTTGTCCACTGATCACTCTCAAGACATTAGGTAAAGGTTTGCATGAGATCAAAGACGGACCTATCAACGTCAAAGATTTCGATGGGTCCCAAAGTTTCACCCTTGGAGAGATTAACCTGTGCTTACAGATGGGACCTACCTAGTTAGATGTGGACTTTCAAGTTATAGATGTCCCAACATCCTAAAATTGATTGCTGGGGCGACCCTGGATCCATGCTACTGAGGCTATGGCATCGACCTTACACCAAGCTGTGAATTTTGAATGGAATAATCATGAAATGATCATTCATGGCGACGGTAGCAACCATATATACAGTCGCCAAACCATCCCGATGATCGGAGGCAGAAGAAGGATAGGCGGAGAAACATACCACAACATCGAGCGAGTCAATGCCGTGGACAAAGACAAGTGGTAGGATAAAAAGATTGAGAGCATACTGAATTGGAGAGGGTATGAACGCGGAAAAGGATTTGGCAAGAGTCTCCAAGGCATCACCAAGCCCATAAAATTGAAGAAGCATGGTACCACTTTTTGCCTGGGGTATGAATACACCTAGGAAAAATTCAACCACTGGTCGCCACCATGGCACGGTCCATACAATACGCTAGAGCACCCTATACCTTAGTTGTAGCAGACCTTTCAACCAGCTAGAATTATATATGGATCAGAGAAAGATGAGGCAATGGAAGCAATGAAGAACCTGCTTCTAGAGGATGACATGGACTGTTGCGTTATCTTCGAGGAGGAAGGGGAGGAAGGCCCTTCCATTCAAGCTATAAATCAAGGGTAACGCCTCACCAATTGGTTGGTTAGATCCACCAGTGCCTAGAAGGCTTCAAGGTAGCAAGGCTAAACGAGCACCATGCATTGCATATTTACTTTGCTAGTCGATTTTTCTTTCCGCATTGTCTTTACATTTAAAAAAGCTCCGATTTTTCGAACAATTATGAATTTAATCAAAAGAATTTTCCAAGTTTATTATATATCTCGCTCTTATTGCTTTTCTCAATAATTTACTTTATTTTTACACATTATTAATATTACATATCTTGATGATGAACCAACAACTGTAACTTGCAATGAGGTGACGCAACAAACGGATATAGATTTAAAGGAAGATGATATACCAGAAAAGGTTGTCATAGAGGTCGAGAACTTTGAGAATAGACCTAAGTCTAACTTGGACGAAACCGAGGTTGTTAATTTGGGAGATGCAGAGAATGTCAAGGAAACGCGCATCAGTGTGCACTTGTCGTCATCAAAAAAGAAAGAGTACACATAGTTCTTAAAGGAGTATGAGGACATCTTCGCCTAGTAATATGACGATATGACTAGTCTCATCACATCCATTGTGGCTCACAAGTTGCCAACATATCCGACATGCCCGCCAGTAAAACAGAAGCTCAGAAAGTTCAAACCCGACATGAGTTTGAAAATCAAAGAAGAAGTTACCAAGCAAGTCAAAGCCAGGGTTCTCAGAGTAGTAGAGTATCTGACATGGTTAGCCAACATCGTGCCAGTACTTAAGAAATATGGGAAGTTAAGAGTCTGTTTCAACTACCGGGACCTCAACTGGGCCAGTCCCAAAGACGACTTCCCCTTGCCAAATATACACATCTTGATTGACAACTGCGCCAAACATGAACTGCAGTCATTCGTCGATTTTTTTGCTGGATACTATCAGATATGGATGGATGAAGAAGATACAGAGAAAATGGTGTTCATCACGCCGCGGGGGATGTACGTTTACAGAATGACGCCATTTGGTTTGAAGAATGCTGGTGCCACCTATATGAGGGCGATGACTAATATCTTTCATGACATGATACATAAAGAAATCGATGTGTATGTGGACGACATCATCATCACATCCAAGAAATTTACAGATCATACGGAAGACTTGAAAAAGTTCTTCAACAGGTTGAGGAGGTACAATTTGAAATTGAATCCCTCCAAGTGTGCATTCGGGGTTCTTGCTAGAAAGTTATTGGGTTTCATTGTGATTCGCCGAGGAATAGAATTGGATCCGTCAAAGGTCAAATCCATTCAAGAGTTGCCACCGCCAAAGAAAAAGAAGGATGTGATGAGCTTTCTGGGAAGGCTCAATTATAATAGCCGATTCATAGCTCAGTCCACTGTCATTTGTGAAGCTATCTTCAAGATTCTTAAGAAGGACGATGCCACCAAATGGACTGATGATTGTCAAAGGGCTTTTGACAGAATCAAGGAATACTTGTCAACGCCGCCAGTCTTGGTTCCGCCTGAACCTAGAAGACCCTATTGTTTTATCCCGAAGTATTGGATGGAGCATTCAATTGTGTTTTAGGACAACATGATGAAACTGCGAGAAAGGAGCAAGCTATCTACTACCTCAGCAAGACATTTACCTCGTACGAGGTTCGGTATTCCTTATTAGAACGCACATGTTGTGCTCTGACTTGGGTAGCTCAGAAATAGAGGCATTATTTATGTGCTTACACCACTTATCTCATATCAACGATGGAACCATTGAAATATATCTTCCAGAAGCCCATGCTTACTGGCAAGCTTGCCAAATGGCAAATCTTGTTGAGTGAGTTTAACATTGTTTATGCTACCCAGAAGGCCGTCAAAGGAAAAGCTTTAGCAGATCATCTCACCAAGAATCCTGTGGGAGGAGAATACGAGCCTCTAAAGACGTATTCTGTAGATGAAGAGGCGGCTTTTATAGAAGAGGACATTGCAGAATCCTATGATGACTGGAGGATGTTTTTCGACGGAGCCACAAATTTCAAAGGAGTTGGTATAGGAGCGGTCCTGGTATCAGAAACTGGTCAACATTAACCGGTATCCGCCAAGCTCAGGTTCCCATGCACCAACAACATGGCCGAGTACGAAGCCTGCATCTTAGCGCTCAAACTAGCCATCGATATGAACATTCAAAAGTTACCAGTGATTGGAGACTCAGACCTACTCATACATCAGGTTCAAGAAGATTGGGCAACCAAGAATTCTATGATACTCCCTTATCTGCATCACATATAGGAGTTGAGGAAGAGATTCAGAAAAATGGAATTCCAGCATGTTCTAAGAATACAGAATGAGTTCGCTGATGCACTTGCCACCTTGTCATCCATGATTCAGCATCCACATACAAATTTCATTGACCCCATTCAGGTCAAGATTTATGACCAACCAACTTATTTTGCTCACGTTGAGGAAGAAGCCGATGGGAAACCATGGTTCCATGACATCAGAGAATACTTGACAACAGGAGAATACCCAGAGCTTGCCGATGCTACTCAGAAGCGTACGCTCCGAAGGTAATCTAACAACTTCTTTCATAGCGGAGGAATCCTGTATAGGAGGACTCCCGATCTGGATTGTTAAGATATGTAGATGCAAGAGAAGAAACCAAACTATTGGATGAAATTCACGCGGGGACATGCAGACCGCACATGAATGGCTTTGTTTGGCAAAGAAGATACTCCGAGCAGGGTATTTTTGGATGTCTATGGAAATGGATTTCGTCCAGTATGATTGAAAGTGCCATCACTATCAGATACATGCAGATATGATAAAGGTACCTCTGAAAGAGCTTACTGCAACCAGCTCACCATGGCCATTCACCGCTTGGGGAATGGAAGTTATTGGACCAATCGAGCCTGCCGTATCCAATGGCCATAGGTTCATCCTGGTGGCCATTGATTACTTTACCAAATGGGTTGAAGCAGCATCACATAAAGAAGTTACCAATAAGGTTCTAGTAGATTTCATCCGCGACCGTATTATTTGTCGGTTCGAAATTCCAGAATCTATCATCACCGACAATGGTTCCAATCTCAATAGCGACCTGATGAATGCAATGTGTGAGACTTTCAATATCAAATATAAGAACTCAACAACTTATAGACCTCAGATGAATAGATCTGTAGAAGCAGCCAATACGAATATCAAGAATATACCAAGAACGATAATTGAAAGGCACAAACAATGGCATGAGAAGTTGTCATTCAACTTATTGGGTTATTGTACTACAGTCCGTACATCGATCGGGGAAACCCCCTACATGCTGGTTTATGGTACGAAAGCGGTCATTCCTGTCGAAGTAGAAATTTCCTCCTTGAGGATCATACAAGAAGCAAAGCTAGATGACGCAGAATGGGTACAAAGTCGCTATGAGTAGTTAGCCCTTATAAATGGAAAGAAAATGAATGAAGTTTGCCATGGTCAATTATATATCAGAACAGAACGTCCAGACCCTTCAACAAGAGAGTTAAGCCGAGTAAGTTTACATCAGGGAAGCTGGTGTTGAAGAAGATATTTTCGCATCAAGATGAAGACAAGGGGAAATTCTCTCCCAATTTGCAGGGTTCGTACATGGTCCACCGTGTTCTAACTGGAGGAGCCTTTATTCTTGCAGAAATGGACGGAGAAGTCTGGCCGAAGCCAATTAACTCAGACGCAGTAAAACAATACTACATTTGATCATAAGCTTTTCTTCATGATGTAATTTGAACTACGCCTGGCCTAATTCCCGTTTAAGAGGGGATACGTCGGTAACCCTATGGGTTCGGTCAAATTTTAATAAAAATTCCATTTCCCCCGCTATTTGAACTGGGGCAGAATTTGAGGAGGACCCTTAAAATTTTGAAGTCAGTTTGTCAGCCAACCCAGTAAACTGGGGCAGAATTTTGAGGAGGACCCTCAAATTTCTGGAATCGACCCGCTTTCAGTTATTCAGCACAGCCGTCAGCAGCGCCAACCCAGTAAACCAAGGCAGAATTTTGAGGAGGACCCTCAAAATTCTGGAACAAGCAAGGTTGTCGTGTTTTGAACCACGCTACAATTGTTGGTTCATCCAAAATAAAATTGTTTTCAATTACATACTTGCATTATATTTACTAAGTCATGCATAAATATCATTTGGATCGATGTCGTTTAGAAACACTACTCCAATGATATATGATGTCAACATCCAGGGGATACAAACTAAACTTCCCCCTCTATAGAACGCACGACTTTTCTTTGGATGCAGGAACCTAGGTTGCAGGTCATCGAGTAAATTCCCTCGTACTCTTCGGGGGTTGAACTCTCAGAACGATCGCTCATTCACAAGTCTACTATCTATACCCAACATTCCCCATCAATCACGATATCACAACCGTCTATCAGCTAAGAAAACTTATTACTATCCGCTTCTTTACATTCCTACATTTTGCATAAAGCTACTTATATGCCTTTCAAGACTAAGCTCTGTCTCCATCCTGCAATGCATAAGGCTACTTTTCTGCCTTCCGAGGTTAAGCTCTACCTACATCATGAGAAAGGCTATCTATCTGCCTTCAGAGACTAAGCTCTGTTTCCATATGCATTCTGCATAAGGCTATCTATCTGCCTTCCGAGGTTAAGATCTACATCTATCCTGCACAAGGATATCTATCTGCCTTCTGAGACTAAGCTTTGTCTCCATCTGCATTTTGCATAAGGCTACTTTTCTACCTTCGAGGTTAATATCTACCTACAGCCTGCATAAGGCTACTATCTGCCTTCCGAGACTAAGCTCTGTCTCCATCTGCATTTTGCATAAGGCTACTTTTCTGCCTTCCGAGGTTAAGCTCTACCTCCATACTGCATGGCTGAAATATCATCTCTTTATTTTTTTGTCAAATTGCTAAAATATCGCCACCTGCATTTAAATTCTCATTTTGGTTGAATATCACCACCTTCTTTTAAATTATCACTTTGGCTGAAAGATCGCCACCATTTGCATTCATTCGGCTGAAAGATTGCCACCGTTTCATGGGCTGAAAAGTTGACAACTTATTCAAAGGCTTCATAGTTTGGACGAACCATTTGCATTGCCCGAGAACACCATTTCATGGCCTGCAAATCATTACTTTTATGCTTCTCAGAGCCCAGGACATCATATTCTGAGGACGTCATCCTAACCGCCCGAAGACAACATTCATGGTCCAACGGGAACTGGCATCATGTTTAAATTATACACAATATATGATACACTTCCAGGTACACCGGCTAGCAAGCAGTCGTATTAGCAAGAGCATTCCCGCTTCAGTTCTTCACAACCCGTTCGACTCCAAAACCCTTTTCAAACTTGACCATCGCGTCCATCTTTTAGAATCTTCATCGACACATTCCGTCAATGGTTCCTGACTTACATATGGCCTGATTCCTGTAAAATCAGGGATATGTAGGCAGCTCAAAAACCATAGCGCGGTCAAATTTCTTTTATAATCACCATTTCCGGTCAAAATTTGCCATCTTATCTTTACCCGATAACTCTTTCATCCTCCCTGGGAAAAGAGGAGCAGCTGTTGATACCTAATTTTTCCTATGTATTTTTATACTCAAAATACTTTCAAAATAACATATGTATGCATATATAAGCATGTCCAAAGGTATTGGTATTTTCTCCCAATTTTTAAGATTTTTTAAAATTAATTTATTATCTATTTAAACAGAACAAAATCCAATAATTATTCCCAAAATAATTATTTTGGTAAATGATTTATTTCCATCCTTATATTTACACCCAATACAATTAAGGTGATTGTTGCATATTTTTATAAAACTCATCTGATATTTTTAAAGTTGAATTGCATAAAAATATAATGATAGCCTATATTATGATTAATACAGTTTTACAATTGTAAAAATATTCCTAGTATTTTAGATTAATGTTTATATGTTATTAACTAGTTCATGGCTTTTAATTTGTTTTTAAATTATTTGTAACTATTTTAAAAAAAGGGAAAAAGTTGCTATTTAAAATCTGGCTCATTTCTATTAGCCCCATTTAAACCCCAATTCCACCCAATTAAAACGATCCAATTTTAATTTTGACCCGCCCCAGACCCAACAAACCTAACCCGTCCGGCCGTCCCTTTTAATCTAGGTCGTTGATCATTTTGATCAACAGCCACCATTCTTTCTTTCCTTTTTAATTTCCAAACCACCCTAACCCTAATTCACTTATCCAAAATAGCTGTGCCTAAAATCCATTCATCTCTCATACTCTCTCTAACCCTCTCCAAAACCCTAGCCCTATCCCATCGGTTTCCACCTTATTTCACCGGAATTCATGGCATCCCAAGCCCTAGGTGACCTATACTCACCTCCATGTGCTCCTGCGTACCTGTTACTTGAAGATTCAAGGTCTGATCTTGAAGGCCTTCACTCAGATATCCGCCGATTCAAGTTTTACGGCCATCTCCGGCTTGGCTCCGGCATATCCTAGCCCTATGATCATATCTCTAACTCAAATCAGACCTTTTCCAGGCCTTTCTCACTTCTAGGGTTCTTCTGAAATCCTAGCCTTTCGGGGTTCTCCTAATTTCTCTAGATCTGCTCTAGATCTTTGTTTATTTTAAGGCTTTCAAATGATTTCTCTAAGTTTTCTTTTAAAACTTTGCTTTCGAAACTGTTCGTCTTCTCCGACTTAGGGGTTCTTTGATTTTACTTGATCTTCTGTGATTCCTGTGTGTTTCTTTTACTGTGTTTGCTCTACTGTGACTCCTATTTGTTTCTATAGTGATTCCTATATGTTTTCTTCTACTATGCTTCTTCTACCATTTCCTTATGATTTCTTTTACTGATTTTCTTTCATTTTTTGCTTGCATGAAATGTTTTAAGTTCCTTTGGGTTTTCTGAACTTATTACTGGTTGATTTATTTGCCTTTGTCTCTACACTCGAGTAAGGGTAAAACCCTTAGAATTTGGGGGTTTTCAGTCGATTTCTTGAGACCACTCGTATGTAATTTGTTTGCTTCTCTCAAAACCCTAATCTCAGAGTTCCTGAGATTGTTTAACCTTTGTTTCAACCTTGTGGTTCTGATTTTTGCTTTATAGGACCTTTTATCTGACCTTTCGTCTGCTATCTGATACTCTCTTTTAGCTATAGTCCTCTACTCACTGGTCTTTAGTTGCATGATACTTTGCTATAGTTTGAATCTAGCCTCGGATGTTTAAAGCTCATGCCCTCTATATAGTTATATTTTCCCTCTCAGATTAACTTTTGATTTGGGGATTTATTTCAGACTTTCTTGTGTTAAGCATGATTGATTCTTTCCTTGTAAATTTTGTAGCCCTCTTTAACCTCCTGATTCCCCTATTTTCTGGCTTGGTTCATTAGTGATTTGAGAATCTCTGATTCCCTATTTCTCTATGTGCTAATTGGTTACTTCGTGCCTTATTTAATTAATCGTGTATTTCAAAATTCCCTTTCCTTAATTAAGATCCACATGTGTGTACCCTTATTTGTATGCTCTGCACAATGTGTTTATTTGACCTCTTTCCTTAAATATTTTCTGTCATTTACCGTTCAAATTTGGACTCTTTAATTAAAGGAGCCTCTGTTATTGATTGATCCTAATTGATACTGGACCATTTTATTTCCTTGCTTACATGCCTGACTTCAAGTATAAATACATACTCCTTTATTGACACACAGGCTCATTCAACACACAATCGCTACAGATTTTAAAACACTTCGAATACAGCACAGTTTGCAATACTCTCTCTACTATTACTTTCTCTACTGAGCACTCTACTCCTCTCTTTTACTGTCTGAAATACTCCTGAGTTCCTCTTGATCTCTCAAATATTTTCCAAATTATTTGAGTGTGATCCTACTTATTTCTGGCTGCTTATCTGCTATTGTTATTCTGATGTTCTAAAACTTGTAATTGGTATGTCCCTCTAGTTAAATAATACGCTCCAAACTATGTGTTTATTTCTCCTCTATTATGCTTTCTTTATGTTTCTGCACCTTTAGTCTGTTATGCTTTCTTGTTTTTCCTTATGTTTCTGTATATGCTTTTCTATATAAGTCCCTTCACTTTTACCCCTCTTGTGTGAGAGTACAGTTCTGAATCAGGGTAGCATCCTATTATTTCTATCCATGACTTGGGACTAGGTTCTTTTTAACCTTTACTCAAATCAATCTGTTTCTCTTCTTCCCATTTATGTGCTGAGCCTTAACTAAAGTATGGTGGTGTCCTAATAACCATTCAGACCCAAGTCTGACTTCTAAAGTCTGCTCTTAATTTGTTTGGACTAAGCAGAGGGTCAGGGGTGTGCCAGTCTACACCCATGGCTGTGTATGACCGCCCTTTTGCTATAGTTCCCCAATCCCTCTCTCATTTTACACTTATTCCTAGTTCAAATATCCCCCCCAGAAAGCCATGCTTTGGGACCCTGGAGTTCCCTATGAACTTGGATACTTGAGGGCTGACAATTCCACACTGCACTATTCTGTTACAACAATTGTTATCCAGAGTGTAAGCACTACCTGAGTTCCTCGAAGCTCCTTGGAACTCTAAAAAACTTTGGGTAAGAGAAGGCCTTGGAAATATAGAATCTGGATTTCGTGAAACACATGTTATTGGATACTAAGATTGAATTAGGCTGCTCGAATCTAGCTATAGGTTGTGATATATCTTAATCATTTTCAACAAATACGACATTATAGGCTAAATAAACATAATCCAATTGGAACTATTCAAAAAATGCTAAAAATCATGAAGTTGGTAAAACCCAAGCCCCGGGCCCACTTCTCAAAAAATTATGAAAATCACATCTTTGGATTCCTCATCTCGCCACGACTCCGTACATATAAAGTTCACCAAAAACGGAGTGCGTTTGACCCCTCAAATTCCAACTTTACACCTTCCTGGTTTCAAGCCCTAGCCTCCATTTTTACCCCTTAATTCCTTGATATTCCGTGATTAATCAATGTTCTTACACCAAAATAACATATTCCTAGGCTAATAGTTCATACCTGGTGATGCTCCTTCGTTTTCTCCTAAAAACCGCCCAAAATTACCTCTTCCTGAAGTCAAACCTGTTTTCCAAACATATGAAATTTGCAAACACTGTTTCATTAACCCTTTGTGATTTTTGCTTCTGCGACACCCGGACCGCTCCTACGATTGTCGCTTCTGTGCCCAATAAGCCACTTCCGTTTTTTCCTTTGAGTCGACTGGGCTGCTTCTGCGGTCTTAAACAGCTTTCGTGGTCCCGCTTCCACGATCAAATGACTGCTTCTGCGGTTCCCTTATGCATTCCATGACCGCTTTTGCGGTCTCTTACCGCTTTCGCGGTATCCGCTTTTGCGGAGCTTCTTCCGCTTTTGCAAAAATATCAGGAGCTTCATGCAACAGACCTATTGCAACTTCAAAAATTCTCATTTTCATCATCCGACATCACCCCGAGGCCCTCAGGACCTCAACCTAATACACAGATATGTACTATTACTTCATTCAAACTTGCTCGTAACATAAAAACACAATCATAAACATAAAAATCGTCAAATTACCACGGATTCAAGCCTAAGTTAAACTAAAACTTCCAAAACTTGCATTTGATCCAAAACTCGACCTAAACACCTCCGAATGATCTAAAACTTTGCACACATATCCAAAATTACCTAACGGGGCTACTACAACTATCAGAATTCTATTCGACCCTCGGATCAAAATCTCACCTATCAATCGGACTTCGCCAAAATTCTAACTTAGCCAATTCAAGCCTAATTCTACACTGTATCTCCAAATTCAGTTCCGATTTCGCTCCTAAGACACAAATGAGCATCCAAAACTAGTCAAACCATATGAAATCCATTCTGAGCCCTCTAACTCATATGTCAACATTCAATTGACTTTTCCAAACTAACCTTCTCATAAAGAAACTAATTGTCTCATTTCTACCCAAACTACATCTAAACTACTTCAAACTCTCCAAACACATTTAATGGAACATATGGAAACATAAACAGGGCGGTAACTCACGAGACGACAGGTCATGTCATTACAGAGTTCCCTCAAAATATTTATCTCTTCGGTTGCCTTTGAAAGCTGCTCAGCAAATGAGGATTCAATGATATCCTTATCCTTACCAACTTGACTTGAAGAAGCCTTTTCAATCGCTAACTCAGCAGGGATAATTTGCATTTGTTGCTATAAGTCATCCTTCTCATTTGCCAACACTTCCTTCTCTAGTTGAAGACTTTCAAATTGCTCTTTCCGATTATCAACTTCGGTGTGGTAATCAATACTTTCTTGGTCGGCATGGAAGATCCTTTTAATTAGTTCAGAACCTATGAAATTGATATATAAAAAGAGGGTATGGATAAAACAAAAAGAGAAGGATGAAGCAGTAAAATCAAACTCGAACCTTCAGAGATGAATGAAAAATATCATTCATCCAAGTCAACAAATTATGTCTCTGAATAAAGGTTTTAACCATATACCGTCTTGACTCGACTTCTTCAATAAGCTCCCACCTTCAGGAACCTCAACAATGATTTTCTTCATCGTATTCTTGCTAATTGAAGGATCAAATTTTATGTGAGAAGTAGTAGCAACTGAAATGGCAGATGAGATGAAAGCAGTAACGGAAGAGGGGGGCATCAGCAGCAACTTGAGGTAAGAGAAATCAAAGATAATTCGGGGACTGGCATTGCAAAAGAGTTAAGGGAAAACTCCTCACAAATAGGTTCAAAGGCTTCCTCATTTCCAAATCCATGAGTAAATAATTGCTCAGCAGAAGCAGGAGGAGCATCATTCACTTCTTCATTAGAGATCACTAACAAGGCAGTTTTTCGCTCATCCAAAGGTCTAGAGGGAACTGAGCTTGATTGAGGGGTAGATTCATCATCAGAAATAATGCGTCTCCTGACTCGGGGCCTACAAACTTAAGAAACCTCCTCTGGTTCTTCTTCGCTCTCAGATCCACGGCTCCATCAACTATTTTTTGAAAAAGAGCTCAAAGTTCTTTCTTCATAAATACTCACGCTAAGTCTTGTGGATGAAACAGAAGCAGGATTTATGCCACGAATAGGAAATCCTAGTAAAGAAAAAAAGGCATGGTGAGAAACTCCTAAATTAGTAAAAGAGAGAAAGAAAAAGATTAAGGGGGAAAAAGTACCGTATGTCTTAACTTTCCAGTCGAATCTGTGTGAGAGATATTTTCAAGATCTCTCCATAAGGGTAAAAGATAGTAACTTCTCTACCAGAGCACGAAAGTTAGGATTCTCCTCAAAAACATCCATGATTGCTTAAAAGGTAGGCACGAGAATACATGAGTATTTTTTTAGAAAGGAAAAAAACAAGGTAGAAGTACTTACTTGCAAAATTCTATTTTTCGGTAAAGGTATGTTTTCTTCACCTACCAGAGCACTAGCGGGAGTAGTTATTTCTACCAAATCGACACTACACCAAGGTAGTAAGAGAGGGTTACAATAACTTTTACTGGATATGAGGGTCGGGATCAATTTCCTTGGGGAGCTAGTAATGGAGTTGTAATATCTATCTAGCTTAGAAATGTGTGTTTGCTTCAAATATCACTTCAAACATATTTTGGTTTTTCAACTTATAACTAATTTTATAAAACTATTGATTAACAAAAAATTATACTACGAGAAGATTGCTAAGTTGTATCTAAAGGGAAGAAGGGCACTAGGGTCGTGAAATCACCTAGGTGACTAATTGACGGGTAGATGTTACAAAGGATAAATTGACATATTTGGGGCCTATGCTATAATCGTTGCACAATTGTACCCACTCTCACACCTCTCGGTAGAGAGAGTGATTTTTCTCAATTGACTCTCGAGAGACCAATTGGGTAGGCCAATTAGATCAAGCAACTAGGGTTTAAGTAGGGTGATTACTCTCTAGAGATTTAACCCGTTAATTAGGACTATCATTTCTCATGAATCCATCACAATTCCTTGTTGGGTCAATTTTGGAGACTTAGACTCTCTTCCTCAAGAAAATTCAAACCCACAAAACTCAAATCAGTTTTTACAACCACCAATTCATAGATTAAAATATAAAATCAACCCAAATAGCAAACACCCATAATCAATCTAACCCTAGATGGAAACACCCATCAATTACCCACACTAGGGTTGAGCCACAACCCTAGCTAATGGGTTTAGCTACACATGCTTGAAGAAGAAACTGAAGAAATAGATAAGAACTAAGCATATTAATTAATTGCTAAAACGAAACTACAAGATTTTATCGTAAAATTAAAGCTAAAGTGCCAAAAATAGCTACAATATTTGTTCTTCACGAGTGCATCTCCCGTCTGAAGACAAAAGATAACAAAAATAGTAAAATATTCTATTTATACTAGGCTAGAAAAACCGGACAAAAATACCCCTGCGGGGTCAATGCGGGCCGCAGTAAATGGACTGCGACCACACTAGATCTTTGACATTAACTTTTTTCTTCTCTGAACTTAGGGACTGCGGACTGTATGGCCTGGGCTAGGCATAATTTTGCCTCTCTGAACCTCTAGTCCACGGACCGCACAAAAGGGTAGAGCGGCCGCGAAGCCTTCACCGCGGGCCGCTAAAACTGAACTGCGGACGTGTTGCCTCTAGTTTGGGTAGCTAACTCCCTGAACATCCTAGTGCGGCCGCATTCGACTTTGCGCGGTCCACGCTAGGCCTTCTTTCCCTTAGATTTCTTAGTCTTTGGTACTTGAGCAGGTTTCACTCCTTTTTGAGTTGATCTTTGACTTTTTGTCACTTTGTCGAGAATACCTGCAATCAATTACAACATATGTGCTTTTTGGGACTATTTTGTAGCAATTTATAATCAAAGCATAAGCAAATAGGGGCATAAAATACATTAAAATCCCTAGTTATCAAGCAACAACGAAGTAGGCATACCATCCACGGTCTTTGTCACCTTCAAGGCTAACCAATACTCTTTTACTTTTGGCCATAAGGGAAAAAACTCATTCACTAAATAATTTAAGAGATTACAATATGAAGCAGATGACATAAATTAAAAGACAACGGATGCATGCAACGGCTCTCCAATTAATAGGACCAATATATCCTAAGCACACATTGAAGTAACGGTAGAATTCAATGATCACTGGATCAATGGGAGGCTTAAAACTTTAGGATAAAGGGATATGTATATACGAAGAAATAACCAGTCTGATATGAAGTTATTCTCTAGTTAGCATCAGGAACTAAAATTGGGAAGTCAGGTTTTCAATAACACCCTCTTCGAGCAGGATCAAGAAGACCAATAATCAAAGTTGGGTAACTGTTGTTGATACCAAATTTTTTCCTATATATTTTATACTTAAATAAGCATACCCAAAAGTTGTGGTATTTTTCCTCATTTTTTAAGGTTTTTTAGAATCAATTTATTGTCTATTTTAACATTACAAAATCCAATATTTATCCCCAAAATTATCATTTTGGTGAATAATTTATTTCCATCCTCATATTTACACCAAGTATAATTAAGGTGATTTTGCATTTTTTTTTAAAATTTATTTTGATATTTCTAAGCTAAATTGCATAAAATTATAATTTATAGCCTATGTTACGATTAATAAAGTTTTAAAATTATAAAATAATTTTTAATATTTTAAGATTATTTTTTGTATATTATTAACTAGTTAAGTGCTTTTAATATGTTTTAAAATTATTTTTAACTATTTTAATTAAATAAAAAAGGGAGAAAGTGGCTATTTAAATATGGCCCGTTTCTATTTTAAGTTTAGCCTCAATTTAAACCTCAATTCCACCCAATTAAAACAACCCAATTCCAATTTTAACCCACCCCTTTACCCGTTAAATTAAACCCGCTCGGTTCCCCTCTAATCCTGGCCGTTGATCATTTTGATCAACGGTCCACGCCTTTTCTTTCCTTTTTAATTTCGAACCACCCCTAACCGTAATTCAATTCTCACAAAACAACCGCCCTAAAATCCTTTCGTCTCTCAGGCTCTCTCTAATACTCGAAACCCTAGCCGCAATTAACGGCTTCCCAGGCCATGGATGGCCTGTGCTCTCTTCCATTCACCCTAATTCGTGGTTGTTCAAAGTTATCAAGGTTCGACTTCAACAAGGTCTGTCCAGATCCTCCACCAATATGAGTTCCTTTGGTTTCTCCGACTCCGTTCCAGCGTGTTCGAGCTTTGAAAGGCCTAGCCATGGCCCATCCTTGTTCAAGACCAGATCTTTTCCAAGCCTTCTCGTTTCTAGGATTTCTGAGAAACCCTAAAAAAGCTTGTTTGAGGTTCTTTCTTCCCTTATTTTCTTAGATTTGTGACAGATCTATGTTCTACTCGAGGTTTTTATGTTTTCCCCTAATTGTCTTTCTCAAAATCAGTCTGTTCAAATTAGGGTTTTCGAAATCTTAAAAACGATTCTTCTTCTTCTTATTTCTTTAGGTGAATATATTTGTTCATGCCATGTCTTGTGTGATTTTGCATGTTCTTATGTTTTGCCGTTAATATGCATTTTTCTCTTGTTTTTCTATGACATGCTTTACATGTCTATCTTATGTGTTCCTTTACCATTTTTCTTGCTGAGGTTTACTTGTCTTTACTGGACCTTCGTTTGAGTTCTAAAACTGTTTCTCCTACTATTTCCTAAGTGCTATGTCACCTCTGAACTTGCTTAAGTTTTGAGCTTTCTTTTAAACTTGGTCTTTATGATTCTTCACTCTACTGCTTCTAACTTCCGTGTATCCGTGTGCTTTCTCATGAGACTTTGAAAGAGTTCCCTAAGTTTTGTTTTGGGGGCTTGCCTTCTCCTTTATGTATCCTACTCGAATTGAAACCCTAGGTTTGGGGTTATTACGAGTTTTGGTGTTGTGTTGGGGTTAGGGTTCTACTCTAAAACCTTGGGCTCTCTCAAACTCATGCTGAGTCTATAACTGAATTGGAATCATGTTGCTTGTGATTTGAAACTTTCTAGGCATTTCCTTTCTCGCTTGTTTGATACTGGTATGCTTTATATGCAAGGGCTTATCTTTCGAAATGGTTTTGTCAACTCATGATTGATTCCAATTTCCTTTACTAAGGCTCGATTGATTGTTACTGATTTTTCAATTAAACCTTTTCCTCCTCTTTTTTGACTAAGTTCATTCAAACAAGATTTTAAATTTCTGGCTATTTGATTGATTTACTTCCTTATTTCTCAAAACCGTGTACCATGGGATTCTTGCCTTAAATAGACTCTATGCACTTACCCTTTGTTGTGTTACTGAAAAGGTTTTGAGTATTTTTTTCTTTCCTTAAATACTTATGCCCAATTGAAATCAAATCCCTTAAACTAAGGGAGATCCTTATGCGATTGACTGAATGTTATTTCCTTGCCTTTACTGACTTGTTTTTACACTATAAAAAGGGACAACCTTTTAAACACTTAACACATTTCTTTTCTGCACTTTTGCAACACACACAAACTTCTGAATTTCAATACTTCGAATACTCTTTTCACTAAACAATTTCATATACTCTCTCTACTACTACCTTCTCTACTTCTGATACTAAGTGCTCAGCTCCTCTCTCTTCTACAGTCTGAAATACTCCTGAGTTTCTCTTGAGCTCTCTAACACTTGCTGAAGATCCTGAGTTTGCTTTTGCTGACTTTCTGGCTGATTACTTACTTTTGCTTGTTCTGTTGTACTAAAATTGCAACTGGTGTGTCTTTCTAGTTAAATAATACCCTCATACACTATGTGTTTATTTCCCTTCTTCTGTTATGCTCTTTCTTTATGTTTCTGCACCCTTAGTCTGTTATGCTTTTTTTTGTACTTTTGTAAATGCTCTCTATGTGAGTCCCCTTTCCTTTAACCCTCTCTTATGTGTGAGTGCAATCCGGAGTCATGTTGGAATTTTATTATTGCCACTCATGACTTAGAATGAGGTTCTCTTGAACCTCTACTCAAATCAATTCCCATTCCCTTTACCCCTTATGTGTTGAGCCTTAACTCAGGTCTGTTGGTGTCCTAATCACCATCCAGACCCAAGTTTTACTTCTAAAAGTCTACTCTTAATTGTTTGGATTAGGCAGAGGGTCAAGGGTGTGCCAGCCTATGCCCATGGCTGGGTATGACCACCCTCTACAATGGCTCTCTAACCTCTCTATCACTTTGCACTCATTCCTAGTTCTAAGTATTGTCCCCCTTTGGTAAGCCATGCTTTGGGACCCTGGAGTTCCCTCTGAACTTAGATGCCCGAGGGCTGGCTATTTCACACTGCACTATTCTGTTATAATATCCAGAGTGTAAGCACTGCCTGGAGCCCTTGAGACTCCTTGGAACTCTGAAACACTTTGGATAAGAGAAGGCTTCGGAAATCTTGAATCTGAAATTGGTGAAACGCATGTTATTGGATATTGAGATTGAATTAGGCTGCTCTGATCTACCTGTAGTCTATGATGTATTTTAATTATTTTCTTTCTTGCCTCTGGTTCTGTAATAATTTTGTAAAAAGGAACTCGGGTAGATATTAGTAAAGGGTATGGGAGGGGTTTACTTTATTGCACAAAAGGGTAGATACAATGCATACAGGTTTAATGTTTTGATCACCAAGATACCATGTCTATAGGTTTTCAACACTCGATCATCTAGATACCATGCCTATAAGATTTAATATTCAGTCATATTGCAAATCATCTTAAATCCTGCCAATAGGACTTAATATCCATGTAACAAGTTGCATATAGAAATTATGTCTATAGGAAAGGCATAAACGTTAGGCAAACGGTAGGGTAATCGAATACTCATTCCTTTACCAGTTTAATAATAGTAACAAGTCTCAAAAACTAAAGATTTAGATATCATGCCTATAGGAGTTCACATTCGCATAATCTGTGCAAGTAATAACCTGGAAGTTGGCTTCAGCATTTTCAAAAAAACTCGTCCAAACCCGTTTGGTTTAAACTCTGACAAATCTGTAGTGTTCTTAGATTTTCCAAACTTGCATCTTCATTCTGAAACCAATCTTTTAACCTTCTGCCTAAATTTATATTCATCTCTTGAAATGGAAAACAGGTTTTTAACTCACCCTTTCTTTTAAAACATTCTCACTTTCGAAAACTCTTCTTTACAATTCTACTGTATTTTCACTTAAACAACTCTACTGATTTCAAAGACATATCTGAACTTATGTAATTTTTTTAATCTTCTATTTTAAACTCTTCTGCATTAGGCTTTTGTCTGAAATCAGTGTTTTCTAAATAACCTGTCTAAAATACCTTAATTTCTGACAATTGGATCTAGGTTGCCTAATGCATACTTCTTATCTTATTCTATGTGTTAAACTAGTCCGCCTGCCGCTTATGTTTTAAATTTAAAGACTGAATCAGTATATGCAAGGCATGCTAAACTAGATGTTATGTGACCTATGGGGTTTTGTGTGAGCCGTATGTGTTTGTTTATTACTCATTACTCGCTATTTTTTTTTGTTGTCGCCAATAGTATTTTGTCCTTTTAAACCCCATTTATGCCCCTACCCCTTTCCTTCCCTTTTAGTATTAGAAGTCTTAATACCCCAGGACTGATAGGTTGTAACGGGTACTAGCATGCAATAAGTAAGCGAGACTAATCGCGTTGAAATACCTTAACGGGGGTGGGAAGGGTAGAATATGGATATGATGATCAGTGCGCCAATATCTCGTGCGATCCCTCTTTGAAGAGTGATTGCTAGGTATTGCATTGATGTGATCCATATTGTATTTAAACCTAGGACCTCCTTTCTTTCTTTTGTAGTGTTCTCCTTAAGTGTTTTCATTTCTTTGCATCAACTCCTTTTCAAAAGACTATCTATTCTTCCTTTTATTTTCAAAGTTTCAAACTTATTTGTAACTATTATGTACAAACCCTACGTGTTTCCTTCAACTTCTTTTAAAGTCACAATTAAGCATGGTCGGGAACCACACTAGTGGATCTTGAGGGGTGACTAACACCTTCCCCTCGAGATAATCTCAATCACTTACCCGAACTCTAGTTTTCTTTCAAATCTTCTTTATTTCTTTGACGTGTCCTAATGCACTATAATTATTAGGTGGCGACTCTTCGAATTTTATAATCCGATTCCTCAAAAGGGAATAAGAGTTGTTTTGTCCGTAATATCGTAAACCCGATTTTGCCTATCTTTAGAGGGAAAAAAGGGGGCGTCGACAACGGTCAACACGACAAGGGAATCCATGGAAGAAACTTAACTCTAAATAGATTCGCGATCAGTTACAAAGGAAAACTCTCGAGGAACAATTTCATCGACAATTAGTTCATGTAAAGCTTCAACTGAATCTTTATTTCTAGAAGAAGATCTTGGGGTTATATGAGCCCTAGATCTAGAAGAGGAAGGATTGACATCACTACTTTGAGAGCGGAACCACGGTTAGCAATAGAACTAAGGCTACACAGCCTACCACCCCTTCTACTTCTACTATAGGCATTAAAAGAAAAAAACTCATCGACAATTACAACTTTCTGAGGATCGGGAGAAGATATGATTATCTAAAGAAGAATAAGAAACAAATACAGTAAGACAAAAAGACGAAGGAGGCAAGGCTTGAAGAAATCAAAAAAAGGTGAGGTATTTATAAAAAGACACGATTATGATGAAGAGCGCACTAATGGAACTGTCACCTCGTGACTGATCCGGCTGCAAAAAAAGCCTTAAAAGCACTGAGGAACTAAAGAAAGAATTAGCAACAACCACATGCCATGATCATTAAATGGAAGTGATATGCATCGCATCAATTCAGAATGAGGTAAGATTACATTTGAAAAAATGGTGGCAGGGAATCCCGCCATAAAAACTTTCTACTTTCTCGAATATTCAATAGAGTATTCAGTAAAGTGGGGGTACTATCTGTATTTGTGGTGAAAAATATTACATATGGAATATTAGAATGCTGACATAGCATGGCACGTGGAACAATGATATGACGACAAGTAGTTTTTTAATTGATCATGAAGATAAGGCACATGTAGTAATACCCACGAGACAAGTATAGAAAAGAGAACCGAACTTAACAGTTGGCGAAGAATAAATGAGGAGGGAATGAATAAAGAATCAAAAGAAAGAAAGATACATGAATCAGAAGTAAATAAGGAAGGGGAATCAGAATAGATATGAGGAATTTATAGCAATAAATACGCCAGTTATAGATATCCGAGATACTTGGCAATAATATCATTAATGCCCATAATCAACCCAATTTATGTGGGAAAAATCGTTACTATTGTATATTCATATATAAGGACATAGAATTCTATTTGTAGAGACAATATTGAAATATACTCTTTACTTTTTTGCTTTTTCGAAATTCTCTACCTTGACTTTGCAATTTATCTATCAATTATTTCCAAAGTTATTCTTATTAATTTCTTTTGATATCATTGTGAAAGTGAAGTAAAAATTGGTATCAGTAATTCGTTTTCATTTTAAAATTAGATTTTGGCCAAAAGGATTATTTTTGTTTAAACATTACAAGTTACATGTAAATATTATTGAGTAACATAATAGAGTTAACAAATTATTTTCAATGACGGTGTACAATTTTAAATGGAAAAATCTCACTTTATACCCATCAAATTCAATCTATTTACCCTTCAATACCCACACCTAAACTATTTACTTTTTCTACTTATGCAAATAATACTATTTACCCACACACATTAGATTCTTTGGAGTGGTTAGTTATTCATTTTTATTTTTTCCTTCCTTTCCAATACAGATTTTAGTGTCTTCTTTTACCTTTTAATATAGAGTGATGGACATGGAATGTTATTTTATAATAAGTGCAGTTCTTTTACTTGTCTGGTACTTATATTTTGTACTCGTTGAAGGAGAAATTAGTGAAATTGCAGTTTTTTGATGTCTCCATTGGTAAGTGGTAACTTTTCAGTAAGTTTTGCAGCATTAACACGCAAAATGCATTACTATTCCATTGGTATCCAATTAAATATAGCCAATATTGTTCTTGATGTGTAGATTGTACCTTTGATGCTGATTTTTGGAGATTTATTATACAAATATTTAAACCCACCACTGACGGACTTGAAGTTTGTAACTCATAACTTGGTTTGTTTGAGTTTTTAATTGTTTTGATCTAATCATGTATGTGTTAGTTTGGAGAATTGATTGGAGGTTGTAGCTAAAGTTTTAGTCAATTTAGTGGAGATTTTGTAGTAATCTTTAGAAATTTGGACTGAACTATAATTGAACCAGAGAAGAAGACGATTTTGTATTGTATACCCAAATAGTATACAAATATATCATTTTAGTATACAATTCATTCCAACTATATGCCCTATTAGTATAGCTATATACTATATTGGCATCATATGCTAGTTGAATTATTTTTAGTTGTATTAGCTGTATTTAATTGGTACAATATTTGATTTTTCTTTTAATAATAGTAATATAGTACAATATTTTGAAATACCTTATTCTATTAATATGTGGTACACTATTTTTTTATTTTTCTCTTTATGCATATGTGTTATGTAATAGTAGTATAGTCATATAGTTGCCGGGAATTAACTAGTAAAATTGTATATCATGTTGGTATAGTTATATATCATATTGGTATCATATGGTAGTTTGAATATTGTTTTGGTTGTTTTACTTGCATTTTAAGTGAATTCTATTATGCAATTATTTATATCAACATGAGTTGCAATAATGCTGGAATTTTTGTGTGCCGATGAACATTAATTATATGTATTAATAGTTTTTATAGTTATAAGAAAATGTTGGAACAACCCCATACAACTATATACCCTCTTAGTATATGAAATAAGCAAGTTGTTTTGCGAATATTTAGCTTGCAATACGAGCATGTAATTTTCTCATACTTTTTGCGTCCTTTAATACTTTGGTAGAGTAGTATAGTCGTAGATAGTTGTGGCAATATTCTAGAGAAATCATATGCTCTGTTGGTATACACATATAGCATATTGGTATCACATGGTACTAGAAGTCTTTTTCGCTACTTATACTTTTGTTCGATTTTTCAATATTTTATTATCATTTTTATTCTAACTAGTACATATGGAGATTTGATTGCCGTAGATTATGTTTTCTTGCTCTATAATTGGTTGTATTACTGCTAATGATAGAGTGTGTATTGATATTTATAGGAAAGAAGATCAAGGTTTGCATGACAATCACGTGTTGATTCCTAGAATCTAATTATGTAATTTATGGTGCAAAACAACAGTCAATGTGATATTCAGTGTATTAGATCAAGTGACAACAAATATTATTTCAGTTTAATAATTGAATAAAAAAATAAGAAAGAAAAATAAAATAAAAGTTATATTGTACTAGCTATATTTAAAAAAGGTGAACAAATATTTAATATATCAATTATTTTTCTTATTGTATAAAAAAGAATAATAAAAAATAGTGAAAAAGGTAAATGAAATTAGATTATGAAGAGAAAAAGAATGTATAAAAAAAATTAATGAAATTAGAAAAGGAAAAAAAAGAAAAAAAATCAGAAGAAAACTAAAAAAAGAAAAGCAAAAAAGAAAAAAGAAAAGAAAAGAAGCATAGAAATAAAAAAGAATTGGAGAATAAAGAAAAATTCCCTATAAAAACTACTATGGATAGGAAATCTAATTAATTTATGGGTAGGAAAAATAAATGAGTAGACAAAAATAAATAATTTTATTTTTATGGATAACTGTGTCAAAACCCCATTTAAAATTCAAAAGAAAGTAGATGCTGAAATAAATGATGAAAACGTGCCAGTTTCGTCATTGGTTATATGCATTTCAACCTTTCAAGAAACCTCTCTTGAAGAGAATGAAATAAAGTGACAGACCCACAACGTAACTATCGTCGGATATTGATCAAATCAACTTCTAATTAGAAACATGGTCAACTTGACAATTAATGATCAAAGAATGAGTATATAGATAAATACAGGAATTTTCATTTAAGATGCTAAACAAGAGTACTTAAAATTACCATTCTATACCACATACTGCGGGGTAGATTTGACAAAGTTAGTTTGAGGAGAGTAGTCTGTCACAATACAGAATGTCCTGGGTGGACCTTTGTACTAACTATAGCAGGCTCATGGGAAACTATACACAAGAGATAGACTATAGAGCTAGGGAATGCAAGTGAATCAAGAATGTGTCATGTGCAAGCAAGCTAATGAATCCATACATCATTTGTTCTTTGAATGGTCATATGCAAATACATTATGGAGCACACTGTTAGCATGGCAAAGGATTAAAAGATCAGTAAAAGGCTGGGATGAGGAACTACGATGGGCTGAGATGCGGACTAAGAGGAAAACAGCAGCTGCTGAGTTATACAAAATGGTACTAGCAACAACAGTATACTATATGTGACAAGAAAGGAATGCTCGAACTTTTCAAGCTAGGCGAAAGGGTGGGAAGCAATATGTAAGAGGATTATACAAGAACTTCATTGTCGAAGTAGTAGGCATACAGAGAAAATACTACATAGACTAGACTGGTACCTAATTTAATAGATAGGAAAATATGTAAATAATAGGAAATGGGGATGGGTGAAGTATAGATAAGCAGGATAACTTGTAAGGGTTTGATTTACTTATAAATATTTTTCCTGGTAATGAAAAAGTTTAATTACCAAAAAAAAAAAGTTACCATTCTATTGTTGAAAAGTAGCTGCTGATATCCTTTCTCTTTTTTGTCCATCATTTTCTCGCCTTTTCTTTAGTGTCACGACATTTCTAGAGACTAAGATGGTTCGGGCATAAGGAGAAGCACAAATGTCCTAATTATGAGGTGTGTGAGATTAGCCTAGATTAGTATAAAAAAGGTAGATTTAGGTCAAAGAAGTATTAGGAAGATGTGATTAGACAGGACTCAATGCTTCTAGTAGTGAAGTCAGGATTTTCACTTAGGGGTATCAAAAGATAAAATATTACCGAAAAGTCAAGGGGACTCATAGCATAGTAAATATACATAAAATTATTCTAAAATGGATTAGTTTAAAATGATTGAAAAATTAATGAAAGATTCTTGCCTCTCTCCAATTCAACTTCTAACCAAAGTTAGAGTTAAGGGTGTCAATCGGGCGGGTCGGACCGAGACCGGGCCGGACCGGTATAAATCGGGACCGGCCCGGCCCGATTACTAAGGGGTCGGGTGGGCTGGGTTCGAGGGGGTTGGTCCGTTTGGGATTTTTGGGGTTGGAACCGGCCCGGTTGTACTAAATAATGCCTTGAACCGGTTGGACTGGCCCGGTTCAACTATGAATATAACATGAATATACCATAAAATATCATGTATATACCATAAATATACCATGAATATACTACTCAGGTGGATGTGCGGGCTCACCAGGTTGGATAAGATTAAGAATGAAGTTATTCGAGAGAAGGTGGGGGTGGCCCCGGTGGATTAGAAGATGCGAGAAGCGGGGCTGAGGTGGTTCGGGCATGTGCGAAGGAGAAGTCCTGATGCCCCAGTGAGGAGTTGTGAGCGGCTGGCGATTGTCGGCGTTCGGCGAGGCAGAGGAAGGCCTAAGAGGTATTGGGGAGAGGTGATCAAGCATAACATGGCTAGAATGCGGGTTTCTGAGGACATGGCCCTTGATAGGAAAGTCTGGAGGTCTAGTATCAAGGTTGTAGGATAGGGGCCCCTAGAGTTTTTCGTACTCCTCACCCGGGGTTGGGTGAGGCTTGGCAGGGCTATGCATAGATGATTTGTGTATTGGATTATGTCTCCCTTATGGTAGTTATTTATGGTAGTTACTGTATGATATTATTGCATGCTATCTTATTTATGGTTCTTATGTTTACATAATTATTTACGCTATTTCTACTGGAGTTAATAATGCTATTTTGTTTTTGTTTTTGTTTTTGTTTTTGTTTTTCCTTTCCTTCACTGAGCCGAGGGTCGATTGGAAACAGCCTCTCTGCCCTTTCGGGTAGGGGTAAGGCTCGTCTACGTATTACCTTCCCCAGAACCCACTTTGTCGGACTATACTGGGTAGTTGTTTTATACTATAAATGTACTCTAAATATACTATGAATATACCAATTATTATATACTAATTAAATATAATTTAAAACTGTTGGAAATTAACATATAATGTTTATATTTAGGGTTGTTGAGTTGTCCCACATTGGAGGGATTTGAGGTCCTTGGTCTCCTTATATGGCTTGGGCAATCCTCACCTCATAAGCTAGCTTTTGGGATTGAGTTAGGCCCAAGGTCCATTCTTTTCATGGTATCAGAGCCAGGCCCATCCCAACTATTGTTACCGATATTGGGCCCCCATTTATGTTGTCCACGCTCCAGAGATCTGGGCGTGAGAGGGGGTGTTGAGTTGTCCCACATCGGAGGGATTTGAGGTCCTTGGTCTCCTTATATGGCTTGGGCAATCCTCACCTCATAAGCTAGCTTTTGGGATTGAGTTAGGCCCAAGGTCCATTCTTTTCAAGGGTATAAAACTATGAATGCTCAACTCATAGAATATGATGGTAACGTATTATTTTTAAAATATGCTATAAATTCTACTTGCAGAAGCAAAAGGAGACTTGCAATAAGTGCAATTTTTTCTCATCTTACTTGTATTCATTCAATTATTACAAAGTATTAATATAACTTAATAGTTATACTACACATAAATCCAAAAAAAATGAAAATATACTAAACCCGACCCGGGCCGGCCCCCTTCAACCCGTAACCCGTATGGTTCAATTTTAACCCGAACTAACCCAGCCCGCTATGAACCCGTCACTGTGCAACCCGGCCCGGCCCGAAACCCGGAACCCGGACGGGTCGAAAAATTTCGGACCCGGACCGGCCCGGTTGACCCGTTTAACACCCTTGGTTAGAATACATCCATTGATCGCAAGTGAGACATGTCTTCAAGAACATTGTATTTTCACTATTTAATGGAAATTTTGAACAAGAATTGTTGATTCATTCAATCTTATATTCATAGAAAGAGAAACAATAAAGAATAAGAAGAGCAAAAGTTGGAGACAGCTAATGAAAGATTGAATGCAAGGATTTATGGACAAATATCCTTATAAAATAATATCAACGTGAGTATAGAAGTGATGCTGAAGGTGAAGATGTAGCGGAAGCTGCTGTGTTATTTGAAGAATCAGTGTAGTCTCTGGTTACTGAGTTCTGTATTTCAGTAATCCGAGATCCGTTGGTGTCATATGATGATGAAAATGAAGCACTTGATAAATGTTTTGATGGACTGCAATATGTTGGAACAGGCATGTTTGGAGGGAGGGTGGGCAATGGAGCTTCAAAATTAAGGACATGAATTGCTTGCCTAATAGAAGGCCTACAATTGCTATCTGGATGAGCACACCATAATCCAACAATTAACAAGTGCTTCATCTCCATTTCATTGAACTCTAGTGAGAGTTTATGATCAGCTGCTTCGTTAAGATTTCCCATCCCATAAAGGCTCCAAACCCACTCAACAATGTTTACTTGACGATCTGATTCAGCTTTACGGTCAATAGGTCTTCTTCCACAAGCTATTTCTAAGGCGACGATACCAAAGCTATAGACATCTGTTTCCTTGCTAGCTTTCCCAGTGGTAGCACATTCGGGGGCCATGTAGCCCATTGTACCTGCCAAAACTGTTGTTTGGGATCCCTTTTCATGGTCAACTAGTCTAGCTAAACCAAAATCCCCAAGTTTGGCATTGAAATTGGAATCCAACATAATATTGCTCGACTTTATGTCCCTATGCACCACACATTGTTCCCATTCTTCGTGTAGATATAACAACGCTGAGGCCAAGCCTTGAGCAATCTTGTATCTTATTGGCCATGTCAAATGGCTTTTTCCTTTGAAAAGATGGAAATCTAAGCTTCCATTAGGCATAAACTCATAAACAAGTAGAAGTTCTCTTTTCTCATGGCACCAACCAATGAGTTGCACCAAATGTCTATGTCTTAACCGGCTAATGATCCTCACTTCTGATGCGAACTCTTTTACTCCTTGCCTTGACCCCCTTGAAACCCTTTTAACAGCAACATAGGAATTGGATTCCCTGAGATATCCTTTATAAACACCCCCGAATCCACCCTCCCCAAGCTTCTCTTCCTGCGCAAAGTTATTTGTACATCTAGCCAACTCACTGTAGAGGAACTTCTTCGGTCCTGTACTTCTTTCAAATTCATCAGCCATGGAACCATCAATGCTATCATCATCATCTTCATCTTCATCTTCTCTCAACTTCCTCTTTCTCCAAAATACAAACAACGCCAAAACAGATACTGCAACCAAAACACAACCACCAGATACTAATCCAATCACAAGTCCTAGCTTACTTTTGCTTGGAGTCTCCTCTGGCTTTGGCATTGGTAAGGCTACCCCTGGATCTGTTATGTTGTCATTAATTTCTAAAGAAGACGTAAAATTCCAAGAGGAGATGCTTTGTAACGCAAAGAGACCTCCTGTTGCACCTGTGAAGCCAAAAGTGACCCGTTCTGGCAAATATTCCCTCAGATCAAGATTGTGAGATAGGCTTTGCTGGACAGTGACAGTGGAATTAGCTCTAAAACCAGTGAAGACAACAGTAAGATTTTTCGAGGTTGAGTTATAGCTAATCCAGGCGTCAGTTCTATTACCATTTGGAATGCTACTAAACCAGGTCAAATTAACAACAGATTGCATAGAGTTGATATCGATACCTACATGATCACCCTGTGGATCATACCAATTCTTAAAGGTGTCAAACTCCACTGCAACAAAATGATTATTCGATGTATTAAGTTGCTGAGTATCAATTGTAAGGCCAAGGCTGCCACCTATGGTTGTGTTTTCAGGAATTCTTGAACCTGCAGGCGCGAGGAAGAAGGCAAGACCGTCACCATAAGCTGTTCTGCCCTGTGAATTGATGCTAAAGGAGAAATGAGTAATAAAATCTGTGAGATTTCCAGAAGCCTTGTCCCAAAGATGCAGTGTCTTGAAATATGTGGCTCGACCTATGCTGACTCCTGAACCACGATCAAGCTGGTTTTTGGTGAGTTGAATTACTCCATTTGCTGAAAAAGCATCTTCCTCATATGTTACATTCTGACCATTGGGATTAAAACTATCAAAATTGAAGGATAGTGAAGTAACAAATGGGATTATGATGAGAAGAAAAACAAGGTAGTATTTTAGAGCAGATATAGAGGCAAAACCAACCATAGTTGGATGATATGTTTATCAGATTAATGTTAGACAACTGAAAATAATCATATCTATATACCTATATTGCAAATTGCTGACATTTTCTTATCTTTTCAAGCGCAGAGAAATGACTTGGTCAAGTCTTAGGTACATATAATTAAAATATTTTCATGCCAACAGCTCATAAGAAAGCTAGGAGTATTAAATTTTTATACACAGGATAGTTGAAATGTCCTTATATTTGACTCCACTTGCTTGTCGGAGAAACATATTTTATGTCCACAAATTCTAAAAACTATCACAAATACCCAATAGTATCATTATCAATCACATTCATTATATTTTCGCAAACCATAAATCCTACTATACCCATCAGGCAAGAGGAAAAAAACTCTTTTTTTAAAATATTTGGATCCTCGTCATCTCCATAATTTTCTGCACGAAAAATGGTCTTTTCAGAAAGCACTATTAAAGTGTACGACCATAATGGTGCCATAAATTTTTGGGAAAATGCACAATTATCCCCTTTGATCTATACCCAAAATTTCAACTATACACTTTTTCTTTGCGGCAATCCTATTACTCCCTAAATTTATTTTAAATGTAATTATTTACACTTTTAACGGTGACGTGGCACAGTATATGTATTTCACTCTCCCAAATGAGAGTGAGAAGCAAGAAAATTGATTTTCAATTTTTTTTTATTCTTTTTTACCATTTTTTATTACTTTTTTTTCCTTTTCATTTTTCTTTTTCTTTTTTTTTTACTTTTTCTTATTTCTTCTCTAATTCCGATGGTTATTCATTCACCGACGACTTTGTTTAACCGTTTTTTTTTTATTTTTTTCTTTTCACACATAAATTAAACTATCAAAAAGCTCTATTTATAAGCAAAGCAAAATACACTCAAATTCGGGTGTAAAAAATTTATCATCGAAAAACCTTCCCACGCCGGAAAAAGAAATAATGTATTGAAATTTTAATAGAAAATTATTTTCTCAACTTATATTCGTTTTTATTTCTTTTTGCTCTTCCTCCCACACATAAATTACACTTTCAATATATATATATATACATATATATATATATATATATATATATACATATATATATATATATATATATATATATATATATATATATATATATATATATATATATATATATATATATATATATATATATATATATATTAAAATGCACTTAGGTCGGGTGCTAAACTTCTTAATATAACTCTGACTAGATCCAAATTTGAGAATTTGGTGAACAGTTTAATTTGAGAATTTGTTGTAGGGGTAAAGTTTTCGTATACTCTATTTTCCCCCGACCATACTTGTGTGACTACATTGGATTTGTTGTTTTAAATTCGAATACAATTCAATCCATTTCGGACTCAAGTAGTTTTCAGTTTCAAAAATATTTTCTATACTAAGTTTGCAAACTAACAACAATAACAGTAACCCAGTATAATCCCACTTAGTAGAGTCTAGGGAGGGTAGTGTGTATGCAGACCTTACCCCTACCCTTAGGTAGAAAGACTATTTTCAAATAGAACCCCGACATCCTTCACTCCAAGAACTTCCCACCTCATAACCTTTCGGTTGAAAATAAAAGTTGCTTACCTTAGAGCAATTCCTCTTGTCTAAATTTGCAAACTAAGGCAAGCTAAAATTGGGAATATATGTTGTACCGACAAAAATTGTGAAGCGGTGAGCTGAACAAGTACTGATTTTTCTCCCAAAAACCCTGCGCTGTTAATAAAAATGCCGTGTGCAATGTGAAACAAATCTCAAACAACAGGAAGAAATTGAACTCCGGTTCCGGGCTATTTACAACAGCAAAAAGACATTTTTCAAATTTAAAATAAATAAAATCTCACCTAAGGTCAATAGAGAAGTTAAATGAATTATTTTTATATATTATACTATGTTATGAAATAATATAAGAACAACAACAAGAACAATAGAGAGAAAAGTAGAGAGAGGAGTATTCTTATTGATACTTAGGGATGATTTACAATGGGGTAAGAACCCTCTATTTATAAGCATAGAAAAGACTTAGCCTCAAAGTAAAACTCTTCTATAAGATAGACATTCACTCTAATTAGAGTTCTATTTATAACACTCCCCCTTGAATGTCTATTCAATAATGTGGCTCGTTAAAACCTTAACTAAAACAAAACCCAATGGGAAAAATTATAGAAAAGGAAAAAGAGTACACATGTTTGAATATGCGCCTATTGGTGGCCTCGTTAGAAACCTTGCAAGGAAAACCCATTGGGACAAAACCTTGTAAGGGAAAAAGAGTGCAACGCGCATTAACTCCCCCTGAAAAGAGCATCAATTCATATCCTTGAGTTTTCGCGTTCCGATATTGTGAACCAGCTTCTTGAAGGTTGACGTTGGCAGAGATTTTGTGAACAAATCAGCAATATTATCGCTTGAACCAATCTGTTGCACATTGATATCACCATTCTTTTGAAAATCATGTGTGAAAAATAACTTTGGTGAAATATGCTTTGTTCTATCTCCTTTATGAATCCTCCCTTCAATTGAGTTATACATGCTGCATTGTCTTCATACAAAGTCGTGGGTAGTTTGTTACACTTCAAACCACATTTGTCTTGAATATGATGTATGATAGACCTCAACCACACACACTCCCGACTTGCTTCATGAATAGCGATTATCTCGGCATGATTAGATGAAGTAGCCACAATTGATTGCTTAGTCGATCGCCAAGATATGGTGGTGCCTCCACAGGTAAACACATAACCTATTTGAGATCGAGTCTTGTGTGGGTCGGATAAATATCCAGCATCAGCATAACCAACAAGATCAGGACTGCAATTATTGCCATAAAATAAGCCCATATCGGTAGTCTCTTTTAGGTACCTCAATATATGTTTGATCCCATTCCAATGTCTCCTTGTGGGAGCCGAGCTATACCTTGCTAAGACATTAACTGAAAAGGTTATGTCAGGCCTTGTAGTATTTGCTGTTGGACAATACGCTTTACGCTAGAGGGGGGGGGTGAATAGCGTTTTAAAATTATTAAGCATTTTAGTGCGGAATTTAAAAACTTTGCAGAAATTAAAACAAGTGCAGTAAAAAGAACTTACACAATGATGTATCCTGGTTGGCCACAAACGTGGTTAGTCCAGTCCCCGAGAGACTCTCTCGAGATTTCCACTAAACTTGTCAAGCTTACGGGTGCTTAACAAACCGTTACAGTTGAGGACACAAGCCTCACCTAGGTGCTCGGGGATCACAATCCCAAAGACTTCAATTGCTCGGGGATACCAATCCCAAAGACTTCAATTGCTCGGGGATACCAATCCCAAAGACTTCAATTGCTCGGGGATAACAATCCCAAAGACTTCAACTGCTCGGGGATAACAATCCCAAAGACTTCAATTGCTCGGGGATAACAATCCCAAAGACTTCAATTGCTCGGGGATAACAATCCCAAAGACTTCAACCGAGGAATCACAAGTTCCTCAACAAACGAGAATCGCAATTCTCTTACAAACACAAAACACACTCACTTTACAAAGTACTCCTTAATGAGTAGATATGAGTAGAAATAGTACGCTCAAGATCACAACAACTTAGCTCAATAGAATGGCTCTTCAAAAAGCTTTATGGATGAATGGAAAATGATGATCAATGTAAGAAAGCTTTTAGCAATGAAAATACTCAAATTGTATATGTTGTTGTTGTGAAAACACTGAGTTGAAGCTGTATTTATAGGTGAGAAACTCAGTCTTACCGTTGCCTAATTGCCAATTAAGGATTGCTGAAATTACTCAGTGACAATCGATTGTCAAGACTAAACAATCGATTGTTTGCATATCAGATCAAAAATTCAATCCCAGATTTTACGTCAACAATCGATTACTTCAAATCACTAATCGATTATTTATAACGTTAAGAAATCCTTTCCAATTTTTGGCATAAAACATCGATTGTCCGGAAATCAACAATCGATTATTTTAACAACGTTCAGAAAATCTTTTCCAGATTTTACGCAAAACATCGATTGTTAAATATCAACAATCGATTACCTGAAGGTAATTGAAAATATATGACAACGGTCAGCTTCAACAATCGATTATCAAATGGAATAATCGATTATTAATTAATTTCAAAACTCTCTGTCTCATATATAATCGATTATCAAATGGAATAATCGATTATTAATTAATTTCAAAACTCTCTGTCTCATATATAATCAATTATCAAAAGCCACAATCGATTATCATTTTATTTAAAATCACTGGGAGACATTTTTCTCATTCTAATCGATTACCATTAGTTCATAATCGATTTTTATGAGTTTTGAAAACTTTGCCTCAGTTAACAATCGATTATCATAAGTACGCAATCGATTGTTATGCAGTTTGCATAAACCTGATGTTTAACTGACTTACTCACAATCGATTATCATTAGTTCACAATCGATTGTCATGCAGTCTTGGCTTAGAGATACTCGATTATCATAAGTACATAATCGATTATCTTAGCCCAGATTTTTGAGGCATGCTTGGAAAACATTTTAACAAATGTAAATATGCATAGTTTAAAATTATTTGACACTTAATTTAAATATGCATGATTTTGGAAAAATAATTTTAGTAGAGAAGCCATGTTATGAGCCAAGTTGAGGAATCAAGATCACAATTAATATTGACTCAATTATAACATTTCTAAACTTTGTCTTGAGCTTCTTGTAATGCATCCATTTTGTGCTTGTCCTTGAGCACTGCTATATATCGCTTTTTGCTTTGTTTGACATTCATCAAAACCTACAAAAGAACACACGTTTAGTATATTGCATTTGAAACGTGTTTCCAACATTTGCAAGGTACATTAGTGCGCCAATTGCACTAAGATATGGTACTTCAGGACCAAGTAGCTCTTCATTCCTTTCTTGCGGTCGGAATGGATCTTTATTCACATCAAGTGATCGAACAACCATCGGAGTACTTAAAGGATGTGCTCCATCCATGTAAAACCGTTTCAGTACCTTTTCTATATAGGTAGATTGATGAACAAAAATTTCGTTTGCCAAATATTCAATTTGCAAACCAAGACATAATTTTGTCTTTCCAAGATCTTTCATCTCGAATTCATTCTTTAGATAATCAATTGCCTTTTGGAGTTCTATGGGGGTTCCAATAAGGTTTATGTCATCGACATATACGGCAAGTACAACAAATTCCGATGTTGTTTTCTTTATAAAAATACACGGGAAAATGGCATCATTTATATAGCCTTCTTTTTACAAATACTCACTAAGACGATTATACCACATTCGTCCTGATTGCTTTAGACCATACAAGGATCTTTGCAATTTGATTGAAAACATTTCCCGAGACTTTGAATTATGAGCGTTCGGCATTTTGAGTCCATCGGGAATTTTCATGTATATCTCATTATCAAGTGAGCCATAAAGATAGGCAGTAACCACATCCATTAAATGCATGTCAAGCTTTTCAAGGACAGCAAAACTAATGAGATAACGAAAAGTTATGGCATCCATTACAGGCGAATATGTCTCTTCATAATCGACACCAGGCCTTTGAGAAAATCCTTGTGCAACAAGGCAAGCCTTATATCTTTGTACCTCGTTTTTCTCATTTCTCTTGCGTACAAAGACCCATTTATAGCCAACAGGCTTAACACCATTAGGTGTTTCAACTATAGGGCCAAAAACTTCACGTTTTGCCAGCGAATTCAATTCTGATTGAATTGCTTCTTGCCATTTTGGCCAATCATGTCTTTTTCGACATTCTCCAACAGATTGAGGTTCAAGATCCTCATTTTCTTGCATAATGCTAGATGCGACATTAAACGCAAAGACATAATCCACCACTATATCCACTCGATTAAAATTTGCCTCAATATCGATTGGATTTATGGATAGTTCCTTATTTTCCTGAGTCTCGGGCTCAAAGGATTCTTCATGAATCTCAGAGTTTATTAAATCATGAATTTCCTCATGAGATTCTTTCTTAGTGTCATTTTGATTGTTTGCTTTCCTCTTTCTAGGATTTCGATCTTTGGAACCTAATGGCCTGCCACGCTTCAAGCGTGCATTCGACTCATTGGATATGACACTAGATGATTGTCCAATAGGGACATCAATACGGATTGGAACATTCTCCGCGGGGATGTGGGATTTTGTTATCCTTTTCAAGTCCGTAAATGCGTCAGGCATTTGATTTGCTATTCTTTGCAAATGGAAAATCTTTTGCACATCTTTTTCACAAATAGAGGTACGTGGATCAAGATGAGATAATGATGCATTTTTCCACAAAATTTCCCGTTTGATTTCACCGACTTCTCCCCCTAATTTTGGGAAAAGTGTCTCATCAAATTGACAGTCTGCAAATCGTGCAGTGAACAAATCCCCTGTCAATGTTTCGAGGTAGCGAATAATGGAGGGCGACTCAAACCCAACATATATTCCTAACCTTCTTTGCGGACCTATTTTGGTGCGGTATGGCGGTACTATAGGCACATATACTGCGCATCCAAAGATTCTTAAATGGGATATATTAGGTTCATGACCCAAAACCAATTGCAACGGGGAATATTTGTGATAATTCGTCGGTCTGAGACGAATTAGCATTGCTGCATGCAAAATGGCGTGACCCCATACCGAAGTGGGCAGCCTCGTTTTCATGAGTAATGGTCTTGCAATCAACTGCAGACGTTTAATTAAAGATTCTGCAAGACCGTTTTGAGTGTGAACATGAGCTACAGAATGTTCCACTTTTATCCCAATTGATAAGCAATAATCATTAAATGCTTGGGATGAATACTCAGCAGCATTATCCAGTCTAATAGACTTGATTGGATTATAAGGAAATTGTGCTCGTAGTCGAATTATTTGTGCCATTAGTTTTGCAAACGCAAGGTTGCGTGATGACAACAGGCACACATGAGACCATCTACAGGATGCGTCTATTAGGACCATAAAATATCTAAAAGACCCACTAGGTGGGTGAATAGGTCCACAAATGTCCCCTTGTATACGTTCCAAAAACGTAGGTGACTCAGTCCCAACCTTTGTTGGTGATGGTCTTGTAATTAACTTGCCTTGATAACAAGAAGTGCAAGAAAATTCATTATTTAAAAGAATCTTGAAATTCTTTAACGGATGCCCATATGAGCTTTCTATAATCCGTCTCATCATGATTGATCCATGTGTCCCAATCGATCATGCCAAAGTACAAAAGTATTGGAATCAGTAACCTTTTGGTTTACTGTTGAATTTTCCTCAATTGCACTAATTTTTGTCCAATACATGCCACAAGATAAAGACGGGAATTTCTCAATAACCCTCTTTTGGCCAGAGACATTCTTTGTAATGATGAGATATTCAAGATTATTCACATCTATTGTCTCCACATGATAGCCATTCCGGCGTATATCTTTAAAACTCAACAAGTTTCTCTTAGACTTGGAGGAGATAATTGCATTCTCTATGATAAACATTGTTCCTCTAGGCTGAGTTATAGTTGCTCTTCCGGAGCCTTCAATCAATTTATTACTACCAGAGATTGTAGTAACATCTGCCTTACACATACTTAGTTGAGAGAAATATTTCTTTTCTTTGAGTAACGTATGTGTAGTACATGAATCAACTAAACAAATATTTGATCCAAGATTGCTTTGTGAGATATCCATATTTGCTTTCCCATGGTTTGACATACAAAAGAAAATACACGAACATGAGAATAAACAAATTCAATCCGTTTGTTTCACATTTAAACAATATTTTCAAAATCTGCTGAGGTTAGTTGACTAACTAAATCAGATAGTCGATTATATGTTTTCCATAATCGATTACTTTGCAGTTTGAAAATTTCAGTTTAAGCACTGTCTCAATGTAATCGATTGTTAAACATACATAATCGATTATTTGCTAATTTGAAAATTTCAGATCACACTGTCTTAATATAATCGATTGTTAAACATACATAACCGATTATTTGCTATTTTGAAAAACTTCAGATCACACTGTCTTAATATAATCGATTGTTAAACATACATAATCGATTATTTGCTATTTTGAAAAACTTCAGATCACACTGTCTTAATATAATCGATTGTTAACAAGTATATAATCGATTGTTTTGCAGTTTTAATGCGAAAGATTATATAATCGACTAACTGTTAGGTTAGTCGATTAACTCTACTGAAAAATAAAAATATCTTTGAAATTTAAGCATATTGAAACATTCTAAAGAACTAATACTAACATTATATCATAAACTGACTAATACGAGCTGATACTAATGACTATTAGTTTATTCACTAACTAATACAAATAAAATCAAACAATTCCATCTTCCTTCATCACAGATCCATCACCGATTAAGTGGTCTATTTTTCCCTCAGGGTGCTCAAAGAAGATCAACCAAATGTCTTGGTACATGGCAAGCTTTTGACCAGTGCCCTTTTCCACCGCAACGATAGCATATAGTTTCTGAACTATTTGCCTTTGGATTCTCATAATCCCGTTTCTGCTTTTGGTGGTTATTTCTCTTTGGGGGTGACGGACATTAGGGAAATTTCTTCCTTGTCTACGTCCACGGCTATGACCCCGATTACAACCACGACCATGACTAGATCCATGGCCTTTTCCATGCTTGGCATAATGAGAATACACCTTATCTGCTTCAGACAATGGTGTAGACCCAGTGGGTCAATTTTCGTGATTTTTCATGAGCAGATCATTGTTTCGCTCAGCCACAAGGAGAAGAGAAATCAGTTCAGAGTACTTTTTGAAACATTTCTCTCTGTACTGTTGTTGCAGTACCATATTGGAGGCATGAAACGTTGTAAACGTTTTCTCAAGCATATCATAATCAGAGATATTATCTCCACAGAGTTTCAATTTAGAAGTAATTCTGAACATTGCATAATTATATTCAGAAACAGACTTAAAGTCTTGGAACCTCAGATGAGCCCAATCATATCATGCTTGTGGCAGAGTGACCAACTTCATGTTGTCATATCTCTCCTTTAAGCCGTTCCACAAGATGAGTGGATCTTTGATTGTGAGATATTCAATTTTCAAACCTTCATCAAGGTGATGGCGCAAGAAAATCAAGGCCTTAGCACAGTCTTGGGTGGATGCTTTATCTCTGTCTTTAATGGCGTCTCCAAGACCCATAGTATCTAAGTGGATTTCAGCATCCAACACCCATGTCATATAGTTCTTGCCCGAAATTTCAAGGGCAACGAACTTTCTCTTCATAATATCAGACATAATTAAAACCAAATTCGGAAAAAGGGAAATACCTTAATTTTCTCAAGAGGATTCTTGAGACGGTAGAGTCTTCTATAATATAGACATTCACTCTAATTAGAGTTTTATTTATAACATATTAATTATTAATAAATTTGTATCTTAAAATGTTAGCAAAAAAAATAAAGTTTTGTTTTATAAAACTTAAGGTTATGATCCAGGTTTGATTTGAGCCGCCCTCAAAATAATTGGCGACTGTCAATATATTTTATCTTTGTATTGAATTGAAAATATTTAAAAAGTTATACGGTTATGTTTATTATCTAAATTTTGACATGTGAAAATGAAGATGTTGGAAAAATTTATCACAAATATAAAAAATTATAGTAATGAGTCACAAAATTAATTGACTAGACAATTATTAGAGAAGGAAATATTCAAAAAAAAAATTATGGACGCAAAAGAAACAGAAAAAAGAAAAATAAGAGTATAGAAGGCGACATCGCATACCTCTAGAACTTTCTCACACAGTCGTAGTTTTATTGTACACCGCCACGCCACCTTTATTTTCCCTTTCACGAAGCCACTACTGGAATAATTTCTAAAACCCTAAACCCTAGCCTCCATTAACAGAAGCTGCAAGCTCGTCGTTCCTTACTGTTTTCTCCGATGGCGTCCGCCGTATTACTCAGATCTCTTCGTCGCCGTGACATTGCTACTTCTTCTCTTTCTGCTTATAAAGCTGTATGTGAAGTCTCCCTCCATCTTATCCTTAAATTATTTTTACAATGGTTGGCTGTTTAATCTTTAATCTTCTCAGTATTTTGTGATTTTAGATCAGATTGTGGTGTTAGTGAAAATATTTTGTTATATAATTTCCCATTGTAGTTTTAAAAAAAAAGAAGAGAAATGTGTAATTTTTAGCTGATTTCAAAAATAATAGCCCACAAATTTTTTTTGCGTAAATGTGTATTATATACATATAATATAAATATTTTTTTTACACTTGTTGGCTAGCTAATGTAATTAGTGTTGCCGATCTGCCAATCTTGTATTTTGCCCAAAAAAAAGGGGTGTGGAATTCTGATGTTATATTCTGAAATTATCACTAAGGTGCTGCTAGTCTTTTGGCTTTTATATTTTCGTAGGGATTTGCATCCAATGGATTCTGGTCAACCAGAAGTGTTTGTTGTTTATAATACTATTTGTTTTTTGGTCATTGCTTTTTTTGACCGTAATTGTAAGTTTGTATAAGGATAAGTGTTAGGTCTAGAAAAACATCTAGTTTTAGGGTATGTTTGGTATAAAAGAAGTCATTTTCCTAGAAATATTTTTTGGTCTTTGGTTGGTGAGTGAAAAATATTTTTTTAACAGAAAAAACAAATTGGAGAGTGTTTTGATGAAACTTTTGAGTACTAGAGTTTGATAATATGTGTAATTGTTAGTTGAAACAATTAACATGAAGCTAAAAGTTAAGATAGTTGCAAGTAAAATGACTTCCGACCGTAAGTGATGGAACTCAGTTTCCTCCTTTTGATGGAAAAGGTTTTCCATGGAAAATTGACATGTCATACCAGACACCAGAACACGACTTTCACATATTTTCCTGGAAGTCCTTTCCCTAGTAGCACACACACACTTAAAGAACTCATATTTACTGTAGAAGAAAAATCATATATCATTGGGATGAAATGGCCCTGGTTGCTGGATCAAATAGTTTTTAGAGAACTCATAATTCACCTTAGAAGAAAAATGATATAACATTGGGATGAGATGGCCCTTATTGGTTTATTCAAATAGTTGATATCAACTATTTTCGGATTAAGGGATAGATAGTGGAATATATTCCTGATAGGGAGGGGGAGAGAGAGAGAGCCTGCCTTTGTGATCGGTATCGTGTGTCGTGGTGGGAGACTATTTACTCTGAGTAGCATGGCGAAATTTACAGGCTTGCTTGGGAGATTTCTATCAAGGGAGGAAGATGTGTTTGTAACTCCTAATGCATTTTCTTAAAGTGGGCAGAAGTCTATCATTTTGTTTGTTAAGATTAATGTGGAATGATATTCTCTTTCGTTCATTGGGTGATATACATCCATCTGTCGCAAGAATGACTTTGTGGATGCTGTCTATGCCTGGTTCTTTCTCTGGTTGATATTCATAGGTATTCTTTGTTCGCAATTAGTGGATTCCCGAATAAGAACATTGCTGTGTTTTTTTTAATTAAAATTAAAAATCAAGATGAGAAATTTTTGTTGAAAAATAACCTTTTGCTTATGTGGGTGCTACGTATGGCTTCTGCAGCTTGCTTCAAACACTAAGCCATCATGGTGTCCAACACTTGGTGGTGCTAAATGTGCTGGTCTAGCCAGACCGTTTTGGTAACTGCCTTTTGTCTTATCTCTTTCACCTTTCTATATGATTAGAATATGTACTTGTCTACTGAAACTCGTCTTTCATATGGTGCAGTTCTAGACCTGCTGGAAATGAGATTATTGGGATTGACTTGGGTACAACAAACTCCTGCGTTGCAGTGATGGAGGGCAAGGTAAGAGTCTGGTTCATTAGGAATGGGTTAAACATGTTCCTTTGTGGTATCACTGTTTAAGTGCTCCTTAGCCTGAGTTGGTTTTGGTGAATTTAAGACATGGTTTGATGCTTTTATTCATGCAGAACCCTAAAGTGATTGAGAATGCTGAAGGATCTAGGACCACTCCGTCAGTAGTTGCCTTTAACCAAAAGGGGGAATTGCTTGTTGGTACTCCGGCCAAACGTCAGGCAGTCACCAATCCTACAAATACCGTATTTGGTACCAAGCGTCTAATTGGGAGGCGGTTTGATGATCCCCAGACACAGAAGGAAATGAAGATGGTTCCTTACAAAATAGTGAGAGCTCCCAATGGAGATGCTTGGGTTGAAGCCAATGGACAGCAGTATTCCGCTAGCCAGATTGGAGCGTTTATTTTAACAAAGATGAAGGAAACTGCAGAGGCCTATCTAGGGAAGTCTATAAATAAAGCTGTGATCACTGTTCCAGCTTATTTCAATGATGCTCAGAGGCAGGCAACCAAGGATGCGGGGCGAATTGCAGGCCTTGATGTGCAAAGGATTATTAATGAGCCTACTGCTGCGGCACTTTCTTATGGTATGAACAACAAAGAAGGTCTTGTTGCCGTCTTTGATCTTGGTGGTGGTACCTTTGATGTTTCTATATTGGAAATATCAAATGGCGTTTTTGAGGTAATTGAAGTTTTTTATGATCTCTGATGTTGTTTGTCTTGTTGCTTTTTATTCTGACCATCCTCTTAACTATTTACCACTCAGGTCAAAGCAACAAATGGGGACACCTTTTTGGGAGGAGAGGATTTTGACAACGCGTTGTTGGAATTTTTGGTGAACGAGTATAATAGGACAGATGGAATTGACCTGTCAAAAGACAGGCTTGCCCTGCAAAGACTCCGAGAGGCAGCTGAGAAAGCTAAGATAGAGCTATCATCAACCACTCAAACTGAAATTAATTTGCCTTTCATCACAGCAGATGCATCAGGAGCTAAACATCTTAATATTACTTTAACAAGATCCAAATTTGAGTCGTTGGTGTCCAGCTTAATTGAGAGGACAAGGGATCCTTGCAAGAACTGTTTGAAGGATGCTGGAATATCGACAAAAGAGGTGGATGAGGTCCTCCTTGTTGGTGGTATGACTCGTGTCCCTAAGGTGCAGGATGTTGTCTCTGAGATTTTCGGCAAGAGCCCATGCAAAGGTGTAAATCCAGACGAAGCAGTTGCCATGGGAGCTGCAATTCAAGGTGGTATTCTCCGTGGTGATGTGAAAGAATTGCTGCTTCTGGATGTCACTCCATTGTCTCTAGGTATTGAGACTTTGGGAGGTATCTTTACCAGGCTGATCAACAGGAATACTACCATACCTACAAAGAAAAGCCAGGTAAGTTGTTAGGTTCCGACATAGTGTCGTATTAATCTTTGCAATTGCTTATATTCTCAATATTTTGCGGGCAGGGATTTGTTTCTCTTTTGTCATGGCTTCTAAGTTTTGCTGCCTCTCCTCTTGTTATTCCAGGTGTTCTCTACTGCTGCTGATAACCAAACCCAGGTTGGAATTAAAGTCTTGCAAGGTGAGCGAGAGATGGCATCTGATAATAAGATGCTGGGAGAATTTGAACTTGTTGGTATTCCTCCTGCACCAAGGGGTATGCCTCAGATAGAAGTCACATTTGACATAGATGCAAATGGACTTGTCACGGTCTCTGCAAAGGACAAGGCCACTGGCAAAGAACAGCAGATTACTATTCGGTCGTCTGGTGGACTCTCAGAAGATGAGATAGACAAGATGGTCAAGGAAGCCGAGATGCATGCCCAGAGGGATCAGGAGCGAAAGGCACTGATTGATATCAGGAACAGTGCAGACACAACCATATACAGTATTGAAAAGAGCTTGAATGAATACAGGGACAAGGTTCCTAAGGAGGTTGCCACAGAAATTGAAACAGCTGTTTCCGACTTGAGAACAGCAATGGGAGGCGAAAACATTGATGAAATCAAATCAAAGCTTGATGTAGCAAACAAGGCTGTTTCTAAGATTGGACAACATATGGCCGGTGGTGCCGGAGGTGCCTCTGGAGGTGGCTCTGAAGCAGGTTCTCAAGGGGGAGCCGCCGAGGCCGAGTATGAGGAAGTAAAGAAGTAGATTATCTTAGGGAACATTGAAGATGGCACGTTGGAGTTGGTTTAGATCTCATTCTGTTGTGGAAATGAAAATTTTCTTTGTCAACCTCCCTTGGTATGCTGTATAACTAAAAAGTTGATGTGAACTGCTTTACATACCGAAATTTTTTGTTCCTCCTAGTAGAGGGGTGAGACCGACCTTACATACTGAAATTTTTCTGTTATTTGGCATGTTTTTCTGGGGTGGTTTTCAGTGTGTTAAGGTCTTGTTGCATGCCGAGGTATCACCTTGGTCTCGGTGGTGGTTTTTTCCCTTGAAAGGTATGGCTAAGAGTGTATCTGTTTTGTAGGCATTATTCGAAATAAGCCTTGCATCAAATGTCAAGTGTTAAATTGGGACGGGGGAACTACTTATTGTATTTAGTTTTTCTATTGAGATGATAGAGATTTTTGTTCGTAAGCTATGTGTAATTTAATTGATTCAGACAATAACTACCCAATATAGTCCCACAAAGTGGGGTTTGGGAAGAATAAAACAATATAGTCCCACAAAGTGGGGTTTGGGAAGAATAAAATGTAGACAGACCTATAATTGATTCAGACAAATTATATATAATCATGCATGAGCATCCACTGCTCTAGACGAGCTTAAAAGGTATGCGATGATAATCATTTTTATTTTGTAACTAGTCAAAATGCCTGCGCTACGTGCGGTTATGAAAGATACATACCATGATTGTTTTTATAAATTTGGTTAAATTGAATATATATAGAGAGAGACACAGTATATCAGTGAAATTGAAGATAAAATATGTTTGGCAATATATTACAGAGCTGAAAGAACTGGCAGAGAGTTTCAAGAAGAATTACTCTTTCTCTTCGTACGATGATTAATTTATTTAGTACCGTAAAACGATTGTGAAAATAAAGCCAACGGTTAAGTTAGATGAGATCTTCAACAGAAGTTAGTTGTGTATTGGGTGGAATTAGACCAACCACGCCTTTAAATCGGCACAGATAACCGCCAAGCGTGCACAAGCTAGGGCAGGGGTACAACTCGAGAAACGACATCGTAAGCTCCGTCGACCCCCCAAGGATAAGTATTTAGTTTATGTTGTTTATTTTAATATTTTGAGTAGGGTTCCTTAATATATAAAGGGAATCCTAGCATTGTAATAGGAGATCCATTATTATTGAACTGATCTCTACTTCTCTCTCTCTCTCTCTCACTTACTTTCTCTCTCTGAATCTCTCTCACATACTGAGATCCATATAACGAAGCATTTTGAATATTCTAAGGTCTTATTATCTTCGATTACAATTTACCCTTGATTTCTTTTGATTGATTTGCTCGGAAAACATTTAATATCTTTTGAGTCAAACAATTTGGCGCCGGCTGTGAGATTTTGGCAATTGAAATCATAGTTCACACCTAGGGTATTAAAAAAAAATATAACAAAACTACCATCACCACTCTTCACACTCCATAGAAGCCAAACGATGGCAGAAAGAGAAGCAAGGATGAAGACAATAGCAGATGTCGTCACCAACCTCATAGCCTCCCTCAACGAGGCCAGTAGAGAAAATATCACGAGCACAACACCCAGTGGTGCACTGGAGGGGGAGATATCACCTTCTTCACTATAAGATCTAACAATTTTGCATGAGAAAGGGGCTTCTACATCCGCAGCCAAAGAAACACACCCAGTAGTCAAAAAGCTACTCTAAGTAGCTTGCTCGAAAAATCACCTCAAGGGAATATCAGAGACTCATCAGCGACATATATCACTATCACCACCGGTGACCTGGTGTTGTACGAATGAATAACACTCGTGTCGATATCGATGCTAGCGATGGTGCACTCGCAACCATCCTTAAGAAAATGGAAGAAATGGAGAATGAGAACAAAGCGCTTCCTGATCAAATGAAAGAGCACCAGGAAAGAGTAGACAAAATTCCTGGTGCCCTAAGCTACTGCCGAAACAACTTAGGAAGGTTCGTCGAGCAACCGTATAGTGAGGAGGTTGCTCCTCACCCAATCCCAAAAACCTTCAAAATGTCACCATACTTGAGAATATATGACTGGACTACAGATCCCAAGGATCATCAGATCCACTATGTGACCGCTGTAAAAAGCAATGATTTATCAAAAGAGCAAGTACCATCAGTACTACTAAAAAGGTTCGGAGAAACTTTGACAAGAGGGTCCTTAACATGGTACTCTCAACTGCCAGCTAGGACAATATCGACGTTCTAGGAGATGGCGGATAAGTTCGCCACCACCCATGCAGGAGCAAAGAAGGCCGAAGCTAGGGTCAACTATATCTATGTCGTCAGGCAAACAACATGTAAAGGACTTCCTGGCCAGATTCAACAGTGTAAGAATAAGTTTGCCAAACGTATCGGAAGACATGACAATCACAGCTTTCCAAAAGGGGATGAACAGAGACGGTTCGAAGGCGACCAAGAAGCTGTTCATCCGACTCATGAAGTATCCCCCCGCTACATGGAAAGAGATCCACAATGCCTACTGTGCCGAAGTGAGAGCAGACGAAGACGATCTCAACGGTCCTAACCAATGGCTAACATCGATAAAATCAGAAGTAAGAAGGGACGACGGGAACAACCTCCACGCTTCAACAAAGAAAGGCATCAGCCTTACATCAAAACTCCCAATCCACCCCCTACAAGGCACCCAGATGTTGTGCAGCAACATGTCGCCCCACTCCGAAATGAAAGAGGTATGCCCCCCTTATTATCTGCTCATAACTTTTGTGTGTCCCCTTCAGATACGCACTGGAAAAGCTGGGCACAAAGGTACAATGGCCGCAGAAGATGAAATCAGATCCTAGTACAAGGAGGTCGAATGTTCTATGCGAATTCCATCAGGAAAGAGGACACATGACCGAATATTGCATAGGTCTATCCCAGGAGGTAGTCAGGATACTAAACCAAAGGTAACTTGCAGGAGCTGCTTAGCAATAAGGGAAAGGCCAATTTCTCCAGAGGACGAGATCAATCCCAAGAACCAACAAAACCACCTTCTCCAGCACGCACCATACAATGATCGTCGGCAGTAGCGACGACTCACCAATCAACCACATAAAGTTCACCAACACACACAAATTGAAGCGCACAATCGCTCACGAACGGTATCACGACTTCGAAGATATTGTCACCTTCGATAAGTCCGATACCGACAGTTTGTCTTTTCCTTAGTATGATGCTTTAGTTATAACTTTACGAATTGCCGATACTGATGTGAAGAGAATCATGGTAGACAACGGAAGCGGTGCTTGTATTATCCATCCAAGAGTCCTCGTGCAAATGAGACTTGAATATAAGATAATACCGCGCTGCATAATACTAAGGGGTTTTAACAATGCAGTGGAACGGACCTCCAGAGAGATATCGTTGTCGGTCTTAGCAGGGGGAGTCACGCTGGTAACCACATTCCACGTCATGAATCAGAAAATGGCTTATATCTCCATCATAGGGCGTCCTTGTATACACGCCATGCGATACGTCCCCTCAAGATTCTTCCAGGTAATGAAATTCCCCACCCCATAGGGAATATTCAGCATTCGAGGAGAGACACGCACCGCTCAGGAATGCTATCGGATCGCCTAAGACTGTACACATTCCAAACAGCTGAAGGGAGCAAGTGCGGAAGCATAACAATCATCCCCGTCGGGGACTAAAGTCAACCTGACAACAGAAGCCATCAAAGACCCCAACATCGTAGAGGCTTGCAAAGTGACAGTCGAAGATCTCGACTCGGTTCAACTGGATGATGCCGACCCTTCAATGAAAGCCTACATCGGGCATAACCTCTCCGATCCAAGTAAGTATCACGAATTCTTAACTAACCACGCAGATTTATTTGCCTTCTCTCATTCAAATATGCCGAGAATCCCAAAATACATCGCCACTCAAAAGCTGAAAGTCGACCCACTTTACCTGCCCGTGCGGCAGATGAGAAGGAGATTTAACGCTGCAATCAACGAGGCGGTCAGTGAAGAAGTGGACAAGTTATTGGCCAACGACTCCATCAGAGAATTGAAATACCTCTAATGGATCGCTAATGTCATCATGGTTAAAAAGAAAAATGGGAAATGGATGTGCATGGAGTTCACCGACCCGAACAAGGCATGCCCAAAGGACTCATTCACATTGCCCCACATCAACCAGTTGATCGATGCAACCGCAGTACACGAGCAATTAAGTTTCTTAGATGCCTACTCCGCCTACAACGAAATCATGATGGCCGAAGATGATCAAGAAAAGACAACTTTTAATCTCCAATAAAGTAAAAAACTACAAAGGATTTACTTTCCAGAAACATTGCGTACAAATACAAAAATATATATTAAATTCCTTAAGCTTGTTAGTATAACTGTGTTTGTAAATTAATTCTGGACAAAACGAAGTAGAATAACATATAAACAGAAAAGTAAACAAAATAAAAAAATTAATTCGAGCCCACTGAAATCACAGTATTTCCTTAAGGAATTAATCCCCTCCTAGTACCCAAGGTTATGGATTATTTTCTTCCAGGATAGAACGAATTACACACTAGTGTAGTGGTGCTTCAAACCCTAGTGTTTTAATGAACACAAAATTCGGTAGCAAATCACATTTGGTGTTGCTTTCTTTGAAGTTAAAATATGGAGAATAAAGTAGAAGAACTAAGAAAATTCGTATGGAAATTCTGAGCAGAATAGTCTTGTATTTACAGTCAAAGTTGGGCTGAAATCTGAAAATGTGTTGATACCTAATTTCTCCCTATGTATTTTTGTACCAAAAATACTTCCAAAATAGCATATATATACATATATAAGTACACCCATGAGTTTTGGCATTTTTAAGGATCTTAAACCAGTTTATTGCCTATTTTTATATCATAAAATCCAATAATTATTTTCAAAATTATTATTTTTAGTGAAGAACTTATTTTATTCTTATATTTACACCAAAATATAATTAAGGTGATTTTTTCATATTTTAACAAATTTATTTGGCATTTATAAGGTTAAATTGCATATAATTATAATTATAGCCTCCTTTGCGATTAATTACTTTTTACAATTAAAATTACTTCTAGTATTTTTAAATAAATATTTATATAAAATTTACCGACTCATTACTTTTAATTTATTTTTAAAATTATTATTACTATTTTCATAAATGAAACAAGGGAGAAGTGGCTATTTAAATATTAGCCCTTTTGCATTTCTATTTTAGCCGAATTTGGCACCCAAATTAAACCCAACCTCAAACCCAATTACCCAGCCCAAATCTTAAATCTACTCGACCCAGCACCCAATTACCCGAATCGGCCCGTGCCCTTATTTAATCTGAGCCGTTGATCATTTTGATCAACGGCCCAAATCCCCCTTTACCTTTTTAATCGAAAACGACCCCCAAACCCTCCCAATTCTCTCAAAGATATTTTTCATGGTCGATATTTTTAATCCCCACCAAAGATAGTGCTATTTATTTTATTGGCGACCTACCTAAAATCTATTTACTACGAAAAAAAATAGTGATGATATTCTCTGGCCACCTCTTCAGTTGCCTAGTAAAAGTAGTGCTATATGTTGTCGTTTGAAATTGCAACCTACCCAAAATTTGTTATGTGCGAGCTTAGTCGTCACAAAATAAGAATACTACTATTATTTTATTATTAGCTTTTGTAACGATTATATAGCACTACTTTGTGGCGGTTGGAGAAGTCGTCACAGAATATCGTCTGTTGGGAAACCTTATTTAATTTCATGTTGTGATTTCTTAGTTTTGAATCAACATTTAGAACATCAACTTGTGTTGATGCCATTAGCACCATTGTAATATTTTCTTGGTGGTGTACAAAAAATTTAGCTCATAATTTGTTGTTTACAAATAAATTTGACCCTTTCATTAATCAAATGCCCCATCTTCATCCGATATTTTTGTAACATTGTCAAACAGAAATATCAATGGAAGTGAGGCCACTTCATTAGAGGCCAATAACATTTCCTGCTTTAACAAACAGTTTAACATATTCAATTGAACCTGAAATATTTTCTTGTTTTGTTTAAAGGAATATCAAGATTGAACAACTATGTAGATTATTGGACTTTGTTATATGAATTGCTGCTTGCATCCTTGTCGAGGGTATGAAGGTAAGGGCAAGGTCTGCATACAGACTACCCTCCCCAAATCCCACTTGTTGGGAATATAATGCGTCTGTTGTTGTTGTTGTTGTTCTGTTTGCATCCGCTCGTTAGAATTTCTGGCTACGCTAATGCATGGGGCTTACTAGCGAAGACCTGACCGGGGAGGGAGAGGAAGAAGGAGAGGAAACGGATAGAGAACCTACCCGGCACACACATATTCAGGAAAATCCCTATACTTACTCAAGTTTTTCGGGTGGTGTAAGGCAAAAGGCATATATGTTTGATGGAGAAGGGAATTGTTTCGACAAGGAATGGGATTTATCGGAGGGAAGAGGCAAAGAATTCTGCTGGTATCATGTTGAGCTTCCAAAATGGAACCAAAAACTCTCACAATCTGCACAGTATCTTATAGATTTACTTTGTCCACCTTTAAATCTTCAAGATATTCTATCACTAGTTAGCAATGGACCTTTTTGCGCGCATGTTAATGGCGCTCTTATTTTTCGAGTTAATTCACCTGGCCCTGCATCTAGCAACTTTACATTTCGAATCGGTGCAAGAGTTACTGAGAATTTGGTCATCACTGTGTCATTAGGTCGTGTTCCAAGATTGTGTTTCTCCCCTGGAAATGAGTCTCTTCTATCGGAGATTCCTATCGTCGAAAGTCCAAATTATGATCCTCTTGAAGAAAAGGAAAGGGGTGGGATTGTTATCAAGGAACATGTTCTTGATTTTCTGTTGATGATGAATCATTTTGAGGAGGCTGATAATACAGTGCCAAAATCTGTATCAAATCTTGTTGTTCACATTATAGACACACATGTGGATCACCTTCAAGATATTGTGACTAAGTTGGAGATTGAGTTGGATTCTGTTGAACTGGAATTGGACAAAGGTACATTCTGATATAGTATTAAAGTAAGCAAAAGAGACTAGAGTTCCTACTGCTATTCAAGAGTTTCTTATTTGTAGTAATAGAAAGTGTTTCAGGCAGATCAGCGGCGAAGCCAGAAAATTCAATAAGGGTGTAAAATTTTGAACACCCTTTGCTAGTGGGCTATGCAAGGGTGTTCAATGTCTACTTTTTAATTAATAACTAGTAATATTTTACCTTATACATAGTATAATTTCTCGGCGAAGAGTGTTTAGTTGACCACCCTTGGGCCAACATAGTTTCGCCCCTGACGCAGTCTTACCCTATATTTTGGCAAGAGGTTGTTTCCACGGCTCGAACCTCTGACCTTCTGGTTGCATGGCGATAACTTTACGAATTATGACCAATGCTCCCCTAAGACAAAACCAGTGTTTCTAAATTTCAGTATATCATGGGAATAGCAAATTTTTGCCTTGTTTCCTAATATTTGTTTGGTTGCAGGTGGATTTGCTTTAAAACAACAAATGTTGGATGATAGAAGATTCCCAAAGGTGCATCTTGACTCGCAGCGCCTCCTCCAGGTAGTTTGTGTAGTCCTGACTCTCCAAAATACTGCATCATCCGTGTCGGATTCTCCAAAACTATACTATTTTTGGAGAATCCAACATATACCTATACCTGATGACATTTTCGAAGAGTCCGAACAACCTAGGGCGTAGTTACTATGAAAGCAATAATGCTACTTTAGTTTATAAAAACCAAGAGGACGGATGGACAAGGAGAAGAGGTAGAGGTAGGTTTTGATTGCTACAAGTTTTTTTCTCAATTGTATAGCAAACTTGTGAAAGGGAGCCTTGACGTAACTGGTAAAGTTACTGCCACGTGATTAGGAGGTCACAGGTTCGAGCCATAGAAACACCATCTTGCAGGGTAAGGTTGCGTACAACAGACTCTTATGGTCCAGCCCTTCTCCGAACACCGCGCATAGCGAGAGCTTAGTGCACCGGGCTGCCTTCTTTTAGCAAACATGTATAAAGCTATTCTACCTTTACACAATGCTTCCACTTAGTACCCATGTTCTCTTGTACTTAGTCTTTTTGTGTTTAATCTAGATCTACACATATGTTTTCATTTTATTTAGTTAATTTTATTGTAGGTGATTGCATATGGGGAGCAAGTAATTCCAAGAGTAAAAGAGAAATGTTCTTCAAAAGATTGGTTTTCTAGTGATGACATTAACATCCTTGAGGAGATAATTGGTCAACTGAGAAGTTTAAAAGAGAATGTTGGGTTTATAGCTAATAGAGTTACAGGAATACAGACTGGTCTTGAAAGTTGGCAAGCTGACCAAATAACTAGAAAACTATACTACCTTTCTTTCCTCTCCATCATGTTTCTCCCCTTGTCAGTAGTAACTGGAGGTAATATTCTTAAGCAACTTTTGTCATCAGCTTCATATTATGTTTCAGTTTAAAAGGAGCCTTGGCGCAACAGTAAGAGCTGCAACCATAAAACCAAGAGGTCACGAGTTTATGTGCGAAAATAATCTCTTGCAAAATTACAAGATATGATGGCTTATAGTAGCAACCCAATGCGCTCCGGTCAGTGGCTGAAGTAGGTAGTGTCAAGGGGGTTCAACCCCTTTTATCGGAAAATTACATAGTGTAAATAGAGTAAAAATGATTTTTTTTAGGGAAAAGGGTCAGAACTGCCCCTCACGTATTGACTCCAGGTTAAAAATGCCCTCCGTTAACCTATTTTGAATAAAATGCCCCTACCGTTAAAAATGTGGCATATTTGTGCCCCTAAGTCTAACAACTGACTGTACTTATATTCAAAACGGTAGGGGCATTTTTTTCAAAATAGGTTAACGGTAGGGGCATTTTAAACTGGAGTCAATACATTAGGGGCACAAATATGCCAGAACTTTAACGGTAGGGGCATTTTTTTCAAAATAGGTTAACGGAGGCATTTAAACTGACGTCAATACGTTAGGGGCAGTTCTGACCCTTTTCCGTTTTTTTATTAAATGTGAGCCGATGAATCCCGCTTGACAGAAAGAAAAATTCAAATGTAGGAGTAAAGGGGGTTCAAAATTGCTTTTAGGTTATAGTTCAAATTCCAAATGTGACAACCTAGAATTTTTCTGAATCCCCGTGTAAAAATTTCTGGTCCCGCCACCGGCTCCGACCCTTCTCAAACCCCGCACATAACGGGAATTCGGGAATTTAGTGCACCGTGCTGTCCTTTTTCATTTGAAAATAGTCTCTTGCAAAATTACAAGATACCACTGTGTATAGTAGCAACTCAACACGCTCGGATCAGTGGTGGAACTATATACAAAAAATTATATTGTGAAAATAGAGTAAAAATGATATATTTTTATTACATGTGAGATGTTGAATCTCCTTGATATGAAGAAGAAAAATTCAAATATAATAGTAAAGGGGGTTCAAAAGCTTTAGGTCAAGTTCAAATTCCAACAGTGACATTCTACAATTTTCTTGAATCCCTTGTATAAAGTTCTGGTTCCGCTACTAATTCCGGTCCTTCCCAAAATCCTTGATAGCGAAAATTTAGTGTACCGTACTATTTTTTTCCATTTGAATCATTATATTTGCATGCATCTGATGTCACCATAACATTATCTGGTATATGACAGTGTTTGGGATGAATGTGGGAGGAGTTCCTTGGACAAACCAAAATGAACCTGAGTTGAAGGAGGGGTTTCACAATGTAATGTTGCTCTGTGTGGCTTTAATATTGTTGGTCCTCTTATGCTTCCTTTTCCCAGCTTTTTATGCTTCTTTTGTGACTTGGAAAAGAAGAAGAGACATGAAAAGAAGTTGGTATCTCAACCACAAATCATCCCATAGAAGAAATATAGGCAGTAGTAGGGAAAGAAATGATAAGGGAAGGTACCAACAGTTGTATTGAATTGAAAATGTGTAGGAAACAATTTGCAGTTACTCCGCTTGATGCTTTCTACAGGCGTAACGTAAGTGCAAAGGTAACCTCAGGTGGGACGGAAGTTGGCCTTCGAGTGCAAAAAGCAGGATCGGCTTTAGTACTCCTACGAGTGGAAGGCCGTCTCTCGACGGATAAAAGTTACTTTGAAGTAGAATTTGATTACTTATTGTCTTTCACCGTGAACATAGATTCCGATATATGTTTTCTTCTTCTTGAGTAGAGGGTTTATCGGAAACAACCTCTTTATTTCTCCGGAGTAGGAGTAAGGTATGCGTACACACTATCCTTTCCAAACCCTACTTGTGGAATTCCACTGGGTTGTTATTGTTGTCGTATAGATTCCGATATAATTGTTACTTAGAATAGTGATCAATGTATTATTATTGAGTTGAATGTAAATCAATGTTCTATAATTTCTTTCATTTAATTTTAGATATTAGAATGACCAATAATACCATGCATCCACTTATTGGGCCACATATGTCCTTCCATTAATGTTTTTGGCTAACAAATGTCATTTGAGTTAACGGAGGGACACATATCATTATCATGTTGGTCCATTTTAAATACTTCGTAATTAATTAAAAGACTCATTATTCGTACTAAAAAAATAATTTTTGAAAGCAATTCTTCTAAAACTTTTTTTTACTAAAAACTGAAGAAAAAAAAGGATTTTTTTCCAGTTTTTCCAAAAAAAGAGATTTTTTACTAAAATAGTATTTTTGCAAAAACAAAATAAAATCTAAAAAGTAATATTTTTGGAAAAACTAAAAAAAAAAGAAGATTTTTTTGCTAAAATTTCCAGATTTTTTCAGTTTTTACAAAAGACGCATTTTTTATTCTAGATTTTTTGCTATGGAAAACAATTAAAAAAAAAAAAGCTAGAAAAATATGATGTGATGGTGTAAAAATTTCATGACACGTATCCAACTTAAACTCTATATTATAGTATAATAATACACATATATCATCGTTGTAAAAATAGAAAAAACTAGATTTAGCAAAAACTGAAAAATTTGCTTTGATGTGACTAGTTTTTTTGCTAAACTTGAAAAAACTTTAAAAAAAAGTTAGAATAAAAAATGGATCTTTTGTAAAAACTGGAAAAAACTAGAAATTTTAGCAAAAAACATCTACTTTTTTTTAGTTTTTACAAAAATATTGCTTTTTAGATTTTATTTTTGTTTTTACAAAAACATTGTTTTAGTAAATTTTTTTTATTTTTTTGTAAAAACTGAAAAAATAATAGATTTTTTCTTCTATTTTTAGTAAAAAATTTTTTTTGAAAAATTGCTTTCGAAAATTATTTTTTGGATATGAATAATGTTTCTTTTTAATTAATTATGAAATATTTAGAATGGACCAACATGACGATGACAAGTGTCCTTTCGTTAACTCAAATGACATTTGTGAGTCAAAAACATTATATTTGGCCCAATAGGTGGATGAGGGTATTATTGATCCAAAATATACTTCAGGGGTATATTTGACCATTTTCCGAACTTTTATTAGTAAAGTTTCTGCCTATCAAGTTAGTTAATTAGTTAGAGATTGGTACTGGACCATTGTAATTAGTGGATTATAACGTCCATTTGATTACACTTAATTGATCTTTCTTTATCCTTTTTCTTGTTAACTTTTTAATTTTTAAAGGTTATTAGAATAATAATAACAACTACCCAGTATATTCCCACAAAGTGGGGTTTGGGGAAATAACAACAACCTATTAGAATAAGACAAGTTCAAATATAATTGATTAAATTATGTATACTAAAGATTTATGTACTCCTTAACCGAGAGAATAAATTAACATTGGAGTACAACTATCACAGCTAAAATTTTTAGTAAGCGCCCAGTATTTAGATTAAATCACATTAATGTATTAAAATTAACTAATTTGTTATAAATAGAGAGATTTTACACTTCTATTTAAGGTGAATGTCTTTAATTAGAGAGATTCTAGAGTCCTATTATTGGTAGCTAAATCATCCCACTCCCTATAAATAAAGGGGTCTTCTACCATTGTAACACATCCCTAACAATCTCTAAGTATCAATAAGAATACTTCTCTCTCTCTATTCACTCTATTGCTCTTGTTCTTGCATTATTGTTCTTGTCTTTATATTATTTCATAACACGTTACCAGCACGAGACTCTACCGTCTCAAGAACCATTCTCGAAAAATCTAAGGTATTTCCCTCTTCCTAATTTAATTTTCGATTATGTCTGACATTACGAAAAGAAAGTTCGTTGCCCTTGAAATTTCGGGCAAGAACTATATGACATGGGTGTTGGATGCTGAAATCCACTTAGATGCTATGGGTCTCGGAGACACCATTAAAGATAGAGAAAAAGCATCCACCCAAGACTGTGCGAAGGCCTTGATTTTCTTGCGCCATCACCTTGATGAAGGTTTGAAGATTGAATATCTCACTGTCAAGGATCCACTCATATTGTGGAACGGCTTAAAGGAGAGATATGACAACCTGAAGTTGGTCACTCTGCCGCAAGCACGATATGATTGGGCTCATCTGAGGCTCCAGGACTTTAAGTCCGTTTCTGAATATAATTCTGCAATGTTCAGAATTACTTCTAATTGAAGCTATGCGGAGATAAAATCTCCGATTATGATATGCTTGAGAAAACGTTTACAACGTTTCATGCCTCCAATATGGTACTGCAACAACAGTACAGAGAGAAAGGCTTTACAAAGTACTCTGAACTGATTTCTTTTCTACTAGTGGCTGAGCGAAATAATGACCTGCTCATGAGAAATCACGAAAATCGACCCACTGGGTCTACACCACTGCCTGAAGCAGATAATGTGCACTCTCATTATGCCAAACATGAAAAGGGCCATGGTCATGGTCGTAAACGGGGTCATAGCCAGGGACGTAGACAAGGAAGAAATTCCAATGAAGTCCGTCAACCCCCAAGGAGAGATAACCGCCGAAAGCAGAAACGGGATCATGAAGATCCTAAGGCAAATGGTTCAGAAACTATATGTTATCGTTGCGGTGGGAAAGGGCACTGGTCAAAGACTTGCCGTATACCAAGACACTTGGTTGACCTTTATCAAGCATCTCGAAAGAGTAAAGGCCCTGAAACAAATTTTGTCTATGACGACAACTTGGACAACACCCACCTGGATGTGGCAGACTTCTTTGAGCAACCCGAGGGGAAAATAGACCACCTAATCGGTGATGGGTCCGTGATGAAAGAAGATGGAGTTATTTGATTTTGTTCTACTTATTTGTATTAGTTAGTGAATAAACTAATAGTCATTAGTATTAGCTCGTATTAGTTAGTTCATGATGCAATATTAGCAGTAGTTCTTTAGAATGTCTTCAATATGCTCAAATATCAATAATATTTTTATTTTCCAGTAGGGGTAATCGACTAGCCTGAAAAACTAGTCGATTATCTAATATTTTCGCATTAAAGCTGAAAAATAATTGACCGACAATCGATTGTCTATGTCTAACAATCGATTGTCGTTAGACAGTGTAATCTGGAATTTTTCAAAAATCATCCACAATCGATTGTCTATGTCTAACAATCGATTGTCGTTAGGCAGTGTAATCTGGAATTTTTCAAAAATCATCCACAATCGATTGTCTATGTCTAACAATCGATTGTCGTTAGACAGTGCAATCTAGATTTTTTCAAAAATCATCCACAATCGATTGTCTATGTTAACAATCGATTGTCGTTAGACAGTGTAATCTGGAATTTTTCAAAAATCATCCACAATCGATTGTCTATGTCTAACAATCGATTGTCGTTAGGCAGTGTAATCTGGAATTTTTCAAAAATCATCCACAATCGATTGTCTATGTCTAACAATCGATTGTCGTTAGACAGTGTGATCCGGAATTTTCCAAATTAATCAACAATCGATTGTCAATGTTAAACAATCAATTGTGTGTGAAAAATGCTTAAACTGAAAATTTCCAAGCTGCATAGTAATCGATTATGGATAACATATCTGATTTTGTTAGTCAACTGTTAGCAGCAGATTTTGAAAATATTATGTGACACAAACGAATTGAACTTGTTTATTCTTATGTTCGTGTATCTCTTTTGTATGTCAAACTATGGGATAGCAAATATGGATATCTCACAAAGCGAACTTGGATCAACGTCCAACTGTAAAAGTATGCCTAGTTGATTCATGTACTACACACACAATACTCAAAGAAAATAAATATTTCTCTCAACTAAATATGTGTAAGGCAAACGTTACTACAATCTCTGGAAGTAGTAAATTGATTGAAGGCTCCGGAAGAGCAATTGTAACTCTGCCCAAAGGCACGACTTTAATCATAGAGAATGCAATGTTCTCCTCCAAGTCTAAGAGAAACTTGTTGAGTTTTAAAGATGTACGCCGGAATGGCTATCATATTGAGACAATGGATGAAGATAATCTTGAATATCTCGTCATCACAAAGAATGTCTCCGGCCAAAAGAGGGTTATTGAGAAATTCCCGTCTTTATCTTGTGGCCTGTATTGGACAAGAATTAGTGCAATTGAGGCACATTCAACAGTAAACCAAAGGGTTACTGATTCCAATACCTTTGTACTTTGGCATGATCGATTGGGACACCCAGGATCGGTCATGATGAGACGGATTATAGAAAGCTCATATGGGCATCCGTTAAAGAATTTCAAAATTCTTTCGAATAATGAATATCCTTGCACTTCGTGTTATCAAGGCAAGTTGATTATCAGGCCATCACCAACAAAGGTTGGGACTGAGTCACCCACGTTTCTGGAACGTATACAAGGGGACATTTGTGGACCTATTCACCCACCTAGTGGGTCGTTTAGGTATTTCATGGTCTTGATAGACGCATCCTGTAGATGGTCTCATGTGTGCATGTTGTCATCACGCAACCTTGCGTTTGCGAAATTAATGGCACAAATAATTCGACTACGAGCACAATTTCCAGATAATCCAATCAAGTCCATTAGACTGGATAATGCTGCTGAGTTTACATCCCAAGCATTTAATGATTATTGCTTATCAATCGGGATAAAAGTTGAACATTCTGTAGCTCATGTTCACACTCAAAACGGTCTTGCAGAATCGTTAATTAAACGCCTGCAGTTGATTGCAAGGCCATTACTTATGAGAACGAGGCTTCCCACTTCGGTATGGGGTCACGCTATCTTACATGCAGCAATGCTAATTTGTCTCAGACCGACGAATTACCACAAGTATTCCCCGTTGCAATTGGTTTTGGGTCATGAACCCAATATATCCCATTTAAGAATTTTTGGATGCGCAGTATATGTGTCTATAGCACCGCCATCCCGCACCAAAATGGGTCCGCAAAGAAGGTTAGGAATATATGTTGGGTTTGAATTGCCCTCCATCATTCGCTACCTCGAAACACTGACAGGCGACGTGTTTACTGCACGATTTGCAGACTGTCGATTCGATGAGACACTTTTCCCAAAATTAGGGGAGAAGTTGGTGAAACCAAACGGGAAATTTTGTGGAAAAATGCATCATTATCTCATCTTGATCCACATACCTCTATTTGTGAAAGAGAGGTACAAAAGATTATCCATTTGCAAAGAATAGCAAATCAAATGCCTGACGCATTTACGGACTTGAAGAGGATAACGAAATCCCACATTCCCGCGGAAAATGTTCCAATCCGTATTGATGTCCCTGTTGGACAATCATCTAGTGTCATAACCAATGAGTCGAATGCACGCCTGAAGCGTGGCAGACCATTAGGTTCCAAAGATCGAAATCCTAGAAAGAGGAAAAAGAATGATCAAAATGACACCACGAAAGAATCTCATGAGGAAATTCATGATTTAACAAATTCTGAGATTCATGAAGAATCCATTGAGCCCGAGACTCTGGAAAATACGGAACTATCACTAAATCCAATTAATATTGAGGCAAATATTAATCGAGTGGATATTGTGGTGGATAATGCCTTTGCTTATAATGTCGCATCTAGCATTATGCAAGAATGTGAGGATCTCGAACCTCAATCTGTTGAAGAATGTCGAAAAAGACAGGATTGGCCAAAGTGGCAAGAAGCAATTCAATCAGAATTGAATTCGCTGGCAAAACGTGAAGTTTTTGGCCCTATAGTTGAAACACCTAATGGTGTTAAGCCTGTCGGCTATAAATGGGTCTTTGTACGCAAAAGAAATGAGAAAAACGAGGTACAAAGATATAAGGCACGCCTTGTTGCACAAGGTTTTTCTCAAAGGCCTGGTGTCGATTATGAAGAGACATATTCGCCTGTAATGGATGCGATAACCTTTCGTTATCTCATAAGTTTTGCTGTCCATGAAAAGCTCGACATGCACTTAATGGATGTGGTTACTGCCTATCTTTATGGCTCACTTGATAATGAGATATACATGAAAATTCCCGATGGACTCAAGATGCCAAACGCGCATAATTCAAAATCTCGGGAAATGTTCTCAATTAAATTGCAAAGATCCTTGTATGGTCTAAAGCAATCTGGACGAATGTGGTATAATCGTCTTAGTGAGTACTTGTTAAAAGAAGGCTATATAAATGACGCCATTTGCCCGTGTGTTTTTATAAAGAAAACAACATCGGAATTTGTTGTACTTGCCGTATATGTCGATGACATAAACCTTATTGGAAACCCTATAAAACTCCAAAATGCAATTGATTATCTAAAGGATGAATTCGAGATGAAAGATCTCGGAAAGACTAAACTATGTCTTGGTTTGCAAATTGAATATTTGGCAAACGGAATTTTTGTTCATCAATCTACCTATACAGAAAAGGTACTGAAACGGTTTTACATGGATGAAGCACATCCTTTAAGTACACCGATGGTTGTTCGATCACTTGATGTGAACAAAGATCCATTCCGACCACAAGAAAGGAATGAAGAGCTACTTGGTCCTGAAGTACAATATCTTAGCGCAATTGGCGCACTAATGTATCTTGCAAATAATACAAGGCCTGACATATCATTTTCAGTTAATGTCTTAGCAAGATTTAGCTCGGCTCCTACGAGGAGACATTGGAATGGGATCAAACACATATTGCGGTACCTAAAGGGAACTATCGATATGGGCTTATTTTATGGCAAGAATTGCAGCCCGGATCTTGTTGGTTATGCTGATGCTGGATATTTGTCCGACCCACACAAGGCTCAATCTTAAACGGGTTATGTGTTTACCTGTGGAAAAACCGCCATATCTTGGCGATCAACTAAGCAATCAATTGTGGCTACTTCATCTAATCATGCCGAGATAATTGCTATTCATGAAGCAAGTCGGGAGTGTGTGTGGTTGAGGTCTATAATACATCATATCCAAGACAAATGTGGTTTGAAGTGTGATAAACTACCCACAACTTTGTATGAAGACAATGCAGCATGTATAGCTCAATTGAGGGGAGGATTCATAAAAGGAGATAGAACGAAGCATATTTCACCAAAGTTATTCTTCACACATGATCTTCAAAAGAATGGTGATATCAATGTTCAACAGATTAGTTCAAGCGACAATATGGCTGATTTGTTCACAAAATCTCTACCAAAGTCAACCTTCAAGAAGCTAGTTCACAAGATCGGGATGCGAAGACTTAAGGACATAAATTGATGTTCTTATCAGGGGGAGTTAATGCGCGTTGTACTCTTTTTCCCTTACAAGGTTTTGTCCCACCGGGTTTTCCTTGCGAGGTTTTTAACGAGGCAACCAATAGGCGCATATTCAAACATGTATACTCTTTTTCCTTACTTTAATTTTTCCCATTGGGTTTTGTTTTAAGGTTTTAACGAGGCACATCATTGAATAGACATTCAAGGGAGAGTGTTATAAATAGAGAGATTTTACACTTCTATTTAAGGTGAATATCTTTAATTAGAGAGATTCTAGAGTCCTATTATTGGTAGCTAAATCATCCCACTCCCTATAAATAAAGGGGTCTTCTACCATTGTAACACATCCCTAACAATCTCTAAATATCAATAAGAATATTTCTCTCTCTATTCTCTCTATTGCTCTTGTTCTTACATTATTGTTCTTGTCTTTATATTATTTCATAACATAATTGAAGTAAAACGATACATTAATTGATCATATTTAAGTGACAGAACAATGCATAAAAAAAAGGAAAAGGAAAGGAGGCGAGATCACATACGTCTAGAACTTTCTGACCCAGTAGTTTAATTTAATCGTAGATCGCCACGTCACCTTACATTTCCCCTTCTTCAAGCCACTACTAGTAGAATAGAATAATCCATTTTTCTTTCTCTTAAACCCTAAACCCTAGAAACAAACAGCCTCCATATAACAGAAGCTGCAAATAAGCAAGCTCAAGTCGTCTCCTTTATTGTATTCTCCGATGGCGACCGCCGTATTGCTCAGATCTCTTCGTCGCCGTGAAGTTGCTACCTCTTCTCATTCTGCTTATAAAACTGTATGTAAAGTCTCGATCTTTCGCATCCTTCAATTATTTTCACAATATTGTCTGTTTCATCTGTACTGTTCTCAATATTTTGTGATTTGAGGTCAGATTGTGTTGTTAGTAAATAAAAAAGGGTTCTTTTGGGGTGGGGGTGGGGTTATGGATTATGATGTTAAATTCTGAAATTGAACTTCAATAAGGTGCTAATTATGAGTGGAAACACTTAGCTTAATATTTCATTTGAAATGCTGACCAACGTAGGAGTTCAATATTTGCAAATACTGAAATAGTGTGCACAGATGGGACTTGAGTGTTTGTTGTTTATATTTGTTTTTGGTCATTACTTTTGTTGTTAGACAGTGATTTTATGTTTGTATAAGGATAAGCGTTGGGCTTAGAAAAAATCTAGTTTTAGAGAAGTCATAATCTGGTGTAAAAGAAAAATGATACTCCCTCCATTCCAATTTCATGTGAACATGTTTGACTGGGCACGGAGTTTAAGAAAAAAATGAAGAATTTTTAAATTTGTGGTCCTAAACCAGTCAAAAAGGAGCCTAGAGTATTTGTGTGGTTATAAAAGCTTCTCATTGGGCGTAGAATTGTAAGTTTAAGCTAAATTGTTATTAAATTTAGAAATGAGTCATTCTTTTTGGAATGGACTAAAAAGAAAATAGGCTCACGTAAACTGGAACAATCAGAGTATGATCTATGAAATGAAATGGCCACTGATTGCTGGATTTATGTAATTGATATCAACTAGTTTGGAATTGAGAAATAGGTAATTGAAGATACTTCTGAGAGGGAGAGAGAGCTTTTACTTTTGGTGATGATGTGTTAGGACATTGCCCACTGTGAGTGGGATGTTGAAATTTAGGACATGTTGCTATCAGGGGAGAAAGATGTGTTTGTAACTCCTAATGCATTTTCCTTAAGTGGGTGGAAGTCTATCATTTTGTTTGTTAAGATAGATATGGAGTGAAGTTCTTTTTAGTTCATCTGGTATGTGCTTATGTGGAGTTCTGCTATGCCGGCTTCGGTGACTGGTGGCATTCAGAAATATATATTTTTTGCAGTTAGTGGTTTTCTCGTGTGAGAACTTTGTTTTATTTTTGTCCATCCTAAAATCTAGATGAGAATATTTTTGTTGAAAAAATAACTTCCGCTTATATGGGTGCTATGTATGGCTTGTGCAGCTTGCTTCAAACATTAAGCCGTCATGGTGTCCAACACTCGGTGGTGCTAAATTGGCTGGTCTAGCCAGACCGTTTTGGTAACTGCCTTAAGTCTCATATCTTTTAGCTTTATTTTAAGATGAATGATATTTACTTTTCTACTGGAACTCATCTTTCATATGGTGCAGCTCTAGACCTGCTGGAAATGAGATTATCGGGATTGACTTGGGTACCACAAACTCCTGTGTTGCAGTGATGGAGGGCAAGGTAAGAGTTTTGTTTGTTGGCCTAGGTAAAATTGTTCTTTTAGCTCCTCCTGAGGCTGAGCTAGTATGGTGGATTTCGAACTTCTTTTGATGCTTTTATTCATGCAGAACCCAAAAGTGATTGAAAATGCCGAAGGATCTAGGACCACTCCGTCAGTGGTTGCATTTAACCAAAAGGCGGAATTGCTTGTTGGTACTCCGGCCAAACGTCAGGCAGTAACCAATCCTACAAATACCGTATTTGGGACCAAGCGTCTAATTGGTAGGCGGTTTGATGATCCCCAGACACAGAAGGAGATGAAGATGGTTCCTTACAAAATAGTGAGGGCTTCCAATGGAGATGCTTGGGTTGAATCCAATGCACAGCAGTATTCCCCAAGTCAGGTTGGAGCATTTGTTTTAACAAAGATGAAGGAAACTGCAGAAGCCTATCTAGGGAAGTCTATAAATAAAGCCGTGATCACTGTTCCAGCTTATTTCAATGATGCTCAAAGGCAGGCAACCAAGGATGCGGGGCGAATTGCAGGCCTTGATGTGCAAAGGATTATTAATGAGCCTACTGCTGCGGCACTTTCTTATGGTATGAACAACAAAGAAGGTCTTGTTGCAGTCTTTGATCTTGGTGGTGGTACCTTTGATGTTTCTATTTTGGAAATATCAAATGGCGTTTTCGAGGTAAATGAAGCAGTTTTGTGACCTCTGATGTTCGTCTCGTTGTTGTTTATTCTGACCATCCTCTAACTACATACTACTCAGGTCAAAGCAACAAATGGGGACACCTTTTTGGGAGGAGAGGACTTTGATAATACGTTGTTGGAGTTTTTGGTGAATGAGTATAAAAGGACAGACGGAATTGACCTGTCAAAAGACAGGCTTGCCCTGCAAAGACTTCGAGAGGCAGCCGAGAAAGCTAAGATAGAGCTATCATCGACCTCACAGACAGAAATTAATTTACCTTTCATCACAGCTGATGCATCAGGAGCTAAACATCTTAATATAACTCTGACTAGATCCAAATTTGAGAATTTGGTGAACAGTTTAATTGAGAGGACAAGGGATCCTTGCAAGAATTGTCTGAAGGATGCTGGAATATCCACAAAAGATGTGGATGAGGTCCTCCTTGTTGGTGGTATGACTCGTGTCCCTAAAGTGCAGGACATTGTTTCTGAGATTTTTGGCAAGAGCCCATGCAAAGGTGTAAATCCAGATGAAGCAGTTGCCATGGGAGCTGCAATTCAAGGTGGTATTCTCCGTGGCGATGTGAAAGAGTTGCTGCTTCTGGATGTCACTCCATTGTCTCTAGGTATTGAGACTTTAGGAGGTATCTTTACCAGGCTGATCAACAGGAATACCACCATACCTACAAAGAAAAGCCAGGTAAGTCGTTAGGTTCGGACATGTCATTTTTATCTTTATAACTGGCTAACTGCCTATATTCTCAATGCGATAAATGCATGATTTGTTTGTCTTTGGTCATGGCTTCTAACATTTTGCTGCCTCCTCTTTTTATTCCAGGTGTTCTCTACTGCTGCTGATAACCAAACCCAGGTTGGCATTAAGGTCTTGCAAGGTGAGCGAGAGATGGCATCTGATAATAAGATGCTTGGGGAATTTGAACTTGTTGGTATTCCTCCTGCACCAAGGGGTCTGCCTCAGATAGAAGTCACATTTGACATAGATGCAAATGGACTTGTCACGGTCTCTGCCAAGGACAAGGCCACTGGCAAAGAACAGCAGATCACTATTCGATCATCTGGTGGACTCTCAGAAGATGAGATAGACAAGATGGTCAAGGAAGCTGAGTTGCATGCCCAGAGGGATCAGGAGCGGAAGGCACTGATTGATATCAGGAACAGTGCAGACACAACCATATACAGTATCGAAAAGAGCTTGAACGAGTACAGGGACAAGGTCCCCAAGGAGGTGGCAACAGAAATTGAAACAGCTGTTTCCGACTTGAGAACGGCAATGGGAGGCGATAATGTTGATGAAATCAAATCGAAGCTTGATGTAGCAAACAAGGCTGTTTCTAAGATTGGACAGCATATGGCCGGTGGTGCCGGAGGTGGCTCTGAAGGCGGCTCTGAAGGAGGTTCTCAAGGGGGAGCCCCTGAGGCCGAGTATGAGGAAGTGAAGAAGTAGAATTTCCTGGTAAACACTGAGGATGGCATATTGGAGTTGTCTTTTATCCTCATTCTTTTGTTGAAAATGAAATTTTCTGTGTCAACGTCCTATTTTCTCCCCTAGCTTCTGTAACTAGAAAGTTTATTTGAACTGCTTATGCTTCTGATTTTTTGTTCTCCAGGTAGAGAGATGAGACCAAACTTTACTATGATTAGCCAATAGTAGAATTTTTGTGAACGCATTCACAGGTGAAAATGAACCACGCCGGCTATTGCCAAATAAATTGCTTAATTGGAGATATATTGCTCCCCTTGTCTTTTAAGTTTTTTTTTCTTTGGCTGTGTGTTTCTGCCTATATTGCTGTAGGGGTAAAGTCTTACTATACTCTATTTTTTCCGACCGTACTTGTGGAATTATATTGGGTTTGTTGTTGTTTTAAATTCGAAAACAATTCAATCCATTTCGGACTCAAGTAGTTTTCAGTTTCGAAAATATTTTCTATACTAAGTTAGCAAACTAAGGCAAGCTAAAATTGGGAATATATGTTGTACCGACAAAAATTGTGAAGCGGTGAGCTTAACAAGTACTGATTTTTCTCCCTAAGCAGCTACTGATTTTCCCCTTAAAACTGTGGGCTGTTAATAAAAATGCAGTGTGCAATTTGAAACAAATCTCAAACAACAGGAAGAAATTGAACTCCGTTTCCGGGCTATTTACAACAGCAAAAAGACATTTTTCTAAATTAAAATAAATAAAATCTTACCTAAGGTCAATAGAGAAGTTAAATGAATTATTTTTATATATTATATTAATTATTAATAAATTTGTATCTTAAAATGTAAGAAATATGCTTAAAAAAAATAAAGTTTTGTTTTATAAAACTTAAGGTTATGATCCAGGTTTGATTTGAGCCGCCCTCAAAATAATTGGTGCCAAATTTGAGCGACTGTCAATATATTTTATCTTTGTATTGAAATGAAAATATTTAAAAAGTTATACGGTTATGTTTATTATCTAAATTTTGACATGTGAAAATGAAGATGTTGGAAAAATTTATCACAAATATAAAAAATTATAGTAATGAGTCACAAAATTAATTGACTAGACAATTCTTAGAGAAGGAAGTCAGGCGGTCGGGGGAGCAGTTCAGGGATAATAAGAAGGACATGTACATGGTAATTATCGACTTAGAGAAGGCGTATGACAAGGTGCTATGGAGGTGCTTGGAGGCGAAGAGCGTGCCGGAAGCCTACATCAGAGTAATCAAGGACATGTACGATGGAGCTAAGACTAGGGTTAGGATGGTGGGTGGCGACTCAGACCATTTTCCAGTGGTTATGGGGCTCCATCAAGGATCGGCACTTAGCCCTCTCTTGTTTGCCTTGGTGATGGATGCTCTAACCCGGCATATTCAAGGGGATATGCCTTGGTGTATGCTATTTGCTGATGACATAGTCCTGATAGACGAGACGAGGGTTGTGTTATTGAGAGGTTAGAGGTATGGAGATAGACTCTCGAGTCTAAGGGTTTCAAAATACACAGATCTAATACTGAATACCTGAAGTGCAAGTTTAGCGCCGAGCTGAGCGAAGTAGGCAGGGACGTGATGATTGGATCTCAGGTCATCGCCAAGAAGGACAGTGTCAGATATCTTGGGTCGGTGATTCAAGGGGACGGAGAGATTGACGGGGACGTCACTCATCGTATAGGAGCGGAGTGGTCAAAGTGGAGGCTTGCATCAGGAGTCCTATGTGACAAGAAAGTTCCACAGAAACTCAAAGGGAATCTATAGAGTTGTGGTTAGACCTGCAATGTTGTATGGGGCGGAGTGCTGGCCAGTGAAGAACTCTCATGTTCAGAGAATGAAGGTTGCGGAGATGAGGATGCTCAGGTGGATGTGCGGGCTCACCAGGTTAGATAAGATTAAGAATGAAGTTATTCGAGAGCAGGTGGAGGTGGCCCCGATGGATGAGAAGGTGCGAGAAGCGAGGCTGAGGTGGTTCGTGCATGTGCGGAGGAGAAGTCCTGATGCCCTAGTGAGGAGTTGTGAGCGGCTGGCGATTGTCGGCGTTCGGCGAGGTAGAGGGAGGCCTAATTGGTATTGGGGAGAGGTGATTAGGCATGTCATGGCTAGAATGCGGGTTTCCGAGGACATGACCCTTGACAGGAAATTCTGGAGGTCTATTATCAGGGTTGTAGGCTAGGGACTCCTAGAGTTTTTTGTACTCCTCACCCGGGGTTGGGTGAGGCTTGGCATGGCTATCCTTAGATGATTTGTGTTTTGGAGTGTGTCTCCCTTATGATAGTTATTTGTGGTAGTTACTGTATGATATTATTGCATGCTATCTTATTTATGCTTCTTATGTTTAGATAATTATTTACGCTATTTCTACTGGAGTTAATAATGCTCTTTTGTTTTTGTTTTTGTTTTTCCTTTTCTTCACTGAGCCGATGGTCGATTGAAAACTGTCTCTCTGCCCTTTCGGGTAGGGGTAAGGCTCGTTTACATATTACCCTCCCCATACCCCACTTTGTGGGACTATACTTTGTTGTTGTTGATGTTGAAATATTCAAAAAAAAAAAAAAATTATGGACGCAAAAAAAAAAAAACAGAAAAAAGAAAAAGAAGAGTATAGAAGGCGACATCGCATACCTCTAGAACTTTCTCACACAGTCGTAGTTTTATTGTACACCGCCACGCCACCTTTATTTTCCCTTTCACGAAGCCACTACTGGAATAATTTCTAAAACCCTAAACCCTAGCCTCCATTAACAGAAGCTGCAAGCTCGTCGTTCCTTACTGTTTTCTCCGATGGCGTCCGCCGTATTACTCAGATCTCTTCGTCGCCGTGACATTGCTACTTCTTCTCTTTCTGCTTATAAAGCTGTATGTGAAGTCTCCCTCCATCTTATCCTTAAATTATTTTTACAATGGTTGGCTGTTTAATCTTTAATCTTCTCAGTATTTTGTGATTTTAGATCAGATTGTGGTGTTAGTGAAAATATTTTGTTATATAATTTCCCATTGTAGTTTTAAAAAAAAAGAAGAGAAATGTGTAATTTTTAGCTGATTTCAAAAATAATAGCCCACAAATTTTTTTTGCGTAAATGTGTATTATATACATATAATATAAATATTTTTTTTACACTTGTTGGCTAGCTAATGTAATTAGTGTTGCCGATCTGCCAATCTTGTATTTTGCCCAAAAAAAAGGGGTGTGGAATTCTGATGTTATATTCTGAAATTATCACTAAGGTGCTGCTAGTCTTTTGGCTTTTATATTTTCGTAGGGATTTGCATCCAATGGATTCTGGTCAACCAGAAGTGTTTGTTGTTTATAATACTATTTGTTTTTTGGTCATTGCTTTTTTTGACCGTAATTGTAAGTTTGTATAAGGATAAGTGTTAGGTCTAGAAAAACATCTAGTTTTAGGGTATGTTTGGTATAAAAGAAGTCATTTTCCTAGAAATATTTTTTGGTCTTTGGTTGGTGAGTGAAAAATATTTTTTTAACAGAAAAAACAAATTGGAGAGTGTTTTGATGAAACTTTTGAGTACTAGAGTTTGATAATATGTGTAATTGTTAGTTGAAACAATTAACATGAAGCTAAAAGTTAAGATAGTTGCAAGTAAAATGACTTCCGACCGTAAGTGATGGAACTCAGTTTCCTCCTTTTGATGGAAAAGGTTTTCCATGGAAAATTGACATGTGTCATACCAGACACCAGAACACGACTTTCACATATTTTCCTGGAAGTCCTTTCCCTAGTAGCACACACACACTTAAAGAACTCATATTTACTGTAGAAGAAAAATCATATATCATTGGGATGAAATGGCCCTGGTTGCAGGATCAAATAGTTTTTAGAGAACTCATAATTCACCTTAGAAGAAAAATGATATAACATTGGGATGAGATGGCCCTTATTGGTTTATTCAAATAGTTGATATCAACTAGTTTCGGATTAAGGGATAGATAGTGGAATATATTCCTGAGAGGGAGGGGGAGAGAGAGAGCCTGCCTTTGTGATCGGTATCGTGTGGCATGGTGGGAGACTATTTACTCTGAGTAGCATGGTGAAATTTGCAGGCTTGCTTGGGAGATTTCTATCAAGGGAGGAAGATGTTTGTAACTCCTAATGTATTTTCTTAAAGTGGGGAGAAGTCTATCATTTTGTTTGTTAAGATAAATGTGGAATGATATTCTCTTTAGTTCATTGGGTGATATGCATCCATTTGTCGCAAGAATGACTTTGTGGATGCTGTCTATGCCTGGTTCTTTCACTGGTTGACATTCATAGGTATTCTTTGTTCGCAATTAGTGGATTCCCGTATAAGAACATTGCTGTGTTTTTTTAAATTAAATTTAAAAATCAAGATTAGAAATTTTTGTTGAAAAATAAACTTTTGCTTATGTGGGTGCTACGTATGGCTTCTGCAGCTTGCTTCAGACACTAAGCCATTATGGTGTCCAACACTTGGTGGTGCTAAATGTGCTGGTCTAGCCAGACCGTTTTGGTAACAGCCTTTTGTCTTATCTTTTTCACCTTTCTGTATGATTAGAATATGTACTTGTCTACTGGAACTCGTCTTTCATATGGTGCAGTTCTAGACCTGCTGGAAATGAGATTATTGGGATTGACTTGGGTACAACAAACTCCTGCGTTGCAGTGATGGAGGGCAAGGTAAGAATCTGGTTCATTAGGAATGGGTTAAACTTGTTCCTTTGTGGTATCACTGTTTAAGTGCTCCTTAGCCTGAGTTGGTTTTGGTGAATTTAAGACATGGTTTGATGCTTTTATTCATGCAGAACCCTAAAGTGATTGAGAATGCTGAAGGATCTAGGACCACTCCGTCAGTAGTTGCCTTTAACCAAAAGGGGGAATTGCTTGTTGGTACTCCGGCCAAACGTCAGGCAGTCACCAATCCTACAAATACCGTATTTGGGACCAAGCGTCTAATTGGGAGGCGGTTTGATGATCCCCAGACACAGAAGGAAATGAAGATGGTTCCTTACAAAATAGTGAGAGCTCCCAATGGAGATGCTTGGGTTGAAGCCAATGGACAGCAGTATTCCGCAAGTCAGATTGGAGCGTTTATTTTAACAAAGATGAAGGAAACTGCAGAGGCCTATCTAGGGAAGTCTATAAATAAAGCTGTGATCACTGTTCCAGCTTATTTCAATGATGCTCAGAGGCAGGCAACCAAGGATGCGGGGCGAATTGCAGGCCTTGATGTGCAAAGGATTATTAATGAGCCTACTGCTGCAGCACTTTCTTATGGTATGAACAACAAAGAAGGTCTTGTTGCCGTCTTTGATCTTGGTGGTGGTACCTTTGATGTTTCTATATTGGAAATATCAAATGGCGTTTTTGAGGTAATTGAAGTTTTTTATGATCTCTGATGCTGTTTATCTTGTTGTTTTTTATTCCGACCATCCTCTAACTATTTACCACTCAGGTCAAAGCAACAAATGGGGACACCTTTTTGGGAGGGGAGGATTTTGACAACGCGTTGTTGGAATTTTTGGTGAACGAGTATAAAAGGACAGATGGAATTGACCTGTCAAAAGACAGGCTTGCCCTGCAAAGACTCCGAGAGGCAGCTGAGAAAGCTAAGATAGAGCTATCATCAACCACACAAACTGAAATTAATTTGCCTTTCATCACAGCAGATGCATCAGGAGCTAAACATCTTAATATAACTTTAACAAGATCCAAATTTGAGTCGTTGGTGTCCAGCTTAATTGAGAGGACAAGGGATCCTTGCAAGAACTGTTTGAAGGATGCTGGAATATCGACGAAAGAGGTGGATGAGGTCCTCCTTGTTGGTGGTATGACTCGTGTCCCTAAGGTGCAGGATGTTGTCTCTGAGATTTTCGGCAAGAGCCCATGCAAAGGTGTAAATCCAGACGAAGCAGTTGCCATGGGAGCTGCAATTCAAGGTGGTATTCTCCGTGGTGATGTGAAAGAATTGCTGCTTCTGGATGTCACTCCATTGTCTCTAGGTATTGAGACTTTGGGAGGTATCTTTACAAGGCTGATCAACAGGAATACCACCATACCTACAAAGAAAAGCCAGGTAAGTTGTTAGGTTCGGACATAGTGTCGTATTAATCTTTGCAATTGCTTATATTCTCAATATTTTGCGGGCAGGGATTTGTTTCTCTTTTGTCATGGCTTCTATTCCTCTTGTTATTCCAGGTGTTCTCTACTGCTGCTGATAACCAAACCCAGGTCGGAATTAAAGTCTTGCAAGGTGAGCGAGAGATGGCATCTGATAATAAGATGCTGGGAGAATTTGAACTTGTTGGTATTCCTCCTGCACCAAGGGGTATGCCTCAGATAGAAGTCACATTTGACATAGATGCAAATGGACTTGTCACGGTCTCTGCAAAGGACAAGGCCACTGGCAAAGAACAGCAGATTACTATTCGGTCGTCTGGTGGACTCTCAGAAGACGAGATAGACAAGATGGTCAAGGAAGCCGAGATGCATGCCCAGAGGGATCAGGAGCGAAAGGCACTGATTGATATCAGGAACAGTGCAGACACAACCATATACAGTATTGAAAAGAGCTTGAATGAATACAGGGACAAGGTCCCTAAGGAGGTTGCCACAGAAATTGAAACAGCTGTTTCCGACTTGAGAACAGCAATGGGAGGCGAAAACATTGATGAAATCAAATCAAAGCTTGATGTAGCAAACAAGGCTGTTTCTAAGATTGGACAACATATGGCCGGTGGTGCCGGAGGTGCCTCTGGAGGTGGCTCTGAAGCAGGTTCTCAAGGGGGAGCTGCCGAGGCCGAGTATGAGGAAGTAAAGAAGTAGATTATCTTAGGGAACATTGAAGATGGCACGTTGGAGTTGGTTTAGATCTCATTCTGTTGTGGAAATGAAAATTTTCTTTGTCAACCTCCCTTAGTATGCTGTATAACTAAAAAGTTGATGTGGACTGCTTTACATACTGAAATTTTTTGTTCCTCCTAGTAGAGGGGTGAGACCGACCTCATTGTGATTTAGGCAATAGTAGAATTTTTGTGGTCGCACTCTCAAGGCGAAAGTGAACCTTGCGTTATGTTGCAAAAATAAATTACTTCATGAGATGTAGAGTAGTATATGACTATATTCCTCTTGCCTTTTTTTCTGTTCTTTGGCATGTTTTTCTGGGGCGGTTTTCAGTGTGTTAAGGTCTTGTTGCATGCTGAGGTATCACCTTGGTGTCGGTGGTGGTTTTTTCCCTTGAAAGCTATGGCTAAGAATGTACCTGTTTTGTAGGCATTATTCGAAATAAGCCTTGCATCAAAAGTCAAGTGTTAAATTGGGACGGGGGGACTACTTATTGTATTTAGTTTTTCTATTGAAATGATAGAGGTTTTTGTTCGTAAACTATGTGTAATTTAATTGATTCAATCCAGTATAGTTTCACAAAGTGGGGTCTGGGGAGGATAATATGTCGACAGGTCTATAATTGATTCAGACAAATTATATATAATCATGCATGAGCATCCACTGCTCTAGACGAGCTTAAAAGGTATGCGATGATAATCATTTTTATTTTGTAACTAGTCAAAATGCCTGCGCTACGTGCGATTATGGAAGATACTTACCATGATTGTTTCCATAAGTTTTAGTATTAATCATTGGATACTGTTAAAAAGACAGAGCTTTCTCTCTTTCTTCGACAAAGCACGTCTGCTACTTCTCTAACGGTAACATTGCCATCTTCTCCGGCAAAGCTCAGCGCTGACGATGGCACAGGTGAGCCAGGTAAGTTCGACCCTCTCTTTCTCTCTCCCCTTCTCTCCTTTCTCTCTCTTTCCTTTTCCCTTTTTCTCTCTCGGGCCTCTCTCTTTCTCTCCTTCCCGTTAAACCAGCGCAAGCTAATATCCCTTCCGATCTTCCGGCACAGTCACACCACCCTCCCTGCGTTTCCCCCTTTCCTGAAACCCTGCTTTGGCGTACCACTAGTTCTCGGTCAGGTACTGTTTTCCGGCGACTTTTCCGGTGACAACCCCCCACTTTTTTTGTTGGCCTCGGGATTTTCTTGTGGTTATTGCAGGTAGCATCTTTGTTGGCAGCTTAGTCACGGGTGGAAGGTGCACGGACAAGCATAGCGGAGCAGGTCATTTCGACAGCCACAAAGGACGTCGAGTGCCACAATACCCAGGTTATATTTGCGGGAATTGATGTAACTGACCCGGCAAGTGCGAGGCATACGGGCGAGTTGACTGGAGCATCTCTGGGTGCAGCAAGGCATACTTCCAGGTTCTGCCCATCGGGAGTTGGTACCTCCCGTTCTCTCGTCTTTCTATTTGTTAGATAATTTGTGGCTATCTAGTTAGCACCATTTTAAGCGCCTTCTTTGTGTTTGTTGTATACTTGTAGTTGCAGCTGGCTATTTCTGGTTTGGGTCCGGGTTTGTGTCTTCCGAGGTTTATTGTAGGTATAGTGGCTGTGGTGTGGGATGGTAGAGTAACGTCATATCTTCGAGGGGTGCCGGGGGTGAGGACCGGGGTGGGGAGGGGGTCAGGGGCTGGGACGAGAGGTAAGGAGGATAGGGGGAAAGTGGGAGGTTGTACATTGAGGATCGGGTCGTGGAACATAGGCACGATGACGGGTAAGTCTATTGAGTTGGCCAAGATTCTCCAGAAGAGGAAGGTTAATATAGCTTGTGTCTAGGAGACTAGGTAGGCAGGGTCGAAGACGAGGAATGCAGACGGTTATAAGTTGTGGTACTCTGGAGTCGTGAGAGGTAAGAATGGAGTGGGTATCTTGGTGGATAGTGATCTTAGAGAGTCTGCGCTTGAGGTTAGGCGAGTGAATGATAGGCTAATCTTTATTAAGTTAGTGACTGGTGAGTGCACCCTCAGTGTAGTTAGCGCTTACACACCGCATGCGGGCTTGGATATGGAGGTTAAGAGGCGCTTTTGAGAGGGCCTGGATGGCATTGTGCGTAGTATTCCATCTAGTGAAAGGTTATTTATTAGAGGGGATTTAAATAGCCATATCGGGGCGGCTGCGTGTAGTTATGGTGAGGTGCATGGTGGCTTTGGCCTTGGGGATAAGAACGAAGGAGGTACGTCGTTGTTAGACTTCGCTAAGGCTTTCGAGCTGGTGATTGCGAACTCAGCTTTTCCGAAGAGGGAGGAGCATTTGGTTACTTTCCGAAGTTCAGCGGCGAAGACGCATATCGATTACCTCCTCCTCAGATGGTGTGATAGAGGGTTGTGCAAGGATTGCAAGGCTATCCCGGGAGAGACCCTCGCGACGCATCATAGGCTCTTAGTGATGGACATTGGCATTATGATGAAAAGGAAGAAGAGGTATGCTCGTGGCCGTCCGAGGATTAGATGGGGAGCTTTGACTAAGGATAAAGCCCAGGAATTGGAGGGGCGGTTATCGGCAATGGGAGCTTGGAGGAGTAGTGGAGACGCGAGCACTATGTGGTCGAATACGGCGAACTATGTTAGGGAGGAGGCGAGGGAGGTGCTAAGTGTATCGAAAGGTTATTCTGGCAGGCACCAAGGAGACTGGTGGTGGAATGACACAGTCCAAGGTAAAGTGGAGGCGACGAAGGTAGCGTATGCGAAGTGGGTAGGGAGCTCAAGCGAGGAGGAGAGGAGAGCGAATAGAGAGAGGTACAAAGTGGCTAGGAAGGAGGCGAAGCTAGCGGTAACGGAGGCTAAGAATGCAGCGTTTAGCCGCCTATACGAGGAATTAGGGAGAAAGGAAGGGACAAGAAGTTGTTTCGGCTGGCTAAGGCGAGGGAGAGGAAGGCCCGAGATCTGGACCAAGTGAGGTGCGTCAAAGATGAGGATGGTAGAGTTTTTATGGGAGATCCCCAGATTAAGCAGAGATGACAGACGTACTTCTATGGTCTTTTAAATGAGGAGGGGAACCGGGATATAGTAGGGGTGCATTCTGGCCCGGGCGCGGGCCTAAACGGGCCGGGCTTCGCGGTCCCGGGCTTCGTGTGCCGGGCCTGGCGGTCTCGGGCCTGGCGGTCTTGACGATTGAAACCAGCTCGTGGCAGGCCTAAGCCCACAGTGGTCCTGGGCCTGACGGGGGGGGTTTTTTTTTTTTAAAGGCAATATCTTGTATAGTAGTTGTTAGTATAGTGTCGAATATATTTTATATGCTGTACTAAGTTATTAGTATAGTATATACAATATATATTTCATTGTATATTGTATTGTAGTAATTAGTATATATATTGTATATTATGTATATATTGTGTTGTAGTAATTAGTATATATTGTATATTATGTATATAGTGTATTGTAGTAATTAGTATATAGTGTATATTATGTAAATATTAATATATATTATGTATATATTGTGTTGTAGTAATTAGTATATATTGTATATAATGTATATATTGTGTTGTAGTAATTAGTATATTGTGTTGTACTAATTAGTATATATTGTATATTTTGTATATATGTATATTCCCTATATATTTTCTTGTAGTATATATTGTATCTTATGTGTATATATATATTCTCTTATATAATTTCATGTAGTATATATATATTGTATATTATGTATATATATTTTGTTGTAGTATATATATTGTATCTCTTATGTATAACGTATATATATTCTCTTATATATATTGTATTTTATGTATATATGTTATTACTTATATATTTCTTGTAGTTTAGGTTGTATGTTATGTATATATATTCTCGTATATATTTTATTGTAGTATATATTGTATGTTATATATATATATATATATAAGTAAAGACAAAGAAATATTGAGAAAAAAGATATTCAAGGATATGTCTTATAATTTTTATTGACCAAAATGACATATCTTTCTTAGTCTTCCTTCCCCCAATGGAATGAGCACAACAAGGTACTAATACCACCATTAAAAGGAAAAAAAACTAAAAGAAGATGTGCCAATGTAATAGTTACATCATAATCTACATTGTATCTCTAACAAATCTCATAAATCCATCAAGGTTGGGATGAGGTTGTGTTGGTGGTGGTGGAAACGAAGCTTGTTCATCACCACTTCCGGGCGAAGCCGAATCCTCCGAAAGTTTCGCTTTCATTTCTTCATAAGCTTCATCTATCGCCGGTTGTGATTCTGCAATTCCAAAGTTTGGCCTAGCATGCTCTAACGCAACTTTATAAGCATTATAAAAAGTCTGAGCATTAAGTTTAATTGATGCTTTTGCATATGCAAGTGTAGCAATTTCCTCGTCCTAAAGATCTAAAGCCTTATAAATATTAGAATACCAAAAATGAGGACCTCCCAATTTCATTGTAGGAGTTTCTACATGTGGGTGTGCCGGTGCATTACTTGAGTTATGAACAGGACTAGTAGGTGTATCATCTAAATCAAGTGCTTGGGTTTCATCATCATCATTATCATCCTCATTTTCCTCTAAGATAGGTTCATTAGGATAAAGAGCATTCATAATTTCATCATCTAATCTATCACCTACTGCAACGTCATGTAGAAATTCACTATCGGTAAATTGAAAACAAGGGTGATCACTATCAAGCATTACGGGAGGCGGAGTAGGACGTCTAGGTTGGCGACTACTTTCAACTTGCTTATCTTTTGTAGGTGAGGGAGCCGGGGAAGGGTAGTATTATGGCCACTACATTTACCGGTTTTACCTTTTCCTTTACCGAACATTTTTCTCAAAGAAAATGTCATACTAATTATAATTATGCAAACTAAACAACACAAAAATATATTATTAAAATATAAGAGTTGAAATGAGTTTACCGGATTTTCGAACAACTTCTTGAAAACTGAAAATCGTTGAACACTTGAAAACTTCAATTCAACAACTTCACAATTTTCACGGATTTTCAACAATAAATTAAGCAATTGTAGTAGAAAGATTCAAAGAGAGATTGAGAGATATTGATGAATTGGTAAATAAAAATGAAAGAATGAGGGGGTATTTATAGTTGAGATATGGGAAAAATTATAATTATATAAAGTTTTGGGTTAAATTAAAGTTTAGGGGCCAAATGGCTATTTACAAAGTTCCAAACGGCTATTTTTGAAAAGCGCCGTTAATGATTTTTTAAAAAATTCTTTTTTTAAAAAAGAGTCGTTGGGCCCGCCATGCCCGTCAGGACCAGCCCAGGTCCGCCTGGGCCCGCCAGGCCCGGCCCATGTCCGCCTGGCGATCCCGGGCCTGGCGGTTCTTCACTTCTGGACCGGCCCGTCACGTGCTTATATGACCGGCAGGCTCGAGACCACCAGGACCAGCCCACCAAGACCGCCAAGACCGCCAGGCCCGCGGGCCCGGTCCGGTCCCGGTTCAGGCCCAGGCCAGTTTGCACTCTTAGGATATAGCGCTCTGGGACTTGGGGCATTCGGAGATTCCCCGAGAAGTTTAGGTATTGCAGGCGCTTTAGGGTTGACGAGGTCGTTGGGGCTTTGCGCAAGACGTTAGGGGTAAAGCGACCGGGAAAGATGAAATCTCTGTTGAGTTTTGTAAGTTTGTGGGGAGAGCGGGATTGGAATGGATAACTCGGTTGTTCAATGTGATCTTTAGGATGAAAAGGATGTCGTAGGAATGGAGGTCGAGTACAGTAGTACCGTTGTACAAGAACAAAGGTGATATCCGGTGTTGTAACAATTATAGGGGTATCAAGCTACTTAGCCATACCATGAAAGTATAGGAGAGGGTGGTGGAGGCGAGGGTGAGGAAGTCAACGTCTATATCCGACAATCAGTTTGGGTTTATGCCGGGCCGCTCCACCACGGAAGCTATCCACCTTATTAGGAGGTTTGTGGAGCAGTACAGGTATAAGAAGAAGGATCTGCATATGGTGTTTATTGACTTGGTGTCTTGAGGCGATGGGCGTGCCGGTAGCCTACATAAGAGCGATCAAGGACATGTATGATGGAGCAAAGACTAAGGTTAGAACTATGGGAGGCGACTCGGAGCATTTCCCGGTTGTTATGGGATTACACCAAGGCTCTGCGCTTAGCCCATTCTTATTTGCCTTGGTGATGGATGCTTTGACACACCATATCCAAGGAGAGGTGACATGGTGTATGCTGTTTGCTGATGACATTGCCCTAATTGACGAGACAAGGGCAGGTGTTAACAAGAGATTGGAGGTTTGGAGACAGACTCTCGAGTCTAAGGATTTCAAATTGAGCAGGTCTAAGAGAGAGTACATGGAGTGCAAGTTTAGCACTGAATCGAGGGATGGAGGCAGGGAAGTGAGGCTTGGGTCACAAGTCGTCCCCAAGAGAGCTAGCTTCAAGTACCTTGGGTCGGTGATTCAGGGGAATGGAGAGATCGACGAAGACGTCACTCACCGCATAGGGGCGGGATGGATGAAATGGAGAATCGCATCTGGAATCTTGTGCGATAAGAAAGTGCCACTGATACTCAAAGGTATGTTTTATAGAGCTGTTGTTAGACCCGCTATGTTGTATGGGGAAGAGTGTTGGCCGGCTAAGAACTCCCTTATCCAGAGGTTAAAAGTAGCTGAGATGCGGATGTTGAGGTGGATGTGCGGGCACACTAGGATAGACAAAATCAAGAATAAAGATATTCGGAGGAAGGTGGTTGTCGCCCCTGTGGATGACAAGATGAGGGAAGCAAGAATTAGATGGTTTAGGCATGTGCATAGGAGAAGCATCGATGCTCCGGTTAGGAGGTGCGAGCGGTTGGACGTGGTGGGTATGCGGGAGTTAGAGGGAGACCTAAGAAGTATTGGGGAGAGATGATCAGGCAGGACATGGTCCGTCTACAGATTTTCGAGGACATGGCCCTCGATAGGAAGGCATGGAGGACAAGCATTAGAGTTGTAGGATATGGGTAGTGGTGCTTCCCTTCCTGCATACAGGGGGTGAGGCGGGTTGGATTAGGGTTGATCTTAGATGGCGTACAGTTTATGTCGAACCCACATTATTCTTATTGTTTATCTTAGATGTCTTAGACTCTGGTTACCATTATTGCATGTCATTCTCTTTTGATTTTTATTTTTATACTTTTTTATGCTTCTGTTACTTTAATGGCTTTACTGGACTAATGAATTCCCTTTTCTTTTCTTTTCTTGTTTTCCTCTATTTCAGTCGTTCTGAGCCGAGGGTATATCGGAAACAGCCTCTCTGCCCTACCGGGGCAGGGGTAAGGTCTGCATACACATTACCCTCACCAGACCCCACTTTGTAGGATTTTACTGGGTAGTTGTTGTTGTTGTTGAATATATATATATACAGAGACAATATATCAGTGAAATTGAAGAGTAATTTATTTATTAAAGGTAGAGCTTAGAAGAACTTAATTTTCATCGTTAATTAAGAAAAAAAAACGTTTAAAGAATTTTTTTACTTTTGAATCTCTATATACATCGATACATATATAGAGTGAGTTGATTTCATTTATTATATAGTAACATATTTTGTTTTGCTAAAATTTTCTTATATTCAAATAAAAATATGAATAGAAAAGTAAAGAAACACACAGAAGGGAACTAAAAAATAAACTGAATTGCATTTTCTACCAATATCTCAAGATACTGACTATCTTTTTCATAAGAACTATCTAACCAAACAATTAAACTTATGATTTTAATGTGGCAGCTCCAATTTAGTTATTTGCTCAGTTACAAACAAATAATTTGGAATAAATATAAAATAAGTGAATGGAAATAAAATAAAACTTTGAGGGACAACAAAAATATGAGAATATTTAATATGTCTATGCTTATGTTGATTATATCAATCATCAATAGGGAATAAAAACTGTTCATTAACATGGAGAAATTCAAAAGCTCAGCAGTAGTACTATTTATCAATGGATAAGATAAGTAAATGGCAAAAAATAAAATCTTTGAGGGGCAAAAAAACATTTGGGAATATTTAAGATGCAATATAGTATCAATCGTTAACATGACAATAAGGTAAACATTTTAATAATCAATAGGAAATAAAAAACTATTCTTTAACATGAAGAAATTCAAAAGCTAGAAATATTAAAAATAATTTAACTTTTGATCAATGAAACATCGTAGGAGAATTTGAATAAAAACTACGAGCGGAGTGTAGGTAAGGAATTTTATGAAACTAACTTCAAAATAGTAGTTTACTCATACGGTGCAAATAATTAAATGTAAATTTTATCTCAAAATATTATGCCTCCTTGAGAAATCAAATTGTTTCCTGTACTACAAGAAGTTGATCCAATAGGACAAAAGGAATCATAAAACTGGAATAAAAAATTGAAGATAAAATATGTTTGGCAATATATTACAGAGCTGAAAGAACTGGCAGAGAGTTTCAAGAAGAATTACTCTTTCTCTTCGTACGATGATTAATTTATTTAGTACCGTAAAACGATTGTGAAAATAAAGCCAACGGTTAAGTTAGATGAGATCTTCAACAGAAGTTAGTTGTGTATTGGGTGGAATTAGACCAACCACGCCTTTAAATCGGCACAGATAACCGCCAAGCGTGCACAAGCTAGGGCAGGGGTACAACTCGAGAAACGACATCGTAAGCTCCGTCGACCCCCCAAGGATAAGTATTTAGTTTATGTTGTTTATTTTAATATTTCAAGAAGGGTTCCTTAATATATAAAGGGAATCCTAGCATTGTAATAGGAGATCCATTATTATTGAACTGATCTCTACTTCTCTCTCTGTCTCTCACTCACTTTCTCTCTCTGAATCTCTCTCACATACTGAGATCCGTATAAACGAAGCATTTTGAATATCCTAAGATCTTATTATCTTCGATTACAATTAACCCATGATTTATTTTGATTGATTTGCTCGGAAAACATTTGATATCTTTTGAGTCAAACAATTTGGCATCGTCTGTCGGGATTTTGACAATCGAAATCATAGTTCACACCTAGGGTATTAAAAAACAAATATAACAAAACTACCATCACCACTCTTCACACTCCATAGAAGCCAAACGATGGCAGAAAGAGCAGCAAGGATGAAGACAATAGCAGATGTCGCCACCAACCTCATAGCCTCCCTCAACGAGGCCAGTAGAGAAAACATCACGAGCACAACACCCAGCGGTGCACCGGAGGGGGAGATATCACCTTCTTCACTTGAAGATCTAACAATTTTGCATGAGAAACGGGCTTCTACACCTGCAGCCAAAGAAACACCCCTAGTAGTCAAAAAGCTACTCTAAGTAGCTTGCTTGAAAAATCATCTCAAGGGAATATCAGAGACTCATCAGCGGCATATATCACTATCACCACAGGTGACCTGGTGTTGTACGAACGAATAACACTCGTGTCGATATCGATGCTAGCGATGGTGCACTCGCAACCATCCTTAAGAAAATGGAAGAAATGAAGAATGAGAACAAAGCGCTTCGTGATCAAATGAAAGAGCACCAGGAAAGAGTAGACAAAATTCCTGACGCCCTAAGCTACTGTCGAAACGCAACGTAGGAAGGTTCGTCGAGCAACCACATAGTGAGGAGGTTGCTCCTTACCCAATCCCAAAAACCTTCAAAATACCACCATACTTGAGAATATATGACGGGACTACAGATCCCGAGGATCATCTGATCCACTATGTGACCGCTGTAAAAAGCAATGATTTATCAAAAGAGCAAGTACCGTCAGTACTACTAAAAACGTTCGGAGAAACTTTTACAAGAGGGTCCTTTACATGATACTCTCAACTGCCAGCTAGGACAGTATCGATGTTCTAGGAGATGGCGGATAAGTTCGCCACCACCCATGCATGAGCAAAGAAGGCCGAAGCTAGGGTCAACTATATCTTTGTCGTCAGGAAAACAACATGTAAATGACTCAAGGACTTCCTGGCCAGATTCAACAGTGTAAGTATAAGTTTCCCAAACGTATCGGAAGACTTGACAGTCGCAGCTTTCCAAAAGGGGCTGAACAGAGACGGTTCCAAGGCTACCAAGAAGCTGTTCAGCCGACTCATGAAGTATCCCCCCGCTACATGGAAAGAGATCCACAATGCCTTCTGTGCCGAAGTGAGAGCAGACGAAGACGATCACAACGGTCCTACCCAACGGCTAACATCTATACAATCAGAAGTAAAAAGGGATCGGCATAGCGATGGACGACTGGAACAACCTCCACGCTTCAACAAAGAAAGGCATCAGCCTTACGTCAGAACTTCCAATCCACCCCCTCCAAGGCACTCAGATGCTGTGCAACAACATGTCGCCCCACTCTGAAATGAAAGAGGTATGCCCCATTTATTATCTGCTCATAACTTTTGTGTGTCCCCTTCAGCAATAGTGTACGCACTGAAAAGGCTGGGCACAAAGGTACAATGGCCACAGAAGATGAAATCAGATCCTAGTACAAGGAGGTCGAATGTCCTATGCGAATTCCATCAGGAAAGAGGACACAAGACCGAAGATTGCATAGGTCTACTCCAGGAGGTAGTCAGGATGCTAAACCAAGGGTAACTTGAAGAAGCTGCTTAACAATAAGGGAAATGCCAATTTCGCCAGAGGACGAGATCAATCCTAAGGACCAACAAAACCACCTTCTCCAGCACGCACCATACAAATGATCGTCGGCAGTAGCGACGACTCAGAAACAACCACGTAAAGTTCACCAACACACAAATTGAAGCGCACAATCGCTCACGAAGGGTATCACGACTTCGTAAATAGTATCACCTTCGATAAGTTCGATACAGACAGTTTTGTCTTTTCCTCATTATGATGCTTTTGTCATAACTTTACGAATTGCCGATACTGATGTGAAGAGGATCATGGTAGACGATGGAAGCGGCGCTTGTATTATCCATCCAAGAGTCCTCGTGCAAATGAGACTCGAATATAAGATAATATCGTGTTGCATAATACTAACGGGTTTTAACAATGTCGTGGAACGGACCTCCAGAGAGATACCGCTGCCGGTCTTAGCAGGGGGAGTCACGCTGGAAACTACATTCCACGTCATGAATCGGAAAATGGCTTATAACTCCATCATAGGGCGTCCTTGAATACACGCCATGCGGGACGTCCCCTCAAGATTCTACCAGGTAATGAAATTCCCCACCCCATGGGGAATATTCAGCATGCGAGGCGAGACACGCACCGCTCAGGGATGCTATCAGATCGCCCAAGACTGTACACATACCAAATAGCTGAAGGGAACAAGTGCGGAAGCATAGCAATCATCCATGTAGGGGACTAAAGTCAACCTGACAACAGAAGCCATCAAAGACCCCAACATCGTAGAGGCTTGCAAAGCGACGGACGAAGATCTCGACTCGGTTCAACTGGACGATACCGTCCCTTCAAAGAAAGCCTACATCAGGCACAACCTCTCTAATCCAAGTAAGTATCACGAATTCTTGACTAACCACGCAGATTTATTTGCCTTCTCTCATTCAAATATGCCGGGAATCCCAAAATACATCGCCACTCATAAGTTGAACGTCGACCCACTTTACCTGCCCGTGCGGCAGATGAGAAGGAAATTTAACGCCGCAATTAACAAGGCGGTCAATGAAGAAGTGGAAACGTTATTGGCCAACGGCTCCATCAGAGAATTGAAATACCCGTAATGGATTGCCAATGTCATCAGGGTTAAAAAGAAAATTGGGAAATGAAGGATGTGCATGGATTTCACCGACCTGAACAATTCATGCCCAAAGGACTCTTTCTCATTGCCCCACATCAACCAGTTGATTGATGCAACCACAGGACACGAGCTACTAAGTTTCTTAGATGCCTATTCCGCCTACAACCAAATCATGATGGCCGAAGATGATCAAGAAAAGACAACTTTCATTACCCACCAATGGACGTATTGCTACAAGGTGATGCCCTTCAGACTCAAAAATGCGGGAGCCACGCACCAAAGATTGAATCACCAAAATGTTCAAGGAACAGCTCGGCAGGAATATGGAGGTCTACATCGACGACATGCTAGTAAAGTCGTCAAAAAAGGAAGATCACATCGACCATTTGAAGGAAGCCTTCGGGATACTAAGACAATACAGTATGAAGCTAAACCCGAAAAAGTGCACCTTCAGTGTGGCCTCGGGAAAATTCCTGGGTTTCCTCGTATCACATCGAGGTATCAAAGCAAACCAGATCAGATCAAGGCCATAGACGCAATACCAGAGACTCTGAATAGCAAGAAGCGGGTACAGAAATTGACAGGAAAAATAGCCGCATCATCAAAGTTCATCTCACGGTCCTCTGACTGATGCCATAAGTTCTTCAGCGTACTGAGAAAAGATCATGGGTTACGGTGGAATGAGGAATGTATAGACGCCCTGAGAAAACTAAAAGCTTATCTATCTTCGCTGCCATTACTCGTCATAGCAAACTCGGGCAAGTGTTAGCTGGAATATCTGGTCGTGTCCGAAGTTGTTGTCAGCGCAGTCTTAGCCTGCAAAAATAAAGGTACGCAATCTCCTATTTACTATATTAGCAAAACTTAGTAACTGCTGAAACACGGTATCCACACCTCAAGAAGTTTGCTCTGGCGTTGGTCGTAGCTTCGCGGAAGCTTAGACCTTATTTTTAGTGCCATCCCATAAAAGTAATAATGACCTTCCCCCTGAGAAGCATTCTGCATAAGCCCGAACTCTAGGGTAGGCTCACTAAGTGGCCATAGAGCTCAGCGAGCATGACATCTCCTATCACCCAAGAACCGCCATTAAGTAGCAGGTAGTTGCCGACTTTTTCGCCGACTTCAGTGCAGAAATACTGTTAGAGGTGAAACTGGAGGCCGTCCATTCCTCCACTAACACCGACCTCTGGACCTTCTATTCGAACGCTAACGACGATGCCAGCTCCCCCACAATCGTTGCCACCGACGTGACTCTCTGCAAAAGGGACCATAGTAACACCTCCTCGGACGGACGCGCAGAGTATCTCCTGAGTATCGGAAGCAGCACCAGACTATGTAGAAGTAGGCACTACCGCCCTTTTCCTAGGAGCAGCTCGTCCTGTCTCCATGAAGATAAACCAATCAGTGAAATTCGCTAAACCCGTTAAAAGAAGCCTAAACTCTACTTGAAGGGGCCCGGGGCCATAATGCTGGAGAAAAGCAAGCTATGTGCGAGTTCTTTCCGCATACGAAAACATGTCGGCAACCCATTACCCGATACCGGTAACGAGCCGAGGTGTGTGAGCTATGGCTGCAATAGAAAAAGTTAGAACCGCAACTGTCACAAGTAGCGAGGAATTCAATGAATAGAGACACATTTCGAATTCCACTTCTCCGGGAACCAGGCAGGTTTAGAAACCAGGTGTTCGGTTCTAACGTAAAAATATCTACGCCAAAATCCACAACTAGGTAGGTCATCGGTCTTGACCACCAGCCATTTATACCACGACTCCTCAAGTGCAGCATGGTGCCTCTCAGGTATCTAGCACTAAATAACTGCAAAAGATGGTGGACAGAGACCTCGCACCCGACCACCTCCGCGTACTTGGACAACAATTGACATAATTTCAGAGTATACGGTGTAAGCTGAGACGGACATACGTTACAAAAACGGCAGAGCTCATTCGCCAAAGGGAAAATGGGAAGACCATAGCCAATCAAGAATAAGGATTAATAAAAGGTGCAATATCCCAGTTTGTGAACGTCTAATTAATCCGCCCCCGCTAGAACTAACTCCGCATGAGCAGATATGTCGTATGCCACGCGTAGATCATCTAAATGATCTTGTCGCAACTCAGAGTGTTTAGGAGGTTGCGCGGGAGAGTCTTTGTTGAAATCACTCCGAGATAGGAGGTGTTTCAGCTACAAGGTCTCCACTGAGAGAGGGCCAATATCTTTTTCTTCCTCCCTCTCACCACCGTCGGAGGGCGGCATATTCGATGGAGTAGTCTCGGTAACCCTCGTATTATCTCGCCGAGATTTGGGCATAGTTTATGTTCAAGAGGAAATTGTGTGTGGCACAACGGAGGAGGGAAATTTCCGAGCAACAGAGGATCCAGAGATGGAGGATGTTGTTTGAGAAAATGGAAGGTTACGAATGATCAAAAGTTATATCAAGTTAAACCCTTCTCCTATTTATAGGGTTGGGTGGCGCTAAAATCGAAAAGACAGATTTTGAACCGGCGCGGGAAACCAAGCGTCAGAGCACCTTTTCTGCTGCCTCGGGAATATATGTAATAATGATGCATGCGAGCGCTGACATCACCCGAGTAAAAGAATTGGGCGTCAGCATTTCGACAGTCATGGGTGATGTCTCATGCCCGTTATGCTACGACTTTTGAATAAGGTCAAGCTCTCCCAGAACGAGGGTACTGATTCTGCCCATTGATAACGCACCTCACTGCGACCTCGGCGAATGGAGGGACTAACTGTATTGGGTTAAATTTGACCAACCACACCTCTAAATTGGCACGGATTACCGCCAAGAGTGCACAAGCTAGGGCAGGGGTGCGACTCAAGAGCAGTGGGAGAAACGACATCGTAAGCTCCGTCGACCCCTCAAGGATCAGCATTTAGTTTCTGCTGTTTATTTTAATATTTCGAGGAGCGTCGCTTAATATATAAAGGGGATCCTAGCATTGTAATAGGAGATCCATTATTATTAAACTGATCTCTATTTCTTTCTCTTTCTCTCTCGTTATCTCTCTGAATCTCTCTCATATACCAAGTTCGATATAAACGAAGTATTTTGAATATCCTAAGGTCTTATAATCTTCGATTACAATTTACACTTGATTTCTTTTGATTGATTTGCTCGGAAAACATTTGATATCTTTTGAGTCAAACAAGTTGTATAAGCTCTCTGGAAAAGGAACTTCAAATTGGAAGGAATACTCATGGGAGATGCATGCTATGTATTCTAACATATTTTTGTTTCATTAGCATAAGCAATGTTAAAAGTTGAACTCATGGATTGTGTTACTGCTATATTTTCTTCAACCACATCTTTTGTAGGTTGCCTTTGTGCATTACTAAAGTATACATGGTAAAAAACGTTAAAAAAAATATGGGGGAAAAAATAAAGAATTACGAATATTGACTTCAAAAAATAAATATACCGTAGCATATCAGGAAGATTTATTTCACCAGTGAATGATATTTGCACCTAATGACCTTTTATTATTTCAAACTGGGAATGTTTGGACTCTTTGTAAAGTCTGTTATTAGGAATTAAAGAGGTAGATTTCGGCTAAAGATGCAACATTCGACGTTCTAATATATGAACCCAACGGTTTTAAAAAAAGAGAAAAAAAAAAAAAGAGGTGAAAGAATGGCAAAAAATTAAAAAAAACACAAATATGTGATCTATTAGAATATTCTAATGGAAGAATTTTTTTTAGTAACACGTGATAGTTATTTTCTTAGTGGTCTAACAATAATTTTTCGTTAATTTACGCTTTCAAAGTTAATACATGAGAGGATCCCAAAATATTTCTACATTTTCTAAAGAAAATTCACTATAAAGTCTTAAAAATGTAAATAAAATTTATATATTTATATGTCGGTTTGATTCAGTTTTCTTTATTCAATACCAAACCAAGTCAAATCAAACCTAATCAAAATTTTTAATCGATTTGATTTAATTTTTCGATTTGGTGCGATTTTTCAGTTCGATTTGAACACCCCTAGTTTCAATGATGCAAGAATACCATTGTACAAATCCCAAACAAGTTACAAAATGATCAAGAAAATGTAAGATGTCCGTAGATCAAGATATATAACAAAGCTAGCTGCTCCTAGCTAGATAATTATTTGCATAAAATCTTATTTGAACAAAGCCAAAAATAAAAATAAAAAAATATAATAAAATGTAAAGGACTAATTCCCATGACTGCATCTTAGAACATGAAGATATCTGAGGGATCACAGCAACACTCGTCTAGGAGGCAACAACAACATAACGCTGCCAAGCTGCAAGAGAATTATAAGGAGTCGATCCAATGTAGGTTATCAATCTGTATTTCTGTAAATATATTAAATAATAATTTTTCTGAAAAGAGAAATAGAAAGTTAGTAGAAATTAAATTCCGAAAATACTAAACTTCTTCAAAATAAACGTTGTAGAAACAAATCGAACCCACTTAATACACAGTATATTCTTAAGGTAATTATTTCCCTTAAGTATCCGAGGTTCTGGAATATATCCTTCCAGGATAGAACGATTTAACTCACTAATATATCGATACCTAAAACTCTGGTGATCGGCAAAGCTCTCGATGGTCGTAAAACACACTGGAATATTTTGTGCAGAAGAAGAAGAAGATTTAGAAAATTTCGTAAGTAAATATTCTAGGATTTAAAGGTCTATTTATAGCCAACTTGGTGATATATCTGAAGAGGCTTGCCTTTCAGAAAACTCATGGCTGTTGGAACAGGTGTGACACTCTGAAGAGGTTTGCAATCTTTCAGAACAGTCATGAGCTATTGGTACATGTGTAACACTGTTTCAGAACATCCATGGCTCTTGAAAATTTTTGCAGGGAAATTTAAAACGAATTTAAATTAATCGGGAAAGAAAAACGGGCCGGACCGGACCAGGTCGCGAGTCATTGGTTATTTCAAATTGAATTTTCTTTAATAAATTTAATTAATTAATTAAATATTTGAAAAGAATTTTGTCCGAAGCTGAGCTAAGCAACGACGGCGCGAGGCTTGCGTTCTTCTTAGTTCTTTAAGAGCTAAACGATGAGCTTCTCTATATATACACCAAGACTTTCTTCTTTTCTACCAATGAGGGACAAAGTGGAAAAACTTTAATAATGTGTCTCATACAACTGACACCAATTTTATGAGGCAACTTTTTTGTCTCACAGTTTTGTGGACCCATATTTCTGTGGACCCAAAAATGTAAGATTGAGATCCACAAATTTGTGAGACAAAAATGATACTCATACAATTAATGTAAGTTGTATGAGACATAAAATAAAACTTCTCGACAAAATGCATTAGTGAACTCATTCAAAATTTCACTTCCCTCCATTTCTTTTCCCACAATTTTCCATTCACTCTTCTTTTGTTATTAAAAAAAAAATTCCAACAATGTAGAAGTAGCTAAAACAAACAAAGATTGGGGATATATTAAATATGTAAAAAATATTTATACACATCAATTATTTAAAAAGTTACTATAAAAGAATTGTCAGTAAAACCTAATAATCAACGTAATATTTAAATAGTTGTTACTATAATATTCCATTAGCTTCCACAGTCAAGAATTTAAATTTATTCAACAATTTTATGCTATGCCTATCTAAAAACTAACTTTTCAGCTAATCTATTCTAAATATTTATCCCATTGTTAGAAACGTAATGATAACACAAATTATGTGTATACTCAAAACACTATTATATGATATGAAAGGAAGAAGCAAATTAGTTTAATTAGGAGGATACTTAAGGTATTAAGAAAACCTCTATTTCTACGAGGGGGTGGAACAGCATATGTGGGAGGTGGCATCATTGGGGGAGGAGGACGCAACAATTCTAGTTAGACAAGAGGGGTTGCTCTGATGGTAAGCAACCTCCACTTTCAATCAAGAGGTTGTGAGACTGTGAGTTCGAGTCTCCTCAAGAGCAAGGTGGGAAGTTCTTGGAGGGAAGGATGCCATGGGTCTATTTGGAAATAGCCTCTCTACCCAAGGGTAGGGGTAAGGTCTGCGTACACACTACCCTTCCCAGACCCCACTAAGTGGAATTATACTGGGTTGTTGATGTTGTTGTCTAGTCATAGAAAGCCTCAAGGAAAGTTGGATTATCTTAAAATCACTGAATATATGTTTCAAGTTGATAGCATCAACGGTGGCGGACGCAGGACTTTTGTTAAGGGGTTCAAAAAAGAAATAAGTTAAAAAATTAATGAGATTGTGCTAGTTAGAATTGAACCATGACCTCATAATTATTTTGAATCCCATGACCACTAAGCCATGCTTTAGAGCTATGTGAACGGGATTCAAAACATAATATATAGAGGTAAAATTCAGATTTTGCCTTTTATATATGTTGTAATTTTTCGGCGAAGGGACGCGCCCCTAAATCCGCCCCCAGAAAAGTATTTTGGAACATATATATCCAGTATAATAGAGTAATATTTATCCCCTAGCAGGACGAATTTGTCATTTTAAGCTAGCATGTCTGAAATACTATTACACCAAGGACTCATTTGTTATGATAATATAGACCTACTTAATTTGAATATATACAAATTTGCAAATAGAATAAGAACAAATTATATGCATGCATATATATATATATATATAATAAGCCAAGTCATTACCTATAGCATATAAAATATATAGTAGAGAAAATGTTAAATACATTTATGATGGAAGGAAAACAAATTGAAGCGATAAGATCTTAGTTCTTTGCTTGCATAAGAGGGAAAATAGGGGAGGAGCAACCTTGTGTTCTTTTCTGTTCTGTGAACTAAGATAGATTTGAGGAATCTGGTTTAGCATAAGTTTAGCATAACTTTTTCATTAACATATATTTTTGAAGAAAAGAAAATACATGTTTCTAGTAGAAAAGTGTCAGAGACCACCTTGAATCTGCATCCAAACATACATCATTTTTGAGCCAACATAGCTCCAATAGATAACTACTTATAAAGATAATTGATATACCCCAGAAATTGAAGTAGGGAACTCATTATACATCCTTCTGAAACTGGGAATGAGATCATTTTGAATAGAAAGAGGAGAATATACGCCAAGAACATTAATATTTATGAAATTATTTAAGCTTCTTAACATCATTGGACTGACTGTGCAACAAAAGAATATACAAAACTGTAAGAAATCTGCAATTTTCGCAGAATGTTAAGGAATCCACATGTCTTCTGCAAAAGAAATTATCCCATCTGGTTACCAACAAGAAAAGTTAAAAGCTTTAATACCCAAATAAAGTCTATTATCTATCTGGGGAACATGGAAGAAGGCCAAGAAGTAGCAAAAGCTGGCAGCAGTTACCAATCAGTCAAAATAAGAGGTATGTTAGAGATCTGAATATAGTCTCTGCATAATCACATTCCTGCATTAATCAAGATACCAAGCGCACAACTAATATTATTGTCCCTTTTTTGCTTAATGTGGATATTGATCTTCAGAGTACCTAGGAGAAAAGCGATTTTCTCCATCACTTTGGACTAGTTATGTTAGTATTCGTCAATTAAAACAGGATGATGGCAGCACATACTATATATCCAACCTTTAAATAGCTACAAAATCTTTGCTTTATGGTAAAGGAGCTCAATTCTTTCAGTTGGGGCAGCTTCTCTGTAAATAGACTCCGAGACTTTCCAGGTGTATATGTTGCATGCTAGAGCAGAAAAGCATTAAACTGTGTTTTATACTTTTATTAGATGTGAAAATATTATCCAAGAGTTCTTAAAAATTGTGAAAGTTTTTTTAAGCTCGTTAGAGCATTCTACTGGTCATTCTATAGTGCCCTACAAGCTGGCTTATTTGCCCACTAAGCACATTGTGTTTGCCTCTTGGGCAATATACCAACATCTTTGTTCTCATATATGGAAACAGTTTGCCCCAAGTAATGCCTTCTCTAATTCTGGGGCTACTATTCTCAAAAATTGAATGTTAGGGAGTGAAATAATCAAATAATCTGCTTTTTGGCAACAAAATTAATAGTCACCAATAAACTCTCACATTCATTCAGGTATTTTCATGAAAAAAGGAGAGGAGGATATAATTAGCAAACTTTATACCTTTTTTAATCATAGACAAGAGAGGTTGGTCTAATGGTAAGCAACCCCCACTTTCAACCGAGAGATTGTGAGTTCGAGTTTCCCCAAGAGGAAGGTAGAAAGTTCTTGGGGGGAAGGATGTCAGGTTTCTATTTGGAAACAGCCTATCTACCCAAGGGTAGGGGTAAGGTCTGCGTACACACTACCCTCCCCAGACCCTACTAAGTGGGATTATACTGGGTTATTGTTGTTGTATTATAGGCGTTCAAAAGGATAAACACCTAAATCATGACTTCCAGAGAAGCTATTTCAATATCTTGACATTATGAATGACTTAAGAATGCCAAGAATATAGAAAATGTACCATAGGCTTTAAAAGATCTACAATGTGCATACAGTCAACCTGACAACTTTTTGGAGAGTAACGGTCAACAATTCTTTTGTCCAAAAATTTGACGCATTTCAGGTTAAAAGTAAATAAACGTGCACAAATTCATCTTTTGAATAGTAAATCTGAGAAAGCAAATTTTGTCACTATACTACATCAGATTATGATTCAAGTACACAAGTTAAATGGAGAATTTGATGTCGAGAATGAGCAAAAATATTACAACAAAACGATAATTGTTCTTGTATAATAGTCGCGCGAAAATCAAAGAGTTTTTTAGATCTCCTAAACGAAGGCTCTTTTTTCACATTAAAAGTCTTTTACCAAAACATTAATTGGAGAATGATATTCTTATTAACAGGTAAATGAAAACACTGCATCAAAGTGAGCCAAGATGCAAGATGCAACAACTGGCATACTTCTGTAAGCCATCCTATGTCTAAAAGAAAGAGTATAAAACTACAAATAACCATAAAAAAAATAAGAGAAAAACAGGTGATTGTTTTGACTTGTGGGAAGTCATATAAATAGGGGAAGTTCTATCCATTTCATTGTAAAATAGGTTGCGGTTGATACATAATAGTTACAACGCCTAAACGATAAGATAGTGTCATTTCTCTTATTGTAGACTAATGAGTTGTGACATTCGCATAGGTTGAGAGGGCAGTATATACGAGGTATGTGATTCTATTCTTTTTCTTCTTTTGCACAAATCCGATTGTACATAATGTAATGAACGAGTTTCCAAAGATACTTTACTCTTAGAAGCTAGCACTACTTACATTGTTTCCCTTCTTATGGAGCGATTGATATTAATGTTGCTTATCTTATTCTTATGTTATCAATATCGTTGATACTTCCTGATTCTTATAAGATTCATGATGAAGAGTTAGTCCTAGTAACATCTCAAGAGGATACCGACCTTAGAAAGGTTCAAAATATTATTGCAATGAGTCCAACATGCATTATATATATATATATATATATATATTGTGTAACCACTGATCAGTTGGATTTTTACCGAGCTCCACATCACCAGGTATGATTCTACCGAGCCTTATAATGGTCGGGTATGTTTTAACCAAGCTTATTACGGCCGGGTACGATGTGATGATGATGATGCCTACAGAGGCGTATGTTGTATGTGTGTGTGTGTATGTATGTATGTATATATGTATATGTGTATGTATGTATGTATACATGTATCATGCATTTCATGTAAGTAGCCTCAGAGGTACCCAGGTGTTACAGATTGTATATTCTCTATCCCTGTTTATATTACTGTTCATACTTATGCTTTCCTACCTTGCATACTCAGTACTTTATTCGTACTGACGTCTTTTTTATTTGTGGTCGTTGCATGTCGTGGTGCAGGTCCTGATAGACGAGTAGACGCAACTCCCCCACCATAGTAGGCTGCCCAGTTTAACAGTTATTGGCGAGATCCCTTCTACGTACTTGTCGTGGTCTTGGTATGCATTTTTGTTACAGACATTATGGGTATGTCATGGCCCTGTTCCGGTAATGTTGCAGCACTTATGTTCCTTTAGATGCTCATAGACAAGTATTGTCACATGTATAGTTTGCTATGCCTTGTCGGCAGATTTTTGTTGTATAGTCTTTCATGGTAGCGTGGTAAATCATACCTTATATATCGCTTCTTGACAGTCTTGTCATCCCATGTTATATATATATTCATGCCATTATCTTTCATTGTTGGTTATTCATGATCCATATCTACCATTTATGTTGATCTCATCGGCCCTAAAGATAATAAGGAAGGTTAGATAAAATGTACGTTGGTGCTCATCAAGTATGGTCCGGGTACTAGTCATGATCTTCCAGTTTGGATCGTGCCAGTTGGTTCGGTTTCAGTTTAATTGTTTTCAGTTAAAACCAAATCAAACCAATTATAGTCAATTTTTTTCCAAAACCAAACCAAATCAAACCGAACCATAATCGAATTTTTTCTTAATTTCACTCGAATTATCGGTTTGGTGCGAATTGTCGATTTCCTTTGTACACCCCTACGTCTCACCTCAATAAATTTACACTTCGTGAAACGTATTGACTAATCTACATGCTACTCAATTACTTTTTCTTTTATAAACCTTATACGACATGTAATTCAAAATTTTAAATTAGACATCCTGTTATAAAATGAAAGTAATTCAGTAAAACATGAACAAGTAATATAAGCAACTTAGTGAAACATGAACAAGAAATGTAGATAGAGAGATGAAAGAGATTTTCTTCTTCAATTGTGTGTATTTTCCTATCTATTACAAGGCCTTTATATAGGCATAAAAAGTGAAGAAAATATGTCATGGAATATGTCATTGAACATACAAAATATGTCATTGAATATGTAATTAAGCATTTGAGATGAAGATCATGGAAGATGAGTAGACATCCAACATAATATGATATTTATCATAATACTCTCCCTTTGGACGTCCATAGATAATGTGCCTCATTAAAAACTTACTAGGAAAAAACCCTATGGGACAAAATTCTAGTGAAGGAAAAAGAGTACACATGTATAGAAATATGCCCTTTTGTTGCCTCATTAAAAACCTTGCAAGTAAATCCCAGTGAGATAAAACCTTGTAAGGGAAAAAGAGTGCAACGCGCATTAACTCCCCCTGAAGAGAGCTTCAATTCACCTCCTTGAGCCTTCGCATCCCAATCTTGTGCACCATCTTCAAGAGATTGTTGGTAGAGATTTGATAATTAAATCAGCCATATTAACTATAATGAATATTTGCACATTGAAATCATAACTCGTGATAGATATATAATGTCTTCACAAACATCTTGGAATGGCTCTTCAATATCTCCATAAAAGTATCCTCGCTATCACATTATCATGCTTATAGTTATAACAAGATACATTTGTGCATAAATTACACTGAGGAAGTGGTACCTCAAGATCAAGAATTTTAGATGCTTCAAGCAACTTAAATCCTTCATGGATTGTCACATAAGTTAAGTCATATAGGCTATATTATAGAATTTAGATGCATATCAAGTTTTTTTATGTCATGCTAGACATATAAGATATCGAAAACTGATTGCACATACCATTGACTTTATATTTTCAAGTATTTGAACTACATGTCCAAAACTACATGTCTTCCATATAGAATCAATTCTACTTGAATTGTATCTCTTCCATTTGGCCAACATTTTTGTCTGTATTCGACAAACATAAGATCTTCATCGATATTTAGCGCTATCATAGATGTCGTCGACGAACATTTTATATCAGTTCTAATAAATTTTCATAAAGACATAACATATAGATCTTCTCATTCATATATTAAGGTACCTGAATCTCTCATGAGATTTTATGAAGTGTTATGTCACAAGATCTTCTAGATCACTTGCCTCATTTATTATGATCACTTTGATCATTTGCTCATATTCTTTATCAAGAAGTTCTATTTGAAACTGATTTGTCTATACGCTTTAAGCGTACCATAGATTTTGTCATTCTAGGACTTAATATGAGCATTTGCAATGAGAATATAGTTACTTTCTTTAGGTCAATAAATGCATATTTGCAATATGTTGCAAATGAATTATCTTTTTATGAACTGCAAGTTCATATTATTTTATTCGAGCATCTAGTTGTACAAATGATAATTCATTTCACGTAACTTTTTCTCAACTGTTAATCATGTCTCCCCCTCATGTTAGAAAAACTAACTTGCTTCCTCAACTTTGAGAACCCATCTATGTGCTTTATGGTGTTATTAAAATATACACCTCACATCAATAATATTGAGATGGAACTATTTGGTTCCTGACCCTGAACCACTTGTGAGGGAAGAATGTAATATACTTTCGTATATAACATATATCAAACGGAGATAGATAACTTTGTTCTCATAAGCAATAGTTTAGCTATTAAGTGGAGGCACTGAATAAATTATCTTGCTAAACCAACTATGATGCAAACCAACTTATCAAGAAGAACTATCTTGAATAAAAAAAATCTGGAAATTATGCTCTATATTATATTATTGAGCAAGTTACCTCGCAAAACACCATGTTGCGGGTTAATAATAATCGCGCATGTAACCATCTCATAGATGCATCTTATGTGGTATACATGGCAGATGAATGGGCCCATATTCACCTTTGATATTTCCAGCATTCATGGGATTCCATCTTAACTTTAGTTGGTCTATTAATTAATTAGAACAAGCAAGAGAATTCGTAAAGAACTTTTTAGTTCTTTAATATTTACCCATGTGAATTCTCTATTATTTTTGCATATCATACTTAAATTGATATGGCTAACCCAAATATCAACTGAATAAGTTATCATTATGGTAAAGTTCATATTTACATGTGCAATTATCAGTAAACTCCAAGTTTATTATGATATGGATTTTTATATCAATAAACATCCACTTTATTGTGGTATTCGTTTATTTGTGTAGCACAAACTGGAGAATAAAGCGGGTAGCTTTTCATATACAGATTATCCCGCTACAAGTTGTAGTAATAGAAGATATCAAATCTTTCCTTCATTTATTGTCTCAATATAATCAACCGCTTTCACATATACTTGGAAACTGAATAAGTTTCTTTGAGACTTACTACAACACACTACCTTATTGGTAATCGATTGTGTTTCTCCAAAATAGTATAATTGGCTCTTGCAGAGTTCTCAATTAATTTGGTACTACCACATATTCATGAACATCCATATGGTGAATATCCCTTTTAAAGAGAACGTTATACCATTATGGTCATGGTCAAAATTATATGCAAGATATGTTTCTTGCATTATTATTGTTCTTTAATAATCACACTGCCAAAATATTTTGACGTACAATAGGTACGTGACCAATGACCATTCATGCCATAATAATGATATTATTTTCTTATATCATCTCAAACCTCCTTCTAGAGGTGAGTGTGGCATATTCAATACCAATAGCATGTTCATATTCTTCCAAGAATGAATATGTATTCATAAATTAGATGTTGTCACACTCATATCATGAATGGACCATAATCATCTATATATGCTTTATAAAATCTCATATTGTCAAATTGATGACAAATATTACTTTCACAGAATGAAGGATTATTTTGAGAATCCTTATTATCTTCATTGTCACAATGATGACGATTATAATTTCGTCTATTGCCACGTTCATAAATGCGTCTGGCATTTGATTTGCTATTCTTTGCAAATGGATAATATTTTGCACCTCTTTTTCACAAATAGAGGCACGTGGATCAAGATGAGATAATGATGGATTTTTTCACAAAATTTCCTGTTTGGTTTCACCAACTTCTCCCCCTAATTTTGGAAAAAGTGTCTCATCGAATCGACAGTCTGCAAATCATGCAGTGAACAAATCTCCTGACAATGTTTTGAGGTAGTGAATAATGGAGGGTGATTCAAACTCAACATATATTCCTAACCTTCTTTGCGGACCCATTTTGGTGCGATATGGCGGTGCTACAGGCACATATACTGCGCATCCAAATATTCTTAAATGAGATATATTAGGTTCATGACCCAAAACTAATTGCAACGGGGAATATTTGTGATAATTTGTCGGTCTAAGACGAACTAGCATTGCTGCATGCAAAATGGTGTGACCCAAAACCAAAGTGGGCAGCCTCGTTTTCATGAGTAACGGTCTTGCTATCAACTGCAGACATTTAATTAAAGATTCTGCAAGACCATGTTGAGTGTGAACATGAGCTACAAGATGTTCCACTTTTATCCCAATTGATAAGCAATAATCATTAAATGCTTGGGATGAAAACTCAACAACATTATCTAGTCTAATAGACTTAATTGGATTATCGGGAAATTGTGCCCGTAATCAAATTATTTGTGCCATTAATTTTGCAAACGCAAGGTTGCGAGATGACAATAGGCACACATGAGATCATCTAGAAGATGCGTCTATTAAGACCATGAAATATATAAATGACCCACTAGGTGTGTGAATAGGTCCACAAATGTCCCCTTGTATACGTTCCAAAAACGCAGGTGACTCAATTCCAACCTTTGTTGGTGATGGTCTAATAATTAACTTGCCTTGATAACAAGAAGTGCAATAAAATTCATTATTTAAAAGAATCTTTAAATTCTTTAATGGATGCCCATTTGAGTTTTCTATAATCCGTCTCATCATAATTGATTCAGGATGTCCCAATCGATCATGCCAAAGTACGAAAGTATTAGAATCAGTAACCTTTTGGTTTACGGTAGAATGTGCCTCAATTGTACTATAATTCTTGTCCAATATAGGCCACAAGATAAAGATGGGAACTTTTCAATAACCCTCTTTTTGCCAGAGACATTCTTTGTAATGATGAGATATTCAAGATTATTCTCATCTATTGTCTCAATATGATATCCATTTTGACTGATATCTTTAAAACTCAACAAGTTCCTCTTGGACTTGGAGGAGAACATTGCATTCTCAATGATAAATATTGTTCCTTTAGGCAGTGTTATAGTAGCTCTTCTAGAGGCTTCAATTAATTTACTACTACAAAAAATTGTAGTAACATCTGCCTTACACATACTTAAATGAGAGAAATATTTCTTCTCTTTGAATATTGTATGTGTGGTACGCGAATCAATTAAACAGATAATTTTACAATTGAATTTTGATCCAAGTTTTTTTTGTGAGATATCCATACTTAATCTTGTATGTCTAGTTAGTGCATGCATCATTAAATTATTCAAGTTAATTAGCATGATTTAAAGTGTACTAAATACGTGTAGGACAATACCGACTAATATGAATACCCTTATTGCACTAAGATATTTATCAAGCAATTTTAGTAATAATTTGGCTAAGTGATTTGACATACTACATAACTAGTATTGTTACTTTTCTAGATTGACCATATAAAATAATTATATGTGCACCTAAAGAATATAAAAATTTTAATATCGTAAAATCTATACCTACATAGTATCTCCATGTGTACTAATATTCTGTATGTAGGCTTGTCAAAATGAATAGTTAAATGTAGCTAGTGTAGTATATCATGTTATACTGCACATTAATGTATAGTCACACATTATGTTAGGAGTACCCAAGTACTTAAGCATGTAACTAGATATATTTGAATTCAATAAGAAAATAGACTTGAAAACAAAAACAATTTCAAGTAACCTCATTATTACTAACATGTTTTATTTCTACAAAGAAGAAGATGAATAATCAATAAAAACTTCTTGGATTTAGTCAAAGTAGAATGTAATATTTTAATGATGCAAATACTATTTATATTCATATTTTGGATACGTACTACTGTAAAAAAATATTATTGTTATCTAAGTCTATTGTTGATTACTTCTATTTATATTTTAATAATTCAAATCAATTAAGAAGCAGTTCATTAAAATCATTACATTTTTGTTCATAAATGAAGAGATCATGGTGAAGTATGAGTATATTTCTCTTTCTATTTTTATTTTTAAACATAATTGAGAAAAATTAAGTATCCAACAAAACATATCATTATTCTTACAAAAGAGAGAAACATGTTGTACATGATAATTTTAAATCAGAGTCGAGAACTTTAAAAGAAGATAACTTACCGTGATGGTTAGAGACTCGTGCTGATAACGTGTTATAAAATGAAAGTAATTCAGTAAAACATGAACAAGTAATATAAGCAACTTAGTGAAACATGAACAAGAAATGTAGATAGAGAGAAGAAAGAGATTTTCTTCTTCAATTGTGTGTATTTTCCTATCTATTACAAAGGCCTTTATATAGGCATAAAAAGTAAAGAAAATATGTCATGGAATATGTCACTGAACATACAAAATATGTCATTGAATATGTAATTAAGTATTTGAGATAAGATCATGAAAAATAAGTAGACATCCAACATAATATGATATTTATCATAATACATCCAAAATAGTCCACGTTGATGCACAACATTATAAAGCATATGTGCATTAGCCTTTGACGTGCCCAAGCAACCTCAAACTAGTGGATTTTGTAAATTGCAAATACATAATCTTAATATATAGGATTTTTTAAAATAATTTGTAATATCAAATAAGCCTTGAACAAGTTAAACGGTTATTTTTCAATATAGAAAAGTGGTACTCTGTCTGTTTCAATTTAGATGACATACTTATTAGTATGTTAAAAAAAGAATGACACATATTTATATTTAAAAATAATCTAACTTTAAGCTTCTTATTTGACTCACTTTATCATTATTGAGAAACTTTTATAGCCACACAAGTATTATGACCCCCACAAAACTTTTGCCATTTAGGCATTAGGTTCACATGCTTCAAAAGTATTCTTTTTTTTTTCTTCTGTTTCTTACAACTTGTTTGGATGGTTGTTATGTATCGTTTCATAATGTATTGTACAGTATTATATTGTATTGTTTTTGATGTATACAATATTTGGATAGATTGTATTATTTGTTGTTATAATATCATAAACTAACAATATGAAGAAAAGTAGGGTATCAATAACAAACCCAGCGTAATCCCACAAATTGGGCATGGGGGAAGGTGTGTATGTAGAATTTACTCCTAACATGTGAAGGTAGAGAGATAGTTCCTGATAGACCTTCGGCTACAGAAACACGAAATAAGAAGCGACCAACAGTAATAACACAAGGAAAAAAAACAAAGACAATATGTGTAACGAAGATCTAAAAATAAGAAATATAAGAATACTACTAACCAATACCGGTAAGAATGACACAATATGAAATAACAAAAGTGAAGGAACACAAAAATGTAAGAATTTTACTAATACTATTGGTACGATTAGGAGAAACTCTCGACTATATATTTATCAACTTACAATCCTAATTCTCGACCTCCACACCTTCCTATCGAGGGTCATGTCCTCGGTAAGCTGAAACAATGACATATCCTACCTAATCACCTCTCCCCAATACTTCTTTAGCCTACCTCTACCCTTCCTCAAGCCCGCCATGTCACATCTCCTAACCGGGGCATCGATGTCTCTCCTCATCACGTGCCCGACCCATCTCAGCCTCGATTCCTACAATTTGTCCGAGAGGCCAGTCCGATCTTGTCCCTAATAACTTCATTCCTAATCTTATCTTTCCTGGTATGCCCACACATCCACCTCAACATTCTTATTTCGGCTACTCTCATCTTCTAGACATGGACTTTCTTTACTGGCCAACACTCAGCACCATACAACATAGTCTGTCTAACTATCGCTTTGTAGAACTTACCCTTAACTCTTGGTGGCACAATCTTATTACACAAAATATTAAATGCGAGCCTCTATTTCATCCACCCTGCTCCAATACAATGTGTAACATCCTCGTCAATCTCCTCGTTACCTTGAATAACAGATCCAAGATGAGAAAAAATTAAGATAACTGTACGACCACACCAAATTAGTTATTGCATAAAGTAGCACTTTTTGTCATTATGTAACGTCAGATTTAACGGTATAATACAATATAATTTATATAACAATCAAAATAAATATTATATGTAAAGTAATAATACAATAAAATATAATAGATAATAATTATTTAAATAAATTAATAAGCTTTGTGCCAAGTCAAAATAAATCTCTAAATTAAAACACGAATGGACCACTATTCTTGTTGGGACAAGCTAAAAATGTATCCAAAAACCAAAACAAAAGGAATAGAGAGAAGCAGTACAAATGGTTAATTGTGAGTCGGTTGTAGACTTGCAGTTAGAGAATCATCTCTAGACAAATGCTTTGAATTCGTCTTTGCGTCAACCATTAAAAAAAATACTAAACAAATAAATACTATAGAAGCTTATCTTGATGGGTTCTCAGATTCTCAAAATCTCACCTTTTGCTTCTTCTTCAATTTTTAAAGCCACCCCAGTCTTGAGATTCCAAGCCAAAACGGTAGTCACCATTTCTAAGATCCAATTCAGGTCAAATCCTCTCATTTCCTCATCTGGGTTTGTTCCTTTAAGTAATAATAAGAGAGGTTTGAGAGGTGGGGTTGTTGCTATGGCTTCTGCAACAGGAGGGTCCGTTCAGAAAACAGAGGAGGAGTGGCGTGCTATTCTCTCCCCTGAGCAGTTTCGTATTCTCAGACAGAAAGGCACTGAGTATGTTGTTTTAATTTCTCTCCCTTTTACCCCCTTTGTCTGTGTAATTGCAACAGTTTGACTTCATACTATATGCACTCGAATGTGGAATAATATTTAAAGAATTAATCTTTTTTAATATTCCAACAATTCCACTGTTTAAAACTTGGTGGATAATGGACCCGTCCCTGTACCTTCCTTACTTAAATACCAAACCAATAGCAGATTTGTATTCAAACTCGTTTGAGTGCCCCTAATCCACACATCATGCGCTACCCTTTGACTACTAGACCACCAAATCTCTGGGGCAAATTTTGAAGAATAATCTTAAGATATGTGTGTACGAAGGGAGCCTTGGTGTAACTAGTAAAATTGTTTCCGTGTGACCAGGAGGTTACCGGTTCAAGCCGTGGAAACAACCTCTTGCAGAAATGCAGGGTAAGACTGTCTATAATATACCCTTATGGTCCAGCCCTTCCGTGGAGTTCACGCATAGCTGGAGCTTAGTGCACCGAGCTGTCCTTTTTCTTTAATCTTAAGATATATGTATAAATAGTAGTATATTTTATGAGGTACATCCATTACCTCTACATCATGCCTTTGTTAATCCTGTGGTTTGTTAATCCTGTGGGGTTTTTAATTAGGAATATTCTAGTGGTTTTTATGGTGTTACTCGTTTTCTTATTAGTATAATTTTGCTTTTATTTTATTGTCATTATACGCTATAAAAAAAATCTGGTTTAGTTTCTTTACTTAAATTATTGGTTGATGACAAAATTAGCAGTTATTGCTGTTGGTCTGAACTTATTGCCTATGACTAGATGTGTAATGTTCAACATTTTCAGGTCTAAGTTTACTCTCTTCGTGTGGAGGGTCATGGATGGTCATTTTAGGCGATTGTTACCAAATTCATGGCCTAATTTACATGCTGAGTTTTGTTTTTCCTTTGTCGTCGATTCAAGTTTTCTGGAGCTGCTGTTCTTATTTTAAGCAATGCTTGTTATTTCAAGTTTACTTCCTAGCTCGTAAACTGATGTCGTTGACCTGTTTTAGGCTTTTATACCTCCAAGATTTGTTGTACTGTTTTAAGTCGCTAGAGATCTTGATGAGATTCTGCAGCTTTGTGACCCCACTCAGTATAATCCATGACTTCCACCGAACAGTATGAAACTCAGTTCTAATATTTGTGTAAGGTCGGTGAGAAAGTGTGTAACTTGACCAAGTTTAATGAAGGATAGAATGCAATTATGCATGTTTATGGAGTTACTTTCTGAATTCACCCAATCTCTTGTTGGAATGGCAAGAAATGTTGAAAATGTCAGATTTTTATGAGATTTACCAAAAGGAATTGCTTTTTGATCCTGATAAGAAAACTGAATTGCTTCTGAAATGAATGTTTGTTGTGAGAATCATTTTTACTCAAAGAACCCTTGATGCATTCCCCTTATATTAGGGATCACATAATCAATTGCAAAGGGTTCTTCATACGGTTTTTGCTTTCCTTGGTTATTTGTTTTGTCCCTATCTCTTTCTTTTTCCTTTGATTTTTTTCTTTGGGGGGGGGGGGGGGGGGGGTTTGGCGTGGTGGTGGTGGTTGGAGGTACGATGTATATTGCAGTTTAATGGTGCTTGCTAGACTGCTTTAGTTCCCTTCAAGATTTATGCACCACTTTGGCATGAGGATTAACACAATTTTGTGATTCTTGACGTTTAACTGTTTCATATATTACGTTTGAAGTGCACGCCATTACATATTTTGGAGATTTCCAATGTCTGAAATGCAGCGGTCGGCCACAATCTATGCACAAGGACATAGCTCCTAGATGTAGAAGGCTTGTTATCTAAGTTTATCACTTTTGAGTGTGCATATTATAGGCTAATTTGCAGAATCTCATCTTTCCAGTTGGATTTGATGCAAGATTAGAGCTTCTTCAAGGAGAGTTGCTTGAATTTGTTGTCATCGTGTATACTCACCATGCCGGCTTATAAAATTCGTTATCAACCTTTTAGACTCAAATATTCAACAAGGAAATATAACGTAGTTAAATGCCCGTGATGCTTATTAATTGATTAAGTCAACAATTTACCATATGGGATTACTTCACAGGTATCCCGGTACTGGGGAGTATGACAAGTTTTATGGTGAAGGAATCTACCAATGCACAGGATGTGGCACTCCTCTCTACAAGTCCACAACGAAATTCAACTCAGGCTGTGGTTGGCCAGCTTTCTTTGAGGGTCTTCCGGGAGCTATTAATCGCACTGTGAGCTTCCTTCTCTTTCTCCTAGCCAGATAAATATGGTCGTCATTTTCTAAATCTTCAGATAATAATGCTCATTATCTGGGGACAGAGCTATTGTTTTGTGAAGGGTCATCACTCCTCCTTAACTTCTGGAGTAGAATACAGAGTTTCTATATGAGGTTACTAATGCTCTCCCTACCTTGGGAGCAAAAGTAGAGTCTACCCTTATATTTAGGGAGTCTACGTCCCTATGTTCCTACCTTCTTTTGACTTCCTTCCGCTGTGTTCCATGTTTCTCTTCCTTTCCTTTCCTTTCCTTTCCTTTCCAAAGCATGCTGGTGATTACTGTTTGTCATTCCTGAAGCTATTTAGTGGAGTTGTTAATTTTTGGAATTTGAGAACAAAAACATCGACAACCCCCTCATATAGTGACAAAGTAAAGGCTTTATGAAATCTTTGTCCTGTTACTCTTTTCTAGTTTGAACCTTTTTCATTTATATTTGCTTTATTTAATTGCCCTCCCCCTCCCCCCCAAACGCTTAAAAAAACTGCTTAGTTTTTCTCATCTGTTATTTTATGATGGATATCACATGTCTGAACTTATTGTTTTTCATATTTTTCGGAAAATATTAGAAATACAGAAGGTATTCCTGTTGATTTTTCTTGAATGTTTTTAGTAGTGAGTTCGCTTGTTCAATGTTTTTATGTTGCATGTGTCGTCCTTAGCAATTTTGCCAGATTTGACGTTTCATGCTACACTTTTCAGGCTGACCCCGACGGCAGGAGGATCGAGATCACTTGTGCAGCTTGTGGCGGCCACCTTGGTCATGTTTTCAAGGGTGAGGGGTTCCCTACCCCAACAGATGAGCGCCATTGTGTCAACAGTATTTCCCTCAAGTTTACCCCGGAAAATTCATAATCCATTGCACTGATGATGTTATGATTATCACAGCTTTATAAGATACTACATTAACTACTGATGACAGTGTTGTGTTTTGGAAATAAAAGTTAATTTTAGTCTTGCGCTCTCTGGAAACTGATCCTTAACCTTTTGTAATATAGCTTCAACATATAGGAAAAACTGGGCGAGTTTGATATAAATATTTTATGAGTTTTGATATGATACTGCTCATGAGCATTTTAGGCACGGAATGCTGCTCATATGTCAAGTGCAAGTCCTCTCTTCTAAGCAAGGGTAGAGCCCAAGTATTAGATATTCCATCAATGGGAATGGTTTGAGATCTAGTTCTTATGATGTTATTATTTCTTAGCTTTTCGGTACTGATATAGTTTTTCTTTTCGTCTTCTTGAGGCGAGAGTCTTTCAGAAACAACTTCTTTATTCCCTCTGGTAGGGGTAAGATCTGCATACACATTATCCTCCTCAAACCCCCACTTGTGAGATTTTACTGGGTTGTTATTATTGTTGGGAATGGTTTGAGGGGTCCTTTGGTATAAGTTATAAGAAGGTATGCCTTATAGAAGGTGGGTAATTAGCATTGGTATAACTTATACCTTCTTAGAAATTATGTGATTGTCATTCTTAACACAATATACCAAACAATGAATAAACAACAATTCCAGCATAATTTATCGCAAAACATTATGTATATTCTAACCAAATTATTTATACCGGTATAAATCGTATTCCAACCAAATTACCCCTGAGTGTCAGCATCATAGAACTCTTCACCAGTATATGCAACTCTATCCATCCCTTGTATACAAAGTGTTTTGAGAAGCTGAAGGTTCCCAAGTATAGGTAAGTTATAGATCTACAACAGTTGATCAAAACATTTCAAAAGCAGTTTCAGAAAGCCCCAATCTGGAAACCTGATACTTGATACAATTTGAGTCTCTTTTCTACAACGCCAACTATAAGATCACTCACCTCGATAGCCTAAAGATGTGATCATCGTAAAACATTTTCAGCTCTGCTTCAGGCAACAAGAGTTCAGAACACAAAGAGAGTCTATGATTTCAAAATTTTATCCATAAGTATGCCCATTAGTCTATGCAAATCCATACGTTAAAGTACCAATCTCCAATAGTAATCTCTGAGTCATTTTTATCAATGTAGTAATGCTAAAATTTGGCTATGGAAGTGGATCACTTTCTCCTGAAAACAGCTCACGTACGAATGCTTCTTCCAGTTCAGAAAAGATCTGATGCAACTCCAGATGCCACAATGGATGAATCTCACTCAGGGGCGAATCCAACATATTAGTTATGGGTTCAATTGAACCCGTAACTTTTATCCGAGGCTTGGATTATTAAAATTACTGAAAAAATTGCGCTATGAACCCATAACTCAAACAAGGTGATGGGTTCAATGGTTAAAGTCGAAATCTTGAACCCATAGGATTAAAATCATGATCTGCCTCTGATCACAGTCATCGTCTGATTTCATGGTGGAGTAGTTCGGAAGTTATGAAACCATATAACTGTTACAACTGCAACTAATGGAAAATGGGGTTGGTGGAATCATGCAAGACCCAGGAAGCTTGCAAATATCTCTTGTAACTTTTTAACCAAGAAACATTGATATACTTGGTTTATGAAATTAGTTTGAAGATTAATTAAGCTATGCCTGAATCTTTTTCCTCTCATATACAACAACAACAACAACCCTGTATAATCTCACTTAGTGGGGTCTGGGGAGGGTAGTGTGTACGCAGACCTTATCCCTACCCTTAGGTAGAGAGACTGTTTCCAAATAGACCCCCGACATCCTTCCCTCCAAGAACTTCTCACCTTGCTCTTGGGAGACTCGAACTCACAACCTCTCGGTTGGAAGTGGGGTTTGCTTATTTCATATCCTTTTTATTCGGTCTTTTGGTTTATTACGATCTGCTATGATAGGCCTTTGTTTTCTTCTGATTGTTTTATGCTTACGAAGTGTATGTTGACTTTGAGCTAAATACTTTGGCGCCGTCTGCGGGAATTTCATAGCAGAATCACGTAGTTCATCATTGGACCAACAAAGAAAGAAAACACGCAAAGGGAAACGCAACCCAGCTCGAACGAGCCAAAGCGACATAGCAGGTAAAAGGGAACCCGAAAGCTCCAACGGGAAGAAGGAGAAGAAGAAACAGAACCCCCTCCCTACGGGCAGAATGCACGCGCGGTACCCCCATCCCCTTGAAGCGAAATCCTACCAAGAGAAAAATAGCACGAAAACGACTTAAATCAAGAACCATAACGGAATAACCCAAAACAAGCTAAGTCGAGAAGACCACGCTCCAATCATGCAAGATCTCAAATCAAATCAAACCTCCATCGTCCTACCCACAACGGTTTGTGCAGAGAGAAAATGTCCAACTATGAGTTGAACTCGGACTCAGGCTATGTGCCTTCGCCATCAAATATTGCAAAGGTTCAAAACTACGGTTGAACAACAACTCAGGTTACGTGCCCTCGCCCAAAAGTTCAACTATGAGTTGAATTAGGACTCAAGATATGCGCCTTCGCCATCAAAAATTGCGAAGGTTCAACTACAGTTGAACAATAACTCAGGCTACGTGCGCTCGCCCAAAGTTCAACTAGGAGTTGAACTGGGCTCAGGCTATGCGCCTTCGCCATAAAAAATTGCAAAGGTTCAACTACGGTTAAACAAAAACTCAGGCTACGTGCCCTCGCCCAAAAGTTCAACTATGAGTTGAACTGGGACTTAGGCTATGCGCCTTCGCCATAAAAAATTACAAAGGTTCAACTACGGTTGAACAACAACTCAGGCTACATGCCCCCCCCCCCCCCCTCCCAAAGTTCAACTATGAGTTAAATTGGGACTCAGGCTATGTGCCTTGGCAGCAATTTTGAAGGTTTTTGGGATGGGAAAAGGTGCAGCTCCTTCCGTGTAAGTTTGTTCAACGAACCTCCCCACATCTCGCTTTGGCAGCAATTTAGGCGCCCCACGGGATTTTGTCCACTCTTTCTTGGTGTTCCTTCATATGGTCGCAAAGTGACCTGTTTTCGTTTTCCATTTCTTCCATCTTTTTGAGGATGGCTGTGAGCGTCCCCTCGCGAGCTAGAGCATATGCGGGCACGTTGTTTGTTCGTGTGACCTCGATCTCACTTTCAGTTATGGTGTGGTCCGTCACTTTCAGGTACGAACTCTCTTTTCCTAAATAATGTCAAATCTTTCTAAATTTGAATTTGTAGCCTTGGATATATCAAGCAACGCGATATGTCTTTGGTGCTTGGTGCTGAAATTCATTTTGATGTGATGGGTCTGGCAGATACCATCAAAGATAAAAATCAGGCATCAAACGAAGAACGTGCCAAAGCAATGATAATCCTACTCTATCACCTTGACGAGGGCCTGAAAATGAAATATCTTACTGTTAAAGATCTAGTCATACTGTGGAATAATTTAAAAGATAGATATGACCACCTGAAGATGGTCGTTCTTTCACAGGAACGATATGATTGGACTCATCTAAGGCTACAAGATTTTAAATCTATCAGTGAGTATAATTTTGCTATGTTCAGAATTATTTCCCAATTAAAATTATATGGTGATAATATTACTGATCATGATATGTTGGAGAAAACTTTTACCATTTTTCATGCCTCGAATATGCTCCTGCAGCAGCAATATCAAGAGATGGGATTTAAAAAGTATTCTGAACTTATCTCACATCTTCTTGTAGCCGAGCAATATAATGCGCTATAAATGAAAATCATGAAAGTTGACCTACTGGTTCTTGTCCATTCCCTGAAGTGAATGAGATGAACTTCCACCAAGCTAAACGTGGAAGAAATCGTGGACCCAGTCGTGGTAATGGCCATGTTCGGGGAAGAAACTCTAATCACGGTAATAATAATACACCAAAGAACCCTCCTCACCACCAACAGTGAAAAAGGAAGGAACAAAAGCATGAAGCGGTGCAAACACGAAATGCAGAAAATGCATACTACAAATGTGGAGGAAAATGGCATTGGTCATGTACCTGTCGTACGCCAAATCACCTAGTTGAGCTTTATCAAGCCTCTCTGAAGAAGACAGAGAAAAATGTGGAAACAAATTTTATTTCTGAAGATAATTTAGGCTTCATGCATTTGGATGTAGCTAATTACTTTGCACCCCCAGAAGGAAAAACAAGTCATGTAATCGGTAGTGAATATGTAAAAATGTAAATATTTTAATTTTTGTTCTTTGTAATAGATAGTATGGTTATGTAATTTGTGTATATAAATAAAAGTTATGTTTTGTTAATAATATTTACTATAATATATTTTATTTATATCATTTTGAAGAATATGGATAATCCTCAAATTATGTTTGGATCAAAGGAAAATCATGAAAGTATTTGTCTTATTGATAGTGGAACAACTAATACCTTATTCAAGGATTAGAAATATTTTTCTTATTTGTATAAGGAAAAAGCAAATGTTTCAACAATTTCTGGTAATATAAGTTTGATTGAAGGCTTCGAAAGAGCCATTATATTTCTATCTAAAGGAACAAAACTTATTATAGACAATGCATTATTTTCCTCGAAGTCCCGAAGAAACTTCTTGAGTTTTATAGATATCAGCCGAAATGGGTATCATGTTGAGACACTAGATGAAATGAACGTGGAATATTTTTGTATTACAAAGAATATTTCTGGTCAGAAATGCATTGTAGAAAAGTTACCAACTTTATCTTCTGGCTTATACTATTAACAAATTAGTACAATTTAAGCACACTCTATTGTAAATCAGAAGTTTATGGATTCAAATACTTTTATGCTTTGGCATGATCGTTTGGGCCATCCTGGATCAAGAATGATGAGACGAATCACTAAAAATTCGAGTAGCATCCATTAAAGAATCCGAAGATTCTTACAGATCATGAATTTTCTTGTGATGCTTATTATCAAGGCAAAATGATTACTAGACCATCACTAATGAAGGTTGACATTAAATCACCTGCCTTTTTAGAGCGTATCCATGGAGATATATGTGGACCTATTCACCCACCAAATGAATTGTTTAGATATTTTATAATCGATCCCAATTTTTTAGTATTGAAGCATAGTTATTGTTGTTGTTCGGAATTCCAATTTCCAGTCCTAAGAAGATAACAAAAAAAAGTTTAAGTGGCAGAAACTACAGGTGATACTCATTTCCTCTCAACCCTAGAAAGGGGGCCAATTCTTTGCAATTTAGTCCAACAATTTTTAACTCCCAATTCTTTTATCACCCATATATCAAAATATTTCTCCACTTGTTTCAAACAATAAACAATAAGGGAAATTGACTCATTTAATGGTTCAATCACCCCAATATTTCTAATTTTCTGCTCCCCAAAAACTCCAATATTTGATGGAAATGAACCTAAAATTATTCACAAAATGCTCTAGGACAAGCAGCTGGATGCCACATCTAACTACTACTTTACACTATCTAAGACAAACTTTACATAACGCGTTGTTACCAATACAATCCCTATTCAAACATAGCGTTTTTTGAATAAAAAGTGTCTCTTGGACAAATCCTTGGGCTTGGTCTTTGCCTGGACAAATCCTCCATGTTTCTTCTGGCCTCCATTGTATTCCATATAAATCATTCCTTTGGCTCCCGAATAAGTGCTCATTGATCCCACACTGCGATTTGCTCTACGAAGCGCTTTGCCATCTGTATCTTCTTCTTCTATTTCCTCCAAGCCAACCATATCTTCGCCGGCACTTATTACCTTACCAAGAAGTCCAAGCTGCTCCTCAACATGGTAATAACTCAACTCAGGTCCTGAATCCGGCGGAGGCAAACTTGTGATCACCTTAAAGCTATAACCTTGATCAATCAAGAATTGCTGCCTCTTTGTTGAGTGGTACATTTCTTGTGTATCAGTTGACACGAGCGAGTAAAAGAAGGCATAATGTTCCTCAATCCCTGATCTCACTCGGGGGCGCCCTTTTGCCCTGAGTATACGACCTAGTCGTTGTGCCTCTTGGCGCCTTGACCCAGCATGAGACGAAATTTGAATGATCACATTTGCCTCAGGGATATCTATGGAGTTATCCCCCACTTTTGAAAGAAAAACTGTGTTCACTTCTGGACTAGTTCTAAAAGCCTCGAGTATTTTCATCCTCTCCGCGTGGCTGGTACCACCGTAGATCATAGGCTTCCGAAGTTTCATTGCGTACTCCATTAGTGCAAACAGGTTATCAGAAAACACGATAATCTTATCAGCGCGTTGTTGCTCGTGGAACCTGATGAGAAACTCACAAGCCCTGAATTTATTCGGGTTCATTACGTACAACGCCTGTCTCTTCCTTTGATTTTCCTGTTTCAGATACTCAGCAAAAAACTCCTTAGTCATTGGACACCAAACCTCAGCACACTGCACATTAGCAATAAATCCTCCTTTGGCTAAATCAGACCAATTCGCCTCGTACAACTTAGGACCAATAAGGAAATTCAAATCAGTAATCCGTTCGTCTTCCCTAACTAATGTTGCAGTAAGTCCAAGTTTGCAGTGAGATTTAATGAGGCTGATGACTTTCCTGAACATTTGAGCAGGAACAACATGGACCTCATCTAAGAGAAGCAATCCCCATTCTCTATTTCTTATTTCTTCAATAAGTTTCTCAGATTCTTCGGAACGTTTACCTCCAAAAGCAATCATGTTATAAGTTGTAACAACTACTCCAGCAGTAATATCCCCGCGAAATTGTTCTTTACTGTCGCTAGTAAAACGACATATCTGTTCATCTCGAATCGTAGACCATAACCGGAATTGATAAGCCCATTGATCAACAGATACAGCATTTGTAGCTAAACAAAGACAACTCTTCTTAATTCTAGCAGCTGCAGAAACACCAACCAATGACTTGCCCGCGCCACACGGTAGCACAATAATACCAGATCTAGCTCTACCATTCCCAAACATTTTACTAAGACTCTTCTCTTGATAAGGCCGCGGTTGAGCGTTAACTTTCAACTCCATATCCAAATCAGGATTTACAGTGTCGTTCTCGAAATCATACTCTTCCAGCATTGGATAATTTAACGCATTTGGTAAGCAACGTTGCTTTACACTTTCAACTTGTGCAGGATCAATTTCGAATGAAAATCGCATCTCTTTTTCTTCACTCATTAACCCTAAATCACTACATGTAATTCTAGCTCGAGATATAACATCATCCATAAGCAACTTTTCCAACACTTGTATGTACGGGGATTCGATGAGGTAACGATTTTGCTTGAGTACTAGTTTTACTTTACCGTAATTAGACGTAGAAGCTTGAATAAAATCAACGACTTCTTCAGGAAGTTTCGTTTTTGATAATTTGTTGAAAACGGAGATAATTGTATGAGTATGAAGACCGACCGAAACGGCAGCGTATAGAGAGTGAGGCGTGAGGTTAAATTCATGAATTAATTGAGGGCGGGAAACAGGTTCAGCAATGGCGATAAGGAAATCAGAAGCTTGTTTGTAAAGCGGAGAGAAAGTTTCCAGAAAAACACGACCATCGGAGCAAATCCATAAGGGACGATTTTCATGATCAGGTTTGAGCTCTAACTTTGTAAAATCTCTCATTAATTCTACTCCTTTATTCTCACTCTCATTAATTTGGAGTTCAGAATCGGAATCATTATCTCCATTTTCGTCTTCTGGTTCTATAATTGAGAATTTAATTTTCTTATTGGGACCATCATTTTCTCCTATATCCATCTTTCTCATTTTGGTTTCTTTTTCTTCTTTTCTATAGTTAAGTAATTAGGCGGTTATAGATAATGATGAACCGCCTCTCGAATACTTTGACTTAAGTCAATACAAGCAAAGCCACCGTGGAAGTTTTTTCATTCAATTTCGCGAAAATAAGAACTGGTAGTTATTAACTAACAATTCTTATTCTTTTTTTTTCTTCTTTTTTTTTTTTCTAAATATTACTGAAGGGGTAAGTAAAATTGGAGAACCTTGTCAAATGAGGGGACTTAATTTTTATTTGAAGTATTTTTTTTAGCTTGTCTTAGATATAAAGATATTAGTAATTTTCTTATAATTAATAACTCCTAATAAGTATTTTTAAATTAATAATATAATTAATCCATCTAATCTTTCTGGTGACATTGTGGTTCTTAGTTAAGATTTTGTCAATTTTAATTTTAAAAACTTTTTTCTGCTGAAGCAACGGTAACATGAGTTATGAATATTATTCCATAAGCAATTTTGGCATTTGGAAAAGAATTAAATCTATTTATTTAGCTAAGTGTATCGATTAAAGTATTATCTTGTAATTGTAATATTTTCCTTAATACTTTTAATTCAGAAAATAAATCTAAACGATTAATATCGAATTGATTATTATGCTTTAAGGAACATTCAATATTTAGGCAATATTTTTCAAATTTCCAACATCTAGTGATCTTAGTTTTTACTGCAAAATAGAAAACCAAAAATATTTTCATACGCTTCGAATTGTTCAAATCTATTTTGAAGTGAAAAAATAGTCTTATAAAAGTAATCAACTCTAAAGGACTCTTCAAAAAATTTTGAGATTTTATTATCAACATTCACATCAAATTGTTACTTCCTATATATAACACGTTTCTTACGAAATTCAGATTCGATATTCATTTTAAGTGCAATATCCTTGGTAGATATCATAGTAGTTGTAAATTTTTCTTCTCTATATTTGTTAAAGAAAGAAATTAAACCTTTTCACTTTACATAACACTTTTTTAAAACTTATACATAATCTATTAGGTGTAATTAAAAATGAAAGCCCCACAACTATGAGACCTAAAGCGATTGCTTTACTTGCTTTATGAAATGACCGCCCCCTATCGGCTACAAAAGAAAAATCGTATTATTTCAAATTCCAGAACCAAAATCCGATAATATATCTCAAATGAGTACAATCTAACTACAAAGTTTTGTAACCCCAATACTGTATTATGTTAATGATGAGTGAAAAGATCAATTTCTTCCTAAATAGGAAGACTAATTCGTACTTGGCCAACATTACCTGTTTAAGTGTCTCTCTGATAGTTCCGAACCATCTTTAAGTCCTTTGCTCTTCAAAACAATCAATCAACAAAATTTACACTATTGCCAACAGTGAAATATTATACAGCAGAACTCAGCATGGTACCTAAAATTGTTCATTTTCATTTCTATGGATACATACAGTGTGACGAACAGTGGCGAAGCTAAGATTTTTACCAAGAAGATTTGGAATACTAAAAAATAAACACACGAACAATTCAAGAGGATTCAACATCTACTATTTAAGATAAAGAATAATTTTAATCTTATATATATTAATTTTTTCGGCAAGGGATTAGGCTGAACCCCCTTCTGCCACCCTAGCTCTGCCCCAGGTGACCAACTAAATGGCATGAAGCTAAAAGCACTATATATAACAAAAGAATATGTTTTTCTTTATAGTTCTGGATGCCTAAGTTCTTTCAATCCAGCAAACACGACGAGAGTATACATTGGTAACTTAGTCCTTACACCAGTCCAGTAAAGTGAATTACTCAGACATACAATCAACATTACAGAAGGCTAAAAAGTTAAGTACTTATTAAGCTTTAAAACAATCGAAAATAATAAGAGTTAATCAGAATCAAGAGTAATATGGACTAGAGAATATCGTATAGATGAGATCTGTGATAATAGTGCAGATAATTTGAGATATAAGAACAATAAGATAAGTAGTAATCTTTACACAAGAGAGAGAGATAGAAGGAGAGAGAGAGAAAGAGAGTTGTATATTTCCAATGGCAAAATACACATGCCTCTTTACGAAGGGAAGGTCCCCTTTATATATTAAGGAACATTCCTTGAAATAATCAAAGAAAAGTACAAGGGTTGGTGGCCTCAGTGTAGGGGAGAGTCAGAGCTCCAAACAACGTCGTAATGAGTCATGTCACTTGGTCCGTCCGCTTACTGGGGCCGACCTTACTCGAGTCGGCCTCAATTAGGCCGCTCTCTCCGTTAAGGGCGTGCATAGATAACATGAGAACGTAGAAAACCAAATTTGCCCAATACAGATAGTCCCTCCGTTTGTTGGGGACGTAGTCGAGGGACGTCTTCAACGAACGGACATACATGCTTGACGTTTCTGGAAATTTGGCCGAACCTGTGTATACTACCGGAAAGGGCGTGATCATATATGAAGGTGTTATGTCGTTGACATATTACCTCCTTTTGGGGATCCTTTTTGGGATGACGTCATCGATCACGTGCGTGATCATTACTTTTTCTCCCAAGGCAGTTCAGGCCATGACGTGATGTTTTGCTTTCCTACGCCAGTTTTCGAATCATGCCTTTTCGATTTCCATGTGACCTTTCTTACAAATAGAGGGGAGGTTGGACTCGATTAATCTTTCGAACTTTTTCAGAGAATATTTCCTCAATCTTTTCCTCATCTCTTTCTGGTACTCGTTGCTCTTTTCTTTTGAGACTTCCGTTCCTAGGAATCGAACTCGGTGTCCCCGAAGCGCCTTTCTCTTATAATTTTTGTCATGGTTAAGCGTCACCACGATGGTACCAGGACTAAGGACGATGCTCCTTCTAAGGTTTCATCGTCTTCAGACGATAGGGAAACCGAGGAGGTTCTCGTTCCTCTATCAACGACTAACATAATCCCATTGGATATGGATACACATAAAGATTTTAAGAACAAGTGAAATCTTCCTCCTTGGGAGCTCAGCGATCTGATGCCATCTCACTCGGCTGCTCTCAGGAAGTGATATAATATTCCTAATTATGTTGAGATGGCTCCCACCGTGATGGACTACGCTAATGTGCACAGACCTGGGTACTGCACGTTTTACGAGTATGATTTTTGGATCGGGTATAGCTTCCCGCTCAATCCTCTGGCGGAGGAGCTTTGTCGTATGTTCGGGGCGTGTCCGGCCCAACTTGCTCCGTATGCACTGAAGGCGTGCTGGATCCTTACCACCTACGCGGCCAAGGCCGAGAGGGAGGTATCTGTTCACCACCTCCTGCAAATATTCAACGTGAGTTTCATGAGAGGCACCATGCTCCAGTTAGTGCGTCGGGGCAAGAAGAGTCTTCTGGTGCAGGTGGACGACAGGGTTAGTCGTAAATTCTGGAAGAAGTTTTTCCATGTGCGTACCAAACACCTGGTGTCTTACCCTGAAGGGTTTTCGGAGGCGTGGAATGAAGCATGTAAGCATTCTTGTATGCACTTCTACAACAATTTTATTTTGCTGGTTTTCACCATTGTAGATTTCCTTGTACCTTTATGTAGTGACAGCTCGCCCTCCTCGAAGGATTGATGACTTTAGGTCGTGGGTGCGGGCGTTGATACCGTTTGCGGAGGAATGTCATGCCTGGCCGGAATTCCTCAGGCTCTATGGCCCGTCAGGTAACGACCTTGCTTGATTTTTCTTTTCCATTCTGGCTCGGGGGATCCCCATAATTTTCTTGCCCATCTCATACATATTTTGGTAGGTCGGGGCACCTCTAAGAAGGCGTAGAAGAAGAAGAAGAAAGTCGTGGCCAGCCCACCTAGGGCGGCATCTAACCTTGATTAGGAGGATATGGTCCTCATTGGTACGTCTAGGGGCAGTGTTTCTCCCCTCTCAAGACAAGAGGTCGCATTAGAGGCGGCTCCAAAGTTAGTGTCTGAGGCAGCGCCAGGAGCCATACTTGAAATGACGGCCGAGGAGATACCAGCGGCTGTGCCTGGAACTGTCCCCGGGGTTGCCCCCATAGGGACGCCCACTGTCAAACTGAATCCATCTGAGCCCGGCCTGCGTGCCAGGGAGGGGGGCCCTGAAGAAGAGGAGACATTGAAGACGAGGAGACGTCAGATTCTTACGGCAAGGCTGTGGCCACTCAGACAGGGAAGGTTAAACCACCCTGTCCTGAATCTAGGCCGGTCTTTATGGTCGAGTCCATTTGCTCGGGGAGGTCCGCTCTTATGAGGGAGGTCGCGGAAAGAAGGGGCGAAAGTGTGGACGAGGCGGGCTCAGACAGGGAAGGTTAAACCACCATGTCCTGAATCTAGGCTGGTCTTTATGGTCGAGTCCATTCGCTCGGGGAGGTCCGCTCTTATGAGGGAGGTCGCGAAAAGAAGGGGCGAAAGTGTGGACGAGGCGGAATCAGAGGTCGCTATGGAGACGTGGGCAGAGAAGGCGGGTCCTTGGACCAAGTGGAGATGGTGGCCGGCCAGTCTTCCCGTTGCATAGTGATTCCTAGCCATTATAATTTGTTGGAGAATTGTGAAGAGGCGGCCACCAGTATGACACTTTTATGTGCTAGTGCTAAGCACGCGACCCTGGCGGAAATCAGCGACAAGGTCTTGGCCCGAAAAGTGGCGGGTGCGGCCTTGCAAGTATGTCTTTGTCTTGATCGATGATTTTTCTTTTGCATTAGTGGAGGGTGATTTTCCTTGTACTTACTTTTCGGTTTTTGTTTTCCAGACTCTTATCTTAGAGGTGGAGAGGGGTTGATGCCTGAAGGAGAAGGTGGCCAAATACAATAGGCTGGTGTAGAAACACAACAGGATGCGTGAGGCGCACCAGACCTTGGCCGATATGTACAAATAGGACCTTAACTTCAGGGTGGTCCGTGAGGGCCTCGTGCAATCCGAGGAGCAGTTGAAGAAGTGGATGGCTGAGCTGGAGGAGGTCTATGAATAACTCATGGCCGTTGTTTCTCAGACTGCGGAGATGGAGGTCCTCATTCAAGCTAAGGACGAAGAATTGTTGCTCGGCTGCGTAGTGGCGGAGGAGGCGGCGGAATTGCGCACTCGGGTTGCGGCCTTAACAGCGGAACTTGATGCCAAAAAGGCCGAGGTTGAAGACCTCAAGCGAGCTCTTGCACAGGCCGACGCGTCTCGTGAGGCACACGAGATGTGGGTGTATATGGAGGCCCGGCTGGGCATGCTTGAGGATAGTTGGAACTCTCAAAGTATAAAGTGAAGTATTTTTTTAAAGGAAAGAAGAAGAAAAGAAATCTTTTTAGAATATTCATAAATTGCTATAATGCAATTAATCATATAAGCTTTATGTTTTACATGCATTTAGAACATTTGCTCATAATGTATATATTATTAAAGTTTCTCCCCCGTTGTTGAGACTCACTGAGTAAAATGGATGGAACTAACGTCTCTTTTGGGAACCTACATTGGTTTGCAGTACAACGTAGGAACCGGATTTGCAGGCAAGCATGCTACAAGTTAGGACTTCCTTCCCATCCAGTGATATTGGTGAACTCCGCTTTTGTTCGTGGGGTATTCTTAGAGTTATTTTTATTTAGCTATTTCTTTATTTATTTAGAGAGCTGTCCAGGGAATCTCATGTCCTGAGCAGTGCATCAGTCTATCAGTAGAGGCTTCATAGACATAGTCATTGGGTTGAGATTCAGATGTTATTTTTTATAACTTAGCAGTAATTCAGTAGCTACAATGAATAAAGATTTGGAGTTTATTTATTTAAATATTAAAATTAATCAAAAGTATTTGGTTAGAGCATTGCTTTGATGCATATAAAGTTTGTGAGTTATAATAAGTTTGATAAGCAGAGATGGTTCGCTCGGTCATGTTTAATGATCGAGTGTCGGTCTCGGCTTGTTCAGAAAATTGGCCGTGACAAGATCTTTGATGGCGTTCTCTGTCGGGCGGACCTTGGTCCCCGAAAGGTCTGATTGCTATGCCTCTGCACTCACTCCCTTGAGTTGCTTGGTGTGCGTGTAATCTTGAGCTATTTTGTAACACTCTTGGGCGGTGCGCGGCTCGCCCCATATGTTGTGCACCACCCATGGGGTTGGAAATTTGATCTCTTGATAGAAACTGGATGGGACTACCCCCATGGCATGTATCCATGGACGTCCGATGATGACTTTGTATGTCGTCTCTTGGTTCATTATGTGGAAAGTGATTTCCATCATAACTCCTCATGCTAGGGCACGTTACCTCACTAGAGGTTCTTTTCACTGCATTGTTAAAACCAGCTAGTGTGATGCAACGTGGAATCACCTTATCCTCGAGTCCCATTAGAGCAAGGAATCTTGGATGAATGATACATGCGCAGCTGCCATCATCGACCATGATCCTTTTTACATCAGTATCTACTATGCGTAAAGTAATAACTAAGGCATCATAATGGGGGAAAAACAAATCGTCGGTATCAGACTTATCGAAGGTGATGCTATCTTCGAAGTCGTCATACCGTTCGTGAGCGATGGTTCGCTTTAATTTGTGAGTGGTAGTGAATTTGACATGGTTGATCGCTGAGTCATTGCCGTCTCCAATGATCATGTTGATGGTGCGTGTTGGTGAGGGCGGCCTTGGCGGGCCGTGAGGTTGTTCCCGCCCGCGTGCGAAGTTGAATTTTCCTTTGTCGCTGAGCAGTTCTTTCAAGAACCTTTGTTTCAGCAACCGGACCACCTCCTGTCGGAGACGTATGCAGTCTTCTGTTCTGTGACCCCGTTCCTGGTGAAACTCACATAGGGCGTTTGATTTTGCTGGTGGCGGGGTCGGACTTCATCTTCGCTGGCCATTGTACTTTGTTGCCCAGTTTTTCCAGTGCATACACTATTTTTGAAGGAGATACACAAAAGTTATGTGCAGATAATGAAGGAGGCATACCTCTGTTGTTCCTCAGTGGGGCGACATGTCGTTGTAAGGCGTCCGCGTGTCTTGGTGGTGGCGGATGCGGGGATCTGATGTATGGTTGGTGTGTTTCCCTGTTGAGGTGTAGGACTTGTTCCCGTCGTCCCCCGCTGCGTCGGTCCCTTCGAATTTCTGGATGCACCGTCGTCAACCGCCGGGTTGGGCCGTTAAGGTCATCATCATCTCCACATACCTCGGCACAATAGGCATTGTGGATCTCTTCCCAGGTGGTGGGGGGATATTTCAAAAGGCGGCTGAGCAGTTTCTTGGTTGCCCTTGAGCAGTCTCTACTGAGCCCGTTCTGAAAAGCTGCGACTGCCATTCCTTCGAACACGTTTGGTAGGCTCATTCTGACCCTGTTGAACCTAGCTAGGAACTCCCTGAGTCCTTCTTCTGGGGTCTGTCGGACAGCAAAGATGTCGTTGGCTCGTGTTTCCGCCTTCCTTGCTCCTGCGTGGGCGGTGGCAAATTTATCTGTCATCTCCTCGAACGTGGAGATGCTTTTGGTCGGTAGTTGTGAGCACCACGTTAGGGCCCCTACGATTAGCGTTTCGCAGAATTTCTTTAGAAGTACAGATGGTACCTGCTCTTTGATAGATCGTTACCTTTGACGGCTGTGATATAGTGAATCAAGTGGTCCTCGAGATCTGTGGTCCCGTCATATACCATCAAGTAGGGGGAAATTTTGAAGGTCTTTGGGATGGGGTATGGTGCAACTCCTTCTGTGTAGGGTTGTTCAACGAACCTTCCCACGTCTCGCTTTGGCAGTAGCTTAGGCACACCTGGGATTTTGTCCACCCTTTCTTGTGCTCCTTTATCTGGTCGCGAAGCGACCTATTTTCGTTTTCCATTTCCTCCATCTTTTTGAGGATGGCTGTGAGTGTGTCGCCGTGAGCTTGAGCATCGACAGGCATATTGTTCGTTCGCGTGACCTCGAGTTCATCTTCGGCTGCAACATGGTCTGTTGCTGGAGTGCATCTATTATTTTGAGGTGGCTTCTTAGCTAGACTGCTCAGAGTGTTTGTCAGCCACTCTTCCAGTAACCTCTTTACCTCCGGGGGTGCTTCTTTAGTTGTAGATGTTGAAGCCTCTCTTTCTCGTGGAACCACCAGATCTTCCGATGGGGAAGGTGGGTTTTCTAAGCTTATCAGGATACTGGGGGTTGTGTGTAGAGCATCTCCTCCAGCAGCCGCGTTGAGAGGGCTTATCAGATCTGTTCTAACATCCACGATAGCTTTCATTCTTGCATTGTTCTCAGCCATTTTAGGTTATAGAGAGTGGTTTTTGAAGGATGTCTAGAAGCAAACTACAGCTTTGATTTACGAAATCCCCACATATGGCGCCAAATTGTTTGGTTAAAAAGTTAAGTACTTATTAAGCTCTAAAACAATCGAAAATGATAAGGGTTAATCGGAATCAAGAGTAATATGGACTAGAGAATATCGTATAGCTAAGATCTGTGATAATAGTGTAGATAATTTGAGATATAAGAACAATAAGATAAGTAGTAATCTTTACACAAGAGAGAGATAGAGGGAGAGAGAGAGAGTTGTATATTTCCAATGGCAAAATACACATGCCTCTTTACAAAGGGAAGGTCCCCTTTATATATTAAGGACCTTCCTCGAAATAATCAAAGAAAAGTACAAGGGTTGGTGCTTAGTGTACGGGAGAGTCAGAGCTCCAAACGACGTCGTAATGAGTCATGTCACTTGGTCCGTCCACTAACTGGGGCCGACCTTACTCGAGTCGGCCTCAATTAGGCCGCTCTCTCCATTAAGAGCGTGCGTAGATAACATGAGAACGTAGGGAACCAAATTTGCCCAATACACTTTCTTCTATTAAGTACAGTAGAACTGCTACTACAAATGCTTTGCATGATCCGTCTCATCAAAAATTTCCTCCTACATAAAAGACGTAATTGGCATTTTAATACTCTTGGCACTGAAAAATTCATGGAAAGTGCATTAAAATCCAAAATCTTGAGTGATTTTACCTGTAAAAGCTCTTCAATAACATCTTCCATAGTTATTATCCCAACTACCTCTTCCTCATCAGGGATATTTGGCAGATTTTCGTCTATTCGCAGACTGTCTGATTGCATATCTTTTGACCATGTCCTCCTGCTCCTATTTCTATTGGATGAAGTGTTTCCACCATTGGGCAAACTCTTGCACTTCTGGAATGATCTACTCTTCAGACTCTTCTCGGACGGAGGCTTTTCAACATCAATGTCTACTCTGACAGCCTGAACAGAATCTAGATATGGAAAACAAAAAGGAATGAATATTCACATGAGAAAAGAAGTAAAGAAAAGCTAGCAAACAGAAGATGCTCACCATCAGCAGAGACTTGGCCAGCAGGCTGAACCATCTCTTTGCTGCACTGTTTTATAACCACAGCCATATGACTATGACCTTTCTGAAACTCATTCAAAATGTCATCCAATCGCATAGTATATGGGACCCTGCGCCATAAAAGAGGTAAGCCATGATTTGTTTATGAGGATATCAAAGGCATTAAATCAACCGGTACAGTTGCAAACCACCTTGTATTATCATCATCTTCCACACTATTTGGTTACCCAAGAAAACACACACACATACACACACAAACTAAACTACCCAAATATTGGTCGCAAGAGAAAGAAATACCTGATTAATATTTGTTAGATAACCATGTTTAAGAAATTTGGCTAGTAACTTGCATTCTAGCCACCTTATGAGCTAGGATTTCTTTCATCTAATATTACATTGAACATTTCGGGTAGTGTATTGGTATATCTCTAAATGACAAGTTGTCCAACTTGGATAGGTTGTTTTACCCTTTGTACTAGGTACTGTTCATTCGTAAGAATATTGGCAGTTTAGGTGCTTTACTTGTCTTGTCTAACTGGGAATTTACAGTCGCAGTTATTCCAATATTCATGGACTATTAAACTTCATTTAAATAAGGAAGCATACCGAATTGAGACAACAGGCATGCTGAGACAAACATTTTATAGAACTAAAAGCACTACAGGTTGCTGGTGATCGATCGGCAATAAGATATATACGGAGGTGTATTTGTGCAACTCAAGAAACTGAATAGACAGAGAATAGCAACTAGAACTATGGATGTTCTTTTGTCCTTCTTAGTCACAACATTTAAACCTGATTTTCCAAATGGAAATGACTGCAAATACAACTCATGAACAAGTAAAACTACATCTTAATTGTACAATACATTCAAAGATAGTGCAATAATGCAACCAAATATATGCATAGTATTTGCACATGAGATATATAAAATATACCTTGGGATCTTTCAGATAGTAACATTTTTTACAGGGGTTTCTTCTTCTGGATGGATGTTTAATAAGTTCTTGACCTACAAGGTCACAGGAAAAGCACGTCAATAGAAGGCTTGTTGAGTTACCAGAGAAATGGAACTATTAACTTATGTACTTGGTTGGGGTATAAGAAAGACTTAATGCATTACCAAAGCAAATGAAGTTAACTTGTTTACTTGGTTGGGTAATGAAAACAAGATAAATTGAAAAGAGGGGGGTAAAAGTAAAGTTGGCACTTCGCCTAGTAAAATTTAACCGTCTCTTACTTCATGCTTGTAAGTACTTAAATTTAGCCACTATTGTCATAATCAGTTAAGACTATGACATCAGTTGCCTCAGCATTCCTACATAATCTTCAGCGTTGATGTTATTTTGGATTCTCCTAATTGATCTGAATTATTTAAAGCTATAAATTGGCCACCATTTGTAACTTCTTCAGAGTATTATATCAATTAGCTTAGCTACTAACTTTTTAATTTAGCATGCATTATAGTTGTTTTGGAGTCTAGTTGATCTGAACTTTTTAAGGATATAGATGGGTTTTGTACATGTGGGAGAAACATCATTTGGTTGAAGAACCTCAGAAAAGAAAATAGCCTCAAACCAGAAAAGAAAATAGCCCTCAATTCATCTATAGCCTCGCGCAAGGCCTTACATTGGCTTCATTTAGCCACTTACTGTTAACCATAGATAATAAAAAGTTGCTTTGGGATAAAAGACTATTTTCCTGGTATCTTAGGAAGTGCAGACAGTTCCATGAAGTTTTATTCACTAGTAGTTTTTGTGTCATGAAAAGACGACAAAGACTGACTCACTCCCAAGCAAAGCAACACGTGAAGCTATGAATTGAAAGTATGTGGAGATATTCTCTCGCACTTTTTAATAACTTAAGTAAAAATATGCTTTCAATTATGTTGAGTGCAAAATTTTCCAGGACTATGGAGAAAAGACTAGTAGTACCAGAAGAAGTCCAATTATGTTTTTAGGTTGCTCATAGTAGACTGGTATCCTGCTATGCCCTTTCGACAAAATTAAATTCGTCAAATCCCTGTACCAAAATGGAAAAAGATAAAGAGTACGAAACAGCTAGTAAGGTTGGGAATCATGCAAACTTTCTCTATATGAACATCTCAGAGTATGCAGTACCTGTCCAACTTCCCGTTAATATCAATAGAAAATGTTTCAGATATGGGGGTCATAGCATCACCGGCTGTTTTATCGTGAAGCTCCAAAGCACCAGCAATTATAGTTGTCTCATCATTTGTTAGTTCTCCACCTTTACCAGCCTGTAGAAAGAGCAGGAAGTTAAAAAGTGCAATAAGTCAATGAAATGACACCAGAAATGGAAAACAGCTAGATACAATCTAACATTGGGGGAGAGAAGCACAAGCTAAAACTATATCTACAACAAAATCATGATCAGTTAGCCATTAAAAACCTGCCTGATTTCCATGAAAATGTACTAAAGTTTTCAACTCAGCTCGTCGGAAAAGACCGCTGTTTCGATGACCTAGAAGATAGTCCAATAGCTGCAAATAATAGAAACGAAGGGGCTTAGGCCAACAATAGACAAACTAACTTGTAATACAATCAGAAGTCGGTTAGATATGCCAACATCGTAAAAGGTCTAACACAAGAGAACAGTTTCTATAAGCCAAAAAATCCGTAAACGAAAAAGGTTCACCTTGCTTATTGGATATGCAATAGGAAAGCAGATCCAAACAAGAACGCGGACTACTGGGGCCATTGTTGCACCAATGGCCAGTCCATATCTAGAACAAACGGATTGTGGAATGATCTGCTCAGCCACAGAATAGTAACCAATCAGTGCCAGTAAATTCAACATCTGGTGAACTCATCAATCCTCAATGCAGATTATTCAGTAAAACAAAACGTCAAATGACAGCAACAAATTTTCTCTATTGTAGCACTTGTAGAAAAGATAATTTAATAGCACAGTAGCACTTATATGAAGGGGGAAAGAAAAGAGTATAAGACCAAAATTAGTAAAGTGTGATTAACCTAAGAAACTATAACAATAACTAGTTTTAGTTATCTTAAAATAACACGTGGATGGGATTTTTGTCAATGCATATACATTCAAGTAGGTAAAGGGCAAGGAGGTCCACTCCCCATATAGTCGATTTTCATCTTAACCACACAGAAAAAGTAAGTTTCTCACCTCACCAAATAGAAGAATCAATGTGACAGAAATCAGTATAGCACCCCAAGCTGTTATTAGGCTGTCAAGAAAGATGGGAAGTGCCTGAAAGGATTTAGACGATCAGCAATTAAACAGATATCCAGCAAGTGCAAGAATTTTTGCCTCCAGAGATATAGTATCATTATGTTGCATACCTCCATAGCAGCAGCATTGCAAATAAGTAGGGTGCACAGCAATAAATGCTGATTTTGTACGACAGGCAAAATCTTAGCTGTATAGACGAGACAAAAATTTCTAATTATTCAAAGTATCGATAAAGTTGACACAGTCATATACCAAGGCAACAAGATTCACAATTTCAAAATTTAAGTTTTGCAATTCACATTTATTAAGGAGAACTGCGCGCATTTAGCAAGTCCAGTGTCTATACAAAGTATAACAACGTAACTGCAACTCTCTCTTCTTCTCAAATGAGTCGCAATAACAGAATAAATGTCAGCAGAAGCAAACTAAACGATTGCTCGTCAAGTGAGCATTTAGTAGTGCAAAAAAAAATCTAAAGAGCTTCTGCCCCTTCTATTAGAGGAGTTCCAGAAGTATCAGTGATCAAATAAGTAGCTTTACGAACTAATGGATGGATGGAAAGGTTTAAACAGTTATACGTTGCATCGCCATTTTGTGGAAAATTGTTAGGTATAAATATGCTGGATACTTGTGACGCGATTGGTGAAATAGAAATGAGGTATAAATATGTTGGATACTTTGGCAAGATTGGTGAAATAGCATTTCTCTAGAAGAAACTAAAAGAAGAAAATATTTTATCACAAAAAAAAAACAGATCTACATTTGTTGTCGCATAAAAGATCTCGAGGGGATACCAATTAAATCAGCCAAATTTAGCAACACAGCATAAATTTTTTTAACACATAGAGACGCTGCAATAACAATAGCTACATCTTAGTCCCAAACAAGTTGGGGTCGGCTATAGGCACAACACAACAACAACAACAACAATAATAACAACAACCCAGTAAAATCCCACAAGTGAGATCTGGGGAGGTAGTATGTATGCAGACCTTACCCCTACCTAAAGGAGTAGAGACATTATTTCCGGAAGACCCTCGGCTCAAGATAATAAGAAAAACAAAAAGGAGGAATATTAGTTTCACCATAGAGATCGTATGAAAAATAGAAGCAAAAAATGCAGAATGAAAAATGCAAAACAAAAATAATAGCTAGTAAAAAAGTTCCGCACCGAAAAGCAAAAATAGTAAGACACGACAAAAGTATTAAATTGTATGATCATCTCCCTAAAACTTTAATCCGTTAGAGAGAACACACTTTTATTTACTTAATTACATCTTTAACATGTGTCTATCACACGTGCAACTTAGAACCTCTAAATTGTATGATAATTTCATCTAAAAGCTTAACATAAAACGATGAAATGAGGAAAGTGATAATGTACCTGCATTTTTACGATCACTTGGTGTGCCAGATTTGACAAGGACTTCAAGATCAACAAGACTTAAAGACATGAGGCCCAATGTAAGGCCAGACATCATTCCCGCAAATACTACCAAAAATACAATGACCAAAATATTAATGAAGAACTCCGACTCGCAACATCTGTACTCTACCGCCATTCAAACCTTGATCAACCAAAAATTCGACCAATTTTCCAACTCACAACCGTAGAGGAAAATGTTGAAAAATTAATAACCAATATTAATTCAATCACTTCCATTTTTTTTTGAAGCTGCTTCGAAACTTATACTAATAGTAGCTTAATTTTGCCTTTCTTCAAAAAAAATCGAAGCAGAAAAGATTGAATATCAGTTATTGAAAATGAAGTGAGACTAAGGAAGACGAAAAGACAGAGAAAAATATGTTCTTCTCGTTTAAGGAGACGAATGGTTGTTTGGCGAAAATGGAGTTCGAATCGACTTATCGATAAATCGAATCGATTATTTGTTATCGAAATCGAAAAACTCAAAATCGAATAAATCGAAACCTTATTGAAATGATAACGATAAGCATATGTACAAATAATCGATAAATAATTATCGATAAGGGCCAAAATCGAATCGATAAATCGAATGCACACCCCTAGACTGTAGACATTGTAAAATAAGTAATTACCTATTTGTGTAGATTAATATAACATACAAAATGTATATATATTCCGCTACTAATTTGAAAGCGGCTATACAATATCATTTTCCCTATCTATACCCTTTCCTTTACCCTAAGTCCCTTACCCTACTATTTCCTCTACCACATTTAAGGAATGATAAAGATCAAGGGAATGAAGTTCAAATTAATGGAAATAAAAATTAGCTGTGATGATGTATTTCGTTTTATTTTATTTTTTTTATAACGTTGGAGTGTTGGTGGCATACATTTGATCCCTTACTTTAGTTTTGTTGCATGTGCTTGTTGATACAATTTTTATGTTATAAATGGTGTTCGTCTTATTTTAGCTTCTTTTTGTCCATATAAATTAGGCGCGTTTATAGGAATATACTTTCCGTGGAATCCCGCAAATTTTCTTATTGGTGTAATCGATAACCGAATCGATAAGCCCCCTAAATCGATAAATCAAAATCGAAAAAATCGAAACCTTATTGAAACGATAACAATAAGCATATGTACAAATCGATAATCGATAAGTAATTATCGATAAGGGTAATAATTGAATCGATAAATCGAATGCACACCCCTAGGTAAGAGTCTCTTCTGTTGGAAAAATATAACGGTAAGAGTCTTTTTTTTTTTTTTTCGGTTTTCGACATCTTTTTTTCTTTGGTTGATATTATTTCATTTGTATATAATTTTCAAGGACTTAAAATTACTTACTAAACTATTTTTTTATTCTTTCAATAATTTCTTATTACTGCACTAATATGATTTGTATATATTTATTAAAGGTGTTAATCGGGCCGGGCTGACCCCTAACAGCCCGGTTCGACCCGGATCAGCCCAGTCCACCCCGTTAAAATTCTATAATGTGCGGGTTGTATCGGGTTGGACGGGGTGCGGGCTGTTAAGGTTTGGCTAAATGGGTACCCGAACCCGTCAAAACCCGTTAAGCCCTTAACGGGTTCTTAACGGGTTTGAGCCTGCGCCAGCCGTTAATGCGACCTAATTTTTTTTTTTAAATTAATCTGAGCGTTGCCAACGGTCAAATTTCAAAAATGACAGTTGGCTAACGTCTCCTTCTACCAAAAACAGCCATAAAATCTCATTTTATTTATATTTTAGCCCTTCCCCCCTATAATTTGTCAATTGCAATCGTATTCTTTTTAAAAACTATATATATCCCTTTTCTTCTTCATTATTCCTCACAATTATCTCTCAATTCTCTCTAATTATCTGTCAGTTCTCTCTTGATAATATTCTTAATTGATATTAATTATTATTTCAAGTTTCAACTTACAAGTTTCATTACTTTCAAGTTTCAAGTTTCAATTGAAGTGTGAGTTTTTACTTTGTCGTTTCTATGTCAAATTTAGTGCGCCATTCGAAATTCCGGTACACTCGTTCCATCCCTTTCTCTTTATTATTTAGAATTATTATTTTAATATTTATTTTAATAGATTTACTTAGAGCAGCCAAAAAAGCTTGCACTAGTAAAGCCACTAGTAAGAAAACTTCCAAAAGAGTAAGAGTCGGTTCTTCTAGTAGTGCAAAATATATTCCTGAAAGTTCACCCGAAAACGTAAATGTAGATTATGAGCTACTTCAAGAAATTTTTGGTATTGATGATGATTTAGATGATATTCAATCGCCCGGTAATCTTGAAACACCACCACCTACTACCGGTAATGTTAGTCAAAATATTGTGGAATGCAAGTAAGCCTCCTTTGCCTATTAAGAAAAATAAAAGATTAAGAAGTAAGTGTTGGAAGTTTTTTGATAGACTAGAAAATGAGAAAAATTATGTAAAATGTAAAATATGTAATGAAGTTTATAAACATGAGCCCGGTAAGAATGGGGGAACGGGTCAACTTCGTAGGCACATGGAAGAAAGTCATCATATTGATTGGGGAGTAGGCGATGAAGCTGGGCAATAAAAAATTAACCCGATCACTGGGGGGTTAATGGGTAAATACGGTATTAAAAAAGATCGAGAAGAATTAGCTAAAATGATTGTTTTAGGTTGTTTACCTTTAAGTTTTTCTTCTTCACCACATCTTGTTACTTATATTCAAAGAATTTATAACCCTATGTTTAAAGATATTCCTAGAAGTACCTGTAGATCTGATATCTTTAGGCTTTATGGTCAATATCAAACATATATACGTTATTTGTTCGCTAGACTTTCTTGTAAAGTTTGTCTTGCTTCTGATATTGGTCGTACTGTAAATGAAAAATCTTATTTAACTGTTACATGTCATTGGATAGATGATAATTTTTGTATGCAAAACGTATTATTGCTTTTAAATATGATGAAGATTAAAGCCATACCTGTGCTTTTATAAGTGGTACTATCCATGAAGTTGCTTTATTTTATAATCTTTCTGAAAAAGTTTTGTGTATGTCATTTGATAATGCGTCTAATAACACTTCTGCTATTACATTACTAAAATTGCATCTACGCACACCACTTCCAGAAATATTTCATATTAGATGTGCATGTCATATTTATAACTTGATTGTGAAGAGTGGCCTTGACTTATTTCACAATGATATCACTTTAGTTAGAAGAGAAGTTGGTGTAATTCAAGAAAATAATAGAGGTGCTAGATTAAATGCATTTAAGGAAACATGTGTACAATATGGACTAAAACCAAGACTCATGCCTGAAGAAATAGTTACTAGGTGGAATTATACTTATTTATTCATAAGATGTTGTTATAAATATAGAATGCCTATAACTGAAGTTGCTAATTCTTATTGTACCGATCCTAACCGACTGTTAACATCTAAAAATTGGGATGTCATTCATGATGTTGTACAATTTTTACAAAAATTTTGTGTGGTTATACTTGAGTTTCCTGGAGCTTATCATCCTACTATTGTAAATGGTTTAGTTCACATTGCTGAAATTCCTCTTTTATTACATAAGTTGAAGGCGAAAGAGGGATATACTAATGTTGTTGAAACCATGCTAGATAAGTTTAAAAAATATTTCTTCTGAATTGCCCCTATTTACTTAATTGGTGCTAGTTTAAACCCTACTATTAAAATGATAAAGTGTCGCCAATTAATCAGTGCTTTATATACCTATATGGATATTGGACCAACTGAAACTCCTGATAGTGAGACTTGTATTTCTTATCTGCACAAACATTTACAAGTTTTGTATAATTATTATGCTAACATTGTTGATGCTTCTTCGGTTGTAGATGCAAATATTCCTTCAAATAATACTTCAACATCTGGAACAAATTTGGAAGATGATGATAATGTTCAAGATTATTTGATTGGTCTACACTAGGAGAGCATCAACAAACTAGTAGCCGAAATATTGATGAACTCCAACTCCAAGGATGCAAAATATTTGATTTACTATTACTTCTCTTTTTTTTTGTAACAACTGTTGTAAACTTTTAATTTGCAAGTTCAAAAATTTTAAAAATCAAAAATAGAACTTGCAAATAAATTAGAGTACTAAATATTATTCAATAAAAATATCAAAGTTACTTAAATATTGTGAATTTTTTATATTGCATAATGTCTTATACTCTTTGATCTTTTAGAAAAATATAAGATCATTAAAAAAAATTAACGTTTCCCAACCCGCCCGAACCCGCCTAGCCCCAACCCGTACGGGCCCTATAAGACCCGAAATTTCACAGTCCGCCACCAGCCCGATAAAACCAACCCGCTAACAGCCCAACCGTAACCCTAACGGGCTGGCCATATTTTGGTCCAACCCGTCCCAGCCCGCCCGATAAATACCTTTAATATTTATATGTTAATAGGAAGCGAGATGGTTCGGCATGTACAAAGGAGAAGCTTCGATGTCCCGGTAATAAGGTATGGGCAGTTAGATTTGGAGGGTACGAGAGGTAGAAGGCGTCATAAGAAGTATTGGTGAGAGGTGATCAGACAGGACATTGCATTGCTTCAAGTTTTCGAGGACGTGACCCTTAATAGAAAGGTGTGAAGGTCGATCATTATGGTTGTACGTTAGGAGATAGTTGAGCATTTTCTACTTCGTACAGGGTGAGATACTAGTTTGATAGGGTTTGTCTTAGACTGATAGCGGTTAATCTGGTGTTCACACTATTCTTCCATTTCTCATAGCAACATGCCTTTTTTATAGGTTATTATTATTGCGTTAAATCTATTTTTTGGTTCTTATTATGTTGTTGTTATTCTTATGGTTTATGTTAATTGTAATGTTATATTGTCTCTTTTTCCTCATTTTCGTTTTCTTGTGATGATTTAGGAAGCAACCTCTTTTCTTTATGATGATAAGGATAAGGTCTGCATATATGTTATCTGTGAAATTTTACTGATTGTTGTTGCTATAAGTTAGTACTCTCTAAAAAAAATGCACATTTAAGAAGTATTATTTGTGGTGCTAGCAATGGGGACATTCCACATGCCAGCTTCTAAACGTTGAGGCATAATACACGGGTATTCGAGAATTATACCAAACTGTGATAATGTGACTTTGATATAATTTTTAAGTATATGATTTTCTTTCAAAATGATTAAGAAACATATGTTTAATTTCATAAAAAAATTGAAATGTATGGTTTTTGTACCCTGAATCAGTTAATTTTTTTGGAACAAGAGAGTAATACAAAAAATAAATTTCTTGAGATTAATTTATATACACTTATGATAAGACATTTTGACAACATAAATGTGTTTTAATCCATTCTAGCATATAATTTGTCTACACTGTTTCATTTTTATCTTATTGGGCCAAGGTTCTATCAGCAGAGGCGGATCCAGGAATTAAAGATTGAGGTACATTTTTGAATCAGTTACAATCTGCTTTATATATATAGTGCTCACTACTAATATAATATTGTTTTTTATATACATATACACGTATATATGGAGCTTTTGCCGAACTTTAACGGTGTCGGCGAGAAGCATAGGTCAGCCTCTATCTATCGAAAACAATCTTTCTATTACCTTCCCCTGACCCCATTTATAAACTTTTACCGAAATGTTGTTGTTGTTGTAGCATATAATTTATCTTTTTTTTTAAATAACAATTTTTTAATGAACGTTTGAGGGGGACTCAATTTTTAAAGCAAAGTTAAACTCTTTTCTTTTTTTTTATAAAAAAAAATAGGTAAGAAATATAAGTATATAATGCCTTTGTTATAAAACAATAAAAGAAGAAGAGCAATATTGCAGAGAAAGAGAGAGAATTCTTATTGAATTGTGGGGCGATTTACAATGGGGTAAGACCCCTCTATTTATAGGAGGAAAAATGACTTAGCCTCAAAGTAAAACTCTCTACAAGATAGACATTCACTCCAAATAGAATTCTATTTTAACACTCCCCCCTTGAATGTCTACTCAATAAGTAATGTGTCTCATTAAAAACCTTAACTAAAATAAAACCCAATGGAAAAAAATTCTAGAAAGGAAAAAAGAGTACACATATTTAGAAATGCGCCTATTGGTTGCCTCGTTAAAAACCTTGCAAGGAAAATCAGCGGTGCAAAACCTTGTAAGGGAAAAAGAGTGCAACGCGCATTAACCCCCCCTGAAGAGAGCATCAATTCACATCCTTGAGCCTTCGCATCCCAATCTTGTGCACTAGCTTCTTGAAGGTTGACGTCGGTAGAGATTTTGTGAACAAATCAGCCATGTTATCACTTGAACGAATCTGTTGCACATTGATATCACCATTCTTTTGAAGATCATGTGTGAAAAATAACTTTGATGAAATGTTCTTTGTCCTATCTCCTTTTATGAATGCTCCCATCAATTGAGCTATGCATGCTGCATTGTCTTCATACAAAATCGTGGGTAGTTTGTCACATTTTAAACCACATTTGCCTCGAATATGATGTATTATAGACCTCAATCACTCACACACTCGACTTGCTTCATGAATAGCAATTATCTCAGCATGATTAGATGAAGTAGCCACAATTGTTTGCTTAGTCAATCACCAAGATATGGCAGTGCCTTCACAGGTAAACACATAACCTGTTTGAGATCAAGCCTTGTGTGGGTCAGATAAATATCCAGCATCAGCATAACCAACAAGATCAGGACTGTAATTATTGCTATAAAATAAGCACATATCGGTAGTCCCTTTTAGATACCGCAATATATGTTTGATTCCATTCCAACGTCTCCTTGTAGGAGCAGAGCTATATCTTGCTAAGACATTAACTGAAAATGTTATGTCATGCCTTGTAGTATTTGCAAGATACATTAGTGCGCCAATTACACTAAGATATGGTACTTCAGGACCAAGTAGCTCTTCATTCTTTTCTTGAAGTCGGAATGGATCCTTATTCACATCAAGTGATCGAACAACCATCGGAGTACTTAAAGGATATGCTCCATCCATGTAAAACCGTTTCAATACCTTTTCTATATAGGCAGATTGATGAACAAAAATTCTATTTGCCAAATGTTCAATTTGAAAATCAAGACATAATTTTGTCTTTCCGAGATCTTTCATCTCGAATTCCTTCTTTAAATAATCAATTGCCTTTTGGAGTTCTATGGGAGTTCCAATAAGGTTTATGTCATAAACATATACGGCAAGTACAACAAATTCCGATGTTGTTTTCTTTATAAAAACACATGGGCAAATGGCATCATTTATATAGCCTTCCTTTAATAAATACTCACTAAGACGATTATATCACATTCGTCCTGATTGCTTTAGACCATACAAAGATCTTTGCAATTTGATTGAAAATATTTTCCGGGACTTTGAATTATGTGTGTTTGGCATTTTGAATCCATCGGGAATTTTTTATGTATATCTCATTATCAAGGGAGCCATAAAGGTAGGCAGTAACCACATCCATTAAATGCATGTCAAGCTTTTCAAGGACATCAAAACTAATGAGATAACGGAAAGTTATAGCATCCATAACGGGTGAATATGTCTCTTCATAATCGACACCAGGCCTTTGTGAAAATCCTTGTGCAACAAGGCGTGCCTTATATCTTTGTACCTCATTTTTCTCATTTCTCTTGCGTACAAAGACCCATTTGTAGCCTCAGGCTTAACACCATTAGGTGTTTGAACTATAGGCCCAACGTTTTGCAAGTGAATTCAATTCTGATTGGATTGCTTCTTGCCATTTTGGCCAATCAAGTCTTTGTCGACATTCTCCAACAGATTGAGGTTCAAGATTCTCACTTTCTTTCATAATGCTAGATGCAACATTATATGCAAAGACATAATCCACCACTATATCCACTCGATTAAAATTTGTCTCAATATCGATTGGATTTATTGATAGTTCCTTATTTTCTTGAGTCTCGGGATCAATGGATTCTTCATGAATCTCATAATTTATTAAATCGTGAATTTTCTCATGAGATTCTTTCGTAGTGTCATTTTGATCTTTTTCTTTTCTTTTTCTAGGATTTTGATCTTTGGAACCTAATGGTCTGCCACGATTTAGGCGTGCTTTCGACTCATTAGCTATGACACTAGAAGATCGTCAAATAGGGACATCAATACGGATTGGAGCATTCTATGAGGGGATATGTGATTTTGTTATCCTTTTCAAGTCCGTAAATGCATCTGGCATTTAATTTGTTATTCTTTACAAATGGATAATATTTTGCACATCTTTTTCACAAATAGAGGCACGTGGTCAAGATGATATAATGATGAATTTTTCCACAAAATTTCCCGTTTGGTTTCACCAATTTCTCTCCCCAATTTTGGGAAAAGTGTCTCATCGAATCGACAGTCCGCAAATCGTGCAGTGAACAAATCCCCTGTCAATGTTTCGAGGTAGCGAATAATGGAGGGTGATTCAAACCCAACATATATTCCTAACCTTCTTTGCGGACCCATTTTGGTGCGATATGGCGGTGCTACAAGCACATATACTGCGCATCCAAAAATTCTTAAATGTGATATATTAGGTTCATGACCCAAAACTAATTGCAACGGAGAATATTTGTGATAATTTATCGATCTGAGACGAACTAGCATTGCTTCATGCAAAATGGCGTGACCAAAAACCGAAGTGGGCAGCCTCGTTTTCATGAGTAACGGTCTTGCTATCAACTGCAGACTTTTAATTAAAGACTCTGCAAGACCATTTTGAGTGTGTACATGAGCTACAGGATGTTCCACTTTTTATCCCAATTGATAAGCAATAATCATTAAATGCTTGGGATGAAAACTCAGCAACATTATCTAGTCTAATAGACTTAATTAGATTATCGGAAAATTGTGCCCCTAATCGAATTATTTGTACCATTAATTTTGCAAACGCAAGGTTGCGAGATGACAATAGGCACACATGAGACCATCTAGAAGATGCATCTATTAAGACCATAAAATATCTAAACGACCCACTAGGTGAGTGAGTAGGTCCACAAATGTCCCCTTGTATACGTTCCAAAAACGCAGGTGACTCAATTCCAACCTTTATTGGTGATGGTCTAATAATTGACTTTCCTTGATAACAAGAAGTGCAAGAAAATTCATTATTTGAAAGAATCATTAAATTCTTTAATCGATGCCCATTTGAGTTTTCTATAATCCGTCTCATCATAATTGATCCAGGATGTCCCAATCGATCATGCCAAAGTACGAAAGTATTGAAATCAGTAACCTTTTGGTTTATGTTAGAATGTGCCTCAATTGCACTAATTCTTGTCCAATACATGCCACAAGATAAAGATGGGAACTTCTCAATTACCCTCTTTTGGCCAGAGACATTCTTGGTAATAACGAGATATTCAAGATTATTCTCATCTATTGTCTCAATATGATATCCATTTCTACAGATATCTTTAAAACTCAACAAGTTCCTCTTGGACTTGGAGGAGAACATTGCATTTTCTATGATAAATATTGTTCCTTTAGGCAGAGTTATAGTAGCTCTTCCAGAGCCTTCAATTAATTTACTACTACCAGAAATTGTAATAACACCTGCCTTACACATACTTAAATGAGAGAAATATTTTTTCTCTTTGAATATTGTATGTGTGGTACATGAATCAATTAAACAAATATTATTACAATTGAATTTTGATCCAAGTTTGTTTTGTGAGATATCCATACTTGCTTCCCATGATTTGACATACAAAAGAAATATATGAATAAATATTAGTATTTTCAAAGGTAAAGGGGACCGGTTCTTCATATAACTCTACGAATTATGCATAATATTTTGCAGGAAGCTTAACATATTGCTTATTTATAAGAAACATAAGATTTAGCGCAAAGTATAGAACTAAACGAGACTTGAACAATACTTTTAATGCAAATTGTAATGTTGGAATACTCTACGCGGAATGTCACTAGTACTTGCGTAGTAAAAAAAATACAGCTTATAAGGCATCTATTCTCAAACGCTACAGTAAAGTATGCTTATACAAATATTACCAACTAAATATTAACAAAAGTTCATAAAAAAATCTCGCCTAAAAGCGTTGTAGATAAAAGTTGATATGTAGCCACCATGTTTAATGATTGTATATAATTAGGCAGAAACTTTAAACCAAAAAAAATAAATTCAGTACTAAAAATTCAAGATTTGGAGAAACGAGTCATCATCCAAACATTAATTGCATGGCAGTAAAAATAAAAAGGAACAAGATTTAAATATTAGGATTATATCTAGTCTGAACGAACAAACGCTATTTCATAAAACAAATGATACTAATTAATATTAATAACTACTACTCATGTAAAAGAACTATAATTACATGATGTTTATTCACTAGCTACTAAGAATAGGCGAAAAATAAAAATTAAACTACTCAATCATCTTTAACCACGGATCCATCACAGATCAAGTGGTATATTTTCCCATCAGGGTGCTCAAAGAAGTGTGCCACATCCAAGTTGGTGATGTCAAAATCATTGTCAAAGACAAAATTGTCTTCAAGACCTTTATTCTTTAGAGATGCTTGATAAACAATGTCTTGGTATAGGCAAGATATAATGTTATACCATTGTGGTCATGGTCAAATTATATTTAAGATATGTTTCTTGCATTAATGTTATTCTTTAATAATTACATTACCAAAATATTTTGGCGTACAATAGATACGTGCCAATGACCATTCATGCAATAATAATGACATTATTTTCTTATATCTCAAACCTCCTTCTAGAGGTGAGTGTGGTATATACCACTAGCACGTTCAATCTCTTCCAAGAATGAATGTGTATTCATAAGTCAGGTGTTGTCACATTCAAATCATGAATGGATCATAATCATCTATATGTGCTTTATAAAATCTCGTGTCAAATCGATGACAGATATTACTTTCACATAGTGAAGGATTATTTTGAGAATCCTTATTCTTATTATCACAATGCTGAGGATTATAATTTCGTCCATTGCCACGTCTACATCCATTGATTCCTTCACGGTAATAATTTTGTCTTCTTTCAGACTTATCACATACTGCTATCACATTTTCTTAAGGGGATGTGAGTGAAGCAAATTCAATGGGCCGGATTTTTAATTCTTTACCCACAATCATATATGAATTTGATCATAGTAAGACATAAAATTTTACCACTTCATGTGGGTGTAATCTCTAACAAACTCCAGTAGAGTTATACTCAAACTTTGTTGTCTTTGCTTGTTTATAAAAGCAAATTATAAAATTTCAAAAAATTAAAAAAGAAAAGTAAAATACTTAACTTAAATCTTCTCAAAGAGCTTTTTGAGACGGTAGTGTCTCGTGCTGATAACGTGTTATAAAATAATAAAAGAAGAAGAGCAATATTGCAAAGAAAGAGAGAAAGAATTCTTATTGAATTTTAGGGCGATTTACAATGGGGTGAGACATCTATTTATATGAGTAAAAATAACTTAGCCTAAAACTCTCTACAAATACACATTCATTCCAAAATTCTATTTTTAACCGCCTTTGTTTTTTCTTTTTCTTTTCTTTCTCTTTTTCCTCTCCAAAGAGGAGAGATCCAGATTCCCAGATTTCAAGTTTCAACCTCAAGATCTCGCTCTCTGCTCCACTGAGTTTTCATCTCAGGTACCTCCCCAGTCCCTACCCTCACCCCCACATTTTCCATTCAACCCAGTTCAAACTACTCAATTCCTGTTAACAAGAACTTAAATTTGAAGTTTTTCTTTTCATATAATATACTAGCATATTATATGTAGTATGAGACTCTTCAGTTGTATTTACACCTTTTTTCCTTTTTGGGTATTCGAGAGATATGTTTAAATTTGGAAGAACATGGCAAATGTACCACTGTACGGCTGCACTCACTACTACTTTTGTGGCAGTGAATGGAAACTTAGTATAAAGATAAATTTTTAGTTCAAGCCAATGGCAATCCGCTTCATTTTAAATATTTAGTTTAAATATTCGTTTCTTGCTCAGACCAATAAAATACAGCTATGGTTATAGTTAAAGCCGCTAATAGCAAACCAAAATAACTGGCTATAGTTATCTTGAAAGGGCTAAATTAAACAAAATTTGTTCTTTATAACATATGTTCAAAATGCATATCAGAAACCGCCTCTCTGCACAATGGGGGTAGGGTTAAGATCTGCGTACACACTAACCTCCCTAGATCCTACGTTGTGGGATTTTATTGAGTCGTTGTTGTTGTTGTATATGTTCAAAATGCACTTAACTATAGTTTTAATTTTTGCAAAATAGGAGGATATACAAAAATCTCAATTTCAATTGAAAGAAAGACTCCTCACCCATGTTAATGGAGGAATAAGTTAGTCTTTAGTTTATCAAACATGAGTTTAATGAATGCTTAGTTAAGTTGTAATTAGTTGTTCTCTTGTGTGAGAATTTCTTTTTTGGTGAAAATCTTTTTTTTTTTTAAATCTAGATTGATTGATTACAGTGTTGTTTCCTTTTACCTTTAATTCAACTGACCTTTGAATCTTGTGAAACCAAGAAAGGTAGTAGTGAGAAGAAGATTTCTAGCTATATTTTATTTTCCATCGTTTATTTATTTCGTTTTTTAAACAAAGAATCAAGCTCTTTATGTTGTCTACCTCCTAAATCCTTAGAGAAGCTTAGCATAGGGGTACGGCAAGTGCAGTTCCATTCTAATTCTTGAGGTATGGCAATATATACTACAAGTACAACTATTTTGTATCGTATAATGCATATTGTACTTGATTCTTGTCAGAGGATGTTTACATAAAAAATTCTTCTTTGCCTCATTTAGCTCTTAAAATTGCCTAGTCTTGTATTTACTTTGTTGTCGGACTTCTAATATCAATTTATAGTGTTCAAAACTTTTGCGATTATATACTCTTATTAACCTGCTACTAATGTGGAACACGTTTCAGTAATTGCAACTCCGTAAAAAATGTCAAGAAGGCCAAATACCTCTCGCCGTCTTGGAGATGCTGGGAGCATTCGGTTTGTTGGATCCTTTCACCCGAAATCATATCCATCTCCTTTATTGTCTATAGGACTTGTGGTTGTGGTAAATGCCAATTTCGTTTCTTCACCACCTGCCATCTGTTTATGTTTCCCAATTATTATTATTGCTACATATCTGTGCGGGACTTAGGAGCTTTTCAGTTTGGGTATCCAATCAATTCATCCCCCAATTATAGTAGCTTAAGCAGATAGGGCGAGAGGCCACGGAAAATGAGGGTTTGCCTTGCCTGTTTTATGTATCACAAAATGCATGAAGAAATACAGAAACCATTTTAACGTTATTTTGATAATTCAAATACCATGAACTTGTCAATCCCCCTTAATCTAAGTAATCATCAGTATATGGGAGGGTGGAACGTATCTGAATTAATAGATCTAATTCCGCATATAAATATCATCCCTTCATGCTTACTGATATATCTATCTTTCCATTTCTGGGCACGTTCATAATCTCCTTTGCTTTTATGGTGTTACTCTTTCTGAAAGTTTGAGAAAGTGTTGCCAAACAAATTGTCTTTTTTTAATAAAAATTTTATTATTGGATGTTAAATGATCCTAATACAGTAGTATCCATTGATCTAATAATTTTTTATGACTTTTCAGGGCGCATTGTTGATTATTGGCTATTTATATCACGGTTCAGGTTAATGTTTTGTCTTCTATGTTGGATATTTCTCTCTAAGGATCATGTCGTGGCTGTGCAACTATTTCTTCTGTTATTTAATCTTCTATTGACATCATTTCTGCGGGATTTCCTACTATCATCATTTTCTTAGATTGATAGCTGCTTGGTATCTGGTTTTTGCGCCTTCTAAATTGCTTCTTTCCTTTTCTGTATAGGTGCTGCTGCTGATGCTTTCAGTAGACTTGAAGGTAACCAGCTACACTACCTGAACCAGATCTTGCATTACTTCAAAATGATGATGGATGATCTAATTACTTGAGCATTTTCTTTCTTCCGAGGGAGGTGAAGTGAAAGGCTAGTTACAGTATTATCAAGACCTTGTTACTTTTGTCCATTAGGCGTATCTTTTCTGTGAGATATTAGTATCTCATATATTATTTTTCTCTTAGAGTATGATGTTTGTAAATTATTTACGTTATTTCTGTGGGATATACTAATGCTTTATTGTTTTGTTTTGTCTTGTTTTTGTTTCTAATTTTGTCTTTGTTTTTGTTTTTGTTTTTGTTTTAATGCAGCTTTTCATTTTATCCTATGCGCCGAGGGTCGAATGAAAACAGCCTCTCTACCCTTTCGGGTAGGGGTAAGGCTCGTCTACATATTACCCTCCCCAGACCCCACCTGGTGGGAATATACTGGGTAGTTGTTGTTGTTGTTGTTGTTGTTGTTATGATGTTTGTAAAAGCTCTAGATTACTCATTTATATACATTGCTCGGAAACATTATTGTTAGCTTTTCTATTCCTCATATTTCCTATGAACTGTTTTTGCATACTGGCAAAGGAATAATTGCAGCTCTTGGTTTACCTTGCAGTACTCTTGTTTAGAATTTAACTTTTCTTTGTATGAATAAAACTTTTGTAGGTGGTGTTTCATGCACATCTGAACTTCAAAGAGCATTACCTGTATTGAAGAAATCCTATGGCGATAGCATGCGGAAAGTATTGCATGTAGGCCCTGACGCTTGTTCTGTGGTGTCTACACTGTTAAAAGAGGAGGGTACTGAAGCATGGGGTGTTGAACCCTATGAGATAGATGAAACTGATGGAAATTGCAAAAGTCTTATTTACAAAGGAATTGTGCGAGTAGCTGATATCAAGTTTCCTCTTCCCTACCATTCAAACTCATTCTCTCTCGTAATTGTGTCGGATGCAGTGGATTACTTGTCTCCAAAATATCTCAACAAGACTCTTCCAGAATTGGCAAGGGTGGCTGCTGACGGTGTAGTTGTTTTATCTGGTAAAGTTTAAGAATTATCTTGGCCTTTCTATTTCCTTAAATAGCTTAGCTAATATACATTTCACATATTGACATACTGAATCTGATTGGGCCGCTTAAATGTGAGGGAGGGTAATCTTCATAATAATTGCTGTTAGGATGTAGTTCTTTTTATATGATTTTCAAATACATTCTCGGTCTTAAATATTTATATGATTTTTTGCCGAAAGGAGTGGTAGGACCACAAACCAAAGGACGAAAGCCTGGAAAATTTTCTTCCGAACATCTTGGTCCAGCTTTAGCTTAAATGTCCATGTTTGTCCCTTAATGTGTAACAATGTGTAATACGTGTTGGTGGAACTGTTAAAAGGGTTGAGGAGGGTGGGTAAATAAGTGGGTCGGACTGGTAAGAAAATATTAAAGGGGGATGGTTTAATGTGAGACCTGTCAAGCTGTTAAATTTTCAAGAAAAACATAATCTTTTAAAGATCCGTTAGTGCTAAAGCTTAGAATAGGCCGCTTGATTAAAGGCAAGGGGACTAATGAGCTAGTTTGCAAATTGAGGGTACCAATGAACCATTTCAAGAATAATATTGAGCCTTTTCCCATAAAACTAAATAGAAAGTTTGATCTTACTCCAATTATTAATAGATGTATATTACAAATCAAACTTTTTACTTTCTACAAAGGGTAATTCTAGTGACCTGAGTTGGAAAAGATTCTGCAATTTCATAAATTTAAATTTTAAAAATGCAGAAAGGATATTTTTTGACAAGAGGGGTTGCTCTGATGGTAAGCAACCCCCACTTCCAACCGAGAGGTTGTGAGTTCGAGTCTTCCCAAGAGCAAGGTGGGAAGTTCTTGGAGGGAAGGATGCCGGGGGTCTATTTGGAAACAGCCTCTCTACCCCAGGGTAGGGGTAAGATCTGCTTACATACTACTCTCCCCAAACCCCACTAAGTGGGATTATACTGAGTTGTTGTTGTTGTTGTTGATGTAGTTCTTTTTAGGGTGATAGTTGAGCGTAATATAAGCTATACATTTTGATAAATATTGGGTTGCATTTTTAGGTTATCCAGGTCAGCAAAGGGCTAAAGTGACAGAACTCTCAAAATTCGGTCGCCCTGTAAGTCACTGATCTTCACTTTGTGCTTAATTGTCTAAAGATCATATGTTTATCTATTTGCTTAAGACTGTTAAACAACAGCCTTTTTTTTAAGGCATAGCTATCCTTCTTATTCCATATGCTTTATTAAACCAAATTCCTATATTTGTTTTTGGTGTTGTGAATCTTGATGTTGATTGTTGGGTGTCCAAACAAAGTAACATACTGAAAGTTGATAAGAAAAAGAAGATACGCATAAAATGTAAAGATACTTATAATGGCATAAGGCCCTTTGGGGAAGTTGTGCAGACCTGACCAAAAGCGAATAACTATTACATGTTAAGGGTACCTTTTGGTTGGTTTAGCCCAACAACTGATATAAGAGCCGATGGTTCGGTGCGACAAGCATGGATAGTTGGCATGGAACGTGTCAGTGTATTGCCTTTACCCGTATGTGGGCTGGTTTACTTCCCTTTTACCCATAATTTGGAGACATACAAAAGAAGCATGTGGGCTTGTTCGCCATAAATAATCGGATGATAGGTGGCACACAGTTAATCTCTAGATAACGTGATGGCTATGTAGAACTTAGTTCAAGAGGGAGAGTGTTGGTATGCTAACAAAGTCCCGCATCAGAAGTTGATGAAATAAAGAAGCTACATATAAAGTTAATGGATACTCTTAAGGGTTTGGAAAGAGTACGAGCCTGGCCATCTCTTTTGTAAAACCAAAGTTTGTGGATTCAACAAAATAAAGATATGTACAATCTAATTGGGCCTAAGCAATGACAATCAATCACTCACATTTAGGATACTTGATTTACTGAAGCACCTGTACTTCTGATCTATTAGGAAAAATAAAAGTAACACAAAGAATAAGATTTCTATCCCCTTGTTGCAATCTTGTTAAAGCTAGCCATTTGCTGCTTTATTGACGGAAGGTTGAAACTTGCCTATCTTCCTCTGTTTAGGCCAAATTGCGGAGCTCATCATGGTGGAATAGATTTTTCGTACAATCCAGCTTAGAAGAGAATGAAGTTGCAATCAGGAAGTTTGAACAAGCAGCAAGCAAGAATTCCTATAAACCGGCCTGTCAAATTTTCCACCTCAAGCCACTCCACTGAGATAACTTTACCAAATTATTGTTTGTCACCGCATTCTGATGCTCCAATGGCGAAATATCATTAGTGTTGAATTGGCAATTTTTGTTGTAAGATAGCCTCCATGAATATACTACAATAGGGGCTTTCAATCAATTGGTATTGCTTCTTGTGGCTGCTGCACACAGCTTATCATATTCAGACCAGAATTATTGTGTAACATGAAACACAAAGTAATTTATTATTCATTTATCATATTGTAAGTTTCCCTCAGGACAGCTTATTCCATTTATAAACTAGTCTTGCATTATCTTGATACATACCCTTCTTAGAGGTTTCCTATTGATATTCAAAATACTCTGGGGAATTGCAATGGGATTTTCTTGTGGAGCAAATTTCTTTGTTCATTCTGATATATGTAGGTGTAGTCAATGAGAGAGGAGGACTAGGCAATTGTTACTTTCTTTTATGTGGCTTTTTGGTACTGTCCCTTTTTGTTTATATTTTCAATAATGTGGTGCTTATGTTTTTCTGAGTAGAAGGTCTATTGGAAACCGCCTATCTATCCTCACAAGATAGAGGTAAGGTCTGCGTACACTCTACCCTCTTCAAACCCCACGGTGTGGAATACGACCGGGTATGTTGTTGTGTTGACTAGGTTTTGAATAATTTGAATGATTTGCTTCTATATTTTATAGTCTGATTGTAAGTTCTCTAAATTTTCTGGAATTTGTTCCTAGAGGTAGGCGTTGCACACAGATAAAAAACAAAACTAGAAAAAAAGAAGAAGAGGAAAGATGAGAATAAGAAGTCCTGAATTCGTATATGTATAAAGTTGTTATGAGCTGATAATTTAAAAAAAGAAAAAGAAAAACAAGTATTAGTAAAAGCATTCACAATCAATCCTAGTAAAGATGTTTACCTTTTTGTTGTCTTCTTTCTTTTCTCATTCTTTATAGGCTGACAAACTTTTCAAGAACGGACGCACATATCACTTTATGCGAATCCCACATCGGAACAAAAAAAGAAAGTGAAGTATTTTATAAAACATGATACAAGTTCACATGGTATGTCCGCTTTTAGACTCGAGATGGCTAGCCCAAAAAGACAAATTCACTAAGGCCTAAGCCCAAAGCAGACATGGACTTGGATCGTAACATAATCCACCATTAGAAAATAGGTTTTATAGAATTTACTTCAAATCTAATTCAAATTACAAAGTAACTCACATAAGTTTACAAAATTGCTGAAAAACCAAGAACCTTTTTTTTTTAAACCCAAGATCTGATAAATGCTGTGTGATATTTCTTACTGTATCATTTTTTTATTCTTTAAAGTTGGTCAATGAGGAATGTATTGCAATAAGAAAAGTGAATCCTCGAGAACATTTGAATATTAAGCTTTATTATCAATAGAATAACTTAATTAAGGTAACTTACTTTTTCTGATTTTGATCTTATAGTCAAGTCATGAGGCACAATTTGTGGTCCATTTTGTGACCTTGATGGCGTAAACGCACATAAACTTTTTCTAAGGACTAACTTGATGATAAACGTTTACTATCACTTAAAGTTGACTTACAATAATATTTAAATTTATATCAATTTGCTATATATCTTCTAAAACAATAGTACGAAATCCTTTAATTTAACTTAAATCCAATTACTGAGTTTGCATAACAAAGACACTGGCCTCTCTTTTAATTCGGGGTGGAGCTAGAGTGCCGCTATCGGGTTCGGCCGAATCCAGTAGCTTTGGTTCAAACCCTGTATTTTTTTTTAAAAATTTTATTGAATATGTATAAATTATTAGTTTAGAATCCAGTAACTTAAAACAATTAGAATCCCGAACCCATAAACTTGAAACTCTGGCTCTGCACCTGCTTTTAATAAGTATGTATACTTCCCATCTGAGCATTATAGCATGTGTGGTCAAGCTTTTAATATCAATTTTTTTGAAATATTTTTCTTGAAAAGTGCATTTCAAAAAGTACTTTTTATGAGAAGTAATTTGTGTTTCATACGTACTAATTAATTCGAAAAGCACTTTTGAGCAGTAGTTAGTGTTTGACCAAGATTTTAAAAAGTATTTTTAAGTATATCTTTTCTCAAAAGTGTTCTTGGAAAAATATTTCTGGGATAAACTACTTTTTTCTGCTTCTCAATAATTCTGCTTTTATTTAAAAGCACATTTTTCCTTCTAAATTTGACCAAACACTATTAACTTTAGGAAAAAAAAATATTTTTGATCAAAAAGAAGCTTGGGTAAACAAGCTATTAGCCGGAGTCTTTTCAAGGAGTTTGGGTGTCATTTATCCATTAAAATAAAGGGAAAATAAGTGAACGCCATTACAGAGAGATGCTTTAGGATGTTATTTGTTGAAAAATAAAGTAGTTAATTAAATCATAAAACACCATAGAGGATTTTTAAAAACTCTCTTTTTCCCTAAGCTTGAGCTTTCTTTTCTACTAATGTGGAAAAAAGAAATAAATTGTTTAGCTAAAAAATTATATTCGTATTTTGTAAGCCTAAATATAATCAAAAATATATTGGGGTAAATCGTAATCAAATATAATAAGCCCTAGAGATGATTATCACTTCGAAAGTTTCCGTTGATCTGTAAATGTGTGATAAAAATAGATTTAGCTTAATAAGAAAGCAATGGTTATGAACTCGATCGAGAGAGAGAGAGAGAGAGGGAGAGAGAGAGAGAGAGAGAGAGAGAGAGAGAGAGAGAGAGAGAGAGAGAGAGAGAGAGAGAGAGAGAGAGAGAGAGAGAGAGAAATAGAGATTGTTCTATTCGAGAATAACATTGATGATCCTTTTTACAAAAGGGAAGGTTTCCTTTATATAGTAGGAAACCTTCCTCAAAAAACAACAAAAAAGTACAAAGGTTGGTGGCTTCCACTCAGTAAAGGGAGTCAGGTGCTAAACGACGTCGTTCCTGATTTGGGTCGCTCCCTTGCTTGGGTCGCTCTTATCATGGGGGTGTGCCCACCTGGAATAGGGACGCTATGAGTCAAATTTAGCCCTTTACAGTTAGTCCCTCTGTTCGTTGGAGATGATCGTCTTCAATGGACGGATATGCACGATTCGCTTTTTACAGAAAATTGGCTGTGCCCGTAGGCGTTTCCTTTGCAGTACATGGACGTAGATAGCATTGGTTGGGCCGTTGATGTGCGACCCACCCTTTTTAAGGTGACGTCAACAGCCACATGCGTCATCATTATACCTGTTCCCGAGACTTGTTCAGAAGGCGACGTGATGTTTTGGTTTCCGCCGCCGGTTTCAGAATTGAGTCTCTTCGATTCCCGTGTACCTTTATCCTATAAATAGGAGAGTGGTTCAAAGAGTTTCATCTTTCGATCTTTTAGAAAGTTTTCCTTTGTTTCTTTCTTCATCCTTCTTTCCTGTAATTAGCTATATCATTTTCAGAGGGTTACCTTTCCCGAGAATTATCTTCTCACTACCAACACTTCATTTTTCACTGCATATTACGGCAAAACGCTAAGAAAGCAAAACAGGCTAAGGGCAATGCCCCTTCTAGGGTTCCACCCTCTTCTGATTGCGAAGGGGAAGGAGCGGGAAAAACCCTAGTTCCTTTAACAGTAGATAACATTTTACCGAAGGATCTGAGTGCGAAAAAAGACTTCAATATGGCAAGCCCCTCACATCCTTGGGAGGAGAGTAATTTACTTCAGTCTCACCTGGACGTTATCAGGACCAGGTACAACATTTTTGATCACGTTGAGATAGTTCCGTCGGAACAGACCATGCCAATGTACATAAGTCCGGTTTTTGTACATTCTACGAATATGCTCTTAAGATTGGGTATAGCTTTCCACTAAACCCTTTGGCGGAAGAGCTCTGTCGCTTTTATCAAGTATGTCCGGCTCAGCTCACACCTTACACCCTGAAGGTGTATCGGATCCTTACCACGCTTGTCGGTGAGGCCTGGGCTGGGGCCGTTGTTTCCGTTCACCATCTGCTACAGATGTTCGGCCCCAGTTATATGAGGCGTATACCATGCTCCAACTGAGGATCCGTGGAAAGAAGAGCTTTGTCGTGAGGGGCGACGACAAAGCTAATCGTGAGTTCTGGCGTAGATTCTTTTATGTTAGGACGAGCCATTTAGTGTCTGATCCTGAAGGATTCCCAGAGACGTGGGATGCAGGATGTAAGTATCTCTGTGTGTAACTTTGCGATGTTCTATTTTGACTGACCTAATTATGAACTCACCTTCTTCTTTTTGCAGTGGTGGCTCGGTCACCCCGCCCCGTCGACGACATTAGGTCGTGGGTGGCAGGGTTGATACCATATGCAGAGAGATACTACACTTGTCCTAAATTTTGTAGGTTGTACGGTCCAACTAGTGATAAACTTCCCTATTTTTTTACATTTTGTCTTAGCTTGGAGACCTTCATACCTGATGCACTTTTTGTTTGCCAGGTCGGAGTGCTTCCACAAGGACAAAGAAGAAGAAGGCTGACGCCGACCCATCTAGGGTGGATCCTGACTCCAACGGAAAGGATATACTTGTGGGCGGCTCACCCAGAGGTAGCCCCTTTTCAATTTCCCACCAAGGGACTACATAGGTAGCCGCATCAGAGGCGGTGCCTTGGGCTGCCTCTGTAGAGGTACCAGAGGCTGCAGTAGCAACGACACCTGAAACCGCTCCCGTGCCGGCACCTGAAGTCGCTTCAGTGGAGGTGACTTCCGAAGGAGAGAAGCCGCCTGAGAAAAAGAGGCTGCGGCTGATTACTAGTAAAGGCATTGTCGTTGAGGCCGTGAAGAGGCCCAGTGAGCCTCTCCAAGTACCAAGGTTGACCTTTATGGCCGAGGCCATTCGTGCTGGGCAAATGATCCCTTAAAGGGCAGCTGTCGCCCGTTTGGCTCGTGCATCAGGAGGCGAGTCATCCTCCGCTATTAATGAGGCAGTCGTGAAGACTAAGAGGACGGGCTCTGAAGTCGCTCTTGAGGAATCACCGGGCAACGCAACCCCTATGGAGATGGTGGAGGGTAGGTCTACTCGCCGCATTGTGATCTGTGGGGGATATAACTTATTAGAGGATAGCGAGCATGCCATGGTGACATGACCCTGTTGTACGCGGCTGTGGAGCATGATTCGCTAAGAGATGTCAGCAATGGGGACTTGTCGAGGCGGGTAGGTGGTTCAGCTTTATAGGTAGATTTCAGCCCCTTCTTTGTTTTTTCATTCAAAGCGACTATGGTTTGTACTGATACGTTTCTTTTCTTCTTTTTTAGACCCTCGTTTTGGAGGTAGAGCGGAGGTGGAGTGAGTAGAAGAGAGCAGCCACCTTTTCCAAAATGTCAAATAAGTACAAAGATGTCCGTGCCTAGCATCGGGCATTGACAAATATGTTTAAGTAGGATCCCCAGTTGCGGAAGTTCTGCGAGGGCCTTAAGGAATCAGAGGCTCTTTTGAAGAAGAAGGCGGCGCAACTGAAGGAGTTGGATGAGAAGTTGATGGCTTCCTTGGCTCGAAATAACGAGCTGGAAACTCTCTTTCGGTCAAGGGAGGAGGACTTGGAGATCAATCCTGGGGTGGCGGCCAAGGTTGCAGAATTACAGGCTCAGGTTACTGCCCTTACGGCTGAGCTGAATTCCAGGACGGCCAAAGTTGAGTCCCTAAAACGATCGCCCCCACAAGATGTCGTGCATCGTGAGGCGCACGAGATGTGGGTGTACCATGACGCTAGATTGGTCATCTTTGAGGAGATTTTGGTGGCGAGCGGAGCTTCCGAGTTGGAAGTAGAGAGGTAGTGACACTTGACTTGCGTTGCCCGTGAATGGGCTGGTTGTAGCTCCGACTCGCCTGGTAGGGAAGGTAATAATTCTGAGGATGTCAACCTCCTAAACTCCAGCTCATGGATTTCCAGGGCTTATCATCCTAGGGACGGCAGCAGACCTGATGGTGACCAGGCGGGTCACAATGGAAGGGTTGGTGAAGGCTCTTAGGGCTTGTATATGAATATTTTTGTAGATGGAAATTTTGTAGGACCCTTTGTATGTATATTTTTTGGATAAATGAAATATAATTTCTCTTCCCTCCCTTTACCGTTGTTTTTCTTTCGTTCTTTAGAGATTTTGTTACGCTCTTTGTTGACTGTGGTGGGCCTTGGTCAAATCTTAGATCGACGGTTTTAACCGTAATAGAATCGACGACCTTAGCCATGTAGGCAAATTCGACTGTTGTTGAGCTGTTTATTTACCGTGGTCGAATCTTAGGTCGACCGTTGGTGAGAGGATGGCCTTAGCCATAATGTAATCGATGGCCTTGTCCATGATAGAACTGATGGCGTTGGCCATGTAGGCGACTTCGACTATTGTCGAGTTGTTTATTCACCATGGTCGAATCTTAGGTCGACCGTTGGTGAGGATGGACTTATCCATAATGTAATCGATGGCCTTGTCCATGATAGACGTGATGGCCTTGACCATGTGGGTGACTTCGACTATTGTCGAGTCGTCTATTCACCGTGGTCGAATCTTAGGTCGACCGTTGGTGAGGATGGCCTTAGAAATAATGTAATCAATAGCCTTGGCCATGTTGGCGACTTCGACTATTGTCGAGTCGTTTATTCACCATGGTCGAATCTTAGGACGACCGTTGGTGAGGATGGCCTTAGCCATAATGTAATCAATGGCCTTGGCTATGATAGACTTGATGGCCTTGGCCATGTAGGCTACTTCGACTGTTGTCGAGTCGTTTATTCACCTTGGTCGAATCTTAGGTCGACCGTTGGTGATGATTGCCTTAGCCATAATGTAATTGATGTCCTTGGCCATGATAGACCTGATGGCCTTGGCCATGTAGACAACTTTGACTATTGTCGAGTCATTTATTTAACGTGGTCGAATCTTAGGTCAACCGTTGGTGAGGATGGCCTTAGCCATAAAGTAGTTAATCGCCTTAGTCATGTAGGTGACTTCGACTGTTGTCGAGTCATGTACTCACCGTAGTCGAATCTACGTCTCCCATTGGTGGTGATGGCCTTAGCCATGATATAATTGATGGCCTTAGCCTTTTATGCACTGGAGATGGCCGTAGCCCTTCTTATATTGGAGATGGACGTAGCCTTTCATACACTGGAGATGGTCGTAGCCTTTAATACATTGGAAATGGCCGTAGCCTTTCATACATTGGAGATGGATGTAGCCTTTCATTCATTGGAGATGGTCGTAGCCTTTCATACATTGGAGATGGCCGTAGCCTTTCATTCATTGGAGATGGTCGTAGCCGTTCATACATTGGAGATGGCCATAGCCTTTCATACATTAGAGATAGTCGTAGCTTTTCATACATTGGAGATGGTCGTAGCCTTTCATACATTGGAGATGGACATAGCCTTTCATTTATTGGAGATTAAGCTAGTCCAGTACCTTTATCATGTCAGCCTGGAGGTCGTAAGGAGAGGTTGACATGATAAACTTGTTTCGCAAATATCCCCAGGTATCCCCTCCATCGCCTCGTTAAAAACCTCCCCGAGAAAACCCAATTGGGACAAAACTCGGGTAAGGGGAAAAAAGTACGACTCGGGAGATGCCTTTAGAACTGGAAATAATTGAGGTGCGCAATGTTCCAGCTGGCCACTGTTGTGATTTTGTAGGGTACTTACCAGTTGGTGCTCAGTTTACCTTCACTTGGGTCTTTGGATGTTAATGTCTTGGCTTTGAGGACGTAATCTCCCACCTTTAGTGGTCTTATTTTGGCCCTCTTGTTGTAGTATCTTTCGACCTGTTGCTTTTGGGCCACCATTCTGATGTGGACCATTTCTCTCCTTTCCTCAGCTTCGTCGAGGTCTTGGAGCATGTTGGTGTCATTTTCTATTCCACTGGTGTGTGAATTTCTTAGGCGTGGTTTGCCGACCTCGACAGGTATGACCGCGTCAGTTCCGTAGACCAGTGAGTATGGTGTTTCCTATGTGTTGGATTTGGGTGTGGTCCGGTATGCCCATAATACCTCGGGTAGCAGCTCGGGCCATAGCCCTTTGGCGTCCTCGAGTTTCTACTTCAGTATGTTCAATATTATTTTGTTGGAGGATTCCACTTGGCCGTTGGCGGTGGGGTGATATGGAGTGAAAAGTATCCTCTTGATGCGCCATTTCTCGAAGAATTCGGTCATTTTCTGACCGATGAACCGTCGTCCGTTGTCACGACTAATTTCATTGGGGATGCCGAAATGTCATGTAATATTTTTCTAGATGAAGGCGAATACCTCCTGTTTGCGTATTTTTGTGTATGCACCTGCTTCTACCCACTTAGAAAAATAGTCAGTTAATACTAAAAGAATTCGTACTTTTCCCCGTCTTGCGGGTAGGGGGCCAACTATGTCCACTCCCCATTTGTTGAAAGGCCATGGGAAGGTGACAGAATGGAGGGGCTCTCCTAGTTGGTGTATCATAGGGGCGTATTTTTGGAATTGCTCGCATTAGCGAACGTATTCTGCCGCCTCCTTCTTCATGGTGGGCCAGTAGTAGCCGGCATGTATGATGCATCGTACGAGGGTCCGGTTGCCTGTATGAGCACCGCAGTGACCCTCGAATACTTCTTCGAGTACCGGCCTTGTTTGGTGCGGCCCTAGGCACTTGGCCAAGGGTCCATCAAACGTTCTCTTGTAGAGGTCTTTGTTTATTAAGCAATACCGAAAGGCTTGCGCGCGGAGTTTCTTTGCCTCTTTCTTGTCGGATGGCAGCGTCCCATCCTGTAGATAAGATACAAACTGGTTGTGTTAGTTGCAAGTCAAATTTAAAGAGAATACCTCAGCGTGATCAATGTCGGAGTGGAGGAGAGTGACTACGCTCTCTTTGTCGAAGTTTTTAGTGGTCGTAGCCATTTTTGCTAAACTGTCTGCCTCGATATTTCATGCCTTTGAGATATGTTCCACACGGCATTCGTCGAACGTGGCTATTAGCTTGCAGATCTCCGACTGGTATCTTTGCAGTCTCTGTTCTTTGATCTGGTAAGTCCATGTGACTTGGTTTACCACGAGTTAGGAATCGCGGTGAAGGATGAGTCGGCAAACACCATATTTTTAGGCCAGCTTCATGCCTGTAATAACGGCCTCGTACTCGGCCTCGTTGTTAGTCATTTCAGGGCATCATATGGTTTGGCGAATCGTTTCGCCCGTGGGGACCTCGAGGACGAGTCCCAGTCCCGATCCCGATGCATATGCGGTGCCATCAGTGTAGAGGACCCATAGGTCGTTATTGACGGAGGCATGTTGTGCCTCAAGTTCTGCTTTTGGTAGGATTTCTGCGCTAAAGTCGGCTATTAAATTGGCCAGGACTTGCGACTTAATAACAGTTCTTGGAAGGTATGAGATGTCGTGCTCGCTAAGCTCAATGACCCATCTTGTGAGTGGGCCCGATAATTCTGGCTTGTGTAGAACGTTTCTTAATGGGAAGGTCATTATCATTTTATGGGGTGGCATTGGAAATAGGGTCGTAGCTTTCGTGAAGCTACGACCAGTGCAATGCTAACCTTTCGAGGTGTGGGTACTGAGTTTTGGCATCCACTAGGGTTTTGCTAGTGTAATAGATAGGGGATTGTGTACATTTGTTTTCGTAGACTAGGACGGCACTGATAGCGACCTCTGATAAGGCTGGACATACTAGCAGGGGTTCGCCCAGATTTGCCTTGACCATCAAGGGTGGCGAAGATAAGCATGCTTTCAGATTCCTTAAGGCTTCGACGCATTCCTCGTTTCATTGTAGTCCTTGATCTTTTTTTAGTACGTTGAAAATTTATGGTACCTATCGGAAGACCGCGAGATGAAGCGGGACTGGGAGGCTATACGCCCCGTCAACTTTTGTACCTGTTTCTTGGTACTCAACACCTCAGGTATTGCGTCTATCGCCTTGATCTAGTCTGGATTGACCTCGATGCCTCATTGCGATATGAGGAATCCTAAGAATTTTCCGGACGCTATGCCGAAGGAACATTTCTCGGGGCTCAACTTCATCCCGTACCTCTTCAGTACTTTGAAAGCCTCCTTCAGGTGGCCGATATGGTCCTCTTTCCTCACAGATTTTACTAGAATATCGTCGATGTAGACTTCCATAGTCTTACCGAGTTGCTCTTTGAACATTTTCATTACCAGCCTCTGATTCGTGCCTCCTGCATTCTTGAGCCCGATGGGCATTACTTTGTAGCAGTATGTCCCCCGTTGGGTGATGAAAGTTATTTTTTCTTTGTCCTCTTTAGACATCATGATTTGGTTGTAACCGGAGTAGGCATCTAGGAAATTTAGCAGCTCGTGGCCCGCGGTTGCGTCTATTAGCTGGTCAATATGGGGCAGTGGGAAGGAATCTTTCAGGCATGTTTTGTTTAAGTCGGTGAAACCTACACACATTCTCCACTTCCCGTTCTTCTTTTTGACCATGACGACATTGGCGATCCACTGAGGGTACTTGGACTCCCTGATGGAGCCGTTAGCTAGAAGTTTGTCTACTTCTTCACCGACTGCTTCATTGATCGCGTCGTTGAATTTTCTTCTCGTTTGTCGTATAGGCGGGTGTAATGGATTAACATTCAGCTTGTGAGTTGCGATTTCTCGCGGGATTCCCGGCATATCTGAATGGGAAAAAGCAAACATGTTTGTATGGATAGATAAAAATTCACGATACTTACTTGGATTTGAGAGGCCATGCCAGATGTAAGCCTTCTTTGTAGGGTCGTTGTTGTCTAGGTGGACCAGGTCAAGATCTTCGACCGTAGCCTTACGGGCTTCTACGACATCAGGGTCTTCAATGGTGTTTTCTGTCGGGTGGACCTTAGTTCCCGACATAGCTGATTGCTATGCGTCTGCACTCGCCCCCTTAAGCTGTTTGGTGTGGGCGCAATCTTGAGCTATTTCATTTCACTCTTAAGCAGTGTGGGTCTCACCTCGAATGCTGAATATTCCCCACGGTTGTTTCCTGGTTCATCACGTGGAAAGTTGTTCCTATCGTGACTCCCCCGCTAGGACGGGTAGTGATATTTCTCCTGATGTTCGTTCCACTACATTATTGAAATCGGTTAGTGTTATGCAGCGCAGTATTATCTTATCCTCGAGTCCCATTAGTACGTGGACCCTCGGGTGGATAATACAGGCCCCACTACCGCCATCGACCATAATTCGTTTAACATCTGTATTTGTGATGCGTAAAGTAATAACTAAAGCATCGTAATAAGGGAAAGACAAACCGTCGGCATCAGACTTATCGAAGATAATACTATCTTCGAAGTCGTCATAGCATTCGTGGTCGATAGTTTGCTTCAGTTTGTGGGTAGCGGTGAACTTGACGTGGTTGATTACCGAGTCGTCACTGTTTCCAATGATCATGTTGATCGTGCGGGTTGGTGAGGGCAACTTTGGTGGCTCGTAGTGTTGCTCTTGTCCATGTGCAGAGTTGATTTTTCCTTTGTCACCGAGTAACTCCCTCAGGAACCCTTGGTTCAACATCCTGACTGCCTCTTATCGTATACCTATACATTCTTCAGTTTTATGTCCTCGTTCCTGGTGGAACTCGCACAAGGCGTTTGATTTTATAATGATGGGATCCAACTTCATCTTTGTTGGCCATTGCACCTTGTTGCCCAGCTTCTCAAGTGCGTACACTATCTCTGAAGGGGGGACACAAAAATTATGGGCAGATAATAAAGGGGGCATACCTCTGTCGTTTTGTAATGGGGCGACAGGTCGTTGTACTGCATCCGCGTGCATGGGTGGTGATGGGTGAGAGGATCTGATGTAGGGTTGGTGTCTCTCCCTATTGGGACGTGGGCCTTGTTCCCGCCGTCCTTCGTTGCGTCGATCCCTCCTGATTTTGGATATATCGTTGTTAAACGTTGGGTTGGCCCATTAGGTCGTCCTCGTCTCCATGCACCTCAATGCAATAAGCATTGTGGATCTCTTCCCATGTGGTGGGCAGGTACTTCATGAGGCGGCTGAGTAGTTTTTTGGTCGACCTCGAGCCGTTTCTGCTTAACCCATTTTGGAAAGCAGCAACTGCCATGCCTTCCGATACGTTGGGTAGGCTCATCCTTACCCTGTTAGACCTAGATAAGAAGTCCTTGAGTCCTTCACCTGCGGTTTGCCGAACGACGAAGATGTCGTTGACCTTTGCTACTGCTTTCTTAGCTCTTGCATGTGCGGTGACAAACTTGTCCGCCATTTTATTGAATATGGAAATAATTTTGGCCGGTAGCTGGGAATACCAAGTCAGTGCTCCCCCTGTTGGTGTTTCGCCGAACTTCTTCAGTAGTACAGACAGTACCTGTTCCTTTGAGAGGTCGTTACCTTTTACGGCAGTGACGCAGTGGATTAAGTGTTAATTGGGATATGTAGTTTCGTCGTACACTCTTAGATAAGACAGCATTTTGAAGGTTTTTGGAATGGGGTATGGTGCAGCCTCTTCCGTGTAGGAATGTTCAAAAGACCTCCCCACGTCACGTTTCAGCAGCATTTTGGGGGCACCTGGGATTTTGTCCACCCTATCTCTGTGTTCCTTCATCTGGTCATAGAGTGACCTATTTTCATTTTCCATTTCCTCCATCTTCTTGAGGATGGTTGTGAGAGCGTCGACGTCGGCCCGAGTATCAAGGGGTGTGTTGTTTGCGCGGGTGACCTTGGGTTCGCCTCCGAGTGCAGCAAGATGTATGGTTGGCCTGCGTCTGACATTGTGTTGAGGTGACTTCCCAACCAAGCCGCTTAGAGTGCTTGTTAACCGCTCTTCCAGTAGTTTTCTAACCTCCGGGGGGTACTTATTCATATGTAGAGGTGGAAGCACCTTTTCCCCGCAACATCGTTAGATCTTCGAGCAGTGGAGGTGGGATTTCTCCGCTCAAGGTGGTACTAGGGGATGTAATCAAAACCCCATCTTCACCGGCTTCGTTGAGAGGGCCGGTGAGATTGGTTGCAATATCTGCTATTGTTTTCATTCTTGCGTTGTTGTCAGCCATTTTTCATTTTGCATTGTAAAGAAGGGTTTTCGATGGTTCTCTAGGTGCAAACTATGATTTTGATTCTCGAAATCCCCACAGACGGCGCCAAATTGTTTAGCTCAAAAATTATATTCGTATTTTGTTATCCTAAAATTAATCAAAAATATATTGAGGTAAATCATAATCAAATATAATAAGCCCCAGAGATGATTATCACTTTGAAAGTTTCCGTTGATCTATAAATGGGTGATAAAAATAGACTTAGCTTAATAAGGAAGCAATAGTTATGAACTCGAGAGAGAGAGAGAGAGAGAGAGAGAGAGAGAGAGAGAGAGAGAGAGAGAGAGAGAGAGAGAGAGAGAGAGAGAGAGAGAGAGAATAGAGATAGAAATAGAGATTGTATTATTCGAGAATAATACTGATGATCCTTTTTACAAAGGGAAGGTTTTCTTTATATAGTAGGAAACCTTCTTCGAAAAACACTAAAAAAAAAATACAAAGGTTGGTGGCTTTCACTCAGTAAAGGGAGTCAGGCGCTAAACAACGTCGTTCCTGATTTGGGCCACTCCCTTGCTTGGGTCGCTCTTATCATGAGAGCGTGCCCACATGACATAAGGACGTTATGAGCCAAATTTAACCCTATACATAAATATTCGTCTTCCTCCTTGCCATGTTCTTTGTTTATGAGATGGTAAAAGTTGGAAGAAGGTAAATTTTAGAATAGTAACCATAACAGTAAAAATAGTTATTTACAACAAAAAAACAAGTCTTCACATTTGAGTCTAAAGTCAAGTCGTGATTGGGACAAGAAAATGGAAAGTAATTCATATATACTCCAGACCAAGTCGTGATTGGAATGAGATAATAGAAAAGGATGATAGTGCATGAGTAACGTGTAGGGAGGGAAATTAGAGAAAGAACTGAAGAATATCCAAATATTCTTTACGTTCAAATTTGATAGATACTCCTATTTAACGTCATCGATGACTGCCCATGTTCATATTTTCCACAAATATTGAGAAAAGGAAGACACACAATACTGTGTTTGGTTTTATTATAGTTTTTTTCTTTTAGAGAATTAAATGATTGTACAAATTATTATAAGAAATATAATAGTATAATATTTAGAAATAAGATTATAATTAGAAAAACAAACATCAAAAAGTATTTATTTTGAAAAAAATCCAATGGACATTCCCTTTCTGGAACAAAAAGTACATATGATCGATTAAAAGAAGTGTTTCACTTCAGGCATTGACAATGTAAAATTATTTTGCAACATCAGGTAAAACTATTTTACAACAATTGGTAACTGCTTAATTATATATGTTTAATATGGCAACCTAGAAAATGGGATAAATAACTATCTATAATATGATATATTACATTGATATTACCACGTCAAAATTTTAGTAAGTCATTCGCCGTGTGAAATCTTCAAGATTTCTCCTATAAATGTCCTTTCTAGTAAATCTAGTTTTTCCATTCAAAATAAAACATTTCTCCTATAGTCATAGAATTTGCTCTCTTTTCACAAATGCCTTCATTTCCTCTTGTCTCTACACTTCTCTTATTCCTAATAATATCCCACTCTTGTCGTGCCCAAAATTCTCCACAAGACTATTTGGATGCCCATAACACAGCTCGTGGTGATGTAGGCGTCGAACCATTAACCTGGGACGACCAGGTAGCAGCCTATGCAGCAAATTATACTTCTCAACTGTCTGCAGACTGCAACCTCGTACGTTCTCATGGTCAATACGGCGAAAACCTAGCTTCGGGAAGTGGCGCTTTTATGACGGCCGCTAAGGCCGTCGAGATGTGGGTCGATGAGAAACAGTACTATGACAATGACTCAAATACTTGTGCACAAGGACGGGTGTGTGGACACTATACTCAAGTGGTTTGGCGTAACTCGGTTCGTGTTGGATGTGCTAGGGTTCAGTGTAACAATGGAGGATATGTTGTCTCTTGCAACTATGATCCTCCAGGTAATGTTATAGGCCAAAGTCCATACGAATTGAAAAGGCGTCCATTTCACGTTATATGTGTACGGACTTCTGCTTGATATATATATGAAGAACTTAAATGCGCTAAAAAGCAACTTATAGTCAAGTATACAGTAATTGTAGTGTGAGCCCGTTTGGATGAGGTGATGTATAGCCGACAAACTTGAATTGCTGAAATTATTTTTTTTTTCTTTTGTTAAAAGACTAAAATATCCTTTAAAACTTTACAGAAAATTATAAATTAAAAAGTTTCTTTGTAAAGAAAATAAAAAACAACTAATATTGAATAAAGGAAAAATTAGGAAATTCATTTTGAAAAAAATATTTTGTGTATAAAAAATATTATTAAGGATAAACTAGTAAAAACCTTGGTCAAACTAAAAGTGCTTATAAGCTAAAAAGTCATAAGTTGGGGGTGACCAACTTATGACTTATAGTTGGATTTAGCTTATAAGTACTTTGAGTGTTTTCCAAATGCATAAATAAGCCAAAAAATGCATATAAACTAATTTGACCATCTTATAAGTTTAGCCAAACACCCTCTAAGTGCAATGTAAAACATTACTTATGATTAAAACCACTTAAATTGAAGCAACACTTCAAGGGCCACTATTATGGTCAATTAACCTACATCATGTTGCGGAAGTCAAATATATAAAGAGTTATTAAATCACAATTACTATATCTAAAAATAGCTAATAAATAGCGTTTATACCCAATTTTTCTCTATGTATTTTTATACCCAAAATACTTTTTAAAATAAGCTGTATGTGCATATATAAGCACCCCAAAAGGTTTTGACATTTTTAAGGATTTTTTAAACTAATTTATGGCCTATTTTTACACCATAAAAATCAATAATTATTTCCAAAACTTGCCATTTTGGAGAATGATTTATTTTATTCTCATATTTACATCAAAATATAGTCGGCACAATTTTTTGCATATTTTTTACAATTCCGTTTGGTATTTTTAAAACTAAATTGCATGACATTGCAATTTTAGCCCACTTTCAGATTTAATAGAATTTTAATTGAAAAATTAATCATAATATTTTTTTATTAATACTTACATATTATTTATTAACTCAGTACTTTTAATTTGATTTTAAAACATTTCTTACCATTTTTATAAAATCAAAAGGGAAAAACTGGCTATTTTAATAATGGACCCAATTCCTTTTAATTGTGGCCTATTTGGCATCACAATTCTAACCCCAATTGACCCCAAATCAACAGCCCAATTAAGCTCAACCCGACCCATTTACCCATTTGTCCAAACACGTTCGTTTCGTGCTTTAAATCCTAGCCGCTGATCATTTTGATTAACGGCCCCCATTCACACTTTCCTTTTTAATTTCGAACAACCTCAACCCTAATCTCATTTCTCTCATGTAGCCGCATCTAAATCCTCTCCTCTTCTCAAATGCTCTCTAACACTAGAAACCCTAGCCGCCTCTATCGTCTTCTCCGACCAAATCCCACCGGAGTCCATGGCTTCTCAGGCCATGGACGGCCTGTGCCTACTTCCCTTCACCTCAAATCATGGTTGTTCAAGGTTTTTGAGATTCAACCTCAATGAGGCCCGTTCAGATCCTTTGCAGATCTGAGGTCCTATGGCCTCCCCGGCTCCATTCCGACGTGTTCGAGCCTTTGAAAGCATAGCTATGGCTCAAACTTGTTCGAGGCAATATCCTTTCAAAGCCTTCTCGTTTCTAGGGTTTTTGAGAAACCCTAAAAGCTATTTTGAGGTTCCTTCTTCTTTTATTTTCTTAGTTCTGTGATGGATTTGTGTTATACTCGAGGTTTTAAGGCTTTTCCCCAAAATTTCTTTTTCAAACTAGTCTGTTTTGATTTAGGGTTTTCAAAAAATCTTAAAGCGATGTTTGATTTCTTTTCTTCTTCTTTATTTATGCGAATCTATCTATTTATTCCATGTTTTATTAGTTTTCACTCATGTTTTGTATTCTTTCCTCGCATGTCTTCTCCTATTTTTTACGCATGTTTTTCCCTTTGTGCTATGTTATTTCTTCTACTGATTTCTACAAGTTGCTTTTACCTGTCTATCTTATGTGTTACTTTGCTATTTTCTTACTGAGCTTTTTGTTCGCCTTTATTGCACCTTTGTTTGAGTTTTAAACCTATTCATCTATTGTTCCTAAGTTCCATGTCATCTCTTTTCTCTCCTGAGCTTGCTTGAGTTTTGACTTTTTCTTAAACCTGTTCCTTATGATTTTTTTTATTTCTATTGCTTCGAACTTGCTATTGTACCTGCGTACTTACGCATGAGAGTCTATCTGGTTGTTGGTATTTTCGCTTCTGCGGAAATATGACCGCAGAAGCGATGAAGGGAAATGCAGAAACGGTTTTGGTATGAGGCTCAAGGACCGCAGATACAGTCTAGATTCCGCAAAAGCGGGACCGCATCTACGGAGGGAGGATTGTAAAAGTGAAAGGGGAAGGTTCAGTGAAAGTCGCAGAAGCGGCTATTTGTCCGCAAAAGCAGGACGGCGGAAGCGGAATATTAAGTCATGATTTGACTCATTTTTCTCATATTTTCTTGGCATGGGGCAATTTTTGGGAGCTTCAAGAAGAGATTTTTGTCATCAAGGATTAAGGTATGTTATCCCTACCTATTATGGGTTAAATACATTGATTGCGTATTGATTTTTATATGAAAATGGGTAAAAATTTGAAGGTTAGATGAAGACCTAGAAAATCAGGGTTCGTGGAATTAGACCACGATTTTGAGTAAGGAATTAAGAGAAAATTATATATTTAAGTTCGTGAGTTCATGGGTAAACGTTATCTTCTAAAAATTTCGGATTCCGGGCACGTGGGCTCGAGGGCATTTTGGTCATTCACAAAATGGAGTTGGGAAATTGTATAATTTGAACGGTTAGCAAGCATTAGAATATATTCTCATTAGTTGACATTATTTAACTAGTTTTGGAGCTCTGTACATTCGTTCGAGCTTTCGAAAAGATGTGGAGCGCCGGCTATGAGTCTTCGAAGCGAGGTGAGTCTCACTTCTAATCTTATGAGGGAGAAATTACCCCATAAATGAGTTAAATTGATTATGTGCTCCTAATTGTGTGGGCTACGTACGCACGAGGTAACGAGAGTCCGTATGTAGCTATTATTATGCTATTGTCCGGGTAGTCTATGACCCAAAATCATATTTCACTTGAATTATTTGTGAACACATTGATGGCTTGAATTGCCTAAATCACATTAATTAGTAAATGAATTTTAAAAGTATTAAACTTCATTTCTTAAAATTTGTTAAAGGAGAATTGGGTTTTATTTGAATATTTCCCGATAAGCTCTTATTTGACTGATTGAGAATGTATTCTTATGTGTATCTGCGTCGCATGCATGATTCGCAAACAGGGTATGTGTATACTTCTTGAACAGGCCAATCGCCTCGGTGAAATAGATGCATCTATGGTACAAGTCGCTCGAACCTCGGCAGTGCATGCTTTACATTTCTATTGGAGCAGTCCGTCAACCTCGGCATGATTTGTGCATGTTGGTTCTGTTGTCTTGAACTTATTTGAGTTTTTTCATGCCTCACTATGGCTCGAGATTATATTGTTAATAATAACAAGAAATCTAGGGAAATTTTCCGTGAAAGAATTATATGTTTATTTGTTTTCTTTATCTGGATTAGAACCATGTTTATAAAACAAATCCACTATTTAATATATTTATTATGGATAAATAATTATTGGACTGCTAGTGAGTGTCAAGGTTGACCATCTTGTATCTACCCCTTCGGAATTAGACGGGACACTCATTGGGTACACGTTGTTTTTGTACTCATACTACACTTGATGCACATCTTGTTGCACATGTATATGTGACTCCAGCGATCTGCTAGGCATAGCAGCATGGATGATTCTGCGGCTAGGTGAGTTGCATCATTCGAGACGGCTGCAGCTAGAGTAGTCATTCCTTTGTACTATATTTACTTTCCGTCCATTGTATTCCGGACGGACGTTGTATTTTATTTCCTTTATCAGTAGATGCTCATGCATTTGTGACACCGGGTTCTGAGATGGTTTGAAGTGTTGTATTAATTGTTTAACTTTTAAATTTGATTTGAAATTATATTCTTAAAATTTTCTAAATAATAAAGGAAAATCCTAGATTTCAAAAATGTTAAAATGATAGTTAATTAAGTATTTGAGTTAGCTAGCCTGAAAATAGTATTCGATACCACCACAACTTTTAATGAATTTTAGATCATGACCAATATTGTCTAACTAAATTTTCCTAAATATACCTCCCACTCTTTCTCTTCTTCTACGGCGGTTACGTGTTGTATGGAAATGGCATTGAAATATTTAAGGACTCTACTTTGTCATCGTTACATTTCAAGTAGCACATGTTGTTTCTAACTTTCTTTTTCTTTGTTTATTTTCTTCCTTTTCAATCTTTGTTTGGATATAGTATTTTACGTCTCAGTGCTTCATTATTGCCTATGCCCACATTTAACTTGGTTTATAATCATTAACATAAGAGATGTTAATAAATTACGAGAGGTTTTTTTAGGTGATAGTTCTATTGAACTTAGAGCTATTTTGTTGGACAAGAAGCAATATTTACATAATTGATACAAGTGTTGCTGCAAGCTTACAATAGAAAAGAACATATATTTTTATTTTATTTTGCACAATTTGAAATAATTTGATGATATTGAGGGTAAAAAGACATAATTCTATAATGTCGGATTGATTGGGTATGGGATGTTACGAAAATGATAAGAAAAATGAAGTAGAGTATGGACCTTTTTAATTGAAAATAAATGGGTAGAAAAGTATGAAAGTTGGAAAAGAGGAAAATACAAAAGGAAAAACGTTAAAATAGAAAGAATAGGAAGGAAGAAATTCATTTGATTTTCGTAGATTTGTGATATTTTCCCTTCCTTTAAGTCATCTTTCTTCTTTTTCCTTCTAAATTTTAAACATGGAGAAAATTATGAAAATAATAAAATTTAACTTTATAATGAAAAGGAAAAAGTTAAATACTTGTATACATGTAAAAATTACACATTACCCACAGAGAGATCATTTTTTATTAAAATTAATTTATTCACGTATATGCTTTTTAAGAAAAAATTTAGGTTCACCTACTCTATTATACAAAAATCAAAATTTGAGAAAAACACAAATTAAGTGTTAATCTAATTCATTTGAATTAAAAATAGTATTTCAAATGTTTAAATTATAAAATATTTGTATTATTCCAATATTATTTTGTAAATTAGTATTAAATCTATTAAGGTGTTTTATTATTGCGCGAAGCGCGGTCAAATTTACTAGTAATAACAATAAATCCAAAAAAATTTCACTAGTGGAGTATGATTGTTTAGCACAATGCAATCACATAACCAAGGGAAATTTATAGGCTAATTCTGAGGCACGCGAACCCATAGTCTCTCCGCAAAATTAGATATTTTATATACATATTTTTTAAAATTAGTATAATATTAACTGTTGGCATTCATATTCCAAAAATATTGAATGGTGCTCTTTGTTGAAATTTGAGTTATTTAGTAAGAGGAATAGGGATCAACTCCCACACAATACATTTTTTCCTTTTTTTCCTATCCAGTTTTATACTTTTTTGGATATTGGGTGTAAAACTTGCCTGTCTTTTGTTGAATAAAACAGTTAAAATAGTTGAAAATGAAACCATGCCATTTCCGGGGATCGAACAAGGGTCATACACGTGACAAGCGAAAATACTTACCACTATACTATAACAACTTGGTTTCTTACAGCTATCAATATTACTAATTTAAACTCACAGAATTTAAAGTTTCCATTAATTTTTTTTAAACAGTGGGAAATATATTAATAATAGCTAAGGGTCAGGTCCTGACATATTACAACCCCAACTGCCGCAATTGGCATTTACATTTGCACTACAGCCTTCTAAGGCATCGACATTACCTAACGCAGCCAACTTAGTGCATATGTAGTAGGAAAAGTAATTTTTACAGAATAAAAACCCTCCATGTCCCTTTGATACTGTGTCATCGTCGGTTCCGGTGGGGTAGACAAATAATGAAGCTTATTTATGTTGGACTGAATGAGTGCATGTCTAGCTAAAATATATGTCACTGCGTTTCCTTCTTTTAAACTATGCTTGAGGGTTACCTGCCCTTTCTGCCTCTTCTGAAGAAATAACAACCTGCATGCATCAATTAACATCGTTTTCATGATTATCAAAATGAAAATTGTTAATGACATTAAAGAAATTTACAAAAAGGAGTTTCGTTATTTAAGTAGCAGTTTAGGAAAATTCACCATTTTGGAGCCAAAGTGTCCTAGCCAGATGCAATCAACTTATAAGCGGCAGATACAGAATGTTTAATTTTTAAAGTTCTTAGTATTGAACCCGATGTATATTAAAATTACGGGTTCATAATTATTAATTTTTACAATTTTAATGAATTTTTAGACATAAATTTATGTTTCTTATGAATCCGCTACCAACACTCTACATCCGCCTCGGGTAGACTAGTGCGCAAGGCATAAGAAAGATTTTGAATACTTACATTGAATTCAATATGATCAAATTGAACATATCCACACAAACTGGAAACTTTACTGGGGACACAAAATTCTGACGGAAGAAACAGCAACATGCTGAAGCAGAGTGAAACTATATAAGAGAGGTAGGAGTTACTTTGTTGAGCTCAATTCACAGTTTCCTTACTAACATAATAATTTACATGCATTACTGCACCTTGAATACGACATAGTAATATTTTGTGCATTTTAAAACTTGTACGTCCGTTTCTATTTCACTTATTTTATGGACAAGAGGGGTTGCTCTGATGATAAGCAACCCCCACTTCTAATCAAGCGGTTGTGAGTTCGAGTTACCCCAAGAGTAAGGTGGGAAGTCCTTGGAGGGAAAGGATGCCAAGGGTCTATTGGAAACTGCTTCTCTATCTCAGGGTATGACTAAGGTCTGCGTGCACACTACCCTCCCCAGACCCCACTAAATGAGATTATACTGAGTGGTTGTTGTGTCACTCTGGAATCCGACCATACGATTGCGATGGTGACGACCCCGCCTTGACCAGCTCGCGAAAGTAGTCATCGATCCCGACCCCTACTCGTTACGACTATTCCTTAAACAAACGGTAAGGCCAGCGGCTCTACACGACAAGATAAAATCTCTTCCACCTAGCCACTATAGAACTAGGACTCCATGGCAGCCATCTCTCAAACCACCATCGTCCCTCATGCCAGTCATCACCCAAACGACCCCTGACTTCATATACAAGCAGTAGTCACTGCCCGTTTCCATCCTCAGCGTCGGAGCTCCGCTGGAATCCGCCAGCTAACACCAGCGAGTCGCCTTCTTCTCCCGCAGAACAACCACCAACAGACCACCTAAAGTCATCGGACCACCCAGCTCCATGTCAAGCACCAGTAGCACCGCCCATTTCCACCAAAAGTTTCTGGAAATACCTGAACTACAACTCGTCGCTGCCGCACCCATATTCTTTTCCAAAATCCGCCATTCCCCAGCCCCGTTCTTCAGCTCCCTCACTGCCTCAAACCAGCCGCCATTACCATCCCTTCATCTTTTCTTCTTCATCACATTACACCGAACGACCAACAGCCATCGTCCGCTTTCCTCGTTCCACCAATCCCGCTGCCCAGAAACGAACACACGCACACAGATAGAAAGGAATGGACTGACTTAATTACTACAATAAGAAACACCTAAAGTATCTTAATTTCATTTGTTTCATATTATTTTGGGAAAAGGGAAATCAAGACAGTAACAAAATTAAAGTTATTCTATTGGAGTACATTGCTTGAGCTTGTCTGGGTATGAATCCGTGTTAGATTTGAATTTTTCGGTGCCGGTTCAAGGTCCGTTGTTGAATCTTGTTTGCGGTTCCTTGCTCGAAATTATTTCTGTTTTCTCGTTGTCAAGGTTCGCCCTCACCTTACTTTTGTTAATTGATGTTGCAGTAGTTTAGTGTGAAAAATGCTTATTATTGATTCCGTTGAATTTGAAAAAGATAAAATGTGAAAATGCTTGTGTTTGTTTGTTTGAGTTACTCGACTGAGATTGTGAAGCTAGTTATCCCTTTATAATCTTTTGCATCGTCACATTAAACATGGGAGACGTAGGTTAATTAAGAAATGGAATTGTTTTTCGGGACAAGGAATTTGGGTATTAAAATGAAAGGAGATTCGAGCTTAAATCTGCCCTTTGTTATTTCCTTTATCCGCAAAGAGCATGCTTAGGCCGGCAATACTTTGGTAGGCGATCTTAGGACTTTTCATTTGCTTTTGGTTTCGAGTTGAGAGGTTGTCCCTTAGATAAATTTATCCGAAAAATACCCCGTGAACTTTGTAAATATTTTAACTCGGGGAATGCCCCGAAGTACTATGTAATTGGAGGCCTTGACGAGTATGGTGAAGAAGTTGTAGTGTAGTTTAGCTTAGGACTTTTCTTTTATTTTCCTTTTCATTCTTCTCTTATTAGGAAGGGATGACCTCGTACCTTTTGGATGTTTATTTTTCTTCGTGTGTTTTACCTCAATTTGAATATTTTAAAAGCTAACTTGATCGAGTACGCAATTGCACTAGTTGCGGGACTTGGGGATTGTCTAACACTTTCTCCCCGAGTCAAATGAACCCCCTTACCTGAATCTCTGGTGCAGACTTAGTCTTAGAGTTCAAAATATTTTAAACGAAAAATCATTTAAGAAATAAAACGGTAATCTGGCACACCAAAATCAAATGCCAGGTGGCGACTCTGAGTTATTTCCCTTTTAAACACAAATTTTAATCACTTTCAAGATTGAAAACCCTTTACAAGCTTTTATTAAATCTTTTATTAAATTTAAGAAGGTTTAAGTGAGGGTTTGATTTAATAAAAGTGGTGTAACATCTCTGGCGACTTTGCTGGGGAGTTGCGGGTTCGAGCTAGTACTTGATCTTGTTGGCTTTTAATATTTTCGGTTGAGGTTTTTATGTGTTTTGTATGCTTTATTTTATTTTGTTTATGTCGTTTTATTTGCTAGTTTGTTATTTGTATATGTATTTTTGCTCTATGTGTTTACTGCTTTATAACTGTCATCATTTGCATATTCCCGAGTTTTCTTTCTGCAACAAGTCTTCTGGAGTACGTTTGAGCGTACATGGCCTTTTTGTGAGTCACCCATGTCTTTAGGGGGTGGTGTGGGAGCGTGGAGTGGGCGGACAGCTAGAGCAGCCGCCATCGACCACGTGCCGCCCCGAATTGCCCTGTCTAGTGAACCTCAACCGTAGGTCAGTCTTTAGGTCATACTTATGTGCATCATATCATTGAAACCTAGCAGGGTTAGGTCCCAGGTACCGTCCCGTTGTAGGAGTCCTATCCAAATTATGTCAAAAATGGTCTTATGGCCGAAAAAGGACATTTATTCAACCCTATGTGCTAAATGTTGCATCTTTGAGGGTAAAAAGGTCATTTGGCGGACCAATGTTTGGAAAGAAGGGAACGGAACAAGCAGGTTCACTTGCATTTTTCTTTCATAATCTTTCAAAAACCAAAAAAAATTGAAAATAGAAAATCAAAAAATTATTTTACACTTTTACATCATTTTCCAAAAAATTCAAAAAAAAAAAAATAGAAATACAAAAAAAACTTTACACTTTGCCATATTTTTCCCATAAATTCACAAAATATGAAAATGAAAAATTCAAAAAAATTTATACTTTTCCATTATTTTCCAGAAATAGAAAATTCCAAAAGATTTTAAACTTTCACTTTTTATATTCACAAAAGAAAAAAGAAAATCCAGAAAAAAAAATTGGCATCTTTCCATTATTTTGTAAAGAAATAAAAATTAAAAATAGAAAAATCAAGAATATTTTACACTTTTCCTTTATCTTCCAAAAAAGGGCAACAAAAATAGAAAAAGAAAATCCAAAAAAAATATTTACATTTTCCCATCATTTTCCAAAACTTCAAAAAGAGAGAAAAAGTAAATCCAAAAGATGTTGCATTTTTCATCATTTTTTCTCAAAAACAAAAACAAAAATAGATTCATTTTTCAACTTAGATGCATTTTTTGAATTCTATTCTATATTTAATCTTCCCAAACTACGCGAACCTGATTCTCGTCTTTCGGGACGAGATACATAGGCAAACCATATAGGTTCCGGTTTCCCAGTCTTAGGTTCTTGGATTTGCGGAGTCTTAGCCAAATCTTGCATATCTAGTTACTTATGGCCATTCGGCCATTGATGCAAAATGCGGTCATTTTCGCAAAAGTGGTTCAATAAACTGTGTCTTAGGATCTTGAGTACATAACTAGGTGTCATGTTAATTTAGGGACTGTCTTTTTGAGTTTGCATCTTTAGTCACTTCTGGTCATATCGATCATTTTTGCGAAATAGGTTATTTCTGCAAATTAATTTTTGGGCCATGGTATTGGGAGTTTAAATCCATAAAAGTCTTAGTTAGTCATTTTCCATGTCCATGAGGCCAATTTTGTTGAGTTTGCATTAATAGCCACTCTTGGCCATATAGGTTAATTTTTAAAAAAATAGCACAATCATGTCTTGCATGTGTCCAATAGAAGATGTTGTGGCGTTGCACGTGTCTTGAATCACTAACTCTATTTGATCTTATTTTCCTATTCAGGTATGGATTAATTTGCTAGAGTTTGAGCATGACTAATACCTAGGATCATTCTAGTCAAGACTATTGCAGGACCGGCTGCTTGAGAAAACTTTCTATTTTTTAGCCTATCTTATGTTATCTTTTAATTTTTAGTCTTGTACAATAATATCGAGTTTGTCAATCTAGTTAAGATTTTTGAATCTTTTGTTATAATACTTCTTTTTTTGTATTTGAAAAATAAAAAAAGGTTATAAATGCAAAATCCAAAAAGATTTTTGTCTTTTAATTTATTTTCCATCACTTTTCAAGAACTACGCTTGATCTTATTTATGAGGAACATGATACTTAGGCGACCTATATAGGGTCGATCGAATCATTAAAAAAAAGCAAAAAAAATATGAAATTGCGCATATGAGAAATGAGAGAAGAAAAAAAAGGCAATAATAAGAAAAAAAATAGGGGGGAAAGAAATGAAAAATCAAGCGGTGTTAAAAGGAAAATGAAAAAGGAAAAGGGCCAAAAAAAGTAAAATTGGGATGATATCATATGACCTTCGTACCCTCGAAGTCATTCTAGAACCGTTAATCGTTGATAGGGGTCATTGCACGCAATGTGATATTTTTATCTGATAAATGCTTTAACCCTAACATGTTGGCTTTGTTTTGTTCCTCTTTGTTACTTTATTTGATATCATAAAAGAGGGTGGTTAGTTTGTGGCACTTTGGCGATTCATCCGGACAACAGAAGGTCAAAAAGCCAGTGGCCATGGCTAGCAAAGAAACAGATACTGGGGTTGGAGACCCACCAGGGAAGATTATAGAATCAGTATCGGAACTGAAGTCCAAAGGTTGAAACAGCAGATGTCATAAATGCATCAGTCTTAGATTAGGGGGCATCCTCCACCTTCATTTCCCACTAATTACACAGAAAACCCTGCAACCATCCCGCCACTCTCCCAATCCCAGATGCCCAATATCATTGATCTTTCCCCACAACCCGCACCAGGATTTACCCCTCTTCACAATTACCCTAGCACTTCCGCCCAAACTTCTCATGCTCCACCAGCCAAAACAACCTCATACCCTGCTCCGACATCTTCTCCTATTTTTGTAGCTCCTCTACCAGCTGCTTTTCCTCGGTCCTCTAGAGAGACTGTGTTCAAACTACCTGATGCCCAAGGAAAGAGATCCAAGGAGGCTTTAGGGAGTTTTGGTTCAAATGGAACGAGCAGATTGTCGGGATCAGTCTTCCGATTGATAGAAAAGATGTTGTCGAGCCCAGCCAACGACAAAATCCGCTGATCATTCCTACTAAATGCTTTTAGCCTCAATAAAGACCTAGTAAATGTCCGCATACTCCACATAAGCCTCCCCAATGCTACTTTCTTCCACAAAATTCCCGAGGCCATACCCCACCTCCCTAGTACTCTATCCACAATGCATTGTTGTATGCTCCACACTCACAAAACCCGCAATGGCTTGCACCACCTCCACAGATGTCTTGCCCACCTCTACAGGCATATCAACCCCCTACCTGAAATTGGTTCCAACCAAGGACGGAGTACAAAATGAGAAGGTAGAAGCAAAGAGAAAAGTCTTTCACTCCAATCGGAGAATCCTACACAAGTTCGTTTGAAAAGATAAAACAGTCTGGCCTGATCAAGCCGCTCATCGGCTATACTCCGGACCCACATGCAAAAGGTTTCAATCCTACGGTACGGTGCATGTACCACTCTAATTTCCAAGGGCATAGCATTGAAGATTGTCGCGCTCTAAAAAAGGAGATAGAAAGAATGATTCAGGAAGGTACAATTGTTATCCAGGACAGTGACACACAGAATCCTTTACCCATACATGATGATGCACGCTTTATGGGGAATATGCACGTTGACATGGAGCATGAGAATCCTCTTGGAAACTTTTTGGCTGAAGGTAATAATATGGAAATTGGTGAAGGTCCTAGACATTTTGATGCGCAACCCAGTGGCTAAGATGTCGAGCTTGGTAATTGGAAAGACACTCCTTTCTTGGCTAGCCAGGGAAGAGTTCTGGTGGTTTATTTTGTTGTCATTTATGTTTGTCCGAGTTATTTCAGGGTTGTAATCAGGACATTATCTTGTGGTTCAAACTCTTCTTTTCTTTTTGCCTAGTTTGTTCAATTATAGTAACTCGTCCAGTGTTATCTAGGTTGTTCCAGGGTTGTAACCTGTGTCTATTTTGCTTGTTTTGTACAAACCCTGTTCACCATCTGTGTAATGAAATCTCCTATTTTCTGTTAGTTCTAGTGAGTTTTTGGATTAGGTCACTTTTCCTTTTGTAGTTCTTTCCATGTTGACTCTAGTGACTATGACATGCACGCATAATTTTTAGCCTGATCTTGAAAGTTAGTCTAATCATGAAGTAATGACACAGTTTTGAACATGATCAAAAGGATGCATTTGAGGAAACAAGTAAAGATCAGACATTCTGAGATAACTTAAAGCTTGAATTGAGCGAAATTGAGGCAGTTAGTCTGGGAAATCGATAGGTTCATAAGAGCATACAATAAGAAAATTCCTCTCAAACGGTTTGAGGTAAATCAGTCAGTGTTGAAATGCATTCTTTTGCGTCAAGATAAGATTGAGTCAAGTCTGCTTCGAACTGGCCAGGGTCATTCATTGAGACAAAGGTACTATCTATTGGTACTGCCCATTGCTACTCTTGGTTTGTGTTGATTCCATCATTAGATACTATGTATGATTTGTTTTCTTATCTTCAATTGCATGTTTGTATTTGGCATTTTTAAGTTTGGTATGACGAAGGCATTTTATTCGTCTATCCAAATACTTTTTATCCTTTGTTATCAATTGTGAGCCTAATTTTTTGTTTCATACCCCTCTTGTGGAATTAGAAATAAAGTTAGAAAGTAGAAAAGGAGAAGAAAAGAAAAAAAAAGAAAAGAAGAAGGAAAAGAGAAAAAGAAAAAAAAGGAGAAAAGAAAAAAAAAGGAAAAAGAAAAAAGATAGAAAAGAAAAAGAAAAAAATAACTTTGTCTTTTGAACTATGTTGGACCTGATTCTTGTCACCACAAGATACGTAGGCAGCCTCACGGTTCAGTCACATTAAATAAAATATTTCATAATCCACAAAGTCAAGAGTGGGGCAATTTTTCTTATAAATCTCATAAAAGCACAAAATCAAAAAAAAATCCCCAGACTCAAGAAACTGGGGCAGAAGTTTTAATTTTGTCAAAAGAACTGATTCCAAAAGTTGTAATTTTGAACCCTTTCCATCTTAAATTATTTTGAGCATTCATACAACCCTTTCTTTCTAACCCTATCCAAAAGCCTACATTACGGTCCAAGGAAAGACCTTCTGACCAATATTTGAGGATACCAAATCAAGTGTGTCGTGAAAGTATCATCTTCTTATATCATGGGTGGTATCTTTGTTCTCATAACAATGAGACAAAATGATAAAATGAGAGAGTCTTATCTATGAAAACCCTCAGGAGCACCGTAAGGCGACAGTAAGCTGAGAAAAGAGAAAAATAAGAGTTGCTTGATGGTGAAAACCCTTAGTGCACTAAAAGTCGACTGAGGATTGTGGACCAAATAGGAAAATTGGAGTGATGAAGCCCAGTTTCACAGCTTAGAAGCACAACAAGAGAAGAATATTAGACTCACTTGAGAGATTAGGCCACTTAACCCAAAGGTGCATGTAATGGTCTTCAGAGTTGGTATCCACATATGATAAGTTTCTACTTCGTAATTTTTTTCTTAGGTACCATCTCTTTCGCTTGCCCCTGATTTTGTTCCTCTTGTTTTGTTGGAGTCCCTTCTTGAGGCTGTTTGGTCAGAATAAGTGAGAAATAACGTCAAATTTACTACCAGCTTTCCAATTGCACAAAGCTCATTCTGGAAAGCACATCAAAATGGCATAAGATACAAGGGCATAGTGTGCATATTGGGCTGGTAATAATCAACATGCTTTGGGATTCATGTGAAATACAAGGATTCAACAACTTTCAAAATGAAAAAACAATGCAACAAGCGAGTGTGAGGGACTCAGGTCATGCAGAGGTTTTGTGGTCTAGTGTCAGTCAAAGATCAAACAACTCCTTGCTAGCCCGAAGCAGCTAATCAAAATGAAGCATGGCAGTGGCGGAAGCAGACGCTCAACAATGATGCCACAAACTAACCACCACGTTTTCAAACTAACAAGATTTTAATTGTTTTAAGCATGGGGAAAGAAATTTTTAAGTCCACAGGGACCTCCCATGGAAAAGCATGGTTCAGGGAGATAGAAATTATGTTCAGAATCCTTCAAGATGACAGCGTGGCTCGAGTAAGTTCATTCTCAGTTCTCAGTACCCTACTGAATAATGGGACTTAGCTTTAAAATTCTCAGGACCCTGCTGGATAATGGGATTTATTTTTTAAACTTCTCAGGGCCCTCCTGGATAATGAGATTTAGTTTTTAAACTTCTCATGACCCTCCTGGATAATGGGATTTAACAAAGTTCTCAGGACCCTCCTGAATAATGGGATTTAGTTTTAAAAATCTCAGGACCCTCCTAGATATTGGGATTTAATTTCAAAAGGGCTCTCAGGACCCTCTTGAATAATGGGATTTAGGTTTTTAAAATTCTCAGGACCCTCCTGGATAATGGGATTTAGTTTTTAAAATTTTCAGGACCCTCATGGATAATGGAATTTAGGTTTTAAAATTCTCACGACCCTCCTTGATAATGGAATTTAGCTTTTATATTGTTAGAGTTCTGTAGGTGATATGATCCGATTAACACTCAAAAATATGCCCAGATCCCAAACTGGGGCAGAAAAAGTTTCTTTTGTTTTGTCTGTTTTGTTGCAGTATCAGGCACCCACATGTATAACGAGGGAATACATTTCAAGTTTTTGCAATGAGGCGCCCACCTGGATAAAGAGGGAATACATTTCAAGTTTTTGCAATCAGGCTCCCACCTAGATAACGAGGGAATACATTTCAAGTTTTGCAATCAGGCGCCCACCTGGATAACAAGGGAATACATTTCAAGTTTTGCAATCAGGCGCCCACCTGGAGAATGAGGGAATACTTTTCAAGTCTTTGCAATCAGGCGCCCACCTGCATAATGAGGGAATGCATTTCAAGTCTTTGTAATCAGGCGCCCACCTGGATAACGAGGGAATACATTTCAAGTTTTTGCAATCAGGCGCCCACCAGGATAACGAGGGAATACATTTTAATTTTTTGCAATCAGGCGCCCACCTAGATAGAATACATTTCAAGTTTTGCAATCGGGCACCCACCTGGATAACGAGGGAATACATTTCAAGCTTTACAATCATGCGCCCACCCGGATAATGAAGGAATAAATTTCAAGTTCTTGCAATCAGGCGTCCACCTGGATTACAAGGGAATACATTTCAAGTTTTTTCAATCAGGCGCCCACCTGGATAATGAGGGAATACATTTCAAGTTTTTGCAATCAGGTGCCCACCTGGATAACGATGGAATACTTTTCAAGTTTTGCAATCAGGAACCCACCTGGATAACGAGCGAATACATTTCAAGTTTTCGCAGTCAGGCGCCCACCTGGATAACGAAGGAATACATTTCAAGTTTTTGCAATCAGGCGCCCACCTAGATAATGAGGGAATACATTTCAAGCTTTGCAATCAAGCACCCACCTGGATAATGAGGGAATACATTTCAAGTTTTTGCAATCAGGCGCCCACCTGGATAACGAGGGAATACATTTCAAGTTTTAGCAATCAGGCGCCCACCTGGATAATGAGGGAATACATTTCATGTTTTAGAAATCAGGTGCCCACATGGATAACGAGGGAATATATTTCATGTTTTTGCAATAAAGTGCCCACCTGGACAACGAGAGAATTAATTTCAGATTACTTCAACTCACAAATTCAAGAAGCATCAGGAGCCCGTCTGAAGAGCAGGGTCCAGTTTGCAGTGACGTATTAAAGATCAAGTAGAGGTCCAAGGAAAATTCCAAACAAGAAGTAGATAGGATCTTGTATTTTTCTTTTACTCTTGCTATAATTTTTTCTTTTATTTCTGATGTAATGGAAGGAACCGCGGACTGGAACCTTGAAGGCACCTCGACCGGCTCTCAATCTCGGTATACCCCATTATCTCATTCACTTCTGAACTACACGTGGCCTAATTCCTTTGCAGCCAAGGATATGTAGGCAGCTCAAATACCAGGGCTTGGTCACATTCCCTTTTCTCTTAAATTTAGTCTCTCCAAATAATGGTCGGGTAAAAAAAGATGTCTAGTCGTTCTTTGTTTGAAAATACTTCATATTTCCCGTCAAAGAGGGGCAGTTGTAGACACATGATTTTTGACCCTCCCCGAAATATTACCAATTTTTAGCGTAAAATAGTTAACTTAGGCTTAAGATAGTTATTTCAACTAATTTTGGCTCTTTTACATAACTTTAAGAACAAAAATTAAAAATTGCAAAAATAGTTCCATATTTCTCTACTTAATTCGCATATTAGATATTTTTAGGAGGATATATTACTTTAAGCCTAATTTTTTTTTAATATAATCCTTGAAAATACCAAAAATAGTTCAAACTTTAATTTTAGTTTTATTTTGAATACAAATAATTTATGAAAAGTAATGTAGAGTTTTTATAGGTATTTAATTTGAATTTTTAGTCATTTTTTGCATAATTTTAAACATTTTTGAAGCCCAATTCTAAACCCACAACAAAAGGCCAAATTGGAAGCCCCTCTTCTCTTTCAAGACTAAAACCCTAGTCTTGTAATTTAACCTTAGAACAAGAAACAACAATGGAAGAACACAAAAAAACCCTAGAAGACAACTAGGACTCTTTGGCAGCCATCTCTCAAACCACCAACGCCCCTCAATCCAGTCATCACCCAAACGACCCCCGACTTCATATACAAGCAGTAGCCGCCGCCAGTTTCCATCCTCAGCGTCGGAGCTCCGCTGGAATCCGCCAGCTAACACCAGTGAGCCGCCTTCTTCTCCAGCAGAACAACCACCAACACAACACCTAAAGTCATCAGACCACCCAGCTCCACGCTAAGCACCAGTAGCACCGCCCATTTCCACCAAAAGTTTCTGGAAATACCTTAACTACAACTCGTCGCCGCCGCACCCATATTCTTCTCCAAAATCCGCCATTCCCCAGCCCCGTTCTTCAGCTCCCTCACTGCCTCAAACCAACCGCCATTACCACCCCTTCATCTTTTCTTCTCCATCACATTACACCGAACGACCAGCAGCCATCGTCGGCTTTCCTCGTTCCACCAATACCGCTGCCCAAAAACGAACACACGTACACAGATAGAAAGGAATGGACTGACTTAATTACTATAATAAGAAACACCTGAAGTATCTTAGTTTCATTTGTTTCATATTATTTTTGGAAAAGAGAAATCAAGACAGTAACAAAATTAAAGTCTTCTATTGGAGTACATTGCTTGAGCTTGTGTGGGTATGAATCCGTGTGGATATGAATTTTTTGGTGCCGGTTCGAGGTCCGTTGTTGAATCTTGTTTGCGCTTCCTTGCTCGAAATTGTTTCTGTTTTCTCGTTGTCAAGGTTCGCCCTCACCTTACTTTCGTTAATTGATGTTGCAGTAGTTTAGTGTGAAAATGCTTATTATTGATCCCGTTGAATTTGTGCTAGATAAAATGTGAAATGCTTGTGTTTGTTTGTTTGAGTTTCTCGACTGAGATTGTGAAGCTAGTTATCCCTTTATAATCTTTTGCATCGTCACATTAAACAGGGGAGACGTAGGTTAATTAAGAAATGGAATTGTTTTTCAATACAAGGAATTTGGGTATTTAAATGAAAGAAGATTCGAGCTTAAATCTGCCCTTTGTTATTTCCTTTATCCGCTAGGAGCATGCTTAGGCCGGGAACACTGTGGTAGGCAATCTTAGGGCTTTTCATTTGCTTTTGGTTTCGAGGTGAGAGGTTGTCCCTTTGATAAATTTATCCGGGGAATGCCCCGTGAACTTTGTAAATATTTTAACTCGGGGAATGCCCCGAAGTACTATGTAATTGGAGGCCTTGACGAGCATGGTGGAGAAGTCGTAGTATAGTTTAGCTTAGGACTTTTCTTTTTATTTTCCTTTTCATTTTACTCTTATTAGGAAGGGACGACCTCGAACCTTTTGGATGTTTATTTTTCTTTGTGTGTTTTACCTCAATTTGAATATTTTAAAAGTCAACTTGATTGAGTACGCAACCGCACTAGTTGCGGGACTTGGGGAGTGCTTAACAGCTTCTCCCCGAGTCAAATGAACCCCCTTACCTGAATCTCTGGTGCAGACTTAGTTTTAGACTTCAAAATGTTATAAAAGCAAAAATCATTTAAGAAAAAAACGGTGACCTGGCACACCGAAATCATATTCCAGGTGGCGTTTCTGAGTTATTTCTTTTTTAAGCACAAATTTTTGTCATTTTCAAGATTGAAAACCCTTTACAAACTTTTATTAAATCTTTATTAATTTAAGAAGGTTTAAGTTAGGGTTTGATTTAAATAAAAAAGGGTGTGACGTCTCACCCCAGCAGAGTGCCAGAGATGTCACACCCTTTTTTTTTAAATCAAACCCTCACTTAAACCATCTTAAATTAATAAAAGATTTAATAAAAGCTTATAAAGGGTTTTCAATCTTGAAAGTGATAAAAAATTGTGTTTAAAAAGGAAATAATTCAGAGTCGCCACCTGTCATTTGATTTCGATGAGCCAGGTCACCGTTTTTTTTTCTTAAATGATTTTTCCTTTTAAAACATTTTGAACTCTAAAACTAAGTCTGCACCAGAGATTTAGGTAAAGGGGTTCATTTGACTCGGGGAGAAGGTGTTAGGCACTCCCCAAGTCCCGCAACTAGTGCGGTTGCGAAGTCGATCAAGTTGGCTTTTAAAATATTCAAATTGAGGTAAAACACACAAAGAAAAATAAACATCCAAAAGGTTCGAGGTCGTCCCTATCTAATAAGAGAAAAATGAAAAGGAAAATAAAAGAAAAGTCCTAAGCTAAACCATACTACGACTTATCCACCATGCTCATCAAGGCCTCCAATTACATAGTACTTCGGGGCATTCCCCGAATTAAAATATTTACAAAGTTCACGGGGCATTCCCCGGATAAATTTATCTAAGGGACAACCTCTCACCTCGAAACCAAAAGCAAATGAAATGTCCTAAGATCGCCTACCAAAGTGTTGCCGGACTAAGCATGCTCCTAGCGGATAAAGGAAATAACAAAGGCCAGATCTAAGCTCGAATCTCCTTTCATTTTAATACCCAAATTCCTTGTCCCGACAAACAATTCCAATTCTTAATTAACCTATGTCTCCCATGTTTAATGTGCCGATGCAAAAGATTATAAAGGGATAACTAGCTTCACAATCTCAGTCGAGTAACTCAAACAAACAAACACAAGCATTTTCACATTTTATCTAGCAAAAATTCAACGGAATCAATAATAAGCATTTTTCACACTTAACTACTGCTACATCAATTAACAAAAGTAAGGTGAGGGCGAACCTTGACTACGAGAAAAAAAGGAAAAGTTTCGAGCAAGGAACCGCGAACCAGATTCAACAACAGACCTCGAACCGGCACCGAAAAATTCAAATCAACACGGATTCATACCCACACAAGCTCAAGCAATGTAGTCCAATAGAAGAACATTAATTTTGTTACTGTCTTGATTTCCCTTTTTCCCAAAATAATATGAAACAAATGAAAAATTAAGATACTTTAGGTGTTTCTTATTATAGTAATTAAGTCAGTCCATTCCTTTCTATCAGTGTGCGTGTGTTCGTTTGTGGGCAGCGGGATTGGTGGAACGAGGAAAGCCGACGATGGCTGCTGGTCGTTCGGTGTAATGTGATGAAGAAGAAAAGATGAAGGGGTGGTAATGGCGGCTTGTTTGAGGCAGTGAGGGAGCTGAATAACGAGGTTGGGGAATGGCGAATTTTGGAGAAGAATATGGGTGCGGCGGCGACGAGTTGTAGTTCAGGTATTTCCATAAACTTTTGGTGGAAATGGGCGGTGCTACTGGTGCTTGGCGTGGAGCTGGTTGGTCCGATGACTTTAGGTGGTCTGTTGGTGGTTGTTCTGCTTGAGAAGAATGCGGCTCGTTGGTGTTAGCTGGCGGATGCCGGCGGAGATCCGACGCTGAGGATGGAAACGGGCGGCGGCTACTGCTTGTATATGAAGTCGCGGGTCGTTTGGGTGATGACTGGCGTGAGGGATGATGGTGGTTTGAGAGATGGCTGTCATGGAGACCTAGTTGTCTTCTAGGGTTTTTTTTTTTTGTGTTCTTCCATTGTTGTCTTCTTGTTCTAAGGTTAAATTACAAGACTAGGGTTTTAGTCTTGAAAGAGAAGAGGGGCTTCCAACTGGGCCTTTTGTGGTGGGTTTAGAATTGGGCTTTTAAAATGTTTAAAATTATGCAAAAAAATGACTGAAAATTCAAATTAAATACCTATAAAAACTCTATATTACTTTTGATAAAATTATTTGTATTAAAAATTAAAGTAAAAATTAAAGTTTGAACTATTTTTGGTATTTCAAGGATTATTGAAATAAAAAATAGGCTTAAAGTAATATATCCTCCTAGAAATATCTAATATGCGAACTAAGTTGAGAAATATGGAACTATTTTTTTAATTTTCAATTTTTGTTCTTAAAGTTATATAAAAGAGCCAAAATTAGTTGAAATAACTCTATTAAGCCTAAATTAACTATTTTACGCTAAAAATTGGTAAAATTTCGGGGAGGATCAAAAATCACGTGTCTACAGCCACGGAAATGATGACAAGTTACATGGATCTCTTTCTCCAACTATAAATACAAAGTAAGAGGGGTGAAACGGGGGCTCCGGCCCCAGCCTTCTTCCCCATCATTGAAATCACCCTCAAGAGGGGACGATACAGCTCCATGAAAGAAACCTTAAACCTATGGGAAAGGAGAAATGATATTTCGAGAACCACATTGATTGTAATTCCCTGAACCTCTCCAAGGAGAGGCAGAACATATTTCTATAATCAATAAAGTTCCCAATTATTATCGCTCCATTATCTTCTATGCTTCAAATCTATTTTATCCATTGTGAATTAGGATTAATTATGATTTACCTTTTATCTCTTTTGATTGATTTGCCTAAAAGATATTTTTCAACTTTTGAATCAAATAGTAGTTGTTGTTGTCATTTTAATTTCTGTCGAACAATTCTTGTTATTTTGTTATTTTATCCATCTTGACATCAAGTTTGACTTCTCCGATTAATTCTTCACGTACGTGTCATACAGTTGAATATTCATTTATAAATTATAACTTAGCTAATGTGCACCAGATTTCGATCTAGCTATCCAAGTATTTATGAGATCTCATAAGCATTATCCACAAAACATCCTACACCTAAGCCTATATAGCGACTTCCTCCTCCTTGTCTTCTTTTTCATCATCATTATCACTAATAATAATAATAATAATAATAATAATAATAATAATAATAATAATAATAATGTGCTTGTTATAAACTAAAGCAAAAGACAAGAACAATAGAACAAGAACAATAGCAATAGAGAGAAGAGTAGAGAGAGTTCTTCTTATTGAGTTGAGAGGGGTGAATTACAATGGTAGAGAGCACCTCTATTTATAGGGAGGAGGATGATTTATCTACCAAGAATAGAACTCTAGAATCTCTCTAATTAAAGACATTCACCTTAAATAGAAGTGTAAGAATCTTCTATTTCATAACACTCCCCCTTGAATGTCTATTCAATGATGTGCCTCGTTAAAACCTTAAAACAAAACCCAATGGGAAAAATTAAAGTAAGGAAAGAGTACACATGTTTGAATATGCGCCTATTGGTTGCCTCGTTAAAAACCTTGCAAGGAAAACCCAATTGGGACAAAACCTTGTAAGGGAAAAAGAGTGCAACGCGCATTAACTCCCCCTAATGAGTACATCAATTTAAGCCTTGAGCATTTGCATTCCAATCTTTGTGCATCATCTTCAAAACGATCTTTGGTAGATATTTGATAAATAAATCAACCATGTTGACTTGAATAAATATTCCGCACCTTGAAATCATCATTCTTGATAGGTATGAACATCTTCATATGATGTCGTGGAATAACACTTCAATATCTCCATAGATGCATTCTCAATGCCATCATGCTTATAGTTATAGCAAGATACATATGTACACAAATTGTACTTAGGATGTGGTACTTCAGGACCAAGAATTGCATATGCTTCAAGCAACTTAAATCTTTCAAGTTAAGTCATGTAAGTCACATAATAGACTTTAGCTGCATATCAAAGTTTCATGTCATGCTAAACAAATAAGGTATCGAAAATTGATTATACATACCTTTGACTTTATACTTTCAAGCATTTGAACTATAGGTTCAAAACTACATGTCTTTCATATGGAATCAATTCTTCTTGAATTGTATCTCTTCCATTTAGTTACTTTCTTTGGGTCAGCAAATGCGTATAGCATGCTTTGCAATATGTTGCAATTGAATTATCCCTTTTATGAACTTCAGGTTCATATCATGATATTCGGGGATTTACATACACAAATGATAATTCATCCCATGTAACCTTTTCTCAAGTGTTTATCATGTCTCCCCCTCATGTTAGTAAAGCTAACTTGTTTCCTCAACTTTGGGAAATCATCTTTGTGCATTATGTCAATATACATAGCACCTTAATAATAAGATGAAATTATTTGGTTCCTGACCCTAAACCACTTTTGAGGGGAGAATATACTCTTGTATACAACTTATATCAAACTGATATATACAACTTCGTTCTCATAAGGAATAGTTTAGCTATTAAGTGGAAGCACTCAATAATTATCTTGCTAAACCAACTATAATATAAACCAACTTATCAAGATGAACTGTCTTGAGTAGAGAATCTGGAAACTATGCTCGAAGTTAGATTACTGCGTGATTTACCTCGCAAGCACTGCCAGGCTGCGGGTTAATAACAATGGCGCATGTAACCATATCATAGATGCATCATATGTGGTATACATGGCAGGTGAATGGGCCCATACTCACCTTTCATATTTCCAGAATTTATGGGCTTCAACCCGAACTCTTTAGTTGGTCCGTTCATTAATGAGAACAAGTGATACAAGAGTATTCGTAAAGAACTTTCTAGTTCTTTAATATTCACCTATGTGAATTTGCACATCATACTTAAAATGAGATGGCTAACATGAATGCCAACTGAATAAATTATCAATATTGGTAAACTTCAAATTTACACCATGACATGTGCACTTATCAATAAACTTCGGGTTTATTATGACATGAGTTTTATACCAATAGATATTCACTTTATTGTGGCATTCTTTCGTTTGTGTAGTACAAACTGGAGAACAAAGCGGGTAGCTTTTCATATACAAATTACCCCGCTACAAGTTGTAGTAATAGGAGAATCAAAGCCTTCCTTTATTATAGTCTCAATATAATCAATCGCTTTCGCGTGTACTTTGGAAACTGAATAAGTTTCTTTGAGACTTACTACAGCACAATACTCAATTGTGTTTCTCCAACATAGTAATAATTGGCTCTTCGAGAGCTCTCAATTAATTTTGTATTACCACATATTCATCAACATTCATGTGGTGAATATCTTTCTTAAAGAGAAAGTTATACCATTATGGTCATGTCAAACTTATATGCAAGATATGTTTCTTGCATTATCGTTGTCCTTTAATAGTCATATTTCCAAAATACTTAAGCGTACAATAGGTACGTGACCAACGATCATTCATGCCATATATCATCTCAAACCTCCTTCTAGGGGTGAGGGTGGTATCATCTCAAGCCTCCTTCTAGGAGTGAGTGTGGTATATTCAATATCAATTTCATGTTCATATTCTTCCAATAATGAATATGTATCACATTCACTTCGAGGATATGTGATTTTGTTATCCTTTTCAAATCTATAAATGCTTCAGGCATTTGATTTGCTATTCTTTGCAAATGGATAATCTTTTGTGCCTCTTTCTTTCAAATAGAGGTATGTGGATCAAGATGAGATAATGATGCATTTTTCCACAAAATTTCCCGTTTGGTTTCGCCAACTTCTCCCCCTAATTTTGGGAAAAGTGTCTCATCCAATTGACAGTCTGCAAATAGTGCAGTGAACAAATCCCCTAATTTCGAGGTAGCGAATAATGGAGGACGCGTCAAACTCAACATATATTCCTAACCTCCTTTGCAAACCCATTTTGGTGCGGGATGGCGGTGCTACAGGCACATATACTGCGCATCCAAAGCTTCTTAAATGGGATATATTGGGTTCATGACCCAAAACCAATTGCAATGGGGAATATTTGTGTCAATTCGTCAGTCAGAGACGAACTAGCATTGCTGCATGCAACATGGCGTGACCCCAAACCGAAGTGGGCAGCCGACGAACTAGCATTGCTTCATGCAAAATGGCGTGACCCCAAACCGAAGTGGGCAGCCGACAAACTAGTATTGTTGCATGCAAAATGGCGTGAACCCAAGTCGAAGCGGGCAGCCGACAAACTAGCATTGTTGCATTCAAAATAGCGTGAACCCAAACCGAAATGGGCAGCCTCGTTTTCATGAAGAATTCAAGATTATTCTCATCTATTGTCTCAATATGATATCCATTTTGAATGATATCTTTAAAACTCAACAAGTTCCTTTTAGACTTGGAGGAGAACACTTTGATTGATATCATTAAAACTCAACAAGTCCTTCTTAGACTTGGGGGAGAACATTGCATTCTCTATGATTAACGTCATGCCTTTGGGCAGAGTTACAATTGCTCTTCCGGAGCCTTCAATCAATTTACTACTTCCATAGATTGTAGTAATGTTTGCCTTACACAATTACTCTTCTTTTCTTTGAGTATTGTATGTGTAGTACATGAATCAACTAGGCAAATACTTTTACACTTGGACGTTGGTCCAAGTTCGCTTTGTGAGATATCCATATTTGCTATCCCATAGTTTAACATACAAAAGAAATACACGAACATAAGAATAAACAAGTTCAATTCTTTTGTGTCACATAATATTTTCAAAATCTGCTACTAACAGTTGGCTAACAAAATCAGATATGTTATCCATAATCAATTCCTTTGCAGTTTGAAAATTTCAGCGTTTTTCATAAGACAATCGATTATTAAACACACACAATCGATTGTTGGAACATAGACAATCGATTGTTAGACATACACAATCGATTATTTGTTATTTTTGAAAAACTTCAGATCACACTGTTTAAGACAATCGATTGTTAGATATAGACAATCGATTGTTGGTCATTTTTGAAAAATTCCGGACCTCACTGTATCTGACAATCGATTGTCAAATATAGACAATCGATTGTTGGTCATTTTTGAAAAATTCTGGACCTCACTGGATAAGACAATCGATTGTCAAATATAGACAATCGATTGTTGATCACTTTTTGAAAAATTCGTTATAAAGACAATCGATTGTTGATCATTGACAATCGATTGTTTTGCAGTTTTATGCGACATGAGATAACCGACTAGTTTTTCAGGTTAGTCGATTACCTCTACTGGAAAGTAAAGATATTATTGATATTTGAGCATATTGAGAACTAATACAAATATCATATCATGAACTAGCTAATACGAGCTAATACTAATGACTATTAGTTTATTCATTAACTAATACAAATAAATCAAACAGCTCCATCTTCTTTCATCACCGATCCATCATCGATTAGGTGGTCTATCTTCCCATCGGGTTGCTTAAAGAAGTCTGCCACATTCAAGTTGTCGTCAGAGACAAAATTCGTTATGGAGCGTTTACTCTTTCGAGATGCTTTAATAAAGGTCAACCAAATGTCTTGGTATACGGCAAGACTTAGACCAGTGCCCGTTTTCACCGCAACGATAATATATAGTTTATAAACTATTTGCTTTTGGATTCTTATCGTATCGTGCTTGTGGCAGAGTGACCAACTTCATGTTGTCATCTCTCTTCTTTAAGCCTTTCCACAAGATGGGTGAATCCTTGATGTTGAGATATTCAATCTTCAAACTTTCATCAAGGTGATGGCGCAAGAAAATCAAGGCCTTCATACAGTTTCAAACCTTCATTAAGGTAATGGCGCAAGAAAATCAAGGCCTTAGCATAGGTTCAAACCTTCATTAAGGTGATGGCGCAAGAAAATCAAGGCCTTAGCATAGTTTTGGGTGGATGCACTATTTCTGTTTTTAATGGCGTCTTCGAGACCCATAGCATCAAAGTGGATTTCATCATCCAACACCCATGTCATATAGTTCTTGCCCGAAATTTCGAGGGCAACGAACTTTCTTTTCATATGACACAATTACATCAAGAGCGTGTTCATACTTACGGGCTCTATTACAATTATCACATTCACTTCAGGGAATGGATCAAAATCATGTGCTTTACACAAGCTGCTACCACATTCTCTAAAGGGAATGGAGCAAATTCAATTGGACGGAATTCTTTGTCACGTCCACATTCATTGATACCTTCATGGTAATTAGTCTTCTTTCAGACTTATCATATACTGCTTCCACATTCTCTAAAAGGAATGGAGCAAATTCAATGGGACGGAATTCTTTGTCACGTCCACAATCATACATGAATTTAATCATGGCAGGACATAGAGATTTTACCACTTCGTGTGGTTACAATATCTTACAAACTCCATAATAGTTATAATCAAACTTGATTGTCTATATTTGTATATAAAATCAAATTATAGAATTCCAAGAATTTGAAAAAGGGAAAAGTAAATTACTTACCTTTGATATCAAATATACCAATAAAGAATTCTATCTCCTTCTTTCTGTTTTCCTTCTTTCTTTCCTTTTTCTTTTTCTTTTCTTTCTTCACGTTTTTGTTTTGTTTGTTTGAATAAGGCTTCTGCCTTTTCCTTTTTTTTTCTTTTTTTTTTCTTTTCCTTCTTTCTTTGAAGCAAAACCCTACACAAACAAAAGTTAAGACGATCGAAAATTTCAATTGGTTAGAGACTCGTGCTGATAACGTGTTATAAACTAAAGCAAAAGACAAGAACAATAGAACAAGAACAATAGCAATAGAGAGAAGAGTAGAGAGAGTTCTTCTTATTGAGTTGAGAGGGGTGAATTATAATGGTAGAGAGCACCTCTATTTATAGGGAGGAGGATGATTTATCTACCAAGAATAGAACTCTAGAATCTCTCTAATTAAAGACATTCACCTTAAATAGAAGTGTAAGAATCTTCTATTTTATAACAGTGCTGTCGTTATTATTATTGTCGTCCACAAAACATCCAACACCCAAGCCTACATATTATTGCTTGAATATGCCACCTGATTCCTAATGTATGCCAACTCAGAAACCAATTGACTTTGGAATTTTACCAAGAAACCAATATTGGATTCCTGATCTCAAAATTTCATTCCTTAACCATGACTACATCACTACGTCAAAAATTCATTTTATTTACAAGAATCAACTAATAAATAAATACATCCAAACTAGCCAAAAAAAATTGATAACCACTGTACACTCTATTGTGCCTGGGAAAACGTAGGAAAAATATAAATCAGATAAAAACTGCTGGCAAATGGCAATTGGCAAAATTACAATGGAAGCCCATCGCATGACCCATATCCAGATTGTAACCCGACCCGGTTATCCTTCATTCTTGATCCGACTGTCTCAACTCTTTCCGGAGCTTCTTAGTAAAAGACTGACAAGCATCCATACTAAGATCCATGGCAGCAGCCAACGCCACGAAAGCTGCAGCATCCTCCACACAATTCACGTGCTGTACCCCGACAACCACCTCCGGCTTGCTGCATTTTCCCTCACCCTCTACCGTGGACGACATCACGAATCCACGGTATAAGAGTTGTGCCCACGACCCGGATCCGGGTGCTGACCCGAAGTCTGACCCGGATCCAGAACCCGAGCATAAGTCAAAGCTGCTATTCGGACTAGTCAATGGGGTAGCACCATTGGTGATGTCTACACTAAATTTCCCACCATTCTTGGTGCTGATAGTTGAATTGGACAAAGTAATGGCATCAGTAGCACCATCAGGGATGATTTCAAAGCGATAACCAAGGTCACCACTGCGCTCTTGCCATGCTTCTAAGTGGCCCCACGGCTTCCATGTACCGTTGCCTGGGCGAAGGATGAGCCACGCCCCCGGATTTGATCTGCTGACATTATTTGAACCTTGTGATGGGACAAATGGGGTAACCATAGATGCTGCTGCTATTGGTGAGCCAGAGAGATCATGAATTGTGATTGACCATCCCTTTCGCTCTTTTAGCGTTGACGACTCTTTATCAGCTGTGCAAGAATTAAAGCAGCTTGTTAATGTGCTTGGTTCTGATAGTGAAGATCTGTACAAATAACAACCAAGATTTAGATGCAGAGTTCAAGAAAAATATGAATCAACATAGACTAAAACTAATGTGTGTGTTAGCTGGATAATCACCAACAAGAAGGATGAAGTTAGGATTCAGAGTCGATGAATTCAATTCGTTATACATGTATATAGCCGAGGGGACGGTCTAACGACAAGAATGGAAGTGATTGACACAGGAGCTCCTATAAGTGTTCCGGTCATGGAGCGATTGTTGAAAATAACATCTCTGCCTCCACAAGGTAGGGATTACACTTATATGTTATTGTACACATATATACGTTTTAGTTTTTCTTGCAAATATATAAATTTCGAGGCAAAAAGTAATGAATTTTACACCATGTTTACACTAGGTTCGCCATGTGACTATAGGGAATGAATTTGTTTAGTCAAGAAAGATCAGTTTTTGACTAATTTTAACAAAATCAACTGCAATTGTAGAAGATAAACTAACCTTGATCTCAAATTTCTGTCACCATTATTCCTGAAACTGAACTTGCAAGTAAAAACAGGTTGTTTAACATTGCCATTAACTTGAAAAACTTGAGGACTACACTCAGGTTCACCATCAAACTGGAAAACAAATCTTGGATCAGGTTCAGCTTTCACATTCAAATGCAATTGAGCTGCAGTACTAGATCCACCAACCAAAACCCATTCATTCTGAATCACAACTCCTCTTCGACCATTACTTTCCAACCCCTTTAAATTCAATGGTACCACTACGCTCCCCAATAGCTTCCCACCATTCAATAACCCACAACCAATCCCCTTTTTCCGTGCAAAAGTTTCAATCTTTAAGCTGCAAGTTTTTCCTTTGGCAGTTGATTTTTCGACCAGTTTGTCAAATTCTGTTTTGTTCAAGTTGAAACAAGAGTGAGTTCTGTTGTCCAAAATTGGATCTTGAACAAAAGCTGAGATGGTTGAAACTTGTGTGGAGAAACCTCTAAGCTTGAATTTACAATAAAAAACCGTACTTGAGGAGAGTTTATGTTCAGCCAGAAACCTCAAGGCTAAGTTTCCGATAACTATTCTCACAAAAGGACACGGATCCATTAGTCCTTTAGTTCAACTGTTCTTCCTTCAGGAAGAGAACAAATAATGAAGATGGAACTAAGGGTAGAAAGTGAATTGACGGCAAGTATATATATACATATACATACAATATATAAGGATAGAGAAAAATCGAGTTTTTATTAGTATGGATTTGCGTGCGGAATGAGCTGTGTGCACGTAATATGCCAGCAAAAGAGCATCGTTTCTCTCTCTTTCTTTCTGTCAATTAATCAAACACTTGGTGTGCAAGAACTTGTCGTTTTCTAAGTAATTTCTTCTCTTTCTCTCTGTCAATTAGCCAAGCATTTGTCGCTTTCCTAGTATTTCTTTTTCTTCTTAGGATTCTATTGAGTTATGGAATGTTTTGATAGGTTAGATATGGTTGGACTGGCATACAGCTATTTTGAGGTTTCTTATGCCAGTAAGGTAAAGAATTGACAGCAATCTTCACCATATTTGGAAAGGGTCCCATTGATATATTAATTTTAAGAGTTTGATTTTTATACGATAATAATACATGAGATACTTATATACTAGCAAATCACTTTAAAAATAAGGAGTAATTACATATAACAATCTATATTAAGTTGAATTAAGAGCATATAGAAAATAAGATATGAAAATTATTATAATAGATTAAATTGTAGTGATTATTGTAAAAATTATTTAAACTATTGTGTACAGAATTTCAATCCATTTAACGTGTATATTATGTTGATAGTAGGGAATAAAAATAAATAAATAAATAATGGAACTATTAGTTTAGAAAAGCAAACACCATTTGAAAAGTTAATTGTGTTTACTTAAATAAATTTGAATTCTTAAAAACTTATAGAATTATATTACCATAAAAAAGCTGGTCCTAATATTTTAGGATTTCTGAAAAAGAAAAAGAAAATGGTTTTCTATAAATTAGGACGAAGAAAGTAAGAATAGATTGTTAAGTAAGAACTAAAAATTTGCATACTAACAAACCTGGCCGGATGTTGCCTTTCGGTTACGGTTTCAACTAAACTCTTGAAGTTTGATACGAAATATGAATTTATATGTAGTATTAAATACAAGTATTACTTATCTCTCTTTTGTACAAGTAGTATTTTGTATAGGTAAGAGTGTATGTAGTACAAGTATAAATAGCAGTAGATACTCTCAAATACATGTAAGTATATACTCCATATTTTCAGTGTGTAAATATTCAATTTTCAGATATTCATAAATTAGAGTCTTCTAGAACTCTCTCGTCCATGGCTGAGTCTAACCGCCATTAGAGCTCACGCAAGATCACTTCATCTTCTTCATTCTCTAATCATTTCGTCATGGTATCAGAGCTGGGCTCTCGATCCTAAGTTCGATCGGTCAATCTCTCTTCATGATTCGAAGTGTGGTTGTACGAATCTCAAAAATCCTTTTTCGTTTTACTTCAAATCAAGCGTTGATAACTATGGCCATTGATGAAAACACATCGGATTCCACAAATCTGGCATCAGATTCAACAAATTTGCCTTTAGATTCAACGAACCCACTCTACATGCATCCGTCTGAGAGTGCTGGTTCTGCACTTGTACTGGGATTGATTGATGGATCTGGATATAGATCGTGGAGAAGAGGAGTACTTAGAGCTCTTTCAGTGAAGAACAAAGTGGGATTCATAAACGGTAAGTGCACGAAACCAAACCCTCAGGATTCTGAACTCTATCTCAAAGGATTTGGCGGGTAGCTTACAATATGTGAACAATGCTCAAGAGCTGTGGAAAGAGCTCGAGGATAGATACGATCAAACAAACGGGGCAAAACTATACCAGTTACAGAGGGAGATAAACGATTTGAGCCAACAAATTCTAGATGTTACTGGCTACTACACCAAAATGAAGAAGCTTTGGGAAGAGCTGAACATGTTGAATTCTCACACTCAATGCAGATGCAATTGCACATGTGTGCTAAGGCAAGTATGCAGAAAGCTGAAGAAGACAGAAGACCGGTTCAATTTTTAATGGGACTTAACAAGGTTTATACTATAGTCAGGGGAAGCATCTTAATAATGAATCCATTACCCTCTCTAGCACAAACTTTCTTGATCCTCGTTCATGAAGAGAAACAAAGGGAGGTCAAACCAAACAACCAGCTTGTGATTGAGTCGACTGCCTTAAGTGCCAATAGATTAGGAGGAAATCACTTCAAAACAAATTTTAGTCAATAGACAAATGTTGCTGATCATAGAGGCTATGTGAACCACTATCAGCAGGGAAATAGAAATGGATCAACAACTATAGAGGAGGAAAATTTGGAAACGGACCATGACCTTTTTGTGATTTTTGCAAAAAGTCAGGCCACATCAAGGAGAAATGCTATAAGTTTCATGGTTATCCTCAAGACGCAAGGTTCATCGAGGGAAAAGGGTTGCTCCCAATGTTCATGGAAGACAAGGAGATAATGTGACTGAAGGTGAAGATGGAAATGGTGGATTTACACAGGAGCAAGATAGGACTATGCAGAGCCTTACCAAGGAAAAATACAATCAGCTAGTGAGCATCCTGGAGACCTTCCACGTTGGAAATGCGAGAAATAAAATGAAAGCATGGGCTGTGAACTTTACAGGTATCTCAGCTTGCTCAACTCATTTTGATCCTAGTTTTAGTTCACATGAATATTCTAAATCTATTGCTGACTCTTGGACACTTGACTCTGGGGCATCAAACCATAAGACCTATGACAAATCCAAGTTAATAAATGTGAAAATCCTAGTTTACCCTTTCCTAGTTACCTTGCCCAATTGTTACAAGGTGAAGGTGACATTAATGGAAGATGTAGTGATGAGTCCTAAATTCACTCTGAAAGGAGTTCTCTTTGTTCCCAATTTCAAGTTCAACCTAATCGCAGTACATTGTTTAACTGTCCAGTTTGATTGCTTTGTAATATTCCCAAATTCGTATACATCCTTCTGCAGACCCCTTCACTGAAGAGGTCTCTGGCAATTGGTGAAAGTAAGGATGGGCTATACCTTTACAAGTCAAACTCCTACAAGCCCAGCCCTTCAGACTCCTGCAAAATTAATTCCCCAGTCCTTGATAATTCTTCTAGTATACCAAATAAAAGTGATGTGAACACTCAGTTTGTCTCATCTAGCAAAATTACTAATAGTAGTAGCAGTAGTCCACATTCTGATTCTTATATTGCATCTAGATCTCATGTTTCTTCTGAATGTAATAAACTTGTTGTCAATCCTCATGTGCAATGTATATGAAATGTTAGTCCTGTATGCAATGCATCTATGAATAATAATTACATGAATGATATCTTGTAGCATAATAGATTGTGACATGTACCCTTTTCCAAAATGAGGGGAATTGAGTCCATACCTTTTTAATTTTCATCCAAACAGTCCTTCACTTGTCTAATATGCCCAATGGCTAGACAAAATTGCCATTCCCAGAAAGAAGCACAGTCACAACCAAGGTCTTTGAAATTCTACATGTAGATTTGTGGGGGCCTTCTCATGTACCAACACGACAAGAACAAGTATGTTATTACCCTAGTAGATGACTACAGTAGGTGCACTTGGACACACCTTCTCAGCTGTAAAAGCAATGCTCTGCAAGTTCTTAAAGCTTTTTTTGCCATGGTGAAAAACCAATTTGACTGTTCCATTAAGACCATTAGAACAGATAATGGTCTTGAGTTTATAAATTTTGAAACCAATTCTACTCTTACAATCAGAGGGAGTTGTACACCATAAAACTTTCCCCTACACACCTCAGCAAAATGGCATAGTCGAAAGAAAGCAAATATACCTTTTGGAAACAGCCAGGGCTTTATTTTATCAATCCAAACTCCCCATGCAATATCTGGGACAGTGTATCCTTACATCAGCATATCTTATCAATAGGCTTCCTTCTACCACTCTAGAAAATAGATGTCCACTTGAATTACTGTACAACAAAAGACCTAAGTATTCTCATCCCAAAAGTTTGGATGCCTTTGTATTCCTACAAACCTAACATCCCACAAAAATAAAATTGAGCCCAGATATTTGCCTTACGTCTTTGTGGACCCCTTTAGGACAAAGGGTTACAAGGTGTTCAATCTAGTCACAAAGAGAATTCATGTGTTCAAGAGAAGTTGTGTTTCATGAAGAAATATTTCCTCTTGCCTTGCACTCTAATTCCAATAAGGTTTTTCTTTCATTCCGACAAGTGAATGCAGAGTTGGCAAAAGACATGTTTCCTTCTCATAGCATTACTTCCAATCCTACCTCTCCTAGCACATCTCTCCCAAGGATGTCACCTAAAGCTTCACCACCAAGGGCAACAGAACTTGTTTCCTATGTAACTTCAAGTTCTAAAGAATCTTTTCCATTGGTGTATAACAATATAGGCTCACCTGATAACATCTTTATTTAAACATTGCAAAACCATGATGAGACCTCAAGAAGGCCACCTATAACACTCAAAGTCCATGCCTACTTAAAAGATTATAACTATTCACTGCCCAAGTTACAAACAGACTACTCTAATTCTCCATCCAGTGGTAGCCAAAGTAGCCAAGACACTACACCCCTCTCTTTCAATGCATTCATACCCAACACTCAATGCATGTCTCATAGTACTTTATCTTCTGATAGTCAGCAACTGATTAAGAATATTACTTATCAAACAGAACCTAGCTCATATGAGGAAGCAGTTGTTGATTCTGCTTGGCAAGAAGCAATGAACCAAGAATTTGAGGCTCTTTATGCTAATCACACTTGGAGCCTTGTACCTCTTCCAGAAGGAAAGAGGGAAATAGGGTGTAAGTAGGTATATAAGGTGAAGCACAGGGCAGATGGGAGTATAGAGAGATTAAAGGCAAGATTAGTAGTAAAAGGGTACACTCAGGAGGCTGGGGTAGACTACACAGATACCTTTTCAGCTGTGGTTAAAATGACCACTGTTAGGGCCCTAATTGGTGTGGCAGTGAAGAAAGGCTGGAACATTATTCAGCTAGATGTGAATAATGCATTCCTACATGGAGATCTCCACGAAGAGGTATACATGGAAGTACCTCTAGGACTTGCTGTAGAAAACTCATCTTTAGTGTGCAAACTGAATAAATATTTGTATGGCCTGAAACATGCCAGTAGGCAATGGTATGAGAAATTAACTGAAGCACTTTGCTCAACCACACACACTCCCTGCTAGACTATTCTTTGTTTTACAAAAAACATAATGGTTCAGTGGTTTTTGTGGCTGTTTATGTAGATTATATTCTAGTAATACGGACATACTTGGAGAAATAGAGGCACTGAAGGCTTATTTGCACAACACCTTCAAGATAAAGGACTTAGGAAGACTACATTACTTCCTAGGCCTAGAAATTCTGTATAAAGGGGATGTAGTATTGATATCACAAAGGAAGTTCACAATGGACTTGCTGTCTGAATTCAACTGTATGCAATATTCAGCTTTGACTTCTCCACTAGACTCCACAGTCAAGCTAAGTGCAGATGAGGGATTACTGTTACCTGATCCCTCACATTACAAGAAGCTAGTACGTAAGCTGAATTATCTAACTAATACAAGACCTGACATATCTTGCAGTGTGCAACATTTAAGTCAATATATGCAGAAGCCTAGGGAGCTTCATTTGAAGGCTGAATACCATGTGTTGAGATACCTTAAAGGTTATCCAAATCTAGGTATTTTTTTGTCCAAGAATGAAGACTATACAGTTAGAGCTTTTTGTCATTCAGATTGGGCTGCCTGCCCTGACTCAAGGAAATAAGTCAGTGGGTATCTTGTCCTACTAGGTGATGGGCCTATCAGTTGGAAGTCAAAGAAACAATACACTGTATCATTATCCTCAGCAAAAGCAGAATATAGAGCTGTTAGACAAGTGGTGGGAGAACTAATATGGCTACTGAGATTACTGGAAGAGTTAACAGTTCCTCTACAACTTCCTGTACCAGTCTTCTGTGATAGCCAGGCAGCACTGCACATGGCTAGAAACCTTGTGTTCCATGAGCGCATGAAGCACATAGAATTGGATTGCCACTTTGTCATAGATCAAGTACATGAAGGACCCATCACGCTATATCATATCTCCACCAATGAGAAGCTGGCTACCATATTTACCAAGCTCTTGCAGGATTGAAATATTGCAATTTGCTTAACAAGTTGGGTGTGAGTTCCTTACTTCCAATTTGAGGCGGGGGGGGGGGGGGGGGGGTATTAAATACAAGTACTATCTATTTCTCTTTTGTACAAGAAGTATTTTGTATAGGTAAGGGTATATGTATTACAAGTATAAATAGCAGTAGATACTCTCAAATACATGTAAGTATATACTCCATATTTTTAGTGTGTGAATATACAGTTTTCAGATATTCAGAAATTAGAGTCTTCTAGAACGCTCTCGTTCATGACTGGGTCTAACCGCCAATAGCGCTCACGCAAGATCACTTCATCATCTTCATTCTCTAATCATTTCGTCATGTAAAAATCTATTAAAATTTCAACAAGTATTAGATTGACCCCTAATAATTGTACAATAAGTTAAATTCTAAAAATTCTAAAAGCTGAACCAATTAAATTTACATTTCGGATTCTACTTGCAACAATTTAATGGTGCTATGATTCAATTTGTGTTCTTCGCTTTTTTCCCCGCAACAAATAGGTACGAGCACATGAATAGTACATTACCGCTACCTTGTATAAGGTACAAATTTTGTATTTGATAGGTCTTCGATTCAAGAAAAACATTATCAAATATATTTGGAAATACAAAAGCAAAGATGATAGTAAGTTAGTTCATGTTTCATTCTCGATGCTGTTTGACAACTTCTCCTCCCAACTTATAACAGCCACACATGAGCAGGCTCTTATCTTGTTTTGATAATTTGGTCTCATATTCTTGAACTCGTCAACAAGATGTGTTGTTCCGGTGGTAAACACCCTCTATTTCCAGTCAAGAGGTTGTGAGTTTGAATCGCCTCAAGACCAAGGTGGAGAGTTATTGGAGGAAAGAATGCCGAGGGTCTATTGGAAACAACCTCTCTACAGGGACGGATCCAGAGAATGAGGACCGGGTTCGCCTGAACCCAGTAATTTTTGTTCATACCTTGTATATATACTAAGAAATTCATTAAATATCTATAAATATTATATTGTGAACCCATAAACTATAATATATTAACTTGAGATAGTTGTAGGAACCTATTAACTTTAAATCCTGGATTCACCTCTGCCTCTCTACCCCAGGATAGAGATAAAATCCGTGTAAAAGCTATTTTCCAATCTCCAAACCCCACTAATGAAATTATACTAGGTTATTATTGTTGTATTCTAGAACTTGTCCAATTGTTCTTCTTTTTGGATTCTTGTTGCAAAGAGAAGAATGGGATCTTTGGTGAGGGTGGGGGAATCTCCTAAATTTGTAGTTTCATAAATTTATTTTAATTGGTCTCCACCAAACTAAAAACTCAATTACTAGTTTAGTATGACGCATTTGAGGAAATCATTTGGATAATGTTTCTTTTTTTTGATTTACACTTGCCTACTAGTTTATTATTTTCTTTCCTTTCCTTTTTTATTTCTTTATGTTATGTCCCTATAAATAAGGCCTAAGTGCAGTGCATTTCGATTTTCAAATAACCAACAGACAATAAAAATGAGCTTTTGTAAATATTGGAGAATTATTCAAATATAAAAATTTACTTGCACGCAATATTTATATCAAATTATAAATACAAGACAAGTGTATCTTATATATACACAATATGTTTTTTTAGAAACGAAGGAAAACTATAAAAAAACACATAATAATTTCTCAAAATAATAGCAAACTAGTTTGCTCAAACCAAATCCAAACACTCACAAAAGCAAAACAAAACGAAACTAGACATTTTCTAGTTGAAACACTAACACGAACAGAGCAATCCAAAAAGCCATGTAACAAAATATCACTTAGAAATAGTTACAATGACATGAAACAAGGGCATAAATGAGAGGAAAGCTCATCAGGTCGAAGCGACAATGTTGGACCATCCTTGATGTTAGATGACAATGCAGATGATACAATCGACGAAAAGCAAAAATAAGGAACATCAGAATAGAGAGTACAAATTCTGGTGTGAGACATGCAAAGTAGGCACTTTCTCTGAAAAGGTAATGGAGGACCATACGATCGGAAAGAAGCATGCTCGGCATCTGCAACAACTTATTAGCAAGAACAAGCAGTGTTCATAACAAATGACAAGTGAGATTATTATTATTACTCCTCTTTATGTTTGTCTAGTTATGTTAGAACTCAGAAGAATGATTGTGTTGAGCAAAGTAAAATGTGATAGCTTATTTTTGTTGTCAAGGAAATTGGATGTTATCAATATAGCCTTTGAAAATAGGCGAAATACATAAACAGTCCCTTTAAGTTGTCCACAATGACCAGACAGATATCTCAACCGGCTATTAAGTATAGGGTCCTTGAAAATAATTGGTTTTTTTATTCTCCGTTATTTGGTTGGTCAGTGGAAAATATTTATCAACAAAATATGTCTAACTTAAAGCAGGTAAAGTACTTTTAAGTTAGGAAAAAAAGAAGTCCAAAACAGTGAGATTTTGATGCCCTTCAAACCTCCCTGCTAACAAGAAATCCACTCCTTCTCTCTAATTGTATTCAAACTATTGTAATAATTAATAAAAATGTTCTCTTGGGTTCTGACTAATTATCTCAAGCAGGTAAATTGTTATAATAAGAAATTGTCACTAATTTTAGCAAAATTTAGTTACTTACTAATTTGGTATTTAGATATACTTAACTAGCTATCCAGCCTCCTACAGTTCCCTTCATTCGCTCTGCTTTACACATGCACTAAATGTCGTTTAATTACTCTCGTGAAGAGGTACACTCTGATACCATTGATGTTCAATAGTTGTTATAGTAATAGGTAAATGTTTTTGAATCACATCTGTTTATTGTGAATCCATTCAACATATATGCCTTCACTCGAGCCTCAAAATAGCAGAGAAATGTTGAAGTGACATCAAAACCTGGTCGCAATGCTGCCTCCACGCAAGTCCTCGGTCTCCGAGCCGACTTAGTTACTTATTGATTTGATAGTTAGCGAATTTTGATGCAGCCATGTCACTTAAAAGATAATTATAAAGGTAACTGCCTATAATTAGGAAATGGAAGAAACATTATGCTGTGTTAATATCATTTAATAATGAAATATCTATTGATATCAGTCAACCTCTTCTTGTTGCTTAATTGCAATACACAAACTGATAAACCAAAAACTCAGACCAAAAGCCACCAGCAGTGACAATTGCCCTATGAAGACTTGCTTTTGCTACATCTCAGTAGGCTCTCTTAACCAAGTCAGTGAGGTGTTGGCTAGATTAATTTAACTAAAAAAAGGAGGGAGGGGGGCATTAAAAGAATCCATGATCATAATCCAAGATATGGTTATGAGTGTAATTCATAACTGACTCGATGTCATAATTATCAAAAATCCCAACACCATTTGCAAAGAAAGAGGAATAATTACTATTTTGATAAGTGGTTACATTCTTGTTCAAATCTTCCATTGAATCCTTTAATTGATATAGCTCATGTATGTTAGACTTTAATGCATTGGGCTTCAAAGACATTAAGTATAAGAGTGTGAATTAGATATGGTGAAAAGTAAAATAAATTTGAATGAAGTGAGCTTTTGTCTTGAACTTTGTCCCTCATTGGCGAGGGACAGCTACATTTATGTGTGTATATATAGAATCACTTCTTAAATTGAAAGGAATTGGCAAGATTGCGTTGAAGATGACGTCGGAAAAAATAGTGACTCTAAACCAAGTTCTCCATGTTCCAGAAATTCACAAGAATCTTGTGTCTACCTCACTTCTTGTCATGAACAGATTCAAATGTATTTTTGTTTCTAATAGTGTTGTACTTAGTAAGAATGATGTGTATGTAGGAAAAAATTACCTGAATGAGGGTCTTTTTAAGCTAAATGTAATAGCAGTTCCTATCAATAAAGTTAATGTTTCTTCTTACTTACTTGAGTCAAACACTTTATGGCATTCACGTTTAGGTCACGTAAACTTTAAAACATTGCGAAAAATGATAAATTTAGAAGTATTACCAAAATTTGATTGCATTAATTCCAAATATCAAATATGTGTGGAATCAGAGTATGTTAAGCATCCTTATAAGTCCGTTGAAAGGAATTCAAGTTCTTTAAACTTAATTCACAGATATTTGAGACATGAACTCAACACCATCTCGCGGTGAGAAAAAGTATTTTATTACTTTTATTGATGATAGCACGAGATATTGCTATGTATATTTACTTAATAATAAAGATGAGGCAATTGATGCTTTCAAGCAATACAAGAGTGAAGTTGAAACACAACTAAACAAAAAGATCAAAATGATAAGAAGTGATAGGGGTGACGAATATGAATCTCCTTTTGAATAAATATGTTTGGAAAATTGCATTATTCACCAAACAGCTGCCCTTTACTCTCCACAGTCTAATGGAATTGCGGAGAGAAAGAATCGAACATTGAAGGAGATGATAATGCGTTGCTAATAAGTTCTGGCTTACCACAGAACTTGTGGGGGGAAGCTATACTTACAACTAACAGCATAATTAACCATGTACCTCATAGTAAAATACAGTCCATTCCTTAAGAAAAGTGGAAATGAAGGAAGCCCATCTTGTAATACTTCAAAGTATGGGGGTATTTAGCTAATGTACAAGTTCCTAAACCTAAAAGGGTTAAGATAGGTCCAAAAATGGTTGATTGTGTATTTATTGGATATGTAACCAATAGCAAGGCATATCGTTTTATGGTTCATAAATAAGAAAATCTTGAGATCCACGTTAATACGATAATAGAATTAGATAATGCTGAATTCTTTGAAACTGTTTATCCGTATAAAAAAGAAAGTGAAGTGACCTACCAAAAGTAAAAACGATCTCGGGAGGAAATAACAGATGGTATGCCTAATGAGGAAAATCGGAGAAGAAGTAAACGTCAAAGGATATCTACTTCATTCGATCCAGATTTTCTGACTTTTCTATTAGAAAATGAGCCTCGTACCTTCCAGGAAGCAATGTCTTCCTCAGAAACACAATATTGAAAAGAAGTTGTCAATAGTGAAATAGAATCCATATTGAGCAACCATACATGGGAATTGGTTGATCTACTTCCAGGTAACAAAATATTGGGTTCTTAATGGATTTTCAAGAAGAAAATAAAGACGATGGTACTATTGACAAATACAAGGCAAGACTTGTTGTCAAAGGATTTAGACAACGAGAAGGTCTTGACTATTTTGACACATACTCGCAGGTAACATGTATTATATCCATTCGGATGCTAATAGCGTTAGCAATCTTGTATGGTCTTCAAATCCATCAAATGGATGTAAAAACATCCTTCTTAATTGGTGATCTAAAGGAAGAAATTTACATGAACCAACCTGAAGCGTTTGTGGTTCCGAGAAAAGAAAAGAAGGTGTGTCGACTTGTTAAGTCCCTTTATGGACTAAAAGAAGCACCCAAGCAATGGCATGCAAAATTTAACCAAACAATATTGTCAAATGGCTTTAAGATTAATGAACGTAATAAATATATTTACATTAAAAACATTGCAAATCGTATAGTCATTGTTTGTTTATATGTTGATGATATTCTAATAATGAGCAAAGACATTGCCGACATTCAAGCTAATTAGTATATGTTTGCTAGAAAGTTTGATATGAAAGACTTAGGAGTAGCCGATGTACTTGCAGGAATTAAAATCCAGAGGACTCCTCAGGGTATAGCTTTGTCTCAATCACATTACGTGAAAATGGTACTTGAAAAATTCAAACACTTAGAATTTAGAAGTGCAAGAACTCTAATTGACTTAAACCATCATCTTATAAAGAATAAAGGTGAAAGTACGTCTCAATTGTTGTATGCTCGTGGGTTGGGAAGCTTAATGTATATCATGAACTGTACACGACCTGATATAGCTTGTGCAATAAGTAAACTTAGTCGATTCACAAGTAGTCCCAACAACATCACTCGGTGGCAATAAAACAAGTTTTGGGATATTTGGAGTATACCCAAGACTACGCTTTGCACTACAATAAATATCATGCGGTTATCGAAGGATATAGTGATGCAAATTGGATAACCAGCTCAACAGAAACAATGTCCACAAGTGGATATGTTTTTACTGTTGGTGGAAGAGCAGTATCTTGGAAATCTTCCAAACATATATGTATCGCTCGCTCTACGATGGAATCAGCGTTTATAGCTTTGGATAAAGCCGGTGAAGAAGCTGAATGGCTTGGAAATTTCTTAAAAGATATTCCGTTCTGGCCAAAACTTTTGGCTCCTATTTTCATACATTGCGATAGTGAGGCTGCAATAGGACGAGCAGGGAGCGTTATTTATAACGGAAAGTCTCATCATATACGACGAAGACATAACACCGTTAGACAACTACTTTCTAGTGGAATTATCACTATTGACTATGTAAGATCAAAGGATAATGTGACGGATCCGCTTACAAAAGTCTTAACTAGAGAGGGAGTTGAGAAATCATCTAAGGGAATGGGACTATGGCCGAGGACAAGTCAACATGGCGGTAACTCTACCTAGAATTTTGGATGTTCCGAGATCTAGGTTCAAGGAGCTCAAACAAAGTTGTGATTGACCGATTCAACATTGTCAAAGTAAAATCTTTGGTTCCTTCTCAAGATGAAGACAATGTTCAGCAACAATGATAGAACTTTACACGTTCTTTAATGATTACCTAAGTCTGATGTGGTATTTATCAAATAATCTCAATCTAAAGGATTACACGTTATGGAATCACCTATGTAAGTGTGAAGTGGAAGCCGTTTCAATGAGAATTATGTAAGGCCAATTCTCTACGAACTTATGAAACCAGGCGGTGTTCATGGCTGAAACGAACACAATAATTAGAACCAAAAGACGGTTAAGGGTTGGTTGTGTGACATATGGTTGTCTAGGTATACAATAAAGTTCGACGGTTCAAAGATATTAAATCTACCGATTGACCGAGTATATTCGACATATGTTCACTACGGAAAGTTCAAAGGGAAACCTACTTGTCCAGATGCAATTAATCCTTACTTGCAAATCACACAGATTTCATCTATGATAATTCTTATTACAGCCATTCCCATTCATGTGGGGGATTGTTGGTCTTTAAAGCATTGAGCTTCAAAGACTTTAAGTATTGGGCTTTAAAGTATAAGACTGTGAATTGGAAATGGTGAGAAATAAAATGGAGGGAAATGAAAATTTGAATGAAGTGAGCTTTTGTCTTGAACTTTGTTCCTCATAGGTGAGGGACAACTACATTTGTAAATATATATATATATATATATATATATATATATATATATATATAATCACTTCTTAAAGCTCTTAAAAGGAGTTGAAAAGAATAAACTATCGCGTCGTCGTCATCACTCGTTCGGCTCGGCTTAGGCTTTGGATTTGGATTTGGATTTGTCAAATGATCGATCGATAAGATTATTTTTGGATAAAATTTATCTAATAATTGATTAAATATCTGTTAGTTAGCCGCTGTCAAAACAAACATCACACCTCTTCCAATAATTTCTATAAATTCTAAGGTACGACTTTGTTTTTTAACACACCGAAAGATTACAAAAGTTCCTTCTTTCCAAAAATACTGCATTCTAATTCGCAGCCTCTCTCTCTATCTCTCTCTCTCTCTCTCAAATTCTTAAGTGTGATTTTGCTCCGTTCTTTGAGTTCGTTTGTATCCTGCAGTTTGTATTGCCACTGTTGCAGGAAGGTTTATTCCGTTTTATCTTGGGAGGATTTATTACATTACCTTGGCAACGTGTGAGGGGGTTAAAATTCCTTAAGGTTGCAAAAGAAAATTGTGGACTCACAATATTTCTTATTTTTTACTGTTTTTCAATTTTTTTTATTCTTCTAATAGTTTTTTCTGATTTTGTATTTTAACACAGTAGCATTCACAGGCTTATGGAATGTCTACTTATAAGGCTTCCTACCAATATTGTTTTTGCCTAGTTTTCCTCATTTGATTAAGTGTCTCACCTTTTTTATTCTCAACTTCAAGCTCAACAAGTGTTTGAGTGAGTTTCAAGTTAAGGTCAAGGACATTGCCATATCGTTGACCCTCGACGAAATGTAGCCGATTGGAGATTATTGGATGAGGAATTTTTGATTGGAGAAGGTAACTTGGAGGTGATTCTTCATCTCAATTTTTGCAATTTTGTTCTTTTTCCTACCCACACTAGGGTTTTTTGCCATGGCTAGAACTATAAAAACAATGACAATTGTTCTTATTTGTGTGGATTGAGTGTAAACATGTATTACTATTTAAAGAGGGTTTGGAGTTTAATCTGCAAGTTTTTGCTACATAATTGTCTTTAAATGTTTTTACTACTATGTTTTATTTATATGTAACTCATTTATGTATTGACTTGGGAGTTAAAATATCTTAGGCCTCATTTGTTTGCACTTAATAGAGGTCTGAATCTTAATCATTCAGATATCAGATATTAAGTGCGTTTGTTTTTAAAGTCTGACCCTTAATGATTCATATCTTAATCATTAAGTGTGTTTGTTTTTTTACTTCACAGCCATTTAATGGGTCTGAATAAGTCTGTATGATTAAGATCCATAACAGAGACTTAATTTCATTAAGATGCTATCACAATATTCATTATTAACTGCCACCGCCGCCTACCATTATCAACTAACACCATGCCACCATCACCAACATATTCAACCACCCCCCACCACCATCACCACCTCCACCACCACCATGCCACCATCATCCTCAACTATAACTGTCACCATCATCGACCATCACCACCTACTATCCCCACCAGTCCGACCATCATCATTCTCACCCACAATCAACACTCATTCACCTCAACTACCACAACTGACCACCGTATCACCATCAACAGCCACATCCGACACTACCCATCATTGTAACCTATCACTAACTATCCACCACCTTCTTCAGTCACGACTACTACCATCATCCACCATTATTAACTATAACCACCCACCACCTCCATTCAATCATAATCGCCACCACTATCAATCACTACTAGCTACTAGCATGAACCACCATCATCAACCAAAACTACCACCAACCACCACCTCTAGTCGACATTCACCTGTTAGCCATCACCACCACCAACTAACATAAATAAACTATATATTTTATTGATATAATATTATATTATTTAATATTTCATTTGAATTATATGTTTATTAATTTTCAAATAAAGATATATTTTATATATTCAAATGTTAAAAATCAAACAATCTTAATTATTTCTGTTTTGATCTTAATACACATTTTAATATATTCATATGTGTATTCAGATTTAAATGTCTTAATCTTAATAAATATCTTAATATTTATATGTGTATTCAGATTCAGACGTTGTAATTTTTGAGAAAAAACAAACGAGGCCTTAGTGTGGGAAACTGAATGCACCTTAGTTGGCATATTATCAAAGTAGTAATTAATATTCCTCAGAAGTCAACATTATATTTCAAATATTTTCCTCATATGAGTAAAATAATTTATTCAATATATCCCAAAATTAATACTTACAGCTTGAAGTATTTGTATTTAGCAATTGGCAACCCATTAGTTTGTCCTAATGGAGCTAGTGAGGGAAAAAAAAAGAGAAATAGCCAGATTTACGATTGATAATTGAAAATTAGTTATAGTTTCAAAAGTAATTAAAATTTAGTCATTTTTTTATATAAAGATAAAATTAAACAAAAATACTCTTAAAAATACGGAAAAAATGCAACATAATATGTTGGGATTCGAGTTTTTTATATATGGGATTCGAGCATAATGTGTTGGAATTTCATAATGTGCTGAGTTCTAAAAATTTGCCGAAAATTTATACGCAGAAGCTCCATAGGAACTTTCCGTGTATTGGAGTTCCAATATAATATGCCGAAAGGTTATACGTAAGAGCTCCATAATCAAGCATATTATGCTGGAACTTTTCGTGTTTAGCAAAATAATAGCTATTTTTAATAACTTTACAAATGCCAAATATTTTTTAATTATCGGTTCGAAAACGGGCTAGCTCATGCTATTTTCAGAGCTAGCGAGGCAATTAATGATGATAATCGAGAGGAGTGAATAACGTCTCAAAATAAATGATTATTATAATGTGAGAAAGAGAGAAAACGTTCCCCTAACATTAGATACATATGATTAGTTATAAATCATTTATTCCAGTAATGAGTTGGAACATAAAGCCAAGCTAGTAAATTCTTATAGTTGGATTACAATTATGATGTCGTAATTAACTTGAGGCACTAATTAGGTGACCATAATTGTAGATCTTGATGGATTGCAAAACATATAAGTTACACAAAATTGAGATAAAAATGTTAAGTGTAAAAAAAGGTATTGGAAGGAAATTGGTTCATATTATCTTCTATATTACCAAATTAAGTTTATATAGGAAAATAAATAAATATATATATATATATATATATATATGTATGTATATATAAATTTATTTTTCACTTTCACATTCATTTTATTTTGCTATATTGATTATATGAGTTGAGCTTGAAGAAAGAAGTAAAAAGGCAAAATACATAAACGGCCCCATCACGTTATCCTTAACGGACAGCCGAACACCTCAACTGAGCCCACTTTCAGTTGGATACTTCAAGCCTTCAATAAAATAGTTCAATTAAACACCCGACCTCATCATTCCACCTCGCGTGAAATACACTCTCGGATTCATGTCAAACGAACAAATGAGAAAATGCCATGTGTAATTTTAATTAAAACATTTGCCTCCTATTATAAAACAAAAACAAACAAAAAGCGATAACAATAATTTAAAAAAGAAAAAATCATCGCCATCCCTGCTTCCCCGTCTCCGAAGGGCGAAAAAATCAGAAGAAAAGAGAAGAAAGAAAGAGGAAGCTCCAAAAGGTGATAATGAAAAGAATGAAGAAAAGAAAACAGAGGAAACAATAGAAGAAACACCAGCACCTCCACTGCCACCGTCATGTTGAGCTTCTTTCTCCAATCCCAAAATCGCCGGCCGAAGAGCCAAAGAAACCGCCAGAGAATGCTTATCTGAAGCAAAGACGAGCAATTGAAGTAGCGATTGAAGTGGACGGTCAATGAAATTGTTATTATGTAGTGGTTGTTATTAATTGGTATATTATTTTCAAGATTGAAGAAGAGGGGTGGACTAATGACGGAAGGAAGAGGCACTACTCATTTGATTAACATGAAATATTTTGGGAAGAAAGTGAAATTAGTTGTGTAAAATAAAATATACTGGGACCCACATAAAATATAGTTAAATTTAAAAGAAAAAAGAAAAAATACCCTTAATTTTGAGGGTTTCGCGCATTTAGAATTAAGTATAAAGCACACACTTTGCCATGTCAGTGTGAAGGGTTCACGAAGTCGTACTTTAGTGGGGAAGAAGTGTCCAACTTAAAATGGGCTAGGTGTTTGGTTGACCGTTGAGGATAACTTGATGTGGCCGTTTATGTATTTCGGCAATTAAAAATTTTCATAAAACACTATCTTTTAGTAGTAATTAGTCATCTATAGATACCATTTGCTATATTACGGATTATAAATACCTTTTCTGTGGTTACAAGATGTATTTGATGTATTGAAGCTATTGTATTCATGAATACAGTAGCAAAAGTAGATGTGAATCTGGGAAGTTCAGCTAATCAGTTGTTGTATTCGAATGTATTCGACTATATTCATAGAGAGAAATATGGCATTACAGCTGGACAAATTATTATATTCTACTGTATTCATGGCGTGAATAGGGGATTACGATGTTTTTAAAACGGAAAGTAAATGAATTAACATAATAAACTCCTAATATAACTCAACAAACTCAATTATTATACACAAATTTTGTATTTTCAGTTATAAAAAGGATTCTCACCGAAAAGTACCCAAAAACATGCAATCTTCAGAGAAATTTTATAATACATCTGAATATATAAATTATATTAATTAAAAAAATAAATATATTCATGGCATATAGCAATATAGTGAAAACAATTAAATACATAAAATACAACGGAATACATTAAAATACAATGAAAAATGATAGTGAATACAATTAAAGGAATACAACGAGATATATTGAATTACAATGTGAAAAAAGATAATGAATACAATGAAATACATAGAATACACCGAGATACATTGAAATACAATTAAAAAAATGAGTAACAGACTCTTAGTTGCTAAGCCCCAAACTCTGTTGTCTTTATTCAAGAATAACCCCAATATCGTCTCGTCGATAGCAGACTTTGAACCTCCAGTGTCAACCCCAATTTACCCTATGTCAGATTTCGACATTGATGTTGTAAGGCTGAACTAATATATTGTTCATCATGTAGGATACATTCCTTCCATGGAACCCATCTTGGAGTTTTATTTTGCACAAAGAGGACCAGAGGCCTCACATTTGAAGCAGCATGTCGAATTATTACCTCTTGTGCTTCTGCTTAATGGAGTCTTCGTTGTATGCGAATTTGTTGATGTTAGGAGCAACAAGTCCGACCCTTGAAGGCGTAGGCAATAAAGCACACGCTGGGTCTGATCTACTCTCTGATTTCTTCTCGTATATGTATAGTGTAATTAGCATATTTCGAGCCTCCATCTTTCAATCTAGGGATGGATTTCAACATCGATTCAGAGCCCCAAGCCACTGACAATGAAAATTTTATTCGACAATAGAGATGATTCGGTGGAGAATCATGGTTGTATTCACGGAGAAAGACTGGCGTTGAGAGAGAAGGTGAAGAAAAATTTGAAAGAATGAGAGAGAGAAATAATGCAAAGCGTATTTTATGGCTTAAGGGTGGGAGGTGACGATAAATAAATAATTGGCTATTAATATCAAAAGGTAGCTATAAAATTTTTAAAAAAGTATTTATTTAAAATAATTAAGATATCAACATTTAATATAGGAAATATAAATTCTTATAATTGATCCCAACTCATTTGGGACTAAGCCGTTATTGATGTTATTGGAACTTGATGGGGCACAAAATTTTAAAATTTAAAGAATAAAGGAAAACTTTTGAATATTGTAATTTTATAATAGATGTGTTTATAACATAAAATAATTCGCTTCGAATTTTGTAAACCTGTTATATTATTCCTATAAGGGAACTTCCCAATATGCAACTGATGAAATTAAAAATTTACTAAATATAAAATTAGGTATTCTTTTTTATATAGACTAAAACAAAAATAAGACACAAAACTAAATGAAACAGACAGAATAAAAATATTTATTCAGTAATATTTAGAATTAGTAAGTAATAAACATATTTCCAACCATATCTGTCCACAACAAACAGATTTTTTAATATCTATCCATAATAAATAAAATAACTAATTTGATTAGTAAAATTTAACTTTTACCACAGGATTTTCCTGAGAAGTAGGAGAAAAGTTACCAATAAACAATGGGACACATTGCTTCACAATAGCCACTAAAGTCTCCTCTTTACGCAAAAGTATTTCAAGATTTTAATAACACAAACAGAAAATAGAATAGAGATCTCATATGAGAGAACAGAAATCAAATAAATGGTGTCCTTTTTCCATTAAAATTAACCCCATTTGATCATTTTTCACATTCTCTTCTGGTCACAAACATTCATACAAAATCGTTGCCAAATATGGCCATTGGCTGCAACAATAATGGAGAAGCTGCCATTGGTGAATCATCAAAAGAACATCTTTTACCTAAAGAAGAAACCCCAATTCTTGAAAATTCAAAATCTTGTCTTCCTAAAACATTTGCCAATTTCTTTATTGCTATTGTTGGTGCTGGTGTTCTTGGTTTACCTTATACTTTTATGAGAACTGGTTGGATTACTGGTCTTATTACCCTATTTTCTGTTGCAGCTTTAACTTATCATGGTATGATGCTTTTAATTCATACAAAAAAGAGACTTGATCTTTCTTTAATTGGTGATTCAAAGATTTCTTCTTTTGGTGATCTTGGTTTTGTTGTTTGTGGTCCTATTGGTAGATTTGCTGTTGATGTTATGATTGTTTTAGCTCAAGTTGGATTCTGCATTGGTTATCTTATTTTCATTGGCAATACTTTATCTCATCTTTTGAGTTTATCATCTACTAAAAGTTTGTATACATGGGGTTGTTTTCCATTTCAATTGGGCTTAACTTCAATTCCATCATTGACACTTTTAGCCCCTTTGAGTATATTTGCGGATATAGCACAAATTGGTGCAATGGTTGTCCTTATGGTTGAAGATGTGATGACTTTTACAAATCAATGGCCGTCTGATATACATTCCTTCGGGACAGTTTCTACTTTCTTTTATGGATTAGGCGTCGCGCTATATTCATTTGAAGGTGTTGGAATGGCTATACCATTAGAAGCAGAAATGAAAGACAAATCAAAATATGGTAAAATGTTGGCTTTGTCAATGTTCTTGATTGCTTTATTGTATGGAACATTTGGAGTAATGGGGTATTTTGCATTTGGTTCAAGTACAAAGGATATTGTCACATCTAATATGGGAAAAGGAGTATTAAGCACATTGGTAAAAGTTGGTCTTTGTATTAATTTGTTCTTCACATTTCCATTGATGTTAAATCCAGCTTTTGAAGTATTTGAGAGAAGATTTTGTGATGGAAATTACTGTATTTGGATGAGATGGATACTAGTTTTGGGTGTGACATTAGTGGCATTATTGGTACCTAATTTTGCTGATTTTATGTCATTGGTTGGTAGTAGTACTTGTTGTACACTAGGATTTATTTTGCCAGCATTATTTCATTATCAAGTATTTAAAGAAGATATGGATCGAAAAGGAGCATTTTTTGATTTGGGATTAATAGCTTTAGGGGTATTTTTTGGAGTTTCTGGTACTTGGTATTCCCTTGTTGAAATGTTTGCTGATGCCAAAAATGTTTAATTGGATTATGTAATATTATGATTCTTGAAAATCCCATTTGATTGTGAGATTGAGATATTTACTATTTAGTATTTGTTTGTGAGCTTTGTGATGCTTTGCTCTTGCTTCATCCTTTAACATGAATCGTGTTGTTCCTGCATAATAGACATGAATTCAGGATTTAAAATTTAATGAATTCAGCTTTTAAAATTTTTAGCGTGGAATTTAATATACTATTAAAATTATGACTTTAAATGTGATACTTTCTGAGATTTAGTACATTTTATATATAATTATGAGTTCAATTGAACTAGTAAACGAAAAGCTAAGCTTAAGAGTTGACCAATGATTTATTCGCGACCAAGTTCATTTCTCTTGATATCCAGAGTAATTGTAATCTTAGTGGCCTCAAGTTATTTTGTTCCAGAATGGCAAGATTTACAACACCTTTATTATTATACTCCCTTTGTCTCAGTGCTTATAGTATTTTTTTTAAACCTAATTTCCAAATATATAAATTTTGTTGTAAAAAATTAAAGATGATAAGTCTGAAGTCACCATTAAAATTAAGAAGTTTTGTCACTTGAAATTTGAGATTCGTCACATAAATTGGGACATAAGGAGTATCTAATCAAGAATGGAGTCAAAGGCGGACTTATGCTATACCGAGAGGGATTACCAACAGTCGTAAATTTTGGCAAAAATTACATGCATACATGTATACGTCTTTAGAAAATAATGATATATACGATCCCGATGGTGGAAAAATCGGGTCGTGACAATTATAAGATAAGGACGTCTTCGAATATTTTCTCTAATTTACATTATGTGTTGTTTTTAAAAAATTGCTATTACTAACAAATCGATATAATATTCGAATTTGAAATGGAATGCAAGTTGAGTAGTTTGCATTGAGGTTACGCTAAGTATGATGTCGAAAAATAAATTACTTGGCAATTTTAAGATAATATATGCATTGTTATATAATATTAATAATAATAATAATAATAATAATAATAATAAATAATCAAATAATTTAACATTTAATGATTCAAAGAATAATTTTTTTATATATATAGAGTATTAAAAATTCAAATTCTGAGGCTAGAGATATCGATAAATTTAAAGTGGAGTCATACTAAAATATCCGGCCAAAGAATTATTTTAAATTTTAAATAGCTTATTAAAGTAACTTTTAAATTAAGGATAATATCTTCACTTGTATCATTATAAAGATAATCATTATTATAATATAGATAAAGTTTTAGAAATTAAAATTTCAAAATAGAAATATTTTTTGAAAGATAAAATCATACCAAATAAGAATTCAAGTCGTAGTATAAGAGTCACTATGTAATCAAAGAATCATTTATATCGTGTCAACCTTTGTGCTTTGCTATAAATATGAGTTATATTTCACTTTGTGGCTATTTTTAAGTTCCAAAAATACCTATGAGAACAACGCAATAATAAGATTATCACTATGAGAATGAAGAAAATGTTAGTCTTTTTTTCATATAGTGCTTCTTAATTAATATCTCACAATTGTCTATAATTATTTATAAGGTTTTAATGTTAAGGTTATTCACATATAATTCAAATAAATAAGATATTTAACATGGTTAATGTCAGATATCAAAATGGAATAAAAAATTCTCTAGCTAAAGAATTTTTTATATTTCTAGATAGCCAAGTAAATTGAGTTTTGAATTAAAAATAATATTTTCAATTACATTGCTATAAAAATAATTATTATTGAAAAATAATACTGTAGAAACTAAAATTTTAAGAAATAAATATTTTTAACAGATATCAAAAGAGTCATTCATTGTCTCAACATTTGATTGTTTTGCCATAAATATGAGTTATTATTGTGCTTCATGACTATTTTTAGGATTCAGTAACACCGGAAAAATGGCATCAAAAAACAAAAATAGAAAAAATGATTAATTTTCTTATGTAGTTAATATTAAATAATTATCTATATTTACTGAAACAGTTTAAAATTTAAAATGATTTACATTCAATTCAAATAACATAAATATTTGTTAGGATTAATGTCGGCGCACTAATACTAGTTTAACATGTAAAGAAAAAATATTTCGCGCCAAATCTAGTAAACTCCCGCCAACAAATAGTAATATAAAAAGGAAAACAAAATTAAAGAAGCTCAAAGGTTAGTTAAAAATGGGGAAAAAAACACAGTACTGGTTACTGAAAACAGAGCCAGGAGAATGGTCATGGGACGACCAAGAAGCAAACGGCGGCATATCAAAGTGGGACGGAGTGAAAAACAAGCAAGCTCAGAAGTATATGAAGTCCATGAACATCGGAGACCTTTGTTTCTTCTACCATTCTGGGTCCAAAGCCCGGCGCGTTGTGGGTGTTGTCTCAGTGGCGCGTGAATGGTACACAGATGATGGCGGTGGTGGTGGTGCGCTGGATGTAAAGGCGGTTGGTGAGATGAGGAGGGCTGTAGACCTGGCGGAGATGAAGAAAGATGAAGGGTTGAAGGGTTTTGGGCTTTTTAGACAGCCTAGATTATCGGTTGTACCGGTGGAGAAGGGTTTTTGGGATAAGATTTGTGAAATTGGAGGGGGATTTAAGGGTGATGGTAGTGTAGATTGTGATGAGTAGTTTTGCATACTAGATGTTTGTGTTTTTGCTTAAGAAAGCTGCCCATCTTTACTATATGGATCTTTGGGGTGGTTAGGTTTTGGTAAAGGAGTATATCGACTAACGACAAATTTAGCTTGTTGATAATGGCTTATATATATTCTCTGCTTAAAACTTTTGATCTGTTTTTATATTGATTCCTAAAGTTTGAAGTCGTCGGTGTAGGAAAAAGTAATGTACAATCTTTATCAATTGTCATCAGTAATTTTGAGAGATGGTGCACATCACTAAAGAATGGAAGCCAATCTCTTCAAGAATATGATACTCCACTTTCGTAATGTAGGAACAATAACAACATATCAATATAATCTCACATCGTGGAATGGGAGGGTAGTGTGTATCAGACCTTACCCCTATCTTGCGGAGATATTGTGGAGATAGATAGGTTGTTTTCAATAGATCAGGATCGTAATGTTGGAACATGATTTGTAATTGGCATTGAATAGTAGCTAGAAGTAAAAGGACACGGCAACTACAAGGACTGAGGGGAAACTGTTTCTCTGTGAGATCCTACATAAGCCAGTCTTTTTATTAGAAAGTTTAATGGAGTAGGAAAATTCCCAATTGTCCGGGGACTCCATGGACATTGTAAATTAAGAGCAAAAAGTAGCAGCATGCTAGTTTCAACATTGTCTCTGTGTGTGTGTGTTTTATCTGTATGTACATAATCATTTATAGCATGCTTCGTGGAGAAAATAGAAGCTCATGTGCAACAGCAACTTAACTGATGACCATTTTCCTTGAGAAAATTACTGCTCTTGGACCTCTGTTCATAATGTTCTATTTCAACTACATGTATGATTTCATATGATTTATCAGGAATTTTATATGTGACTTACATGTGCTCTACAGCGCACCTCACCCCCACTTACGGCCTTTACACTACTACTATTGTGATGTGAGTGGTTCAAATTGGTTGAATCTTTCTCAATCATCCTGGCCGGAACTTGTATGCAGCACATGCATGTATAAAGGTTTGGAACTCTTTTCTGGCAACTTTTGGCTAATTAATTTGAGAAACACTTTAGGAAGAAGCTATCTTTCTTTTGCTTCTCAAAAACTGCCTCTATTTCTACTCAATTTTTTTTTCCTTCTAAAAGTTTGGCCAAATACCTTAACTTTGGGGAAAAAGCTATTTTTGCAAGAGAAAAAAGTTTGGCCAAACATGCTATTAAACTGCTTGAAAGTCTTTGGTTCTACTCTGTCATCACTGAGCTGTTGAGTCAAGGATGATGTTATCATGTTTGAATTGTAAACTTTAATGGAACATTAATTAATTTTTCCCTATTAGATAATGGCAATATAATTACTTCTTTAGGACTTTTCTTCTATATAAATGTCTTTTTCTTTGCTACATTGTTGATTCGGATGTAAGAATGACTACAACCAGGGGAGGTATGTTACTTCCATTAAATGGCTCTCTTATTTTCCATAAGTTAATCTATTTATAGAAAGTGGATGTATGTGAAGTCTCTCTACAAGTCATTCAATATCAATGGATTTCTTATAACTCCATATAAAATGATTTCATTTCACACGCATTTTCTTCTTATATGAATTTGATGAAAATATCTTGACTAATAGAAGTCATCTTATTACTTCTTACGTTCCTTTTTACTAATTGTCACGTTTACTAATTAATTCCTTCTCATTTATGTGAATCTATTTTTGTTTTTGGTCGTTTCAAAAAGAATAATTTCTTTTTAATTTTGAAAATAATTTAGCTTAAACTTCCAATTTTATCTTTGATAACTACACAAATACTCTCAACCTCTTTTTGACTTGTTTAGTACGAGAAATTCAAAGTCTTTATTTTTTCTTAAGTTCCGTACCTAGTCAAACATGTTCATATAAATTGAAACGGAAGGAGTACTTATTAAAGAAAATTAGGAGAATTAATTCTTTTTTCCAATTTTACCTTTACTCTAATGGATGTGGGGAGAGATCAATGCCGTGAAAGCAAGTAGTAATAGTTGAGACCAATGAATAAATATATATGAGTAATTCAGTCAAAAAAATTAATTAAATTTTCTTAACATTTGACTTGTTGAACCTTTAGAGATTGAAATGCGAGGTTACTTCTTTGCCTTTTAAGGATTGTTTGGTAGGATGTATTAGGAAAAATAATGTATGTATTAGTTTTGGTATTATTTATTTTTTGTTTGATAATATTATTCAGTATTATTTTTATGCATAGCAAATCATAACATTAGCAATATCATGATTTTTAATACATGGATAACATATATAAAGATAGAACTGTCCTTTCAAAATCTTGTCCAAAGAATGTGAATGGTATTTTTATAAACAAATAAAAATATGTTATGCATGTTATTTTTAATATACCAAACCAATCAGTTGATAAGAAAAAATTCCAACATAATTAACCTCAATATTATTAATACACTCTATTAAGTACGATTCTTATACACCCTATCAGACGAACCCTTAAAATATAGGCTCACATCACCCCATTTGGATATTTTGTTTCTATTATTTTTATGCTTGTTTATTGCGGTGACAAAATGGTTAAAATAAAATAGTTAGCAATCCATATTATCCACTAAAAAATGGGTTGGATAATGAACTTTTTAAAATCGAGTCAAATATGGATAAGAATCATATTATCCATTTAGAAAAAGGATAACCAATGGTAACAAATAAATAACTAATGGGTCTAACTTTTATATATTATAAAGCTTTAAATTTGGGTTCCTCAAGTTAGAGAGACTAACCCTGCGGGGTAGCTCAACTGGTAAAGGCCTGAGGACAAAGTCCTTCAAGTCGCCAGTTCGAGCCCCTGCATGGCCAGAGGCATTACTAACCGACCGTGTCTCTAGGGCTTCGTGGAACTAACCGTGGTGCACGCATTGAAATAGCGATAGCGGATCCCGATAGGTACAACTAGTCGGGTTCGCAAAGAGATGCCCAAAAATCACAGTTTAAAAAAAAAAGTTAGAGAGACTAAGAATTTTTCAAAAAATAATCATATGCAAGAAGTCATGGATAATATAGTTACCTATATTATCCGCCAGCTAACTTATTTTTTATTCATATTAAATACGAATCGAATAATATATTTATTTTTTTATTATTCGTTTCGATCCGAATCTGATCCGATCCGATCCGCCCGTTTGCCACTCCTACTCGTAATGTTCATTTGGCTTGGCCGTTTTCAGCATTTGTGGCTGACTTCTCATTGCAAGCTCGTGGCTGCTTTGTAAGGAGCTCTAATTTGACTAATTTAGCCTTGCAGTTTATAATATTGGGACAATTGAAGCACGTGAATTGACTTTCTGTTGGTGAGTTTCAGTAAAATCTAAGCAAATCCCATCGAAATTTTACTGTGAATTAGGCCAAATACTAAAACTAACACAATCCCTTCAGCTCTCCATATAAGTGCTTATCTAACTAGTCTTAACGTATGCGTAATGTGTTACGTATGTATCTTATTTGGACAAATCATTTTTTATAAATCATATAAATATTATGTTTGAGATATAAAATAAAAATTTAAGCACCTGAAATTGATGACTAAGTAATTGAGCACAATTAAAAATTTAATTAGAATAATGAATTTGTTCGTATCAATAATTTTGATAATAATAACAGAAACTCAAAACTTTATATACTCAATTGAGAAGGAAAGAGAATAAAGGCTTTTCGAGAAATATATTTCATACATATAATATAAAAAAATAATTATTAATATAAAGTTATATTTATATTATCCATTATATATGGGTGAAAACTTTGCTAAATTATATATTTTATTCTAACATTTCATATGTCTAAATATTTCTTTTTCCATTTTTACAAGACATATTTCTCGTATTTATTGGTTTGGTAAATATTGATTAGCAGTGGATATACCAAATCTTATTATTAAAAATGTTCATAATTTGATATTTACCCGTGTCGTCCACAAATATATACAAATCTAAAATTAGGCAGATTTTTCCATAAAAAACGCGCGAAATTATAGGGACTACATCTACGTGTGATCCTATCACTATTAAATTCGAATTTTGAAACGGAAGGAAATCTAATTGCTGCGTAATTCTCTCCTTCTCCATATATTTTCCACCATTTATAGCCATTAAAAAGCTTGAAAGCTTTGAATTCAAATTTTGGTTTTCAAAAATTATTATTTGTTTGGATTGGGTGTTGTTGTAAATAATTCGGAATATGTTTAGGAGTTTATATCTAAATTTTGAGGGGTTTGGTGAAGATTAGACTTGGTTTTGACTGAATTTCAGATTGAAACTCGTCGAATAAGAAGAAGAAGAAGAAGACATATTTCCAGAATTGTAGTTAAATTGTAGATAAAAATTGTAGAAGTGTAGATAAACTGTAGATATATCATAGATAAATTGTAGATATATTATAGATAAATTGTAGATAAATTGTAGATTGAGAAGACTAAAACTTCTACAAGTCTTCTACAATTATGTCGAAAATGTCAATTATGCTACAATTGAAATGGAAATTGGGATATTAAAATTCATTGTATTCAGTTTGTAGATATCATGTCAAAAATCCCAAAGTTGAAAAAATATATTCTTCCATATATTTTCCACCATTGATAGCAATTAAAAAACTTGAAAGCTTTTGAATTCAAATTCGGGTCATTATTTGTTTGGATTGAGTGTTGTTGTAAATAATTCGGAATATGTTAGTAGTTTATATCTCAATTTTGAGGGGTTTTGGTGAAGATTAGACTTGGTTTTGACTGAATTTCACATTGAAACTCGTCGAAGAAGAAGAAGAAGACATATTTCTAGAAATTGTAAATAAATTGTAGATAAATTGTAGATGAGTTGTAGATTAAAAAGACTAAAACTTCTACAAGTCTTCTACAATTATGTCGAAAATGCGAATTATGCTACAATTGAAATGAGAATTGTGATATTAAAATTCAACATATTCAGTTTGTAGATATCTTGTAGATAAAATTTCTACAAATAAACTACAAATCAGTTTAAGTATTGTATAAAGTTGTATTATTTTTAAGAGTATCTACAAAATTACTACATTTATACTACAATTAACTTCAATCTTATGGAAAAAAAATGTTGACAACAAAATTTTCTCTTCATCTACAAAATTTCTACAAAAAAAAACTACAAATAAACTATAATTGCACTCACACTGTCAACTTTATTGTCTTCTCAATTGAAGATTCATTTCAATATAAATCAAACGCTATCTCTCTAATCTCCCTTTCTCCTGAAATAACATCCTTCGGTAAATCTTGCACGACCACCAGTAGGCTGGCACAAAACTGTTTGGCAGTTTTCACAAACAAATGGGTGCTTGAATTGAGGATTAGCATAAACATCATCCTGTAATCGCTTCATTAAGTCTGCAAAATACAACCGTAAACAAAAAGTTAAACTTAACATTTCAAAATTGAAAACCAAAAAAAAAAGTTTCTCATCTCATTTTCTAGAAAACTTACCTTTTATTCCTCAGTTTTTCTGAGGAAAAATTAACAGATCTAACCACTGGTTGAAGAAGAAAAAAATAATTTTAAAGTTTGGATCAGAAAAAAAATAGTAATGGTTGCTTTTGTTCTCTCTCTCTCTCTCTCTCTCTCTCTCTCTCTCTCTCTCTCTCTCTCTCTCTCTCTCTCTCTCTCTCTCTCTCTCTCTCTCTCTCTCTCTCTCTCTCTCTAACGTTGGGGAAGAAGAATAACACAAGCTTGAGGAACAAATCGGGTAGTGAAAAATATATTACGTGATAGAAAATAGGGGAAGTAACTGAAGGTAAAACGTGGGGGTGGGAGGAGAGAGAGGCGGGTAAACTAAAATTGGAGAATATAAGCTCCTAAAATCACGCCTATAATAAATGAAGCAATAATTATACCCTTAATTTGAATTATGGTATATAAATGATAATTTGGTATGCTTAAATGTAATAAACACAAATCCTAAACATTGAGGGTAATAAAGTTGGTATATGGTATAGCTAGGTAAAATCCCTTTTCTTTTTCTTTTCTGTTTTCCCCATGGTACCCATATTTTTCTCGGTTATTTGTTAGCTTTTTAAGTGGGCGTTCGGACATAATATTTGTAAAATTCTAAAAAAAATAATGAAAAAAGTTTCAAGTGATAATGGTATTTAAAAATTAAAGTTGTGATTGAATATGAATATAATATTGGGTTGTTTTTGAAGTTTTGTAAGTGATCTAAGTGAAAATTTCGAAAAACAATTTCATGGTTTTGTCAAATTTTCAAAATATCCCAAAATGCATCTTCAAGTGAAAATTAAAAATTTTATGAACAAACGCTGATTTCGAAGAAAAAAAAATTATTATGTCCAAACGGGCTCTAAGAAATTTGAAGAAAAAGTCAAAAGCTTCATGGCATGGCTCGTAATATTTGGAGGAAAGGATGACCAATTCTTTAGGAGGGTTCTCCAGTCAATATGGATTCATAGTCTCCCACGCAAGCAACAAACTTCAATAAATTCGAGATTTTTCAGCACAAAACCAATAAATATAGAAAGCAGTCACAAGTTTACAGTCATATTTTCCTAATTTCACTAACTGTGGCTTACAATATTCAGTCTGCTAATCCAACAAATATTCATTCTTGAATTCTAAAGAAGAAAAAAAGAAATCCTCATTTTCATTTTTATCAATATATGGGGATTCAGTTAGAGAATTTGGTGGAATCGATAAAATCTAAGGTAAGAAAGTTGAAGAAATCAAAGAAGCCATATATCAAAATGGACAAAAGCTCAAGTGTTAAAGTTGAGATTCGTAGCAAGAAAGCTCGTAAACTTATCGACAAAACACTTCAAGCTGCTGATCGTCCTGGCAAGCGTAGCCTTTAATTTTTTTGGCGTGATCGGTAAAGTTGATGTCATGTGACTAGGAGGTCACGGGATCGAGCCGTGAAAACAACATCTGGCAAAAATGCAGGATAAAACGGCATACAATAGACCTTTATGGTCCGACTCTTCCCCTGACCCAGTACATAGCGGAAGCTTAGTGCACCAAACTGCCTCTTTATACTTTCATTCTTCAATTTGTGTATAGTGAAATAGCTTTTCTTATTCCAAATAATTAGTTTAGACTTAATATTTGTTATATATACATGCTCTTCAAAATTGAAATTAGTCACTCCAGCACCTGCTCCCATCATTTTGCATATTTAGTCCTAGAGACGAATTCAGAATCTATATATATATGCAGTGGCGAAGCCACATATGGATGAGTGGTCAACTGATCACATTTTGTCGAAAAATTACATTCTTCACGTAGGTATATATTTTAAAAAGATATAATATATATTGAACACTCTTTTGTCGAAATTTTTTTCATTTCTTTTAAACTTGAACATCCTTCGTGAAATTTCTAGCTTCACCACTGTATATATGAGCATATTTTGCATTATGGTTGTTTTGTATATTGAGGCATAGCATTTCGACCTTTTTGTTTTATTCAAGTGATTGAGAAATAATTTTCTTACCTGCATAAGATACAAGTAAGTTTTGCATACAACTTATTATCCATATAACTCAATTATACTTATTTTATTGTTGTTGACCGAAAAAAGGAGCAAAACTAGGCAATATTTTATCCTTAGTGAATTTTGTAACTTTAGTCTTAGAAATAAGAGTCCATATTAGTTTTTATACAATTAAAATGACAAGTATCTTGATTTATTTTTTACATGAGATCTGGCTTGTCTTGTGCTTTTGAGGACTATAAGATGCTATAATGCCAACTGGATCTTCGATTTCTGTGACTGCATTAATAATTGTAAATGAATTATTTATTCTGTTATTAAATGTTAATTACTACTGCTGCTGCTAGTACACATCTTTGATTCTTCTAGAGTATGTTTGGAAAATCACCATGTAATTGTAATTGGTGTAATTATTAGGGTAGTAATTACACAATCTAGTAATTTCTAAGTTGTGTAACTACGACGACCTGTTTGTTTGTCATAGTGTGATTATAGTATAATTACAAGTTTAGTGTTTGATTGCACAAGTGTAATTACACAGTTAAATTAAATTTTAAATTAAGTAATTATCAAAACTTAAAAGTTAATATAATAATTATATGGCTATAAACTTTTATAAGTATAAATAATATTATATTTGGTATTTAAGATTTATATTTTTCGTGAATATACATTAATAAGTAATCATATATTTATAACTAATATTGTAAAATAGTTTTTATATATATTTTAAATGAATAATATTTAGTTTAGATACTTACAAAAATTAAAAATATACGTTTTTTTGTAAGAAGATCATGGAATTCATATTTGATAAAACAAATTAATATTTATAAATATAATGCCATAACATTATTCAAATATTTGACAAAATCTATTAATTCTAACTAAAAAATGAACAACATGCGACGTGAGCCAATACTGCTAAAAAAAAGTAGGAACCATGAATATAACATAATTTTAAAATAAAAAAAAATTATTTAACATATGTCAAATTCCAACATAATAATAGTAAGTTTCACTATAAGTTTAGATTAGGAAACATAATAATTTTATGACCACATTCAACAATAAAATTCTACTTTAATTACATCACTCACTATATGACAAGTTTATAAATGACTCATTGTATATAATATTAGGAGGTGTCGCTACAAAAAATAGAATAATAAAATAAATAAAAAATAAAATATAAGTAATTACATGAAATAACAAGAAGTAAAGGAAGAGAAATAAAAGATAAATAATCTACAAAGAAAAATAAATTTTAATATTTTAAAAGAAAATAAAAAGTAAAAATAAAATAAAAATAAAAATAATAGAAATAAAAAGTTATAAAGAAAATAAATAAAAATAAAAATAAAAAGGAAAGAAAATAAAAAACAACCTTGTAATTACACAGTGTAATTACCACCAATTCTCACATTCCTCTTGAGAATTGGAGAGTGTAGTTACACCCCTCCAATTACACCCAATTCCATTGTGACCTCAAATATGTCAAACTGTGTAATTACACTCAATTACACCCAAATTCAATTCCTATGTGGCTTACCAAACATGCTTCTATTGTCTAGTAGGTCTTTTAACTTTCCCTTTATTAGGCCATAAAAAGGAAAAAGTAAAGTCGAACTGGTTGGAAAAAAGTTATTCCATGAGTAATTATTGCGGGATTAATTTTTTCGGAATTAGTTATTCCAGATTTTTATGGGGATAAGAAAATACTACAATCCTGGAATAGTACTAATTCCGAAATTAATTATACTGTACATTTCTACCAACCTAATATGAAATAAATTGTTCTTAAATTTAATCCTGAGTTTAGTTATTTCTTATCCCTCATATCAAACGAGCCCTAAAAGTTGCACTTTGGGATAGGTATGTAGAGCCATATCTAGCAGAATGGGAAGAATAGAGAAGGAAGATGGGTACGAGAATGACATAACATTTCCGGTACTAGTGTAACTTTAGTTTAATTCTGGAGACAAAAACAAAAAATTACACGAGGCGCCTTATTTGGCGGTCTCCATTTAACTTATACCTACTTTTTAAAAAAGTTTTAACTTGTATTCACTATTTAAAAAACTTTAAGTCTCTTTCTCCTCCTCATTCTCCTCCTTCGTTTTCTGAATGCTGAATGCAGAAGATTGAAATATTGTTATGCGTTCTAGCCTGATGATTCATACATATCTGTTTGTCCCATTATGTTCAGTTTGGTCTTATTCACATTAATTTAACATCTTAGATATTCTAGTTTTACATGCACATTAGTTTTTGGTTCTAATTTATCTGTAGTAACTTGTTTTTATGTCGAAAATATTTTCCATGCTTTAATATTTGAAATGAACAACATCAGTCGCTGCTAATCATGATCTATTAAATTCATTATTGTTTTAGAACTTTAGCTCTAAAAATGCTGAAGTTCAGCAAATATAAACAAAAACTTCAGCTCCTAAAATGCTGAAATACAACAAATACAAAACAAACTTCAGCCCTGAAGTTCAGCACAAACAGAACAAAGCTTCAACTAAAATATGCTGAAGTTCAGCAAATATAGAACAAAGCTTCAGTTAAAACATGTTGAAGTTCAACAAATACAGAATAAAACTTCAGCTATTCGAATGCTGAAATTCAGCAATTACAAACAAAAACTTCAGCCAACGCATGCTGATGTTTTATTGAATTGAAGTTTGCCATTTGTACTATAAACTGAAGTTTGCATTATTGCTTTTGCAAGTCATGCGAAATGCTATACTTCAGGCAAAAATTTTTGTCACTTCAGACCAGTATGCCTGAAGTTACGCGAAAAGTGGGTGCGCTTGCAACTCTTTTTATAAAATTGATAAAAATTACAACGTGACCCAAAAAGTGAGTATAGATACTAATGGCCCAGGCAAAAATATGGAAAAAGTAACTCATTCGCTAAATCTTACATTCGACTTTGAGTTAAGCACGTTAATTCCAAAAATTTAGGAAAATAAAATACCATTAAAGTTCTTGCAAATATACTTTAGCCTGTAGAAAATAATTTAGCAATAGTGTTTAGTCCAAATGGCATGCCATTAACTTGTGTGAATTCAATGTTTTCATTTTTCTGCCGCACACATGTTGAATAGTCCTTAGACGTATTGGGGCCCAAGTGGTGATGTTTTGAAGATTTGGGCTGTTCTAGTGGAAGTCAAGGCCATTAATTAGTTTCAAATGTTTTGATTTTTACTACCAATTTCTTTCATATGCTGTTGTCCAACTTGTATGAATTATTATCAATTATTAAGGAGATAATGTAAATTAATATGAGGTGCCACTTTTAAACCTTATGATCTTGTTTGTCCCATGGACAAAAACATTCTTTTTTTATATTTATTTAAAATTATACTGAACCACCTATCTATTTGTTTTTTGGCGCTGTCCCGACACCGATGAGCATCACTTTTCGCTTGCTCCAAGATCAACACTTTTGACGTTTGAATTTAAAGGTTTGCAGATGGGTCAAGTATAATTTCCTAGATCCTTATCCTAATTACTCCATCAACGACAAATTTCGTTGCGACATTAAATTTGGCGACGGACCCACAGTGAGGCCCACTTGTACCTTGGGTCAAATGGGTGGTTGTGGGGTCCAAGCCCATCCAACGTAATCCAACAGGCAGTGGGCTTAATGATTTCGATTTCATGTTAAAATAGCACAGTCTATCCAGTTTTCAGATTGGTCATTTAAAAATAGTCAGGATTTATAAAGTCATTAAAAATTATTATTATTTTGCCCCAACAGAGACCGGTCCAGCATAATATACTGGAGTTCGGTGTACCTGTACATAAACTTCCAGCATATTATGCTAGACCGACATACTTTGTTGGCTCGAGTATAATATACTGGACACTGGAGCACTGGTGCTCCAAAATCCAGTATATTATGCTGGACGGGTATATTATACTGGAACTCCAGTATAATATACTGGAATTTCAATATAACATTCTGGAACTCCAGTATATTATGCTGGAGTATTTTTCCGGATTTTGAGCAGTATTTTTGTTCAGAATTATCTTTACATGAAAGTAGCTAAATTTTAATTTTTTTTTGAAATTGTGGCTATTTTTGAATGACTACTTGTAAATTTGACTATTTTTGAATCTCTTCCCCATTTCATTGACGTTGTTTGTTTGGGTCAATGCACTAACGGGTTGCTTGGTTCAAAGACAAGTTATATATAGATTAGTAATACGTGCATTAATAATAGAAAAAATTATGCGACACATTAAACAAGAACAGTTTGTTTAGTACCCGCTTAGTTAGCGAAGATCTTGAGTTCGACACTTAATAAGACCATTTTATTTTTATATATTTATATATTTCGCCTTAATTGTATTCCTTGCGTGAACAAATACAATCGATATATGTTGTATCTTTTTGTATACACTCCTATATACAGTCGATACAACTTGAGTATAATTGCTCGAACAAATACAGTTAACACATGATATTTGTTGCGCGTTTGAATACATGTGATACAAGCTAGTAACAATTACATAGTAGCTACGAATGATAACTAGATAAACTATAGTTACTAGGTTCTAAACAATAGTGGTTTATGAAAATTTCTCTTAATAATACGTAGAATAATAGTACATAAATTATTTCTTGTTGGGTGTTTGGTTCATTGCACTAAATTTGGGCATACAAAGTATCGTCTATATTATTTATTTACTTTTTAAACTAAAAATAATGGATTTACAATTATACCCTAGGATATTCGTCTTCCTATGCTTTTTGGAAAAATGCAAAAATAGTTTTATCTTTTTGGTGCTTTATTCATGTATAGCTTATAACAGTCAAAACATTCTAAAACAATACCATTTGTTTTAATATTTTCGTAGCTCCTATAGTGAAGTGTTGTTATAGAGGATATATATATTATAATATAATAATCAATTCTAAGAAAAATTTAACTTTTATAATGAATAACTATTATGTGGGGATAATGTTATAGAGAGATCTGAATGTATATGAAATAGTTATTCCAGGTTGGTGGTGGATAAAAGAATACACCAATTAGTGTATAAAATAAATATGGATTAGTTATCCTACATTAGAAATCACAATCAGACAATGTACTGACTCGCAAATTTCATTTATGGCCCATCGGTAGAAACTTATAGTATTTGGTAGCTCACAAATTAACCTATACAAGTCATAGCCTAAAAATAATAGAAGAGCTAGACGAAAATGTTCCCTCGCTGGAAATCCAACCAGACCATGACTGCTCCTCTCGCCCAATCATCAAACAATAATTTTCCCTTTATTTCTTTTTCTTTCTCTTTTTCGGTTGTGCTTTTGCTTTTTCTTTTTTTTTGGTCCATGAGTTAACTTTTTTTCATGTTGCAGAAAGCAAAAGCCTCCTCTTTTGGTTCTTCTTTTTTATTGGGTTTAGATCTCAAATTTTCTTTGTTGCAGAAAGCAAAAGCCTCCTCTTTTGATTCTTCTTTTTATTGGGTTTAGATCTCAATTTTCATAAAATATATATACATGATGTTCTACTCCGTGAGGTAGCTCTCTAGGACGCATTTGCAGGCTGGTCTGGGCCTATCAATGGAAAACAATGCCAGAACATGCTCCCTGCTATTTTTCTTGTGAGCATACTAGACGGAGTTGCAGATCCGTTGTATAGAGGATTCGGCTCAAACATCACCAAATTGGGATTCTGTAGGAAGTGCCCAAAGAAAGAAACGTACATGTCTTTTATAGTATCTGTTAATATATAGATAATATTTTGAAGATCTTTGGCTAAAAGTTTCAAACTCTAGCGATCTGGTTACCATTATCGGCGACTGTGAGGCCTTGGAAGTTGGTGGATGGTTTCTCAATGAGAGGAAGAATAGAGGAGATGATTATGCATAAAGTTGAAATATCTACAAAATATACTGTTATTATACAAAATTATACAAAATAAACTATCATTATATAATTGTATACAAAATAGACTCTCAGTATACAAATTATATATAAAATAGAGTGTTATTATGCAAAATATATACAAAATAGACTGTCACTATACAAAAAATATACAAAATAGATGTAAATATATAAAATATATACAAAATGATCTGTCACTATACAAAAATACACGATACGCTCCAAAATATTAGAAATTACATATTATATATAATTTTGATACATTGTTTAGAAAGATTATACATTCACGATACAAAATATATTTGGGGTGCACAAATATATATACTTTAGATACACAAGAACAATTGAGATAGGCTCAATATGCATTGTCGAACTTAGGATATAATATTTATACATTGCAAAAAAGGGTTGCTCCATAGCGCCAGGTAGGGGTCGAACCTGCAACCTTCTATTTAGGAAACAGACGCCCTATCCACTGAGCTACAAGCACTTGTGTTGGCATACTCATTCCATTCGGCTACTATATGCAATATGTTTGGGCTGAAGGGCCATTTTTTAAAAGTGGTACAAAACATGGGCTATTAAAATTTTGAGGGGCTATAGATGGTAGTTTTCCCATATAAATTCGTATACCATAACTAATTGCCTTATAAAGAGGCATTTGTATCTATACCCATTTTTTGGGTCACGTTTTAACTTGTAAATTCTTTGCAAAAGAAATTGCAAGCGTACCCACTTTTTCGCGTAACTTCAGCATTCTAGTAGACGGGTCTGAAGTAGCAAAAATTGCTGAACTAAGTGTGCTGAAATTTTTGTTTGTAATTGTTGAACTTAAGCATTCTAGTACTGAATTTTAGTCTCTATTTGTTGAAATTTTTATTTGTAATTGCTGAACTTAAGCATTCTAGTAGCTAAAATTTTGTGATGCTGAAGTTATTTAATTCATTTGTAAAAACTTTAGCACTAAATAAGTTAAGTTTTTTTTCTTGATTCATTAGTTTTGTATAAAGCTTTTTCAAAAATTTTAGCAGAATATGTTAAAGTTATTTAGTTCATTTATAAAAATTTCAGCATTATATAAGCTTAAGTTTTTGAAAAAACTTTCTAACATACTAGATAAATAATCACCTTATTCTTTAATAGTGCATTACTACTCTAAAATAATCAGATTGATAACAATATCTAAATCATAAATTTTAGAAATAATAAACGTGAAAAGAACAGAATTATCATGAAAAGAATTATGGGATCGAGTTGCACGCATGCGACAAGATGTGTACTGATAGTGAAATCTGCCTTTATTTTTCCTTATCCTGTTAGAATTTAAATTGTTGGTTTCCTTATTATTCTCTTGAGATTCTGTTTATTCTGCTATCCACGAAGCATGTTTTTCCCTCCCTAGATTTAATTGTTTATTTTATGCTATTTTTCCACTGTATATATATATACATAACTGCACAGGTTTATCTAGAGTCTGGTCCTAGCCTCATCACTACTTCACCGAGGTTAGGCCAGGCACTTACCAGCACATGGGGTTGTGCTGATGTTACACTCTGCACTTATGTGCAGATACCGGAGCAGCGTTTGGTCAGCAGCAGTAGGGGAGCCAGGCTTCAGTCTATCAAGACACCAAGCTAGCCTTATAGGCGTCCCTAGGCCCGACGTCTCATCTATATTATACTATGTTCTGTTATCTCATGTATTCGAGACAAACAGTGTTATCTTTCCTTTAAGCTGTTGTATGTAGTATTCTTAGTAGTCCATTGATATTATGACACCAGGTTCTGGTTAGATTCATGTGTCGGTCTTCGAGATATTTTAGTTTTATATTTATTTAAAACTTCCGCTAAATTTCATATTCTGCTATTATTTAAAAATGTATTCCTTGTTAATATAATTGGTAAGAAGATTTAAAACAAAAGAGTTAAATATTTCTAAGTTCATGGCTAACCTAGCTTCTATGAATAGGCGCCATCACGACTCCCGAGGGTGGGAATTTCGGGTCGTGACAAGTTGGTATCATAGCTCTAGGTTACATAGGTCTCACAATTCACGGGCAAGCTCAGTAGAGTCTGAGGGGATGTCTGTATTTATCCCACAGGCTACAGAGTTAGGAAAAACTTTACATTTGTTCTTTTGTGTCGTGCAGTGTTGTTTCTCAATGCTAATTGAATTTCTACTCTGTTCTTTCGCAGATGGCGAGAACACGAGCTTCCTCATCCACCGCTCAGCCACCTGAGTCCTAAAAGTAGCTCCCACGAGGGGCAGAGGCTGAGGCCGAGGTCGTGCCAGAGGTTGTTCCAGAGGCCGAGGTAGGGGTCGAGCTCATCCCCGAGCAGCAACCCTAGTGGTGGAGCCTCAGGTTGTTTTTAACGAGGAGGTTCCAGCCCCAGCAGTTCCGATAGGCCCTGATCAAGCCCTAGAGGGGTTTATTGCTGCCCCAGTTCTTCAGGATGCTCTAGTCCGATTAGTGGTCCTCGTGGACAGTGTCACCCGGGCTGGCTTACTTCCTGTAGCACTAGCCATTTCAAGTTGTGCATCTTCTGATTCTACTACTCGCAAGCTGGAGCAGGAGCCCAGACTCCTACTACTTGCACTCCGGCGCAGGTAGCTTCCCAAATTAAGATTCCAGCAGTTCAATCAGTTAGAGTAGTTCGGCCGGGTATGGTAGATCAGATTGGCAATGGGGCGGCTATGTCCACCGATACTTTGTGGAGGTTGGATAGATTCACTAAGCTCTTCACTACTACTTTCAGCTGTACATCTACTGAGGATCCCCAGGATTATCTATACAGTTGCCACGAGGTTCTTAGGAATATGGGTATTGTTGAGACCAATGAGCTCGATTTTGCTACATTTTGCTTGTCTGGATCCTCCAAGACTTGGTGGAGATTATTGCTTGGATAGACCAGACGATTCACCAGCCTTGATTTGGGAGGAGTTGTCAGTTTTATTTTTGGAGAAGTTTCTCCCGATTACTTAGAGAGAGGCTTATCGGAGGCAGTTTGAGCGCCTCTAGCAGGGTTCCATGACTGTTATCCAGTATGAGACCAGGTTCATCGACTTAGCTTGCCATGCCCTTGTCATATTTCCTACCAAGAGAGAGAAGGTGTTAATCTTTATTGATGGTCTTATTCAGTCGATTCGTCTTCAGATGGATAGGGAGATTGGGAGCGAGATATCTTTCCAGGAGGCGGCCAATGTAGCCCACATAGTTGATATGGTCGTAGGTAGGTGGTCAGGGGTCGGATGAGGTACCGTCATTCAGGAAGATTTAGTGGTATCTCGTCTGGAGGTAGGGATTCATATGGTCGAGGCCATCCTCCTAGGCCTTTTCATTCATCTCTTCAGGTTTCTCGCGATGCTTCAGGTTGTCGTGGTACTCAGATGCAGTATTCCGATTAGCAGTCCCTCAGTGTATCACCAGCACCTATCAGTGCACCACCAACACCTATCAATGCACCAGCGCTTCAAATTTTCCAAGGTCGTCAGCCCCAGCAACCGGGGGCTTGTTTTACTTGTGCCAACCCGAGGCACATTCCTAAGTATTGCCTTCGAGCTTCGAGTAGTTCTCTATAGTAGGGTTCCCGTGCTATAGTTCAGGCACGAGGTGTTCCATTAACCGCCCAGCCAACTAGAGGTGGGGGTAGAGGTGCTAGAGGTGGAGGTAGAGGTGCTAGAGGTGGAGCTCAGGCCACTAGAGTGGAGGCCAGCCAGCTGTTGGCCGTCCTAGAGAGGTAGTTCAAAGTGGTGAGGCCCATCCCTAATGTTATGCTCTCGCAGCTGGACCCGAGGTTGAGGTTTCAGATACAGTTATTACAGTTATAGTTTTGGTTTGTGATAGAGATGCTTCAGTATTGTTTGATCCAGGGTCTACATACTCGTATTTGTCATCTTATTTTGCACAGTATCTAGTGATGCCTAATGATTCATTTAGTGTTCCTGTTTATGTGTCTACACCGTTGGGTGATTCTATTATGGTAGATCGAGTCTATCATTCCTGTGTTGTGGTGATTGGGGTTTTTGAGACTCGTGTAAATTTGTTGCTTCTAGACATGGTTGATTTTGATGTTATATTGGGAATGGACTGGTTATCACCTTACCATGCTATCTTGGACTACCATTCCAAGACTGTGACCTTAGTTTTACCGAGTTTGCCTCGTTTAGATTGGAGAGGGACTTCTGGTCATTCTACCCGTAGTGTTATCTCATATGTGAAGGCTCAACGTATGGTCGAGAAGGGGTGTTTGGGCTATTTGGCATATGTTCATTATTCTAGTGCTGAGGTTCCCTCTATTGATTCTGCGCATGTTGTTCATGAGTTTCCTGAGGTATTCCCTTAAGATCTATCAGGTATGCTGCCCGACAGGGATATTGACTTTTGCATTGATTTGACTCCGGGCACTCAACCCATTTCTATTTCACCGTATCGTATGGCCCCATCTGAGTTAAAGAGTTGAAGGAACAGTTGCAAGACTTGCTTGAGAAGGGTTTCATTAGACCTAGTGTTTTGCCTTGGGGTGCGCCGGTGTTGTTTGTCAAGAAAAAGGATCTGAGATCTGGAATTCTCAAAGATGGACTTGACATCTGGCTACCATCAGTTGAGGATTAGGGCACCCGATGTCCGTAAGACAGCTTTCCACACTCGGTACGAGAATTATGAGTTCTTGGTAATGTCATTTGGGTTGACCAATGTCCCAGAAGCTTTTAGAGAGTTGATAAACCGAGTGTTCGGGCCTTATTTTGACTCGTTCGTGATTGTCTTCATTGATGATATTCTGAAATATTCCCGCAGCCAGGAGGAGCACTAGCAACATCTTAGAGTGGTTCTTCAGACTCTGAGGTATAGTCAGTTATATGCAAAGTACTTGAAGTGTGAGTTCTGGTTGAGTTCAGTTGCATTCCTGGGTCATGTTATATCAACAGAGGGTATTTAGGTTGATCCAAAGAAGATTGAGGCAGTCAAGAACTTGCATAGAACAACATCAGCTACAGAGATTTAGAGTTTTTTTAAATTGTCGGGCTACTATCATCGGATTGTGGAGCGGTTTTCATCTATCGTAGCCCCGATGACCAGGTTGACCCAGAAGGGTGACCAGGTCAGATGGTCGGATGAGTGTAAGGCGAGTTTTCAGAAGCTCAAGACAGCTCTGACTACAGCATCGGTGTTGGTTTTGCCTACAAGTTCAAGGCCTTATACATTTTATTATAATGCATCTCGTATTGGGCTTGGTGCAGTGTTGATGAAGGATGGCAAGGTCATTGGCTATGCTTCACGGCAGTTGAAGATTCATGAGAAGAACTATCTGGTTCATGATTTGGAGTTGGCAGCCATTGTTCACACATTGAAGATTTGGAGGCATTTTCTGTATAGCGTGCCATGTGAGGTGTTCACGGATCACAAGAGTCTTTAGTATTTGTTCAAGCAAAAGGAGTTGAATTTGAGGAAGATGAGGTGGTTGGAGTTATTGAAGGATTATGATATCACTATCTTATATCAATTGGGCATGGCCAATGTGGTGGCCGATGCTTTGTGTAGGAAGTCAACCAGTATGGGCAGTCTTGCTTGTATTCCGGTCAGTGAGAGGCTACTTGCTTTGGATGTTCAGGCCTTGGACAATCAGTTCGTGAGATTGGATATTTTTGAGCCTAGTCGTGTATTAGCTTGCACGGTCGCTCGTTCTTCTTTATTGTAGTGTATCCTTGATCGGAAATATGATGATCCCTATTTATGTGTAGTTAGAGATACGGTATAGCGTAGAGGTGCCAAGCAGGCTACCATAGATGATGATGGAGTTTTGATATTGCAGGGTCGAGTTTGTATGCCTAATGTGTATGGGCTTAGAGAGTTAATTCTAGAGAAGGCTCATAGCTCCCGGTACTCTCTTCATCCAAGCGCCGCAAAGATGTATCAAGATTTGCGACAGCACCATTGGTGGTGTAGAATGAAGAAGGATATCAATGCATATGTGCCTTGGTGTTTGAATTGTCAGCAGGTTAAGTATGAGCATAAGAGGCCTGGTGAATTATTTCAGTGGGTTGAGCTTCCTGAGTGAAATTAGGAGCTTATCACTATGGATTTCGTTGTTGGGCTGCCGCAGACTCGGAGGAAGTACGACGCAGTATGGGTTATTGTCGATAGCTGACCAAGTCAACACATTTCATTCCTGTGGCAGTCTCCTATTCATCCGAGAGGTTAGCTGAGATCTATATTCGAGAGATTGTTCATCTTCATAGTGTGACCGTGTTTATTATTTCGAACCAAGGTACTCATTTTACCTCGCATTTCTGGAGAGCAATTCAGCGAGAGTTGGGCACTTAGGTTGAGTTGATTACAACATTTCATCCTCAGACGGATAGATGGTCCAAGCGGACTATTCATATTTTGGAGGATATTCTCCAAGCTTGTGTCATTGACTTTGGAGGATTCTGGGATCAATTTTGCCTTTAGCAGAGTTTGCCTACAACAACAGATACCATTCGAGTATCCATATGGCTCCTTATGAGGCTTTATATGGTAGGCGATGTCGATCTTCGGTTGTATAGTTTGAGCTGGGAGAGGCTCAGTTGTTGGGTGTGGATCTGGTTTAGGAGGCCTTGGATAAGGTCAAGATCATTCAGGATAGGCTTCAAACAGCTCAGTCAAGACAAAAGAGTTACAGACCGCAAGGTTTGAGATGTGTCTTGTTTGTTCAGTGAGTGGGTATTGCTCCGAGTGTCGCCTATGAAAGGTGTGATGAGATTCGGGAAGGAGGGAAAGCTTAGCCCTATGTTTCATTGGTCCATTTGAGATTCTTGATCGAGTGGGGGAGGTGGCTTATAGACTTGCATTGCCGCCTAGCTTATTAGCCATGCATCCAGTGTTTCATGTGTCCATGCTTTGGAAGTATCACGATGATCCATCCCACGTGTTAGATTTCAGCACTGTCAAATTGGACAAGGACTTGTCATATGAGGAGGAGCCGATGGCTATTCTAGACCGACAGGTTCGTCAGTTGAGGTTGAAGAGTTTTCCTTTTGTTCGTATTCAGTGGAGGGGTCAGCCTTCTAAGGCATCGACGTGGGAGTCCGAGTCCGATATACGAAGCCGTTAACCTCATCTTTTCCCCGACTCAGGTACTTCCTTCTTTTGTCCGTTCGAGGATGAACAATTATTTTAGAGGTGAAAAATGTGACCCTTTGGGTCATCACTTGCTTTTAATTGAATACCGTGTCTCTGAGGCCTTGAAAACCTCATTTAGAGTCACCTCGATTTGCGTACGTAGTCCGAGCGCGTAGCCGGAAAGCTTAAATATAAAAATATATAAAAAAATAATAAGTTTTGATTATAATATGAGCGAATTTAACTTTGGTCAATATTTTGGGTAAACAAACCTGAACCCGTAATTCGAAGGCACCGAAGAGCTCGTATGAAAATACGGGACTTGGCGTATGCCCGGAATCGAATTGGGAGGTCCCAAGACCGAAAAATGAATTTATAAAGAAAATTATTTTCTGAAATTATTGAAGGAAATTTGAAAATAAAATCTGGTTAGAACATGATTGTATTAGGCCTGTATTTTGGTTTCGGCATCTGGTACATGTCTTATTTGTTATTTAAGACATTTCTGTAAAATTTGGTAAAAAATGGACGTCGTTTGACGTGATTCAGATTTAAATTGCTAAAGTTGTTTTTTAAGAAGTTTGAGAAAATTCTATGATTTTGAGGTTTTATTCGTTGTTATTGAGGTTATTTTGGTGATTTTATTTCACGAATAACTCCGTAGGATATTTTTGAGTATTTGTGTATATTTGGTTTGGAGCCCCAACGGCTCGGGTGAGTTTTGGATAGGCCTTGGGGTGAAACTTTAGACTTAAGGAATTGAAGGCCTGCAGGCTTCGCATTTCCCAAACTTTTTCGAAATTCCCTGGCATATTCGCATTTCTCAACCTTTTTTTGCAATTCACGAGCTTGTTCCCACTTCCCATACTCTTTTCGCAATTCGCGCGTTCGCATTTCCCAAATTTTTTTCGCAATATATCAGTGGTTGGTTTGCAATTGCGAACCTCTGTTCACAATTCCCATATATGAGACCTGCAATTTTATATTTAGCCGATTTTAACACCCATTTTTCATATTCTCTCACATAAACACACTTAGGCGATTTTTCAAGGATTTCTTCTTCTACAAATCAATTTTAAGTCGTTTTTAACTAGTTTTCTTCAATCATTAATATCTTTTATCATGATTTCAACTTCAAATCAATGATTTAGGCGTTTTGGGTAGAATCTAGGGTTTTAAAAAATTGGGGATTTGGACCTCAATTAGAGGTCCTATTTCAAAATAAATTATATATTTAGGTTTGTGGAGGAATGGGTAATCGGGTTTTGGTTCGAACCTCGGGTTTTGACCATATTGATCCGGGGGAGATTTTTGAATTTTTGGGCAAAACTTTGAGAAATTCATTTTCATGCATTCAAATTGATTCATTTAGCTTTTATTGATTTAATTAAGTAACTTATGACTAGATTCGAGCGGATTGGTGGTGGAATCAAGGGGTAAAACTATAATTGAAACTTGAGTTGTGTTCAAGGCATCGAGTTAAGTGTCTGGTCTAATCTTAGTTTGAGGGATTAGGTGTTGTGTCCTATTTGCTAATTTTTTCTTGTTGAGTACGATGTATATGCATGGTGACGAGTATCTATATTTTGGCGTCGAGCATGACCGCGAGTCTTAAATTGATAGTTGTTGTGTTCTTAATTGATTCTACAAAAGCTTTGGTTGATGATTCTCGATACTGAGCAATGATTTAGTTTATTTTCGTGGACCTTATTTATGACTAAGTATTAGTATTAAATTGAGTTGAGTAGGAGTTGAGTTAAGATTGGTTATAGCCGATTCTCCCTTGCCGGAAAGTTTGTTTTGATATTATTGTTTCCCTTGCCGGGAAGTTATTATATTATTTTACTTCCTTGCCGGAAAGTTATTATATTAATTTTATTCCCTTGGCGGGATTTCCTTGTGATTTGGTATTGGCTTGAAGTGGGAGTGGGTGGTACGCCTAACAAGATCTTGATGATGGGAGCGGGCGATAGGCCTACCATAAGAATAGATGAAATGAGAGCGGGCAGTAGGCCTACTATAAGAATTGATGAAATGAGAGCGAGTGGTATGCCTACCACTAGAATTGATGAAATCGGAGCGGGTGGTACGCCTTGTTGAAACACGTTCTCAAGGCACTAAACTAAACGTGTTCATATTTGCAGGTTTTGATAAATGACAAACGATGCGCGATTGACATATGACGATATCCAAGCACAAGCGCGCAAATGTCATGTAACGAAGCTCAAGCACAAGACAAACAAAGATCAAGACTAAGCAAAGTTATACATGAGTCGTTCTTTAATTGTGATCTTGATCCGCCAACTTAACTCAAGACTTGGCTTCTCTCGTAAAATCATTTTTATCAAATCATGCATATTTAATTTAGAGCAAAATGATTTTCAATCATGCATATGTATTTTAGCAAAATGATTTTTAAACATACCTCTAAAATCTGGACTAAGATAATCGATTATGTACTTATGATAATCGATTATGTTAAGTCAGCTGCATGATAATCGATTGTGAACCTTATGACAATCGATTGTGTTAAGGCAGTGTGCATCAGATTTTTCAAATATGCATGACAATCGATTGTGAACTTATGACAATCGATTGTGTTGAGGCAGTGTCCAAACATATTTTTCAAAGCTGCAAAATAATCGATTGTGAACCTATGACAATCGATTGTATTGAGGCAGTGTCTAGTTGATTTTTCAAAGACTGATAAATAATCGATTGTCCATATAGTATAATCGATTATGTAACTGACCGTTGTCAAAATATTTTCAAACACCGTCAAGTAATCGATTGTATGTTTTTCATAATCGATTGTTTTATGTAAAATCTGGAAAAGATTTTTTGAATGTTGCCAAGTAATCGATTGTATATGTCTGACAATCGATTGTTTTAAGTAAAATCTGGAAAGGATTTTTTGAACGTTGCCAGTAATCGATTATATGTCTTTGATAATCGATTGTGCTGCGTAAAATCTGGGAATGATTTTTGGAACGATTGGAAAACAATCGATTGTATCATCTTGACAATCGATTGTCGCAGCACAAAATCAGCAATTCTTAATTGGCAATTAGGCAACGGTAATGCATGGTTTTGACACTATAAATACATCTTCAAATCAGTCTTCTAAATAACAACTGACAATATTATTGCTAAAGCTTGCATACTCTCTTATTCATCATTTTCTATTCATTACATAAGTTTTTGAGAGCCAAATTGTTGACGAAAGTTGTTGCGTTCTTGAGCGTATTTAGTTTACTCATATCTACTCTTAAGGAGAGTCTTGTTTTGAGTGCAAAGTGTTTTTATACACTTGAAGGGAAAGTTGTTCCCTTGTATTGTAAGAAGGAACTTGTGATTCCTTTGGTTGAAGTCTTGAAGTGTTGTATCTTCGAGCAAAGGTTGTTGAGGCTTGTGTCCTCGGTTTGTAAAGGTTTGTTGAGCACCCGTAAGCTTAACAGTGTTAGTGGAAATCTCGAGAGAGTCTCTCGGGGACTGGACTAGCCACGGGTTGTGGTGAACCAGGATACATCGGTGCGTTCGTTCCTATTTATTTATTTATCGCACTTATTTAATTCCTGCAATTTTTAAATTCCGCAAGTTTACGCTATTTTTTATTATAACGCTATTCATCCCCCCTCTAGCGTTAAGTGTATTTTCTAATAATTGGTATCAGAGCCCAACTCTCTGAAGACTTAACCGTTTGAGAGAAACAATCCATGGCTTCTACTCGTGACTCTTTTGCAGGAATAGGTGAAGGACAATGCTCCACCCGACCACCACTATTCGACGGTACAAACTATACATACTGGAAGGAGAGGATGAGAATATTTATTCAATCGAATAATTTTCATCTGTGGAAGGTTATAATGAAGGGAGAACAAATTCCAACCAAAAAGGTTGAAAACGAATGGGTTCCAAAATCCGAAGAGGAATACGATGCGGATGATATCCGAAAAGTGCAAAACAACGCTAAAGCAATTAACTTATTATATTGTGCTATAAATGCTGATGATTACAGGAAAATATCATGTTGCACAACGGCGAAGCAAATGTGGGACAAGCTGGAAATCACGTACGAAGGTACGGACCAGGTAAGAGAGGCTAAAGTTGATTTTCTAACCCATGCATATGAACTGTTTCACATGAAGGAAGGCGAAAAGGTCGATGAGATGTTCGAACGATTTTCAAAAATCGTAAATGACTTACATGCTCTTAAGAAGACCTTCATAGATAAGGAACTTGTCCGAAAGATTCTCCGAAGTCTCACTCCGGAATGGCGCTCCAAGGCCGACGCGATTCAAGAGTCTATTGGCACTTCAAATTTCACCATCGACGGATTAAGAGGTAACCTTAAGACTTATGAATCTACTATACCTAACCCTCTTGTTAATGATCAAAGGAAACGAAGAATCGCCCTCAAGGCAAGCACAAGCCAACCTCAAAATGATGAGGACGGAGACAACGAGTTCGGACTCGTTATCAAGAGATTTCAAAAGTTCATGCGAAAAGAGTATGAACGAAAAGGCAAAAAGCAAGGAGATCAAATAAAGTGCTATGAGTGCGGAGAAACCGGGCACATTAAATCAAATTGCCCAAATATCAAAAAGGAGAAGAAACCCTTCAAGAAACAACGAGCATACATATCCCGGGGAGCGACTCCTGAGACGAGTCGAGTGAGGAAGAAGAAGACGAAGCCGCAAATCTTTGTCTTATGGCACAAGAAGAGAACCAAGAAGAGGTATGTCAAATTTCTTCCAAAAACTTCTTTTCTCTTGAGGAAATGCAAAATGCTTTTGATGAGTTGTATGGTGAATTTATTAAAGCTTCCAAAACTGTTAAAAGCATAAAGGAAAATGCTTCTTTATAAGAAAAAGATTTTGAAAAACAACTCTCTTTGAAAGAAAAAGATTTGGAAAAACTGATTTTAGAAAATGAGAAGTTGAAAGAAGAAAACAAATTTTTCGGCAAGAGAAGCGCCGACAAACCCGAGAGCTCTAGTAAAAGTTGTACTTCTTGCATGCATCTCAAAAATGAGGTAGAAAGACTTAAGGGCACCCTAGATAAGTTTAATTCTTCTCATAAAAATTTGAATGAAGTCCTTGTTAATTTGAAGTCGACCAAGCATGGCATAGGTTTTAAAAATGAGCCTAAAGAAAAGGTTGAAGCCAACCCCCAACAACCTAAGGCTCAACCTAGGATTAATAAAACGAACGCTCATCCTAGATATAACAAACCTAGAAATGGCTTTCAACAATCGCAACCTAGAAATAATCATTCTAGAAATAACGCATATTCTAGGCCAAACACTAGAAGGAACTTTGAACCTTTTAGAACACCTAGAAATGGCTTTCAACCTAGAAATAACTATTCTATAAATGCTGCATATCCTAGAACAAATAGTAGGAGAAATGATTTTCATGAATTGCGCAATAGTCATATTGTCAAGAATAGAGTAAATGAATTTCGTCCGTCCAATTACTATCAACCTAGACGAATGCATAATCCTAATGTTGTGTGTCATTATTGCAATCGAATTGGACATATTGCTCCTGCTTGTTTCACTAGACATAGACACTTAAATGTATGTCAAGCACAACAGCATGTTACACCTAACTCTCAAGGACCCAAAACAACTTGGGTACCAAAGACTCATTAATTTGTCTTGTAGGTATGTTTGAAGGGATCAAGTGTACTTTGGTACCTTGATAGTGATGCTCCAAACACTTGACGGGAGACGAATCCAAGTTCCTTCAACTAGAACATAAGGAAGGAGGAGCGTTATTTTTAGTGATAACAACAAAGGAAAAATTATCGGCATCGGATCGGTCGGTAAGGATGAACTTTCTTCCATTAAGCATATATTGTTAGTTAAAGGTTTAAAACATAATCTCTTGAGCATAAGTCAATTATGTGACAAGGGAAATCTTGTTTTATTTGATTCGGATGAATGCTTAGTTTTTCGCCGTAGCGATATTAAAATTATCCTTCGTGGTTTTAGAATGGATAACATCTATATGGTTGATCTCGCAAATTCTTCATCTGAATATGTGAATTGTCTTATGAGCAAAGAGGATGATACATGGTTATGGCATCGTAGAGTAGCTCACATCAATATGCATCTTTTAAACAAATTGGTTTCACAAAATTTAGTTATTGGTCTTCCAAATTTGAAATTTGAAACAGACTCTATTTGTGATTCTTGTCAAAAAGGGAAGCAAACAAAAGCATCTTTTAAATAAAAAAATATTGTTTCAACTACTAGACCTTTGCAACTACTTCACTTGGACTTATTTGGACCATCTCGCATTGAAAGTCTTGGTAGAAATCGTTATGCTTTTGTTATTGTTGATGATTATTCTAGATTTACTTGGACTCTATTTCTTGCTCATAAAAGTGAAGCTCTTCATAATTTTAAATATTTTCTTAAACGTGTTCAAAACGAAAAGGACACAACCGTCACTTCAATAAGAAGTGATCATGGGGGAGAGTTTGATCACAATCTCTTTGCGGACTTTTGTGACGAACTCGGTATCGAGAACACCTTCTCTGCTCCACGTACACCACAACAAAATGAGGTTGTGGAAAGGAAAAATAGGTGTCTCGAAGAGATGGCTAGAACCATGCTCGATGAGGCTAAGATTCCCAAATATTTTTGGGCGGATGCCGTGAGTACCGCATGCGTTCTAAATAGAGTAGTCATAAGGCCAATACTCATGAAAACCCCCTATGAACTCTATAAGAGAAGGAAACCAAATATCTCCCATTTTAGAGTATTCGGTTACAAATGCTTTATTCATAACAATGGAAAAGATCAATTGGGAAAATTTGATGCCAAATCCGATGAAGGAATTTTTATTGGTTATTCATCACGTAGCAAGGCATATAGAGTATTCAATAATAGAACCGAAACTGTGGAGGAATCCCCTCATATTGTATTTTCCGAAAATAATGCTCGCTTGGCGAGAAAGGATTTTGGTTTTGATCTTGCAGGTATTTTAAACTCACTAAGTCCTCAAGACAAAGTACAAGAGGAAACTCCGAAGGAAACTCAAGATGAAATCTTGGATCAATTATCGGAGGAAGCGCCACAATTGGAAAAAGAAACGAAAATGCCTAACTCGTGGAGGACAATCAAAGACCATCCTCTTGGACAGGTAATTGGCGACATTAAACAGCAGGTAAGTACTCGAAACTCTCTTAAGAACACCTTAGGACATACTGCTTTTGTTTCTCAAATTGAACCCACAACCATCTCCGAAGCAATTGGGAATGAATTTTGGACCTTGGCAATGCAAGAGGAGCTTAACCAATTCAAACGGAATGACGTTTGGGATTTGGTGCCAAGACCCGAAAATCATACCATAATTGGTACGAAATGGGTTTTTCGAAACAAATTAGATGAAAATGGTGTAATCACTAGAAACAAAGCTAGGCTTGTAGCAAAAGGCTATAATGAAGAAGAGGATATTGACTATGAAGAAACATATGCCCCCGTAGCAAGGTTAGAAGCTATTCGTTTATTGCTTGCTTTTGCCTCTTCTATGAATTTCAATTTATATCAAATGGATGTAAAAAGTGCTTTTTTAAATGGTTTTATTCAAGAAGAAGTTTATGTTGCTCAACCCCCGGGTTTTGAAGATTTTAAATTTCCCGATCATGTTTTCAAACTCAAGAAAGCCCTTTATGGCCTTAAACAAGCTCCCCGAGCTTGGTATGAAAGATTGAGCAAATTTCTTTTGGAAAATGATTCATTAAGGGGAAAGTTGACACCACTCTTTTTATTAAGCATAGAAACAATGATATTCTATTAGTTCAAATCTATGTGGATGATATTATCTTTGGTGCTACTAACAATGCTTTGTGCAAGAAATTTTCTGATTTGATGACAAGCGAATTTGAAATGTCTATGATGGGTGAGCTAACATTCTTTTTGGGGCTGCAAGTAAAGCAAATGAAAGAAGGAACTTTCATTTGTCAAGCTAAATATTGCAAAGAATTGCTGAAACGATTTGAAATGACCAACGCAAAAGCAATGGCCACTCCCATGAGCACATCCGATCATCTAGACAAAGATGAGAAAGGTAAGGAAGTCGACACCAAAAAGTATCGAGGTATGATTTGGTCTCTCCTTTATCTTACTGCTAGTAGACCGGACATCATGTTTAGCGTGTGTTTATGCGCTCGTTATCAATCTTGTCCGAAGGAGTCTCACCTTACTACGGTGAGACGGATATTGAAGTATCTTGTTGGTACTGTAAATGTGGGTCTATGGTACCCCAAAGGTTCTTCATGCCAACTTGTTGGCTATTCCGATTCCGATTTTGCTGGATGCAAATTGGACCACAAGAGCACTAGTGGCACTTGCCATTTGCTCGGTAGCTCTTTCGTTTCTTAGTTTAGCAAGAAACAAGTAAGTGTTGCGTTGTCCACAACCGAGGCTGAATACGTAGCCGCAGGGAGTTGTTGCGCTCAAATCCTTTGGATGAAACAACAACTCTTGAACTATGGCCTAAGTCTTGATCATATCCCTCTTAGATGTGATAATACTAGTGCCACATGCTTGACGAAGAACCCCGTTCTTCATTCAAGAACAAAACACATTGAAATTAGGCATCATTTTATTAGAGATCACGTTCTCAAAGGGGATGTCGAAATTGAATTTGTTGAAACCAAAGATCAATTGGCCGACATCTTTACAAAACCCTTAGAGAAAGAGTCCTTCTTCCGAATTCGTAGTGAACTCGGGATTCTTGACTCTACGTTGATCTAAGTCATGCATTGCATTTTCCCTTTCACATGATTTCTAACTTGAGCGTCGGAGGCGTCTAACGAATTTTTGCAGGTATCGCCCTAAAGGCAGGGGGAATTATAAAGATTGATGCAGAATAATCGATTTCTCCTAAGGATAATCGATTTCTCTTTTGTATATAATCGATTATCTAGTATCAATAATCGATTATGTTGATATTATTTGCTTTATTATGTATTTTACTTTTTCCATTTTTGCTAATGTCAAAAGAGGGAAGAATAAGGGGCTATGCACTTATCATTTATTGGCATAAATTGAGGGGGAATTCATATGTTGAGGGGGAACCAATTGCTTATCTATATACTTGTTGCATATCTATACTTGTCTTGGATCGTCATTATGAATTATCTAATATGCATATCCCGCTTAAGGTTTGCCATAATCAAAAAGGGGGAAATTGTTGAAACACGTTCTCAAGACACTAAACTAAACGTGTGTTCATATTTGCAGGTTTTGATAAATGACAAACGATGCGCAATTGACATATGACGATGTCCAAGCACAAGCGCGCAAATGTCATGTAACGAAGCTCAAGCACAAGACAAACAAAGATCAAGACTAAGCAAAGTTATACATGAGTCGTTCTTTAATTGTGATCTTGATCCGCCAACTTAACTCAAGACTTGGCTTCTCTCGTAAAATCATTTTTATCAAATCATGCATATTTAATTTAGAGCAAAATGATTTTAAATCATGCATATGTATTTTAGCAAAATGATTTTTAAACATGCCTCTAAAATCTGGAATAAGATAATCGATTGTACTTATGATAATCGATTATGTTAAGTCAGCTGCATGACAATCGATTGTGAACCTTATGACAATCGATTATGTTAAGGCAGTGTGCATCAGATTTTTCAAATCTGCATGACAATCGATTGTGAACTTATCAAAATCGATTGTGTTGAGGCAGTGTCCAAACATATTTTTCAAAGCTGCAAAATAATCGATTGTGAACCTATGACCATCGATTGTATTGAGGCAGTGTCTAGTTGATTTTTCAAAGACTGATAAATAATCGATTGTCCATATAGTATAATCGATTATGTAACTGACCATTGTCAAAACATTTTCAAACACCGTCAAGTAATCGATTGTATGTTTTTCATAATCGATTGTTTTATGTAAAATCTGGAAAAGATTTTTTGAACCTTGCCAAGTAATCGATTGTATATGTCTGACAATCGATTGTTTTAAGTAAAATCTGGAAAGGATTTTTTGAACGTTGCCAGTAATCGATTATATGTCTTTGATAATCGATTGTGCTGCGTAAAATCTGGGAATGATTTTTGGAACGATTGGAAAACAATCGATTGTATCATCTTGACAATCGATTGTCGCAGCACAAAATCAACAATTCTTAATTGGCAATTAGGCAACGGTAATGCATGGTTTTGACACTATAAATACATCTTCAAATCAGTCTTCTAAATAACAACTGACAATATTATTGCTAAAGCTTGCATACTCTCTTATTCATCATTTTCTATTCATTACATAAGTTTTTGAGAGTCAAATTGTTGACGAAAGTTGTTACGTTCTTGAGCGTATTTAGTTTACTCATATCTACTCTTAAGGAGAGTCTTGTTTTGAGTGCAAAGTGTTTTTATACACTTGAAGGGAAAGTTGTTCCCTTGTATTGTAAGAAGGAACTTGTGATTCCTTTGGTTGAAGTCTTGAAGTGTTGTATCTTCGAGCAAAGGTTGTTGAGGCTTGTGTCCTCGGTTTGTATAGGTTTGTTGAGCACCCGTAAGCTTAACAGTGTTAGTGGAAATCTTGAGAGAGTCTCTCGGGGACTGGACTAGCCACGGGTTGTGGTGAACCAGGATACATCGGTGCGTTCGTTCCTATTTATTTACTTATCGCACTTATTTAATTCATGCAATTTTTAAATTCCGCAAGTTTATGCTATTTTTTATTATAACGCTATTCACCCCCTAGCGTTAAGTGTATTTTCTAACATGCCTAGCACAAGATTTGATAAAATAGGAGCCGGTGGTAAGCCTACCACAAGATTTATGAAATGGGAGTAGGTGGTTCTCCTACCACAAGACTTTGTGAAATGTAAGCGAGTGGTACGCCTACCACAAGATTTATTGAAATGGGAGCGGGTGGTACGCCTACCACGAGATATGAGAAATGAAATTGGGTTGCATGCCTGCAACAAGATGTGTACTTAAAGTGAAATCTGCCTTTATTTTTCCTTAACCGTGTTAGAAGTTAAATTGTTGGTTTCTTTATTATTCTCTTGAGATTCTTTTTATTTTGCTATCCCTGAAGCATGTTTTCCCCTCCCCAGCTTTAATTGTTTACTTTCTGCTATGTTTCTACTGTATATATATAAATAACTTCACGGGTTTATCTGCAATCTGGTCTTAGCTTCGTCACTACTTCGCCGAGGTTGGGCGAGGCACTTACCAGAACATGAGGTCGGTTGTGATGATGCTACTCTCTGCAAGTATGTGCAGATACCAGAGCAGCGTTTGGTCAACAGCAGTAGGTGAGCATGCCTTCAGTTCACCGAGACACCGAGGTAGCCTTGCAGGTGTCCGCAGACCCGACGTCTCCTCTATCTTATACTATGTTCTGTTATCTCATGTATTCGAGACAAACAGTGTTATCTTTCCTTCAAACTGTTGTATGTAGTACTCTTAGTAGTCCGTGGATGTTGTGACACTAAATTCTGGTTATAGGCATGTGTTGGTCTTTGAGATATTTTGGTTTTACATTTATTTAAAACTTTTATTAAATTTCATATTCCGCTGTTATTTAAATGTTTATTCCTTGTTAATATTATTGGTAAGAGATTTAAAACAAAAGAATTAAAGATTTCTAAGTTCATGGCTTTCCTATCTTTTAAGAATAGGCGACATCATGACTTCCGAGGTTGGAAATTCCGGGTCGTAACATTTTCGTACGTGAAAATATTCACACATTATTGTCTACTAACTTACATAACATTTCATGAACTGAAGTTTCATAGTAGCACCAACAACAACAGAAGAAGAAAGAAGAAGACGAATGAGGAGGCGGAGGAGGAGAAATGAGGCTGAAGTTGTTTAAAACTTGCGTACAAGTTAAAATTTTTCATAAAAATTGGTATATATGATAAATGGGGGCGACCAAATAGGGCGTCCCATATAATTTTTACCCTTATAAACCATACTAGACGTTCCCTAAATGTTAGAAGAATTAACCTAAATAGCCATTTACTTAATCTCTTAAATTAAAAAAATTATTTATATATATATATATATATATATATATATATATATATATATATATATATATATATATATATATATATATATATATATATATTATAATACGTATATAATAATTTATGTATACTGATTAGGAAAAGGGAGAAGCATCGTAAGACTTACCAATGTGTCTTGCGTGGATGAACATCAACTCATTTCTTTCCTATTATTTTAAATTTAACACTATTCAACTACAAAAAAATAAAAAATAAAATGAAACCCTACAAATAAGATTTTCTTCCTAACACATGTAAAAACTTCAAACTTTTCTAATAGAAATTTGAAAAGAAAGTAGAGTGTGTTTTGTGTGACTATTTGTCTCCTACTCTTTGGCATAATTTGGGTGTCATTACTATCACATTGCGGTTATAACAATGATAAATAGCTACTCATGTTTGAAACTGTCCTTTGCCTCAGTACTTTGCCGTCTAATTCAAGATATCTTTCCCCTAACATACAAATATATATATATCACTCCTCATAATACAACTTCTCCAAAATTCATTTTTTGAGCACTTTTAACATACTAAATTTATGTTAATTTCACTTTCATAAAAATACTTAGATTCTAAAGGCGCTACTGAAGTCGTTTCGAAAGCCTTTGGTACATTGGTGAGTCTAAAATGGGAACCAAGGCCAAGAAGAAGCAGAACAAGGTGGTTAAATATATTGTGGCACCTTTCAAAGTGTTGGGCAAAGCCAGAGAATTGTACATGAAAACCATGTTTGATTGTGCTCAACAAGTTGGCCAAGTTGGCAATGTTGTGACGTGTACAATTCCACGTCAAATACCTCCTCACTTGCCAAAGAGCTTCAACAATAGTAATGAAAATTCGAGGCTTAATAGAGAAGTGGAGCAAACCATAGAGTCTACTTTGAGAAGCTATAGCATTGGGGTTGGACGATTAGGCATAATTGATGAAAACAAGCCCTGTGATTTCAAAGAAATGGATGTTATGATTGTCTATCCAAGATCTAGAAGTTACGCTCCCGTTAGCAGAGGCAGATTAAGAATTCAAACTTGATGAATTAATCTTTATGATCCTATTCGTTGAAATTATTATAGTATTGACATTATGAATTTTGAATTTCATATTTGCCGATAATTTTAGCAACTCTCTTACGTGCATGTATCTATGCTTTGTGCGAAAATTTTATTTTGTGTCTCGTACAACTCATACTAGTTATATGAAACATCTTTTTTGTCTCACGGTTTTGTGGCCCCAAATTTTTATAGATCCAGAAGTGTAAGATTGTGGTCCACAAATTTATTTGACAAAAAGAAAATTTCACACAACTAATATCAATTGTTTGAGGCACACAATAAAATTTTTCGCGAATTCTGTTGAACTTATCAATAATGTATGGTCAATTCTTTTTGCTTATAAGTAGAATATAATAGGACTTTGATTATTAATTTCTATTTGTTAACCATAAATATAATATGCTTTGTGAGAGTACTTTAAATACTTAGTACTACCAAATTTAAGTTTGAAGGTTCAATGATATAACGATCGGCATCATGCAGGTTTCAAGATTGGCCATTTTTGTATCGTTGAAAGTTAATTAAAACAAGAATAAAACTTGTTTTGCAGGATTAGATTGACTTATTTCACTTACTGGATTCAAACTTCTCAAATAAATTAGCAATAAAAAAGTAGGATAGTCCAGTGCACTAAGATTTCGATATGTGCAGGGGGTCCTTGGAAGGGTAGGACCATAAAATTCTATTGTATGCAATCATACGTTGCATTTCTGGCAGAAGAGACGGATCCAGGATTTTGGCAGGATGGGTGCACTATTAAGAAGAGATGGATCCAGGATTTCACCATTTATTTTGTCACGATCCGGATTTTCCACCATCGGGGGTCGTGATGGCGCTTACTGTCGGAGCTAGGCAAGCCAAGCATTAAAACATTTTCCGATAACATCTCAACAATATATCTAAAAGTCAGTTAAATAAAAGTGGAAGTCTTAGAAAACATAGATATATGGAAAAACAAAAGCGGAAGTTTAGATACAACTCTACCCAGATCCGGTGTCACTAACTCACGAACTACTAATGAGTACTAAAAACAAGTCTGAATAGAAGTACATCAATGTTTGTCTCGGTACAAGGAAAGCAAACTAATAACATAGAAGGGACTCCGGCCTGCGGACGTCAGCTAGGCTACCACGAAAGTCCCTGAACTGAAGTCAACTCCCGATCAATCCTACTGCTGAGGCCCAAAAGGTGCTCCTGAATCTGTGCAAAACGATGCACAAAGTGTTGCATCAGTACAACTGACCCCATGTGCTGGTAAGTGCCTGGCCTAACCCTGACGAGGTAGTGACGAGGCTAGACGGGTCCCACCAATAACAACCTATGCAGATAAATATACATATAATAGTGCAACGAAATAACATCAAAAAATACTAATTAAAGCGGGGAGGGGACATGCTTAGGGGAAATACAGATGAAAACGACTTATCAGAAGTAACCAACAAAACTACATCAGGTCTCATAATCTATATAAGTGGTTAGTGTGCCACACAATCCCATCTCATAATATAACTAGGTGATCGGCATGACACATGATCCCATTTAAGCATATATAAGTGGTCGGCGTGCCACATGATCCCATTTCATAATATATAAGTAGTCAGCATGCCACACGATCCCAATTCATAATATATAAGTGGTCGGCGTGCCACACGATCCCATTTTATAATATATATAAGTGGTCGGCGTGCCACACAATCCCATTTCATAATATATAATAGTTTCCGGCAAGGGAACAAGTACCAATTTAACTATCCCGGCAAGGGATAGTACAACTAAGCAGTTAATTCCCGGCAGTGGAGCAACAATCATAACTTACACATCCCGGAAAGAGAATAATTACATCTCTTTCTCTTTCATTCATTCCTTACTTTTTAATGAGGTCAAAAATCGAGGCAACGCTCCAAAGAGCTTACAAATCTTATTTCCTTTCCATTCTTTTCATATCGTATAGAAACCATCAATTAACAAGGAGGAATCACTACAGGACCCCAAATAAGCGCAAATAAGGACCCACGGTCATGCTAGACATCGGTGTATAGATACTCGGCACCATGCCTATACACCGTACTCCATATTTAGCAATTAACAAATAATACTCTAATCCTATTCCGTCAAGCCAATGTTAGATCAAACAATTACCTCATATGTTCCTAACTCAACTCACTCATCTAGTATAACTTTATCCCTCGAATCCACCACCAAACCGCTTGAATCTAGTCACAAATTACTAGAATGTGTTAACAGATGCTACTTGAATCAATTTGAATGCATGAAAAAAAATTCCCAAACTTTTACTCAAAATTCCCAAAATGCCCTCGAGCCTATGTGGTCAAAAACCCGAGGTCCGAACCAAAATCCGATTACCCATTCCCCTATGAGCTTAGATATATAAGTTATTTTGGAATAGAACCTCGAATTGAGGTCTAAAACTCCCAATTTTGGAAACCCTAGGCTCTACCCTAAATTTCCAAATTTCCCCATTAAAATCTTAGTTTTGAAGTTGAAATTATGTTTAAAGATATTAAGGAGTGAAGAAAATAAGTTAGAGATCACTTACAACTCGTTTTGAAGAAAGAGAATCGTTTGAAAAACCGCCTCTTGTATTTTGGGTTTTGAAAAAGTGAAAAATGACTGAAAATTCCGACTTTATATAATTTACTAAAGGCTGGCTCGGACTGCATAAAAATGTACCACCTCCACGCCGAGGAAGGGAAGAAAAATGACTCTCTGAACCTACCCAGCGCAGACAACACTGATTTGGTGCGTTGCCACTTTGGTAGACCTGGAAATCATTGGCTCTCTAAGCTTAGCCACGCGGACCGCACAAAAATGCACTGCGGCCGCGCGGACCGCGGCCGCGCTACGGGCCTGCAATACCTGGAGTTGCAACATATGATACGTTTAATTATAAGACCTCTCAGGACCTACTCGAAACACACCCGAGCCCTCGGGGCTACAAACCAAACATACATATAATCTCAAAAATATCCTATGGACTTCCGTGCGATCACATCGCTAAAATAACATCATAAACGAGGAATCAACCTCAAAATCATCACTTTTCATTCAAACTTCTTAAATTTTCAAACTTAGAGATTTAGGCCCTAAACACGTCAAATGACATCCGAATTCATCCAAATTACACAGAAATATCTTAATAAATATATAAGGACTGCACCGGGCACCGGAACCAGAATACGATTCCGATAGCAGTACTTTCAAATCCAATTTCATTAAAAATTTCTCATATGCATTTCAGAAAATAATTTCACAGAAAAATTCATTTCTCAGTCTTGGGACCTCAAAATTTGATTCTGGGCACACGCCTAAGTCCCATATTTTTCTATGGATCCTCCGGGACTGTCAAATCACGTGTCCGTATCCGTTTACCCAAAATATTAAGCAAAGTCAACTTTAACCATATTAATATCAAAACTCCTCATTTTTCAAACAGAATTCATATTTAAGCTTTCCGGCTACGCGCCCGGATTGCGCATGCAAATCGAGGCGACTAATAGTGAGGTTTTTAAGGCCTCAGAAGCGCGAGGGTCATCACATTCTCCACCTCTAAAACAACCGTTCGTCCTCGAACGGACAAAATAAAGAAGTACCTAAGTCGGGAAATAGATCAGGATAACGGCTTTGCATATCAGACTCCGACTCCAAGGTCAATGCCTCAGGAGGCTGACCTCTCCACTGAACATGCACTGAAGGAAAACTCTTTGACCTCAACTGTTGAACCTGCCAGTCTAAAATAGCCACCGGATCCTTCTCATAAGATAAATCCTTGTCCAATTGGGCAGTGCTGAAATCTAACACGTGGGCTAGATTTCCATGATGCATCTTAAGCACGGATACATAATAAACTTGATGCACGGCTGACAAGCTAGGAAGCAAGGCAAGTTTATAAGCCACCTATCCCACACGATCGAGAATCTCAAATTGACCAATGAACCTAGGGCTAAACTTGCCCTTCTTTTCAAATCGCATCATGCCTTTCATAGGCGACACTCGGAGTAATACTCGCTCACTAACCATGAAAGCCACATCTCAAACCTTGCGATCTGGATAACTCTTCTACCTAGACTGAGCTGTCCGAAGTCTGTCCTGAATGGTCTTGACCTTATCCAAGGCCTCCTAAACTAGGTGTGACGACACGGCCCGTCGTCACGTGAGTTACCGCCGTGTTTTTCCCATATTATGTTGCTCTATTTTTTTATATCAATACTTTGTTTATAAGGTAAAATTGGACTGGTTTTAGTTGGAAATGAGGCACTTAGCCTCATTGAGGGGAGCTTGTTTTGGAAAAGTCAACCGGAAGTTGACTATATAGTTGCAGGGCTCAGATAAAAATTCTGATGATTAGGTTAGCTTCAGGGGATGATTTGTGACTTAGGAGTACGTTCGAAATCGAATTTGGAGGTTCGATGTGGAATTAGGCTTGAATTGGCTAAGTTAGCTTTTGGCGATATCCGGTTGATAGGTGAGATTTTGATACATGGGTAAGAATGGAATTATGAGAGTTGCAGTAGCTCCGGTAGGTGATTTTGGATACACGTGCAAAATTTCATATCATTCGGAGGTGTTTAGGTCGGGTTTTTTATCAAATGTGCGATTCCGAAGTTTTTAAGAAACTTAGGCTTTGATTAGATGATAATTGAGGATGTTGATGTTAACGATAGTGTTTTGATTGTTTGAGCGAGTTTGAATAAGGTAATTGATCATGTTTGTGCTTTTGATTGAGGGCCCGGGGGACTCGGGGTGAATTCGGGTGGTTAAACGGAGAATTCAGAGAGTGTTGCATGCTTCAGTCTTGCTGGTTCTGTTGTTTCCACATCTGCTTAAAAGGGACCGCATAAGCAGTTCCACAGATGCGGTGGAATGGTTCGTAGAAAGGGTCCTTAAAGGACCAGGGATTTCTACAAAAATGGCGCAAATGCGCGATCGCAGAAGCGGTTCTAGACCGCAAAAGTGGTCCATGGAGTTTAAGTGAGACCGCATAAGCGGTGGTTTGGTTGCAAAAGCTATGGCCGCGTGTGTGACATAATAACCGCAGAAGCGGAAGATCTGTCAGGGTTAAGTGAACAGTGGTTCACGATTTTGAAAGAGAAGAGAAATATTTTGGACTTCGACTTAGGCGATTTCTTGGGCGATTTTGAAGAGAATTCAAAGGGATTTCACCAGGTATGAGTTATTGGACACAGATTATGTTATTATGGTGTAAAAACATGGAATAATCACTGAATTTCAAGGAATTAAAGATTAAAAATGGAGGTAAGGGCTTGAAACTTAAGAGGGTTTAAATAAGGGTTTTGAAGGGGAAATTGAACTCGGATTTTGGTAAATTTAATATGTATAGACTTGTGGCAAGACGAGGAGTCCTGTTATGTAAATTTTGTAATTTTTCGAGAAGTAGGCCTGGGGCTCGGGTTCTGCCAACTTAGTGATTTTGTGTTTTTCGAGTATTTTCGATTGGATATGTTTCTTTGGCACATTGTAACGTATTCGTTGTGGTTTTTTCCAGATTCGATGCGCGAGGAGGTTGATACGAGAGGAAAGGGCGAGCTAGTATTCGGCCAGCTTGAGATGAGTAATAGATGTAGATAATGGCCTGAGGGTTTGAAATCCTGGTATATCACTGTGACGTTGTATTGAGGCGAGACACGTACTCTACGGTGAGAGCGGGGTCGTTTGTGGACAGGGACTATGGCTTAGTCCACCAGAGTGATCTTCATACTGTTTTATTGACTAGAAATTGATTGGTAAACATCATACTTGGATTGTTATGAGTATACTTGGGCCGTGTACCAACTATTTGAATCCCTTGGGGATTAATATCATTGTTTTCATGAGATTCAGCATGCTATATGATTTCAGTCCTGAGTTTTAAATGTTGTTCGAAATACTTAGTCACATTGCTAAGGCTTTAAAGACTTAAATGATAATTTCCTAATAATTGGAACTGAGAACAAAAATATGACTTTGTTGTATAACTTACATGCTTATTTTGGACTAAGTGTGGATAGGGCTGCACGCCGCAGCGATGTTGCGATGATATTGCACTTGGGCTGTAGGAGCCCCTCCTGAGTCTGAACCCCCACAGTAAGCGTGGGTACCCAAATGGATCAGGTTGTGCGCCGCAGTGGTCATGTGTATTGCATTGCATTCATGCATTGATATCTATTTGTTTTACCTATCATCGGTTTGCTATTGTTTCATCGTTAAATGTGCTAAATCGTCAGTCTCAGCTTTACGTTGTGGTATTTTTGAGATTTCTTACTTTCAATCATTATATATGTCAATTACCACTGAGCTGGAAGTACTCACTTTACTTCTTGCACCATGTGTGCAGATTCGGGAGCATCGAGAGCTTAGTCGTGTTGTTTGTTGTTCCCAGATTTATCCTGGAGTTGTCGAGGTAGCTACCGGGCATCCGCAGGACCCGACTCCTTCCCTATCACTTTGTTTTTCCGTATTTTAGACTCTTAATTGTTTAGATTTGCTACTCAGTTGTATTTAGAGGCTCTAAACTCGTGACCCAGATCTGTTGGGAGTTGTATTGGCAGTTGTTATGGTTTCCGTACTATTTCTGTTTATTATCACCAACTAGAACTATATTATATGAAAATTTAACTCTATTAATTGGTAATGGGTTTTCGTACTTGGGTTGAGAGTGTTCAATGGTCGGGCTTGCCTAGCAATTGTTGTTAGGTGCCATCACAATCGGGATTGGGGTCGTGACAAGTTGGTATGAGAGCCTAGGTTACTAAGCCTCATGAGTCATGAGCCGGTTGTTAGAGTCTCGCGGATCGGTACGGAGATGTTTGTATTTATCCTCGAGAGGCTGCAGAACGTTTAGGAAACACTTCATATTCTTGAACTCTTATCGTGCGACTTTGTTGTTCTGAGACCTAAACTTCTATATTCTATTCTCTCGCAGATGGAGAGAACCCGTGCTATCGAACGTGACAGACGACCACCATTTCCACCTGCTAGAGGCCGTATTCGTGGAGATCCACCAGCTTCCCAGAGTCAAGACTAGCCTCCAGCTGTAGATGCTCCAACAGCACCTGTTCAGGCACCGGCAGTCCCCATTGTGATTCTTGGTCTCCGAGAGGCTTTAGCTCAGATTTTATCCATCTGCACTAGCCTGGCTCAGGCCGTCTCAGCCACTACTGCAACAGCAACTTCTCAGACCGGGAGTGGTCAGCAGACCCCCGCTTCTCGCACACCCGAGCAGGGTGTTCAGGGATTGCAGACATCGGGAGCAACCCTAGCTTAGTCAGTTGCCCCAGTTGCGCCAGTCGCACCGGCTCCAGACTTTGTGGTTCCAGCTATTCCAGATGATGAGCAACATCGGCTGGAGAGGTTCGGTATGCTCCGGCCTCCGACGTTCAGTGGCACTGAGGGCGAGGATGCCCATGGATTTCTAGACAAGTGTTAGTGTATACTTTGCACTGCAGGGATATTGGAGTTGAGTGGAGTGGCTTTTACTACTTTCCAGTTCTCAGAGCCTGCATTTTCATAGTGGGAGGAGTTTGAGAGGCGTAGGCCTGTTGGAGCAGCGCCCCTTACTTGGCAGTAGTTCTCCACTCTCTTTCTGGAGAAGTATGTACCACAGTCTCACAGAGAGGATCCGCGTTGTCAGTTTGAGTGGTTGATTCAGGGGGACATGACAGTGACCCAGTATGAGTTGAGATTTATGCAGCTAACTCAGTATGCTACTTGGATAATCCCGTCAGATCAGGAGAGTATTAGGAGGTTTTTAGATGTCCTCAACTATCAAATCCGCATTTTGATGACTAGAGAGCGGGTTCTGGCCTTGGAGGAGGTAGTTGATATGGCTCGACAAATTGCGAAATATCATCATCGGGAGTGTGAGGAGAGGGAGGCCAAAAGGCATTGAGGTTCAGGTAGCTTCAGTAGTGCTCCGTCTAGGGGCCAGTTCCAATGCAGCAGAGGTCATTCCTTCAGACCTCTTCAGTCAGGTCGTACAGAGTCCAGTGGGGCTTCTTTAGGCTGTGGTCATCAGGGTTATCAGCAGGGCCAGACTTCACTTAGCGCCCTTCCAACTCAGAGTACTACTCTTGCCTCTTTAGCCCAGGGTTCATCTGCAGTGAGGGGTTCCATTCAGTCCCCTTCTCTAGCTGAAGGTGGTTGTCACAAGCTTGGTGAACCTATCAAGCCTCCACAATGCATCCGCGGACATCGCCGCACCATCACCAGTCTGAGCTGGAATACCCATCTGGGCTGGCACAACTGGATGAACTGCTGGAACCTGATCCCGAGAAGCTACCAGCTCCAGAGTACGCATAGCGGGAGTCTGAACTCCTCCGCCAGCCTGAGGTGTGACTGGTACTATAGGAAGCAAACCCGCTCTAGAGACGCTCTCCATAAGGGATACCAGTCGGACCAAAGCGTCCTGAAGTACTGGAGTGGCTATGAAACCCTCTGGGACCTGAGCTGGGCCCACCTGAGCTGTTGGAGCTAGAACCTCTGGGACTGCTACTCGGGGCTGAGATCTGCCCTGACCTCAGCCTCTGGCACAGCCTCAGCCTCGCCTTCTTCCCCTAATAGGAGCTGCTGTTGGGGGCTCGAGCGGCTGCGCGGTAGAAAAGGAAGCACATGTTCTCGCCATCTGCGAAGAACAAAGTAGAAAGATATTTAGTATTTGAGGAACAAAATCGCATGACAAGAATGAATAAAGTGAAATTTTCCTAACTCGGTAGCCTCTAGGGGATAAATACAGACGTCTTTGTACCGATCCCTTAGACTCTACTAAGCTTATTAGTGAGTTGCAAGACCTATGTAACCTAGAGCTCTGATGCCAACTTGTCATGACCCGGATTTCCCACCATCGAGGGTTGTGATGGCGCCTACTGTCGGAGCTAGGCAAGCCAAATATTAAAATATTTTTTGATAACATCTCAACAATATAACTAAAATGAGCAAGTTAAATAAAAGCGGTAGTCTTTAAAAACATAAATATCTGGAAAACCAAAAGCGGAGGTTTAGATACAACTCTACCCAGATCCGGTGTCACTAACTCACAAACTAATAACGAGTGGTAAAAACAAGTCTGAATAGAAGTATATCAATGTTTGTCTCGGTACAAGGAAATCAAACTAATAACATAAAAGGGACTCCAGCCTGCGGACGTCAGCTAGGCTACCTCGAAAGTCCCTAGACTGAAGTCAGCTCCCGATCAATCCTACTGTTGAGGTCCAAATGCTGCCCCTGGATCTGTGCAAAAAGATGCACAAAGTATAGCATCAACACAACCAACCCCATGTGCTGGTAAGTGCCTGGCCTAACCCTTACGAGGTAGTGACGAGGCTAGACGGGACCTACCAATAAAAACCTTTGCAGATATATATACATATACAAATGAAACGAAATAACAACAGAAAATACTTTAAAGCGGGGAGAGACATGCTTAAGGGAAATACATATGAAAACGACTTATCAGAAGTAACCAACAAAACTACATTAGATCTCATATTCTATATAAGTGGTCGGCGTGCCACACAATCCCATCTCATAGTATATTTAGGTAGTCGGCGTGCCACACGATCCCATTTCAGCATATATATGTGGTCGGCGTGCCACACAATCCCACTTCATAATACTCCCTTCGTTTCAATTTATGTGAACCTATTTCCTTTTTGGTCTGTGCAAAAAAGAATGACCCCTTTCCTTATTTGGAAATAATTTACCTTTATGCCATGATTTATATCCACACAAAATATATGTACCTCATTTTACACCACAAATTCAAAAGTCTTCTCTCTTTTTTTAAACTCCGTGCGCAGTCAAATGAGTTCACATAAATTGAAACGGAAGGAGTATATAAGTGGTCGGCATGCCACACAATCCCATTTCATAATATATAAGTGGTCGGTGTGCCAGACGATCCCATTTCATAATATATATAGGTGGTTAGTGTGCCACATGATCCCGTTTCATAATATATAATAATTGTCCGGCAAGGGAACAAGTACCAATTCAACTATCCCGGCAAGCGAGAGTACAACTAAGCAGTTAATTCCCGGCAAGGGAGCAACAACCATAACCTACATGTCCCGGCAAAGGAATAATTATATCTCTTTCTCTTTCATTCATTCCGTACTTTTATCAGGTCAAAAATTGAGCCAACTCTCCAAAGAGTTTAAAAATCATATTTCCTTTCCATTCTCGTTATATCGTATAGAAACCATCAATTAACAAGGAGGAATCACTACACAATCCCAAAAAAGCGCAAATAAGGACCCACGGTCATGCTAGACACCGGTGTATAGATATTCATCATCATGCCTATATATTGTACTCCACATTTAGCAATTAACAAATAATACTATAATCCTATTCCCTTAAGCCAAAGTTAGATCAAAAACTTACCTTGAATGCTCCAAACTTAACTCACTCCTCTAGTATAACTTTACCCCTCGAATGCACCACCAGACCGCTTGAATCCAGTCACAAATTACTAGAATCTATTAACAGATGTTACTTGAATCAATTTGAATGCATAAAAATAAATTTCCCAAATTTTTACTAAAAAATTTCCAAAATGCCCCCGGGCCACGTGGTCAAAACTCGAGGTCCGAACCAAAATCCGATTACCCATTCCCCCATAAGCTCAGATATATAAGTTATTTTGGAATCAGACTTCGAATTGACGTCTAAAACCCCCAATTTTGGAAACCCTAGGCTCTACCCTAAATTCCCAAATTTCCCCATCAAAATCGTAGTTTTGAAGTTGAAATTAAGTTTAATGATGTTAAGGAGTGAAGAAAATAAGTTAGAAATCACTTACCACTCATTTTGAAGAAAGAGAATCGTTTGGAAAATTGTCTCTTATGTTTTAGGTTTTGAAAAAGTGAAAAATGGTTGAAATTCCCGACTTTATATACTTTACTGAAGGTTGGCGCGGACCTCACAAAAATATATTGCGGCCACGCCGAGGAAGGGAAGAAAAATGACTCTCTGAACCTACCCAGCGTGGACGCACTTATTTGGTGCGCGACCGTGCTGGTCGACCTGAAAATCACTGGCTCTCTGAACATAGCCACGCGGACCGCACAGAAATGCACCACGGCCGTGTGGCTTCCAGCGCGGAATACACGGAAATGAACGCAACCGCGCTGGGGGCTTGCAACATCTGGACCTGCAATATCTGATACTTTTAAGTCTAAAATCTCCCGGGACCTACTCGAAACTCACCCAAGCCCTCGGGGCTCCAAACCAAACATACATATAATCTAACAAATATCCTACGGACTTCCTCGTGCTATCACATCGTCAAAATAACATCATAAACGAGGAATCAACCTCAAAATCATCACTTTTCATTCAAACTTTATAAATTTTCAAACTTAGAGATTTAGGCCCGAAACACGTCAATTGACGTCCGAATTCGACCAAATTACACATAAAAATCTTAATATATATAAGGTCTGTACCGGGTACCGGAACCAGAATATGGGCCCGATACCAGTACTTTCTAATCCAATTTTATTTCAAATTTCTCATATTCATTACAGAAAAAAATTTCACAGAAAGATTCATTTCTCGGGCTTGGGACCTCGGAATTTGATTCTGGGCACACGCCTAAGTCCCATATACGGACCCTCCGAAACCCTCAAATCACGGGTCTGGGTCTGTTTAAACAAAATGTTGACCAAAGTCAACTTTAACCATATTAATATCAAAACTTCTCGTTTTTCACACATATTTCATATTTAAGCTTTCCGACTTGCGCTCGGACTGTGCATCCAAATTGAGGCGACTAGAAGTGAGGTTTTCAAGGACTCGGAAGCACGGAAAAGAGAGAAACACAAGTGATGACCCTTTAGATTGTCACATATTTCTTACTATTGCGCACCCATTACACTTTTGCATTTTTAAGTTCAATTTTTTTAAAATAAGTAATTTTCTTACATCAGGATTAGTTGAACTCATTGCTATATGTTACATCACTACTATAGTTTTAACATACATATTTTATTTAATATATAAGATTCTACAGTGAGAAAAGAAGAATAGGATTTTCAATGTTTGAAAATTTTGAAAGAATAATCCAAACGAAAAAAGAAATAAAAAGCAAAAGTACTTAATTAATACGCAAAAAGTGACACCGCACACGCCCATCTTCCATGAGCGTCTAGTTTTAAAAAATAAAAAGAATAATAGGATTGACATAAGATTTGAACTCATAACCAGGGGAGGACCTAGAGCATTCAATGCGGGTTCCCGGTAATCCAATAACTCTTGCGTAGACGTTGTATTTATATTAAGAAATTCAAAAAATATTTGTAAATATCTAACTGTGAACCCAGTTATTATTGTATATTAATTGAAGGGAAGCTTACAAAAATATTTCAAATAAATCTAGACTTACCAACCTCTAGTCATTAGTCTTAGACTTACCAAAACTAGCCAACAAAAATTAAAAAACCAACTAATAGGGTTTTTTCTATCAAAGAATCACATGCAAAAATCACCTTCCATATTTTTAAGCGTGATTAGCAACATTAGATTCAAGACGGAAAGGAAATTTCATGGACGGGGTAGCAAATAAAGTGATGAAATATAAAAATCTATACAATATTTAAAAAATCTAAAAAAAAGGAACTTTTTCAATGGGTATAGTTGAAATTCATTGAAAATAGGCGAAATGGATTCCTGACCACTTAAACTTTTAGGGCTTTTGAAAGCCGATACGCAAACTTTCATCTTTCCCATTTGAACACTCAAACTCGTGAAACCCTTAACAAATAAACACATTTGATCCTTGACCCTATGCGCGTGTATTACACATTCAGAGACGTGCCCATCCAGTTAGCAAATGACCAATGTGATTGTTACACGTCAAGGGAAACAAACCCCATAGATGTGCTGGAATAAATTTATTAATTTTTACTTTTCTTATATTTCCCTTATTTTCTTCTTCACCATAGCTGCGCAACTTTTACCTGATGGAGACGGAGCAAAACGATGTCACATTCTTGTTTCAGAGCATAAAGGACGTTCTAACCATTCTAGTCTCCTAAAATTGGAATCCTGCAACTGTTCTTAGCACTGCTAGAAAAATGCAAATTAATGAAGGAATTTTGCATAAAAAAAACCCATGAATATATATATATATATATAATTCAGATGAATTTTGTCGCAAAAAGCGATCTAACCAAGGCAAAACAAGGAAATCTTTGTAAATGATTTATGGACTGATGGAATGACCCAATGTTTCGGTAGGAAATTGAAATGTTTTAAAAGGCAGTCTGCTACTAGAAAAATACAAATTATTCATTATATCTATCTCCGACGAATTCGGTTGGAAATAAAAAATGATCCAACCAACACAAAACGTGAAAATAATTTAAAATAATTTTCTAACCGATGGAAAGACCGACAGTTTCAGTCGTAAATTTCTACTTTTCTTCTATTTCCCTTATTTTCTTCTTCACCTCTAGCTATGCAACTTTTACCTGATGGGGACGGAGCAAAACCATAGCTTTTAACGGAGCAAACCCACAACTTTTACCTGATTTTCACTTATTTTCTTCTTCATCATAGTTGTGCAAACCCAACCACCATTTTCTTCTATTTTTTTTGGTTTTCCTTATATTTTTTAATATATTTTACAATCTTTTTAATGAATAATAACAGATACACGCGCCATTTGAATGTGACTTATACGCACTATGTCTACGTAAGATAAGCTACTGCCACATAAGCATAGTCAATGGTCAAATGTGTTTATTAGTTAAGGGTTTCACAAGTTTGAGTGTTCAAATGAGAAAGATGAAAGTTTGTGTATCGGCTTTCAAAAGCCCTACAAGTTTAAGTGGCCAGGAAACCATTTTGTCTTGAAAATATATAGATAAGTCAATATACAAAATTTGAGGAGGATTGGAGGTGATTTGTAGTGGTTTTGTATTAAAATTCGTAATTAAATCTATTTCAAAAAATTCTTCTGCGGCACATGTATCACGCATGTATCTCACACACATATACCTTGGATATACATGTGATACACAATTGATACAAATATGATACATATGTGATACACAAATGATACATATTTTGATACACATATCATTTTTTTCATATTCAACTTTTACTTCAAATTTTCAATTCAAACCACCTCAAAACTTTACCAAATCATCCCAAAACTCATATTCAAGCTCCTTAAGTTGAGTCCAATCTATTCTAATAACATCCACTCAAAACAAAGCAAAAATTTGATTTTTTTTGCTACAAAGCTAATCGGCTAATTTGGCTAGTATTAGCAATATGTTATTAATTGACCAATTTTTATAATGAGCTACTTATAAATGGGCATAGCTAGTAATTTTTCTAATTTGAAATTATGGTATGAAACCATACGCTTCAAATCTTGGATCTGCCTCTGCTCACAACCTCACTTAGAGAGCTACACCCAATAACCATTACGTCATATAATATTTTGAGCATGGGTGCATATATATATATAAAAATATTTTTGAGAAAATATAACATTTATACATGATTTAGAGAGGGGAACATAGGTTCATATGCCACCATGGAACCCTCCCTAGATACGTCGTTGTCTACCAGAGACTGTTTTTATGGTCGAACTCATGACCTCCTGATAAGATGACAATAACTTTACCGGCAATAATACATGATTTGATACTACATTCTTAAAACTTAATTTATACATGTAAACCTACCATCTGTGCCAGAGGCGGACCTAGAGAACAACATATGGATTCTCGGGAACCCATTAACTTTTGCGTAAATCCTGTATTTATATTAAGAAATTCACTAAATATTTATAAATATGTTACTGTGAACCCAGTTATTATGGCATATTAATCTTATATCAGGGTAGGAACCCATAAGCCCCAAATTCTAGACCCGTCTGTGATCTGTGCATGCTAGTATTATTTATCTATATTATTATAAAAGTATGAATACAATATTGGTTGACCAAAATAGCCCTAAAATATATAAAATTATAAGTTATTTTGGTAAAATATAATAGAAGTAGAGTTCTTATTAAATACTACATTTGAATTTTGGCCCCTGAGAATTAGCTACTACTAATTATCTACTTGGATTAGATAAGTGCATAAACCAAAATCATTCCTAATTATACTAGACTTATAGTTTCACGTTTCTTTAGTTCCATTTAAAATGCCAAATTTTTTCTTCTTTTTTTTTTTGTTTTTGTTGCTAATCCTTCATGTGAAATTAAAAAATAATAGGAGAAAAGGAACCCAAAGATAGATTTGTTAATCACTCAATATAATTTTTCTACTTCTTAAGTATAATAAGTTTATTTTAATAAATCGATCATAATTTATTTCAAAATTCAATTCGAATTGAAATAGTTGTAAAAATCAAGATAATAAATAGAAAAGTTATATCTCTGGACTTGTGCTTAAGTTGTAGTAAATTGTAGTTGTGACATAATTAAAGACCATGTACTTAATGTGTGTTGTTGCATGTCATGCTCGATATGAAAATATTTAAAATTTTAAAAACGAAAAAGGGTCAGATATGCCCCTGAACTATATATTTTAGATCAATAATGCCCTTAATTCACCTGGAATGAGCACAGACAGTTCTCTCTCTTCTCTCTCTCCTCTCTCTAACGGCTCTTCTCTCTCTTCTCTCTCCTCGTCTGAAGCTATCTCTAACGTCGGTTCCGACAGGTAAGTCCTCTCCTTTCTCTCTTTTATCTTTTCTCTCTTCTCTCTCTTCTCTCTTTCCTTTTCTGACCTTACAGTGCGGTCAGAACACTGTTCTGACAACCCACGGTGGTCGGCCTTTGTCACCTCCCACACCATCGGGGCACACACCGTCAAGCGCACACCCCCTGGCAATTTCCGTCGCCGGAATCTGCCTCACGCGCCGCCTGTGACCACCCACGCGCCACCGCTGTCAGCCACGCGCTGGTTGCGTGTGACCATTTCCGGCCACTTTCCCGTCGGCTCCTTTTACACAGTCTTCCACTCTCACTGTTCCGACCAACTCGGTATCCCCGAAATTTTTCCCGAGCCACTTTCATCCACTACTGTACACTTAGCCTGCACTCCTCTTCATTGCTCCACTGCTTATCACAGCAGAGTGGCAGAAGAGCTTCACCACCATTGTTTGCTTACCCAAGTCTGATCCTTCTTCGGTTCAGAGGTTTTGAACTATCGCTTGTCGCCGAAAATTTTTCCGGCAACTCCTGCGCTTTTCTTTCCATTATCTCCTCTGCCTTTGTGGGTGTGTGTGGGTGTGTTTTCATTTTCTTGGATAGGTGCCTATTCTGCCGGCGAGGATTTCCGGCAAGCCACAGTACCCTCGACGACTACCGTTCAGACTCGCAGCAGGATGCAATAGAACCACACGTTCTGATAAGCTTCAGGAGAACTTGGGCGCATCAAAGCATACTTTCAGGTTTCCCTACCGGGAGTTGGTACCTCCCGCTCTCTTGTTTACTTTGTGTAACTTCTTACATATTTTAGTTATCAATTCGAGTGTGGTCTATTCTGTTGTTATCTATCTTGCACCTGTCGCGTATTTCGTTTTAGTTGGTTAGAGGGATAGTGGTCGCGGCGGGGGATGTTAGCGTAAGGTCATGTTCTCGGGGGGTAGGGGTGGTGTCGGGAGTGAGTAGGGGAGCAAGGGGTGGCCATGCGGGTGGGGCGGGAGGTAAGGGTAGAAAGGGGGCAGCGGACGCTCATAGATTAAGGATTGGGTTATGGAACATAGGCACGCTGACGGGTAAGTCCATAGAGTTGGCGAAGATTCTTCAGCAGAGGAGGGTAAACATAGCGTGTGTCCAGGAGACCCGGTGGAAAGGGACGAAGGCGCGGGATGTAGACGGGTTTAAACTGTGGTATTCTTGGGTCGTGAGAGGTAAGAATGGAGTGGGCATCTTGGTAGATAGGGACCTAAGGGAGTTTGTGGTCGAGGTTAGGCGAGTGAATGATAGGTTGATGTCTATCAAGCTGTCTATTGGGGGTGGCGTTCTCAACGTCATCAGCGCTCCGCAAGTGGGTTTAGACGAGGAGGCCAAGAGGCGCTTTTGGGAGGACTTGGATGATATGGTGAGTAGTATCCCTCAATCTGAGAAGTTATTTATTGGAGGAGACTTTAATGGCCACATTGGGGCTGATGCTGGTGGCTATGATGAGGTGCACGGAGGCTTCGGTTTTGGGGTTAGGAACGGAGGGGGCACTTCGCTGCTTGATTTTGCTAGGGCTTCTGAGCTTCTGATTGCGAACTCGACTTTTTAGAAGAGGGAGGAGCATTTGGTTACCTTCAAGAGCTCAGCGGCGAGGATGCAGATTGATTACATTCTCATCCGAAGGAGCGATAGGGGCCTGTGCAAGGATTGCAAGGTTATTCTGGGAGAGTCTCTTACTATTCTCCATAGACTCCTAGTGCTGGATGTCGGTCTCTGGGTGAAGAGGAAGAGGAGGGGCGCTCGGGGTCAGCCGTGGATAAGATGGGGTGCTCTGTCTAAGGAAAAAGCTCAGGAGTTGGAAAGGAGGTTAGTTGAGGGCGGAGCTTGGAGGAGTTCTGGGGAAGCGGACGCTATGTGGACAGTGACGGCGGACTTGATTAGGGGGGCAGCACGAGACGTGCTTGGGGTGGCCAAAGGATATTCAGGCAGACATCAGGGCGGATGGTGGTGGAACGATATAGTCAAAGGAAAAGTGGAAGTGAAGAAGGCGGCGTTCGCTAGGTTGGCAGGGAGCACAAGCGAGGATGAGCGGCGAGCGAACATGGCGATCTACAAGGTGGCAAGGAAAGAAGCGAAGATGGCAGTTACGGAAGCTAAAAACGCGGCGTTCGGTCGCATGTACGAAGAGCTAGGGGAGAGAGGCAGGGATAAGAAGTTATTCCGGTTAGCTAAAGCGAGGGAGAGGAAGGCTCGCGATCTAGACCAAGTTAGGTGTATCAAGGGCGAGGACGATATAGTTCTGTTGGGGGAATCTCAAATCAAACAGAGGTGGCAGGAGTACTTTCGGGACTTACTTAACGAGGAGGGGGATCGTGACATAGAGCTAGGGGAGCTGGGGCATTCTGAGAGGCATAGGGACCTTGGTACTGCAGGCGCATTAGGGTGGAGGAGGTCATGGGGCCTTTACGTAGGATGAGTAGGGGTCGATTACCGGGCCTGACGAGATCCCCGTGGAGTTCTGGAAGTGCATGGGTAAGTCTGGGGGAGAGTGGCTCTCCAGGTTTTTCAATGCGATCTTTAGGTCCAAAAGGATGCTGGATGAGTGGAGATGGAGTACAGTGGTGCCCTTGTACAAGAACAAAGGGGACATCCAGTGCTGCAACAATTTTAGGGGTATCAAATTATTAAGTCACTCCATGAAGGTTTGGGAGAGGGTGATTGAGACGAGGTTGAGGGGGGTGACATCTATATCTGGGAACCAGTACGGTTTCATGCCGGGCCGCTCCACTACAGAGGCGATTCACCTTGTCAGGCGGCTGGCGGAGCAATTCAGGGATAAGAGGAAGGATCTTCACATGGTGCTTATTGACCTGGAGAAGGCATATGATAAGGTCCCAAGGGAGGTGCTATGGAGGTGTTTGGAGACGAAGAGCGTGCCGAAAGCCTACATCAGAGTAATCAAGGACATGTACAATGGAGCTAAGACTAGGGTTAGGACAGTGGGTGGCGAATCAGGCCATTTTCCAGTGGTTATGGGGCTCCATCAAGGATCGGCGCTGAGCCCCCTCTTGTTTGCCTTAGTGATAGATGCTCTTACCCGTCATATTCAAGGGGATGTGCCTTGGTGTATGTTATTTGCTGATGATATAGTATTGATAGATGAGACGAGGGCCGGTGTTATTGAAAGGTTAGAGGTATGGAGGCAGACTCTCGAGTCTAAAGGTTTCAAATTAAGCAGATCTAAGACAGAATACCTAGAGTGCAAGTTTAGCGCCGACCCGAGCGAAGTAGGCAGGGACGTGATGATTGGCTCCCAGGCTACCGCCAAGAAGGACAGCGTCCGATATCTTGGGTCAGTAATTCAGGGGGACGGAGAGATTGACGGGGACGTCACGCATTGCATAGGAGCAGGGGGGGCTAAGTGGAGGCTTGCATCAGCACTTCTGTGTGACAGGAAAGTTCCACACAAACTCAAGGGAAAATTCTATAGAGCCGTGGTTAGACCTGCGATGCTGTATGGGGCGGAGTGCTGGCCCGTGAAGAATTCCCATGTTCAGAGGATGAGGGTCGGGGAGATGAGGATGCTTAGGTGGATGTGCGGGCACACCAGGCTGGATAAGATTAAGAATGAAATTATTCGAGAGAAGGTGGGGGTGGCCCCGGTGGACGAGAAGATGCGTGAAGCGCGACTGAGGTGGTTCGGGCATGTGATGAGGAGAAGTCCCGATGCACCGGTGAGGAGCTGCGAGCGGCTGGAGATTGTTGGTGGTCGGCGCGGCAGAGGGAGGCCCAAGAAGTATTGGGGAGAGGTGATTAGGCAGGACATGGCTAGAATGCAGGTTTCCGAGGACATGACCCTTGATAGGAAAGTTTGGAGGTCTACAATCAGGGTTGTAGGATAGGGGCCCCTAGAGTTTTTCGTTCGCTTCTCCCGGGGTTGGGGGTGGGTCAGCAGGGTTACTCATAGATGATTTGTGTTTACTGTACGTTACTATTGTTAGTATTTATGCCGTTCACTAGAGGGGGGGTGAATAGTGAGGCACGAGAATATTGAAATATTGGAATTTAAAATTGCAGGAATAAGTAAATACGGTAATTGAAATAATCAAGAAAGAACACACCGTATTTTATCCTGGTTCACCACAACCCGTGGCTAGTCCAGTCCCCGAGAGACTCTCTCAAGATTCCACTATCTTCGTCAAGCTTACGGGTGCTTAACAAACCGTTACAGTTGCTCAAGGATACCACACCTTAAGACTTCACTTGCTTGAGGATACCTCACCCCAAGACTTCAACCACTAAGACTTTGGGTACTTAGCAAACCCGACAAATGAGAAGATATGTTCTTATCAAACAACTCTCTTTTAAAACAAATACTCTCTCAATAGAGTGGATAAAGAGAAACAAAATAAGCTCTATGAACAACACAAAGTTGTCTATCAAATGGCTCAACAAAAGCTCTAAAATGATGCTTGAAAATGATCAATATGTATATCAATATATGCAGGAGTTGGGTGTTTAAAATCAGCTCAAAAGACCTCTTTTTATAGGTGAAAAAGTGGTGCTGACCGTTGCTTAATTGACAAATCAAATCCCTGATTCTGTGCTCAAACAATCGATTGTTTGGAGGTGACAATCGGTTGTCTGACCAACGTTCAAAAAAGATTCCTGATTTTAGGCTAAACAATCGATTGTTAAACCTGAATAATCGATTGTCTTCAACGTTCAAAAATCAATTTAGGATTGTGGGAACGGTCAAAATATAATCGATTGTATGAAGGGACAATCGATTGTTGATAATCGATTGTGGATAAAGACAATCGATTGTTTTGATATTTAAAAACTTCGGTTGCACACTGTCTCAAAATAATCGATCGTTAAAGTAGACAATCGATTTTCAACAATCGATTGTTAAAGTATACAATCAATTATGTTCCAGTGTTCAAAACTTTGGCAACGGTCGATTATATATACTTGATATACACTTGATATACACTGTGTATACCAGAGTATACAAGAATTGAAAACTTACTTCAAAACCCATTTTGGTTGAAATGAAAATGTTAAAATCATTTTGTTTGAAGTATATATTAAAAATATTTATGATATATATAATTTAATAAAGTGATTTTATGCATGTTTATGATGACCTAATGTTGAGCCAAAGGATAAGGTAACTTAAACGTTGTCCTTACATTGGTTCTACCAAACGACCTACGTCTTGGGTCTTCGGTCTTGAACTTCTTTAGCTTGTTCATGCAATTCCGTCATCAGTATGCTTCTCGCCATTTGATTATACACTTGACTTCATTGTTTGTCATTCATCAAAACCTATACCTGAAAATCATGCTCATACAACCAAAGCGCTCATATCAAAGGTATATATGATTTCCAACAATTTCCCCCTTTTTGATAATGACAAACAACGGAAGATATGCATATTGAATTCCCCCTAAATTCATGCTATATCTCAACATACAATTTATGCAAACAATTCATAGAAATCAATTCAATATAATTCCCCCTTAATTGAATATTCCCCCTCAATTAAGGCATGCATATCGCCCATATTCTTCCCCCTTTTGGCATTAGCAAAAAGACTATACCAAAAAAAATTTAAACCATTGACGATACCAATCGTTATAAACAAGATCATATCAAATGTTAGTAAATGGCATACTAATGATAATGGTCATTTTTCTCAACAATATCAATTTTATTTTAAACTAAGAATGTTCATCAAAACATGAATCAATCAATTATTATAAACCAAATTGATACTAATTATTATTCAAAAAGAACTGATTAAAGCATGTATCAACCAAAACTGATATAGATTATTTGCACATATCAACTCATTGTGTTTTTATTCAAAATACGATAACTGACCGACGTTCCCCCTTAATGCATTAAGGTTTCGTGCTTGGTGCATCCACTACAATTTTGTAGTCTTCAAGCACACCTGCAAAAGTACCTAAAAATAGGTTTTTGGTACCCAACTTCTTTTGGGTCCTTGGGGGTTAGGATAATAATAATCGTAATCAACACATAAATCTCTATGTTTAGCAAAACAAACGGGTGCAATGTGTCCTACCCGATTACAATAATGACATATAACATTAGGATTGTGCATATGTCTAGGTTGAGCCAAATGCGTTCTAGGTGATCTAAAGTCATTCCTAGACGCGTTGAAATTCCTAGAGTCATCTCTAGGTGGTCTAGAATAATTATTCCTAGACTCATTAGCAAAAATCCTAGAATCATTTCTAGGTTGCGCAACTCCATTTCTATCATGATTCTTAATCATTTTACGCCTATAGTTATTCCTAGGCTTTTTCTTCTTTGTTTCAGCTTTAGGAATATCAACACTACGTGTTTCTAGTGCTTTCCTAAGTTCTGTGTTCTCTAGTTTTAAAGAACTACAAGAAGAACAATTTGAACATGTATCAATAGAAGAAGCTTCATCAATTCCTTGATTTTATTTTTAAAAACAGCAATGTCATTTTCCAAAAATTTGTTTTCTTTTTCTAAAACTTCAATTTTGTTTTTAAGAACACCATTTTCATTAGTCAAATTTTCAAAATCTATTTCTTTCAAAGAAAGTGTTCTCTGAAAATCTGTTTGCAAAGAAAGTGATTTCTGCAAAGAAAGTGTTTTCTTCAATTCTTTTATCAATTTGGAAGCATTGACAAATTCACCATACAATTCATCATAGGCATTTTGTAAATCTTCATATGAGTGAGAATTAGATGTACTTACCTCTTCTTCTCCGTTTGCCATGAGACATAATGCGCCGGCTTCATTGCCCGAGCTGTCTGAGTCCCCTGATACGCGCCTATGGTGTTTCCTCTTTTTCTTGTCCTTCTTCAAAGACTTACAAAACTTTTCAAATATATTACTGGAAGTATTTTCATCATCCCTTTCCGAATCATTTAGCTCTTCTCTTTTAGAGGATGAGGCTTTGAAGGCAAAATTCAAATCACTTCTAAGATAAGGATTAAGAATTGTGCTATCATAAGTTTCGAGGTTACCTCTTAGTCCATCAATTATGATATTCGTGTATTCCATCGACTCTTGGATGGCATTGGCTTTGGAACGCCATTCGGGAGTGAGACTCCATAGGACTTTTCGAACAAGATCTTTGTTCGTGTAAACTTTCCTAAGAGCATGGAGATCGTTGACGATTCTTAAAAATCGTTCAAACATAACACCAATAGGTTCCTTCTCCATTTTAAAAGTTTCATATTTATGAGTTAGAAAATCAATTTTGGATTCTCGGATTTGAGGCGTACCTTCATAAATGATCTCGAGTTTGTCCCACATCTCCTTGGCGGTTGTGCAGCAAGAGATTTTCCGATAGTCATTCGGATTCACCGCACAATATAATACATGGATGGCCCTTGCATTATTTTCAACTATCTTCATGTCCTTGGCATCATATTCATCTTCCTTCTTTGGAACCGTGATTTCTCCAACTTTCTTTGTCGGCATTGGTTCACCGTTTTTGATGATTTGCCACAAACGAAAATTGTTTGCTTTGAGGAAGATACTCATCCGCCCTTTCCAATATGTATAGTTTGTTCCGTCAAATAGTGGAACGCAAGTGGTGGATTGTCCTTCATTCATCATTCCTGCTTTCAATATTCTATACACAAAAATATATATAGCTCTCAACCGGTTAAGGCTTTCAGAGAGTTAGGCTCTGATACCAATTGTTAGTATTTATGCCGTTCACTAGAGGGGGGTGAATAGTGAGGCACGAGAATATTGAAATATTGCGGAATTTAAAATTGCAGGAATAAGTAAATACGGTAATTGAAATAATCAAGAAAGAACACACCGTATTTTATCCTGGTTCACCACAACCCGTGGCTAGTCCAGTCCCCGAGAGTCTCTCTCGAGATTCCACTATCTTCGTCAAGCTTACGGGTGCTTAACAAACCGTTACAGTTGCTCAAGGATACCACACCTTAAGACTTCACTTGCTTGAGGATACCTCACCCCAAGACTTCAACCACTAAGACTTTGGGTACTTAGAAAACCCGACAAATGAGAAGATATGTTCTTCTCAAACAACTCTCTTTTACAACAAATACTCTCTCAATAGAGTGGATAAAGAGAAACAAAATAAGCTCTATGAACAATACAAAGTTGTCTATCAAATGGCTCAACAAAAGCTCTAAAATGATGCTTGAAAATGATCAATATGTATATCAATATATGCAGGAGTTGTGTGTTTAAAATCAGCTCAAAAGACCTCTTTTTATAGGTGAAAAAGTGGTGCTGACCGTTGCTTAATTGACAAATCAAATCCCTGATTTTGAGCTCAAACAATCGATTGTTTGGAGGTGACAATCGATTGTCTGACCAACGTTCAAAAAACAGATTCCTGATTTTAGGCTAAACAATCGATTGTTAAACCTGAATAATCGATTGTCTTCAACGTTCAAAAATCAATTTAGGATTCTGTGGGAACGGTCAAAATATAATCGATTGTATGAAGGGACAATCGATTGTTGATAATCGATTGTGGATAAAGACAATCGATTGTTTTGATATTTAAAAACTTCGGTTGCACTGTCTCAAAATAATCGATTGTTAAAGTAGACAATCGATTGTCAACAATCGATTGTTAACGTATACAATCGATTATGTTGTTCCAGTGTTCAAAACTTTGGCAACGGTCGATTATATACACTTGATATACACTGTGTATACTAGAGTATACCAGAATTGAAAACTTACTTCAAAACCCATTTTGGTTGAAATGAAAACGTTAAAATCATTTTGTTTGAAGTATATATTAAAAATATTTATGATATATATAATTTAATAAAGTGATTTTATGCATGTTTATGATGACCTAATGTTGAGCCAAAGGATAAGGTAACTTAAACGTTGTCCTTACATTGGTTCTACCAAACGACCTACGTCTTGGGTCTTCAGTCTTGAACTTCTTTAGCTTGTTCATGCAATTCCGTCATCAGTATGCTTCTCGCCATTTGATTATACACTTGACTTCATTGTTTGTCATTCATCAAAACCTATACCTGAAAATCATGCTCGTACAACCAAAGCGCACATATCAAAGGTATACATGATTTCCAACAACTATTACATGCTATTGTATATTGGTATTTTGTTTCCTTTGTCCAGATTATTATTAACGCTATTTATGCTGGAATTTCTTATGCATTAATGCTATATTGTTTCTGTTTTGTTTTTGTCTCTGTTCTGTTTTACTACTGTTTTCTCCCTAATCCTATGAGCCGAGGGTCGATTGGAAACAGCCTCCCTACCTTTTCGGGTAGGGGTAAGGCTCGTCTACATATTACCCTCCCCAGACCCCAGCCGGTGGGAATATACTGGATAGTTGTTGTTGTTGTTGTTGTTGTTGTTGTTGTAATGCCCTTAATTCACCTATTGGGCCAAATATGTCATTCCATTAATATTTTTCGCTCACAAATGCCATTTGAGTTAACGGAGGGACACGTGTCATCGTTTTGTTGGTCCATTCTAAATATTTCGTAATTAATTAAAAAGACCTATTATTCATACCCAAAACATAATTTTCGAAAGAGATTCTTCTAAATTTTTTTACTAAAAACTAAAGAAAAAAAATGATTTTTTCCAGTTTTTACAAAAAAAAGAGATTTTTTTTTTACTAAAATAATATTTTTGTAAAAATAAAAATAAAATCTAAAAAGTAATATTTTTGTAAAAATTGAAAAAAGTAGATGTTTTTTGCTAAAATGTTCAGATTTTTTTCAGTTTTTACAAAAGACCCATTTTTTATTCTAGATTTGTTTTTTCTAGTTTTTTTGCTAAACTGGAAACCAATTGAAAAAAAGCTAGAAAAATATGATGTGATGGTGTAAAAATTTCATGACACGTATCCAACTTAAACTCTATATTATAAAATAATAATGCACATATATCATCGTTGTAAAAATGAGAAAAAACTAGATTTAGCAAAAGCTGAAAAATTTGCTTTAATGTGACTAGTTTTTTTGCTAAAATGGAAAAACTTGAAAAAAATGTTAGAATAAAAAATGGGTCTTTTGTAAAAACTGAAAAAAACTAGAAATTTTAGCAAAAAATATCTACTTTTTTTTTAGTTTTTACAATAATATTGCTTTTTAGATTTTATTTTTATTTTTACAAAAAACATTATTTTAGTAAAAAATTTACTTTTTGTAAAAACTGGAAAAATAATACATTTTTTCTTCAGTTTTTAGTAAAAAAGGTTTTAGAAGAATTGCTTTCGTAAATTATTTTTTGGGTATGGATAATGTGTCTTTGTAATTAATTACAAAATATTTAAAATGGACCAACATGATGATGACACGTGTCCCTCCGTTAACTCAAATGGCATTTGTGAGCCAAAAACATTAATGGAAGGACATATTTGGCCCAATAGGTGGATGGAATGCATTATTGATCCAAAACGTATAGTTCAGGGGCATATCTGACCCTTCTCTGTTTTAAAAAATCTAATTAAGATGATCTAATACCATTAACTATCTACAATATATATAGAGTATTAACTTATTTAAGGGAGAAGAAAATTACGGAAGAGGTAAGGACATCCCTGACAATTAACAATATTGGAAGTATAATAAATTTTTGAAGTTGAGTGTAAGCGTCCATTGAATTGAAACATTTGAGTACTCAGTTATAAAATAATTATTTGTACACACACTTAAAAGAGTTAATAAGGACATTCAGATGAATAAATTATCGTAATGAAAACTTCATCATACTAGTTGAACCGCTGAGCATGTGACACAAACATCTAAGAATTAAAATTGACTCCTAATAAAAAAAATACAAATCGTTTGACAAAACTGTTAACTTTAAGAATTAATCAAGTATGCAATTTTATAATTGGAGCAGGGACTTTCATGCAGCTACCCTGCTACTTCAATTAAAAATATATGTCGTTACTTAAATATACATATAAGAATAATTAGAATTTAATTTAAAAAAAAAAGGATAATGTATGAAAAGAATCAATTTAAACTAGGAATATAAATTTATTTTTCTTATTTTACTTTTTTTTCATTATTCTTTTCTTAGCCGTATTTCTTTTAGGTGCGAAACACGTAAGTAGAAACTAGTATTCATAAAAAAGCATTCACGTTGGACCCTATATCTGTCCTCACCATTGTCCTATTTTGCAATATTTTCTCGGATATCTGCCACTCAACTTTGTTCGTTTTTCATAACTTTAATTAGAGAGATTCTAGAGTTCTATTCTTGGTAGATAAATCATCCTCCTCCCTATAAATAGAGGTGCCCTCTACCATTGTAAATAACTCCTAACATTCTCTAAGTATTAATAAGAAGAACTCTCTCTACTCTTCTCTCTATTTGCTCTTGTTCTTGAGTTATTGTTCTTGTCTTTTATATTATTTCATAACACGTTATCAGCACGAGACTCTACCGTCTCAAGAACCATTCTCGAGAAATCTAAGGTATTTCCCTCTTCCTAATTTAATTTTCGATTATGTCTGACATTACGAAAAGAAAGTTCGTTGCCCTTGAAATTTCGGGCAAGAACTATATGACATGGGTGTTGGATGCTGAAATCCACTTAGATGCTATGGGTCTCGGAGACACCATCAAAGATAGAGAAAAAGCATCCACCCAAGAATGTGCGAAGGCCTTGATTTTCTTGAGCCACCACCTTGATGAAGGTTTGAAGATTGAATATCTCACCGTCAAGGATCCACTCGTCTTGTGGAACGGCTTAAAGGAGAGATATGACAACCTGAAGTTGGTCACTCTGCCACAAGCACGATATGATTGGGCTCATCTGAGGCTCCAGGACTTTAAGTCCGTTTCTGAATATAATTCTGCTATGTTCAGAATTACTTCTAAATTGAAGCTATGCGGGGATAATATCTCCGATTATGATATGCTTGAGAAAACGTTTACAACGTTTCATGCCTCCAATATAGTACTGCAACAACAGTACAGAGAGAAAGGCTTTACAAAGTACTCTGAACTGATTTCTCTTCTACTAGTGGCTGAGCGAAATAATGACCTGCTCATGAGAAATCATGAAAATCGACCCACTGGGTCTACACCACTGCCTGAAGCAGATAAGGTGCACTCTCATTATGCCAAACATGAAAAGGACCATGGTCATGGTCGTAAACGGGGTCATAGCCAGGGACGTAGACAAGGAAGAAATTCCAATGAAGTCCGTCAACCCCCAAGGAGAGATAACCGCCGAAAGCAGAAACGGGGTCATGAAGATCCTAAGGCAAATGGTTCAGAAACTATATGTTATCGTTGCGGTGGGAAAGGGCACTGGTCAAAGACTTGCCGTATACCAAGACACTTGGTTGACCTTTATCAAGCATCTCGAAAGAGAAAAGGCCCTGAAACAAATTTTGTCTATGACGACAATGAGGACATCACCCACCTGGATGTGGCAGACTTCTTTGAGCAACCCGATGGGAAAATAGACCACCTAATCAGCGATGGATCCGTGATGAAAGAAGATGGAGTTATTTGATTTTGTTCTACTTATTTGTATTAGTTAGTGAGTAAACTAATAGTCATTAGTATTAGCTCGTATTAGTTAGTTCATGATGCAATGTTAGCAGTAGTTCTTTAGAATATCTTCAATATGCTCAAATATCAATAAAATTTTTATTTCCAGTAGGGGTAATCGACTAGCCTGAAAAACTAGTCGATTATCAACTATTTTCGCATTAAAGTTGAAAAACAATTGATCAACAATCGATTGTCTTTGGCTAACAATCGATTGTCATTAAGACAGTGTAATCTGATTTTTCAAAAATCATCCACAATCGATTGTCTTTGTCTAACAATCGATTGTCGTTAAGACAGTGTAATCTGGAATTTTTCAAAAATCATCCACAATCGATTGCCTTTGTCTAACAATCGATTGTCTTGAAACAGTAAGGTCTGGAATTTTTCAAAATAGCCAACAATCGATTGTCTATGCATAACAATCGATTGTCTTGAAACAGTGTGCTCTGGAATTTTTCAAAAATAGCCAACAATCGATTGTCTATGCATAACAATCGATTGTCTTAAGACAGTGTGATAAGTTTTTTCAAAATAGCAAATAATCGATTGTGTGTGTTTAACAATCGATTGTCAATGTTCAACAATCGATTGTTTGTAAATAACAATCGATTATTTGAAGAAAACGTTTAAACTGAAATTTTCAAACTGCAAAGTAATGGATAACATATCTGATTTTGTTAGTCAACTGTTAGCAGCAGATTTTGAAAATATTATGTGACACAAAAGAATTGAACTTGTTTATTCTTATGTTCTTGTATCTCTTTTGTATGTCAAACTATGGGATAGCAAATATGGATATCTCACAAAGCGAACTTGGATCAACATCCAACTGTAAAAGTATTTGCCTAATTGATTAATGTACTACACATACAATACTCAAAGAAAGGAAGTATTTCTCTCAACTAAATATGTGTAAGGCAAACGTTACTACAATCTCTGGAAGTAGTAAATTGATTGAAGGCTCCGGAAGAGCAATTGTAACTCTGCCCAAGGGCACGACGTTAATCATAGAGAATGCAATGTTCTCCTCCAAGTCTAAGAGAAACTTGTTGAGTTTTAAAGATGTACGCCGGAATGGCTATCATATTGAGACAATGGATGAAGATAAACTTGAATATCTTGTCATCACAAAGAATGTCTCCGGCCAAAAGAGGGTTATTGAGAAATTCCCGTCTTTATCTTGTGGCCTGTATTGGACAAGAATTAGTGCAATTGAGGCACATTCAACAGTAAACCAAAGGGTTACTGATTCCAATACCTTTGTACTTTGGCATGATCGATTGGGACACCCAGGATCGGTCATGATGAGACGGATTATAGAAAGCTCATATGGGCATCCGTTAAAGAATTTCAAAATTCTTTCAAATAATGAATATCCTTGCACTTCGTGTTATCAAGGCAAGTTGATTATCAGGCCATCACCAACAAAGGTTGGGACTGAGTCACCCACGTTTCTGGAACGTATACAAGGGGACATTTGTGGACCTATTCACCCACCTAGTGGGTCATTTAGGTATTTCATGGTCTTGATAGACGCATCCTGTAGATGGTCTCATGTGTGCCTGTTGTCATCACGCAACCTTGCGTTTGCGAAATTAATGGCACAAATAATTTGACTACGAGCACAATTTCCAGATAATCCAATCAAGTCCATAAGACTGGATAATGCTGCTGAGTTTACATCCCAAGCATTTAATGATTATTGCTTATCAATCGGGATAAAAGTTGAACATTCTGTAGCTCATGTTCACACTCAAAACGGTCTTGCAGAATCGTTAATTAAACGCCTGCAATTGATTGCAAGACCATTACTTATGAGAACGAGGCTGCCCACTTCGGTATGGGGTCACGCCATCTTACATGCAGCAATGCTAATTCGTCTCAGACCGACGAATTACCACAAGTATTCCCCGTTGCAATTGGTTTTGGGTCATGAACCCAATATATCCCATTTAAGGATTTTTGGATGCGCAGTATATGTGCCTATTGCACCGCCATCCCGCACCAAAATGGGTCCGCAAAGAAGGTTAGGAATATATGTTGGGTTTGAATCGCCCTCCATCATTCGCTACCTCGAAACATTGACAGGCGACTTGTTTACTGCACGATTTGCAGACTGTCGATTTGATGAGACACTTTTCCCAAAATTAGGGGGAGAAGTTGGTGAAACCAAACGAGAAATTTTGTGGAAAAATGCATCATTATCTCATCTTGATCCACATACCTCTATTTGTGAAAGAGAGGTACAAAAGATTATCCATTTGCAAAGAATAGCAAATCAAATGCCTGACGCATTTACGGACTTGAAGAGGATAACGAAATCCCACATTCCCGCGGAAAATGTTCCAATCCGTATTGATGTCCCTGTTGGACAATCATCTAGTGTCATAACCAATGAGTCGAATGCACGCCTGAAACGTGGCAGACCATTAGGTTCCAAAGATCGAAATCCTAGAAAGAGGAAAAAGAACGATCAAAATGACACCACGAAAGAATCTCATGATCTAACAAATTCTGAGATTCATGAAGAATCCATTGAGCCCGAGACTCTGGAAAATACGGAACTATCCCTAAATCCAATTAATATTGAGGCAAATATTAATCGAGTGGATATTGTGGTGGATAATGCCTTTGCTTATAATGTAGCATCTAGCATTATGCAAGAATGTGAGGATCTCGAACCTCAATCTGTTGAAGAATGTCGAAAAAGACAGGATTGGCCAAAGTGGCAAGAAGCAATTCAATCAGAATTGAATTCGCTGGCAAAACGTGAAGTTTTTGGCCCTATAGTTAAAACACCTAATGGTGTTAAGCCTGTCGGCTATAAATGGGTCTTTGTACGCAAGAGAAATGAGAAAAACGAGGTACAAAGATATAAAGCACGCCTTGTTGCACAAGGTTTTTCTCAAAGGCCTGGTGTCGATTATGAAGAGACATATTCGCCTGTAATGGATGCGATAACCTTTCGTTATCTCATAAGTTTTGCTGTCCATGAAAAACTTGACATGCACTTAATGGATGTGGTTACTGCCTATCTTTATGGCTCACTTGATAATGAGATATACATGAAAATTCCCGATGGACTCAAGATGCCAAACGCGCATAATTCAAAATCTCGGGAAATGTTCTCAATTAAATTGCAAAGATCCTTGTATGGTCTAAAGCAATCTGGACGAATGTGGTATAATCGTCTTAGTGAGTACTTGTTAAAAGAATGCTATATAAATGACGCCATTTGCCCGTGTGTTTTTATAAAGAAAACAACATCGGAATTTGTTGTACTTACCGTATATGTCGATGACATAAACCTTATTGGAACCCCTATAGAACTCCAAAAGGCAATTGATTATCTAAAGGATGAATTCGAGATGAAAGATCTCGGAAAGACTAAACTATGTCTTGGTTTGCAAATTGAATATTTGGCAAACGGAATTTTCATTCATCAATCTACCTATACAGAAAAGGTACTGAAACGGTTTTACATGGATGAAGCACATCCTTTAAGTACACCGATGGTTGTTCGATCACTTGATGTGAACAAAGATCCATTCCGACCACAAGAAAGGAATGAAGAGCTACTTGGTCCTGAAGTACCATATCTTAGCGCAATTGGCGCACTAATGTATCTTGCAAATACTACAAGACCTGACATATCCTTTTCAGTTAATGTCTTAGCAAGATTTAGCTCGGCTCCTACGAGGAGACATTGGAGTGGGATCAAACACATATTGCGGTACCTAAAGGGAACTACCGATATGGGCTTATTTTATGGCAAGAATTGCAGCCCGGATCTTGTTGGTTATGCTGATGCTGGATATTTGTCCGACCCACACAAGGCTCGATCTCAAACGGGTTATGTGTTTACCTGTGGAGAAACCGCCATATCTTGGCGATCGACTAAGCAATCAATTGTGGCTACTTCATCTAATCATGCCGAGATAATTGCTATTCATGAAGCAAGTCGGGAGTGTGTGTGGTTAAGGTCGATAATACATCATATCCAAGACAAATGTGGTTTGAAGTGTGATAAACTACCCACAACTTTGTATGAAGATAACGCAGCATGTATAGCTCAATTGAAGGGAGGATTCATAAAAGGAGATAGAACGAAGCATATTTCACCAAAGTTATTCTTCACACATGATCTTCAAAAGAATGGTGATATCAATGTTCAACAGATTCGTTCAAGCGACAATATGGCTGATTTGTTCACAAAATCTCTACCAAAGTCAACCTTCAAGAAGCTAGTTCACAAGATCGGGATGCGAAGACTTAAGGACATAAATTGATGTTCTTATCAGGGGGAGTTAATGCGCGTTGCACTCTTTTTCCCTTACAAGGTTTTGTCCCACCGGGTTTTCCTTGCGAGGTTTTTAACGAGGCAACCAATAGGCGCATATTCAAACATGTGTACTCTTTTTCCTTACTTTAATTTTTCCCATTGGGTTTTGTTTTAAGGTTTTAACGAGGCACATCATTGAATAGACATTCAAGGGGGAGTGTTATAAATACACTTCTATTTAAGGTGAATGTCTTTAATTAAAGAGATTCTAGAGTTCTATTCTTGGTAGATAAATCATCCTCCTCCCTATAAATAGAGGTGCCCTCTACCATTGTAAATAACTCCTAACATTCTCTAAGTATCAATAAGAAGAACTCTCTCTACTCTTCTCTCTATTTGCTCTTGTTCTTGAGTTATTGTTCTTGTCTTTTATATTATTTCTTAACATATTTTACTTTTTTTTTCATCATTCTTTTCTTAGCCGTATTTCTTTTAGGTGCGAAACACGTAAGTAGAAACTAGTATTCATAAAAAAGCATTCACGTTGGACCCTATATCTGTCCTCACCATTGTACTATTTTGCAATATTTTCTCGGATATCTGCCACTCAACTTTGTTCGTTTTTCATAACTTTCCCAAATTAAAAAAAAATTGTTTAATTTCCTTATTTTCTGAATTCGTAGCTATCGATCTCCAATGCTATCGCTGCTGCGTCTCGTTGTTTTTCCATTGCTGTTACTTCTTCCTTATATAGTCTTTTCCCATTTCATTGTTGAAAATCTACCAGGCTTCAATGGAAAACTTCCATTCAAACTCGAAACTGGGTAAGTACTATCAATTTTCATATATATATATATATATATATATATATATATATATATCTGATTACCCAAACCCAGCAGCCTCAATCCCCTATAGTTATAATTGGTATGTTGATTCAGTTATGTAGGTGTTGGAGAAGAGGAAAAAGTGCAGCTATATTACTACTTCGTTGAGTCAGAAAGAGACCCAGAAAATGATCCTCTTATGCTTTGGCTCACCGGAGGTCCTGGTTGCTCCGGCCTCTCTTCCTTTGTCTATGAAATCGGTATGTTTAATTAGTTTTCTCCTCTTCATTCTTTGTTTAATTTTTGCCATCAATTTATCATCAACTATAGTCCTGCCCTAAATGACTGTAATTTTCTTACTACATTATGTTACCAACTGTTATTCCAAAACTAAGCTATCGTTTGGCCATAAATTTTCAAATTTGTTTTGAAAAATCTTATTTGGGCGAAGTTTGATTTGAAGATGAAAATGGGTTTGGATATATGTTTTCAAAATATATTTCCCAAATTTATTTTAGAAAAAAATGTATATTATTAGTGTTTGTAAATATTTTGGCCGAAAATTAGCTAGTGAGATGGTTTTGGGATTTGAGATTTCGGATTTTGCCAAAATATAGACAAAATCTATAGCCAAATATGTATTTGCCAAATAAAATTCAAATTTATTTTAGCAAAATCTATAGCCAAACGGGTCCTAACTCTCCTGCAGGTACTTAAACCCCTGAATTATTGATTAGGTGTGGGATTATTTTAAACGAGTGTAGTCCACTTTAGTGGGTGAGGACTGATGATACACGTGGTTCTTTTTCACGTCATTGTGGAAAAATTCATATTTACAGCTAACAACAACAACAACAACAACAACTACCCAGTATACTCCCACCAGGTGGGGTCCGGGGAGGGTAATATGTAGACGAGCCTTACCCCTACCCGAAAGGGCAGAGAGGCTGTTTCCAATCGACCCTCGGCGCATAGGATAAAAGGAAAAACAGCAGTAAAACAAAAACAAAGACAAAAACAAAAACAATAGAGCATTAGTAACTCCCGCAGAAATAGCGTAGATAATTATATAAACATAAGAAGCATAAATACAATCGCATGCAATAATATCATACAGTAACTACCATAACTAACAACCATAGGGGGAACATAAGCTAAAACACAAATCATCTATGGGTACCCAGCTGACCCACACCCAACCCCGGATGAGGCGTACGAAGAACTCTAGGAGCCCCTAACCTACAACCCTGATTCTATACCTCCAGACTCTCCTATCACGGGTCATGTCCTCGGAAACCTGCATCCTAGTCATGTCCTGCCTAATCACCTCTCCCCAATGCTTCTTAGGCCTCCCTCTGCCTCGCCGACCGCCAACAATCTCCAGCCGCTCGCAGCTCCTCACCGGGGCATCGGGACCCCTCCTCTGTACATGCCCGAACCACCTCAGCCTCGCTTCTCGCATCTTCTCATCCACCGGGCCACCCCTACCTTCTCTCAATAACTTCATTCTTAATCTTATCTAGCCTGGTGTGCCCGCACATCCACCTAAGCATCCTCATCTCCGCAACCTTCATTTTCTGAACATGAGAGCAGGTCTAACCACGACTCTATAGAATTTCCCCTTGAGTTTGTGTGGAATTTCCTTGTCACACAGGACCCCTGATGCAAGCCTCCACTTTGACCACCCCGCTCCTATGCGATGGGTGACGTCCCCGTCAATCTCTCCGTCCCCCTGAATCACAGACCCAAGATATCAGACACTGTCTCTCTTGGCGATGGCATGAGAACCAATCATCACGTCCTTGCCTACCTCGCTCGGCTCGGCGCCAAACTTGCACTCCAGGTATTCTGTCTTAGATCTGCTTATTTTGAAACCTTTAGACTCGAGAGTCTGTCTCCATACCTCTAACCTCTCACTAACACCGACCCTCGTCTCGTCTATCAATACTATATCATCAGCAAAAAGCATACACCAAGGCACATCCCCTTGAATATGTCATATTTACAGCTACTTTAATAAAAATAGAAAAGGACTATAGGGCAAGGGCAGTGGTTTATAGCTCATTATTCATTTAAATATGGTTGCATTGTAAAGCGCAATCCGATGCCCAAAGAATCGTGCGTTTACGTAGGTTGGGGGAAGGGTCACAGCATACTGTAATGCAAGTATTAGTGACTGCTTCCACGACTCGAACCCGTGACTTATAGATCACACGGAGACAACTCTACCCTTACACGATATTTGTTTTAAAGAAAAAAGCAGGATGGAGGATGAATTTACCTTTGCAGTTTGAGCCACTTGCTAAAGAAGATTTTACCTTATATCTCATTTTACGTGACACACTTTTCTTTTTAATTTGTCACAAAAAGAATGCTTTTTTTATATTTATAAGTAATTTAACCATAAAATTCTTATTTTATTTTTAATGAGATGATTTATAGTCATATAAGTTGTCTAAAGCTTTATACTATAAATTTTAATAGTCGTTTTTTTCTTAAAAAAAATTTGTGCGGGGTATCAACAACAACAACAACTACCCAGTATAGTCCCACAAAGTGGGTTCTGTGGAGGGTAATATGTAGACATGCCTTACCCCTGCCCGGAAGGGCAGAGATGCTGTTTCCAATCGACCCTTGCAGGGTATCATTTAAAAGAAAAGTATAAAAAAGGGATATATGTATAAGAATTGACGGAACCCACTGGGTGCAAACAATTTCTGAGGGCCATCAGACTGGGTAAAACCTGAATTAACTGTGGTGCACTTGCGAGAAACTTCTTGCCGAGGGCCTGTGCACCCCGGGATTAGTCGGGGCTCGAAGGGACTCGGACACTCGGTGTAAATCAAAAAAAAAAGTACAAGAATGACGGGCTTTTCTGAATCTTCTTTTTGACAAGAAAACATATACCTCTCTGTTACCAGTGTTATCAATACATATCAATATATCATTTTCTTCATTAGATGAAAATCTTTTCTCCTTTCAAACTTATGTTAAAAGTCAATCTATTCAAATATTGTATTAACAAAATAATACAGTACAATACTATAAACCAGTGCATTATGAAACGATGGGTAGATACTCTCTTCTCCTGTCCGAATGTTCAGTCATTGACCAATGATTTTAAAATGCTATGTTTATTTTACCCTTTAAATTATTATCGGCCTTCATTTCTATATAAATGTTTATATCATTGTTTTTTTTTTTTCCGTTTTCTTTTCATGAAATTATCGGCCATTCTTTCTTACTTCCGTTTCTTTTGTCCCCTGAAATGTTTTACCTATAATTTGGGGCCTTTTCTTTGGCCTAAACTGTGATCAAGTGTCGAATATTTTGAAGTTTTTGGTTGATCGTCTTCGCATGTAAGAGTTAATAATGTAGCATTTACCTCTTTCTTTACCAAGCAGTAGTAGAGGAACACAAAAATATGCACAATGCTGAATATTTTTCTACAAGGTTTGAATTTCTATTAATTAAAAACATTTATTAGAGTAAGGGGAAAAAACAAAATGTTCTCGACAAGTGTATGCTTCTCGTCTGGATTATTGTGTCTCAGAAGTTAATAACTTGCAAAAATGACACTTAATGCTTCTTTCAGGCCCTTTAATGTTTGATTATGCAAATTCTAGTGAAGATTTCCCGAAATGGAGTTGAACTCAAATTCTTGGACCAAGGTTCTGTAACCTTACCTTCTTATCATTTGCTTGAATTTTTTCTGTTACTAGTTTATGCAAGCATTATCTGGTTTTAATTACTAGGTGGCAAACATAATATTTATAGATCAACCTGCTGGCTCAGGATACTCCTACGCAAAAACTTCGGAAGCTTACAACTGCCACGATACTCTGGCTGTAACTCTAACTTATGATTTCCTTAGAAAGGTGAGAGAAATTTTTCCGAGCAAATCTATGTGCATGTTTCGAGCTTTTGCAATAACAACAACAACAACAACAACATACCTAGTGTAATCCCAGAAAGTGGGGTATAAGGAAGGTAGGATGTGCACATACCTTACCCCTACCTTTGTGAAAGTAGTTCATCGAGTTTATATGTACAGCTAAAATTACTTCTTGTGATCTTTATAACATGGTTAAACATCTACCTTTTTTTGGATGTTTCAGACTCTAGCTAGCTAATGACAAATGCATATTCTTAATAAAAGTTAAATCTTTCAGAGAACAAAAATAAAATGTGATCTTCTGTTAAGTCAAGGCGTTGCCAATAAAAGCACCCTTTCTGACTCTGGAACATAATATCCTTTAGTTGCCTGGCACTATACAACAACAACAACAAACCTAGTGAATTTCCACAAGTGAGATCTTGGGGGGTAAGATGTACCAGCCTTACTCCTACCATAGAAAGGCAGAGAGGATATTTCCGAAAGACCCTCAGCTAGTTGCCTGGCATGCTATAAAAAAGGAAAATGTTACTTTATAGGGAAGGTGTAGAAAGAGTATTTATCTTTGTTCCTCTTGAGTACTGTTTACATATGGTTAATTTCCATTACTGTGTAAGACTAAATTCCAAAATTCCATGATCTGCTAGGTTAAAAAATGTGAATAAAGGTTTTAATACAGTTCTGAAAGTCTTGATTCGTTGTAGTGGGATTGGTTATCCATTTTGTATTCTAAATCTTGAACGGAGAAACTTAATGATTTGAGACCTGATGAAAAAATGTATTTATCTCACATCTCATGTCTTAATATTGTTCAGAACTTTCATTCTAATGCTTAAGGTAATCAAAAGGCATGAAACTCTTATAAGCAAATTCACGAGACTGAACTTCTTGTGCTGTACTGGCTTAAGGATCATCCCGAGTATCTCAAGAATCCACTATATATGTTGGTGGTGATTCCTACTCAGGCATTTTGTCGCACTGCTTACTCGCCGAATATACGATGGTATTGTTTCTTGTACTTGAGTTAAGGATCAGTCTTTTTGTTATCTTGTTTTGTGACCTTTTTCTTTCTTTAAAGGTATTGAAGTTGGTGAGAAGCCACGAGTGAATATCAAAGTATAAACTCCAATGCTTTAAGTTGGACACCTCTTTCTGCTGTTCTCACTAATGATACTTCTCATTTTAAATTCTGTCCTCAAACATGAGGTTTTGGATTGAATGTAGGGATATATACAAGGCGATGCTCTAACAGATCATTACATCGACGCCAATGGTAGAATCATATATGCTCATCGTATGGGACTTCTTTCAGATAAACTCTATCAGGTACTGATATAATAGCTTATGCTCTGTACTCTAGCATTCAAGAACTAACTGCTAGTTAATGACAATCTAGAAAGGAAAAAACAGCTTCTCCCCTGGCTCTACAGCTATGCTAACAAATTGAAGTCTTCAAATTAAAACAATTAGCTTCTTGATTATGGTTCAGATATATATTACGTTCAATTCATTATGATTCTACAATTAATCTTCTATATGTTATTGTGTAGTCCACTAAAGCAAATTGCAATGGAAACTATGTGAATGTTGATCCGAATAATGAATCATGTCTAAATGATCTTCAGAGAGTAGATAAGGTAAGGGAGCATGTTTTGCACTTACAAAATATTAATATATCTTCAAAGATGTCTTAGACTTAAATATTCCGTTGTTGCATGTGTGTAGTGTCTCAAGAACATACGCCGGGCACATATTTTAGAACCTTGGTGTGACCTGCCATTTTCTATGAGCATTCTCCAAGAAACTCCTACAAATGCCCGGTCGCTGTTCCCAATTGAAGGACCATGGTGTCGAGTAAGTCTCTGTTTCTCCCCCTAATGAGGCCTCATTAGCATCATGTATTGTGTTAATTCTGTTAGTATATTATACAAGAATGTGCAGAAGTTAACTCTTTTAACCCCAAAACCAGGAAAAAAATTACATATACTCTTACATTTGGGCAAATGATAAAGCTGTCCGGAAAGCACTAAACGTTCGTGAGGTATACAACTACGTTCTTATTCCCACTGTCCATTATCAGCCCCCCCAACCCTTGGAGGGGGGGGGGGGGGACTGGTTTTCAAGTAGGTCCAACCGAGAAAAAGAAATTGAAAGTAAGAAGAGAGAAAGAACTTTTGGTGATACGATTATGATCATGAAAAATATCAGGGAACAGCATTGGAGTGGGTGAGATGCAATGACAGCATGCATTATAGAGGTAAAAAGAGAACTGAATCATATGTGTATGATGTCCAAAGTGTTATTGATGATCATCGGCATCTCATCAGCAAATCCTGTCGAGCTCTAATTTATAGGTACTATTCAAAAATGGCTTTCTTCTTCTTCTTCTTCTTATTATTAGTCACTAATCTTGGAAATATCCTCCTTTATGTTTTGCATAATCTTTTAATTTGTTTGAAGTGTCAAAACCATGTTACCATTAGTTTTGCGCATTACTAAACGAACTAACCTAGTGATGAATTTGTTGATATGTGGGTTAACTAGATAAGGGTAAAAACAAAAAGACAAAGAAAGAAAAGGTATAGCTCATCTTGAATTTGAATGTTGGATTTTGCATTTGTTACTGCTGATATTTGATTTATCATAATAATAAGTAGTTTAGTGGTACGGGGAGTCTTTGTTTAAATTTAAATTTAATAGGATAAGTTAGTTGAGATAGTTTAGATTTTTGAATTCAAATATTTATTCTCCAGATTTTATGCAGTTTCTGTTTTTAAATTGGCTATTTAAAACCCTGTTATGCTTAATAAAATTATTGAAAGACTTTTTCAATCAATACTTTTAATCTTTTTGCTGCCCCATCTTTTAAAAAAACCAACAGTGGTATCAGAGCTTCATCGGTCTTACTGGATCTGAGTTCTTCCAAAGAACTATTTTCAAATCATTTTTAACCAATATCAATTTTTAAACCTATTTTAAAACACGACAAGCAACAGTCTCTCTTTGAATGCCCCACAAACTTTCACTGGTGAAAACTTTCATATTTGGTCAGTGAAGATGAAATCTTATTTTGAAGCTTTTGAAAAATCAAAGAAAGTTGTGATCTTTGAAACAAATAAACACAATGAAAAAATAGAGAGTGCAAGATTGAAATTGCTGAGCACTTTACATGTTAATTTTGAACCTACTGTTGCTGCTATATATTACATTACTTGGAAAAGCATGGATTTTTCTTCTGAAAAAATTCTTCACTACCAAGCCAAGATCCGTAGAAAAATCAACATTGCTTACCAAGTTGAGATCTTTCGACTTGTTCCTTATGTGATAAAAATTTTGAGATTGTTTTTAATGCGCAAAACCAAAAAAAAAAAGAAAGAAAAGAAAAAGAAAGAACAAGTTTTGCAAATGGGTGCCCGGTCGTGATGGCGCCAAACACCTTATAAGGCAAGCCCGATCATATAATCAATCCCAGCCAAAACAATGACTAAATTACCAATTTTAAGATAAAATCTCAGTTTAATAACCATAGGAATACTGCGGAAAATATAGACAACAGTTATACAGCCCAAAAGATCCGGTGTCACGAGTCCGAGCCTCTAAATACACTGTTCAGTAACCAAAACACAGTAAAGTTTGGACATAGAAGCAAAAGGTAAATGAGAGGAGACATCAGGTTCTTCGGATGCCAGCAGCTACCTTGATAACTCCGGAACGGATCTAGACCACAACAAATAGCACAGCTATGCCTCCGGGATCCCTGTATCTGCACACAAGGTGCAGGGAGTATGGGGTGAGTCTACCAACTCAGTGAGTAATAGCAATGAATAATAATTGAATGTAAGAAAACCGGTAAAAGTACTATACAGTTCTAATTGCAGCAGCAAGAATATTGAATAAGTACCGAACAGAGAGAAGAATCTAATAAAATACTTTCCTTTCCATCCGACCAGTCACTAACACTGCTGCGGCGCGCAGCCCGATCCAACACAAAGTATATATATACTGCTGCGGCGCACAACCCGATCCAATATAATATATAATGCTGTGGCGCGCAACCCGATCCAATAGATATATAGCCGGTTGCGTTCACCGGGGGTGTGTATAGACTCCGGAGGGGCTCCTTCAGCCCAAGCGCTAAAATACTGCGGCGTGCAGTCCGATCCATATAATATACTACTGCAAAGTGCTGTTCGATCCAATACATGTATATGTATATACTGCTGCGGCGTACAGCTCGACCCGATATATATATATATATACATATATATATATATATATATATATATATATATATATATATATTTCAATTAGCCTAATTGCGGGGTCCTTGACCCCTCTTAGTCAATGTAGACTTGGCCTCTCGGGCCCACTCAGCTAAGACAGGGTATTCAACCCTAGGTATTACTCATTTAGAGTGCAAGTTACAAAGTCCGGTTTATTTCATGATTTACAGTCGAATCAGGACAGATGATGTGTGTCCAGTAGGTAAAGTGAGGTCAAACTATAGCTATTTAACGGTTCAACCGGTCCGGGCCGGGTCAGATTTTTTCGACCCGTCCGGGTTCCGGTCCGGTCCGTGCCGGGTTGAACAGTACCGGGTTTTTAAGGGGCCGGGTTAATATTGAACCATACGGGTTACGGGTTGAAAGGGGCCGGGCGGGGTTTAGTATTTTCAATTTTTTTTGAAATTCAATATAACTATTAAGTTATAATTATATTAATACTTTGTAATCATTGAATGAATACAAGTAAGATGGGAAAAAATTGCACTTATTGCAAGTGCTACTTTATTTCTCAATTTCAAATTAATAAGTAGAAAATGAAATGTTTACATTTTTTCTAACAAGTAAACTAGTGAAGTAGTAATTTCAAATGTTTTGCATCGCCTTAGCAAGTTCATCATAATCAATATGAACCGATTGACCTTCTTTTGGGGAGTTAAATTCCGATGGGTTTCCATGGGTTAATATATCTCCAAGTTCTTCGTCTTCTGGGCTATCAACATCTTCCTTTCCTTGATTTCTTCGTTCCGATCTAATCTAATCTCTGAAACATAATAAAACTTCCAAAGCATTGCTTCCCAATGAATGGCGGGTGTCTCCAAGTTGTTGTCTTGCTTGGCTAAATGCACTCTCCGATGCAACGGTAGAAATTGGCACATTCAGCACGTCACGAGCCATAGCGAAAAGAACAGGAAATTGCTTTGCATTTTCATGCCACCATCCCAACGGTGAAAAGTCCTTTGTGCGAGGCTCTTTTTGCTTCTGCAAGTAGGATTGAAGCTCATCAATATTCTTGCTACTGGTTTGAGTGTTAGAAAATGTAGAAAAATATTAAAACTATCAAGGCCTTCATCATCCACATTAGAAGAACTGCTACATTGCATAGCGGGATTAACATTGTCAGAAGCACGAGCAGTATTATCAATTCATTTGCATAATAATTATATAGTTGTTGTAAATATTCATTTAGTTTGTTCATAGAATCATATAAATTTGGGGTTTCAGATTCTCCAATCTCCATATAAGTATATAAAGCATTCATTAATTGGTGACAATCAGACATTTTAATAGAAGGATTTAAAACTGCACCAATTAAGTAAATTGGAGGAATTGGAAAGAAATATTTTTTGAATTTCGCTTGCATTTTTTCAACAACATCCATATATTTTTCTTTCTTCTTAAATTTATATAGTAGCAAATAAATTTCAGCTATATGTACTAAAGCCATAGTTACAGTTGGGTAATATGTGCCAGAAAACACAACAGTAGCAGTTTAAAATTTATGTAAAAATTTAACAACATCATTAATGACATCCCAAGTATCACTTGTTAACATACGCCTAAATTCAGTACAATGTGCATTAGCAACTTCAGTTATAGGAAATCTATATTTGTAGCAACATTTTAAAAATATATATGTATAATTCCATCTAGTAACACTTCGTCTGGCATGAATCTAGGTGTAAGGTTATACTGGATACACCTAGTCTTAAATTCTTTTATTCTAGATTGTCTATTATTTTCCTGAATAACACCAACTGCTCTTCTAGCATGAGTAATCTCAACTGAAAATAAATCAAGGCCACTTTTAACAATTAAATTATAAACATGACATGCACACCTAACATGAAAAATATCAGCAAGAGGTGGTTGCAAATGCAATTTTAAAATTGAAACTGCAGCATTATTGTTGAAGCACTATCAAAAGACATACACAAAACTTTTTGGTTTAGATTATAAAATTCAACAACGTCAACAATTGTACTACTTATAAACGTAGCAGTATGACTCTGATCTTCATCATATTTAAAAGCGATAATACGTTTTTGCATACAAGTATTATCATCTATCCAATGGCATGTAATTGTCAAATAATCATTTACATTAACAGCATGACCAATATCAGAAGTTAGACATACTCAATAAGGAAGGTGACTAAACAAATAACGTATGTATGTTTGATATTGTCCATGAAGTCTAAAGATATCTGCTCTACAAGTATTTCTAGGGATACCTTTAAATAAAGCATTGTAAATCCTTTGAATATACATAATATGATACGATGAAGAAGCAAAAGAAAAAGGTAAACAACCCAAAGTAATCATTTTTGCTAGTTCCCGATCCCTTATTTTATCATATTTTAATAGACCTCCAGTAGTAGGGTTAATAGTTGTTTGACTTCCATCCCCATTATTTCCCCATTCTATGGGATGGATAGCCATCATATGTCTAGTAAGTGTCCCAGTCCCCCCTAAATTATCTTCGGTCAAATGTTTAAAAGTTTCATTACAAAGTTTGCACTTAACTCTATTAGTACTTTCTATTATTTCAAAAAATTTCCATACCAGACTTCTTCTTTTACTAGTAGAAGTTGGAGCCACTGGTGGTCTTCTACCCCTTGTAGCACTAGCAACTCCAACTCCAATACTACCAACATTTCCACTAGTAGGTGTAGGTGGTATCTCATCTTCTATTCCAATTTCATTATCTTCTATTCCAAAATCTTCTTGTAATTGTTCATAATCAATCTCTACATCTTGCAAATAAGGCGATGATTCAGAAACATGTGTTATTGGGTCATTACTATTACTACCAGAAGCTACAAGACTACCTCTTTTTTTATTTTCACCCCTACCAGTAACTTTTCTACACGCTCTTTTAGCAGCATTAAACATATTGTAAAAATTGAAATATAAGCTAAAATCAAATATGCAATTAAAATATTAAATAAGAGAAAGAGTTGGAGGGAGTGCACCGAATTCGACAATAAATTGAGCACTTGATTACGCAAATCCGGTGTTACCACGAACAAACGTCAAGCAAGTATTTCAATTTTGAACTTCAAGCTTCAAATTCCGAATGACAAATTGCGATAAATTAAATTCGGGAAAAGAGTAACAAATAAAATATGCAATCTTGCAAATTGAAGGGAAGAGATAGATTGATAATTTGAGAATTGAGATTGAGATAAGAATTTTGAGTGAAGAAATAAAGAAAAGATGAGGGTATTTATAGATTTTAAGAAGGGTTAATATTGTAATTTAATAAATACAAAAAAAATGAAAAATGGCCATTTTTGTAAAATTGTCCGTTGGCCGTAGCCGTTGCCAACGGAAATGTGGGCCCCACCAATTCAAAAATAAAAAAAAATTAAAAAAAAATGTTACCGTTGAACCGGGCCGGTCCGGTCCGGTCCGTACCGGTTCACGGTACTGTTTACCATACCGGGCCGGTTCGGTCCGGTTCCGAAACAAAAAATTCTTAACGGACCAACCCCTACCCCCTTTGAACCCAGCCCAGCCCGGCACCTACCTACCGGTCCGGTCCGGTCCCAGGTTTTACCGGTCCGGTCCCCGCCGGTCCCGGGTCAACCCGGCCCGGTTGACAGCTTTAGGTCAAACAGCTCAACATGCTCCCTAGAAGTTCTACAGATCTGCACAAGGCCCCAAACAGGGCAACTAGCCCAAAATACTCGAGCACAAGCTCAGTCTCAGTCAAGAAGTACAGTAAGTCATCAATCGGGATGGACCAACTCCGAGTCCCGAGCAAATACATCACCACGCTCATTATAAGACGCGTGTCTCATCTCAACATAGCACCGCATAGTGCAAATACGGGATTTCAACCCTCAGTATATCATTCATAACCATTACTCACCTCAAACCGGCTAAAATCCTAGCTCGCCTTGCGCTTTTCTCACGAATCGACCTCCTCAGGTGCAGAATCTGGTCAAAACCACAAGAAATATGTTATAATAGGCTAATGAGTCATAACCCAATATAAAGAACTCGAAAACCACCCAAAAACACGAAGTTGGCAAAACCCGAGTTCCGGGCCCACTTCTCCAAAATTACAAAATTCACATCTTCGGAATCCTGGTCTCGCCACGAATCCGTACATATCAAATTTACAAGAACTGGAGTCCATTTGACCCCTCAAATCAACACTTTAAGCTCACTTGGGTTTCAAGCCCTAACCACCATTTTTTACATTAAAAACCTTGAATTCTTAGTGTTTAATCCATGCTTTAACACTATAATAACATGCTTTAAGTCCAAGAGTTCATGCATGATGAATTCCCTAAAAAATCTCTCCAAAAATCGCCCACAATCGCCTTAGCCCGAGGTCCAAATGTTCTTCTCTTTTAATTTTTTTGAAAACCTACTGTTCCATTAAATCCAGCCCGACTTCCGCTTACGCGGTCAACTGACCGCTTCTACGGCCTTCGCTTATGCGGTCCCACTTAAATTCCATAGACCGCTTCTGCGGTCAAACTTTCGCTCCAGCGGCAGCCGCCTACGCGGCCTTCTGCCCGCTTCCGCGGTCCAAGCCTTCCCTCAGGTTCCGCTTACGCGGCTCGCCAGCCGCTTCTGCGACCACTGCTTAAGCGGCTTCCTTCCGCAAAAGCGGAAATACCATAAGCAAATCTGCTGCTTCAAGAAATAAATTCCCAAACTACCCATCCGGAAATACCCCGAGGCCCCCGGGACCTCAACCAAAATACTCACACGACTTATTACCTCATTCGAACTTGCTCGGGCCATAAAAACACCCGCATTAACATCCAAAGTCATCAAATTCAAGCCTAAGTCAAACTAGAACTTCCGAAACTCACATTCGATCAAAAACCCGACCAAACGACGTCCGAATGACCTGAAAATTTGCAGACATGTCCAAAATCAGCTAGCGAAGCTACTGCAACCCTCGGAATTTCATTCCGACCCCCGGATCAAATCTCACCTATCAACCAGAATTTGCCAAAATTCGAACTTAGTCAATTCAAGCCTACTTCTAAATCGGACCTCCAATTTAAATTCCGATTTCGCTCCCAAGTCATAATTCATCCTCCGAAACTAGTCGAATCGTCAGAAATCCGTTCCGAGCCCTCTAACTCACAAGTCAACGTCCGGTTGACTTTTCCAACTTAAGCTTTCCTTAAAGAGACTATTGGTCTCATTTTTAACCAAATTCAATCCAACACATCTCAAACTCACCAAACTCATATATCAACACACGGAGAAGCATAATACGGGGATAACGGGGCTGAAATACAAAAGACGACGGGTCGGGTCGTCACAATATTTGATTTGCCATAATAATAAGTAGTTTAGTCGTAGGAGGAGTCTTTGTTTAAATTTAAATTTAATAGGATAAGTTAGTTAAGATAGTTTAGATTTTTGAATTCAAATATTTATTCTCCAGATTTTCTGCAGATTCTGTTTTTAAATTGGCTATTTAAAGTCCTATTATGCTTAATAAAATTATTGAGAGACTTTTTCAATCAATACTTTTAATCTTTTTGATGCTCCATCTTTTAAAAAACCAACAGAATGAAGTTGTTCTATGTGTTATACCTTTGGGTGTTTTGACTTAAGAAAATAAGTAATAAAGGTATTAGTACTATATTTTAAGCCTAATCATTGGAAAATAGTCTCTTGAAAACACTGTTTGATAAATTTTTAATTTGTCAGTGGTGATCATGACATGGTTGTTCCTCATTCAAGCACGGAAGAATGGATACACTCTTTGAAACTACCTATTGCAGATGATTGGGAACCTTTGTTTGTCGATGGTCAAGTTGCAGGGTTGGTCCTTGACCTCTTTAAGTATTTTTACTTCCCAGATCTTGAACATGTATGGATAGTTCTCAATCTTACTCGTACTTTGTTTATGTAGATACAAGGTGAAGTATTCACAAAATGATTATAAGCTGACATATGCAACTGTTAAGGTAAGGACTATCCCTATCGCGAAAAGTACTCTAAAACCAACAGCCATTACATCTTGATCCTCTTTTCTTTTGTTTTGTTGAGTTGATTTAATTTAGGGTGGGGGTCATACAGCTCCAGAATACAAGCCGGAACAATGCCTAGCCATGGTTGATAGGTGGTTTTCCGGTTACCCTCTTTAGTTTCACCGTTGCAAAATATTAATGTATTCCTTTGTTTCTCTTGACATAAGTTGCATCTTTGAAATAGCAACACCACCCTTTATTATGCTTATGTTATGCCTCTTGTCATCTTGATTGAGGCAAATCACATATTAAAGCATGATTCAAAGACCTCAGCTTTTTATATTTGTTGTAGTAAGAGAAGCTGGAGATAGTACTTGTTGAATTTATTCTGTTTTCGTTCCCTCTAAACATCCATATCTATTTGTCCTGACAAAGTTATTAAGAATTTACAACTTCCTATGGACAATGACCCTCTACATTTGGGTGAACATAACACGGGCTAACCAATTTTTGAATTGGTAATGAAAAATAGTCAGCGTTTGCAAAGTCAATAAATTTATTGAAACACAGTAACTTCCAGCATAATATGTTAGAATTATGGATCTAATTATATAAACTTCCAGCATATTATGTTGGAACTCCACCATACGGAAAGTTCCAGCATAATATGCTGGATTATGGAGCTCATACGTTTAAACTTCCAGCATATTATATTAGAACTCCAGCACATTGTGGTAGAAATTTATATGTTAAAAATTAGAACACCAGCATATTATGTTGGAATTTTTTCGAATTTTTAAGATGTTTCTGTTCATATTTTATTTTTACATGAAAAAGTAGCAAAATTTCGATTACTTCTGAAACTGTAACTATTTTTTAATTATTAGTCTATCTCTAATTTTTAACTGTGGATCACTTAATTAAGTGTGCCCAATGATCGATGAAGTCAAATAAAACTATAAGAGACAAGGATTCAGTTTCCAGTAGAGAACAAGAGATTAAGTGACTTCTTTTTATTTACCTAAACCTGTGCGATTATAGTTGAACAGGAGTGTTGGAACAACAGTAAATTTATCTTCGTGTGACATGTATGTTAAGAATTTGGTTTGTGAAAATAGTTATAAATGTTTGCAATAAGGTAAGTTATTTCATCACACATCTTAGGTGCAGAGTTATTTACATCACACGTCTTAAGGTGCAGTCTTTTCTCAGGCTTTTTGTGAATACGAAATATTTTGTGTACCGGATAAAAGGTAGTATATGTACTAATAGAATAGTTGTTTTGTGCGCAAGCCGACACGGGCACTACTATTATTATTTAAAAAAAATACACATTTGTTTGCATGACAACTATTATGTTGACCGTCAACATTATACAAAGGTCAATAATTGCCATGAAAATTAAGGAGGTTCATCAACAACCACTCAAATGTAGGAATAAGTCTTTGGTGACCCCAAAGCATGTTGTCAAAAATAGATGCATTGGGATGTGTTGGCTTCAACCAGAACCCTGGAATCAGATTTAAATTTGTTTGTGTGGTCCTATGAGCTTCTGTCCATAAACCTCCTTAACTGCCTTCAACTTTATGATGCTAATGCCAGCTGTGATCTGTCTCAAATTGGATACTGAATCCCACCACATAAAAGAAACTGAATTATATTCCTAGATCAAGATCTCTCTTTTATAGTACAATGGAAGGCTCTGTCATGTCCATCTTCATATACTGACACAATAATACATGGAAAATCTTGAAACATCTCATCTATAATATCAGTAACTACGTCTCAATTTCAAGCAACGGTGGCTCGACTACATGAATTTTACAATGTCCTTAATACTCAGTTAGGCTTGTCGTAGTTCAATATTATATTCTATATTTTGAGAATTCATCTTAAATCGATTAGTAGGGGTAACGTCCGCGTACATAACATCCTCCTCAGATTTCACTTGTGGGAATACATTGGGTTTGTTGTTGTTGTTGCTATTGTTGTATCGTAAATCGACTAGTTTTATGTTTGCAAAGGTCTATCGAAACAGTCTCTTACCTTCATGAGCTAGGGGTAAGATCTACATATACACCAGTCTCCTCAAAACCCACTTTGTGAGATTACAATGAGTTTTTTGTTGTTCTTGTTGTATGTTTTCCGTCAACCTACAACAACCCTTCTCCTTAATTTATCGCTCTTATGAAAGGCATGCAACGTGAGCAAACTCATACCAGCGAAGTTCTCATCTATAAAAAGAAAGGATAGCCTAGTGCACTAAGCTCCCGCTATGCGCAGGATCCGGAGAACGACTAGCCATAAGGGTTTATTGTACGCAGTTTTACCCTGCATATTTGCAAGAGGTTATTTCCACATCTTGAACACGTGACCTCCTCGTCAATTTTACCAGTTTACGCTAATGCTCCAATGCAAAGTTCTCATCTAAAATGTGGTAAAAAGAAAAAACACAAAGCAAAATTTACTTACTTTCGGGATCAAGTGCATTATCCTCTTCCTACTCAGCACTCTGAAAAATCATGGGCAACTTGAAGGAAAAAAAACAGTAAAGCTTTGCAGGAAGATAGATCCATGCCCTGTTACTGCAATTTAAGTTACTACAGTGGTGGTGGGGTTGATCTGAAGGCTGAATTCATTTATTTTTGGTTTTTCGTTCGATGTTCAGTATTTATATTGGAGTCCGACTAAATTCGGATTTGCGCCGAAGAGTCCTACATAAGCTCTCTAACAAAAGCGACTGCATACCCAAGGACTCGAAATCGAGACCTCTGATTAAGAATGAAGGGAGTACTTACCACTCCACCAAAACTCTTATCCGTTAAAGGCTGAGTTTTAAGTACACTTTTGTGCATGTTCACTCTCACTGTTATATAACACATGACTGGGGACCTGACAAAGTGAAAATATGGCAAAAAGTTAAGGACTGGAAACTATGTACAGTTTTATTGGGAGAAGAACACTGTTGTCACGAGAATTGGAAACAACCTTAGGTGAAAATTTAGTAACACCACAGGCCAATCAAAAGGGAGTGAATTCAAGTCTTAGTTTTGATGGCAGTTGGTAAGGCAAAAATGTTTTGTCCCATACTTTCTTGATTCCTCTATACCATAATTGATTGTCAATAACCATATAGCCTATCCATATCCTTTCTTTATCTGTATTTTGTGTGAAAATGGTAAAAATGAAATTATTTTATTTCTATACTTTCGAGTCATTCATATCCTTGTCATTAGCAAACAGTCTCATATTTGCCCTTACTCTTAACAGAGTTCTAACCTAAAAGTATTATGGAGGGTAATTTTTAATCAACTCAAAAAATAAGGACATGCAAATTTGGAGATGTTTTCCTAAAGTATTTTGACCGATAAGGGTGTATTTTTTCCCGGGTCCGGACCTAAACGGACTTTACGGGCCGGGCTTCGTGGGCCCGGGCTCTGGCGGTCCCGGGCCTGGCGGGTGAGACCAGCCCGTGACGGGCCTAAGCCCACATTGGTCCTGAGCTTGGCGGGCCGGGCCTGGCGGGGTATTTTAAAGGCAATATCTTGTATAGTAGTTATTGGTATAGTATAAGGCTGTATTCGGTTACGGTTCTGGATCTATTTGGGTCTGCAGTTCCGGTTCTGGCGGTTCCGGAGCCGGAACCGCTACCATACGGTTCCGGGTACCATCCGGTTCCGGTTCTGGCGGTTCCCGGCGGTTCTGAATTTTTTTTTTTAAATCAATATCTTGTATAGTAGTCACTAGTATATTGTAGAATATACTTTATATGGTATACTATGTTATTTGTATAGTATATATTGTGTTTGGTAATTAGTATATATTGTGTATAAGTAGTGTATATTTTGTATATAAGTAGTATATATTGTATGTAAGTAGTATATATTGTATGTAAGTAGTGTATATTATGTTGTAGTTAGTAATTAGTATAAATTGTATATAAGTAGTATATATTGATAAAGAAACATTGAGACAAAAGATATTCAAGGATATGATAAAGAGCATATTTATTGACCAAAATGGCATATCTTTCTTAGTCTTCCTTCCCCCAATGGAATGAGCACAACATGGTACTAATACCACCATTAAAAGGAAAAAAACTAAAAGAAGACATGCCAATGTACAAGTTACATCATAATTTATGTATTATTTCTAACATATCTCATAAAACCTTCAAGGTTTGGATGTGGTTGTGTTGGCGGTGGTGGAAATGAAGCTTGTTCATCACCACTTCCGGGTGAAGATGTTTCCTGAGCAAGTTCTGCTAGCATTTCTTCATAGCACTCATCTATTTCTGGTTGTGATTCAGCTAGCCCAAAGTTCCTTCTTTCTACGCGGATCCAATCTCGAAAAAGCACTGATTTTTCCAAGCTGTCCCGCATCGACGCTCTGTGATCACCTATTTGTAGTCTTGCTTGACTAAAAGCGCTCTCCGATGCAACAGTTGACGCTCGACAGAACATCCCGAGCCATCCTTGCAAGAACGGGAAAATGCTTTTCCTGTCTTCCACCAATCCAAAAGGTCGAAAGAGCCTTCTGGATTCTCATTCTCTAGTCCCTGCGATAAATAAACTTGAAGCTCATTTAGATGGGAAATTTCATCTAAATTTTCCCCTTGAGTACCCCTGAACTCCGTCCACGATTTAAGAGCTGTTAAGCCAGCATCTCTTTTAGACGCTTGTGATGTAGATGAAGTAGGGGTTGGAATATTAGGCCTAACATGCTCTAACGCCTGTTTATAAGCATTATAAACAGTTTGAGCATTCACTTTAATTGATGCTTTCGCATCAGATAGCGTAGCCATTTCTACTTCTGAAAGATCTAAAGCTTGATAAATAGAAGAATACCAAAAGTGAGGACCTCCTAATTTCATAGTAGGATTTAACATAGCAGACACACCAAATATATGAGGGATTGGAAAAAATATTTTTTAAACTTCTTTTTCATTTCAGTTATTGCAATTTCATAAATTTCCCCTCCCTCGTTAAAATCAACAAACAAATTAGCAAGTGCGGCAATATAAACTAAACAGTTAGAAATAGTTGGATAATATTAGCCAGATAAAGCATTTGTAGCCACATGAAAATGTTCTAAAAAATCTAAAAGAATTTTAACGTTAGCCAATCTTGTGTAGTTAGCATGTCATTATCTTCCTCCCCACAATCCCGAGAATTATGCGTAGCGTTAATTGGGTTTCTATATTCGTACGCTACTACTAAACTTTCGTACATGTAGTTCCACCTAGTCGGGCAAGGTTTAGGAACCTTTCTTTCTCTAAGGCCATATTCGTCACACTTTTTAAAATATTCTCTAAGTCTACTTCTACAGTTTGAATAAAATAGCCAATTAAGAGCCATTTTAACCTTTTCAATTTTTATGTTTAATATTCTCATACCATCACCAACAATTAAATGATAAATATGACAAATACATCTAATATGGAAAATATTATTAAAAGCAGGATTAAGTGTTCTAGTTAGCATACCTATTGCACTAGTGTTGCTAGAAGCGTTATCCATAGAAATTGATATTATTTTATCACTAAAATAAAAGTATCTGCATACATCTGAAACAGTGTTAGCAATAAACCTACCCGAGTGCCGTGAATTAATTATCCTATATGCAATAATGCGTTTTTGCATTGTCCAGTCTTCGTCTATCCAATGACTGGTTACGGTTAGATAATCACAATCATTATTACTTCTACCAATATCAGTTGTAATAGACATACGATTAGTTATATGGGTAAATAAATAGCGCAAGTATTGTTCATATTCATGCTTGTATTTATAAATATCGGCCTTAACTATGGCGCGAGGCCAACCTTTATACGTAGGATTAAATACTCTTCTAATATAATGAATCCATGCAAGATTAGAAGCAAAAGAATAAAACAAACACATAACAGTAATCATTTTAGCTAATTCTTCACGATCCTTATTTGGATCGTAATATAATATATCTCCGGTGACTGTTTATTTTTGGTTGAACTAGATTTGAACCAGTACTTGGGTTAACTGTAGTATAAGGACTTGTCCTCCCCTCTTGTTGCGCTTTCAATTGCAAAAGTCTAGCCTTATCGCTAGGGTGTAATCTTATATGTTTAACTAAACTACCCGTGCCACTACGATCTCCAGTATACCTATGCACAAGTAATTTCCCACAAGATTTACATTTAGCCTTATTTTGTTCTCTTAGTTGAATAAAAAATTGCCAAACTAATGATGTTTCTGAACGTTTAGCAGGTTGTCTACTAAAAGTGGGAGTTTGTACGGGTGGGTGTTCCGGTTCATCACCTAAGTTATGAGCAGGACTAGTAGGTGTATCATCTAAATCTACTGGAGCTTGGGTTTCGTCATCATCATCATCCTCATTTCCCTCTAAGATAGGTGCATTAGGATAAAGAGCATTCATAATATCATCGTCTATTCTATCACCAGCTGCTACATCATGTAGAAAATCAATATCGCTAAATTGAAAACACGGGTGATCACTATCAAGGATTCCGAAGGGTTCATTAGGATTTCTAGGTTGGCTACTACTTTGAACTTGCTTATCTTTTCTAGGTCGGGGAGCCGGGGCAGGGGTAGTATTTTGGCGACTACTTTCACCGGTTTTAGATTTTCCTTTATCGAACATATTTTTCAACGAAAATGCCATAATAATTATAATTAAGCAAAATAACAACACACAAAAATATTCTTAGCACGTAAGAGTTGACACGAGTTTACCGGATTGACGAACAACTTCTTGAAAATTGAAAATCGTTGAAATTGAACACTTGAAAACTTCAATTCAACAACTTCACAATGTTTCACGAATTTGCAACAATAAATTAAGCACTTGCACTAGAAAGATTGAAAGAGAGCTTGAGAGAGATTGAGAGATATTGATGAATTGGTGAATAAAAAATAAAAGAATGAGGGGGTATTTATAGTTGAGAAATGAGAAATAGTGTAATTATATAAAGTTTGGGGTTAAATTAAAGTTTGGGGGCCAAATGGCTATTTTTTAAACTTCCAAACGGTTATTTTTGAAAAAGAGCCGTTTGGAAATTATTTTTAAAAAAAATTTTTTAAAAAAATTACCGTTACAGAACCGCCGGAACCGTTTGGAACCGCCAGAACCGGTCCGATTCCGGTTCTGGTTCTAGCGGTTCCAACGGGTAGAACCACCCAGCCACGATTCCCGGGAACCGCCAGAACCGGAACCGCCGGAACCGGACCGCCGGAACTGGCAGAACCGCCAGGGCCGCGGTTCCGGTTCGGAACCACGAAAAATATAGCCTTAGTATTGTATAGAATATATTTCATTCTTGGACCGGCCCATCACTGGCCTATAGGTACCACCAGGCCCGCCAGGACCATGGGCCCGGACCACCAGGCCCGCCAGGACCACGGGCCCTGTCCGATCCGGTTCAGGCCCGGGCCACACTGCACTGTTATTTTGACACATGGAGTCCATTTAATCCGTAGAAAGTTTCCTAAGTCAAGTGCAAATATGAAACAATTTACTAATAACAAGAGTATGAATAACCCTACGGTATAATGGAAGGTAAAATTAAAACATTCTGTATAATACAGGGGTATATTTTTACATTTTCCTTTGTCAAATTTGTCTTCAGCTTCCGTTCAAGGGGTGGATCCAACAATTTAGTTACGGGTTCACTTGAACGCATATTTTTTTCCTAGACCTGGATTTTCATTATAAAATTCACTAATAATATTGCTGAAAAAAATGAGATATGAACTCATAACTCAAAAAGGTGATAAGTTTAGTAGTTAGAACCAAAATTTTGAACTCTATAATTAAAATCCTGGAGCCGCATCCGGACATGATTAGGGAAATGCAAAAGAAAGAAATTAAAATAATTGTGCATGACTTCAAGTCCAATGACACCTTCAAAGGGGACAGAATTGAAGGGGCAAACATACTATAGTTTAAATAATTTAGGCAATAATTTGTAAAAAAAACAAATATTATAATAGAAATGGCATGTAGCATTGGGTCAGGAAAATCTCAGGCAGGATCTCTGCACTTAAAAAAGGGTCTTGAAGTTACATATGAAATATTCCGACATTATTTTTTGAATTTCCCACTCATTTCTGTACTTTCATTATCATCCATTTGCATTTTTTCCCCTCCCATCTATTACCCTATGATTTTTTGAGTCATTACGGTAATTAGAAGAAAAAATGATACTATATAGTCGTTGTAAAAATAATATTCGAAAAAATATATAAAATTTATATATTTTATATGTTAAATAAAAATTATACAAATTTTATATATTTTTTCGACTATCAGATGTAAATAGTTTCTAGCATAGGATAAAAATGATAATATTCCTAATAAGAATTATTAGGAAGCAAACAACAAATCTATGGACACTTATTTTAAACCTGAACATCCAAGAAAAGACAAATTATTTAATTGATGGACGAGAAATTCTTTTGAACAACCCGTTATAATATGAAATCCTTTATATCTTGAAATCAATGCATCAAGTTGATTCTTCTCTAGGTTTTGGCCACATTATAGCCAAAGCCTATTTTCCAATATTTTGCTCAATTTTAAAAATGAATTTCAAGAAGTCCTAAATTTTCTTTTTGTATAACAGGTTCTTAGGATCATATACTTGCCCCTTGTCCCTTTTTTTTTTTAAAAAAAAAATTATTTATAAAATTGGCAAAACAGTGGAAAACAATTAGGAAAAGAATTATTGTTGTGGACCATGATTATAGTACTAGGTTTGGTTGGCTTGACTAAACAATTCAATTTGTCCCCTCTCCCTCTCTAGATGTCTTGATTGGATTGAGAACTCATGACATGTTTAATCAATTATAGATTATCAAGGACAGTCAACAAAGCAACAAGATTTGCCTTGATTAGTTAATAGTTTCAACATTTGACAAGGTGGGTTGCTTAGATAGTAAGCACCTTACGTTTTCAATCAAGAGTTTGTGAAATCGAGTCACCCCAAGAGTAAGGTGAAAAGTTCTAATTGGAAGGAAGATTGTCGGATGTCTATTGGAAACAACTTCTCTACCCCAGGATAGAGGGAGTTCTTAGAGGGAAGGATACCGGGGGTCTATTGGAAACAGTTTCTCTATCCCGGGGTAGGGGAGTTCTTGGAGGAAAGAATGCCGGGGGTCTATTAGAAACAGCCTCTCTACCCCAGGGTAGGGGGAGTTCTTGGAGGGAAGAATACCGGGGGTCTATTGGAAACAACCTCTCTACCCCATGGCAGGGGTAAGGTCTGCGTACACACTATCCTCCCCAGACCCCACTAATAGGATTATACTGGGTTGTTAATAATTTCAACACTCTTTTTCCTTTTTCCTTTTTCTTTTTCCTATTTCTTCAAGTTTCATTTTTGTTACAAAACTATGTATTATAGGAAAGCGTGGAGCTCCACGAGGAACAATGTTCTGAATACTATGGCACGTTCAGAATTTAGACGTAATCGATTCTGAGTTGAGAGAGTAGATTCTGAAATATATATCTAACATTATCTATACTTATTTTTCGCTCGTAGTATATATCAAGTTCGAGCTGAAAACATTGAGTTCTGCCGATTCCGCGAACCCATGGTGTGATGTGCCAATTTTACTTGGTCCCCAAGAGTAAGGTGGGAAGTTCTTGGAAGGAAGTATGTCGGAGGTCTATTTGGAAACAGCATCTCTACCCAAGGGTAAGGGTAAGGTCTGCGTACATACTACCTCTCTAGACCCCCATTAAGTGGGATTATATTGGGTTGTTATTGTTGTGGTTGCATTGGACATAATTTGCTCAGCAGAAGTACAAAAGCTAATATTTCACTATTCATTTGCAACAAACTTAGTTCTAAGATAGAGGAAAAGGAATTCCAACTTCTTATTTCAAGTTGTTTCCCACTGCATTGACAGCAAAAATTTAAAAAACAAATATTGAAAAAGAAGAGGAAAAAAAATCTCTTTTGAGATCCAATTCCTTCCCTCTTTCAAAACATTTCATTTAGCTGTAGACATCATCAACATGTGCTAAAACTGATAGCTGCTAGTATCCCCACCTTTTGCCTTCAAACCACCTGATAAAAATCAAATCAAAATCAAAGAAATGTTAGCAAATCCAAAAATGATTTTTTGGCATTAAAAGAGCTTTCGGTGCATTAAGCTCTCGTTATATGCGGGGTTCAGGGAAGGGCCGGACCATATAGGTCTATTGTACGCAGGCGTACCCTGCATTTCTGCAAGAGGTTATTTTCACGGCTCGAACACATAACATCCTAGTCACATATCAATAACTTTACGCCAATGCTCCCCTCATTTTTTGGCACCAAAAACATAAGAGTTTTTTTCAAATAAAAAATCAAGAACTTAACTGGTTTTCTTGCAATTGGTTTCTAGGTAACAGAGATGATTGGAAAAAATCATATTGCTCCTGATATGCATATGCAGGTCTCCTCTGCATAAACAAATTTACTGATGAGCACATAAACTTATAACAAATCAAATCTTTATGAAGAAATGTTAATTAACAGTGTCGGAGTCAGAAATTTTACACAAGGAGATTCAAAATATAAAAATTTAAAGACACAAACGAGCAAAAGGGGTTAAATATCTACTATATATATATATATAACGTAATTTTTCGAAGGGGAGCCTTGTCATTATGAATAAAATTGTTGTCATGTGACCTCTACCAAGAGGTCACATGTTGAGCAGTAAAACAGTCTGTCACAAAAATACAGGGTAAAGCGGCATACAAGAGACACTTCTAATCCAATCCTTCGCCGGATCTCACGCATAGCGGGAGCTTAGTCCATCAGACTGACCTTATATATAATTTGTCGGAGAACAGCATTTGGATGAACATCTCCCGCAACCCTAGCTCCGCCCCAACTAATTAGTTAACACAAAATTTACATCTATAACAACAACTAGTTAAGTACCTGAAAATGATTTGTAGAGTAACCTTGTGAAAAGTCCAAAACATTATCCACTGAAGTTGTGTCATTGGTGATAGTAAAATTGTTCTGTAATAAAGGTAAAAGCCTCAAGAAAGTTAACTTTAATAAAAGTCACATTCTTCAATTAAGTAAAAAATATGCATAAAAAAGGTAAACTTACATTTGAGAAATCAAAGAAAGGAGAACTAGCTGTATCATCCAATGCAGAAGTTTGCTGTTTTTTTTCCTTTGATTTTTGCCTTTTGGGATTGTTTTTAGGCAATGTAACATTAATGGGGGCATGAAAAAAGAAGCCATTATTGTTATGACCATAATCTTGATCTTCTTCATTAAAATGTGGAGGTCCAGAAGATGCATCAGAAACCATAGACAAATCCTCCTCCTCCTCCTCTTCTTCCTCTTCTTGTTCTGTTTTTACACTCTTTTCAGCTTCACAAAATGGTGAAAATTTATTGGTATTGCAAGAATTTATAGGAGGAATTACAGAATTTTCCAAGTATAAAGTCCAGCCAGACTCACATCCACTACTACATTCTGAATCTGAAAAAATTCCATAATCCATATTTTTTTTCTATCTTCTTTTTCCAAGAAAACCAAAAGGGGTATTTTTTTTAATATTTTTTTTGGGTTTTTGGCTAAGAGAAAAGAAAGAGTAATGTGTTATGTGATGTAATGTTATGAGTAGTCACTTTATTAAGTAGTGTTGGGATTTTGAGGGGAAAGGCAAAAGACCAAAGGGGAGAATGAAGGCTTAATTCCTAGACCTGTTTTTTTGTCCTCATACACTCCATTTGATATCTATATTGGATTAAAACAGGACGTGCCAGTTGGCTTTTAGGGTTGACAGGAGCATATGTATGTTTTAATGCAGCCTGTACGGATGTATTCAGGGATTTCAACTAGAATTTTAGATTTTGAAAATTATCTTTTTAGATTTAAACTCATTTTCATGACAAAGTACATCTTATAGTAACAATAACGACGACAGTAACAACAACAACAACAATAATAATAATAATAAATTACTAATGATTTCACAAGTACGGTTTGAAGGCAGGGGCGGATCTACTATATAAAAATAAAATTCACGTGAATCCGTAATGTTCGGATTAAAGTATAGAGATGATGTACATAATTTTATGGAACTCATAGTGAAAAAAAAACCAAATGGTGCACGGGTTCTGGTCTCTCATTTCCAATAGCCTAAGATTAGGGGATTAAATCCCATGCCAACATTTTGTTTAATTTTTTAAAAAAAGTAATAGTGCATCCATCCTCTGGAAATCCTAAATCTGCTCTGTTTGAAGGTTTGCACTTTATTTATTTTTTCCTTAAAAAAGTAATAGTGCACCCATCCTCTGAAAATCCTAGATCTGCCTCTCATTGAAGGTTTGCACTTTTATAAATTAAAGGTCATTCATTCTCATTCAGTAACAATCACAAGAGGTTTGAGAGTCTTATTTAGGGAAGAACTTTCCTGGACAAGTGCTAGTGTGTCACTTGTGTTTGCCTCTTTGTGAGGTTGTTCTCTCGATATTTTGTACTTCCTTTATATAATGAATTATTTATCTGCGTCTGTGGACATATGTCAATTGATCGAACCACGTTAAATGTTAGTGTTTTTTTTGTATATTTTTCTTTCATTATCTAATTTAACGATGTTTAAGGTTTGCTTTTACTAGCTTATATATTTCACCTGATTTTTTCGATCTTAACACATCCAACTTTAATCCTTTCTTGTGAAAGTAAAGAGACTCCTTTTCGATAAATCGTTGATTCGGAAAAAATATAGTTATAGAATTATTAAATAGAATACAGTAATAATAGAGACACCATGAAAAAGAAATACTAAAAAGCAGTACCAACAACATAAAGATAATAAAAACACAAATAGGGTGTTATTCGATAGTGTTTTTTCGAAAATCTGTATATTGTACATATAAATATAACCCTCTATTTTTATTATTTACTTGTACCCTTCGTTATACTATTGGACTATTCATACCTCTACCGTCATACTAATAAGTTATCTATACCCCTATTATCATAATATAAAATAAAAATACCCCTATTTTTTGATGGAATGCCACGTGACAACACCAGATCAAAATGACTCATTTCTTTTATTTTTACCCAACTGTTTTTAAAAAATCCATAACCCGACCCCTTTTTTTTCAATTTTTTTAAATATTTTTGTTTTTTTTAAAAAAATAGTATATTAAAATACAAAAAATATTTTTTTCTGTTTTTGCAAAAATAAAATTCAGTTTTTACAAAACAAAATTCTTTAAAAAAATGAAAAAAAGTATTTTTCAAAAACGAAAATATTTGTAAAAAATGTAAAAACTGAAAAAAAAAAGTAAAATGTTTTGTAAAAACTGAAACAAAAATGCAGTTTTAAATTTTTTTTTTTAAAAAAATGAAAATATATTTCAAAAAATATTTTCATTTTTGAAAAATGTTTTTATTTTCAGTTTTTTGAGTTTTTTAAAGATTTTCTTTTTGTAAAAATTGAAAAATAAATTTGTATAAACTAATTTTTTAAAAAAATAGAAAAATATTAATTGTTTAACAAAATATTTCATTTTCTAAAATATAAAGAAATTATTTTCAACAAAATATTTTTTTTCATTTTTTAAATTTTATTTTGTGGATGAAAAAACAAACTGGTAAAAACAGAAAAAAAAATATTTTCGTTTTTAATATAATATTTTCATTTATCAAAAATTGAAAAATTAAAAAAAAATCTGAAAAAATGAAAATAGGGGTCGAGTTGTGTGTTTTTTAAAAACAGGTCGGGTAAAAATAAAATAAATGGGCCAATTTAATCTGGTGCTGCCACGTGGCACTCCATCTAGAAATAGAAGTATTTTTATTTCAAAGTATGACAATAGGGGTGTAGATAACCCAATAGTATGACGGTAGGGGTATAGATAGCCCAATAGTATAACGAAGGGTACAAGTAAATAATATTTGAAAGTAGAGGAGTATATTTAACCCTTTTTCGTATTCATATTTGAGGTTGTGAAATTTTAATACTATGGGTGTGTTTGGTACGAAGGAAAATATATTTTGGAAAATATTTTTCAATTTTTTCATATTTGGTTGACTTAAATGTTTTGAAAAATATTTTCTTTTTGAATTCATTTTTCCCCAATTGGAAGAAAATATTTTCCTTATCAAGACAAAAGAAAAATATTTTTCAAAATTCTTTCTCAACTTTCTCTACCTCCTCTCCAAAAAAGGCTTTTCTTTTTTTAAATTTCAGTCTTTCCGTTATCATCTGCCGTACTACCCCTTCACCTCACCCCACCCCACCCCACCCCAACCCTCGCCCTACCCCCAACCCCCCTCCCCCACGCAAAAAAAAATTATTTTACCTTATTTTTTTCTTTTTCTAATTTTAAATTTCTATTTTTTTTTCTGTACCACCCACCCCAACCTCCCTCCCCCTCCCCCACTTGCACAAACTTTTTGTAATTTAAATTTTTGTATTTTTTTTAATTTACCACCCCTCGAAAAATTTTACGAGTTCCAAAATTATGTGTTCGGAGGTTTACATGCTTGGAAGTTTAGGGATTTAAAAGTTATAAAGTTTACGGGTTCGAAATTCCGCAATTTTGATAGTTTAGCAGTTCAAAAGTTTATGAAATTTATCGGTTCGGAAGGTCGTTGGTTTGAAAGTTTATGGCATATTTATTATATCTAATATTTATGAATACTTTTGAGAAGTCTTTTTCTTTAATTTTTGTACCAAACACTGAAAAATGAATAAAATTACTATTTGGTTTCTAAAAATATATTTTGTTAGAAAATATTTTCCACGAAAAATATTTTTCGTTATACCGAACACACCCTTAGCCCTTTTCCGATATGAATATGTGAACTAACTCAATAATGGCAAGTGAATCCTTATTGAATTTTCTCGACCTCAAATTTGAATGTGTACTAACTCAATTTAGTGATAGACAAATTAAATAATGCTACATGTTTAAACTGCTGCATACGGTGAGTATATAGTAAGAGAAACGAAGAAATAGATTGAAAGGATGGGAACGAAGGCACAAGGCCATCACATGGTGAACAGCGAGGCATTGTGTACGTTCTTTACAAAATAGGGTACACGTCCCTCTTCCCTTTCCTCCTTATTTTGACGGCAGAATAGCGTAATAAACACTTTTATTAGTTCTATTTTATTATTTCAATCTCGATATTTTATGAAGTTTTATCTAGACACTTCTAACTTTTAAAATATATTATTTTAAACTCCTTTGACAATTGACTGAGCATATGTGGCATATGCATTGCTGAGTTGGGTAAATTGCATGACTGCACAAAAAGCGAGTAACTTTGATGATTCCAATTTAAAAATAACAAAAAATAAAAAAAATATTATTCTTACTCAAATATTCGACCTCCACTGAGGTCTTTTCCCCCCTCCTCGCTTTCCATTCTTTCTCGTCCATCCCCTCCCCCCTCCCCCCTTCTCTGTATCTCTTTCATACACGTGCACAAGCAATATTTAAATTGATGAGTAAGAAAATTGAGGTGTGTTGATCAGTTCGTTTGAGCATTGTAGAGAAAGCTGGGCTTCTATCAAAGGCTGAAGAACTAGGCTTTACGCTGTCTTCCATAGAGAAGTTTGGAGTATTTTCAAAGGCCAAAGAACTGGGGCTGCTTAGTTAGCTGGAGAAGGTCGCGCGTTTTTCGCCTTCTGCTTTGGCATCGGCGGCGCTTCCTATTTTAGTAGCGGATATACTAGCAATCGTGTTGATACCCGATGATTTTGCGGCTTTTGTGGCGGTCCAGGTTAAGATCTAAAGATATTGTGCAGCGAATTTGTAAAGTTTGAGTTGAATAATTTTGTTATATCTAATTTTATTATAAGCGAACAAATGAATGTCCGTTGGGTTTCTATGAAATATGCCAGATCTGGTTTTGCAAATATGAGAAAGAGAGTGATAGATTTTGATTAACAATTAAAAGAGAATAGGGATGAAATGGCATATGGCTGTATTGAAAAAAAAGGCCTGAAGGTGCCTATGAGGGAGAAAAAACGATGTACTTCATAATTAATTTTTAAAATATTTTTTGTGAAGAAAAATAATGACATGGAATATTTTTATGTGACCTGGATAATACAACAAGGCGATTGACAAACACGCATAGTCATAAGGGTCTAAAATATTACTTTTAAACGAGTAAAAGTGAAACTTCATAAAGTATCGGGACCGAGATGACAAAGCGGTACAAGTTGAAGTGTCTAATAGGCTATTCTGCCTTATTTTGACACCTATCCTTTCATTCCACTATCTCCCTTTGCACTATGTTGCTAGGCACCGAAGGACTCTATTTCGAAAAAGAGGCGAAATCATAATTTAAACTTAAAAAAAGAAGAATATAATTCATTGTATATAGTATTTTGTATTTATGTAGGACCTAAGAAAGAGGCGTATTTTAGAGGGTGTGATGTAGACAGTCTATCCTAATGTAAACATCGACGGCTGATTTTTTGGCTCGAAACCATGACCTATAAATCACATAAAGATAACTTCACTATTATTTATGGTGTTTTATACTTCAATACCATATAAGAGGGGGAATGTGTAACTTGTGTGGTACCTAATTTTCTCTTAACTTGATTATAGAAAGACCTAGTTCTTCTATGTGTTCCAACTACTATTGCTGCGGAATAATAAATAGAGAAAATAAAGAATACATAGATTTTTACCTGGAAAAAACCTGACTTAAAAGGTAAAAAAAACCACGGCCTATCTTCCAGTAGGATTTTTCCAAACTCTCCACTAAAATAACTAAGCCAAAAACTGCATTTATAAAAACTCTTTTGTAAGCCTAGGATTAACTCTAATTCCGTTGTCGCACACAACCTCAACTGTTGCGACAATTCAAGTTAATTCTAACTTGAAAACTCTAAGTACTTAAAATAATTGCTTCTAGATAAGCTGAAAGGTACAATGTAAAATCACCTACTACAATTGAACTAGAATAAAAAGACATACGCTTGGAACTGGTTCTTCTATCTAGTTTAAGTAGCTTCATGATTGCACGATTGAATCACACATAAATTGCTTACAAAATTCCCTTGTTATTTTTCTCTCAATTCACGTTTAACTTCTGCTTATGTGCATTACTTGTAAAAGAGAACAACTCTGATATTTATAGAGTTAGTAAAAAGAATTGACTAGAATACAGATGCTACTCTTCCTTTGTGGAAGAGTTCTCGTTGGTCCCATCCTCTAACTCTATCCATTTCTTAAGCTGTGTTTTTCTTTGTGAGAGGAGTTCTTCTCCTTATCTAATATGCAACATTTTTTATCAGGATCAGGAGATATCATTTCTGGTAAGTTAGGTTTATATCCTTCACGTGCATCTCACAAGTTTGAGTTGTTCATAACTATATTTCACAAGATGGACCTACTCCATATTTGAGTTCCTTTGTCAGTTTTCAAAACTTCACCTTTACTTCGGCTAAAAGTTTCAAGGCTCCCTTTCACAATTTGAATTTTATAAGTTTTAAATTAAAAAAAAAAAAGATAATAAATGTTAGTAATTGAATTTCTGAATCTACCTTCTATACATATGTAATAGATTTGTTAATAGAAATAAATCTAGACTAAAGCTATTAAGTTTTACTGAGACCATATATCACATTCTAGCACCACCACTCCCATAAGGGTGATGATGTTCCTAATTCCTATCACCACAAAAACAAGAAAAAATTTGTACCTATGCTGATTTCTACTTTCCATGTTTGCTAAATGTTGTGTGGTGGTAATGTTATTCTTAAATTTGCTTACAAGAATTGATATTGCCAATTGACATTTCTACTTTCCATATTTGCTCAATGTTTTAAGGTGGTAGAATAACTGTTAATTTGTTCCTAAGGGGGAAAATTTTGTAATATTGATTTTCCTTTTGAATAGAATTGGAATCAACCTTTGAAGTGAATATGATTGATTGATCATGTATAAGGTGGCAAATGGGTGAGTTGAGTTAAATTTGGACGAATCAAGGTGAGTTAGGTCAATAAATAAGTCATTGTCCAACTCAACCCAAAGTGTTTTTGAACTAAGATGAGCTGGGTCAAGATGTGCTAAACAATGAGTCATACTCTGCCCAACCCGCCCAACTTGACTAATGTTTTAGAATCATGCTCATCTTGCATAAAAAAACCTTTTACCTTAAAATGTGTATGTTGAAAATTATTTTGCGGGTGGAGATGGAAAAACACAAAAAAAGTAAATTTTTTAGGGGTTTGCGGAGATTGGGGGGGGGGGTATGGTGGGTACAGAAAAACAAAAAACAAAAATTGAAGATACAAAAAAAGAAAGTAAAATTGGGATAACTAAGTAAATTTCTAGATAAATTGTTTCTAGATAAGTTGGGTTGATATCCCTTTGCTTTGGGTGAGTTTCATATGTTGTATTTGGGTTGCTTAATGAGTCAGAATGCACTATAAAAAATAAGAAAAATTTCATAAAGCACTCTTTTTAGTGGTAATTAGCTATCTATAGATACCATTTACTGTATTACGGATTGTAGATACCATTTATGTTGTTATAAAATGTATTAGATGTATTTAATCTACTATATTCATGAATACAATAGAAAAAATAGGCGTGAATCAAGGAACTCCAGCTAATCAGTTGTTGTATTCGAGTGTATTCGACTGTATTCATGGCATGAAATATGGGGTTACAGCTGGACAAATTATTGTATTCAACTGTATTCACAGTGTGAAACAAGGGATTATATTTTTTTAAACGGAAATATAGTGAATACAATGAAATACATGGAATACAACTAGATACATTGAATTACAATTAAAAAAAAGACAATAAACACAATGAAATACATGAAAATACAGCGTGATACATTGAAAATACATTGAAATATATTAACAGAAAATTAAGTTGCTCAGCCCCAAACTCTATGATCTTTGTTCGAGAACAAACCCTAATTTTCGACGAATCTGCCGTCGAGCAAAAACCTTCAACTCTTTCGCCCTTTTTATGCCTGCTGCGGAGATCACAATGACATCAAACAGACGACACTCCATTATTGAATTCTTGATATTACGTCTAATATGTCAGTAGATTCAGGAAAGGGAGGGAATTGATTTTTTAAAAAAAACTTTTTTCCTTTTTTTCTTGTGGTTTAGAAGGATGAGGAAGGCACAAAGAGGTGGTGCAACCGAGAGAAGTGAATTAGATTGAGGGAAGAGAATGATATGTATCAATGTAGAGAGAGAAAGAAAATATTGTAACTGAATAGGGCATTTAGTAACTTAGAGGTAGGAGGTAATCAAAATTAGATATTTTTCTGTAAACATTAAAAGGTATTTATAGAATATAAATTTTTTTAGATGATATTTTTATATAAAATAAATAAGGTATTAACCTTTGCTATAAAAGGTAAAAATTCCTAAAAAAATAAAGAGTTAACTTAGGCTCAGTGCAAATAGACCCATGAGCTAAAATATTTGTAGCCCAACCCATTAATCTTTGGGCGGGTTGGACGAGTTGAATGAATTTGGATTTAAATTGTCACCCATAATACCGTCCTCAACAATAATTGTATTTTCGACTCGAACTTATTAAATTTAAATTATGAATTTATATATGTCTTTTTAGTAGGGCATGTGTCACATGTACGTTAAGTAAGTGAGAAAACTATGATATAAAACTTAGATATTATTTGGTGTGTTCGGGCCGTTTCTTATTGGTGCGTATTCGATGCAAGTTGTGGATTAGGGTTGTGTTGAGATGTATTATCACCAGAGTGGTATGTTGGATTTGAGGGGATCATTGGAGTCATTAATGGGTACGAACAAATTTGGTTTCAGCTTGTTGGAAGGTTAATATCGAGTTTCTGCTCGGAGATCTATTGTGGTATTAGTCAAAGAATGTCTTCGTGAATGGTTGATCTGAGAAATGGTTATGGTCTACTGCGTGTTCATTATCATTGATAGAGTATAGCAGTGTTGGGATAAGACTCCAGCTAATAAGGGGTTTCTATCGGTACATGGATGTTGTGGACAGCTACTGTGGATATAAATTATCGTTTCGAGTGTTATGATTATGCAGTATATCATGTGAGTGAACCTGAGGTTGCAAGTATGGGTTATTGCAGGCGGTTCAAGCTTATTCTGAGTATAAATGTGATGTTCGGATCTAGTGTATGGTTTCAGAGGTGCAATGTGACTCTACGGTTATGGTCTAGACAGCCTGTGAAATTTTAGCTGTGTTGTATTATCGGGCATATGTGAGTTAGGGTAACGTGGGATCACCCCGGGTTTATGATTAGTAAGGTCATTTGGAGATTGGTTGGATCCTAGTGCAACTCTGGGCACGCTCGAGGACGAGCATTTGTTTAAGTTGCGGAGGATGTAACGACCTGACGCATCGTCCTGTGAATTACTGCCCCGTTTTCTCGTTTTATGATTTTATATGTTTCAATATATGTATTTGAAGAGTTTGAAGTAATTCGGATGGAGTTTGGGTAGAAATGAGACAATTACTCTCTTAATGAGAAGATTAGTTGGGAAACGTAAACCAAGCGTTGACTTATGAGTTAGAGGGTTCAAAATGGAATTCCAACGGTTTCAGTAGATCCGTTAGATGATTTTGGATATGCGTGCAAATTTTCAGATTATTCGGAGGTGTTTAGGTCGGGTTTTGGATCAAACGTGTATTTCAGAAGTTTTAGAAGAACTTAGGCTTGAATCCGATAGAGATTTGGTGTTTGATTTTAGTTTTGGTGTTTTGAGAGTGCAATTAAGTTTGAATGATCATATGTGATGTTTTAGTATGTTCGTATGCGGTCCCGAGGAGTTCGGGTGAGTTTCGTATAGGTTTGGGCTGCGTTGTGCTCGTTTTTCTTATGCTTCGACGTCGTTTCTTCAAGCATAAATGATATCATATTGAACAAACAAGCTTCTATTACTGTTTTTAATGAAGCACTAGACACTTATCGTAATTATGGACCCGTAGCAAAAATAATCGTCGAATTTGGACATCGTATGAGGATTTTATGACCGTTTTACCAAGGTTTGCCCAGATATTTTAAGTTAATGACGAAATTGCCCCTGACAGCGTATTAAAAACCTGCATTATTTGCAAATCTTAAAACATACATATCGTCTTCTTTATAAGGTCAAATTGAGTGATTCAAAAGCCTAGTTTCATTAAAATTCACAAGGAATCCATTGGAGCAGCAAAACATGTGAACAGTATACCTATACTTAGCAGCTCGGGTTTTCTTCCAATTTTTAAACGGGAAGAAGATTCCGAGGCAATTTTTAAGAGAAAAAATCAGTGGGTATTGCAGAGGTAAGTTATCTAATTATTAAAACTAAATTATAAGTGATTATAAACCATAATCCCAGCCTTTAATTCATGAAAAAAGTAGAAAAAATAGGATTTTTGGGGCCTGAGATTATGAGACATTTAAGGGTCGATTTGAGGGGTCAAACGGACTCCGATTTTGGTGTTCTTTACATGTACGGATTCGTGGTGAGACGAGAAATCCAAATATGTAATTTTTAGAATTTTTCGAGAAGTGGATCCGGCACCCGTAGTTTTACCAACTTCTTGATTTTTAGTGTTTTTCGAATAATTTCAGTTGGGTTATGTTTATTTAGCCCATATTTATGTATTCATTTTGATTTTGACTAGATTCGACATGCGAAGAGGTCGATACAAGAGGAAAGGACATCACGGGCTAGTCTACGGCCGGTTGTAGGTGAGTAGTTTGTATAGATGATGGCCTGAGGGTTTGAAACCCCGGTTTATACATCGTGACGCTATGTTAGGGCGTGACTCTCATCCCATGGCAGGTGCGGGGTTGTGAATGATTGGAGATTGTGAGTTGGTCTATCCCGAGAGTTAGTTGGGCTTAATGCCATAAATGGGGCCTTGTGCCGATCTGTAGTACCCGTCTAGGGTGAATATCTGTGTGATAACATGATTTGCATAATCATTGATCTTAGTCATGTGTTTAATCACCGTAATAAAATGCTAAGTCACTTTTCCTGAAATTAAATAATTAAATTATATTCTTCCTAAGAAATCGAAATTGGAAAATAAGTTGAATATGTCATATGACTCCTATGCATACTGTGAACTGAGCATGGATCGGGTTACACGCCGTAGCAATTATAGACGATGGATCGGGCTACACGCCGTAGCGATTATATACATTGATATTGAGACCGAGAGTCTGTTTTATGCCAATTCCTGACTGATATTGCGCTTGGGCTGAAGGAGCCCCTCCAGAGTCTGTACACATCCCCAGTGAGCGCCGTCGACGATAAATAAATATGGATGGCTCGGGCTGCACACCGCAGCGTATGCATGTGCATTGCATTGCATTTTTATTTGATACTTGACTGTTATATTTGATATTGTTTTGTTGTTAGTTCGTAACTAAGGAATATGACTGTTAGATTTAGCTTTGCTTTGTGTCACTTCGTGGATTCTTACTTTCAGACATTTTTCTATGCTTATTATTCATTGAATCGGTAGTACTCACCCCTACTCCCAGCACCTTGTGTGCAGATTTAGTACAGCGGAGGCTTAGCTGACATTCGTAGTCTCCTGATATTTTTAGAGTCGTTGAGGTAGCTGCATGACGTCACAAAACCTGGCTGCTCTTATTTTCCAGTTTATTATTATTACATACATTTTCAAATTTTATTATTTCCATTCAGATATTATTATCCAATTTTGTTTAGAGGCTCTAGACTCGTGAGCCCAGATCTTTGGGAGGGATTATTCAGTTTTTATAATATTTTATTATTATTGTCGGATCATTATTCTAAATTACTAAATATTCTTAAACTGCGGTTTTGAGACTCAGTGTTTAATAGAAAGCAATTGCTGGTCAGGCTTACCTAGCTTTAAGGTTGGGTGTCATCACGACCGGGTTTGGATCGTGACATGATCCTAACAAGAAGCTTTGGGATTTAGATTTTATTTTTATATTTTAAATAGTATTAGGCAGAAAAAGAACAGGATCAAGAACGTGTGGCAGTCAGCTTAGTCAGTGAAGCAGTCAAACAAGAATGTGCCCAATTTTAGTACTCTAAATTGTTCAAACATTGTATACTGCAAATTTGCCAGAAAAAGTATGATTCTGTAGTTTAATATAAAAGCAAGTGGTGGTTAAATAAATTATGCACTTAATTAAAAATTGTGCCCTTCAAACAGTGTTGGTCCAAATGATCTTATATTTCATTGATTTTAATTAAATAATGTATATTTAGCAAATCCAATCGAGAGGTTGTGAGTTCGAGTCTCCCCAAGAGCAAGGTGAGAAGTTTTTGGAGGGACGGATGCCGGGGGTCTATTTGGAAGCAGCCCCTCTACCCCAGGGTAGGGGTAAGGTCTGCGTACATACTACCCTCCCCAGACCCCACTAAGTGAGATTATACTGATTGTTGTAGTAAATCAAAGTACCTAATTCAAAAATCACTAACTCTAGATTATGCGTCACTTCTGATTGCTAATGCAGAATGCTTTCCCTAAAAACACTTACTTGTCACTACCAAAAAAATAAATAAATAGAATTAGCTACTAATGTCGTCGCTAAATTATTTGTATAGCTAGCAAAATTATTTATAATTTGTCGCTAATCTGTTGATACATGAGATTAGCGATGAATTTTTTGTTTAGCTACGGAATTTATCCGTCGCAAAAATCTGATTTTTTAGTGGTGTATGTGCACCTAAAGATGCAGCCTAATAGTCAGTAAATTAAAAGTAAACTATGGAAGGTCAGACTCTAAACCTCAGTAAGGCATACAACTTTTGGTAATTACTTTTTTTGTTTTAATTTATATAATATAATTTTCTTATTAGTTTGTTCCAAAAAAATATGATACATTATTATGTTTAAAATTTATTTAACTTTATTATTCTCATTTTATTCTTAATGAGAATTTTTTATAGCAATGCAAATATCATATCGTATTTAAGATTATAAGTTTTTAAAGTCTTATAACCACATAAATATTATGATATATTTAATAACATAAATATTAAAAGTTTATTTATTTTTAAATTTTATGTTGAATCAAATTATCTTACATAAATTAAAATAAATAAAGTAATAATTTTAACGTTTTTGCGAGCAGAGTTTAAAAAATGTGGAACACACTTTTAAATTAAAATTAAAATAGAAAAAAGGTTGATCTCGTCTCCAAGAAACCTCCTATAAATCTGAAGTGACTGTACAATACATACAGTCATTCTGCTTGAAATTTGACTGTGTTATTATCAATGAATTCACATGCCTCATTTATTCACAGACACGTGTATGCACGTGTGCATATTGTTACTTGGAAGGAATTTCCAACAGATGTTGCACGTGTGCACACACTTCAACCTTAAGATTTACTATTGTCTCCTCCCTGCCCAAATGTACATGTTTTTTTTTTCTTGTTAAATATCAGGACAGGCTGTCTCCGTTACATTTTTGAGGTACAATTTTCTTACTGACATTATGTGAACGTGACATATTCATGCGTCGGATTACCCTTTTATTTCGATATTTAGTTCTTGCATATTCTCATTCAATTCCTTATTTTCAAAATAGAGCATATTTTCACAGATTTTTACTCCAAATCAATAAATATAAAATATATGTCATGCACATAAACTTTTGTCACTTGATTATAGTGAGATCATATATATTATCATCACTTCAACTTATTCCCTTAAAGATTAAATTACTTGGTTTAATATAAAAAATAAGTTTATGTAAGTATTTTCTCATTCTTACCCTCCTTAGTAATATTTGCCGAAAATAAAAAAAAATGAGTTCAAAACCAAGAACAAGAATGTGACACATGAAAGATTTAGGGAATAGAGCAAAGCACACGTTAATTTGAATAGAGAGTGGCCACATGAAATGCTTCTTTTATAGTAATTTATATACGTACTAAGTAACATTGACTGCGATATATACAATCAAGAAAAAAGGATCAAATTATTTTTTTTTCTTCAGTTGTGTGGTGTCTTGTGCTAGCTTGAGGCTTTGGTTTCTGTTTCTTATGTCCTTTTTTCATTATTGTACAGTCCAATAGTTGGTAGGATTTGATTTCTTTCATTACTGTGCAGTTCTATAGTTGGTAGGATTTGATTCCTCTCTATACTCTATATATACTCTTGTGAGCAATACGAGAAAGTTATTTCTCCCAAAACTCTCTACACCATCCACATTTTGTTCTGAAAAAATTGATATTAGATATGATATTTGGTATAATGCTGAAGTATCGATACTGAAATATATATTAAGTTACACATTATATATATTAATATTAACATACTAAGTTACACATATTATTGGAGGAATTAGATCAGGAAAATTATTGTGTTTTAAAGAACAGTAACAAGAATTCAGTGTAATCTTACAAATGGGGTCTAGAAAGGGTAATGTGTACATAAATTTTACCTACGAAGGAGAGGTTGTTTCAGCGAAACCCTCGGCTATTGTGTTTTAAAGATGTCACTAACATTCTAAAACTATTGTGAGTGCTCTTATATGATGAATGATTAAAAGAAAAAAATACCAAATATTTTTTTTGGCTACTACAGTTATTTTTGTATGGTATAGTAGAATTTTTCTGATTACAAAAACTTTCTTCTTCTTTTTTGACGAGGAAAGATCATTTAATGAAAACAAGTAAACACTAGTCAAGAATTATTACGAACAGGAACTTATAAGAACTTTCTGTGTTTGATTTCCACGAGAAGTTTTTGTTCGACTAAAAGGTGTTCATTCACTTTTTGAGTACGATACAATTAAATTACTCGGAGGGCCAATCATATCAGATCGTAATAAATCCCGAAATAAAAAGAATAAAACAAAAGAGACAACAGTAATAGATTAAAGTGAGGGGGATGAGGATCTTTTATTAATGGCACTGGGTTGGTCTGCCTCTCCATGGAGAGGTTCAGAGCCTTACAATGATATATTCTCTCTTCTTTTAGAAAGTGATGTGAAGAAGAAGAAGCAGCTCCCCTTTAGGGTTCTTTCTTTTAGTATTTATAGCTAGGAGGTCTGCCAGCTGGCGCCAAAGGGTTGGGACCACATAGAGGGGACACCCTCGTAGACTCGGCCAGGCAGTTGCCTTGGTTGCACATTTGGATAGCTGCCAGATAATCTTGCTAATATATGGCCATACCATTCATAAATTACAATTGGGTTTTAATAAATGCGTTGATTTTCTTTATCATTGTGAGTTCAAATTTTGACCCATACAGATAGTCCCTCCGCTTATTGAGGTCGTGCTCAGGCCGAGCTCGATGAGCGGATTCTGCCAATAGCCGTAGTTGTTCATGTGCCGAGAGAGATTGTACCCCTTTTATCTTCGAGGATGGCCGTAACGATTTTCACTTTGAAGGTGGCCGTATCCATTTTTGCTTAGGAGATGGCCGTAGCCATTTTTACTTTGGAGACGGCTATAACCACTTTTACTTAGGAGATGGCCGTAGGCATTTTTACTTTGGAGATGGTTGTAGCCACTTTTGCTTTGGAGATGCCCGTAGCCATTTTTAATTTGGAGATGGCCGTAGCCATTTTTAATTTAGAGACGGCCATAGCCATTTTTATTTGCCTGGAGAGAATACGATCACGCTTACTGCGTATAAGAAAAGGGGATATCACGTGCATGGTATTGCATGAGGCGTGGCCTTAGCATCTCGAGGTCATTATAACCGTTTCTTGGGGGACACATCGATTGACGGTTGAATGACCGTTCTGAGGCACTTGTCATTATGGTGCCCATTACTGTAGACCCGAACCGTTCTGCGGTTGGTCGGGCAGTTAATGGTGACCTTTGGGTTTCGTGAATGTCATTTATGCTTTGTCTATAAATAGGGGGTCGTATCGTTCAGTTCTTACCTTTCTGCTATTTGTTTTAGTGAAGTTCTGAGAGAGAGTCTTTCTTGTTACTCCATTCTCCTTTGTTTATCCTTGGATTTTCGTTTCTTCTTGCTCCTCCTGTGAATTTCATCACTTTTCTCTCTTCATCCTATCAATGTCGAGCAGTTCTCGTTCTGATATTACTCCGGCGGCAGTTGTGGCGGCTGGGGAGCCATCAACTGGGGTGGAAACCACCGATTTACAGAATGTCGATCGGTTCTCATCGGTGACCGATATTCTTTCCCTTCCCGGCGGTTCGGCAACCAATTTCAGTGACCCCGAGGGAGAAGATAAAGTAGACGAGGCCCCACTGCTGGGAGAAGTTAGCCTTGCTCAGCTGAGGGAGCAATGTGGTATCCCTCGCTTCGCCGACGTTGTTCTGGCCGGGAGTGGCGATAGGGTGCACCTCGGCTGCCGAGGTTATTGTGTTTTCTATGCCTACCCTTTTAGGCTGGGATTCGGGATTCCTCTTTCCCTACTGGTGGTTGATTTTTCCGTTACTACAGGGTGTGCCCAGGTCAGCTCGTCCCCTCTTGTTACAAATTATTAGCTATTGTGATCAAATATGCGGAGTTGGCGTGAAGGGAAATCACGCTTTGGCACGTGCTTACTCTGTACGCCCCTCAGAGGGTGCGTGGTACCATGATTCGGTTGGTCCCTTGTGAGACTGACGGCTTGACTTGGATCTTGAGGACGAGGTCGCTACCCGTCCATACGAGTATTTCTTCTATATCAGGACCAGATACCTGGTGGCTTGTGCTACTGATTTCCTAGAGGACTGGAACCATGCACCTAAGTTTCTTCTATGCTGGCCTTGACTTCTTTTGGTTGAACGTTCTGCTCTTCATTGTTATGATGTACTGATCTTTTTACCTGTTCCGCAGCGGGAGGCGTGCCACCGGCTCCGCTCACTAGCATTCGCGAGTGGGTCGAGGCCTTGCTTCTTGTTGCGACAGGGATTCGCACGTGGGCGTCTTTTTGGGAGGTTCATGGCCGTAGGTTGGCTGCTGGTAAGAGCCTGACTTGCCGCTATTGTTCTTCTTTCGTAGCTTTTTGATTTCTTTGGCTTAACCTTTCTTTTTTGGCTTGTCAGAACGACCTCAGCGTAGAATAGCTCCTCAGCTTTCTTTCCGCAGGCCGGGGGCTACGGCTCGATCAGTTGCAATACCGACAACTCGCTCGGTTCCCAAGGCAACTTCAGTGGAATCCTCGGCTGCACATTCTCCGGTACGGCCTGCATCCTGAGTCGAGGAATCTCCAGGGGCCATGCATTCCAGGGCGGAGTGGTCCTCAACTGAAGATGAGGAAGAAGATGAGAGGCCGCTGGTTCATCGCACGGTGGCGTTCACTCCAGCCCCTCCAAAAGTGATCAGTTTGGAGTATTCACCGTCGGTGGAGGATGGGGGTGCAGAGGACTTTGCCTCACAGGGTGAGCATTTAGTGGGGGTTGCCCCAGTTGGCCTAGGACAAGATGATACAGTCGTTTTGACGATTCAACTTTCAATTCCTGTTGCTAAGAGGGAGATTAATTCCTCGGCAACTGTTTTGATGGAGAGGGCGGGCGCCGATATTTTGGCGAATGCATGTGCTTCGACGTCTCGGGCGGCGGAGGACTCAACTTCCCGGGCGTCGGAATAAAGGTGCGCCAGGAGAGGGAGACAATTCTGAATCCGATATGGATCCTGAGGATATCCGCACGTTTCAGGAGGGCTTTACTTGCTCAGCGGCGCATGCCGAAGGGTATTTCCGTTATTTGGAGATTGCTAACGACCAGAACTTGCTGCTTTAGGAGCAGAACCTGGTAACGTTGTTCGGGGTTTTGTGATCCGACGCGGAGAGCGCGTCCTTAAGGAATATCTCGGATATCGGATTTATGGGCGAGGTGGCAACCCAGAGTATAAAGGTCTGTATGAATCTTTGGTTATTTTTCTTTCTCAGTACACCTTCTTGTGCTAATTGTTGCTCTTGTTTATTGTAGTCATTTTTGTGGGAAGTAGAGAGTATAAAGCGGGCTAGCGCCCGCTCGGCGGTTTGTGCGCGACTGTTGGCGAAGTACCGCCATTACCACGACCGGTGCCGTGATCTGCGAGAACGCATAAAGAGCGACTAAAAGGTGTTCATTCACTTTTTGAGTACGATACAATTAAATTACACGGAGGGCCAATCATAGCAGATCGTATTAAATACCGAAACCAAAAGAATTAAACATAAGAGACAACAGTAGTAGATTAAAGTGAGGGGGATAAGGATCTTTTATTAATGGCACTGGGTTGGTCTGCCTCTCCATGGAGAGGTTCAGAGTCTTACAATGATATATTCTCTCTTATTTTAGAAAGAGATGTGAAGAAGAAGAAGAAGAAGCCCCCCTTTAGGGTTCTTTCTCTTAGTATTTATAGCTAGGAGGTTTGCCAGCTGGCGCCAAAGGGTTTGGACCACATAGAGGGGACGCCCTTGTTGGAAACACGTTCTCAATGCAATATACTAAAACGTGTGTTCTTTTGAATAGGTTTTGATGAATGACAAACGAAGCGAAAATTGATATATGACGAAGTTCAAGAAACAAGCGCACAATTGATATACAACGAGATTCAAGCTCAAGACAAAGTTTTATGGTTTAATTGAGTCATTCTTAATTGTGATCTTGATCCTACAACTTGACTCGTAACATGGCTTCTCTCATAAAACTATTTTCCAAAATCATGTATATTTAATTTAATGTCAAATGATTTTAAATCATGCATATTTACAGTAGTCAAAATAATTTTTAGACATGCCTTAAAAATCTGGACTAAGATAATCGATTATGTACTTATGATAATCGATTGTTTTAAGCCAAGACTGCATGACAATCGATTGTGAACTAATGACAATCGATTGTGAGTAAAACAGTGAGCATCAGGTTTTTCAAACCTGCATGACAATCGATTGTGAACTAATGACAATCGATTGTGACTGAGGCAGTGTCCATCAAAGTTTTTCAAAACTCAGAATAATCGATTATGAACTAATGGTAATCGATTATGTTGAGACAGTGTCTTCCAGTGATTTTCAAATTTATTAAATAATCGATTGTTATATTGGACAATCGATTGTCAAAGAGACAGTGTCTAAAATGTTTTTCAAAAACTGATAAGTAATCGATTGTTGACTTTGTGCAATCGATTGTGAAGCTGACCGTTGTCGTAAAGTTTTCAAATACCGTCAGGTAATCGATTAGTGATTCTGTATAATCGATTGTTTTGATTAAAATCCGGAAAAGATTTTTTGAACGTTATTGGGTAATCGATTATTGATTTTGTATAATCGATTGTTTTGATTAAAATCCGGAAAAGATTTTTTGAACGTTGCTGAGTAATCGATTGTTAATTCTGGACAATCGATTGTTTGTGGTAAAATCTGGAAAGGATTTTTTGAACGTTGCCAGTAACCGATTATGGATTGTAAGTAATCGATTATCAAGCGTAAAATCTGGGATTGAATTTTGGTTTGAGTGAGTAAAATCAGAAACTCTTAATTGGCAATTAGGCAACGGTAATGCCAAGTTTTTCAACTATAAATACAGCTTCATTTCAGTGTTTTAAACACAACAACATACTACAACTGATCATTACATTGCTATAAGCTTGCATACTTTTGTTTATCATTTTATATTCAATTTCATAAAGCTTTTGAGAGCCATATTCTTGTCCAAAGTTGTTGTGATCTAGAGCTTATTTCTTTTTACTCATACCTACTCATAAAGGAGTATATTGTTTGAGTGTTTTAGTGTTTGTACACTTGGAAGAGAATTGTGATTCTCTTGTTGTAAGGAACTTGTGTTTCCTTGGTTGAAGTCTTGGAGTGTTGTAACTCCGAGCAAAGGTGTTGAGGCTTGCGTCCTCAAGTTGTAAAGGTTTGTTAAGCACCCGGAAGCGTGACAAGTTAGTGGAAAATCTCGAGAGAATCTCTCGGGGACTGGATTAGCCACACGTTGTGGTAAACTAGGATATATCTGTGTGTAAGTTATTACTTATCGCACTTATTTACTTCCTGCAAATTTTAATTTCCGCAAGTTTACGCTAAATTTTATTATAACGCTATTCACCCCCCCTCTAGCATTAAGCATATTTTCTAACAATTGGTATCAGAGCCATACTCTCTGAAGACTTAACAGTTTGAGAGAACCATCTATGGCTTCTATTCGTGACTCTTTTGCAGGAATTGATGAAGGACAGTGCTCCACACGACCACCTCTATTCAATGGTACAAATTACACGTACTGGAAGGAGAGGATGATGATCTTCGTTCAATCCAACAGTTTTCACCTTTGGAAGGTGTTTACAAAGGGAAATCAAATTCCAACCAAGAAGGTGGAAAATGAATGAGTTCCCAAGTCCGAGGATGAGTATGACGCGGATGACATCCGAAAGGTCCAAAATAATGCTAAGGCAATAAACTTATTATATTGTGCTGTTAATGCTGACGATTACAGGAAAATATCGTGTTGCACAACAACAAAGGAGATGTGGGACAAGCTAGAAGTTACATACGAAGGAACGGATCAGGTAAGGGAAGCAAAAATTGATTTCCTAACCCATGCTTATGAATTATTTCACATGAAGGAAGGAGAAAAGGTGGACGAAATGTTTGAACGATTTTCAATAATCGTAAATGATCTACATGCCCTCAAAAAGACATTCACGGATAGAGAACTTGTACGGAAGATCCTTAGAAGTCTCACTCCGGCATGGCGATCAAAGGCCGATGCAATCCAAGAATCCATCGGCGTCTCAAATGTCACAATTGACGCATTAAGAGGTAATCTCAAGACCTATGAATCTACTATTCTTAACCCTCTTGTTGATGATCAAAGGAGGCAAAGAATAGCTCTAAAGGCGAGCACAAGTCAACCGCAAATTGATGAGGAAGGAGACAATGAGTTTGGACTCGTTATCAAAAGATTTCAAAAGTTCATGCGCAAGGAGTATGAACGCAAAGAGAAAAAGCAAGGAGAAATAAAATGCTACGAATGCGGAGAAACCGGGCACATCAAGTCAAATTGCCCAAACCTCAAAAAGGAAAAGAAACCTTTTAAAAAGCAACGCGCATATATTTCTTGGGGAGGTGACTCCGGAGATGAGTCAAGCGAAGGAGAAGAAGACGAAGCAGCAAATCTTTGCCTCATGGCACAAGAAGATAACAAAGACGAGGTATGTCAAATTTCGTCTCAAAACTTCTTTACTCTAGATGAAATGCGAACTGCTTTTGATGAATTATATACTGAATTTATTAAAGCTTCAAAAACAGTTAAAAGCGTAAAAGAAAATGCTTCTCTAAAAGAAAAAGATTTTCAAAAACAGCTTTCTTTAAAAGAAAAGGATTTAGAAAATGAGAAGCTGAAAGAGGAAAACAAGTTTTTTGGAAAAAGAAGTTCCGATAAGCCCGAAAGCTCTACTAGAAATTGCACTTCTTGTTTGCATCTTAAGAATGAAGTAAGTAGACTTAAAGGCACATTAGATAAGTTTAATTCTTCGCACAAAAACTTGAATGATGTTCTTGTTAACTTGAAATCAACCAAGCATGGAATAGGCTTTAAAAATGAAGAAAAGGTTGAAGCTAAACCCCAACAACCTAAAGCTCAACCTAGGATTAACTATAGAAATGCTTATCCTAGAAACAACAACTCTAGAGCCAATATGCACGCTAGACAAAACGCTGAACATTTTAGAAGACCTAGGAATGACTTACCACCTAGAAATAATCACCCTAGAAATGATGCATACTTTAGGCCAAATTTTGAACCCCTTAGAAGACCTAGAAATGGTCCTCAATCGAGAAACAATCACTCTAGAAAGGCTGCCCATCCTAGAGCTCATAGTAGGAGAAATAACTCTCATGAAATGCGAGATAGTCATAGTGTTCAAAATAGAGTAAGAAATTTTCATCCGTCTAGTTACTATGAACCTAGAAGGATGCATAACCCAAATGTGACTTGTCATTATTGTAGACGTATTGGTCATATTGCTCCGGCATGCTTTACACGTCATAGACATATTACTCAATCGCATCATTATAATATGCCTAACCCCCAAGGACCCAAGATGGCATGGGTACCTAAAGAACATTAATTTGTTTTGTAGGTGTGCTTGAAGGGATCAAGTGTACAATGGTACCTTGATAGTGGATGCTCCAAGCATATGACGGGAGATGAATCCAAATTCCTTCAATTAGAGCACAAAGAAGGAGGAAGTGTTATCTTCGGTGATAACAATAAAGGAAAGATCATCGGCATCGGCTCGGTCGGTAAGGATGAAAAATCCTCTATTAAGCATATATTACTTGTTAAAGGATTAAAGCATAATCTCTTGAGCATAAGCCAATTGTGTGACAAGGGAAATCTTGCTTTATTTGATTCGGATGAATGCTTAGTGTTCAGACGTAGTGATTTCAAAATTATCCTCCGTGGTTTTAGAGTGGATAACATTTATATGGTTGATCTTGCTAAATCCTCACCCGATTATGTTGATTGTCTAATGAGTAAAGAGGATGATACTTGGCTATGGCATCGTAGAGTAGCACATATCAATATGCATCTTTTGAACAAATTGATTTCTCAAAACTTAGTTGTTGGTCTTCCCAATTTAAAATTTGAAAATGACTCTATTTGTGACTCGTGTCAAAAGGGGAAGCAAACAAAAGCATCTTTCAAATCTAAAAACATTATTTCAACTTCTAGACCATTGCAATTGCTTCATATGGATTTATTTGGTCCTTCTCGCATTGAAAGTCTAGGAAGAAATAGATATGCTTTTGTGATTGTTGATGATTACTCGAGATTTACTTGGACTTTATTTCTTGCCAATAAAAGTGATGCTTTTCAAAATTTTAAATATTTTCTTAAGCGTGTTCAAAATGAGAAAGAAACAACCGTCACTTCAATTAGAAGTGATCATGGTGGAGAGTTTGATCACAATCTCTTTGCGGACTTTTGTGACGAACTCGGAATCGAGCATACCTTTTCCGCTCCACGTACACCACAACAAATTGGGGTGGTGGAAAGGAAAAATAGGTGTCTCGAAGAGATGGCTAGAATCATGCTCGACGAAGCTAAGATACCCAAACATTTTTGGGCGGACGCCGTGAGTACCGCTTGCTATGTTCTAAATAGAGTAGTAATTCGGCCGATACTCATGAAAACCCCCTATGAACTTTATAAGGGTAGAAAACCAAATATTTCCCATTTTAGAATTTTTGGTTGCAAATGTTTTGTTCATAACAATGGCAAAGACCAATTGGGTAAATTTGATGCTAAGTCGGATGAAGGTATTTTCATTGGATATTCCTCACGTAGTAAAGCATATAGGGTCTTTAATAAAAGAACCCAAATTGTGGAGGAATCCCCTCATGTTGTATTTTCCGAAAATAATGCTCGCTTGGCGAGAAAGGATTCTGGTTTTGATCTTGCAGGTATTTTAGATAGCTTGAAAGACAAAATACAAGAGGAACCACACAAGGAAAATAAAGATGAAACTGAGGAACAACCAACGGAAGAAGCGCCACAATTGAAAAAAAAAACAAAAGTGCCAAATGAGTGGAGGACGATCAAAGATCACCCTCTTGAACAGGTAATTGGAGACGTCGGAGGAAAGGTAAGTACCCGAAACTCTCTTAAGAACACTTTAGGACACACTTCTTAAGAGCTCACGTTCTCACTTGGCAACACTAGTTTAAGTCATTACTTCTTTACAAATTACTGACTTGAGCGTCGGAGACGTTTAATTCTATTTTGCAGGTATCGCCCTAAAAGATAGGGTGAATTATAAAGTTTTGGCACAGAACAATCGATTGTTCCAAGCAAATAATCGATTATTTTACTGTGCTGAAAATCGATTAGCAGTATCACTAATCGATTGTTTATGGTTTATGTTCATTATGCAGTTTTGTTTAATAATTGATTCCTTAAATTGCATAATCGATTTCTGTCTCAGCCATTCAGCAATGCTTTTCCAAAACAATCGATTATTCCACATTTGACAATCGATTATTTCATGTCAGAAATTTAAACTCTTGGTACCGTTTGGCTCCTCAATCGATTTGTGTCAATTCCAAGTCAGGTCATAACTCTTCAACAATCGATTATTGCATCTCAACAATCGATTGTCGAACGGTCAGTGAATTTATTTTACCGTTTCTGACTGATTTGGCTTTAAATTCTCAGCATATTTCTTCCATAAATGATAAGCCACTCTCCCCTCTATAAATAGGCTTCATATATGTTCATATTCATTCACTCAAGCATCAATTTTAGCTTTCAAAATATCAAATTCCCTCTAATCCTTTGCAAAATCCAGCAGCTTTCATTAAAAATGTCAGGCCGTCACTCAAAACGTTCCCGTTCTGCTAGGCACGGCGCATCCTCTCTGCTGCCCTCCTCGTCCGAACTATCCCTATCAAGATGGTTCCGTTCTATATTTTAATTCCGACAAAGAGCTTACTCGATTCTTGAAGCCACCGGATTCGTCACTGGAAATGGTCCTCTCAAAAAGAGTACCAAAAAGTGGGAAATTTCGGAATCCTCCTTTCATCATGACGGTGATCATGTAGCGCCTGCTCCTCCTCCAACCCGTCGTGCTCCTCCGCCTCAAGAGCCTTCCCTCCAATTCATTTCCGACCAAATGGCTTCATTGACCTCTTCTTTCGGTCAATTGACTCACGAGATCCATGGATATTTTGACCACGTTCATTATCCATATGCGGGTCTTGTTCCATATGAAGCAGCGCCGGATGATGAGGCGGAAGATGATGAATGAATAATTGTAGTTCTTTTAAGTTTGTTTTTATATGTTGTATTGTCTTCCCTGTTGCTGTAATTCTTTTAATAAATAAACAAGGTTTATTTCATCTTTGGCATCTTATTATTATTTCTGCTAATGGCAAAAGGGGGAAGATAACGAGTATGATGCACTCTCAAATTATAAGCTTAAATTGAGGGGGAATTCTCAAATTGAGGGGGAACAAATTACATACTTGTTGCATGTATATACTTGTCTTGAATCGTCAATATAAATTGCTTGTCTTGCATATCCCGCTTAATGTTTGCCATTATCAAAAAGGGGGAAATTGTTGGAAACACGTTCTCAATGCAATATACTAAAACGTGTGTTCTTTTGTATAGGTTTTGATGAATGACAAACGAAGCGAAAATTGATATATGACGAAGTTCAAGAAACAAGCGCACAATTGATATACAACGAGATTCAAGCTCAAGACAAAGTTTTATAGTTTAATTGAGTCATTCTTAATTGTGATCTTGATCCTACAACTTGACTCGTAACATGGCTTCTCTCATAAAACTATTTTCCAAAATCATGCATATTTAATTTAATGTCAAATGATTTTAAATCATGCATATTTACAGTAGTCAAAATAATTTTTAGACATGCCTTAAAAATCTGGACTAAGATAATCGATTATGTACTTATGATAATCGATTGTTTTAAGCCAAGACTGCATGACAATCGATTGTGAACTAATGACAATCGATTGTGAGTAAGACAGTGAGCATCAGGTTTTTCAAACCTGCATGACAATCGATTGTGAACTAATGACAATCGATTGTGACTGAGGCAGTGTCCATCAAAGTTTTTCAAAACTCAGAATAATCGATTATGAACTAATGGTAATCGATTATGTTGAGACAGTGTCTTCCAGTGACTTTCAAATTTATTAAATAATCGATTGTTATATTGGACAATCGATTGTCAAAGAGACAGTGTCTAAAATGTTTTTCAAAAACTGATAAGTAATCGATTGTTGACTTTGTGCAATCAATTGTGAAGCTGACCGTTGTCGTAAAGTTTTCAAATACCGTCAGGTAATCGATTATTGATTCTGTATAATCGATTGTTTTGATTAAAATCCAAAAAAGATTTTTTGAACGTTATTGGGTAATCGATTATTGATTTTGTATAATCGATTGTTTTGATTAAAATCCGGAAAAGATTTTTTGAACGTTGCTGAGTAATCAATTGTTGATTCTGGACAATCGATTGTTTGTGGTAAAATCTGGAAAGGATTTTTTGAACGTTGCCAGTAATCGATTATGGATTGTAAGTAATCGATTATCAAGCGTAAAATCTGGAATTGAATTTTGGTCTGACTGGCAGACAATCGATTGTTGGGGTTTGACAATCGATTGTCAGTGAGTAAAATCAGCAACTCTTAATTGGCAATTAGGCAACGGTAATGCCAAGTTTTTCAACTATTAATACAGCTTCATTTCAGTGTTTTAAACACAACAACATACTACAACTGATCATTACATTGCTATAAGCTTGCATACTTTTGTTTATCATTTTATATTCAATTTCATAAAGCTTTTGAGAGCCATATTCTTGTCCAAAGTTGTTGTGATCTAGAGCTTATTTCTTTTTACTCATACCTACTCATAAAGGAGTATATTGTTTGAGTGTTTTAGTGTTTGTACACTTGGAAGAGAATTGTGATTCTCTTGTTGTAAGGAACTTGTGTTTCCTTGGTTGAAGTCTTGGAGTGTTGTAACTCCGAGCAAAGGTGTTGAGGCTTGCGTCCTCAAGTTGTAAAGGTTTGTTAAGCACCCGGAAGCTTGACAAGTTAGTGGAAAATCTCGAGAGAGTCTCTCGGGGACTGGACTAGCCACACGTTGTGGTAAACCAGGATATATCTGTGTGTAAGTTTACGCTAAATTTTATTATAACGCTATTCACCCCTCCTCTAGCGTTAAGCGTATTTTCTAACAGCCCTCGTAGAGATGGCCAGACCGTTGCCTTGGTTGCACATTTGGATAGCTGCCAGATAATCTTGCTAATATATGATTATACCATTCATAAATTACAATTGGGTTTTAATAAATGCGTTGATTTCCTTTATTATTGTGAGGTCAAGTTTTGACCCATACAGTTTTATTGAGTGTTTCGTACAACTAATATTAGTTATGTGACGCTTCTTTTTATCTCACAAATTTGTAAATTTCAATCTTATATTTTTAGGTTCATACAAATTCGAATTCACAAAACTGTGAGATAAAAAGATATGTCATTCAACTAATCTAAGTTGTACGTGACAAAATAAATTTTTCCAATTTCCACTCGTAGTAGAAGAAACAGTTGCAACCAAGCATGTGAAGGGGCAGAAGCAAGAATAGGTGCAGGGCTACATTCATGAATTGTTTTTAATGGGCTATGTCAAATCCAGCTCATACATGGGCTCCATCTTTTCTTGTAAAAATATCACGGGCTAGTAAGTTTTTGGATTGGTCATTCAAAAATAATCGATGTTTGTAAAGTTATTAAAAAATAGCTATTATTTTTCTACAATAAAAATCGGTCCAGCATAATATACTGAAGATCGATGCACCTGTGTATGAACTTCCAGTATATTATTCTGGAACTCCAACACGCAAAAAGTTCCAGCATAATATACTGGAGATCGGTGCACATGTGTATGAATTTTCACCATATTATGCTGGAACTCCAATACGTGAAAAGTTCCAGCATAATATACTGGAGATTGGAGCACTTGTGTATGAATTTCCAGCATATTATACTGGACCGGTATATTATACTGGAACTCCACTATATTATGCTGGAGTTCCAGTATACTTTTGCTAGAACTCCAGTGTATTATACTGAAGTATTTTTCGGATTTTGAACAGTGTTTTCGTTCAGATTTATCTTTACATGAAAAGTGACTAAATTTTCATTACTTTTAAAATTGTGGCTATTTTTGAATGACCACTTGTAGATCTGACTGTTTTTGAATTTCTCCGTCTTTTATTTTCATAGATGGGCCAAATATAAACTCGACTGATTGGATGAAATTAATTGCATTCGCTAGCCAAAAAATTTATAAAATATGTATCAACTTCTAGAAATGGTTAAAAATATACATTTCTCTTGATAGATAGTACTTACAAGTTTGATAAAGGAAAATTTACGGGAACGCTCATGCGATCAAAAAACTTATTTGAAAATACATGTTTTAACAAGTATCTAATTTATACATATTTAGAGAAAATTATTTGTAAAATATCCAAAAAGTATGTAGGATATAATTCACATGTTATATATCGTAATAGTATACTACAGTGCAATTAAACTATTCTTACTATTGTATATCTTCGAGGTATACAATTATTACTATGTTAATTACATATTGTATATTTGTATTTGTTAAACGCAATGCCAAATCTTGTCTTTTTTCTTTATTTGAGATGGGCTCCAAATAAAAATTCTGGCTCTTATCTTTTAATATCGTAGAAGCAATTATAAGGAGAAAATTTCATTCTTGTCTTGTTTTTACTATTTTTTTATTTTCAAAAATGTCTTTTAAGGAAATTAACATGTTGATTAGATGTTTTGTTTATTAAAGCCTATTTCATTATTTATTTTTTATTCTTTGTTGGAGGAGAGGGTCCTATACCGTCAAACATTTCTATAACAGCCTTGTTTGTTTCGAATATTTTTTAAATTTTATAGGAAAGTGATGTTATAGAGAACATATTTAACATGAAAATTGATTTCGGAAGAGCTTGACTTCCACTACTAGAAATTCGGGAAAAAGCGACCGCAAAAAAGCGACCCGAGTTGGCCGCTATTGGGCTAAAAAGCGACCAAAAAGCAACCAAAAGGGCCTGGTAGCTATATTGATGGCCTCTTTTATTTAAGGGCCAAATTAGCGACCAACTTTGGTCTCTAAGTTAAATGGATCAATTTTTTCGGATATTGACTATTGAGACCAACTTAGGTCGTTTTATTAATTTAATAATATAAATTTGGCGACCAAAGTTGGTCTCTAAATATAAAATACGTTATTTATTTATTTATTTATTTATTTATTATTAATCATTAAAAAGCGACCAACTTTGGTCTCTAATCCAAATATTATATTTTAAAATCTAGAAACTAGAGACCAATGTTGGTCGCTTTTTCATTCATTTATTTATTTATTTTATTAAACTAGCGACCAATTTTGGTCCCTAAATACATGAATTTAATTTATTTTTTAAATAGCGCTATATCACCAGAAATTTTATTTTTTTATAAAATAGCGACCAAGTTTGGTCGCTCTTTATAGAAGTCGGGGTAAATAGCGACCAACGTTGGTCGCTATTCTCTAGAAAATTATTTTTTTTAACATGAAAAGCGACCAAATAGAGACCATTTTTGTTCGCTTTTCTATGTATTATTTTGGCAGAAACTATCTGTTTTGGTAGCTACACCACCTGTCAGTCATACCAAAATCCTAACAAGCAACAACAACAACAATTCAAACAACAATTCCAATAACAATACCAAACAACAACCCAACAACAACAACAACAACACAAAAACAACATTAAAACCAAGAAAGTGTAAAATTCATTCATTGTTTGGAACATCATTATCATCACCGTCTAATGAAGTTTCATCATCACAACGGTATTGAGAAGGGTTCTACTTGTCGATGACGGGAAGCATGATCACAGGGATGACGGGAGGAACGGCCCATCGGAGGACGGGACGAACGAGCACGGGGACAAGCAGCCTCTGGCGATGATGGCCGAGACCGGGGAATCGAAATAGATCCAGCTAGGAGATTTTTTATCTGCTCTTGCATACCCTGGCACTGCGCGACCATGCCAATATACTGAGCATCTCTAAGTTTTTCTCTTTCCTTGGACGCTTCTAGCTCGGATGTGAGCTTTGTCACAGTCTCTCGCATAGCGGAGAGGCTCTCCCCATCAAGTTGCTCGGCTTGCGAGGAAGTCCGTATTCCTTGCATTCTACACCTATAGAAATGGAATGTCTTAGTAGGAAGGCCGTATATCTTCCCCCATTTTGGACCGCCTGCAGCCCACGTCCATAGTCTTTCAACATCCTCGGCCGAAAGTTGGAATGGCGCACCCGACGCATTAGGTGGTTGGCTGCGTATGAATTCCTCAGTTTCAACTCTGAAGTGATCCTATAAGAAAAAGTAAATCGAATTAGTATTTCAAAATTTATAAAAGAGTAAATGAAAATACTTGATGAAAAGTGAAAACTTACATGTACAGGCGATGCACGTCCCTCGACCCACCTTTCTTCATCCGTCTCTTTCTTCTTCTTCACAATATGAGTCTCCTTGATAGCTCATCTTGGTTCATCGGACGACCCAACGTCTTTTCCTGAAAACTCATAAATTTTAATTAATAAATAGAATAGATATACTTTGAAAATTAAAATAAATTAAGCAATTACGTACCATTCTTCTTTTTTATTGTCCCCTGGCTGACCGCACCTCCAGTGTGCAAGGATCCTCCTCCCTTTTCGCACTTCTGTAAAAACTCAGAAGTAAGCCATTGCCTTTGCAAATCATCCCAAAACTCTTGAAGCAACCAGCCAGGCTTTTGGTTCAGCTGTCTAGCTATGGAGAAAGAATGCAACAACCGCTTGCGAGCTTTGAGATTAAAATTTTCCGCCACGTCCGCGCTATATTGGTGTTCCCATACACACTTGCTCTGTATTTCAAAAGTTAAATATTATAGAAAATATCATAAATATAAATAATTATATTTCTTAATAGAACATTTATAACTTAAATTCATTGAAAATTGCCTCATTCAGTGAGAATGATAATTTACGCCAAGACGCATAATGGGCATCATAAAGCTTTCTGGTTGCTTTGATGAGTATCCTCGTAGTAATATTACTCGGGAGGAACCTGTAATTTAATAAATAAAATAAATTAATATCTTAGTAAAAACTGTACAAAAAAATAAACATAAAAAAAACAAATAACTCTTACCCATCACCCTCAGGGACTATGATGATCCTGCCATACTGATCATAATGAACTTCCTCGTCAGCAGCAGTAGCAGCATCAGCATCATCGTCCAAAACATGTGTATCAGAGGCATGTGTAGAAGGAGTAGGGGGTCAGAGATACTATTCCGCAAGCAAAGGCCTCCAATAGGTGGAGTCGCTGATGACGATAGGTGTGATCCCTGTGACTGCGGCATAGTTGCACGGATCGCAAGTGACTGTGATACTGACTGTTGTGACCCAAGTGGCTGTGACCCGACTGGCTGCGACATTGATGGCTGTGATCCATGTGGCTGTGACATGGATCAATGCAATCCACGTGATGCTGCTGGTTGGGATCCACGTGGTAGTGAGGCAGGTGGAGTGTATGTCGGACGCACAGTCCGATGGCCCTGTGAAGAAACAACCGGGGTCTGCACGAAGGTGTATGGCTGGTGATGCTGTGGCATAGTGATAGGCTAATCAGAAGATGGTGGAAAAGATTGATGAGTAGTATCTTCTACCTTCCTTTTTTTCTTCCTAGCCTATTTTCAACCCGAGAACCACTACCTTCATTGTTACCTTGACCCTTGCCTGTGATCTGCATAATATAATACATATTTATATTGAAACATATAAGGAAACTATCTATAAATGAGAGTAATCGAAGAAACCAATATTTTAAAGCTCATCGATGTATTCTTCCTCGTCAGAGAATTTTCTTCCTCACTAGTTTGAGCTTCATCAGTTGATTCTTCTTCCTCGTTTTCTATAATTCTTACTTCATTTATATCAACTTCTTCCAATATGTATTCAGGATGTTCCAAATTATTTTCTGATAGTTCGTCCACTATTTGGTGAACACAGGAGATATTATTTTGATATGCAATATCCAACACATTCTCGACTTCGACCCTACCTACATGCTTAGTTTTGAATACAACCCACCAATCGGACTTATTCCGCCGAATTGGATAAGGATCATAATACACTTTCCTAACATTATGTTCAATTATGAAAGGATCATAGCGATCATACTCCCTCGTATGATTAACCTCAGTTATGTTGTATTGATTGTGTACTCTCGTACCTCTTGTTGGATTTGGGTCAAACCACTTGCATCTAAAGAGAATAATTTTCTTAAATGGCCTACCTGAATATTCTAGTTCTATTATTTCTTTGAGCACACCATAATAATCAATATCTCCAACTTTATTTCCATCACCACCTTGAACTCACAGCCTACTGTTGTTGCTTTTTTTATTATTAGAGCAACCCTCTGTATGAAACTTATAACCATTCACAACGTACTTGGAATATGTTGTGACCTCAACCCCAGGTCCCCAAGATATATCTTTCAAAAATTGATTTACACCATTATTTGAATCATTTACCTATATATTGTTAATAAAATTCATAAGTTAGCATAACTTCCAAACATTGTTTACCTATATAGTGTTAGAATATTTTAAGGATATACTTACATATTGTTTGAACCACCTATGAAATGCCGTATAAACAACATCTTGGCCAAATTGACCCACGAAGTGACTGTGACACATCAAATATTTTTAGTAGTTGCATGAGATGTAATCACAGTAAATTATATTTTGATAACTATTAAATCAATACTTACTTGAGAAATGGTACTATTTCGGGACAATTTAGCAACACATGAAGTATAGCTAACTTGAACTCCATATCACTCAAATTTCTCTTTCTACCATCCTTTGAACATCGGCCTGGTTGATTGAATATGGACATAGGCGGTTATAATGGATCATTCGTAAGGTCGACCGTGTGCCTGTTGGGCCTATTCCTAGCACATGGCACGTTGCTCTCAAAATAACAAGAACAAAAATGAGCAGTTTCCTTTGCAAGATAAGCTTCGCATATAGATCTTTCAATTCTATTCCTCTGCTTAACAAATTTTTTTCATTTGCCAATTGTCCTACATAATTTCAGGTTAGCCAAGAACATTCAAATAAAACAGAAAATTATATATGGACTATAATATTACCTCTCAAAGGGATACATCCATCTGCATTGAATAGGCCCTCGAAGTCATGCCTCGTGTACAACGTGGATTAGAAGGTGTTCCATCACATCAAAAAACCCATATGGAAATATCTTTTCCATCTTACCAGAAGTTACACGAATGTTCTGATCCATCCAGCGTAGGTTTTCACAAGTCTTTGAAAAACAAACTAATCTCAGTGATGGGTTTCCGGATTCTTTCAGGAAAACAGAAAATGCAATAGGCACTAAGGTCTTCATGAAAACATGACAGTCATGACTTTTCAAATGGCTCAACTTCCCTACCTCCATGTCAACTTTTCCCCCAAAATTCGACGCATAACCCTTAGGAATCATCAATTTCATTACCCAATCAAATATATGTCGTCTTTCCTCCAAAGTGAATGTGTAACTTGCTTTGGGCTTGAACAACTTACCATTTTTTGCTGTCTGCAAGTGTAATTCAGGCCGCTTGCAATATTCTTGTAAGTCCATTCTAGCCTTCGGGTTATCCTTTTTCTTACCTTTAACATCCATCACTATGTTGAACAAATTGTCAAAATAATTCTTCTCAATATGCATGACATCAAGGTTGTGACGGAGAAGATTATCCTTTCAATAAGACAACTAACAAAATATACTCTGTTTGGTCCAATTATGAGTAACCCGTATCCGAAGAATCTATGCGGTGGAACTTCAGTAACTTTATTGAAGTTCTGGACCCTCTCCCAAATTTCATCACCTGAATGTATCGGAGGTGGATAATCATATTCCAGTTTATTCTTTTTGAAAGCATTTTTCATCCTTCTAAACTCATGACCCTCAGGAAAGAATTGACGATGACAATCAAACCATGATTGTTTTCGGCAATGTTTCAAAGTGAACGCTTTACTATCTTCCATGCAGTAAGGACAATCTAGCTTCCCAGCAGTAATCCACCAGACAACATTCCATACACAGGAAAATCATTAATTGTCCACATTAAATTAGCACGCAAATTGAAATTCTGCTTGGTTGATATGTCATATGTTTCAACACCATCGTACCACAATTATTTTAGTTCATCAATCAAAGGTTGCAAATAAACATCTATCAAACTTTTCGGATTACGTGGACCAGGGATAATACAATTTAAGAATATATATGGACTAGTCATGCACAACTCGGGTGGTAGATTATAAGGTGTAAGAAAGATAGGCCAACATGAATACAACGTCGCAGATACAGAAAAAGGCGTGACGCCATCCGCACACAGACCTAACGGAATGTTCCTTGGTTTACTAGCAAAATCTGGACATGTCCTATCAAAGAGCTTCCTAGCTTCTCCATCTGAAGGATTGCACATAGCACCTGGTGGTCTTCTATTTTCAAAGTGCCATCTCGTATGAGGAGCATAACTCATCAACGCATATAACCTCTTTAGCCTATGTATAATAGGTGAATAATGCATCGCCTTGATAGCGACCATCTTCCCGCTGGAAAGCCTCTTGAAACGAGACTTTCCGCAAAAATTTACAACTGCTTAAATTTGGTTCATCTTTATAATATAACATATAACCATCTTCACAACAGTCAATTCTCATTGACGAAAGTCATAACTTAGAAACTAATCTCTTTGCCTTATAGAAATCACCAGGTAATTCAATTTCCTCATCAACTAGTTCACGCATAAGGTCAATGAAAGAATCCATGGTTGCTTGAGAAATATTCCAATCAGATTTGATACTTAGTAATCTAACTACATCAAACAACTCAGAGTGCGGACGTCCTTCATGTAGTAGACGACTAGCTTCCTCTAACTGTTCATAAAAATGTCTTGCTTCATCATTAGGAGTTTGTTCAATATTTTCGTTGGGCTCACCCATAAAGTGCATTCCAAAAGCATTCGTAACCATATCATGAATTCTGGAATCACTATTTCTATTCTCCCTTGACCTACTACTTTCACCAACAACCATGTTATGAAATATCCCATGGCTACCATCCATCTCTCCATGATTAGTCCAAACAAAGTAATTTGCTATTAACCCTTTCATATAAAGATGAACATTAACTTCCTCCGATTTTCCAAACTTCATACAGTAACACTTAACATAGGGGCACCTAATTACTCCTTCATTTATGTCTGGCGGAAGTGACATTGCATGTATAATAAAGTTCTTAACCCCTTCTACAAAATCTTCCTGCAATCCCCACTGATTAGGATAATTCCTGTTGTACATCCAAGAACGATGTTCCATCTATTTAGATAAAGCAAGAACAAATTAAATTAGTTAATTTATAGCCTAATCTTTTTTTAGTTAAATAAAAGTCCAATTCATATTCTATTATTGTTGCTTCATAAAATGAAATTTAACCCCATATATAAATTAGTCTACCTAAATAGTTAATTTTTTGAACCCTAAAAGTATAAATAAAAACCCTAATAATTGCAAATAATATATAACATGGAGAAATTAAACCCTAACATGGAATTAACTTTGAAATAAACATAGTTGAACAAATACTATATAACTTTGACCCCTAATATATTGGAATTGAACCCCTAAAATCACTATTTTTGGGAAAAATAAAAGAAAGGGCAGAGAAACTAACCTTGGGAGTAGAGGTCGCCGGTGGCGGGGGAGTAGTTGTTGCTGGAAGTCGGGGGGGGGGGGGGGGGGAGGGGTTTTGAGTGTTAGAGGAGAAAGATTTTAATTTGGCGAATAATTTTGAAAGAATAGACCTGACACCCGTTTTGGCTCCTGTTAAAAACAAATAGCGACCAATCTTGGTCGCTATTTTGGTAGCCAAATTATTTTTGTCTGTTTGACCAATATAGCGACCAATGTTGGTCGCCATTTTTGACTGTTTGACCAAAATGGCGACCAACTTTCGTCGCTATATTTGAAAATAAATAAATATAATATTTATTTTTCTCTTATATATATATATATATATATCCTACAAATGCGGCCAACTTTGGTCGCCTTTTGGTCAGACGGTAAAAAATGGCGACCAACGTTGGTCGCTATTTTGGTCAAACAATCTATACTTAGTGCATAGTATAACGTAAGTATATATATTATATATATGCTATATTCAATACGGTATTACCTAATACACTTATACTTAGTGCATAGTACAACGTAATTATATATATATTATATATATATATATATATATATATAAAAGCTATACTCGATACAGTATTACCTAATACAATTATACTTAGTGTATAGTATAGCGTAAGTACATATATTATATATATAAGCTATATTCAATACAGTATTACCTAATACACTTATACTTAGTACATAGCATAGCGTCAGTACATATTATATATATATATATATATATATATATATATATATATATATATATATATATATATATATATATATATATATATATATATATATATATATATATATATATATATATAAGCGGTATTCGATACAGTATTACCTAATACACTTATGCTTAGTGCATAGTATAGCGCAAGTACATACATTATATATATTTAGTGGCTATACTCGATACAGTATTACCTAATACACTTATACTTAATGCATAGTATAGTGTATGTACATATATTATATGTATAAGATATATTCGATACAATATTACCTAATACACTTATACTTAGTGCATAATATATAGCGTAAGTGCATAATGTGTGTATGTGTGTGTGTGTGTATATATATATATATATATAAAAGCTATATTCGATACAGTATTACCTATTACACTTATACTTAGTGCATAGAATAGCGTAAGTACATATATATATAAGCTATATTCGATACAATATTACTTAATACACTTATACTTAGTGCATAGTATATAGCGTAACTATATATATATATATATATATATATATATATATATATATATATATATATATATATATATATATATATATATAATCTATATTCGATACAGTATTACCTAATACACTTATGCTTAGTGCATAGTATATAGCGTAAGTACATATATTATATATATAAGCTATATTCGATACAGTATTAACTAATACACTTATACTTAGTGCATAGTATAGCGTAAGTACATATATTATATATAAGCTATATTCGATATAATATTACCTAATAATCTTATTAGTGCATAGTATAGCGTAAGTACATGTATTATATATATAAGCTATATTTGACACAATATTACCTAATACACTTATACTTAGTGCATAGTATATAATGTAAGTGTGTGTATGTATATATATATATATATATATATATATATATATATATATATATATATATATATATATATATATATATATATATATATATATATATATATATATATATATATATATATACACACACACACACACGCTGTGATGACCCGACCCGTTATCTCATGTGTTTCCGTCCCGTTTTCCCCGTTTTATGCTTCTACATGTTTCATTATATGTGTTTGGTGAATTTGAAGTAATTCAGATAGAGTTTGGTTGGAAATGATACAATTAGTCTATGTAGGGAAAGTTTGGTTTGGAATAGTCAACCAGACGTTGACTTGTGAGTTAGAGGGATTTTGGATGTATGTGCAAAATTTTAGTTTATTCGGAGGTGTTTAGGTCGGATTTTTTAATCGAATGCGAGTTTCGAAAGTTTTAGTTTAACTTAGGCTTGAATCTGTTGTGATTTGATGATTTTTGTGTTGTTGGATGTGCTTTTAGGATTGGAACAATTTTCAATGAGGTTTTATGACTTGGTGGTGATTTTGGTTGAGGTCCCAGGGGCCTCGGGGTGATTTCGAGTGGTTAAACGGACCAAATTTGGCCTTAGAAGATAGCAGATTTTCAGCTGTTGGTGTTGCAGAGGAATTCCCTTCAAGTTCACGTGAGTGATTTTGCAAATCCGTAGAGGAAATGTGAGGGCGGGGAATGTTGGCCTTCGCGTTTGCGTTTAGCGGCTCACGTTCGCGGAAGGTCGCCTGGCGGTGCTTCGCATTCACGTAGGTAGAGACGCGTTCGCGTAGGATATGAGGTCTGAAGCTTCGCGTTCGCGGTTGTGCATACGCGTTTGCGAACGAGAAATTGTTGTCAAGTGGAATTTGGTCATCGCGAACGCGAGAGGACCCTCGCGTTCGCATAGAAGGATTTACATCTGGCAGAAGGCTTTTAAATGAAATTTCATCCGCGAGTCTATTAATCTTTCCTCCATTTTTGATCACCTTGGGAGCTTTTTGGTAGAGATTGAAGAGGGTTTCAACGTGAAGTGATTGAAGGTGAGTCTCGTGACTTAGACATATCATTTTATTGAAGAATCAACCTTTGATTCTTTGAAATTTAGGTAAACATATGAAGAATTAGGGCTTGGTTTTAGAAATGAAAATTTGGGATATTGGCCCATATGAACTCCGATTTTGATGAATTATATATGTATAAACTCGTGGCTAGATGAGGAACATTTTGGTATAAAATTTTCTGGATTTCGTGAAGTGGGCACGGGGATCGGGTTTTGCTGATTTTGCAATTTTTGATATTTTTCCAATCTTTTTGATTGGGTTATATTCCCTTAGCCTATTGTAATGTATTCGTTGTGGTTTTGGCCAGTTTAGACACACGAGGAGGTCGATTTGAGAGGAAAGGGCATTGTGGGCTAGTCTTCAGCCGGCTAGAGGTGAGTAATGCTTGTAAATGCTGTTCTAAGGGTTTGAAACCCCAAACTTTCACATCGTAGCGCTATATTGAGGTGTGACACGCACTCCATGACGAGTGCGGGGTCGGTTACTATTGGGGATTGTGACTTGGTCTATCCTGATTGAGATTTACACTGCATTGGTGATTGATACACGGTACTCTAATGATATTAATTGGGCTTGTTGCCATGTTTGGGGCCTCGTGCCGACCTGTAGAATCCTTAATGGATTGATATTGTTGTCTCTCCATACACTTGCAAATCATTTGGCTCCGTCCACATCCTTTAAACACTGTTTTACAAACTCAGCCATATTTTTTAAAGTTTTGAAACTCAAATGATATTCCGGGCTGAGAACTACTGTTTATTAAATACCCATGGGGCTAATGATGATTTCTGGATTGTGCTGCGCACGAGAGAAGTTTTATATTAATATGAGCATGGATCGGGCTGCACACCACAGTAGTGTATATATGTATTGGATCAGACTGCACGTCGCGGTAACATTGCGCTTGGGCTGTAGAAGCCCCTCTTGAGTCTGCACAAACCCCCAGTGAGCGCCGTCGACGATATATAACTGGATCGGGCTGCACGCCGCATTGGGTACAAGATTGTACCATCATATGCATTGTATTGAATTCATACAATTGCACAGCTATTTGTTGTTCAGTTGTTAAGTTTCACATATCTCTGTATCATTGGATTTTAGCTTATCTTGTGTATTTCAGTGATATCCTATCTTCGGAATGTATTTACTTTTATTACTCATTGGGTCGGAGTACTCACTTTACTCTCTGCACTTTGTGTGCAGTCTTAGGCTAAGTAGATCTTGCAGTTTGATAGATACATCTTTCCGGCAATGTCAAGGTAGCTGCACGCCGTTCGCAGCCATTGACTTTCTCCCTTCCATCCCTATCTCTTATTTTTTGCACTTCCAGTTTAGACAGACTTTGTATTGGTACGACATTATGTATTCTAGAGGCTCAGATTTGTGACTTCGGGTCTTAGTGGGACTATTTCATATATTTGTTATTTCCGCACTTTTCAGGAAATTCAGACTCCTATTATATTGTGTTATTGCTTCTGAAATCTATCTAAGTTTGTGGGAATTATGGTAACAAGGTCGGGCTTGCCTAGTAGTGTGCTGGGTGCCATCACGACTAGGTTGAGGTCGTGACAATTTGGTATCAGAGCCTAGGTTACTTGGTCTCGCGAGTCTTGAGACGGTTTAGTAGAGTCTTGTGGATCGGTACGTAGACGCCCGTACCTATCCTCGGGAGGCTGCAGAACCTCTAGAAAAACTTCACATTCTTGAAATTCTTATTGTGCGACTTTGTTGATCCGAGAACTAAATTCTGTTATTCTACTCTCTCGCAGATGGCGAGAACACACGCTACCGGAGGAGATCGACGACCACCAGTACCATCCTTTACGGGCACTAGAGGCCGTGGACACGGTCGTGGTTGAGGCAGAGCCGTAGGGGTAGCACATGTTGACATGCCAGTTGCCCCGGCTCAGGATCAGACTCTAGCTGGAGAGACTCCTGCAGCACTTACTCAGGCACCGACTGTGCTTATTGTGATTCCGGATCTTCAGGAGGCTGTAGCCCAGATTCTATCAGTTTGCACTGGCCTGGCTCTTGCAATCTCAGCCACTACTGCGGCAGCTACTTCACAGGACGGGGGAGGCAATCATACCACCGCTGCTCGCAAACCTGAGCAGGTGGTGCAGGGTTTGCACACACCAGAGGCACCACCAGTTTAACAGGTTGCCCTAGTTTAGCCGATTGCCTCGGTTCAGGTTTTTGTGGTTCCAGCTATGCCTGACGATGAACAGCGTTGTCTTGAGAGGTTCAGCAAGCTTTCACCTCCTACTTTTAGTAGTGCTCAGAGCGAGGATGCCCAGGGTTTTCTCGACGAGTGTCGACGTATGTTTCAGACAGCGGGGATCTTAGAGTCGAGCAGGGTATAATTTAGTACGTTTCAGTTATCGGGATCAGCCTTTACTTGGTGGGAGGAATATGAGCTGCGTAGGCCGGTGGGTGCAGCACCTTTGTTATGGCAGGAGTTCTCCACTCTCTTCCTGGAGAAGTGGATACCACGGTCTCAGAGGGAGGAGCTGCGTAAACAGCTTGAGTACCTTCGTCAGGGAGATATAACTTTGACACAGTATGAGGTGATATTTTCGGAGTTGGCTTGATATGATCCATAGATGGTCCCGACTTATCGGGAGAGGATTTTGAGGTTTGTGGATTGACTTATCTATCCCATCCGTATTCTGATGACCCGAGAGAGGGTTCTGATTCATACTTTTGAGGATGCAGCAGATATTGCTCGTGATATTGAGACGGCTCACCGTCAGGAGAAAGAAGAGAGAGAGGCCAAGAGGCCTCGAGGATCGGGTAGGTTCAGTGGTGCTCTATCTAGGGGGAAGGTTCAGCAGAGCAGGGGTCATTCTTTTAGGCCTCATCAGTCGACTCGTCCCGAGTATCGTGAGGCGTATTCAAGCCGTGGTCATCAGGGTTCCTAGTAGGGCCAGTCTTCACTGAATGCCCTCCCAGCACATGGTCCATCATATGATCCTTCAGCTCAGGGTTCTTCTGCGCGGAGTGTATCGGCTGTTCATTATGTTGTGAGGAATTCCCTTCAGTCCCCTGCTCCAGCACCTGGTATTTTCTACGAGTATGGAGAGTTTGGTTACATGAGGAGGGAGTGTCCTCGGCTTCGTGGTAGTCAGTCTTAGCAGAGGGATCAGCCCTCATCTTCTGCTCCTGTTTCATCAGCACCCACTCAGTCAACTAAGGGTGGAGGCCAGGTAGCCAGAGGCCTCCCCAGGGGTGGGGGCTGGACTGGCGGTGGTCAGGCTCGATTCGACGCTCTTCCAGTTATGAGGGACGTCATTGCTTCATATGTTGTCATCACGGGTATTATTTCAGCCTGCCACAGAGATGCCTCTGTCTTATTTGATCCCGATTCTACCTATTCTTATGTGTTATCATATTTTTCTCATCATTTGGGTATGACCCCAGGGTGTCTTGCTTTACCTGTGCACGTATCTACCTCAGTGGATGATACTATTGTTGTGGACCATGTGTATCTGTCCTGTCTTGTTACTATTGGGGGTCTTGAGACCCGAGTTGATTTATTGCTTTTGAGCTTGGTAGACTTTGATGTTATTCTAGGCATGGACTGGTTATCTCCGTGTCATGCTATTCTAGACTGTCATGCAAAGACAGACACCTTGGCTATGCCGGGTGTTCCGAGGATCGAGTGGCGTGGTATGACTGACTATGTCCCTAGCAATTTTATAACTTTCTTGAAAGACCAACGTATGGTTCGGAAGGGTTGTTTATCGTATTTGGCCTTCGTATGTGATGTTAGAGCTGAGGCTCCCAGTATAGATTATGTTCCCGTTGTGAGGGATTTCCCTGGTGTATTTCCTGCAGACCTAGCGGGTATGCCCCCGGACAGGGATATTGATTTTGGTATTGACCTGGTGCCGGGCACCAAGCCCATTTCCATTCTGCCGTATCGTATGGCAGCAACAGAGTTGAAAAAATTGAAAGATCAGCTTCAGGAGCTCCTAGAAAAGGGGTTTATGCGGCCTTGTGTGTCACCGTGGGGTGCACCTGTATTATTTGTGAAGAATAAAGATGGCACAATGAGAATGTGCATTGATTACAGGCAGCTGAACAAAGTAACAGTGATGAACAAGTATCCTCTGCCTCGCATCTATGATTTATTCGACCAGCTTTAGGGAGCTAGGGTGTTTTCTATGATTTATCTCTGTTCGGATTATCACCAGTTGAAGATCAAGGAGTCGGATATTCTTAAGACTGCCTTCAGGACTAGGTATGGTTACTACAAGTTTCTGGTTATGTCTTTTGAGCTGACCAATGCCCCAACAGCGTTCATGCATCTGATGAACAATGTATTTCGGCCTTATCTAGTTTCGTTTGTTATTGTATTCATTGATGATATTCTGGTATACTCGCATAGCTAGGAGGAGCACACAGAGCATTTACGAGTGGTATTGCAGAGATTTTGGGAGGAGAGGTTATATGCCAAGTTATCCAAGAGTGAGTTCTGGCTCAGTTCTGTGGCCTTCTTAAGACATGTAGTGTCCAGTGATGGTATTCAGGTTTATCCAAAGAATATTGAGGCGGTTTAGATTTGGCCTAGACCTTCCTTGGCCACAAAGATTTGTAGCTTCCTCGGTTTGGCAGGCTATTATCACCGGTTTGTTCAGGGTTTCTCATCTATTACCTCGCCCTTGACCAAGTTGACGCAGAAGGGTGCGCCATTTGTATGGTCGGATGAGTGCGATGAGAGCTTTCAGAAGCTCAAGACAGCTTTGACCACAGCTCCAGTAGTGGTCTTGCCATCAGCTTCAGGTTCTTACACTGTTCATTGTGATGCTTCGAGAATCGGAATTGGATGTGTATTGATGTAGGAGGGTAGAGTGATTGCCTATGCTTCTAGGCAGTTGGAGTGCCATGAGAAGAACTACCATGTTCATGACTTAGAGTTGGCTACATAGTTCATGACTTGAAGATTTGGAGGCACTATTTATATGGAGTATCTTGTGAGGTATTCACCAATCATCGCAGTCTTCGTAGTTCACTTCTCATTTTTGGAGGACTTTTCAGCACGCGTTGGGTACTCAGGTGGAGTTCAGTTCAATATTTCATCCTCATACGAACGGACAGTCCGAGCATTCCATTTAGATACTCGAGGATATGTGGCGTGTCTATGTGATTGATTTCGGAGGTTCTTGGGATGAGTTTCTACCTCTTGCGGAGTTTTCCTACAATAACAACTATCAGTCTAGTATTCAGATGGCACCATATGAGGACTCGTATGGTAGGCGATGTAGATCTCCTGTCGGTTGGTGCAAGCCCGACGAGGCTAGGTTATTGGGGACAGATTTGGTCTAGGATGCCTTAGAGAAGGTGAAGGTGATTCAGGAGAGACTTCGTACAGCTCAGTCGCGTCAGAAGATTTATATGGACCAGAAGGTTCGAGATGTATTTTACTCGACGAGTGAGAAGGTCTTGCTGAACGTTTCACCCGTGAAGGGTGTGATGAGGTTTGGAAAGAAAGGGAAGCTGAGTCCGCAGTTCATCGGACCTTTTGAGGGGCTTATGAGGATTGGGGAGGTGGCCTACATGCTTGCTTTGCCACCCAACCTGTTAGGCGTTCATCCGGTATTCCATGTTTCCATGCTCCGAAAGTATGTTGGGGACCCATCTCATGTTTTGGATTTCAACACGGTTCGGTTGGATGATGATTTGACTTATGATGTGGAGCCAGTGGCTATTTTGGGTCGTCAGGTTCGAAAATTAAGGTCAAAGGATATAGCTTCGGTGAAGGTATAGTGGAGATATCGGCCCGTGGAGGAGGCTACCTGGGAGACCGAGCAGGAGATGTGGATCAGATACCCTCATCTATTTGAGACTTCAGGTATGTTTCTTGACCCGCTCGAGGATGAGCATTTGGTTTAGTTGGGGAGGATGTGATGACCCGACCCGTCGTCTCATGTGTTTTCATCCCGTTCTGCCCGTTTTATGCTTCTACATGTTTCATTATATGTGTTTGGGGAATTTGAAGTAATTCGGATAGAGTTTGGTTGGAAATGAGACAATTAGTCTCTTTAGGGAAAGTTTGATTGGGAATAGTCAACCGGATGTTGACTTGTGGGTTAGAGGGCTCAGAATAGATTTATGATGATTCGGTTAGTTTCGGGGGATAATTCAGTTAGGTAATTTTTGATGTGTGTGCAAAATTTTAGTTAATTCGGAGCTGTTTAGATCAAATTTTTGATCGAATGCGATTTTCGGAAGTTTTAGTTTAACTTAGGCTTGAATCCGTTATGATTGCATGATTTTTGTGTTGTTGGATGTGTTTTTAGGATTGGAACAAGTTTGAATGAGGTTTTAGGATGTGTTGGTGCTTGATGTGATGACCCAAAGGGTCATCACCGTAATTCTCTGTTTTCCCGTGCTTTCGAGCCTTGAAAACCTCACTTTTAGTCACTTTGATTTGCATGCACAATCCCGGCGCGAAGCCTGAAAAGTTTTACGTTAAAATATGAGAATTTTGTAGAAAGTTTGAAGAATTTTGATATTAGTATTGATATAGTTGACTTTGGTCAACATTTTGGGTAAACGTATCCGAACCCGTGATGTGACGGTATCGGGAGGTCCGTAGAAAAATATGGGACTCGGGCGTGTTGGTGCTTGATGTAACCAAAAGTTTGAATGAGGTTTTAGGACGTGTTGGTGCTTGATGTGATGACCCAAAGGATCATCACCGTAATTCTCTCTTTTCCCGTGCTTTCGAGGCCTTGAAAACCTCACGAACCCGTGATGTGACGGTCCCGGGAGGTCCGTAGAAAAATATGGGACTCGGGCGTATTCCCGGAATCGAAATCCGAGGTCCCAAGCCCAAGTATGAAATTTTTGAAAGAAATTATTTATCTGAAAATGATATGAAAAATTGAAATGAAAATGAGTTAGAAAATATAGGTAGCAGGCTCGTATTTTGGTTCCGACACCCAGTACAGGTCTTAAATGAGCGTTAAGCGATTTCTGTAAAATTTGGTTAAAAACGGACGTCGTATGACGTGTTTCGGACTATGAGTTCCAAGTTTGAAAGTTTATGAAACTTAGAAGAAAAATCATGATTTTTAGGCTTTATTCTATGTGTTTGATGATATTTTGGCGATTTGATCGTGTGAGTAAGTCCGTAGGACATTTTTGAAGTTGTGTGCATAATTGGTTTGGAGCCCTGAGGGCTTGGGAGAGTCTTGAATAGGTATCACATTGCATTTCTCATTGTTGAAAAACATGTAGTTCTGCAGGCTTCGCAATTGCGAAGCCAGACTCGCAAATGCGAAATATCCCCTAGGCTGCTAACTTCGCAAATGCGAAGAAAAACATCGCAATTGCAATGCCCTCCCTTAAGCCCAGTCTTCGCAAATAAAACTTCATCACAAATGCGAAAAACCCCTTTGCTAGTCCAGAGTTCGCAAACGCGAACTCCCTTTCGCAAATGCGAAGACCACATTCTTCTTCTCGGTTCGCAAATGTGAACTTTTATCTCGCTATTCCCATGTCTGTTGGGTTTGCAATTGCAAACCCAGTTTCCCAATTGCGATACCTGGACCTGCATATTTCGTACTTAGACGATTTTAAAGCTCATTTTCATATTTTCAAAACCGAAACACCCATTGGCATTTTTCACGAACTCTCTCTTCTCCAAATTATTTGTAAGTCAACTTTTACTCAATTTCTTCAATTTTAAACATCATTTATCATGATTTCATCTTAGAAATCAAGGTTTTCCATGTGTGAAAATGGGGATTTGGGGTAGAACCTAGGTTTTCTTAAAATTATGGATTTGGACCTCAATTTGAGGTCCGATTTCTAAACAAAATATAGATATGAACTCGTGGGGGAATGGGTAACCCGGTTTTGGTTCGAACCTCGGGTTTTGACCACGTGGCCCAGGGGCGTTTTGGAAATTTTTGGGCAAAACTTAGGAAAATTTATTCTTATGCATTCAAATTGATTAAACTAGCATTTGTTGATACATTTGAGTAATTTGTGATTAGATTCGAGCGATTTTGTGGCGAATTCGAGGGGTAAAGCTATTCTAGAGGCATGAGTTGAGTTTTGAGCTTTCGAGTTAAGTGTTTGATCTAACTTTGGCTTGAGGGAATAGTATTAGAGTGCTTTGATTGCTATTTGCTAAATGATCGAGTACGGTGTATAGGCATGGTGACGAGTACCTATACACCGGTGTCTAGCATAACTGTGAGTCGTAAATGCTTTTATTCGAAATATATGGCACGGTTGTCTTGTTGAATTGATAATTTCCATGTAAAGTGTTAAAAAAGAACGAGATGAACTAAAAGATAATGTGATGCAATGATTCCCTTGCCGAGACGAGTAGACTGTTACTATTGAATTCTCTCTTGCCGGGATATTTGGGCTGTTAGCTGTACCCTTGTCGGGTTTAATTGTTATGTCGTTGAATTTCCCTAATGGGACCTCCTTTGGAGAGTTTATTTGTGCTATGCATTATAATATGGGATCGTTTGGCACGCCGACTACTTATGAATTATAATATGGGATGGTGTGGTACGCCGACCACTTATGAATTATAATATGGGATCGTGTGGCAAGCCATCCACCTATGAAATATGAACTGGGATCGATTGGTACGCCGACCACAACTTATATTGATTATTGTTATTGTCCTGAGATGTCGGTGACATTGTGCACGGAGAAACGGGAGCGAGTGGTACGCCTACCACTTAATATATGAAAAGGGACCGTGTGGCGAGCCGTCCACTTATATATTATACTACGGGATCATGTGGCGTGCCATCCACTTATGCTATACATTATGGGTTCGTGTGGCGCGCCGTCCACTGCAAACATATGTATCATGAAACCCGGAGTAGATCTGCAGTTGTTTCTAATGTTCCGTTATCATCTAGTACTCCCCGATAGCATGTCCTCTCCCAGCTTTACTTTGTATTATTTTGTTATTATTCTTCTTGCACTTGTATATTGTATGTGCACAGGTTAATTGTGGTACGTCCTGTCTAGCCTTGTCACTACTTCACCGGGGTTAGGCCAGGCACTTACCAGCACATGGGGTCGGTTGTGTTGATGCTACACTTCTGTGCTTTTTGCACAAATTATGGCACCGGAGCAGATTTTGGACCAAAATAGCAGCCTATTCGATCGGGATTTGACTTCAGTCCAGGAACTTCGAGGTAGCCTACCTGGCATTCGCAGGCTGGAGTCCTTTTTCTCTATTTAGTTTGTTTTCTTTATACTGAGACAAACAATTGTACTTTCATTCAGACTTGTTTGAAGCACTCTTTAGTAGTCCGTGAGCTAGTGACACCTGATTTTTGGTAGAGATATGTCTTAAACTTCCGCATTATGATTTCGTTTCTAGTAAAAGTCTTCCGCTTAATTTTAGTTATTATTTCAGTTTATTATAGTTTTTTAAATAAATCATCAGTATTATTATGATGTTTGGCCTGCCTAGCTCCGATATTAGGCGCCATCACCACCCCCGTTGGTGGAAAATCCGGGTCGTGACATTGGTTGATGTCCGGGGGCCTCAGGGTGATTTCGGGTGGTTAAAGGAACCAAATTTGTCCTTAGAAGATAGCAAATTTTCAACTGTTGGTGTTGCAGAGGAATACCCTTCGCGTTCGCGTGGGTGATGTTGCAAACATGTAGAGGAAATGTGAGGGCAGGGAGTTCTCGCGTTCGCGGAAGGTCGCGTGGCGGTGCTTCGCGTTCGCGTAGGTAGAGACGCGTTCGCGTAGGGTCTGAGGTATGAAGTTCGCGTTCGTGGTTGTGCAGACGCGTTTGCGAAGGGGAAATTGTGGTCAAGTGGAATTTGGTCATCGCGAATGCGAGAAGACCCTCGCGTTCGCATAGAAGGATTTACATCTGGGCAGAAAGCTTTTTAATGAAATTTCATCCGCGAGCCTATTCATTTTTCCTGCATTTTTGAGCACCTTGGGAGCTTTTTGGTAGAGATTGAATAGGGTTTCAACGGTAAGTGATTGGAGTTGAGTCTCGTAACTTAAAAACATCATTTTTTGAAGAATCAACCTTTAATTCTTGGAAATTTTGGTAAAAACTTGAAGAATTAGGGCTTGGTTTTAGAAATGAAAATTTGGGATTTTATGGTCATTTGAGCTCCGATTTTGATGAATTTTATATGTATAGACTCGTGGCAAGATGAGGAACATTTTGGTGTAAATTTTTCTTGATTTCGAGATGTGGGCCCGAGGCTCGGGTGTTGCTAATCTCGCGATTTTCGATATTTTTTTTAGTCTTTTCGATTGGGTTATATTCCCTTAGCCTATTGTAATGTATTCGTTGTGGTTTTGGCCAGATTCGATGCGCGAGGAGATTAATTTGAGAGGAAAGGGCATTGCGGGCTAGTCTTCGGCCGGCTAGAGGTGAGTAATTCTTGTAAATTTTGTTCTGAGGGTTTGAAACCCCGGACTTTGACATCGTAACACTATATTGAGGCGTGACACGCACTTCATGACGAGTGCGGGGTCGGTTACTATTGGGGATTGTGACTTGGTCCATCCCGGTTGAGATTTACAGTACATTGGTGATTGATACACAATACTGTACTTATATTAATTGGGCTTGTTTCCATGTTTGAGACCTCGTGCCCACTTGTGGAATCCTTAGGGGATTGATATTGTTGCTTCTGCATACGCTTGCTTATCATTTGGCTCAGTCCACAACCTTTAAACACTGTTTTACAAACTCAGCCATATGTTTTATGTTTTTGAAACTCAAATGATATTCTGGGCTGAGAACTACTATTATTAAATGCCCATGGGGCTAATGATGATTTCTGGATTGTGCATGGATCGGGATGCACGCCACATCAGTATTATATTGAGATGAGCATAGATCGGGCTGCACGCCGCATTAGTGTATATATGTATTGGATCGAACTGCACGCCGCAGTAACATTGCGCTTGGGCTGTAGGAGCCCCTCTAAATTTTGTACACACCCCAGTGAGCGCCGTCGACAATAAATAACTAGATCGGGCTGCAGGCCGCAGTGGGTACTGGATTGTACCATCATATGCATTGCATTACATTCATACAATTGCACCGCTATTTGTTGTTCAGCTGTTAAGTTTCACATATCTTTGTGTCATTGGATTTTAGCTTATCTTGTGTATTTATGTGATTTCCTATCTTCGGACTGTATTTACTTTTATTAACTAGGTCGGAGTACTCACTTTACTTTTTGCACCTTGTGTGCAGATCCAGAGCAGTCTCAAGCTGAGTAGATCCATCAGTTCAGCAGATACAACTTTCCGGGAGTGTCAAGGTAGCAGCACGACGTTCGTAGCCATTGACCTTCTCCCTTCCATCCCTATCTCTATTTTTTCGCACTTTCAGCTTAGACAGACTTTGTATTGGTACGACATTATGTATTCTAGAGGCTCAGATTTGTGACACCGGGTCCTAATGCGACTATTTCACGTATTTTGTCATTTTCGCACTTTTCAGTAAATTCAGACTCCTATTATATAGTGTTATTGCTTCTAAAATCTATCTAAGTTTGTGGGAATTATGGTAACAAGGTCGGGCTTGCCTAGTAGTATGATGAGCGCCATTACGACCGGGCTGGGATTGTGACACACGCCCGCTTCCTAGTACTATTCATCTCTTGTATTACAAAAGTGTTAGAGACTTACATTTATATTATTTACATAGTAAATACAAAAGTGATTTTAATTTTGACCAGATAGAAACCAATTTTGGCCGCTAACTGTAAATGAATTTAATTTAGCGACCAAAGTTGGTCACTAACAGTACATGAATTTAATTTAGCGACCTAAATTGGTCACTAAATTTTAATTAGATTTATTATATTTATATAATATTTAATTTAATAATAAAATTATTAAACATTAGAATTGGGTCCCACATTGTCGACCAACGTTGGTCTCTATTTCATTAAGCGGCCAACTTTGCTCGCTAACTTTTGAATTATATTTATTTATATTTTAATTTTTTTAAAATAAATATATATTTATTAAAATATTATAACTGGCTCCCATGTTAGCGACCAATGCTGGTCGCTATCAATTTATCCTTCAATTAGCGACCAGTTGGTCGCAAGTTTTAAATTATATATATTTATATTTGATAAATTTTATAAAATAATAATAAAATTATTAACAAATTTAATATGGTCCCACTTTAGCGATCAATATTGGTCGCTAATCTCAATATACATTTGACTAGCAAGTCTTACCAGTCCAGTCAACAATTTGACTAAATTTGCGGCCAAATAGCGACCAACTTTGGCCGCTAAAGTATTTCAAATATATATATTTTTTATTTTCGATAGTTTGGTGTCCAACTTTGATCGCTTTTTTTGAATGACCAAATTTAGTCGCTAATTTTTTATCTCTTTTTACGGGAATTCTAGTAGTGTTCTATAGTGAAATGACTGTAGTAACAATTATAGAGAGAAAATTTCATTCTTGTCTTATTTTCACTCTTTTTTTAATGGTTTTAAGGAAACTCATATTGTTGATTGGATGTTTGATCTGTTAAAGACTACGACAATCTTTACTTTTCCCAATCATTCTGCAAGACGCTTGCATTCTCTGTATTACGGCGGCTGTTGGCACAGAGTTAGTCGGTGCTTATTCTTCAGATACCGTCGTTGCTTCTTCTCCTGGAAAAGAAGTTCACGACCCGTGGGCCTTCTACCTCCACTCGGCATTGCTCCGTCAGGCTTTCGCCCATTGCAAAAAATTTCCCACTGCTGCCTCCCCTAGGAGTCTGGGCTGTGTCTCAGTCCCAATATGGCTGATCATCCTCTCGGACCAGCTACAGGTCCTAAAAAATATTCTTGACATTGTCTTTCCACCATATAGTAGCAATTATAAACAGAAAATTTAATTTTTTTTCTTGTTTTCCTCTTTTTTTTAAAATTTTTTTATATATAATGCCTTTAATGTCCTTTTAGAAGCTTAGTTTTGTGTTATGTTATATTATATATAACCCGATAATGCATATCATGCTGATAGAATAATGAATCTTCCATCGACTTATGTCAAAACCCTAAAACCAACTTTGATTGGGACTTCTCATCTGAGTATCTACAATCTTCAGTGATCAGAGACGGATTCAAGTTTTTGAATATCATGAGTTCGAATTTATAATTCTATAATAATCCATTATTAAGTAATTTCTTTAAAACATATATCAAATTTAACCCGAAGTAATTTTGTTCGAATGAACCTGCAACTTGTTCTCTACACCTGCCTCTAGCAATGGCCAAGTGAATGAATCTCTATTTACAAATGTTATTAACTTGTTATGTAACTACAACTCCTTTTTGTTACAATTCCTTCTTTCATTTTCTTTTCTTTTCTTTTTGCTACCTCCAATTAACACATGTACGCCTGGTAGTTCTGTCCACCAATGCTCAAGGCCGGCTAGACTCTAAAGCACCCCAAGAATTTAAGGGTCCAAGAATTTAAGGGTCCCAAAATTACTTTTTCTCTATATGTAGCACATAATTTATATAATTATCGCTTATTATTGATAAATTTATTTCTGTATTTTCATATTAATGTTGATTTCTTTCTCTGATTAATATAACCAAATTAGTTTTCTATCAATCTTATTTTACGTTTTTACTTAATTTTTTTACTCTATTGATCTAATAATCTAACTTATCATTTGTTTTCTCACATAAATTATACTCCCGTCGGCCCAATTTATATGAAGATGTTTGACTGGGCATGAAGTTTAAAAAAAAAGACTTTTGAAACTTGTGATCTAAAATAAATCATAGATACTTGTGTAGCTAGAAATCTTCTCATTAAAGGTAAAGAGAAAAATTACAGTTGAATTATTACCACATATAGAAAGGTATTCTTTTTAGGGCAGACTAAAAAAGAGAGTCATACAAATTAGGACGTAGGGAGTATGTTTTATAGGTTCTCTCATTTTAGTTGTGAAACAATAAACATTAAATTCATTCAATATTTTGTACTTTATATAACCAAGTTCTCATTTTTTTCATTCCACGCTTGTCTAATTTTTTAAACAACGATGCTCATTAAATAGATATGTATTTATTTAAGGCCTCTTATTAAGGCTTTGCTTTAGGCCTCAGATGCTATTGAGCCGCCCGAGCCAATGCTTAAACATATGAGGAAAAAGCAGGTGCCGAGTTTTTGAATCTTGGTCTTTTAGAATCTTTCTTACTTCATTGACGATTAAGCTACACTCTTGGATGCAAAGTAAGTAACCAGTTACAACTACTTAAACTACAGTACTAACATTGTATACATTTTTGGAAACAGCCTCTCTACCCAAGGGTAGGGCTAAGATCTGCGTACATACTACCCTCCTCAGACCCCACTAAGTGGGATTATACTGGGTTGTCTTGTCTTGTAACATTGTATACATTCTTTACAATGTAGTTAATCATACTGTCCTATCCTCTTGATCTAGCACAATCTTCTTTCATTCAATTCTTACCCACAGCAAAATTTAGTCATTTGACAATGTTGAAATTTCCAGATATGGTACGTACATTCAAATACAAACTGGAATCAGAAATAAGAAAATGAACAATGTCCCATGCTCACAAATTACAATCATGGTGTGGTAAAAACTATTGAAAGCACGAATTCGCCACTCGGTCCGTGGATTGGACGTACAAATTCTGTATAATCATACCTAAATATCCATAACGATCTTTATTTTAAGCAATTATTGGCTGTATAAAATAACAGCAGTACAAACTTAACATCAATGTAAAATCATAACATTTCAAGTCCTGTACTTAACAAGAAAGTTGATCCTAACAAACGTACATGTCATATTTTGTTGTAAATAATAATGGTACTATACTGAAGGAAAATACTTGGAAAGACCATAAGGTAGAGAATAGAACTCTTCACTCCTAGGATCTTTGTCAAAGTATTTGAACTTTGCCCACCAATGGCTGCCATTGTCTCTCCTCGTCGTGGCATGTTTGCGAGCAAGAGTTATGTCCAAGAACAATGCCACAATCCCCGCCACTGTGGCCGGGGACGTGAAGATCACTTGCATTGTTTTATTAAACTGCAAGTGGTTTTTAAGTCCAAAAACAATTGTCACTCAATACGATAACGTCTAAACATTGTTGTACTGAATGAGAAATGTCGATAAAGGGAAGTAAATGATGAATTTGACTATGTACTTACCCATGCAGAGCCAGAGTGAACTGGACCATCACCAGTTGTTATCACATAACCATTGAAGTATTGTGGAACAGAAAGACCCAAATAGATTGAGAACCCTAATATAAATTTAGTTCTGTAGCTGTTGAGGTTGCAGAATTGAAGTAAACCAAGACCAGCAGAAGCTGCATTAATCCATCAAATGTCAGAATAACAAATCATATACTCATATATAGGCAAAAGCAGCGCCTCATTCTTCTTGAATGCAAAGGATGAATGAAGTTGTAGTTGACTTTAAGCGCACCTGAACTACCCGTAGTCATCTATTTACGTGCTTGCACTCAATAGTATTTATATAGTATGTGAAGTCTAACTAATAGAAAGTGCCTATGAATTAGTTCCAAGAAAGCGGCCGTTCACATAAGGAATAGAGGCCGTTAAGGATGTACTTTCTTTTTCTTTTTTTTTCGTCGAGATTGGATTGGTGTTCAGTATATCGCTGTGTTCAGTATATCGCTGTTTTCATCTGAAAGAACCTCTCTGCCTTTACAAGGTAGGGGTAAGGTCTGAGTACATGCTACCCTCCCCGAACCTTACTTGTGGGATTATACTGGGTATGTTGTCGTCGTTGTATTTTAGTTTGTGATGTTGATTTCTCATACTCAACACCTATGTTATGCGGACTCTCCAAAATGTTGTCGCACCCGTAATGGATCCTCCGAAAATACACTACTTTTGAAGGATCCGACACGCACCTAGCAACATCTTTGGAGAGTCCGAGTAATATAGTTCAACATTCCATAACTTAAACTATGGAATATTGAATGAAGAAGTTGCATGTTTGTAGTGAGAGAGAAAGACATACACATGAGGGCAAAGAAGACACAGTACAAAGCTCCAATGATTGGAAGTGGTATGGAAGCAACAACAGCTCCAAATTTTCCTGTTCATGGACAACAAGGTGCAACATTAGTTAGAATGAATTGAGAAGAGAAAAGCATGAACATACATTAGAAAAACAGGAGAAATGACATGACTCGAAATGGCTTATAATCATAGGCGGATCCAGGATTTTAACGCAATGGGGGCACCAGTATTCTGCTCAACCAGTGCCCCCTAAAGGCTTTTAGTATTCAATATACCAAATGAATTAAATTAACAATTTTCAAGGCATATATGTATGCATATACAAGATTTCTACTGAAGTTTACGAGCCGCTTCTGCTTATAACCATTATGTGAATCAAAACTTAAAACAGAGGAGTTGAGTAGCCCAAATCTGTACAAATCACTTCAGACAGCTTGACTTAGAAATGTGTCACTTAGTAAACACTATTAACTTGGACAATATACTTGAATATCTTACCTAACACAGAAAAGAACAGCATAAATATTGCAGATATTTGAATCACTCTTCTGCTTCCAACTCGCGTCAACGCCAAAAGACCTACATTTTCACTACATAGATCACAAGATAAAAAAGCATTAGATCATATGGTCAAGCATCTAATGGGGGGCATAAAATTTCTAGAAAAAATAATGGTGTTTGAAATTAGATGCAGCAGAGTTGTTATATTACACAGATACAGTAGAACCAGTTGCAGTTCCCCATAGACCATTCAGTAAAATGCCTAATCCCTGCATTTCATGCAACAAAAAAGCAAACTTGAGTTTTGCAGACAAATTTTACAAACAGAAAAAGGAAATCAACAAAAAGCTTATATGTAATAATCCTGGTACATCTACCAACCAGCCAACCAGCTCCGCGGCTAAGTACTGAATTCGGTGTATGTGTTACACTACCATATCTTGCAGCTGCAATAAATGCTCCTGTAGACTGCCAAATATAAAAGAAAATCGGATAACTTTGTAAAAAATTTCATCTTCGGAAAGAAGTCTCAACGTAACTAACAAGGATAATTCACTTCTTCCAAAATTCAGTATATTCGAGTAGCTAGCTTACAAACACCAACAACAAACCCAGTGTAATCCTACGAGTGGGGTCTGGGGAGGGTAGTGTGTACGCAAACTTTACCCTATCTTTAAGAAGGTCGAGAGGTTAGCTTATGTATCTAATACGTAGATAAAACTATGTTTATTTCTACCAAGAGAGAAAAATGAATCTGGTTAGGACTATATATAGAGACCTCGACTAGAGAAACCAAAGCTGCAGCCATCATCACAAAGGCTTCTCCAGCATACACTTTAGGAGCGCCCCATTGCCACGGGTAAGGAAACCTTATCCTGCATTTCCCAAAAGTCGTTGTGAGCGCAGAAAATTAAACAAGTTAGTATAAGCTACTCCCCAAAAATCAGCGTTATATATCATACCATGAAGCTCCACTAATGAGGCCAGAGCAATCAACACGACAACTGAACTGAGTCTGTGGAGATCTATTGTTGTATGCACCTGTCACTGTGAGAAGAGCTGCATATGCCCACACTATTCCAACTGATAAGAGGACAGCAAATCGCTCAAATATGGGAAACTTTAATTTCCACATATGAGGAATGTACTGCACACATATTTATTCTTTAGTTTGTTGTGCTGCTATCCCCACACACACAAAAAAAAAAAACAATATGATGCAATAGAACAAGATGTTGGCATCATCTTTTTTACCATTCAAAGGGTAAAAAACCATTTATATCATACATTAATTTAGACAGTAATAAGTGCAATGCAATGCATGATCTTAAGAACTGAAAAGGCTTACTTGTGACAACAAAATTAAAATGATCAATTGCGGAAGGCCAATTTCAACACATTCTGCTAGCTGCCAATATCAATCAGCAGAAATGAAAAAGAAGCTGTTAATTAGGATGATATTTTCGTATGTAAAAGATATAAGTGATCAACTAATCAGAGCTCTTACAAGCGGAAAACCTTGCGCATATAGGCCAAGGCCAACGAGCAACACCACTGGAGCTGCAGAGAGAGGGGACAGGAACCTATATATACAGTCGAACAAATGGAATCAAACATTCTATTTTATAATAACAAGTGCTTCAACTATGGCGACAAAAGGATGTAAAATGACCACCTTACAACAATTCTCCAGATTCCTAGAAAGCCAATTAGTATGGGAAGTATGGATGCAATCAACAGAGCTCCTTGCATTCCCCTCATCGACAGTTTAAACCTCTGAAGAAAATTAATTTACCAAAACATAATTGTTAGAACCACTGTTGTTCGGATGGGATCAAACTCAAGCATAAAAAGGGAAAATGCATGCAATAAAGAATATGCATGCCAACCTCATGAGGGTCAAGATATGTATTATATCGACTGGATAACGCAACAAAAACGGTTGGAACTATAAATGTGAATGATCCACCGATCACCACAGGAAGCCGGGTGCCAAACCAAGATTGCAAAAGAGTGTTCAGCCCAGCGACGAAAAGCAAGGTTTGAATTACTTGAGCTTTCTCCTCCTGGATGACATATATACTATTAGTACAATACTACTACTCCCTGTGCTCGAACATGTAAACTCAAAATTGCTTTCAAGATAGGGAAGGGATTACTCAAAAATTAGTACATAACTTACATTGCCACCACCCATTTGAGGAACAATGACGGTTGGAATGATTACAGTAGTCCCGAGCATAACTAAGTAGTGCTGAAAACCCAGAATAATGGCCTCGGCTGCATTTTTTAGACAAGTAGGGAGTCAAAAAAATTTGTATTATTTGTCCACTTAGGTTTGCAAGATATGTTCACATGGCTTGACAAGGTAACAAGTATGCAGGAGATCCAATTCTGATCCCTTTGATAATAGAATCATGAATCACGGATTCTCATTTCGAAGATCGACACCAATCAATCAATCAATCAACGAGACACCTTAATCCTAAAGCAGTTGGAGTCAGCTATATGAATCCTTTATATCCATTCTGCTCAATTCAAATCGGTTACATTCCAATACATAGTACGACAACACTTTACAAAAGTTTCATTGGGGAACACGAACTCATGGAACGCCTAGACCACACCCCACCTCTACCTAGCAGTGGCGGAGGCTAGGATTTCCACAGAGATTGTAGCTAGTGAGAATTGAACCAATAACCTCACAAAAGCTTTGAAACCCCTTGACCACTGAGCTATGCCGTTTGGCTGTGGTCAAGGAGATTCAAAACATAATTATTGTTTTTAAGTTAAAAAATAGATTTTGCCTTATACATGCAGTGTACTTTTTTGAAGAAGGGGGTTTGGGTGAACCTCCTTCCGCCAGGGGCGGACCTAGAGCATTAAATACGGGCTCCTGGGAACCAGTAACTCTTACGTAGACCCTACATTTATATTAAGAAATTCACCAAATATTTGTAAATATCTAACTGCGAACCCAGTTATTATTGCATACTAAATTAAAATTACAGTAGGAACCCTTAAGGCTCAAATCCTGAATCTGCCTCTGCCGTCCGCCCTCTAAACTCCTGCTACCTAGTTTTCCAAGTGTTTCCCCGGGATCAAACAAGCGAAAAAGGAAAGAAAGTCACTTTTCACAAAGACTAAATGATTGAAAGTAAGCAAAAATAATTGAATACAGGACTCTTGGATCATTGCTAGCCCAATTGCAGAAAATTGGAGATTGATCACTTACCAAGAACAAACCACACAAATTATGAAGTCAGTTATTCAAAACACAGAATGACAAAAGCTACTTATATGTGATCAAGAATGTAATGTATTAATGCAAATTACATACCCCAAGAAGGATTACTGTTAACACAGTAATCAACTCCTGGTAATTGGTATTTCACTGGGTGTGGCACCAATTCTTCTGCTTTCGACGGTGGTACTGTCATCGCTCTGTTTTCTCTCTACCTTTCTGAGTTAACTCAAACAATAAAGAGTAATTTCAAACTCCTCACTTCTTCTTCTTTCTAAATATATGCTAAAATGTATAGTATTAACCATGCAAGAATAATCTACCATGGAGCACGTATACAGTAGGGGCTGAATTATGCTTTTATTAGCGACTTCACGCGTACTCATTGTCTTTAGCTCAATTTGTATTTTTATATATACAGAGAAAGAGCACACGGAGACTTTTTTAAGTATGTCTATTTATACTAAACCGTCTCAATGGTATTTATACTAATCTGATGTTCAAACTGCTGAAGTGTTGCTAGGAGAGATAGAGGCAGTGGCGGACCCAGAATTGTTTACGCGACGGGTATATTAGTCTGTTCCCCCTAGTGTTCAGGGCGCCAACTGCTTTAAATTAATCATTTTTAAAGTGTGTATATATATATATAGGATTTCGGTCGAAGTTTACGGGGTCCTGTAACCCCTCATGCATATACATGGGTCCGCCTCAGAGGAGAGTGCAGAATAGATTAGCCGAAGATAAAAGAGTAAGTGTTGGGGACGTTTGGTTGAAATAGAATTTATACCGTTATAAATTATATTTGGTGCGTTATATTGAAATTAGTTAAGTTGGGATTGTTGTTTATTTATTTTTTGTTATGTTGTATTAAGAATGACAATTGCAGAATTTCTAAGAATAATGTATAAATTATACCAGTGCTAATTAACTCATTTTCTATGGTATAAGTTATCTCAGTATTAAAATTAACATTAGAATAATTTATATCTGATTTGCTAACCAAACAGATATAAATTTTTATTCCATCATTATACTTTCTTATACCTCGTACCAAACGACCCAAATTTGAGGTTTGAGTACTCTAACAAGCAAACTGTACTACAAGAAATGGTTATCCCAGTCTCTTTAATTTTTCTTTCTTTAGAAAGTCCAGTACTCAGCTCCGTTTCAAATTCTATTATTAGAAATTAAATAACCTTTTTCCAAAAAAACGTTAGTACGTATTTAAAGTCTATGGTAAACATATATTTCACCAAAAACTTTACCTAAGTTACGTGCGCGCTTTTGATTGGATATAAAATTTAAGAGAAAAAAAGATTTTTAATCTAGTACAAGTCATTGAGTTTATGTACGCCTATAAATTACTTTATCCGATGCACAATAAGTGACCAATTTGTTTTACGTATACTCATTAAAAAAATATTAAATTCTAGACGAAAATAGTTATTGTGACTAAACTACCCTAATGATAGTAACACTTACTTCTCTTCTTAAATGTGAGGAGTAAATGACTTTTTAGGGATATGTACATAAGAATAATTTTGGAAAAATAAATTGAATTTTTTCTTGATTACTCCCTCTAGTTTACAATAAGTGTCCAACTTACTTTTTCATTTTGGTTCAAAATAAGTGTCCAGTTATAAAATCAAGAAAAAATTCAATTTGTTTTTACAAATAACCTTTATGTACATATCCCTAAAATATTTTCTTACTCCTCACCTTAAATGTTTAATTAGGGGTAATTTAGTCATAGCAGGTATTTTTTTATAAAATTTAGTATTTTCTTAATGGATAAAAGCAAATTGGACACTTATTGTGAACCGGAGGGAGTTTATAAATGAACACTTATTTTGGACCAAAATAAAAAAAGTAAATTAGTTACTTATTGTGGACCAGAGGGAGTATCCCATTATGGGCAAATGGTAAATTCAAAATTAAATTATTACTGAAAATAAAAAAATAATAGTTTTTTGGAATATACTAACAAAAAGTGTCACATAAATTGAGAAGTAAGAAGAAATAATTATGGGAGAAGGCCATGGTTAAAGATAGCGTTGTCAAATTTGGCCCAAGCCCAAATAACCCGCCCAATTCGCCCAAGTTTGGGTTGGTTATTGACCTACCCTTTTATTTAACTTACTCCATCTTGACCAAACCCATCTCAACCCATTTAAAGTTGGACTAAGTTTTAGCCCAAATTGATCCATAAGTAAGTTTGTCAAAATATCTTAGAAATAATTTTATTTTTTGTTTAATATTTTAAATATGACCATAACAAAAGTAAAAAAACCTTATTTATTAATTATACAATTTATAAGTGTAACGACTTGACCAGTCGTCTCGTGAATTATCACCCCGTTTTTCCCGTTTTATGCTTCTATATGTTTATTATATGTGTTTGGAGAACTTGAAGTAATTCAGATATAGTCCGGTTAGAAATGTGACAATTAATCTCTTTATAAGAAGGTTAGTTTGGAAAAGTCAACCGAATATTGACTTATGAGTTAGAGGGCTCGAAATGGATTTTCGATGATTCGACCAGTTTCGGGTGATGATTTGTGACTTAGGAGCGCAATAGGAATTGAATTTGGAAGTCCGGTGTAGAATTAGGCTTGAATTAGCTAAGTTTGAATTTCGACGAATTCCGGTTGATAGGTGAGATTTCGATCCGGTGGTCGGAATGGAATTCCGACAATTGCAGCAGCTCTGTTAGGTGATTTTGGATATGCATACAAAGTTTCAATTGATTCGGAGGTATTTAGGTTGGTTTTTGATCGGATGCGAGTATTGGAAGTTCTAATTAAACTTAGGCTATGATTTGATGAAATTTGATGATTTTGATGTTGAAGGTAGTGTTTTGATGGCTCGAGCAAGTTTGAATAAGGTAATAGAACTTATATGTGCCTTTGGTTGAGGTCTGGGGGGCCTCGGGTGAGTTTCCGGGTGGTTTCAGACCATTTCTAGGCCATTTTTAATGCTGGATTTTGTCAAAAGCAGTTTTCTATGCGATCGCGTACAATGGGTCGTGATCGCGGTGAGTAAAATGTGAGAAACCTGCCAGTGAATCGCGATCGCATATGACCTTTCGCGATCGCGGAGAAGAAATTTTATGTTGCATTGATCCCACTTCGGAAGCTTATATCTCACAATATATACGGAATTTGGAGATGATGTGAATATGAAAATTGTATCATTTTGTATCTAGTTTTTGGAAATGTAAATCATTAATGATTTGGGTTTGTGTACAAAAAGATATGGCTATTACTCTAAAGGGTGTCCGAGAAAATAAAGAAGAAAGTGGTATTGCACATGGGCTGACTTTGACGGATCATATCTAGAAATATATAAGGAATTGGGAAATTATCAATACATCAAAATTGTAGATCTTGGAGTCTAATTTTCAGAAAATTCACCCATTTGTCATTTGGAGTTGTGTACAAAATGTTATGGCTATTATACTAGAGACTATTCTGAAGAGGTAGGCATTAGCTCTCAGTGATCGCGAAGCCTCTTCCGCGATCGCGAAGGGTAAAATTTGGGTTGGAAAAATGCTCTCCGTGATCGTGAAGCATTTTCTGCGATCGCGATGCGTAAATACCTGAGCAGAATGTATTAAAATTATCTTGTTCGCGATTTTGGGTCTATTTTCACCCATGGCTGCCCGTTTTTGGAGAATTTTGGAGGAAAAGAAGGAGGGATTCAAAGTGAAACGACTTGAGTAAGAATCTTGGTCTCAATACTCGTTTTTATTGTGAAATTCATCTAGAAATTTATAAAAATTTAGCAAAAGGGGAAGAACTAGGGCTTGAGTTTTGAGATTTTATATAGAGGATTTGAGGGGTAATTTGAACTTCGATTTTGGCATTCTTTGTGTGTACGGACTCGTGGCGAGACGAGGAATCCATTGACGTGACTTTTGTAATTTTTCGAGAAGTGAGCCCGGGGCTCGGGTTTTACCAACTTCGTGAATTTTAGTACTTTTCGAGTATTTTTGACTGGGTTATGTTTATTTAGTCCATATTAACGTATTTGTAGTGATTTTGGCTAGATTCGATACTCGAGGAGGTCGATACAAAAGGAAAAAGGCATTGCGGACCAGTCTACGGCCGGTTAGAGGTGAGTAGTTTGTATAGATGATGGCCTGAGCGTTTGAAACCCCGGTTTAGCACATCGTGACGCTATGTTTGGGCGTGACTCGCATCCTATGGCAGGTGCAGGATTGTAAATGATTGGGGATTGTGACTTGGTCCATCTCGAGGGCTGAATATGAACTATTGGCATCTGATACGCACATTGTGTTATTGATAATTGGGCTTGATGCATATTTGGGGCCATGTGCCGATCTGTAGTACCAGTCTAGGGCGAATACATGTGTGACAACATGATTTGCATAATCATTGATCTCAGTCCTGTATTATTCACTGTTAATAAATGTTAAGTCACCGTATTTCTGAAATTGGCTAACTAAATTGTATTCACCTTGATACATTGGAAACTGGTAAAGAATCAGATTGAATCTGTTATGCGACTTACATGCATAATGTGGACTGCATGGTTGGCTCGGGCTGAACGCCGCAGCGGTTATATATTGATATTGAGGTTGAGTGCATGTTCTTAGCCGATACATGGATGATGTTGCGCTTGGGCTGAGGGATTCCCTCCGGAGTCTCTACACACCCCTAGTGAGCGTCGTCGACGTTAAATCATATGCATGGTTGGCTCGGGCTTCACGCCGCAGCGTATTCATGTGCATTGCATTGCATCTTTATCTGATACTTGGTTATTGTTGTGATAGTGTTATGTTGTTAGACTGTAACTAAGTTATAGGATTGTTAGTTATAACTTTGCGTTGTGGTCTTACGTGGATTTCTTTCTTTCAGTCATTTTCTATACTTATTATTCACTGAGTCGGTAGTACTCACCCCTACTCCCTGCACCTTGTGTGCAGATTCAGGTGCACCGGAGGCTTAGCTGATTCTCGTAGTCTCCAGAGATATTTTCAGGGTCGTTGAGGTAGCTGCATGACGTTCGTAGGACCTGGCTGCTCTTTATTTTTTCTTCATTTTATTATTATTATATACTTTCCCAGATTTAGTTTTGGTATTCAGATACTATTATTATTACTCAGTTTTGTTTAGAGGCTCTAGACTCGTGACTCCCAGATCATATGGGTGTGTCTTCGATTTGCTTATTTACCTATATTACATTATTAATATCCTTAGATTATTATTTTGTTAGATTCTCGGTTTGAGACTTAAACGTTACGTTGGAAGCGATTGTTGGTCAGACTTACCTAGCTTTAGGTTGGGTGCCATCATGACCGCGTTTGGGTCGTGACAAGTTGGTATCAGAGCCTAGGCTACTAGGCCTTACGAGTCATGAGCCGGTTTAGTAGAGTCTTGTTTATGGTTGTGTCGTGCACCACACATATAAGCAGGAGGCTACAGAACTTTTAGGAAACACCTCACTTTCTTGAAATCTTATCGTGCGTCCTTGATTCAGCTTAAAAGAGTAACTCTTGAAATTCCTTCCCCGTGTTCGCATGCACGTATGAGCGCTCGGTATTGTATGTGCTTCGATGGCTTGCGATTCCCCGATCGAGGGGCGAGATGTAATCTTTGTGAGGTTAATGTTAGGCCAGTATGGAGGACTTGAGGCCGGGCCTTGCCTAGAGTTGAGTATTGAGGTGCTGATAGTATGATCAAGTGTTTTGAACGTATATGTTCGGCATTGTCGCTATTAGCCGGAATGGCAGTTTGGTGATCGTGTGATGAGTATGCTAGTACTGCGAGATGCAATTATATGACTTGGCAGTGACGAAGGAGTCTGCCAGCTAATGGATGAACTGTCAAGTGATTCGTTTCCTATGGTGGTCCAATGAGTAGCCCGAGTTGTGGGAGCGTGAAGAATATTTTCGAGTCTCCTAGTGGAGGGAAGTAAATTGCACTATACGATATGAGTTCAGACTCAGGGAGACTAAGTAGCTGTGTAATGTGTATGACGGTGGAAGGTATACAGAAATATTATATGTGGCGAAGCAGGTGGGTTATCTCCTATGGAGTGTTCTGAAGTAATGCGGTTCCTATGTATATTGTGAGAAGATTTCATGTGTAATTGAAGGGTATTTTCCATCTGTTAGGATTCAAATAGGTACAACGCATACCCATGTATCAATTTTGATAATAGAATACATGTAGTATTGAGATTAATGTTGTTGATATACAATGTGATGCTTTGTCAAGTTGTGGACGTGTTGGTAGGATGGTTTTGGTGATTCTCTGGCGGGTGGATGGTCTCAATTACAACGGAAACTCTGTAAAAAATTTTGAAAAATTTGGGACTTAGTAAAAATTTTGTCGCCTAAAGAGTGGGTTTAACTGTCGTGTTAATGAATGCAAGAATTGCAGAAGAGTTAAAAATTTATGATGATTCATGTTTCCACAAGCTTATGAAATAGTGAGTTTAATCTCACCATGTTAATACAACAGTAAAAGAGTATATGTATTGTGATATATATGGCTTCGAGCTAAGTTAGGGAGGCTGCTGTCGATTAGCTGATTGTAAGATTATGTAGAATGTTAGTTCCAATTTGATGCATGCAGGTGAATCAGTTCTGGTTGTAGAAATTGAGCCGAGGATGGCATGAGCGAAGCAAAATTTTGACAACGGTTATATGATGCTTCGTAGATGTGAGGAAATAATAGGATGTCTTGAGATGTGGGTAAGAAATGCGTAGTGTAAAGAGAAGGAAGTTGTTTGGTTGTATCGGAATGAGATCATGTCCTACGGTGTCAGAGTGCTAATAAGGCACGAGTGGTTTGATTCAAAAGTCAAGTAATTTGCAGTGGGCATGAGAGTGGATGACTCTTGAGAATGGCTTTGATGTGTTCAGGATTCTATATGTAGCACTCAGGTGTGTTAGGCTTGAGTATGTAACCAAGTCAGTATTTCCGTTAAAACAGGTCAAGACTTGTGGTATTTTTACTCTAATTACGGGATTATAGGTATCAATATTTGGGAAGCAAAGGTAGCAGACTTAAATTCGCAGTAAATCCTTCAAAGTAGGGTATTTTAGAAGTGGTATTTTTGGGAATGTTTTAGAGAGTGTGTAGTGTCCTATTGGTCTTAGACAGTGTGGTATTACGTTCGAGTCTTGTGTAGTAAGCCTAGGTTGAGGCGTTGTGGCGCTACAGCAAGAGAGTATATCAGGTTGGAAATGAATCAGAAAGAAATCTAGATAAATGAAGTATCTTGTTAGCGGACCGAATCGGTATGGTAAAGATATGATCAATTCCTTGTTATATTCGAGGTAATGAGCCCTTACAGGTATTGGGCGGCAGAGCTTTTGAGCTCGGATAGCTTTCTTAGGCTGGTGTGGATAGAAAGATTTGGTCTTGGCAGTATATCTTGTGGTTAGGAAAAAGGGAGATGGAGTTCTCAGGTTACCTTAGTATGGTATGGTATGTGCGGTCTGTTGTGGAGGATTGGGATTTGTTTGTGTAAGGTACGGTTCAGTTCCGAATGGAAAGTCATTAAATACTTAAGCAGCTCGGGCAGCTGCATGTGATTTAAGAAGCGACCCTCAGATGATTAAGGAAAATGGCATTACTATTCTAGTAATTTGACGGGAGTATACGTTCAGTAAGAGCGGAATGGTTGTGTTCTAAGGACCAGCAGACGGCTGGTAGGAGTTGCTTTCCTTAATTTAGCCTTTGAGGCGGGAGGCAGTGTAGAGGTTTCTACCAGTGATTCAGTTCCGGCATTAAGGGACTTTTCGGATGCGTGTTCCAGTCTGAGTTGACTCGGTTGGCTCTGAATTGTATTGTCGAGGGATAAGTTGACTCGACCATTGTTGAGCTTATCAGCGATCTGGAGAGATCTATGAGTTTTTTTCTACGTTGCGAGACGTTATGATTTACGGACTATAGGCACATATGGTGCGGCTCTATCGAGATTCATAGTGGAAGTTGAGTTTTTTAGCTTACACCGCCATAAGTAGATATGATTATCCACCCAGTGTGCTTACGACCGATACTCAGTATTCTATGATTATGAGCAAATTCGGCTTGATGTGCATTTCCCTATGTGAGATCTTTGAGTGGATCGGGTGGCACGCCGCCACATTGTATGTTATCTGGATCGGGTTGCGCCGCAACAGTGTGACGTTGAGGATAGTTTTCATGTGTTACTTTGTATGTCTTGTTTCCTGGTTTCTAAGGAAAGTCCGTATTGGGAGTTGCTCGGCGAATAGCGCATCGATTGGGTTCTTTCAGGATTTAATGGTGTATATAACTCGCTTCACCGTGGGTGTGATGGATTGTTTGGGTTCAGACATCAATCTGTGCGTGGTTGTCAAGTTTGAGTATAACGACTCGAGGTGCTTCATGTGGAATGGTATTGGATGAGATCACGCATTCTAGCGAGGCTATGTGGAGATTAGAACCTTCGGGAAAGGTTTAGGTATTCTATTTCTATGATGTTTGACGAGGTCTCGGCCTTGTGTTGTAATGGTATTGACGAGCTTAAGGTACAACTCTTTCGTTTGAGTCATTTTCATAACTTGAGTATGTTCAGACCATCTCTTATTGGTATGGGTGTTATGTAAGTTATGCTTAGGCCGTATTGATGTGTCATGTCACCAGGATGGTGTGTTTGGGAAGAAGAGACCTTTGGGGTCATTAATGGATACGAACGAATTTGGTTTTAGCTTGTCGGAAGCTTAATATCGAGTTTCGGCTCGGAGATCTATTGTGGTATTAGTCAAAGGGGAAAGAAATGTCTTCATGAATGGTTGATCTTAGAAATGGTTATGGTCTTCTGCGTGTTCATTATCATTGATAGAGTATAGCGGTGTTGGAATAAGACTCCAGCTAATAAGGGGTTTCTATCGGTACATGGTTGATGTGGACATCTACTGCGGATATAAATTATCGTTTCGAGTGTTAGGATTATGCGGTATATAATGTGAGTGCACCTGAGGTTGCAGGTATGGGTTATTACAGCCGGTTCAGGCTTATTCGGAGTATAAATGTGAGGTTCTGATCTTGTGTGTGGTCTCAAAGGTACAATGTAGTTATACGGTTATGGGCTAGATGGCATGTGAAGTTTTTTTGTTGTGTTGTATTATTGCGTATATGTGAGTTAGGGTGACGTGAGATCACCCAGGGTATATGATTACTAAGGTTACGGAGATTGGTTTGCTACTAGTGCAACTGTGAGCACGCTCGAAGACGAGTGTTTGTTTAAGTTGGGGAGGATGTAACGACCTGACCCGTTGTCCCGTGAATTATCGCCCCGTTTTCCCATTTTATGCTTTTATATGTTTCATTATATGTGTTTGGAGAATTTGAAGTAATTCGGATGTAGTCCGGTTAGAAATGTGACAATTAGTCTCTTTATAAGAAGGTTAGTTTGGAAAAGTCAACTGAATGTTGACTTATGAGTTAGAGGGCTCGAAATGGATTTTCGATGATTCGACTAGTTTCAGGTGATGATTTGTGACTTAGAAGCGCAATCGGAATTGAATTTGGAGGCCCGGTGTAGAATTAGGATTGAATTGGCTAAGTTTGAATTTCGGCGCATTCGGGTTGATAGGTGAGATTTCGATCCGGTGGTCGGAATGGAATTTCGACAGTTGCAGCAGCTCCGTTAGGTGATTTTGGATATGCTTGCAAAATTTCAGTTGATTCGGAGGTGTTTAGGTTGGATTTTTGATTGGATGCGAGTTTTGGAAGTTCTAATTAAACTTAGGCTATGATTTGATGAAATTTGATGATTTTGATGTTGAAGGTAGTGTTTTGATGGCTCGAGCAAGTTTGAATAAGGTAATAGAACTTATATGTGCCTTTGGTTGAGGTCCCGGGGGCCTCGGGTGAGTTTCGTGGTGGTTTCGGACCATTTTCGGCCATTTTAACTGCTGGATTTTGTCTGAAGCAGTGTTCTATGCGATCACGTACAATGGGTCACGATCGCGGTGAGTAAAATGTGATAAACCTGCCAGTGAATCACGATCGCGTACGGCCTTTCGCGATCGCGGAGAAGAAATTTTCTGTTGCATTGATCCCACTTCGGAAGCTTATATCTCACAATCTATAAGAAATTTGGAGATGATGTAAAAATGAAAGTTGTAGTTTTTTGTGTCTAGTATCTAAAAATGTAAATCGTTAATGATTTGTATGTGCTTACAAAAACATATAACTATTACCTTATGGGTGCCCGGGAAAATGAAGAAGAAAGTCGTATTGCACATGGGCTGTCTTTGACGTATCATATCTAGACATATATAAGGAATATGGAAATGATCAACAGATGAAAGTTGTAGATCTTTGAGTCTAGTTTTCATAACATTCCACCATTTGTCATTTGGAGTTTTGTGCAAAACGTTATGGCCATTATACTAGAGACTATCCTAAAGAGCTGGGCATTTGCTCTCCGCGATCGCGAAGCCTCTTGTGCGATCGCGAAGGGTAAAATTTGGGCTGGAAAAAATGCTCTCCACGATCGCGAATAATTTTCCGCGATTGCGATGAGTAAATACCTAGGCAGAATATTTTAAATCATCTTGTTCGCGATTATGGATCTATTTTCACCCATAGCTGCCCGTTTTTGGAAAATTTTGGAGGAAAAGAAGGAGAGATTCAAAGAGAAACGACTTGAGGTAAGAATCTTGGTCTCAATACTCATTGTTATTGTGAAATCCATCTTGAAATTTATGAAAATTTAGCAAAAAGGGGAAGAAGTTTTGAGATTTATATTGAGGATTTGAGGGGTCATTTGAACTCCGATTTTGGCATTCTATATATGTACGAACTCGTGGCGAGATGAGAAATCCGTTGACGTAACTTGTAATTTTTTGTGAAGTGGTCCCGGGGCTCAGGTTTTACCAACTTTGTAAATTTTAGTACTTTTCGAGTATTTTTGACTGGGTTATGTTATTCTTAGCCCATATATACGTATTTGTTGTGATTTTGACTAGATTCGACGCTCGAGGAGGTCGATACAAAAGTAGAAAGGCATTGCGGACCAGTCTACGACCGGTTAGAGGTGAGTAGTTTGTATAGATGATGGCCTGAGGGTTTGAAACCTCGGTTTATCACATCATGACGCTATGTTAGGGTGTGACTCGCACCCCATGGCAGGTGCGGGATTGTAAATGATTAGGGATTGTGACTTGGCCCATCCCGAGAGCTGAATATGAAATATTGGCGTCTGATACACACATTATGTTGTTGATAATTGGGCTTGATGCCATATTTGGGGCCTTGTGTCGATCTGTAGTACCCGTCTAGGACGAATATCTGTGTGACAACATGATTTGCATAATCATTGATCTCAGTCCTGTATTATTCACTGTTAATAAATGTTAAGTCACCGTATTTCTGAAATTGACTAATTAAATAATAAATTGGAAAGTAGAAAAGAATCATATTGAATCTGTTATGCGACTTACATGTATACTGTGGACTGCATAGTTGGCTCGGGCTGCACGCTGCAATCGTTATATATTGATATTGAGGCCGAGTGCATGCTCTTAGCCGATACATGGCTGATTGCGCTTGGGCTGAAGTAGCCCCTCCAGAGTCTGTACACACCCCCAGTGAGCGCCGTCGACATTAAATCATATGTATGGTTGGCTCGAGCTGCACGCCGCAGCGTATTCATATGCATGGTTGCATCTTTATCTGATACTTAGTTGTTGTTGTGATACTGTTATGTTGTTAGACTGTAACTAAGTTATGTGATTGTCAGTTATAGCTTTGCGTTGTGGTCTTTTGTGAATTTCTTACTTTTAATCATTTTCTATACTTATTATTCACTGAGTCGGTAGTACTCACCCCTACTCCTTGCACCTTGTGTGCAGATTCAGGTACACCGGAGGCTCACCTGATTCTCGTAGTCTCCAGAGATATTTTCAGGGTCGTTGAGGTAGCTGCATGGCGTTCGCAGGACCTGACTCCTCTTCATTATTTCTTCAATTTATTATTATTATATACTTTCCCAGATTTTGGTATTCGGACACTATTATTATTACCCAGTTTTATTTAGAGGCTCTAGACTAGTGACCCCCAAATCTTATGGGTGTGTCTTCGATTTCCGTATTTACCTATATTACATTATTAATATTATTGGATTATTATTTTGTTAAAATATCGGTATGAGACTTAATGTTACGTTGGAAGTGATGGTTGGTCAGGCTTACCTAGCTTTAGGGCTGGGTGCCATCACGACCGGGTTTAGATCGTGACAATAAGAAAATAATACAAATTAATTAAAGTTTAATAAGAGTTGGACGGGTTGGGTTATGACCCGAATTTTAACCTGTTTTGACCCAACCCATCTTAGCACAAGTAATTTTTGGATAGGTCATTTGACCCGCCCAATTATTAACTCAACCCATTTTGATCCGCCCAAAATTGACCCCACCCGCCCATTTGACATCCCTAGTTAAAGAAGATTAAAGATAGCTCTCAAAGGAGTTCTTGAACAATTAAGAAGAGCACTTACCATAAATTTTAAGTGTACGTTTGTGGAATGCAACAAAATAATTTGCTTACTTTCTTGATGACTTACATTAGCAGCAAAGAAGGGGTTAAATCAAATTAATTGCATTTGGTGCAGCTTCTATAGTTGGAAAGTGAGGTTAGAAGAAAGAAAAAGAAAAGTTCATAAGAGGTCACAGAATAAAAGAAAAACGGTAAAAATGAAGTATCTAATAAAAACAATACTCTCACGAATTAAGGTGAGCGCGCATATATATATATATCACTTAACTATAGTTAAGTGACAAAATTTTATGTAATTAAGTGATATGTCTTGTATTTATTATTGCTGTAAATACCGGGTGCAAATAAGTATTATTCCTGCCTAATATCGTTGCTCTTTTCCAATATCTCAAAAATTGGATGCAAATAGGTCAATATTTCTTACTTCTTAATCCAGCTGTACAATCAAAAGCAAGGTCATCTCCTTTTGCTTTCTAATGTTATATTATACAATTAAAGTTGGAAATTAGTTAAAATATTTATATGTCCGTCGGCTATTTTAGTTTTAGTTTGGTGTGCAACCATTTGTATTAATTCTTCCAAAATAATATTAATTTAGCTATCATCAGCGTCATATATAGGCCGCTACAAATTTATCATTTCATGTATAGAAGGATATTTTGGTTAAAATAGCACGGTATAATCAGTTTTTGTACTGGTCAATCAAAAATAGTCATTGTTTAAGAAGTTAATGAAAAATAGTCACTATTTTACTGCAACAGAGATCGATCTCGCATAATATACAGGAGTTCGGTGCATCTGTGTACGAACTCCAGCATATTATGCTGGATCGGTATACTTTGCTAATTCCCGTATAATATACGGGAGACTGGAGCACATGTTCTCCAAATGTTGGGATATATACTATTAATAATGAGTTTGGTTTAGATATGGTATTTATTATGAAACAATTGTTTATTCAGTTTTAATAAAGTTTTAAATGGATCATATATTAGTCTGTGTCCTTTGCTTATATAGTAGATGATTTAGTGTATAGAGTTTAACTTATACACGGAAGATTAAATCATCGGTTCTTATAAGTATAAAGTTTGAGTTCACAATATAATGATGGAATTGGACAAACCATCAGGAATGATTGTAGCACAAGATTAAATATAATTTATCTTGATTATGGGAATGATTTAATTCCAACTTCTTGTGCTAGTACATTTTATATATATTGAACGGACCAGGTAGAGATAAATATTTTATACTGACTTAACTAGCCATTAAATGTACTTATACTCTTAATCTTGATATAATTATTATTAGTTGTGTATATTATTGTTGTTTTGATTTATTAAAAGGCGAGATTCTTTCGTGGGTCAATATGCCAAGTAAATTGGATAATAATAATATACATTGGCGAAGTAATAATTAGTTGATGAAATCCATGTCTCGGTTTAGAGATTGATGATACACCTTTATGAAAGCTTATAAGTTTTCATGTGTAAACCCGGCCGGTGGATTTTGTATCTAACACATGAAATAAGTTAAGCGAAAGTCTAATGAACTCACTGATATAGTTATTAGTTATTGATAATCTATGTTAGCTCTCCATCTGAGTTTAAGGGTTAAATCAATTTTGTAACTAAAATACAATCATGATTAAATGGGATAGAATTATATTTCTATGGTCTTTCACTATTAATTTCAAGTGAGTAATAAATTTACGCATTGACTTTAGGTCTTCCTCCATATCGGATAAATTTATTATAAGCTCACTAGGTGAAATAATAGTAATTGATATTGTGTACTTACTCTCCATCTAAGTATATATGTTGGATCAATGGAACTAGAGCTATTAAAAATGATGTTCACTTGACTTAAATTAACAATATACTCTCCATATGAGTTGGATCTATTTTAGTTATTATAGTGAATAATCTGGCATTGCATATGTATGTTGCATGAGTAGTTCTTTTCCCATCGAAATTGCTATTCAAGATGCATGACATATATGTGTAGTGTGTTTAAAATTTTTGTATTAAAAAGTTATATACAATTGACTGAAAATAATAGTATGCTCTCTATCTTAGTTGGTTCTATTTATTTTTGGATTGTATAATTCTTGCATTATATAATATACTTTGCATGAATGATTCTTTTTCCATTGAAATTTATTATTCAATATGCATGTATGTATATAAATATTGAATGAAGTCTGAATTTTATTATTCAGTGTTTTGACTTATTATGATCTATTTAATATTTTTATCTCAACACGACAATGATTTACGCAATTGATCGTATTACTTGTTAATTTTTTATAGTGATAAGGCATTAATTTTGAGGATGCAATATATGTATTTTTGTTAGAAGGAATTTAATTCTGGTTTCTAGGCAAAATAAGAGATGGATATTTGTTTTTTTCCGAATAACTCTTGAGTTATTGAGCTTAATAAATATTTTATCTCTTGTGGTACACGAATGCATGACCTTGTTATTGTATATTGATGTCTCTCCTGAACAGAACAGTATTAGTCTACCTCATAAGAGAATATGTTCTTCAAAATTGAGTAAAACTTTTCTGTGCACTTTTGTCTAAGTCATATTAATCTGGATAGGATTTCAAGTTGGTCAAGGATGAACCTTAAGGTTCATTGAAAGTAGAGACACTACCAACTTGTGGATTTGGAAAGAAATTTGACTAAAAGATGTTTCCTTTTAAAAGGAAATAAAACTAGTGATAAGTTAGAATGAATCCTTTCTGATTTGTATGGTTAAATGAACATACTCGTAAGAGATGATTTTGCGTATTTTGTGACGTTCATAAATGATTACTCAAAATATTTATATATTTATTTGATGCACTGTAAGTCTTAATGTATTAAGTAATTCAAGATTTTTAAGACTTGAAACGGAGAAGCATCAAAGAAATATATTAAGTTACTACAATTTGACTGTAGTGACGAGCACATCTCTAAAAAGTTCTTTTGTTACATATCAGAATAAGGGATTACATCTCGATTGACTGCACTGTAAACTCCATAATAGAGTGGTGTAGTAGAAAGATGAAATAAGTCTCCTTTGGATATGTATAGACTAATGATGTGTTATTCAAATTTGCCTTATTTGTTTTTAGAATATTTCTTGGAAACTGTAAATTACATTCTGAATTTAGTTTCTTCTAAGTTAGTATCTGGGATATCTATAGAACTGTGGACTGAATGTAAGCTCGGTCTGTGGCACGTTCAGATATAGGATTGTCCCACATATGTGCTGAAACGGAAAGCTGATATGTAAGTTGGAACTAATAATGAATAGGTGCATGTTTATCGAATATCCAAGAAAACGAATGGAACTTTATTTTATTATCCTAAAGAAAATAAGGCAATTGTTAAAACAATTGTATTTTTCTAGATAAGGACTGTTTAATAAAATATGTTCCTATAACGTTACTGCAGTAAGAAGTTACTAATATTTCAATGTCGTGAGGTAATGAAGGTAATATTAGTAGTACTTCGTCGAAGTGGGAGAAAGCTAAATAAAATCGTAGTTCAGTGCACATTCTTGGGATTGTTTTGGTAACAGGATTCCTGAAGAGTTTAATACCAAACTAGATAGTTACGACAAAGGACTTCATGACAAATATTGCATCAGATATAACTTGGCAAGATTCTTTAACAAAACTTTATTTGGTGAAGACTTTTAATAGTCATGTAAAAGAATGCCTCAGAAAGTCGTAGATGCATGTTTATGAGTCTAAGTGGGAGATTATTGGGGCATATACTATTAACCATGCATTTGGATATAGCATATTCTAATAATTATCATGGTTAAAAGTCTAAGTGGGAGATTGTTGGGATATATATTATTAACCATGAGTTTGGTTTAGATATGGTATTTATTATGAAACAACTGTTTATTCAGTTTTAATAAAGTTTTAAATAGATCATATATTAGTCTGTGTCCTTTGCTTATATAGTAAATAATTTAGTGTATAGAGTTTAGCTTATACACGGAAGGTTAAATCATCGGTTCTTATAAGTATAAAGTTTGAGTTCACAATATAATGATGGAATTGGACAAACCATCAAGAATGATTGTAGCACAAGATCAAATATAATATTTCTTGATTATGGAAATGGTGTAATTCCAACTTCTTGTGCTAGTACATTTTATAGGTATTGAACAGACCAGGTAGAGATAAATATTTTATACTGACTTAATAAAATAAACTCTCTAGCCATTAAATGTACTTATACTCTTAATCTTGATATAATTATTATTAGCTTTGTATATTATTATTGTTTTGATTTATTAAAAGGCAAGATTCTTTGCTGAGTCAATATGCCTAGTAAATTGGATAATAATAATGTACATTGGTGAAGTAATAAGTAGTTGATGGAATCCATGTCTCGGTTTAGGGATTGATGATACACCTTTAGGAAAGCATATAAGTTTTCATGTGTAAACCCGACCGGTGGATTTTGTATCCTACACACGAAATAAGCTTAGCGAAAGTCTAAAGGAAATAATCAATAAATTAAATCGTCTGTAATTTAATCTATTTGATTAGTATTTGAGTCTTAACATGGGGAGTTAAATAAGATTTAATGGATGAATTTCGAAATCGGATAAGGAGTGCAATTACGGATTTTTAGAGGAATAATACGTAATTAATTATGGTAAAATATTAATTTCCAAAATTAGAAATTAATTCCATAATTGGAGCCTTGTTAATTAAATTCTATGGTCCCTATTGTGCCTAAATAATAGGAAATAAAATAATTCTTTTTCTGGTGGAAGAGAAAACCGAACAGGTTTTGGAAAAGGGTCTTAACCCTTAAAACTTGTGCTATAAATATATAAGGTTTTCCATCTAGAGGGGAAAAAACACGATGGCTGAAATTTTCAGCCAAGTTTTCCTAGAAATTTCGCCCACACGAAATTGCTATTTCCGATATTATTTGGGTAACACAGTAGAAGACCATGGAACGTTCGAGGATCACGATTGCGCGGGTGATGGAGATTCCATTGAGAAGTTATGGGATTGAAGGCTCACGTGGCAGAAGAGATATGTTCACGCTTCAAGAGGTAACCCGTGAAATCTCGTTTATGCTAATTGTCTATATTACATGTGATTTTGATATTGGAATTGCTTCCGCTGCTTATTATAATCCATCAAGTTCCAGTATATTATACTGGAAATTTATACTTGATGGAACTCCAGTATATTATGCGGGAGTTCTAGTGTACTTATGTTGGAACTCCAACATATTGTGCCGGAGTTCCAGCATAGTTATCCTGGAGCTCCCGTATAATATACTGGCATATTTTCCTTGTTATGAATAATATTTTTGCTCAGATTTATCTTTGCATATAAAGTGGTTAAATTTCGATTACTTTTAAAACAGGACTATTTTCTAATGACTAATTGTAAATCTGGCTATTTTTAAAATTTTTCCGATATTTTGTAATGCCTTCGTTGTTAATTTTAGAATGGCATAATTTTTTTTTTTTAGGTAGTAGGACTTCTTTAGAAAAATGATCAAAATACTTGTTGTTAGACTATCGGCCAAATGAATACAGGTGATAGGCGATGGCGCACCTAACAAGTAGCATACAAAAGTTATAAATGGAGAAAAAGATAATATTAAATAGAGGTGGTTCACCTATAGCCTATTTTAGCATTGTTATGAAGATAATAAATAGGTAATATTAAAAAAAAAAGGACAAAAAATTCTAAAATTCAGTAGGTCCTTCAAATGGATAGGTTTCAAAATTTTGGGAGTAGTTCAAACTTACAAGCTGATTTGGATTGATTGATTAACAAGTATAACAACCAAATGTTAAAAGCTAATACCTTTTGAGACTCTCAATTATAAAAAAAAATCAAGCTTAAACTAATTTCGTGTAATTTGAAAAGTCGACTTATATTGAGGCATTTGTATTTAAGAAAAAATGGAATTTAGATGGTAAAAAGCACTACAATTCCTTATAAATAGTTTTTTTTGTTTCCCATCCGGTGTAGGGTATCTGTATTGGAGTCGGACTAAATCCAAATTCACGTAAGGAAGTCCCACATTGGAGATAAAGCGTTTCCTATAAAGACGACTTCATAGACAGCGCTTGAAACCGAGACATCTGGTCAATGAAAAACTAATATTTACTATTCTACCTCATCAATAGGTAGCTACTAAGAAACTTACAATTAAAAGTATTTTTTTGTGTGTGTTTTCTCGTTTAACAACTCTCTGAAATTAATTTGTTTTAAAACACATCTCATTAGGTTATCATTAAATCCAATAGAAATACAAGTTGCATCCGCCCTTTGTCACAATTTATATGATTCATTTTTATTTTTTTTATTTAAAAAAGGTTTAGCTTTAAACTTCTCGTTGCCTAATAAAATGATTGAGAGAACGACAAAAATGAGACTCTTTTGCGCCATTCTATAATTTTTGTATATAACATACATAATCTATATATATATACACACACACACACACAAAACACATATATCTGTTATTTTTTGAAAGCGGTTATATAATGTTATTTTTCATTTATAGCCTCACTAATATTTATGACTTAATTTCAGTTAAGGCTCTCAATATTGGGCCTGCCTGACTAATTCAGTTTTGGGCTTTCCTCATTGGGCCTCAGTTGATTTGAGGATGAAGTTCTTCCGTTGTACCGAGTAAGTGGCTAGATTTGTCATACACTACTACTAGATTAAAATGATTAGTTTGAACTTTTAAATTAGTACTATATTTTACTTATAAGAATGCAACAAAAGGATGTCAAATTAAATGGGCAGATTAAGCTACATTTGGGCAGGTATAAACGAGTTGAAATTCAAACTATAACTTGTTGGGTCACCAATCACCATCCGTGTAAAGTTCGCTTGGGTGAAAGATGTGCGTGGAAATTTAGGTTAAAATAGCATGATCTAATCAATTTTCGGACTGATCATTCAAAAATAATCAGCGTTTGCCAAGTTATTGAAAAATAATCACTATTTTGGTGCAACAGAGACCGGTCCAGCATAATATACTGGAGTTCGGTGTACTTGCGATGAACTTCCAACATATTATACTGGACCGACATACTTTGCTGGCTACGGTATAATATACTGGAGAATGGAGCACCAATGCTCCAAACTCCAGTATATTGTGTTGGATCGGTATATTATACTGGAACTCCAGTATATTACCGTAGAGTATTTTTTCGGATTTTGAATAGTATTTTCGTTCAGATTTATCTTTACGTAAAAAGTGGCTAAATTTTAATTACTTTTAAAACTGTGATTAATTTTAAATTATCACTTATAAATCTGGCAATTTTTGAATTTCTCTCGAAATTTAGGGTACACAATTCATGGTATAACCCCCAACCACATAATTCATAATTATCTTTCATTTGTTTGTTTACTCTTTTATAATGCGTTTAACTATCAAAGTTAAACTAATAAATTCTTTTTCTCTTATTAATGTAATGTAAAGTAATCTAAATGGGTGGAGTCGGGTAACTTATTTGGTTTTTCTGTGTGAATTTATTACTATTCACAAATTGTCTTTATTGTTCCCTATATCGCCACTTTTAGGTCTGTCCTTCCGTTGCTCAGTCACCTGCTATGATGATAATTTTTTTGTTGCTAATTAATTTCTTCGTTTCATATTAAATGAGATAGTTTGAGTCGTCACAAAATTTATAAAAAAAGAAGAATTTTAAAATTTGTGATCTTAAAAGTTTAAGGGGTAAAAAGTTTGTGGGGCCATGATATTTGTGTGGCTATAAAAATTTCTTATTAAGGATAAATGAGTAAAATGAAAGAGTTTAAATTTGAATTATTTCCAAATTAAAAAATATATCATTTATTTTGAAACAGTATAAAAAAAAAATGCCTCATCTAATATGAAACGGAAGGAGTATAATGATAAGTTTCTTAAACCATCATTTAACATTTAGGTAGCTTCTGCTACTCTGACCATATCTTTTCTTCTTCTTCGTTTCTTTTTCCTTTCTTTTCCCTCATCTCATAAGAACGCCCTAACTAACTAATTGCAATAATAGCCATAGATAATCTTAACAAATATAACTACTAGTTAAATAATTACAATGCAACTCTAATATTAACAATAACTATTGAGCTACTTTCATTAATGTTAGTAAACTGTATTCTTTAAAACAATACTGAAAATATTAATGAATATGAACAGAAATTATCATAAACAGAAATGACATAAAAAGAAATGAAATAAACAATTCGAGTACATTGAATTCACAGTGTTTCCTAATGGAATTTAATCCCCTTCTAGCATTCAAGGTTATGGATTATTTTTCCATGATAGAACAAATTATACACTGGTGTAGTGGTTAGTGGTACTTCAAACACCAGTGTTTCAACGAACACATAGATCAGTAGCAAATCACACTTACTTTTGGCTTTGTTTGTATGCCAAATGTATGCAGAAAAAGGAGAGAAAACTCAAAAATTTGTAGTTAAATTCTGAGCAAAATAATGTTGTACTTATAGCCAAAATTTTTGGTTGGAATTTGAAGAGGTGCAACTCTTCAGAATAACTGTTTGTGCAAAACGACCACAGCATAAATGTCATTACATAAATGGTTATTTACTCAACAATAAAGAGAAAAAATTGATGGGTAGTTAATTTTCTGTTACAAAAACAGAAAATCTGGATAACTGATTTGAATTTAATATTAGTATTTATTTTAATATTCTATTATTAAAATTTGATTCGAAGCCGAAGCCGAAGTTGACCGAGCGAGCGACGACGATGACGGCGCAAGGCTTGCTTTCTTCTCAACTCTTTAAGAGCTAGAAGGAGAGCAATTGCTTACATACCCATAAAAAATCTCTTCCTCTTCCAACGAGGGACAATGTCCAGATGCGGGGGGGCCTGAGATTTCACTCAAAAATTTTCTTTTCCTCAATTTCTATTCACCATCTTTTAAATATTTAATTAATAAATTAAATACAAACCCAACAATTAATAACACAATATTAAAATATAATATAAAATATTGAGATTAATTAATGATTAACAATTATAACAGAAAAATATTTATACACATAACAAAATTTAATTCAATTCAAATAAGCAAGAATCAAGCAGTTTAAAAAGACAGTCCTAGTATTTAATATATTTCCCTATTTTTTCTCTCCATACCATATACCATGTTTTATATTTTTGTTAGAAACCAATTCATTTCATAATAGATTTTTTCCTTTCCATACATGGAAATTTTTATATAATGTAATGTAGCAAATTATAAATCTTATATTCTAATGAAATAAAATACATATATTTTACGAAAAATTATAATGTATGTTTATGGTGCATATACATTATGATCATATATTTCTTTTAGAAAAATTCATATATATATATATATATATATATATATATATATATATATATATGTATATGTATATATATATGTATGTGTGTATGTATGTGTGTATGTATGTATGTATGTATATGTTATTTATATATGTCTTTATATTTAATTATATATCATCAATCCATTCCATAATATTTTTTTTCCTTTTTACACATGGACCTTTTTATTCAACTTACTCCTAGTAAAATTATACATTTGTATATTCCAATGGAATAAAATATATATCTTTCGTGAAAAAAAATATAATGTATGTGTGTGGTATATTATAAATCATGTGTTTTTAAAAAAAAATTATGTATATATGCATATGTTATTTATACACTTATCTATATTTAAAGAGATATTATAAATATGCCATTTATATTTTGCACTAAAATAATACGCATATTTTTACAAATTATCCGTATATAAATAGTATATGTGATATTTTTTTTTCTTCTACATACATATTAGTGGCATATTAATATTTTAGATTAAATTTTAGGTGAAATACATTAACGGCTCCTTTAAGTTGTCCTCAACGGCCAGCCACACGCCTCAACTGATCCGTTTATCATTTTAACACTTCTTATCCACTAAAATACGACCTCGTGAACTCTTCACGCTGACATGGCAAAGTGTGTGCTTTACACTTAATTTTAATTGCCCGAAACCATCAAAATTAAGTTTTTTTTTATTTTAATTTAATATTATTTTATGTGGGTCCCAATATATATTATTTTCCACACATTAATTTTACTTTCTTCCCAAAATACTCCTTCACCAAACCTCTTCCTTCCGCCATTAATCCACTCCTCCGACATACTCCGGCCCGTTGAAGAATAAGCCTCCAAGTAGTTACAATGACATATGATTCCCAACAATAACAGGATTTAAACAAAGGATTTGGAGATTAACATATCAGCGATAAGGTCGTTGTTTTGCCAAAAAACATTGAGGAAAATCGGTAACATTACTCCTCCGACATACTCCGGCCCTGAGTTCAATATCTCCGTCGCCCGCATATCTTCCGTTCTTAAGATTTGGTTCAAGGCTTCCAACTACTGGGTTTCTAGATTCCGTTGGAATTTCGGCAAATCCTGAGTTCTTCGATAAGGTTTATTTAGTCCATCACGTATTTGAGGTGGTCCGTTTGTGGCTTTGAGATATACTTATTAATTTTAGGTGGTCCGTTCGTGGTTTCAAGGGGATGTGCCTTGGTGTATGCTATTTGCTGATGACATAGTCTTGATAGACGAGACGAGGGTCGGTGTTATTGAGAGGTTAGAGGTATGGAGACAGACTCTCGAGTCTAAGGGTTTCAAAATAAGCAGATCTAAGACAGAATACCTGGAATGCAAGTTTAGCGCCGAGCCGAGCGAAGTAGGTAGGGATATGATGATTGGATCTCATGTCATCGCCAAGAGGACATTGTCAGATATCTTGGGTCGGTGCGCGGGGACGGAGAGATTAACGGGGACGTCACTCATCGTATAGGAGCGGGATGGTCAAAGTGGAGGCTTGCATCAGGAGTCCTGTGTGACAAGAAAGTTCCACAGAAACTCAAGGGTAAATTTTATAGAGCTGTGGTTAGACCTGCCATGTTGTATGTGGCGGAGTGCTGGCCAGTGAAGAACTCTCATGTTCAGAGAATGAAGGTTGCGGAGATGAGGATGCTCAGGTGGATGTGCGGGCTCACCAGGTTCGATAAGATTAAGAATGAAGTTATTCGAGAGAATGTGGGGGTGGCCCCGGTGGATGAAAAGATGCGAGAAGCGAGGCTGAGGTGGTTCGGGCATGTGCGAAGGAGGAGTCCTGATGCCCTGGTGAGGAGTTGTGAGGGGCTGGAGATGGTCGGCGTACGGCGAGGCAGAGGGAGGCCTAAGAGGTATTGGGGAGAGGTGATTAGGCATGACATGACTAGAATGCGGGTTTCCGAGGAAATAACCCTTGATAGGAAAGTCTGGAGGTCTAGTATCAGGGTTCAAGGATAGGGGCTCCTAGAGTTTTTCGTACTCCTCACCCGGGGTTGAGTGAGGCTTGGCAGGGCTACCCATAGATGATTTGTGTATTGGATTGTGTCTCCCTTATGGTAGTTATTTATGGTAGTTACTGTCTGATATTATTGCATGCTATTTTATTTATGGTTCTTATGTTTAGATAATTATTACGCTATTTTTGCTGGAGTTACTAATGATCTTTTGTTTTTGTTTTTGTTTTTCCTTTCCTTCATTGAGCCGATGGTTGACTGGAAACAGCCTCTCTGCCCTTTCGGATAGGGGTAAGGCCCGTCTACATATTACTCTCCCCAGATCCCACTTTGTGGGACTATGCTGGGTAATAGTTATTGTTGTTGTTATTAATCTGTCGTTCCTGGTCTCTGTTCGCATCTAACTGGCATTGTACGTTGGATTTTGAGATCTGCTTATTCATTCAAATTGAAGTGAAGTTCCGATTGAAGAAGGGTGAGTGGTCTGTTTGAATTTTTTTTGTTTTTTTTCCTCTCTTCTGCAAAATAGTTGTTGAAGAAAATTGGAGACTAGGAGGAAGGGCTGGCTGTGAGCTTTTTCTATAATTACTGTTCTTTTTCCTTTTTTAAATTATTATTGTTGTTTTGTTTCTGTTTTTGTTTTATAATAGGTGATAAGTTTTTAATAAAAATTACACATGGCATTTTATCATTTGTTCGTTTGATATCAATCCGAGAGTGTATTTCATACTAGATGGGATAATGAGGTCGGATGTTTAATTGACCTACTTTATTGAAGGTTTGAAGTGTCCAACTAAAAATGGGGTCGAATAACTTAAATGAACCGTTTATGTATTTCGCCTATGCGAGCAATATACTTTAAATAATATTAATATGATAATATAGTATGATGTATATATAAGTTTTATATATAATCATCGTGCTTTAAAGTATAGTCAGTACTCAGTATTGCAAACTTTACTGATGCGTCATTTATAATAGGCATAAATATTTAGCCATGTCCATCTAGAATTACGCTAAACAACTTCAATTATTATATGATACTGTAGTTTTCTCTACCAACAAAAACACCAAAATTCCACCACGTAATTTCCGCCAAAATTTCCTTCTCGAAAAAGACCCCTTTATAGAAGCAGCCAATAAGAAAATACGAAAAAAAACCCAACCATTATTGATTGGTTTGGTTTTAACTAAAAAAGTTAAATCGAAACCAAACCAATCCTATATTATATGTATACAAGTTTTAAAAATATTTTATTTATAAAAATAATTATTGTAATATAGTCTATAAATATAATTTAAACTCTTTAATAATTCTCCTTTTTAATGTATTATTTCAAGCTTGGACTTAGAACTTTTGAATAGTCAAATATGTTTTATAGCTCATACAAGTTAGTAACTCAAATAAAGCTAAAACAAAATCAAATCAATACTACTGCTAAAAAAGATTTAATTTAATACTAGAAATGACAATAACATTGTATATTTTTTTTAGTCTCACATTAATTTAGAGAGTGAAATGCAAATTTACTTTTACTATTATTCAGTCATGTAATTAATGCTTAGTACTTATTAGTCGCATTTATTTTTAACATGACTTTGTTTATTTTTATTATGGCTTATTAATTAAAAATATTTATCTTATGCGATTTGTTGAGTATTTTAGTATAATTATGATTCATCGCACATTATTTTTGTATTATTTTATTGGGTAACATCTTATATAGTTTTATCCTATTAGGACCTAAGAAGTATTGGAGCACAAATTATAAATTTTATGCTATGACGATTTTGTTGAGAAAAAATCCGAAAAACCTAAGAAAACCGAAAAATCCGAGAAAAATCGTGATTGAAAAACTCGTCTTTTGTTGGTTTGGTTTGGTTAATAAATTTAAAATTCTGAGACAATTGGTTTTGTTTGGTAATTGAAAAATTCGAACCAACCCGGTCTATAGAGTGTAATATTAATTTTTGGGGTTGTTTGGTAGGGTGTATCAGAATAATGCGGAATAATGTATATTCGTAATGCATGAATTAGTAATCCAAGCATTATTAGTTATGCAAATATTATTTCTTATCTACTTTTTGGTGTGGTGTATTAAAAATGATAATGCATTGCATAATTTTTTTAAAAAATAGTTATTTACAAAAATACCCTCCATATTCTCTAGCTTTAAGGAACATTAAGGATAATTTTGTCTTTAACCATACTAATGCATGCATTAAAAGCCTTGGTATTACTAATGACATGATTTTCTATGCATTACTTATACACATGATAATACCAAATATAATGTATAATTAATAAAAGTATTGGTTATATATAAGTTGAAAATATGTACCAAACATGCATTAATAATGCATAAAGCTAATGCTTGCATTAATTTTATCTAATACCTCCTACCAAACGATTCCTAAAAAGGGCCGCCTGATGCACTAAGCTCCCGTTATGTACAGGTCCGGAGAAGAGCTGGACTACAAGGGAGCTAAGTACTAATTGTATTGATCCTCTAAAATTTCATTACACCAGCCTCGCCCAAGAGAGAGCTGATAATATGCTAAATCTAGCTAATTTAGCTATTGTTTATGCTTTCACTTGATTATATTCCAATGTCATAATATGGTTAATTGATGAAAAATAGGCTCTAATTGTGAATTTTATACATTGCAGGATGATGAGCATATGTGATGCATTCAAGAGGCTATGACACTCACTAATGGTCCAGTAATGATTTATTCTTGATATATATATATATATATATATATATATATATATATATATATATATATATATATATATATATATATATTAAACGGTGGATTTATTTTATAAATATAATTTTTAATCCGAATAAAGGAAATGAGTAAACGTATAATACTTTCATAGGAATTTTCCAAAATTCTTTTTCATTATTAGCAAATTAATCGCGAGCCAGGATGGGCCAGTAACGACTTCATAAGTTCAAGGCTGTAATACAAGCATGCTCAAATCATACCGAGGCGATGACCCAATCCAACAAAAATAAATGTGCACTTGCCGAGGTCGACGGTGCGCCTATAGATGCATCTATTTAATCTTCCGAGGCGTTCGGCCCGTTCTAAAACTAAACACATACCCTGCTCACGAATCATGCATGTGACGCATGTACACATAAGGAATACATGCTCAATCAATCAATTAAGGACTTATCGGGGAACATTTATTCAGATAAAACCAATTATCCTTTAACAATTTAAGAAAACGAAGCTTAAGTATTTTCAGAAATCCATTTATTAATTCGATGTGATCTAAGAAATTGAAATGTCAATAGGGTTACAGATATTCCAAGTAAAGCATGCTTTTGGGTCCTAGACTACCAGGACAATAACATAATAGTAGCTACGCACGGACTCTCGGCACATCGTACGTACGTAGCCCCCATAAATAGGATCACATAACCAATTTAACTCACCTATAGGGACAATTCCCTTTCATAAGGTTAGAAAGGACACTCACCTCGCTCCAAAGACCCATGATCGGTATTCTACATTCTTCCGAAGGCTTGAACTGACACACAATGCTCCAAAACTTGCCAATGGCTATACAAATCCATTAATATATGCTAAGGTATTCATTATAATCCAATTTATAACAATTCCTAACCCCGATTGGAACGTTACCAAAAATGCCCTCGGGCACACGTGCATGGAATTCGAAATTTTTGGAAGATAAACTTTGCCCATGACCATAGGAACTCAAATATATAATTTTTTCTAAATTTCATACCTAAAGTCGTGACTAAATTCCCAGAATAAAATTACTAGGTCTTTCTAACAAAACTCCAAATTTTTACCCATTTACATACCAAAATCTATACATAATTGATGTTTTAAACTCAAAATAGGTTGGGATAACTTACCTTATCATTAATGATGAAAACACTCTCTTGAAGCTCCCCAAAAATCGCCCAAGCAATAAGAAATATGAGAGAAAAGGCCAAATATCCTATTTTAAAACAACCACTCTACCCCAGCTATTTTTGCCTCTGCGATGCCTCCTCCGCAGATGCGGTCCCGCTTCTGCGAAACCTTGACTGCATATGTGGTTCTCAAGCCCTTGACCAAAATTTATCACCTGTGCCTTCTAGCCTCTTTTGCAGCATCGCACTTGCGGCACCATTTCCGCAGGTGCGGTTATGACAACAACCAGACCCTTCAGCCTTCTTCAAAATTCCATTTTTGATCCGTTAACAACTAGGAATCCACCCGAGGCCCCCGGGACCCCAACTACTCATACCAACCAGTCCCAAAACACATTACAGACTTTCTCGAGACCTCAATCACATCAAACAAAGCTAAAAACATCAATCAACCTCCAATCCAAGCTTTATGACCTTGAAATTTCCAACTTCTATTTCCGACATTTAAACCTATCAAATCATGTCCAATTGACTTTAAATTTTGCACACAAGTCATATTTAATATTACAGACCTACTCCAACTTCCGGAATCGGATTTGGCCCTGATATTAAAATTTCCACTCGCGGTCAAACATCTCAAAAACCTTCAAATTTCTATATTTAGCCAAATGACTTCAAAATGACCTACGGATCTCCGAATTCACTTCCGATCGTGCTCCCAACTCCATAATCACCATACGGAGCTATACCTAGTCTCGGAATCCCAAATGGACATCGATAACACTGAAATACACTTCGAACCAAACTTAAAAAATTCCTTCCAAAAATGCCAACTTCCACAATTGGCTCCGAAACGCTCCCGGGGTCATCTAAAACCCAATCTAGGCATATGCCCAAGTTTGAAATCATCATACGAACCTGATGAAATCTTCATATCCCGATTTCGAGGTAGTTTACTCAAAAGTCCAATCCTAGTTCATTCTTTCAATTTTAAGCTTTCGAAATAAGAATTTTCTCCCCAAATCAACTCCGAACTTCTCAAAATTCAATTCTGACCGCGTGTACAAGTCATAACACCAGAAATTAAGTTGCTTATGGACTCTGACTGCTGAACGATGCGCTAGGCTCAATACGACCGATCAGGTCATTTCATTCTCTCCCATTTAAACGTATGTTTGACCTCAAACGTGCTAAGAACTACATTGAAGTAGTCTGAAATCACTATTTAGCACCTCATGCACCTTCCCATGCTACCACAACTTAGTTGAGCACATTAGCTTGATAGATTTTGAAGATATTCCCTTTTATTTAAGCAAATAAGCCTTAGAACTCAATTCCAGCATCCGAAATTTTATGCCAGGCCTGTTTCCAACATACGATCACCATATCAATCACTACACAATGTACCCAAACACGACTGCATAACTTTGCTGAATTCACACTTTGCATCACTTTACTCATATGACCACCACAACATTTCTGATCGAAATTGCACGAATCTGATGCTCCCATTGAACCTCATGACCTACATAGGTCTTGCTCTAACTTTTACAACAACGACATGACAGAAGAGATGTACCGAAATTCATAACCAACTGCTGAATCAACAAATCACTGGGACTATACCCCGACAAGAGTCATTGCCTCTTCCTGAACAATCTAGCGGTCTTAGCTTCTTAATACACTTCATATAATCAAATTGCATTGGTACTAAATCCAATAATCTCGTCTCACCTAGTACGAACTGCTCAGGCAATAATCCACATCGGATACAATCAAAAGTCCCACATGATGCCAATAGGCTACCAATTAGGATGCGATACAAGAGGAAAACAAACTCTGAAAAGGAGATCTAATTACCCTACTCGCGAATCATACACGCGACGCGGGCACATGCTAAACAGACACTCCGCTCGCAAATAATACATGCGACGCAGGCTCACAGCTAGAACGAGCTTCCATCGGAATATGGGAAACAGAACGCATAAAGGCAAATAGGGGAACTGTACTAAACATTACACTATTGCGACGTGCAACCAGATCCAAATAATATACCCATGGCGCCCGTGCCACAAGATCCACACATAGAACTCACATAAGGAGATGTACGTCGAGCTAAATCGCTCATTTCAACAAAATACCAGATATCGGTCATAAAACACTAAGTGTATAATACCATTCTCGGGTGATAACAACTAGGTCGGGAATCCAAACTAGAGTAAGAATTTGAGAAGTAAATGCGGAAGCAATAACAACAAGGAATTGAACAACTAGAATTAAATAGATGAAAATAAAGGATATGGGATAATTCGGGGGGAAAATTCTTAGAACTTCCAAGAACGCAAGTTCTATAGCCTTGAAAATATCAAAGTAACAACGTCTTGATTTATGGAAGAAATCAAACGCCTTTACTTAAAAAGCAAATCAAAATAATAGATTCGGATCTTGACCGCTTTACGAGTAACTTGAGACAACACTTAATAACTAGTATTAATCGCCTTCTAAGAATACCAAAAAGGAATCAATGATATCATAAAATAGAAGAAATCTTACTACCTTGAACTATGAACTAGTAAAGGTTGAAAGATAAATCTCAAAGCACAAGTAATAAAGGTTCAAAAGAACTCTCAAAGTATGATATACTTAATCAATAATGTTGTATCTTATGAATGAGAATAACACCTTATTTATGGGAGTAAAAGACACTTAAAATAATGTAGGGGATTGCTAAAAAGTCATCTAAATTAGGTAGGGGGCTGCTAGGGGTCATAATAGTCATCAAACTTAGTTAGGTGGCTCCTAAGGGGTAACAAAAGCTACCAAAATTAGGAGGGGGCGGCCAAATCCTTTTGGGGCAGTTTTGGGCCTTCAAACTGCTAGTTTGGACCATTGAGTTGGACTCCAATTGGACTCCTTTTGAAAGACCCCCTTTTGGACCTCTTTTGAGGTCATTTTGAGCCCTTTTTGTAGACTTGAAAGGCTGATTTGGTGACACAATCTTCCTCATCTTGGACTTCAATTTGGATCACCAAAATAATTTTAAAACTTGTATAATTTATCTCGTTTGAACTTGAGCTCTTCATCTACAATTAAAAGCTTCATTATTTGCCATTGAAGTCCAGCAACCTTAGTTTGCAACTCTTTAGCTTGTGATCTAGTAAATGGCCTTGCAGTTTCCAAAACTCTATCATTGTCCTTAATTATATCCTTGTCCTTGATGCTATAATCCCCCCTTCTTGAAAAGAATTCGTCCCCGAATTCGATGCTACATCAAACAAAGGTAAGTCAGCAACATTGAATGTAGCACTTACTTGAAACTCACCAGGAAGGTCCAGCTTGTAAGCATTGTCTCCAATCCTTTCAAGGACTTGAAAGGGGCCATATCCTCTAGGATGCAGCTTTGACTTCCTTTTGGAAGGAAATATCTCCTTTCTAAAGTGAACCCAAACTAAATCTCCAGGTTTAAAAATAACTTATTTTCGACCCTTATTCTTTCTCAAGGCAGTTTGCTCATTTTTCTTTTCAATTTTAAGCTTTATTTGCTCATGAATTGTTTTCATCAACTCAGCCATTGTTCTACCATCAATATTAGCAATATCATTAGTTGGTAATGGTAATAAATCAAAGGTAATAAAGGGATTAAAGCCATAAACAACCTCAAAAGGAGACATACCTGTAGAAGAATGGATAGTTCTATTGTAAGTAAATTCAATCATAGGTAAGTGATCTTCCCATGAAGTTAATTTACCTTTCAAAACAGCCCTCAACATGTTTCCTAAGGTTCTATTAACTACTTCAGTTTGTCCATCGGTTTGTGGGTGACAAGAAGTAGAAAACAACAATTGAGTGCCTAACTTCCCCCAAAATACACGCCAAAAGTGGCTCAAAAAGTTAGCGTCCCTATCACTAACAATAGTTCTAGATATACCATGCAATTTGACAACCTCTTTTACAAAAAGATTAGCAACATGTGAAGAATCTTTAGTGTTTAAACAAGGAATAAAATGATCCATTTTGGATAACCTATCTACCACAACAAATATACTATCCTTACTATACCTTGTTCCAGGCAACCCTAACACAAAATCCATTGAAATATCAATCCAAGGTAAAGTAGAAACAGGTAATGGCGTGTCAAGACCATGTGGTAACACTTTAGATTTAGCTTTTTTATATTCCAATGTGCACATCCTTTCAACATCTTTTCTCATTCCAGGCAAAAGAAATTTTCAGCAAATATGTTTAATGTCTTTGGGACTCCAAAGTGCCTCATAAGGCCTCCACAATGTGCTTCCCTTACAAATACTTTACGTAAAGAGCAATTAGGGATAAAAAACTTATTTTCCTTAAACAAAAACCCATCTTGGAGGTTAAACCTGTCAAAAGGACCCGACCTACAATCTGCAAAAATTTTGCCAAAGTCAACATCACTAGCATAAAATCCCTTGATTTGATCAAAACCCATCAAATTAGAAGTCATGATAGAAACTAAGACATACCTTCTTGAAAGTGCATCGGCAACAACATTTTCTTTCCCTTGTTTGTCAGAAATTACATAAGGGAAAATTTTAATGAATTCAACCTACTTAGCATGCCTTCTACTAAGCTTACCTTGACTCTTTAAGTATTTTAAGGATTCATGGTTTTTCTTAATCACAAACTCTCTTGGCCACAAGTAATGTTGCCATGTGGCTAAAGCCCTTACCAAAACATATAGCTCTTTATCATAAGTGGAATAGTTCAATATGGATCCATTCAAATTTTCACTAAAGTAGGCAATATGTAGAATCTTGCATCAAAACAACACCTATTCCTTTGGCAGAAGCATCACATTCAATTTCAAAAGATTTAGAAAATTAGGCAATTGTAACAACGGAGCAGAACATAACTTTTCTTTCAACAAGTTAAAAGTATCATCTTGTTCTTTTGCCCATTTAAAAATCCAATCCTTTTTAATAACTTCAGTTAAAAGAGGGCAAAAAATCTTATCCTTTTTAATAACTTCTTTATTTCAGGCAGCTTCTTTCCGTTATACCAAATCTCCTGCCGTATAATGGCCCATACTTCAATATACATCCGCAGACTTCAATTGCAGTCGCTAAAATCCCAGATCAAACTCTCCTTAGGTGCGTAGTCATTCCACCAACAAGCCCATATGCAACATCCGCCACTCTCCCACTTTGGGCAAATTCACTTCTTTAATCAACTACTTGACCTTTCACTAATGGAAAATAGGCCTATGGCGACGGTTGGTATACCTTTGCAATTGATAGGCAAACCATTGCCATAGAGATATTGGAACGGTTCAGCGGCCGTGACATCCGCTCGCGTGCCAATAGATCTACAACAACGGTTTACAACACAGTTGCTATAGATCCACCTATCGCAACGGTTTTCCCTCTGGCTGAAGCAACGAGTATTCGTTTCAACAGCAACGGTTGAAAACCGTTACCGTATAGATTATGCAACGATTTACAACCGTTAGCATATTATTTACTACAATGGTTGGAACTGTTACAATATAGTGTATTGCAAAGGTTATGTAGGCTATTGCAACATTTGTTTACATCAATTGTAACAATTTTATTGCGCTACCGTCAGAGTTTTGTTTCTATTGCATCAATTTTCCACACTTTATGGAACGATTTGCATGACCTAGCGGAACGGTTCAGAATATCTATGGCAATGACATTTGTGCTTATTGCAACGGTTCTATTAGGCTATTTTAAACATTTAACTGACATTACCACCTGAAAAGATTTGTAATTATAACCTGAAAATTATATAAATAAAAAAATAAAATACTTCATAATCTTTCATATCCAATATGCTAAGAATAACGATAATAGAAAAATATTTTAACCCAATTACATGAGCTTTACAGTTCAACACTTCAAAAGTTAAAGTTTCAAATGCTATAACAAAAGACTCTAAGAATATCGACAACAACTCAAAGTTCTGCTTAAGTAAGGTCTATATCTTCACGTATCTCCATCTTCCCTTTCTTCAGTTGCTCCACCTTCTCTATTTCCCTTTCTTCGGTTGTTCCACATACAAAAGAGAATAAATAAAGCCATTAAATAAGAATGGGCATGGTAACACTGAGTTTAGTCCCTTAACAGTAGAAGACAGAAATGTGCACAAATAACAGTGAAAAAAATCTACCACGTAAAATGATAAACACATTAGCCGCTGGAAACAAAGTTTGCTTAAATACAATTATAAACCGACAATTGTGTGTAACCAACCAATCATCAAGCTAGCAAAAGAATTCTGCCATGTGTCGAGTTGTCAACTAGTCATTTTATCACCTAATACACTGGAACTTCTGATATTCTAAGATGTTATCCATTTAAAACTTTCTGGCTATGTTAATTTCAGTTACAATCATTGTAAAGGATGGAATAAGACATAGAGATAGCATCACCACAACATGGACACAAACCTAGCATTCAGAAGACATCGAGTTCAAAACAACGTTGCTAATCAACAATTCATGTGGCCATTAGAAGAAGAAAACAAATAAAAGCAGTAGTCTTGGTACCCTACAACTCAATAGGAAAGGAAATTCCTAGAACCTAATCGAGGAACGCATAAGCCCCACATTTTCAGCTATATAGGAGACTTAATCGAAGCCAAAATCAAGTGAAGGATAGGTCACAGAAAATGATAATAATGCATAAAGTCAAGAAAAACAAACCAAAAGGTAACGTCAGGGGCGAACAGTCTTCTCAAGAAATCAACTTGCTAGGTAAGTTTACAACCCAACACATTTATAGGTGAAAACACTGGTTTTGCAGGTTAACAAGGGAAATGATCTAATGAACTTGTTCTTATAATGTTTTGCCAAAACAAAGGGCAATAATTACAACTTTGAAGCATTTTCAGAAAGTAATCTTATTTAGTAGGTTGCATTTAATGCTTGTGAGTGCAATTCCAGTAATGGCCAAGGCTGCATTCATAAATTTTCTCTTTCAGTCAATTAAAATCAGGTTCTATTAACAACTTCACACATGTCCTACACAAGAAAGGTGAAAATGTCAAAAATCAAGATCATCTAGGCCTGCTTATTCAATCACAAAATGTGAAAAGATGTAACGCTTTCTCTTCGACTGACGAAGAGAATCTTTTACATCGACAGAAATATGTCGAACGAATACACAGATTTGCGACAACTTGATCTATTTCTAAATAGCGTCAACCATAATTATACTCCACATTCAACAACATCTACCCAAAGAATCAGATGTTTCACAGAATTGGTCTGATAATACAAGTTAGACTCTGGCATAAATTGGGTAGTACTCTTGTGGTCTAGTGTTCATAACCATAATTGAAAAGAGAGTATCACTAATTTTTGTTAAAATGACTAATCCTATTTTATCACAAGCTTCCAAAATTACGCTTTATGATGACTCTCCTACATGTCAGAAAACTACATTGAACAAAAACACGACATTGTTGCGTCTTTATAGAAACCAGAACCTTTAATAAATAACAATATATTTTGCTGATAGGAAATGCTTTATTTATCGCGAACCTATTAATGTGCACAACCCATTAAAGCCGTTAAGTTTCTAAGTGATTAGCACAAGGTACACCATTTGGTCAGTGGCTGTGATGCACAAAGTTTAGCTGGATTTCAGGGATGTCAAAGTTGGGCATTTAATGCTCCTGTGACAAATGGTAAAGGCAGTAGTTCAACGACTGTTTATTATTATGCCTCAGAAATCATTTGTGTTCTTCTATCACAGAAGTTCTCTGCTTTACTTCTGTTTATTGCTCAGTTCATCAGATAGAAACTAGCACCTCCACTCTCAAGTTCACTGCCTTGATTAACAAAAGCCTTGTTATATAACTCTAGTAAGATATTTCAAGATCCAAATCCTAATGTACTAGAAACCTACAATTGAGGTAGATGGTAGATGCATGTCTGTGATGGAACGTGCTCCAAAACTTTAAAACATGTCTTAGATTAAATTTTCCAAGTATAGTTTTTATTTTATTTGCACCGGGTGTGCGAGTCTCTACCAGCCCCGACTAATCCGGGGTGCACAGGCTCTCGACGACCTTGAACGGGAGCAAACCCCAAGTCTCAAGTCAATTGCCACCAGGACAACTCTTTTCTTTTTGTGAACTAGATTATAAAACCAGCATGTATGGTCTTTGATATATGTATTCAAAAAAATGCTAATTGATCCATGTACTATTTAGGAGTGAAATCCAGTAACACAACTGATACAGAAACAAATATAACTGGAAAATTTCAAGTTCCACAGTAGTCATATTCACTTAAAAGGGAAATCAATAATGAAGTTGATATGTCCTCGAAACACACACAAGAAGCTTAAGTGTCATCTGATTTTTGAGCCAATTCCAAAAAAGGGCTTCTGGTCAATTTCTTCATAACATGAATGAAAACAAGAATCCAAAATGCAAAGCAGAAAAATATAAAGACACAGATTAAAAGGAGACTTGTTTTCATTGCTATAAGAAAACCATTTCACTGCATCATAATTTTAGGGTCCTTAAGTTGGACTGCAGGGGATCAAAGGCTATTAATGTGCAAAGTGATGTTAATTCACAATGTGGGAATGTAAGGGAAGCTGTAACTGGGGATACAAATGTGAATACCACTGGGCAATTGAACGCACTAGTGGTCAGTCATGGGCAATTGAACGCACCAGTGGTCACGAAATGCTTCTAATATTGTGCCCAACCCAAATGTTTTTGAAGCACTAGCAGTTGTGGATGACGATCAAATGGAAGAAACAACTTTACAGGGGGATATGATGGCCAAGCAAATAGTTCCACTCTCCAGTAGTGGAAAAGAAGCACAAGGCAGTGAGAATTTGGCTAGCGAAGACCGAAATCCAAGAGGAACAAGTTTGATTCAACGTTCAGCTAGCCAAGGAGGAGGAGGAGGATGATGACGAGAAGAAGAGTATGTACTGACCTCGATTATTACTCCCAACAGATAGACGATTGATTAGGTGCATAGCAGCTTGTTGTGCCAAGGAAGCATCTCCTGGTGAATGAGCATTGAAAGCTAGAATGCTGGGATCTCCTCTCCTCTCTTCTCTCTCCCCAACGTCTCTTTTCCCCCTCCCAGCTCACCGCTCCCCTCGCCACCCCCCCTCCCCCCGGCGACCTCTCCACCCCGGAGACCACCCCCTCTGACGGCAGAAAAACCCCACTGGCATCCCGACGAACCGCCGGTAGCCACAGGTAAGTACCCCTCTCTCTCTCCTCGGAATCGTCAACAGTGTCTCTCACGGTGGTCTTTCTTCGACACCTCCTACACCACCGAGACATACACCGTCAGGCGCACAACCCTTGCGAGTTTCGTCGCTGGAAACCGACGCACGCCCCGCCGACGATCGATCACGCGCCGCCGCCGACGACCACGCGCCGCGCGCGTGACACTGTTCCGGGCATTTTTTCGGCGGGCTTCTTTTGGACAGTTTTTTCCCCACTCATTTTCGACCAGCCCGGTACTTCCGGAATATTTACATGCTCACTTTCATTGTTTCTCATATTGTTTTCTTGTCATTTTCACTTTCTCTGTTTTCCTTTTCACGCGTGTTTCATTTCCTCTGTTTTTAATTTACTTGTATAGTAATTTTCACTTTTGTTGCTGTTTCTCTTATTTGTTATCCGTATTTGCTGCGTGTGTTACTTAAAACTATAAATTTTCGTGACTTTGATTTTTGTTTCCGCCGGAAATTTTTCCTGGAAACCCTTGCACTTTTCCTTTTATTCCCCCCATTGCTTTTGTGGGTGTATTTTGTTTTCTTGGACAGGTACCTATTCCACCGGCGAGGATTTCCGACAACTATCGTTCAAACGCTCGTTCAGACTCGTGGCAGGACGCAATCGAGCCGCACAGTTTGCTAAGATTCAGGAAAACTCGGACGCAGCAAAGCACCCTTCCAGGGTTTTCTTCCGGGAGTTGGTACCTCCCGCTCTCTTGCACATTTTGTATACCTTTTCACGTATTTTAGCTAGCATTCAGAGTGTGTTCTATTCTGTTGTTATCTAGTTTGATACATTTGCGTTTTTCGCTATAGTGCGTGCGTGTGCTACTGTACCCCATATCGGTTGGTGGGATAGTGGCCGCGGTGGGAGATGATAGCATAAGGTCATGTCCTCAGGGGGTGGGGGTGGTAGCGGGGGTGAGTAGGGGAGCAGGGGGTGGCACTTCGGGCAGGGCGGGAGGAAAGGGTGGGAAGAGGGCGGCGGACGTCCATAGACTAAGGATTGGGTCTTGGAACATAGGTACTCTGACCGATAAGTCCATTGAGTTGGCGAAGGTTCTGCAACAGCGAAGGGTTAACATAGCGTGCGTCCAGGAGACTAGGTGGAAAGGGTCGAAGGCGCGGGACGCTGATGGGTTTAAGCTGTGGTACTCTAGGCTTGAGAGGGGTAAGAATGGAGCGGGCATCCTGGTTGATGGGGACCTAAGGGAGTCCGTGGTCGAGGTTAGGCGAGTGAATGATAGGTTAATGTCTATTAAGCTGGTTATTGGGGGTGGAGTCCTCAACGTCGTTAGCGCTTACGCGCCGCACGCAGGCTTAGACGAAGAGGCTAAAAGACGCTTTTGGGAGGACTTGGATGATCTGGTGGGGAGGATTCCCCAGTCTGAGAAGTTAGTTATTGGAGGAGACTTTAATGGCCATATTGGGGCTGAGGCTGGTGGATATGATGAGGTGCACGGGGGCTTTGGCTTTGGTGCCAGGAACGGAGGGGGCACTTCGTTGCTTGATTTCGCCAGGGCTTCCGAGCTCCTGATTGCGAACTCGACATACCGGAAGAGGGAGGAGCATTTGGTTACTTTCAAGAGTGCGGCGGCGCGGACTCAGATTGACTACATCCTCATCCGAAGGAGCGATCGGGGCTTGTGCAAGGACTGCAAGGTTATTCCGGGTGAGTCGCTTTCAACTCTTCATAGACTTCTAGTGTTGGATGTCGATCTTTGGGTTAAGAAGAAGCGGAGGGGCGCCCAGGGGCAACCGAGGATTAGATGGGGCGCTTTGTCTAAGGAGAAAGCACAGGAGTTGGAAAGGAGGTTAGTGGAGGGCGGAGCTTGGAGAAGTTACGGGGAAGCGGACGCTATGTGGACAGTGACGGCGAACTTGGTTAGGGGGGCTGCACGGGACGTGCTTGGGGTAGCTAAGGGATATTCAGGCAGACATCAGGGTGATTGGTGGTGGAACGAGGTAGTCAAGGGAAAAGTGGAGGTGAAGAAGGCGGCGTTCACTAGGTTGGCAGGGAGCTCAAGCGAGGAGGAGCGGAGAGCGAACAGGTTGGTATACAGGGAGGCGAGAAGAGAAGCTAAGATGGCTGTCACGGAAGCTAAAAACGAGGCGTTCGGACGCATGTATGAGGAACTAGGGGAGAGAGGTTGGGATAAGAAGTTATTCCGGTTGGCTAAAGTAAGGGAGAGGAAGGCACGTGATCTTGATCAAGTCAGGTGTATCAAGGACGAGGATGGTAGAGTTCTGATGGGGGACTCGCAAATCAAACAGAGGTGGCAGGCGTACTTTCGGGACCTTCTTAACGAGGAGGGGGATCGGAGCATAGAGCTAGGGGAGTTGGGGCAGTCAGAGCGCCATAGAGACCTTGGGTACTACAGGCGCATTAGGGTAGAGGAGGTCTTAGGGGCGTTGCGTAAGATGAGTAGGGGTCGAGCGACCGGGCCTGACGAGATCCCGGTGGAATTCTGGAAGTGCATGGGTAAAGCTGGAGGGGAGTGGCTCACTAGGCTGTTCAATGCGATTTTCAGGACTAAAAAGATGCCGGATGAGTGGAGGTGGAGTACAGTAGTGCCCCTGTACAAGAACAAAGGGGACATCCAGTGTTGCAACAATTACAGGGGCATCAAATTAATAAGCCACACGATGAAGGTTTGGGAGAGGGTGATTGAGGGGCGTGTGAGGGAGGCGACAACTATATCTGGGAACCAGTTTGGTTTCATGCCGGGACGCTCCACCACAGAGGAGATTCACTTAGTCAGGCGGATGGCGGAACAATTCAGGGATAAGAAGAAGGACCTTCATATGGTGCTTATCGACTTGGAGAAGGCGTATGACAAGGTCCCGAGGGAGGTGCTATGGAGGTGCTTGGAGGCGAAGAGTGTGCCAGAAGCCTATATCAGAGTAATCAAGGACATGTACAATGGAGCAAAGTCTAGGGTTAGGACGGTGGGGGGCGTATCAGACCATTTTCCTGTGGTAATGGGGCTCCATCAAGGATCGGCGCTGAGCCCCCTGTTGTTCGCCTTAGTGATGGATGCTCTGACCCGACATATCCAAGGGGATGTGCCTTGGTGTATGCTCTTTGCTGATGATATAATATTGATAGACGAGACGAGGGCCGGTGTTAGTGAAAGGTTAGAGATATGGAGACAGACCCTTGAGTCTAAGGGTTTCAAGATTAGCAGATCTAAGACAGAATATCTGGAGTGCAAGTTTGGCGACGAGCCGAGTGGGATAAGCGGGGAAGTGATGCTTGGTTCTCAGGCCATCGCCAAGAGGGACAGTGTGAGATATCTTGGGTCTGTGATCCAGGGGGACGGAGAGATTGACGGGGACGTCACCAATCGGATAGGAGCGAGGTGGTCAAAGTGGAGGCTTGCTTCAGGGGTCCTGTGTGACAAGAAAATCCCGCACAAACTAAAGGGGAAATTCTACAGACCCGTGGTTAGACCTACAATGTTGTATGGGGCGGAGTGCTGGCCCGTGAAGAACTCGCATGTTCAGAGAATGAAGGTTGCGGAGATGAGGATGCTTAGGTGGGTGTGTGGGCACACCAGGCTGGACAAGATCAAGAATGAAGTTATTCGACAGAAGGTAGGGGTGGCCCCGGTGGACGAAAAGATGCGGGAAGCGAGGCTGAGGTGGTTCGGGCATGTTCGGAGGAGGGGCCCCGATGCCCCGGTGAGGAGCTGCGAGCAGTTGGAGATTGTTGGTGGTCGGCGAGGGAGAGGGAGGCCTAAGAAGCATTGGGGAGAGGTGATTAGGCAGGACATGGCCATAATGCAGGTTACCGAGGACATGACTCTTGATAGGGGAGTCTGGAGGTCTAGAATCAAGATTGTAGGTTAGGGGCTCATAGGTGATTAGTGTTTTAGAATGGTAGTTCCTGCTTGATATTACTGCATGCGACTGTATTTATGTTGCTTATGTTTTCATAACTATTTACGTTACTTTTGTGGGAGTACCTATGCTTTATTATTTGATTTTGTCTTGCTTGTGTTTCTAATTTTATCTCTGTTTCTTAATGCAGCTTTCCCATTTTACTCTACTCGCCGAGGGTCGATTGGAAGCAGCCTCTCTGCCCTTTCGGGCAGGGGTAAGGCTCGTCTACATATTACCCTCCCCAGACCCCACCTGGTGGGAGTATACTGGGTAGTTGTTGTTGTTGTTGTTATTTGTTCCATCCTTTCTTCCATCTCCACCATTTTTTGTTGCAGCATCTCATCGGTAGAACTTGAAGAGGTCCCAATATCTCCCACTTTTCTTTTTAAGGAAGTCTTGGTAATCCCACGTCCGTACAATCTTAGGCGTCCCGGATGCTCAGGTCCCATGATGGATGCAAACACGTCAACTGGTTGACTTCCATCTTCAGTTTCTTGTGTTAATTGTACCCTATCCATCCCAGCCTACACGACCACATTGTTGCACTTGCTCATGTGTTGTTTGTGCTGGTGCAGACGTAGAATGCAGAGCAGCGATCCACCAGCAGAAGTAGAATTCTGCAATTGTTCACACTGCTTGTGATGCAGAAGGTGTAGAGTTCAGTGGCATTTGTTGCACTTGCTCATGTACTATTTGTGCTGGTGTAGAAGTAGAAAGCAGAGGCAGTGAACTTGGAGCTTGAGTAACTCTATTTTTTTAATGACGAAACCTTTAGGTTTCGCAAAGATGCAAGTGATCCAGCTGCTATGCATTTTGTTAATATTTTATTTTTACTTGAGCGCCCTTCGTAATTCATGATTCGCTTTCCTCCGTTCAAAATTAGATACGCATGAGAGACAAGAAGTATTTGAACACAAATAATAGAATGAATTGAGCTACGGAAATGAAGTCACCAAAAGTAAACAAATGCAGAAGCATAACAACATCATCATTTGACATGAGAAAGTAAGAAGCAAAACTAGTCAAGTCCATGGATTTTTAATTATTTGACGCAATGGATAGGAAGATTGTATTTTTAGTGTCATTTTTGTGCATTGTAGTGGCTAGTGTCATAGGTCAGTCACCTGCGGCTGCACCAGCCAAAGCACCCGTTGGTGCTAAGGCTACTACACCACTAGCAGCTGCTCCAACAAAGCCTAAAACTCCTCCTCCTGCTACTGCACCTGCCTCAGCTCCACCGACAGCTGTTTCTACTCCTCCAACAGCTGCACCACCACTACTCCTACTGCCCATGTTTTTACTGCACCTGTATCAGCACCACCGACTAAAACACCAACTAGTTCTCCACCAGTTGCAGTGCCTGTGAGTTCACCACCACCAGCGGTTACACCAGTGCAATCTCTACCAGTACTAGCTCAGTTAGCAACCACGCCACCTACTGCTTCTGCTCCACCTACTCCTGTTCCAGTATTAGCACCTATTCTTTTGGGAGACAGTACCAACTCCTTCTCCTAGCATGGAGTCCGACTCTCCCAGCCCCTCTTAACAATGAGGTATGCCATCTTATTATAATCTCTTTCTTATTAGTAGTTTAACTTATCTTCTTTTACAGTCTAATTAAGATAAGCCTGATAGCTAATGTTTTTCCAGATCTGGTAATACATGCAATCAACTTATTAATTTTTCTAGTAGTAGCTTATCTGAATTCTCGTAATTTTAGTGTCTTTCATTGTATAATATGAGCCAAATCCTCTGAGTAAACCTTAATTTCATTTCAATTCATCAGATTCTGAGTAAACCTTAATTTCATTTGATTTCAATCTAATTGACATCAACATCAACTCAGATTCATCCAACAATACTTAGTAAAAATTAATATGTTCTGACTTATTTGGTCCTATTACATCTACAGTTTCTGTAGAAAGTGGTTGCAATCTGCTGTTGAAAAATACGGGAAGAAATGCCCTAAGTGCAGACAACTTATCAGGTACTTCTCCTATTTATTAGCATTCCCAACTACTTTACTAAGCTGTCAATACGGTATTTCTTTTAAAAACTTCTATGGCTGTCAATACGGTATTTTTTAAAAACTTCTATGTGATAATACTGACTTGATTTTGCAGCAACGAGAGATCTTGCACTGTGAACACAGTTCTTTGGAATACAATTCAACAACTATTTCCTAAAGAAGTAGAAGCAAGAAAAGCAGCTAGAGCTTCAGATAGTAGAGAAGCTCAGCATCAACGTCCAGTAAGAATTGCCAGTCATTCAAATATTTCAAAAAGCAGAATAGATTTGGTCTTAGCATTACATAGTCCAGAATCTGGCTCTCGAGATCCACAAAGAAGGAACTCTCACATTATGAGAAGACATAGTGTCAGGCCATCTGGGACATCAAATGGAGGTGGAGAGACTAGGCTAAGGGCAAGGAGAGAGTTACCACCAAGAAGATCAGAATGCTTAAAAGTCCATTACTGATGTTGTAGGCTAATATTGCTCAAAGATTATTCAAATACTTAAAATAACAACTTTGGAGAGGAAGAAAGATCATGTATTAAACCAACAAGAATGAACTAATATATTAAATATGAAATCTTGATATTCACTGATACTTGAAACCCTTCAAGATGTGAAAAGTGCAGCAATAAATGCGCTACACAAAATTTCAGTTTAGAAAAGAAAGTGAACACCAAACCACAAAAAAACCAGAAATCAGTAATGGACCAAAGAACAGAGCATCCATTTATCCATTATGCGTACATGAAATTAATAACTCAACATCACAACAGCACCAATATATATAAGCAAGTTTTATTTTAGACATGGAACAACATATTCATTAACGAGTTCTGAATCTGAAAGAAATGGACTCAGAGAAGTGGTCCTTAACGCAAAAAAGTTTATTTCATGTTATAAATGTTATAAGTGTTATCAGTACCTCAATTATCTATCGATTCAAGCCTCAACAGGTTGCTATCAACAAGTGCAATAATATCACAAGATCCACACTCATCCGTCCATCTTAGGAGATACATCCAACTTTTATCTCCATTATCCATTGAAATCCTATACGATAAAATAAAATCAACAAAATTAACCAAATAAACCTACATATAACAAGATATTGACCAATTCTATTAAAGGTGAAAACTCAGGAGGAGAGGAACTGAAGAGAAGTGTGATTTTTATCTTTAATTTTAACATAGATAATCAATTTTAACATAGTGCATTTGTATCTTTTTATGAGTTTTCTGCATGCGGATATAATAAATATCTAGCTAGTTGGGTAACTCTAAAAAATAGGTTGTCTTTTTTGTATTCTTGAAACAAAAAAGTTACATAACAATATTAAATAACAATGCTTGCCTATTCTGTCATTTATAGTACTTTAATTTAGAGTTGTATTCAATATTCAATTCTAAAAAAATTAGACTTTAGCAACATGTTGTACTTAACTCAATGCATCATTAGTTAAACCCCAAGATCGCAATAAAAACTAATTCAGAGTATCATCCATAACAAGATAAATAAGAGAAATACACAAATACACTACCAACTTTAATTACCAAAAATTTTTAATTAAGAAAACTTACGAGCAACTAGTGTTCCCTAAATTACCAGCAATGATTTCTCCTCAGCTACCAGAAATAAACTTTCTCTCAGCTAATAATATCTATACCACCAAAGAAGGTTCTATTGTTCAACAAGGAGGAGCACGCAAAAAAAAAACAAAAAATGACATCAGAGAGGGATTACTTGGAGAGCATTCGAGCAAAGAGAACAAGAAATAATTTTACCTTAGATACAAAAACAAACTAATTATACTCAAATGAGTTTATACTGATAAAGATGTCGAAATATTCATGTCAACAATTTATGGAACTTATGTACTATTGGAAGCTATCAGAATCCAAGTCCAAAAGGCAGTTGAGCCATCTGTGTCATCCTCTTAAGCGATCCATTCACAATTGGTCATTTTACTCTGTATTCACTGAAACTTTTTGACTTAAAAAGCCTTTAAAACAAATCACTGAAAATTGGTACAATGGTACATCACCAGTGACACCTTTCAACAACAACTAGGACTTTCCCTGAGGTTTCTCTAAAAGGGAAAACAATAAATTTCTCTGTAATAGTGACAAAAAGAACACTTTAAAAAGAAAAAAATTGAAACGTTAACAACCTAATAGAGATTTTCTTTTTGCAAAATGGACCCCCTTTGACCCGAATAGTTTAGTCTATACACGAGTTCTTTTATTTTAACCATAAGTATCCCAGAACCGGACAAAGATTTTGATTCCCTGGCTTGTTTAGATTAAGACTTAAAGAGTTTCTTAAACTCATAATCCAATTTTGTTGTCTTAACACATGAATCTTATTACATTATTATACTACTAAAGTACAAACAAATGAAGGATTAGTATTAAGAAGCAAGCTAAGCTGCATAATAATGGTTGGTCATAACCTACCTATACTTCATTATTTTGTGGGATTATGCTCGCGGCTCGACAGTGGGGGTGGTGCTCTATGTGTTGATAATGAAAAAGGGTTATTATAAAGCAAAAGAATAGTTAATATAGCACTTGTCAGATAAGATAATAGGCGAATAGTGTAGTAGAGAACCTGATACAGTAGTTGCTTTTATACATTCCCTGTTGACATTCCTGGAACTGCCTATCACAAGTACTTACAAGTATTAACACTATATATTTAAACTTAGCCATCTGGTACAAGTATACTATTATGCAAATTCACGTAAGAATGGTGTGCCCATATACTTTTTGAAGTGATTAACTGACTCTGGAGGTCTTCACCAGGGAAGAAAGAAGGCAATGAAGATGCTAAAGACACTGCTAGAGGAAAGAAGAGCAAAGCCAAGGAAGGAACAAACTGATTTCTTTGATTATGTCTTAGAAGATTTTCAAAGAAAGGACACAATCCTCACGGAAGCAATAGCTCTAGATTTGATATTTGTACTGCTCTTTGCCAGCTTCGAGACCACCGCTCTGGCTATAACTTTGGCCACTAAATTTCTTCACGACCATCCATTGGCTTTAAAAGAATTAACAGTAAGTGTGACTAATCTTGTTCAACTAATCAGCCTCGTTTTTACATGCCAGTAATAACGGGTTTATAATGCTTTCAGGAGGAATGTAAAAATGCTAATCAACTATGATCAGTTCAACAATCTCAAAGAAATTTTACAGCAAATAGTTTCAACTAGATTCAAATCAAGCTTGACTTTTCAGTTCAATACTCAAAAAAATAAGCTTAAACTACGTGAGTCGAATTCACAGATTCAAATCGATCGATCCTAAATAATAGTAATGAAGTTCAGTCTTGTATTCGATTAATCAATCACAAATCCCTCAAAATACAGAAAATAACACAAGTGTAAGTGTAGAGAAATCAGACCTGATGCGTCGAGGAGTGCATAGGCTACGCAACAGCTTCAGGCACTAAATCCAGAAATTTGAAGCTGTTCTTCGAGCTTCAGCACCAGAAATTCAATTGTCGACACCAAACAAATGAACCCAAGCTTCAGCCACAACTTCTCAACACCAATTAGAATAAAACACCCAAAACCAATTTGTTCAGACACTCACGAAAACAACGAACCCCAGGTCGTCGTCGGAGAGAGAGAAATGTGGGTAGTAGAGTTTTTAGCAAGATTTGGGGAAGATGATCTAGGTCATCGAAGAAGAAGTATAAGATTTTGAGAGAGAGAGAGAAAGAGGGGGGCGGGTATCAGTGAAGGAGAAGATGACTGGGTATCGCCATCAGTGAAGGAGAATCGCAGTAGAGAAGATGACCGGGTATAGTAGAGATATCGCAGTTAATGGGAATTAAGGGCCAAAAAAGATTTTTATTTAATATGTATTGTTAAAAAAATTAAAAAATAAAGTGAATAGGGGGTTGTTTTGGCGGGTGTAATAAAATTTAGGAGGGAAAATAAGGGGGGAACATAACCGTTCCAATAGAAATTTTTACAACGAAAGCATTCCCGTAGATAGTTTTATTGGGACGGTTAAGATAACCGTTGCGCCAGCTGCATCTATTGCAACAGTTGTTGTACAATTACAACGGTTCTATAGGTAAAGTGTGCTGGTATCACCTAAATGCTAATGTAACGGTTATAACTGTTACCATACAGGTTCTATGGCAACGGTTATTGAACCAGGGCTAAAGTAACTGTTGCCATAGGTACATTTCCTGGTAGTGTTTGCTTCATACACCTGGCCTTTTAGGAATTTTAGACACCGCCTGACACTTCGTACATGTCTTTCCTCAATCATTGCTGCTCCTTTACTGCCTTAAATAAACTCCATCTTCGGGGAACTTGAACCCACAATTGCTGCTAACTTTAAACATTTGCAAAGGTCATCCTTATCGAACCTTCAATGTTAGAAATTCTGATTTGATCCTAAACCACACCACCATGCAACATCTGCCAGTTGTATCTCTAATACTATTTCACAATATCTTTCCTTAAAGGCGAATTGTAGCAGATTATAACATCGACGAACTTGGTACGTTCAGGGCCACGACACCCTATCATAAAAGAAAGTTCCATCACACTTGCAAATACCAGGTCACATTACTTCCACCAGCCCATATCTAGCCATCCTTAGTCCGACTGCCATTCCCTTGCCGGGAATAAAATACTGAATCCCTTGATTACACACTGGGTAAACCTCCCTTCAAGTCATTCACTTCCGTGACACGCGGGCAACATTCTGTCATCACAATAATACTGCGGAATAGTCGCTCATAAGCATAATGGCAACATGTGCCTAGCCTCAAGTATCTTAGAAGTTCTGTTACTGAGCTAAAACAATATAATATCCTTCCATAAGACGACTATAATATTCCAATCAACTATACTGGGAGAATCATCCCGCACCCCATTTGTAATGCCATTTCAATTCATCAAATTCTCAATTTCTAACAAGCGCTCGCGTTGCGTAAGATTGAGTAGGAAGGAAGCAAAGGAATAAGCCTCAAAGGAATCGAACCGCACGATAAGGGAATCAAGAAGGGAAGTACTCCTAACAGTCCTGTAGCCTCCCGAAGATAAGTACAGAGGTCTCTGTACCGATCCTCGAGACTCTAGTAGACTTGCTCATGACTCGTGAGATCAACGGGAACCTAGTGATCTGATACCATGTTGTCACGACCCAAAATCAGTTAAGGATTGTGGTAGTGCCAGACACTACTGTCAGGCAAGCCAACCAAATTACTTAATCATAATCTCGTTTTTAACGCTTTTGAAATCTAGGATTTTCCTTCCAATTTAGAAACTTTAAAGAATATAGTCTCAAATCAAATTTAAATGTTAAGTAGTCAATACGATACTTCAAACCATCCCACAACCCGTTGTCACAAGTGCATGAGCATCTACTGATAAGAGAATAAAATAAAACATCCATTCGGAATATAGTGGACAGGAAGTAAATATAGTACACTGGAAGGGACTCCTCTAGCTGCGGCCTTCTGGAATGATGCAGCTCACCTTGTCCCAGAATCATCCGTGTTGCTATGCCATAGGCCACTGGAGTTACATATACCTGTGCAAAAAAATGCACTGCAAGTGTAGTATGAACACGAAAATAATGTGTACCCAATGAGTACCCCGCCTAATCTCTAAGAAGTAGAGACGAGATGGTAAACTTTGACACTCACCTAATGGTTCAGTATTAATTTATCCTTGATTTATATATTAAATGATGGATTTATTTTATAAACATGAATTTTAATCCGAATAAAGGAAATGAGTAAACATATAATTCTTTCGTTGGAATTTTTCAAAATTCCTTTTCGTTATTAGCAAATTAACCGCGAGCCAGGATGGGGCAGTAACAACTTCATAAGTTCAAGGCAACAATACAAGCATGCACAAATCATACAGAGGTGATGGCCCAATCCAACAGAAATAAATGTGCACTTGCCGAGGGTCGACAACGCGCCTATATATGTATCTATTTAATATGCCGAGGCGTTCGGCCCATTCCAAAAATAAACACATACCCTGCTTGCTAATCATGCATGCGACACAGGTACACATAAGGAATACATGCTCAATAAATCAATTAAGAACTTATCGGGGAACATTTATTCAGATAAAACAATTTCTCCTTTAACAATTTAAGAAAACAAAGCTTAAGTCTTTTAGAAATCTATTTATTAATTTGATGTGATCTAAGAAATTCAAATGTCAATAGGGTTACAGATATTCCAAGTATAGCATGCTTTTGGGTCATAGACTACCCGGACAATAACATATTAGTAGCTACGCACAGACTCTCATCACATAGTGCGTACGTAGCCCCCACAAATAGGATCACATAACCAATTTAACTCACATATAGGGGCAACTCCCTCTCACAAGGTTAGAAAGGAGACTCCCCTTGCTCTGAAGACCTATGATCGGCATTCTACATTATTGCGAAGGCTTGAACCGACACAAAATGCTCCAAAACTAGCCAATGGTTATACAAATCCACTAATATATGCTAAGGTACTTATTATAATCCAATTTATAACAATTCCTAACCCCGATTGGAATGTTATAACAAAAATGCCCTCGGGCACACATGCCTGGAATTCAAAATTTTTGGAAAAACATTTCCCATGACGTTAGGAACTCAAATATATAATTTTCTCTAAATTCTATACCCAAAGTCGTGAATTCTAAGAATAAAATTACTAGGTCTTTCTACCGAACTCCAAATTTTTACCCATTTACATACCATAATCTTTACATAATTGATGTTTTAAACTAAAAATAGGTTGGGATAACTTACCTTATCATCAATGATGAAAATCCTCTCTTGAAGCTCCCAAAAAATTGCCCAAGCTATAAAACATATGACAGAAATGGCCAAATATCCTATTTTAAGACAACCATTCTGCCCCAGCTATTTTCGCCTCTACGATGCCCCTCCGCAGATTCGGTCCCGCTCTGCGGAAATCTGACCACATCTGCGGTCCACTCTAAGCCGACAAAAATTGCTTCTGTGACCACTTCTCCGCAAATGCAGTTCCGCTTATGTGGAACCTTGACCGTATCTGTGGTCCTCAAGACCTGACCAAAATTTTGCACATGCGCCTTCCTAGCCACTTCTGTGGCACCGCACCTGTGGTCCCATTTCTGCAGGTGCGATTGTGACAGCAACTGAACCTTCATCCTTCTTCAAAATTTTATTTTTGATCCGTTAACCACCCGGAATCCACCCGAGGCCACCAGGAACCCAACCATTCCGAAACACATTACAGATTTACTCGAGGCGTCAAATCACATCAAACAATGCTAAAATCATCAATCGACCTCCAATCCAAGCATTATGGCATTGAAATTTTCAACTTTTATTTTCGACGTTTAAACCTATCAAATCATTTCTAATTGACCTCAAATTTTACACAAAAGTCATATTTGATATTATGGACCTACTCAAACTTCCGAAATTGGATTCCGAACCCGATATAAAAGTGTCCACTCCATGTCAAACTTCTCAAAAACTTTCAAATTTCTATCTTTAGCCAAATGACTTCAAAATAACCTACGAACATCCAAATTCACTTATGATCGCGCTCCCAACTCCAGAATCACCATACGGAGCTACTCCCAATCTCGTAATCCCAAATGAACATCTATAAAACTAAAATATAGTTTGAACCAAACTTAAGAAATTCCTTCCGAAAATACCAACTTTCACAATAGGCGTCGAAACGCTCCCCGGTCATCCAAAACCCCATCCGGCCATACGTCCAAGTCCAAAATCATCATACAAACTTGATGGAACCTTTAGATACCGGTTTTGAGGTTGTTTACCTAAAAATCAAATCCTAGTCCATTCTTTCAACTTTAAGCTTCCGAAATGAGAATTCTCTTCCCAAATCAACTCCAAACTTCCCAAAATTTAATTCCGACCATGAGTACAATTCATAACACCTGAAATAAAGCTGCTCATGGCCTCAAACTTCTGAACGAAACGCTAGGCTCAAAATGACAGGTCGGGTCATTACCGTTTACCTCATGAAGACTCATAGAGGCATATTCAGAATTTCCTAGAAATTACAGATACTTAAAATTATCTGAACATTTCCAAGGACTATGTCAGGATGACACTTTTCCCTCTTTCACTAATCAAGAAAGCTAGGGAGATGTTGAATAAGGAGCCAACGAATTCAATCCGCACTTGGGATGATCTGGCACGAAAATTCTTAATCAAGTTTTTCCCTACCAAGAAAACAAAGGTGTTGAGGAGTCTTATCGGTTTCGAACAACGAGTTGACAAGACACTTCGTCAAGCATGGGAAAGGTACAAGAATATCATAGAGACTGTCCTCATCATTTCTAGATGGACGAGGTATTGGGTCACACATTTGTAGATGGGCTAGATGATGCACTAAAGATGAATCTAGATTTAGCTTGTGGGGGTAGTTGCATGGCCAGACCATACAGTGAAATCCAAATCTTGCTGAATAAATTTACTGATAATGATAATAACTAGAAAGGTGAGGGTCACTAACGAAAGACAGTTAAGCAAAAATCAGCTGGGTTACTTGAGCTCGACAAGGTGTCACCAATGAGAGCCGATATTGCAAAGTTGGCCAATCAGATGACTAGGATGACAATGAAGCAGCCACAACCAATGCAACATGTACAACAGATGACTATTTGCTGCGAACTGCATGGTGACAGTCATATGAGTGATGTGTGCCCCACGAATCCAGAATCCATCTATTATGCGGGGCAACAGAACAGAGTTCCACCGAATCAGCATGCACAATACGATAATTCTTACAATCAAAACTGGAGGAATCATCCCAACTTCACATGTGGTAGAAATCAGCAGAATCAGAATTAGCATAGAGCCCAAGAGGGTTTCAATCAGCCTCAGAGACCACCCCAACAAATGGAAGAGAGCACCAATGATTTGTTAAAGAAGTTGTCGATTGACAATCAGTAGCTCATGACCGACTTCAGAAATCTTGAGAGGCAGATGGGGAAGTTAGCAACAAATCAAAATACTAGACCTGCATGCGCTCTCCCCACCGATACAGAAAAGAATCTGCAAGTAAATGCAGTTACACTTAAAACAGAAAGGAGCTTGAGGAAGTGACAAAAGAAAAGGAAAGATAAGCCCGTACCTTAAGGGGAGTTGATTCTTAAAGTGAAAAACCAGTCAAAGAAGATTACTGAAATTCCAGAGCCAGTGGAGGCCCCAAGGACACTGTTAGACCCTTGAAAATGCTGATTGGCAAGCGGTGTGGCAATGGCAAGGATTTTTTCATGATGGCCTTTTCATTGGCCTATGTGCGGGGGAAATCAACATGCAAGACAACGCGGGTGTTGTCGATGGCAACAAACTGTTGCAAGGGAAAGTGTGATGGACTACGCTTCTATTTGAGGGCTAAGCTGTGAGGGACTACACCAAAACAAGAGTGGGGCTTGTGCAAGCAAAGTCCAAGACCTTGATGGAACTAGGAAGGCTGAACAGATGCTTGACAAGGCGAAGCGGGAAAGTCCTTAGTGCTAAAATGGGACAACTTAGTGCCAAGGTAGTGGCATTGGCAATGTGATGTTGCCATGAGTGAGCGGGCTAGCACCTATGTTAACTATGGGCTATCGACTTTGAAAAGGGAAGGGTATCAAGGCTTGGTGACTTAATCAACATTGGCACTGGCAATGGGCAGACTGGATCACGTAAGGGCGACTTGACAAGAACAATCAACTGTGGTTGCAGGCGGCATGTGACAAACAAGTTCTTGGTGATGGCAAGGAAATTTATAGCACAATGCTTGGAGCTTGGCACAAAAAGATGATTGGGCTGGTCCAAATCTAGGCACGAAATTGGGGCAGCAGCTGGCCGGGAAAATGCGCACATGCTGTGCACATGAAGCAATTGGGCAGTTACAACTGTCTTGTCAAAAAGTACTGAATATATGCTGAGTGTTTGCACGTTTTTTGGAGCATGTTATACATATTTTTTATCATGGGGATCATGTCCTATCAGTTGGGGGATGACAACTGAACATAGGAAGTAGTTTTGGGCTTACTACACTATATAAATAAGTGCTAACAGCCATAAAATGGGGCTAAGTACCTAGAGAGGGAAATGGTCTGAAATATAGGCATAGAGTTGTCTATTTTATGGCTTGAGCATGGAAAAATATGTTCCATTTCCTTGCTAAATGAGTGGCAGCACGAGCGGCTTAGGCGGGGACTTTTATAGGGCAGATTCGTGCACTTGTTGGCATTTTTGTGAGTTGGTTCCTGCCAAGGGTGGCAGCACCTTGCCAAACTCGAGAGTTTCCTTTGTAATTGGTTTTATAAAAGGTTGGGAAAAGAGTTTCCCATAAATCTACTTGTGTCTTTCCCTATTTATGTTGCCTCAAATTATTTCCAAGTATTAAACCTCGAATGCGAAAGAAAATTAGGCGAAGGATGATGTCAAGTGGGGACTTGACTGTCGCACAATGGGTAGTGTTTCGACGGACAGAAAATTCCCCTGTGACAGCCACTACCCCCTTTCCCCCAAGGATTGTAGAAAAATAATGATGATCGCATGTTCAACAAATTTCTCTCCATGTTGAGCCAGGTTCAATTGAATATCCCACTTGTGGATGTGCTTCGTGAAATTTCAAAGTATTCTAAGTACATAAAAGATATAGTGGCTCACAAGAGAAGATTAACTAAATTTGATACAGTTGCACATACTAAGGAGTGCACTTCTAGGGTCCAAAATAAGCTACCTCAAAAGATTAAGGATTCTGGCAGCTTTACAATTCTTGTGCGCATTGGTAATATTGATGTGGGTCGTGCTCTTTGTGATTTGGGGGAGAGAATTAATATGATGCCCCTATATTTGTTCAAGAAATTGGGCCTGGGAGCTCCAAGGACAACTACCGTGATGTTGCAGCTGGCTGATAGATCGATAACACACCCCGGTGGGGGGGGGGGGGGTGATTGAAGATGTGTTGCTGCGGTTTGGGAAGTTCATCTTCCCTGTTGATTTCATTATCCTTGATTATGAGGATGTTGAATTGGTCCCATTATATTGATGAAATTATCAAAGTGAGAAAGGGAAATATGATCTTGATGGTAGATGATGAGGAAGCAGTTTTCAGTGTCTACAAAGCAATCCAACTTCCTTGCCACTATGAAGAGCTCTCAATAATATTTTTCATTGAGGTTGATGAGTAGATTCATGATGAGAGTGTTTATCTAGACGATTCTCTAGAGAAACCACTTATGTTATTTGATAGCCTGGGGAATGATGAGGAGGTTGAGGAGATGATACACATCTTGATACATCTTGTGCATACATGTAGGGGATACACCCCTTTGAGCCCTTAAATAGGCCAGAGGGAGCTGCTCCAAAGCCATCAATTGAGGAAGCCCTAAAATTGGAGCTTAAACCTCTCCCGTATCACCTGTAATATGCTTATTTGGGTGACCTGACGCTCTACCTGTTATTGTTTCTTGTGACTTGTATAAATTGTATGAAGAAAAGCTGTTGAGAGTGCTACATGAGCACAAGTGCGCACTTGGGTGGATGATGTATGACATTAAGGGCACTAGTCCAGCCTTTTGCATGCAAAAAATCCTCATGGAGGATGTACATAAGCCCAGTGTTGAGCAACAACACTGACTCAATCCAATCATGAAAGAGGTTGTAAGAAAAGAACTGATTAAGTGGTTTCATGCAGGTATTGTATTTCCTATCTCAGATAGTAAATGAGTAAGCCCCGTTCAATGTGTCCCCAAGAAAGGGGGATACCTGTAGTAGCTAATGAGAATAATGACTGCCGGGTGGAGAATTTTCATTGGCTATTTGAACAATGCCACTCGGAAGGAGCACTTGCCCCTCCCCTTTATTGACCAAATGCTCGATAGATTAGCTGTTCAGGAGTACTACTGCTTCTTGGATGGCTATTCGGGGTATAATCAGATTGATATAGCCCTAGAGGACCAATAAAATACCGCTTTTACATGTCCTTATGGCACGTATGCGTTCAAGAGAATTCCATTTGGTCTTTGTAATACACCTGCGACTTTTCAAAGGTGTATGATGACCATTTTTTCTGACATGTATTCATGGATGATTTTTCTGTGTTTGAATGTTCTTTTGGTAACTTCTTGATGAACCTTGATAAAGTACTTGCTAGGTGTGAAGAGACTAACTTGGTGCTAAACTAGGAAAATTGTCATTTCATGGTACGTGAAGGTATAGTTTTGGGGCACAAAGTGTTGGTTTGTAGATGGACAAGGCAAAGGTGGAAGCGATTGAAAAATTTCCCCCACTGATATCTGTCAAAGGCATTCGTAGTTTCTTGGGCCATGTAGGTTTTTATCGTTGTTTCATTAAAGATTTCTTGAAAATTTCCTCTCCCTTGTGCAGGATGCTTGAGAAGGATGTCACCTTCAAATTTGATAATACCTGTCTGAAGGCATTCGAGGAGCTGAAGGGAAGGTTGATGACTGCACCAATCATAATTGTTCCGGATTGGGAGCAACCATTTAAGTTGATGTGCGATGCAAGTGACTTGGCAATTGGAGCTGTCTTGGGGAAAAGGAGAAATAAAATGTTCCGCTCCATATACTATGCAAGCAAAACTCTCAATCAAGCATAGATGAACTACACAATCACTAAAAAAGAGTTTCTTGCAGTGGTGTGAGCGTTTGACAAATTCAGGTCATATCTTGTGGGGGACCAAAGTCATCGTCTACACAGATCATTCAGCTATCAGATATCTATTTGAGAAGAAGGACGCCAGTCGATACTGATTCGGTGGGTCCTACTCATGTAAGAGTTTAATTTAGAGATCCGAGATCGCAAAGGAATAGAGAATCAAGTGGCTAATCACTTGTCCAGATTAGAAACTTGGTACCATGTGGATGAAGGGGGTACAATCAAAGAAACATTACCTGATGAAAAGCTATTGGAAATCACCGCAAGCACAGTCCCGTGGTATGCAAACTATGTGAACTTTATTGCAAGTGGGGTGACACCACCAAAATTGACACCAGACAATAGAAGAAGATTCTTGCATGACATGAGGCTCTATATGTGGGATGATCCATTCTTATACAGGCTCTGTGCAGATCAGTTGGTGCGAAAGATGTGTTCCTGAGGAGGAAATGAGTGTCATACTTCATAGCTGTCACGCCTCTCCATACGGAGGTCATCACGGTGGAGACAGGACCGCCCAAAAAGTGCTACAATCAGGTTTCTATTGGCCAAATTTTTTAAGGGATGCACACGCCTTTGATAAAATGCGTGACATGTGCTAAAGAACCGAAACGATCACGAAGAAGCACGAGATGACGCTGCAAAATATTCTGGTAGTGGAGATTTTTGATGTTTGGGGAATAACTTCATGGGACCGTTTCCACACTCTAATGGTCATAGGTACATACTGGGAGCAGTCGACTATGTATCCAAGTGGGTTGAGGCCATTTCTCTTCCCACAAATGATGCAAAGGTTATGGTATGCTTTGTCAAGAAGCACATCTTCACACGCTTTGGTACTCCAAGAGTGTTGACAAGTGATGGAGGAACGCACTTCTACAATAAATTGCTGAATAATGTTATTGCAAAGTACGGAGTCAAGCACAAAGATTCCACTGCCTATCACCCCCAGATGAATGGTCGAGTGGAAGTGTCAAACAGAGAGGTAAAGCAGATTCTTGAGAAAATAGTGAGCGCAAATAGAAAATACTGGGACAGAAAGTTATGCGACGCATTATGGTCATATCGAACTGCATACAAAACTCCCATATGTGCTTCTTCGTATAAATTAGAATATGGGAAATTATGTCACTTGCCCATCGAATTTGAACACAAGGCCTATTGGGCAATGAAAAAGATGAATATGCATGGGGACTTAACTGGAGAGAAGAGGTTGCTGCAACTCAACGAGCTTGATGAATTTCTATTGCACGCATATAAGAATGCCAAATTGTATAAAGAGAATACTAAGAGGTGGCATGACAAGCGCATTCAAAATCGAGAGTTCGAGCCAGGGCGAGAAGTTATTTTGTTCAATTCGAGGTTGAAGCTTTTTTCTAGAAAGCTTAAATCTCGTTGGTCAGGCCCTTTTATCGTGGTAAGTGTGAAGCCTCATGGAGCCGTGGAGTTGAGGGATATGAGTTCAACTGGTACTTTCTTGGTGAATGGTCAAAGGATAAAACATTAATGGGGTGTTGACTTTTCACGTCACAAGACCTTGGTGGACTTGACGAATACTTGCGAACGTGTTGAGTCGTGCCGCGACGTTAAATCAGGTGATAGATGGGAGGTAAACCATTGAATTGTTGTAACCATCGTGCCACTATGTTAAATAAGGCATTGGTTGGGAGGCAACCCAATGATAGTATTAGTGGTTGATTTTTTATTTTAGCATACTAACTAATGCAGGTGATGAAGGGCGAGCGAAAAGATAATTGACCAGGGGAAATACAGGTGAAAAACATACAAAAACTGAGTGCTAGTAGCGCGACTTCGCACTAACTGGGCAAACATTTTGCCTCAGCAACACAAACAAGCGCGAAAAAAGTGCGAGCTAGCGCATGTGTTCGCTCTAAATGGTGAAACATTCTGCCTAGACTAGCGCGAATGTAGCGCTATCCTATCCAAAAATCCATCATTTTTAATTTCGTTGTATTTTTATTTTATTTTGTGTAGTCTTTAGTTTAATTAACCCCTCCATATTTATTTTTAATTAATTAGTTCCCACCCTTCCCCCCAATAATAAACCCCTCCGTTTCTCTACTTCCCCCATTCAAACAAACAAAACCTTTCTCCAAAATACTCCTAAATTCCTCCACCACATCTCACGATGCTTTCCCCCCAGGTATCATTATCTTCTTCCCCATTCTCCTTCACCAGGTATGAGCCCTAATTTTTTCTTTTCTTTTTTTGTTCTTCTATTTTTCTCCTTTTATTTTCAGATTTTTTGTATTGTATCTTATGCTATTATTATAGTTGTTGTTTTGTGATTTTGGGTTAAAACTTGGTGAAATATTATGTGGGGTTGGTTTTTGGTAAGTGTGGGCTGGGTGGTACTTGATTTGTGCTATGGATGAGAATTTGTGGGAGACTCTTGTTGTAAAACACTTAGAAAAGAGTTGTGTACGCTTAATACCCATAAGGTATTTATGGAAAGGTCCAAATGAGCATGATTATGTAGTTGTGATCACTTTTGCGTGTGAAGTCTTAGTAACAACATTAAGTTACAATATTTTTGTTGGGCTCCGCTAACGTGTTCTTGTTTTGTAGGTTTCATGGCATTATTGTGAAATACCAAGTCACAGGTCCATCATCAAGTCGCCAAGCTGGCACAACTGGGACACAAGAGGCAGCCCCTGCACGCCCCTTTGACAGTAGCAAATTTATTTTACCTGATGCTCAAGCCCGATTTATGGAGAAGGCCTCTAAAAAGCCAATTCTGGAGAGGGGCATTGACATATATTCAGTCAAGGAGCGGTGGCCCCCATGTATTACGAGGGGTTTGCAGGCCTTCATTGATGAGCCAGGGGAGGCTAATGCTAGAGTTATGCGGGAATTTTATGCCAACCTGTCATAGCATAAAGACCATGTAGTCACGGTGCACCGCAAGGCGGTAAATGCATCCATTGAAGTAATACAGACGACATATCAGTTGCCCGCTCCTCTAGTAGACAATCCGAACTTTTATGAGTATGGACGAAATCCAAGAGACGCCAAGTAGGAGCGCTTCTTTGATGCGATTTGGACACCCGGAAAAATGGTGGAGTGGATGGAACACGGTGATAAGTTCCACTCCTCCTCTTTAACTCCACAGGCGAAGAGCTGGTTATATGTGATAAACAGTCGCCTTATTCCCTCCAAAAATACTACGAAGGTGAATGTACCACGAACTGCATTGATTTGGTGTTTCATTAAGGGTCTTCCCTTCGACATGGCCAAGGTAATCCACGACGAAATGTTTATCCGCAGCTCCCAACTCAGGTATGGGTTCTTTTCCCCCTCTTTGGTGACTAAGCTTTGCAGGAAAGTTAAGGTGCCGGAAATCTTCATGTGGATGGGCTGGTGAAAAATGGCCACAAGATCCACCCGGAAAAGAGCACCACAGTGCCAGCCCAGTAGCAGCAGCAGGGGGAGCAGATGAGAGTTTCTCTGATGCATCGGAGGAAGGGGAGGCCAAACAAATGAACTTGGAGGGTGAAACGTAGGCCCATGCGCCCAGCACAATAGCTGCAACATCGTCAGGAGGAGCATCCTCTTCAGGAACAGGTAGAGTGTCCCGGCTCACAGCATTGAAGCAGGAAGTAGCTGGTCTACGCTCCTCGGTGACTAATTTGGGCACCCTTATGGACGCGATGGCTGACCGACAAGCAAAGTCGAAGAATAAGTTCATGGGTTGGCTGCGAGCTCTAGGGCATGCGTGTAATGTAAACCCAGACACCGTCTCTGACCAGGAGTGAGATTTCAGGGAAGTTCCCCTACTTTACTTTTCTTTCAATTTTAAACCATGAGGACATGTCTTTATCTTTAAGTGTGGGGTGGGGGTACTTCATTGTATGTATGTAGTTGTATCAATTGATTGTTGGTTTTGTTTTATTTTGGTTGTTTGACTTTGATAGTGTTGGTGTTAAATAGGAATCATTAGTTTAAAATATATAGGTGGCTCGGCCCGACGATGGATCCCTTTCGACGGGGTTCTTGAGGGATTGAGTAGAAAAAAAAACTGAAATATTGTAGGCTCTTCCTGATGACGGATCTTTTAGACGATTTACATGAGGGAAGTTAGTCAAGAGAAAATAACAATTTTTTTCTTAGGTAGTGTAGTAACTTCCCCTTGGTTTTTCTTCAGGACACGGTTCTTTTGCAAGGGTTTAACTTGGATCGGGTATAAGTAGTCTTTTCATTTTCTTTTTTATTTGTAGATTAGGTTAATCGGCTACGAGCTAGAGAACCAAAAGAGAACCCAGATGTTTACACACTTGAATACAATAGGCCCCTAGAGTGTAATGCTTAGTCTTATTTGTTGAATCTCACTAAAGTGCCTTAATCTGTATGTTTGTTACTGAATTGAATGCTCGTAATGGAGCGTCTTGATGAGCTGATTTGGAACGAGTCATATTCCATGTGTGGTGAGATTTTTGTGTAGTCAGTGTATTGTACTTGTGTCTAGAACTTGCACGGTATGTGAGTTGAAGTGAAATTTTAGGTGATGCTTGGTTTGAAAAATGATTTTAGGCTTTATTTGACCTTTTTGAGCTTAATTGCTTATCACAAATAAAATTAGTCCCTAGTTAACCCTTTTGATCCTTTAGACGCTTGTTTCACACCTGTATTACAAGCCTATACCCTTTTGTTCTTAATTCACATTGTTTTGATCCTTTTACCTCTTAAAATACTTTAATTGTGAGATGAGCGCTAAAGAAGCAAGAAGGAAATAAGTGTAGGGTAGCTTTTGAGTAGAACCAATAAAAGGATGAAATGTGTACTTGTTTTGTAAACTAATACACCACTAGCGGAAATTGAGTTAAAAGAAGTATAAACTGAAAAAAAAGATGAATACATTGTGTCTTGTTCTAGTTAGTGGGTATGAATTATTAGAGTGCTTAAAAAAGAAGGGAGTATTTGTGGGGTGATATTATTTGTGAGTGAGAAGTGGGTTAAAGAATTTGCGCTAAAATTGCTCATGCGATGTGTCAAAGTGCTTAGGAGAGTTAGTCAATATTCCTAAATATATCCTACCCGTCTCTTGGCCCACATTACAACCATGAAAAAGTCCTAATTGATTTTAGATCGAGCATGCCTACAATAGCAGAGATTTACATTAAGGGCAAGCTTATGGTACCAATTGCATGCATGTGACTTCTTTTGTAAGGGTGAGTGATTTCTTTGATATTGTGAGTATATGACTCGAATGTGTGGATTGATTTCAGTTTGCGTTGATGTGACTGTAAGGGCATATGATTCGTGATGGAAAAGCAAGTCTTGACTTCTTTGTAGAGTATGTTGAGGAAGTATTTAATATTGCATGACACTTGAGAGTCGACCTTTGAGGCTAGGATTGTTCACTGCTAGGCATAATATATATAAATTATTCAGGGTGTAATGCATTAGGGGAAACGGTTGAGTGAAGGAACCTCTAGAAAGTGAAGTTTTTTTGCTCGAGGACTAGCAATGAATTAAGTGTGGGGTGTTGATAATAGGCTAAATCTAGGTAATTTAGCTATTGTTTATGCTTCCGCTTGATTATATTTCGATGTCATAATATGGTTAATTAATAAAAAATAGGCTCTAATTGTGAATTGTATACATTGCAGGATGATGAGCGTATGTGATGATTTCAAGAGGCTATTGGAGCTTTTTACGAACAAGAACGACTCCTCGGAGCTGAGTGATCGCAAGGACGAGACAAAGAATGGAAGAAATAATAGCGAGAAGCACGATCTCATGTGCGAGGTTAGTGCGAAATCGCACTGTTAAGGAGCTGGAGGCAGAATGTCAATGAATATGCGCGAAGTCATGCGCGAGCTCACGCTAGTCCCAGTCTGGAAAAGACTTATTCAGGGGCAGAATTGAAAATCTGGAGAAAAACCCACTTATCCTATATAAAGTCAAGCTCGCCCAAGGTTAAATTATCAAGGTTTTCATAGGCTAGTGCAAGAAATAGAGAGGCAAGAGGCAAGGAGGAGTTTTGACCATCAAGTTCTTCTTTTCTTCTGTTTCTTTTTGCTATTTGTGATGAAATTGAACCTATTTGTGATGAACACTAGTATGAGTGGCTAAAACCCATTGTTCTAGGGTCATGGGTAAAACATGAATGTTGTTGTTCGAGGTTTAATTTGATAAAGTTGGTTTATCATATTGAGTTTTTTAGTTAATTCTGCTTTTAATTATTTTGGTGAATAGCTAACAATGAAATACTATCTACGAATCTAGAGTTGAACTCGAAAATGTGAACTTCAGATTGCATATAGAATTAAATAGAGCAAGTTCTTGAACCGGGTCCTTGGGGAATGGATTCGCAATTGGGATAGACATATACCCCATTGCCTTGCTTGGTTGAAATACAGGAATTGTAAATGCATTCTTGTTAATTTTAATTCCATAGACATATAGGCATTGAGTTAACTTGAATAGACGAGTAAAAACTCGACAAATTCTTATGAGTAATATCAACCCTGCCAATCAATAACCTAGATAAATCGATTAGTCATTTTAAGCCAAGAACACAACACGATTGTTAACTAGCCCGTGACCCTGGAATATCCTCTCCTATTGTTTGTTACTCGAAATAGTTATTTATTTGGTTAATTGCTCTAGTTAGATTATTTCCTGATAGTTTAAGTAGTAAAACAATTACATCTCCATTTTGTGAAAAACCTCTTGGATAGATATATTAATTGAGTTGGAACCAATCAAAAGTTAATCACAAGTCTTAATGGAAACGATACTCTACTCACTACTCTATTACTTGACGATCACATGCACTTGCGAGAGCGATTTGGTCGCAACAAAAGCCAAGTACTAGCTATGCTTATCATAAATATAATTATTATATCCAATTAATACCTCATATATTCAAGAGTTTAAGTTTCATATACTTTTAATATAAAGATAATTATATACAATCTTTATAATAATGTAATTAAATGCAAATCTCTGTACTACAGTCATACACAAATTCCGTGGTCTCTATATATAGTTATTAATTTATGGAATATGAGACATGAATATGTTATTACAAATTCCTTGGTCTCTAATTATTTATGGAATATTAGACAACGATATGTGGTTATCATTTTAAAAAATACATTACACCTCGTTTATGGATTGACTAACGTTACCTTTATGTTGCTCGTGCTCACTTCTAACATAGTCAACAAAATCTTGCAAGTTCCTCTCCGAGGAGCCACCGTCTGCCACCGCTTCCTCCGCCACCTTCTTCCATTTTAACGCATTATCTTTCGTCTCCGCTGCCTTTAGGCCGCTAATAACCTCCCTCACACACTTCTCCACTTCTTCCCTCGGAATAATCTTATTTTCAGCCTCGCCTCTACATAGTCGAAGTCCAACTTTAAAAATATCGACTAAATACTTAGCATCCGTGACTTGATCACCCCATTGAGGAAAAGCCAAAACCGGCATACCACTAGAAAGTGCTTCCATCGTCGAATTCCATCCACAATGTGTCACGAAACAGGCTACTGATGGATGTGCCAACACTTGTTCTTGTGGACACCATTGTACTATTTTACCCCTATCTCCAACTTTCTCTAGATATCCATTAGGTAACACAAATGGTTCAAAATTTGGGACTTTAGTTGGTGGCTTAATTACCCACAAAAAATTAACCCCTGAATTTAACAATCCATATGCTATTTCTTCCCCTTGTTCCTTTTTTAAAATAACAATACTGCCAAACGAAATGTAAACCACAGATGATGACGATTTTTTATCTAACCAATTTATACAATTTTCGTCAACCTTCATAAAATCACCTTGGACATCATCACTTATAGAAGTTACTAATTTAGGGTATTTGAATAGTGGGCCCACAGTTTTGATAGGAATATTTTTGGAAACAAGGTAATTGACAACGTCAAGTTCAAGTTCTTGGAAAGTTTCCATAAGTAGAAAGGACAATTTAGATAAATTCTTGTATTGACCTAAAATGGCTCTTTTTAAAAAATCATATGGTGTACTAGGATGTAAGAAACTAGGAATTTCATCGTACTTTAATAAAGGCATATAAGGTAATTGAACATCAATTTCAGGTTGTGAATTACTAGGAAATGGAACTAAATTATTGTAATAATGGTAATAAGCTGAAAAACTAGCAGCAGATTGTATCCAAAGCATAGCACTAGGAATTCCAAGATTTTCAGCAATATCACAAACCCAAGGAATAAAAGGATTATTAATCAAACAAGAAATAGGGCGACCTTGTTCTTCGTATTTCTTAATCATTTTTGGGAGAATTTTCTTGCCAGTTAGCTCAAGATGTTGTAAGTAGGAATCTAAGCCATTTTCATTCGGCTTAGAATGATCCCAATCATCGTCGAAAAATTCAAATCTCATCATACCATTACCATAAGGAATTGGTTCACTAGTTGCGATTTTAGGGTTCGATTTTTTCATTTCTGAACCACAACTTTCTGGTGCTGAGAAAGTGACGAAAATACCCTTGGCTGCTAGGCGTTTGCCTAGTCTAAGTAGAGGATTAACATGTCCTTGGCCTGGAAATGAGACCAGAAATACATGAACTTGTGCACCTTCACTGACTGTAGAACCCATTCTTAGCTTTTTTCCTGAGAAGAAAGGAGTATAGGGAAGAGAAAAATATAGGTAAAATAGTGTGTGTTACATTAAGAGTGGAGATATTGGGATCTACTTATATAAATCCAGGGGCGGATACCCTTTCGGCTACGAATTTAATTGAACTAATAATATTTGACACGAAATATAAATTTTTATGTAAAAACCTGCTAAATTTAATTAAATAAGTGAACCTATAATTTAGCATTATAATAATTTAAATATTTAAAATTTTAAAAATTAAATTCATGAAATTTAAATTCTGGATCGTTGCTGTTTGAATCAACCTTGGTGTGCAACTTTAGTAGACAATTTCGAATTTGAATTAATTTCTTGAAATGTGAAGTGGACCCATGAGTTGAATGGTCACTATGTTCCCTCTTTTCTATACGTGCGACAAAAAAATAAATAAAATAAAATTTATTGGCTACCAAGAAACGGGAGAGTATACGAATTGAAATGCAATTAAATATTATTTTTCGTCGTCTGATCTATTTGTTGGTATGCTTTTGGCGTATTTTGTAATTAGAAAATTCCAGTCATTCTCTTATTACTTATACTATACTATTTCGATATATTCTAGAAGAATTTTGGACGATCATTAGAATTAAAACAGACTGAGTTACCGAGGTTCTCAAACTAATTGAGACAAACTCATTTACTTAGTGGAGAGTAAGGAGCAATTATTAAGAGGGTATCGTTACGTATTGTCCTGATTTTTTATCAGATTTGATTTTTCTACCTTTTAAAAGAAAAGAGAAATATAATTACTTTAATCGAGTTTTTCTTTTTTCAAATTCTTTATATTCGGTTAGTTCTTTTTCTTGTAGGAAAAGATTTGAACTTTTATAAATTAAGGATCCCTCCTTCTCATTTAATAGTATCCACAATTTAGCCATATAGGGTTTGAGAGTTATGTTTAGGGGGAGAATTTTATGGAAAAAGTGTTAGTGTATCACTTGTTTTTGCTTCTTCGTAAGGTTGTTCCTTCGATATTTTGTACTCTCTTTTACTATAGTGGATTGCTCATCTCTGTCGTGGACGTAAGTCAGTTGACCGAACCACGTTATATGTTTGTGTCTTTTTTGATATGTTTCTCTTTATTGTATGATTTATTGTCGCTAAAGATTTGCTTTACTAGTTTTGCGCATAACACATGATTTTTTCGGTCCTAACATGAATATATAGAGCTTGATATTGCAGAAAATTATACTCCTTCGTGTCATTTAATATGAAACAAACCAAATGACAGATGAAGGAACCTGAGGACTCATGCTACTGAAAACTAGCTTATTATTTTACGCTGTGTAACGAATTACTGATATTATATATATAATAGTGAGTTTGTATATTGGTTCTATTTGAAAACATCATCTCTATTTTAGGGTAGGAGTAAAATATGAATTGTTATTGTTATTATTTACAATATAAATAATTATATATTTATTATTAGTGATACATGGAATCTTTTTAATAATTTGTTATCAAATACATATTTCCAAAGTCTGTGCTACTTCTTAAAAACATGATTAAGATGGACCAGGGAATACAATAACATGAAGACTTTCGATATGACAAAAAATAAAGACTTTTGATAGACTCACGGCCCATCCTCTCGAATTGTAATTTTCTTTGTGGATACGAGGTTGAGATTTACTATTCCTACGCGTCTTGCATTTTTTGATTTTATAATTGGGGAGAGGTGATCATGCTGGATATGGCGAGGCTTTAGATTTTCGAGAACATAACATTTGATAAGATATTGTGAAAGTCGAGTATTACGGTTGTAGGCTAGGAGATCAGGAGCGGAGGCAGAGGGGAGCAAGGGTGTTCACCGGAACACCCTTCGCCGAAAAATTATACAGTATATATAAGGCAAAATCTATTTTTTATTTTTATATATTAAGTTTTGAACACCCTTCACATAATCCAAAAGTATAGAAATATTTTTTGAACACCCTTCTTGGAGATCCTGCCTCCGCCACTGTAGGACATAGCTGAGTCTTGCATTACTTTATACCTTTGTGAGCCTCATCTGTTAGGGTTTTATCTAAGAGAGCTAGGGGCAATGTCGTGTCTTACTATTTTCTTTTTCGACATTAGACCAATTTACTAACCACCGTTTTTACATTGCATTTTTCTTTTGCATTTTATGTTCCTATTTTTCCTATGATCTTCGTGATAAATCTAATATCCTCATCTTTTATCTTTTTTTATTATCTTGAGCCGTGGGTCTTTTGGAAATAGTATCTCTATTCCTTCGGGGTAAGGGTAAGGTCTGCGTACACACTGCCTTCCCCAAACCCCATTCGTAAACTTTTGCTGGGTTGTTGTTGTTATTTTTTAATTTATAAAAAAGGAAAACAACAATAGGGATGTTTGCGTTATAAAATAAAGACTTAAAGTAAAGAAACCAAAGACAAGTAGAGAGAGAGAGATTTATTATTCGAATTTCAAACTCATGTACATAATGAACTGAAGTCTCTCCTATTTATAGAAGAAAAGAAGCTGCTGTATAAGCTACTACAAGCTGCTGTGTAAGCTGCTAATGCAAGCTGCATGTAAGCTACTACAAGCTGCTGTGTAAGCTGCTACTGCAAGCTGCTATGTAAGCTACTACAAACTGCTACTACAAGCTGATATGTAAGGTGCTGTGTAAGCTAATACAAGCTGATGTGTATGCTGCTACTGCAAGCTGCTGTGTAAGCTGCTACTGCAAGCTGTTGTGTAAGCTGCTACAAGCTACTTGTGTAAGTTGCTGCAAGCTGCTTGTGTAAGCTGCTACTGTACCATATATGAATAATCTTCTACCGGGGGTAATGTTTATCCATAACCGGGTACGAAGTGATAAGCTTCTTCAGGAATCTTATTTACAACGGAGTACTAAATGAACATCCATAATATAATAAATTTATAACACTCCCCCTTGATGTTCATTAAAAGATAATGTGCCTCATTAATACCCTACTAGGAAAAACCACGTAGGAAAAAATCCTAGTAAAGAAAAACGAGTACACATATTTAGTAATACGCATTGCTTGGTGCCTCATTAAAAACCTTATAAGGAAAATCCCATGGGAAAAAACCTTAGTAAGGAAAAAAGAGTGCATCACGTATTCTTCTCCTGATGAAAACCTTGTTTCAAATTTGAGTCTCCGCATTCCAGTATTGTATACCATCTTCTCAAAAGTTGAATTTGTAGAGAATATAATCCACCACTATTTTAGATCGATTAAATTAATCTCATCAAACCAAGAAGCTGCTATAAGTTATTTCATTGAGTTGCTTGCAAACTGCCTGCATTAGCTGCTTGTAGAAAACTTCAATAGAGTACTAAATGGATAATCTTCTTCAGGAAGATTATCTACAGCGGAGTAATAAATGGACATCCACAAAAATATTTTCAAACTATTCCTCCTTGGATGTTCATTATTATGTGTCTCGTTAAACCTTACTAGGAAAAACCCCGTGGAAAAAAATCCTAGTCAAGAAAAAAGAGTACACTAATAATATACATTGCAAGCTGCCTCATTAAAAACCTTACCAGGAAAAACTTAATGGAAAAAAATGCGAGCAAGGGAAAAAGAGTACAATGCAGAGACTTGGATATATCTGGACCAAATAGTTCGTCGTTCTCTTCAGGAGGCAAGAACGGATCCTTAATCCGTGTAGGAGAAGAACTATACATTGCTAGTAAATTAACAGAAAATGCTATGTCAGGACTTGTAGCATTAGAAGATACATTAGCGTACCAATTACACTGAGATAGGGTACTTCGGGACCAATGAGTTCCTCATCCTCTTCTAGAGGTTGGGACGGATCCTTATTCACTTCAAGTGATTGAATATCCATTGGTTTACTTAATGGGTACACTTTGTTCATGTACAAGCATTTTAAGACCCTTTTGGAGCTCTTCTGGAGGTCCAACATGATTTATGTCACCAATATAAACACCAAGTGTAACAAATTGTGATAATATTTTCTATATAAAAATACATGGACAAATAACATAATTTATGTAACTTTTTTAAGTAAATATTCTCCGAGGCGATTATACCACATGCGCCCAGATTACTTTCAACGGTACAATGACCTTTGTAATCTGATCGAGTACATTTCTCGATACTTTTGAACTATATGCTTCAGGCATTTTTAATAATTCAGGGATATTCATATAGATTTAATCAAATAATCCATATATGTTATGAATGGCATGACATCTTCAGGTGTCTGGACTGCAGGTCCGATCCTCACAATCTTTTACAATATTGTGCACTATATTGTATCAAATATATTGTCGACGATCATTTTTGTATCGATTTTCAAGCGACATAACTTGTTGAGATCTCATCACTTTCTTTATTTTCAGGTACCTGAACGTCATCTGGAGTTTCATGAAATATTATGCTGTGGGCTCTTCTAGAGCTCATTTCCTCCTTATTATGATCATTTTGATCATTATCTCCTTATCATTTTTCAAGGGTTTTTACCTTCAGAACCGAGTGGTCTACCACGCTTCATGCGTACAGTAAACTCTATCCTTCGGGGACTTTAATTTTAATAGGAGCATTTGCAGCTGAAATACGATATTTAATTTTGGATCAGCAAATGCGTCTGGAATTTTACTTGAATTATCTTCTGAGTGAGGATCATATTGATGATAATTCGATTCATATAGCATATTTTTCAGCTGTTTATTCCATCCCCTAAATGCTAGAAAACTAACATATATTCTCAATCCTCTTTAGAAACATATCTTTGTGCATTGTGGTAGAGAAATTAATCATATACCACACATCAAAAGATAGTAAAAATATTTGGTTTCTGATCCTAAACCAATTGTGAAGGGATGACTTATCATATATTGTTGGTCTGATACATACAAATGCTACTGTATGCAATTTAGAATATCTTAGACTAACATATGAAGCTTTGTTCTCACAAGCAATATTTTAGTCATTCGTAGGATGAATTCATTGCTAAACCAGCTTGAATAAACCAGCATTATCAAGATGAATTATCTTGATCTCAATAATTGAAAGTTATGCTCTTAATTGAGAAAAACAATCTCAAATGTCAAACTGCAGGTTGACATAAATATACATGTAATCATCTTATATATGCATCTATAAGTGGTTCACATGACAGGTGAATGAGACCATATTCACATTTTATATATTTTAGAATCAGGGGTCTTAATCCCAACTTTACCTGGTAAAATCGATTTATTATGAGAACAAGCAACACAAGAGAATTCTTTGAAGAATCTTCTAGTTCTTTAGTATATGCTCATCATTTAAAAATGGCAAATGAAAACTTCAAGTTTATCATGGCATGTGCTGTCTCTTAGTAAACTTCTGGTTTACTATGGCATAAACGTTGCTTTAGTAAACTTCTGATTTACTGTGGCTACATGATATAGTACAAATTAAAGAATAAGGCGGGTAACTTCTCACAAACATATTATTTTACCCCCTATGATTGTGGAAACATGAAGATTATCAATCTTCCAATTATTTGTAGTCTCAATATGATAGCCATTTGTATTGGTAAACTTCAGGTTTACATATATTTTGACCACAATCATATAATATGAATGATATATTTGCATACAAACTCTTCGAGAGCCTTCATTTATTATCCACAATCTAATATTTATCAAACACTATCTGTGTCATGTGTCTTCTAGACAAACAGTCAGCCCTTCAGAAGTTGTTGATACATTTTGTACTATCAAATATTGCCAGACACTTCTGGTGTCATGAGAGAAAATTATAAACAAATGAACAATAGAAAGACAATACTAAATTTATAAATGTAAAAGATTAAGAATTTCAGTATTTCTACCACCAACTTTGTGACAAATATCTCCTTCAGGGAGAAATTCCATTAACATCAAATCCACAATCACATAGTCATTACATCTTTCAGGAAAAGATACATGAGTTGTTATTTCCTTCGGGGAACTCGATAACTAACCATAACATATTTAATGTGGTTGCAGTACAAATCATTCTACATGAATGTTTTTGCCTAATAACGATATTTAATAAAATATTCCAAGATATTTTACGTACAACGAGTACGTGTGGCAATTATCTTTATGCCACAATAATGATATTTATGTTCTTTGTTATTCTACCTCGTCAGGAGGTGAGGTGCGATATTTCTTCATTCACTCCAGGAAATGAAAATGTACTTCAAAAATAACTTTTAATAGCTCATTATTTTTTTTAAGCACAAAAAGACATAGTTTTATAATATTTTCCTACTTCAGGAGGAAATTTCAATTATGTTACTTCTTCAGGAGAAACTTTAAAATATGAAATATTGAGTATATATTCTCTCAATCATATTACCTCTTCTGGAGGTGAATTGTAATATATTTATATCAAGAACGCGTTCATACTTACGGGCTTTCTTACAATTATCACATTCATTTCAGGGAATGGATTAATATTATCAAAAGTTCTCTTCCTTCAGGAAATCGAACATAATTATCTGACCGTATATTAATCACATCAAATTGTGATACTTCAACCTCTGTTAAAATATTTACTACTTCAGGAGAGAATCGAGGCGTGCATTTAATATATAGAAATTTTCTCTAGCTTATCTTCAATTGTAACCATAGAAAACCTAAATTATCACTTCTGGTGATTATAGGCATATACCACTTCTGGTGTTTAACAAAATTTAGTTACAATGAGATATAAATAATGTAACCACTTCTGGTGGTTATATATTTCTTGCAAACTCTGATGGAGTTTAAGTGGATCCAACAATGTTATCCACTTTATAATCCTTTATTAAGATAATAAGAATGAAAATAAATACCAAAATAGGTACTATATACGTAGAATATAACCAAGCAAGCGATGATAAAGATATTAAACCAAATATAAGCAAGAAGCTCAAATTACTTTACACAAATTTGGCCACTCCAGGCTTACGTGATATCCACATCAGTATTTCTATGGAGAAAAGCTCATCACCTCAAGGATATAACCCGCCTTATGATGCGCGAAGTGAACAAGATCTAACCACGGACGTAAAAGCATCGCCTTACATAAGAGATGAACACTGAAATAGAAATAAAATTGGGAAAAGGCCTAACTACCCCATATCCTATACCCAAAGTTCCAACTACACACTTTTTCTACACGGGAATCCTAGTACCCCCCTAAACTATCACGGGAATCCTATTACCCCCCAAACTATCTTTTACCTTAATATTTTGCACCGTTTGTGCTAATACAACTCATCATGAGTTCCGGTGCAGCTTAGCACAGATTCCGGTCCAGCTCAGCACAAAAGGTGCAAAATATTAAGGTAAAAAATAGTTTAGGGGGATAAAAGGATTCCCGCGATATGTTAGGATAGATAATAGGATTCCCCTATAGAAAAAGTGTGTAGTTGGAACTTTGGGTATAGGACATGGGATGTTTGGCATTTTCCCAATGAAATTCAAAGTAAGTGCTCAAAATGACAGAGTCTCGTGCTGATAACGTGTTATAAAATAAAGACTTAAAGTAAAGAAACCAAAGACAAGTAGAGAGAGAGAGAGATTTATTATTCGAATTTCAAACTCATGTACATAATGAACTAAAGTCTCTTCTATTTATAGAAGACAAGAAGCTGCTGTGTAAGCTACAACAAGCTGCTGTGTAAGCTGCTACAACAAGCTGCTGTATAAGCTGCTGTGTAAGCTACTACAAGCTGTTGTGTAAGTTCCTACTGCAGGCTGCTGTGTAAACTGCTATTGCAAGCTGCTGTGTGAGCTGCTTGTGTAAGCTGCTACTGTACCAGATATGGATAATCTTCTACCGGAGGTAGTGTTTATCCATAACCGAGTACCGAAGTAATAAGCTTCTTTAGGAAGCTTATTTACAACGGAGTACTAATTGAACATCCATAATATAATATATTTATAACAGTTTGTTTATTTTACCACAAATGTAGATTTGAAAAGATGTGATCACAAATAGCAGTTGCGGAATCACATTGAACCAAGGGGTGTCAAGTGATATTTTTTTTTTGTGGAAAAATTATACTATATTGTTAAATAAATTTTTATTTTATTTTATGTGTATTTACTATACGTTAACTCCTCTTAATTTTTTGATGTATCTAATTAAATATATTTTGATATTTTTTGCTGAACATTTTTGTTGCGTCACTGAGAAAAGGACAAATTTCATAACTTAAGGTGCCATAATTTGTACTTTCACCAATGTGTAAGAATATTTTGTATTTTCCAGGATAAACAAGACAAGTTTCATCACCCAACTTTCTAGAAGTTTCTGAGTATAATACATTAATGCTTCAACCAATAGACAATCAATTCCTGCAACGTATAACTAAGGGGGGCAAACCGATAGGTCGGATTGGGTATGGAACGGGTAAAAAACGAGTAATGCAAAAATGGATTATTTGATCCGATCGGGATCTAATACATATAAAAAAATAGATTAATCGGTGGATAACATGAATATCCATATTATTCATGGCTTTTTGAATATGATTACTTTAGGGAGAATTCCTAGTCTCTCAAACTTGAAGAATCTTGTTTGCTCAAAAGTTATCATATACCTTATGAGTGTAAAATAATATAAATAAATTAAGGAAAAATCATAGCAAACCGTAATAATCCATTGGACCAAATGAAGGATGCGAAAATAAATACTCAGAGTTAAGAGGAGAAACATTAAAAGCCTTTATTGATAGTATTGATTTGGTCTGTCTCTCTATGAAGAGGTGTTAGAATATACGCTTAACGCTAGAGGGGAGGGGAGGTGAATAGCGTTATGATAAAAAACAATGTAAACTTGCGGAATTAAAAATTGCAGGATTGAAATAAGTGCGGAAAATAAATAACAAGGAAAGAACGCACCGAATTTATCCTGGTTCACCACAACTTGTGGCTAGTCCAGTCCCCGAGAGACTCTCTCGAGATTCCACTAACTCCGTTAAGCTTACGGGTGCTTAACAAACCATTACAAACTGAGAACTTGAGTCACACAAGCCTCAACAACCTTTGCTCGAAGATACCACACTTCAAGACTTTAATAGAAGGAATGAAAACGTTCCTTCTTACAAACACAAGGGATTAACACTTCCCTTCAAGTGTATACAAACACTTAACACTCAAGACAAGACTCTCTTTAAGAGTAGATATGAGTAAAATAAATACGCTCAAGAACACAACAACTTTCGTCAAGAGTTTGGCTCTAAAAAACTTATGAAATGAATAGAAAATGATTGATATGAGAGTATGTAGGCCTTAGCAAGAATGTGATCAGTTGTTGTACTTAGAAGACTGATTTTGAGTTGTATTTATAGTGTACAAAATATCCAAAACCGTTGCTTAATTGCCAATCATGAATTGTTGATTTTGTGCTGAGATAATCGATTATCTGATTTGCATAATCGATTATCTTCCAATCGTTCAAAAATCATTCCCAGATTTTAAGCATAATAATCGATTATCCAAATCGTATAATTGATTACCTGACAACGTTCAAAAAATCATTCCCAGATTTTAAGCAAAATAATCGATTATCCAAATCGTATAATCGATTACCTGACAACGTTCAAAAAATCATATGCAGATTTTTACTTAGCATAATCGATTATCAGATTGTGTATAATCGATTATCTTTCAGTGTTTAAAAATACTTTGGCAACGGTCATTTATATAATCGATTATGCTATAAGGATAATCGATTATCTTTGATGTTTTGAAAACTTCGGACTACACTGTCTTAACATAATCGATTATCATAATGTACATAATGGATTATTTTATAGTCTTGAAAAATCTGATAGACACTGCCTCAACATAATCGATTATCATAAGGTGCATATTCGATTATCTTACAGCTTTGAAAAATCTGATGGACACTGCCTCAACATAATCGATTATCATAAGGTGCATAATCGATTATCTTACGGCTTTGAAAAATCTGATGGACACTGCCTTAACATAATCGATTATCATAAGGTACATAATCGATTATTGTTCAGCTTTGTAAATCTGGTGTAATTGTCTTAACATAATCGATTATCATAAAGTACATAATTGATTATCTTTGTCCAGATTTGAGAGGCATGTTTAAAAATTATTTTGGCTAAAATAAAATGTTTGAAAATCATTTTGCTTTAAGTTAAATATGCATGATTTGATAAAAATGATTTTACGAGAGAAGCCAAGTCTTGAGTCAATTGTCGGATCAAGATCACAATTAAAGAACGACTCATGTATAACTTTGTTTCTTTGCTTAAACTTGATCTTTGTTCGTCTTGTGCTTGAACCTCGTTATGTGTCAATTGCGCGCTTGTGCTTGGACCTCGTCATATGTCAATTGCGCGTCGTTTGTCATTTATCAAAACCTACAAATATGAACACACGTTTAGTTTAGTGCCTTGAGAACGTGTTTCAACAAGAGGTTCGGAGCCTTACAATGGTGTTCCACTTTCCCATAATATGGGTATCGTTGTGTCTTTTCTCTCTCTCTCTCTCTCTCTCTTGAGTAGTGGCGAAGAAAAAGCCCCTTTTCTAGGGTTCCTCTCTTGGTATTTATAGCTGTGAGCTTCGTGAGCTGGCAATAAGTGGTTTTGACCACGTTGGGGTTTCGCCTTCATGATAGCGGACGGGCCATGGGCTTGTTGACCGAATCAGATAATGGATAAATACCGTTAATTCTGAGTGGTCATACCACTTATTAATCACGAACTAACTTAAGACGGGATTAACTTTGTTAATTATTGTGGGGTCGAATTCTAATCCATACACTTAGTCCTTCCACTTATAGGCAGATGAATCAAACAAACATTTAAAAGACAGACTCGGTAACCCTAATTTAAAATCAAAAGGTTTTGAAAAAAGAAATTTTGGGAAAATGCTTTAAACATCACACACAACATAGATCTAGCACAGATCTGAACAAATAAGCGAAAAAGAACCTCAAATAGGCTAGGGTTTCTGAGAACCCTAATGTACGAGAAAGGCTTGGAAGGTACGAGATTAGGTCTGAGATAATAAGGTCGTGACCACGCTCAAGAGGCTAAGATAAGCAGGAGCAAGGCCGGAAATGGACGAAAACCTTGGATCGAAGAAGGTCTGGGTGAAGACCCTTGAAGACTGGCCTCGAATATTTAGGCACCAGGCATGTGAGAGCAGTAGGAGGTGAGTATTGGTCGGTAGGGGTAGGGCGGCCATGGTTTCTGGTGAGTTTGGGATTGAAGAGGGGTAGACGGCGATTAGGGTTTGGAAGCATTTGAGAGAGAAGAGGGTTTGAGGGAAGGGTATCTGAGAGAGTGGGGAGGGTTTAGGGGCCGTTTAAGATAAAAAAAGGTAAGGGGGAATCTGGTCCGTTAATAAAAATAATCAACGACTCAGATTAAAAGAGGCACGATCCGGTTTGGTTAATTGGTTCTGGGTCAGTTTGAATTGAAAATTGGGTTGGGGCTTGAATTTGGGGCTGAGTTGACGTGCAAAATTGGTTGAGATTGCAATACAATTGAGGCTAAATTTGGGGCTCAGCCAATTTTTCACCTCACTCAGCCCCAAATTCAAGCCCAAAATTACCCAAACCAATTTCCAATTCAAACCGACCTAGATCTTATTAACCGAACCAGCTCGAACCCCTTTTAATCTGAGTCGTTGATCATTTTGATCAACAACCCAGATTCCCCCTAAACTTTGTGATGAACCGACCCGTCGTCCTATGTGTTACTGCTCTATTTCCCCCTTATTGTGTTGCTTCATGTTTAAAAATCAGTATTAGAGTCGATCGAGTGTAATTGAATTAATTTTTGTTGAAAATAAGGCTTATGGCTTCTTAGAAGGAAGCTTGTACTGGAAAAGTCAACCAAAAGTTGACTTGTGAGTTAGAACGCTCGGATGTGATTTTTGATGATTCAGTTAGCTTCGGGAGATGATTTGTGACTTAGGAGAGCGATCGGAATTGTATTTGGAGATCCGTTGTAGAATTAGGCTTGAATTGGCGAAGTTTGAATTTTGACGGATTCCGGTTGATAGGTGAGATTTTGATCCGAGGGTCGGAATGGGATTTCGAGAAATTAAGTAGCTTCGTTAGGTTAATTTGGATATGTGTGCAAATTTTTAAGATCATTCAGAAGTGTTTAGGTCGGGGTTTGAATCAAACGCAAGTTTCAGAAGTTTTAGTTTAACTTAGGCTTGAATCTGTGGAATTTAGTAATTTTTGATGTTTAGGGTAGTGCTTGTATGGCCCGATAAATTTAGAATGAAGTATTAGAACATATTTGTACTTTTGGTTGAAGTCCCGAGGGCCTCGGGATGGTTTCAGATGGTTGAACGGGGAGTTTGGATATTGGTTTGTGCTGCTGTAAATGCAGCAGCTGTTGCAGGCTTAACATGGCCATCACGTTCGCATGGTAGCTCCGCGTTCGCGTAGGCCAGGGGTCCATTGACCTTCGCGTTCTCGTACAGGGATCGCGCTCACGTAGGGTATTGGGCGTGTGTAGGATTTCCAAGGGAAGTTGCCCTTCGCGTCCGCGGCTGGGGCCCGCGTTCGCGTTGAAGAAGGTTGCTGAGTGCTTCACGTTTGCGCTTGGATACCGCGTTTGCGAATAAGGAATTTTGGACCCAGAGATTTTTTGCATCGCGAACGCGGAAGGACCTCGCATTCGCGAAGAAGGGGCGTCAGCTGGGGAGAGAGTTTTTAAGTGACATTTTATTCGCGGGCACGGCCTTATTTCCTTCATTGTTGGATATCTTGGAGAGCGTTTGGAGAAAATTGAAGAGGGATTCGAAGAGGAATGATTAGAGGTAAGTTATATGGACTCAAAGAATATTTTAAACATGAATTTAGCCCTTAATTTTCTGGTTCAAGTCAAAAAGGGGATGATCTAGGGCTTGGAATTTTGAATGTAAATTGGGGATTCGAAGGAGAAATTGGACTCCGATTTTGATGAATTTTATATGTACGGACTCATAGCGTGATGAGGATTCTGAAAATGGAAATTTCGTAGTTTTTCGAGAAGTGGGCCCGGGACTAGGATTTTGCCAACTTTGTATTTTTGGGTGTATTTTGAGTTATTTCGATTGGGTTATGTTCCATTAGCCTATTGTAGCGTATTCCTATTGGTTTTGATAAGATTTGGAATCGGCGGAGGTTGATTCACGAGGCAAAGGCATCGCGAGCTTTAGATTTCGCCGGTTCGAGGTGAGTAATATTTGGCGATGATATCCTGAGGGTTTGAAACCGCGGATTTGCACACCCTAGTGATGTATTGTGGTAACTTGTCCAGTGGAACTGAGCGTGGAGTAGATCACCATTGGGGTTGTGACTTGGTCCGTCCCGGTTGTTGGTTTTTACGACTAAATTGTAATTGTTTTGTTGTTATCATTATGAATTGGACTTATTTCCATACTTGGGGCTTATTGCCGATCATTTGAAACCCCGGTATATCACATTGTGACGCCATATGAGGCGAGACACGCACTCCATGGCTAGTGCGGGTTCACATATGTGGGAAATTGTGGCTCGATTCAATCAGAGGGATGAATTATACTATATTGACGATTGCTTCTCACCCTATATTGATGTTATCTGTGCTCGATGCCATGTTTGGGGCCTTGTGCCGACTTGTAGAATCCTTTGGGGATTGATATATCAGAGTTAGCATGATTTACATACTATTTGAATTCAGTGTAGAGTTTTTAACACTGTTTTGGCAAACTCAGCCAAAATTCTATGTTTTGAAAACACAAATGATTCTTAAACGATATTTCGGGCTGACGATCATTACCTCACTATTTTCTGGACTGTATATTATTCTTGGAACGGTGGTAACTATTGACACCATGTATTAAAATGGAAACGATGGTAACTATTGGCACTGTGTGTTGAAATTGAAACGGTGGTAACTATTGAAACCGCATATTGTAATGGAAACTCTGGTAAATATTGGCATTGTATGATATTGCACTTGGCTGAAGGAGCCCCTCCGGAGTCTAAACCCCCACAGTGAGCACCGTCGACGTTAAATAATATGCATGGTTGGTTGGGGCTACACACCGAAACGTATTCATGTGCATTGCATTGGATTCATGCATTTACTCCTGTTTGTACTATGTGGCATGACATTTAGCACTCATATACCGTTGGCATTTCATACGGTGATTTGCCTTGTTGACCAGATATCCTGGTGTTATATGTTAAGGCGTGCTGAGCCCGAAAGGTTGAGGTTAGATATTGTGAGTTGATATTGACCCCGACGAGAGGGTTTCTAATCATTTCCTACTTGTTGAAACTTCCTTTGAAATTATTGAAAAAGCATATTTTCAAAGAGATTTTTGAACAGAACTTGGGATTTTCTAATGGGATTTTCATAGTATTTCAGTTTTTCTCAAAAAGGGGTTGTTCCGTCTTTTATAGTAGTTTGGTGTGCTCATACGTGTTTTCTTATCACTCAGATATTATTCTCTGAGTTGGAAGTACTCACTTTACTCCCTGCACCTTGTGTTTAGTTGCAGGTATTGTTCGCCCGATAACGGGTCTTTAGCAGGATCGAAGGCCATATTCTAGTAGTTGAGCAAGGTTACTGCCATCGTTCGCGGCACCGCACTCCATCCTTGTATTCCGGCTTTACCTTGTATATTTATACATTGTTGGTCCAGTAGTAGTGTCCCTACTCTTAGATGCTCGTGACTTGTGACACCCCGGTCGGGCTGTATTGGTATTTATTTAACTAATGTCATAAATTTAGATTTGATTTATTATAACTGATTAATTGCTTTAAGTGGTGTAATTGAAGCGGACTCGCTGGCCTTGTCTTCATGAAAGGCTCCATCACAACCAGATTTGGGAATTGGGTCGTGACAATTTAGTATCAGAGCCAAGTTACTAGGTCTCACGAGTCATGAGAAGGGTTAGTAGAGTCACGCGGATCGGTACAGAGACGTATGTATTTATCCTCGAGAGGCTGAAGAACCTCTATGAAAACTTCCCATTCTAGGAATTCTTATCGTGCGTTCTTGATTCAGCTTGAGATATAATTCTTGAAATTCCTTCCACACGTCTGTATGCGCACGCGAGTGCTCAGTAGTATATGTGCCTAGATGGCTTGTGATTCCCCAATCGAGGCCGCATAATTGTCTATGGTTTGAGCATCGAGGTACTGATTGTGTGAGCAAGTGTTTTGAACTTGTATGTTCAGAGTTGTCCTTATTAGTGGGAATGGCAGCCGGATATCCATGTTATGAGTATATTAGTACTGCGAGGTGTATCTATATAATTTTGGTAGTGACAAAGAAGTCTGATGGATAATAAATGAGCTGTTAGGTGCTTGTTTCCTATTGCGGTCTGTTGTGTAGCCCTAGGCATGGGCGCGTGAAGAATATTTTCATATCTCCTAGCTGGAAGGTGAGGTGCAATACGTGTGGCAATATGAGTTCAAACTCATAAAGACTAAATGAATGTGTATTGGGTATATGATGGTGGAAGGTATGTGTTGTATTTTGATGTATTGGGACGCTTAAGAAAGTGGATTCAGCTGATGTGAAAATGAATGCGAGGTTTGCAGAGAATGTCAGTGCTAGATGATCTGTGTATTCACAAAACTTGTAAATGATTTGAGTTTGATCTCATTGTGGTATCATTAGAGTAAAGGTACTATGAGTTGTTAAGAGTGCCTATATATATGGCTTCGAGCCAAGTTGGGGAGGTGGCTGTCGGTCAGCTGATTAAATGGTTATGTGCCATGGTGGTTTCATTTTGAGTAAGATGGCGGATCAGTTCTGGTTACAGGAATTGAGCCGAGGATGGATCGTGTGAAGGAAAAATTTCTACAAAGGTTATATGGTATTTCGTGTATGTGAGAAATACTGAGATGTTTTGAGCTGTTGATTATAAAGAATGCTCAGAGCACATCGAAGAAATATGGTTGTTGTATCTGTATGAAATCATGTTCTACAGTGTCTGGGCACTAATAGGCACGATTGATTTCGCTCTTTTAGGGTAGGTGAATTACATCTGGATAAGAGTGAATGACTCACGAGAATGGTTTTACTATGTTCAAGAGTTTGCATGTAACAGTCAGGTGTCTTAAGTTTGTGAATGTGGCTAAGGACTGCGTTTTCATTAAAAGAGATCAAGACTTATGGTATTTTATGTAAATCATGGGATTCGACGTATCCGTATTTGGAAGGTAATGGTAACGAATTCAGATTCGCAGGAAGTTCTTCAATGTAAAGCATTCTGGAATATTGTATTTTTGGGAAGCGTTCGAGAGGGTATTCAGTGGCCTAAGGGTCTTACATGCGATTCTCCTGTGGTAACCTGAGTCGAGGTATTGTGGTGCCGTGGCAAGGGAGAATATCGAATTAATGATGAATCAGGAAGGAAATTAAATAAATGGAATAGCTTGATAATAAACCGAATCGGTATGGTAAGGATATGATTACTTATTGTATGTGTTCGAGGTAAGGAGCCTTACAGGAATTGTGTATCAAAGCTCTTGCGCGTTGGAAGTTACGTAGCTTGGTTTAGGTAGAACGATTCAGTCCTGGCAGTTTAGCTTGTGCAATGGAATTGGGAGAAAGAGTTCTTGATGTGTTTCACTGTGGTTTGAAAATAGGCATGTTATCCTAGTGTGGTGTGGTCTGTGTGCTATGATATGGAGAATTAAGAATTGCGTGTTCAAGGCTATGGTTCAGTTCATATTGGAAAATCATTAAATTCTTGAGCAGCACAGACAGCTTCAGGTGAGTAAAGAATCGATCTTCAGATTATTAAGGTGATGTAAATTGATGATACGTTAGTAGTATTGCGACATTTTCTTGATGGATCAACATCGAATATTTGAGTTTGTTGACGGCACAGGAAATTTTGAATATCTTTCGTGGTATTAATGGATACTTGGTATGTGTTATGTATTCATACGGCGGAGTGTGGGATCAGACATAATGATTCATGCGTTATATGTGTAGGAGACTAGAAGTCCTCGTGATACGACCATGCGGTGGTTGTGGGTCGTGTGTATCGACATCGTTTTGCAGTTTTTGGAAACTGGAGGTCCGAGTGGATTTTTGTTTGCTTGGTATGTTAAATTTGGAATATGATATTAGATTGCAGACTGGTTGTCCCAATGTCAGGTTGTCTAGACTAATGTGTTATGGGCTATGTCGTAAGAGGGGAACAGGTTGCGTGGTAAGGTGCATCGAATTATTGTTCTAGCAGAGTAGTTATACTCCAAGGACCAGTGGACGGTTGGCAATATTGCTTTATTAATTGGGCCTTCGTGGCGGATGTCAGTGCAAAGGTTTCTACCATTGATTCAGTTCTAGCATTGAGGTTTCGGATGTGTTTTCTTGTGACCATGCATGAGGCTATCTGTGTTTATTGTAATGAGCATATTTGACTCGATGTGCATCTCCTTTTGTGAGATATAGGTGCGGATTGGGTGGCACGCCGCCACGAGTGTGGTATCTAGATCGAGTGACACGCCGCCACGGGTATGTTATCTGGACTGGGTTGCGCGCCGCAACAGTGTGATGTGAAGAATTGTTTCCTATATGTTACTTTGTATGCCTTGTTTCCTGGATTGTGAGGAAAATCCGTGTTGGGCGTTGCTCGGTGAATAGCGCATCGGTTGTGCCCTTTCAGGATTAAATAGTGTATAATACTTGCTTCACCGTGGGTGTGATGGATTTCTTGGTTTAAGTCCTTAATCAGTGCGTGGCTGTCTATGTTGAGCCTGGTGGCTTGAGGTGCTTCATGGGTAATAGTGTTTGGATAGAATCGCGCAATGTGGCAAGGCCACGTGATGTTATGACCTTTCGATGAGGATTCAGGTACTCTATTTCTAGGTGGTGAGATGGGATCTCAGTTGTGTGTTGTGACGGAAAAATTTGAATCACAACTCTAAGGTTTGAGTCAGTTGTCGTGATTTGAGTGTGTTCAGATCGTTTCTTATTGGTGCATGTGTTGAGCACGTTGTGACTTAGGCTGGTGTTAAGGTGTCATATCACCAGAGTGGCGTGTTGTAGTTGAGATGATCGTTGGAGTCATTAATGAGTACAAGCATATTTGATTTCAGCTTGTTAGAAAGGTAATGTCGAGGTTGGCTCTGAAATCTGTGGTAGTATCAGTCAGAAAGGAAATGGACCCATGAATGGGTGATATGAGAGATGGGTTCGGTTCATCGCGTGATTCATTTACCGTTGGCAGTATATGGAGGTGTTGGGATAAGACTTTAGCTAATATAAAGGTCTTTTTATCAATATTTGGTTATTGTGAGCAACTGCTGGGAATAGATGTTGTCGTCTCGAGTGTTTGGGTTGTGTAGAATATCATATGGTCTCACCTGGAGTGGCGAGTATGGGTTATTACAGTTGGTTTGGGTTTATTCTGAGTATAGACGTGGGGTTATGATCTGGTGCATGATTTTGGGAAGTGCAATGTGGTTTATGATTTTGATGGACTGTGAAATCCCGGCTATATTGTTTTATCTGACCTATGTGAGATAGGGTGACGTGCGATCACCCCGAGTATATGCTTGGTAAGGTCATTCATCTATTGGGTTGGTTCTAGTACAACTCTGGGTATGCTCGAGGACGAGCATTTGTTTAAGTTGGGGAGGATGTGACGACCTGACCCATCGTCCTATGTGTTACTACTCCGTTTCCCCCTTATTGTGTTTCTTCATGTTTCAATATCAGTATTAGAGTCGATCGGGTGTAATTGAATTGGTTTTGGTTGAAATTAAGGCTTATGGCTTCTTAGAAGGAAGCTTGTTTTAGAAATGTCAACCGGAAGTTGACTTGTCAGTTAGAAGCCTTGGATGTGATTTTCGATGATTCGGTTAGCTTCGGGAGATGATTTGTGACTTAGGAGAGCGATTGGAATTCAATTTGTAGGTCCGGTGTAGAATTAGGCTTGAATTGACAAAGTTTGAATTTTGGCGGATTCCGGTTGATAGGTGAGATTTTGATCCGAGGGTCGGAAATGAATTCTGAGAGTTGTAGTAGCTTTGTTAGGGGATTTTGGATATGTGTGCAAATTTTCAGATCATTCGGAAGTGTTTAGGCCGGGTTTTGGATCAAATGCAAGTGTCGGAAGTTTTAGTTTAACTTAGGCTTGAATCCGTGGAATTTTGTGATTTTTGATGTTTAAGGTAGTGTTTTTATGGCCCGAGCAAGGTTGAATGAAGTATTAGAATATGTTTGTGCTTTTGGTTGAGGTCTTGAGGGCCTCGGGATGGTTTCGGATGGTTGAACGGGGAGTTTGTATATTGGTTTGTGCTGCTATAAATGCAGCAGTTGTTGCAGGCTCAGAATGGCCTTCGCGTTCGCATGGTAGCTCCGCGTAGGCCTGAGGTCCATTGACCTTCTCGTTCTCGTACAGGGATCGCATTCGCTTAGGGTGTTGGCGCGTGTAGGATTTCCAAGGGCAGTTGCCCTTCGCGTTCGCGGCTGGGGCCCGCGTTCGCGTTGAAGAAGGTTGCTGAGTGCTTCGCATTCGCGCCTGGGCACCGCGTTCGCGAAGAAGGAATTTTGGGCCCAGAGATTTTGTGCATCGCAAATGTGGAAGGACCTCGCGTTCGTGAAGAAGGGGGCGTCATCTGGGCAGAGAGTTTTTAATTGACATTTCATCCGGGAGCAAGGCCTGATTTCCTCCATTGTTGGACATCTTGGAGAGCTTTTGGAGCAAATTGAAGAGGGATTCGAAGAGGACTGATTAGAGGTAAGTTTTATGGACTCAAAACATCTTTTAAACATGAATTTATCACTAAAATTTGTGGAATCAAGTTAAAAAGGGGATGAACTAGGGCTTGGAATTTTGAATGTAAATTGGGGATTCGAAGGAGCAATTGGACTCCGATTTTGATGAATTATATATGTACAGACTCGTAGCGAGACGAGGATTCTGAAAATGGGAATTTCATATTTTTTTCTAGAAGTGGGCCTGGGGCTCGAGTTTTGCCAACTTCGTATTTTTTGGTGTACTTTGAGTTGTTTCGATTGGGTTATGTTCCATTAGCCTATTGTGACGTATTCTTATTGTTTTTGATCAGATTTTGCATCCGTGGAGTTTGATTGTCAAGGCAAAGGCGTTGCGAGCTTGAGATTTCGCCGGTTCGAGGTGAGTAATATTTGGGAATGATATCCTGAGGGTTTAAAACCCCGAATTTGCACACTCTAGTACTGTATTGTGGTGACTTGCACGCTGGACCTGAGCGTGGGGTAGAGCACCGTTGGGATTGTGACTTGGTCCGTCCCGGTTGTTGGTTTTTACCGCTAAATTGTAAATGTTTTGTTATTATCTTTATGACTTGGACTCATTGCCATACTTGGAGCTTATTGCCGATTAGTTGAAACCCCGGTATATCACGGTGTGACGCCATATGAGGCGATACACGCTCTCCATTGCTAGTGTGGGGTCATATATGTGGGAAATTGTGACTCGGTTCAATCCGAGGGATGAATTATACTATATTGGCGATTTCTTCGCACCCTATATTGATGTTATCTGGGCTCGATGCCATGTTTGGGGCCTTGTGCCGACTTGTAGAATCCTTTGGGGATTGATATATCAGATTTATCACGATTTGCATATTATTTGAATTCAGTGAGCGCCATCAACGTTAAATCATATGCATGGTTGGCTCGGGCTGCACGCCGCAACGTATTCACGTGCATTACATTGCATTCATGAATTTACTCCTGTTTGTACTACGTGGCATGACATTTAGCACTCATATATCATTGGCATACAAACAGTTAATTGCCTTGTTGACCAGATACCCTTGTGGTATATGTGAAAGAGTGCTGTGCCCGGGTGGCTGAGGGTAGATATTGTGAGTTGACAGTGAGCTCGAGGGGCAGGTTTCTGATTATTTCCTACTTGTTGAAACTTTCTTTGAAATTGTTGAAAAACATATTTTCAAAAGAGAGTTTTGAACGAAACTTGAGATTTTTCACAGTATTTCGGTTTTTCTCAAAAGGTGGTTTTTCTGTCTTTTATAGCAGTTTGGTATGCTCATACGTGTTTTCTTATCGCTCAGATATTATTCTCTCTAATTACCATTGAGTTGGAAGTACTCACTTTACTCTCTGCACCTTGCGTGTAGTTGCAGGTATTGTTCGCCCGATAACGGGTCATTAGCAGGATCGAAGGCCATATTCTGGTAGTTGAGCAAGGTGACCGCCGGCGTTCGCGGCACCGCACTCCATCCTTGTATTCCGGCTTTACCTTGTTGGTCCAATAATAGTGTCCCTACTCTTAGATGCTCGTGACTTGTGACACCCTGGTCGGGCTATATTGGTATTTATATTAACTAATGTCATAAATTTAGATTCAATCTGTTATAACTGATTAATTGCTTTAAGTGGTGTAATTGAAACAGTCTGGCTGGCCTTGTCTTCACGAGATGCGCCATCACGACCGGATTTGGGAATTGGGTCCTGACAAAATTTTTTAATCCTTAATGACCCCTAAACCCTCCCCATTCTCTCAGACACGTACCCTCAAACTCTTTTCTCTCTCAAACACTCTCAAACCCTAATTGTCGCGTACCCCTCTTCAACCCCAAACTCACCAGAATCTATGGTCGCCCTAGACCTGAATGGCCTATACTCACCTCCTATTGCTCTCACATGCCTGGTGCTTGAATATTTAAGGCCAGTCTTTGAGGGTCTTCAACCAGACCTTCATCGATCACAGGTTTTCAGCAATTTCTGGCCTTTTTCCGGCATATCTTAGGCTCTTGAGCCTGGTTCCAATCAACCTTATCATCTCAGATGTGATCTCTTATATTTCCAAGTCTTTCTCATCCTTTAGGGTTCTTAGAAACCCAAGCATATTCGAGGTTTGTTTTGCTTATTCGTTCAGATCCGTGCTAGATCTATGCTGTGTGTGATGTTTAAAGTACTTTCCCCAAATTTCTTTTTTCAAAACCCTTTGATTTTAAATTAGGGTTACTGAGTCTATCTTTTAAATGTTTTTTTATTTATCTTCCTATCATCTCTAGGTTTAATTGGTGATTGAAAACCCTAATTTTTGAGATTTTTTTGATTTTTCTAAGTCTACACGTTAGTATTGCTTTATTTACTGCTTAGTGGTGAAAACCCTAAAGGGGTTTATTTAAGATTACGAGACTATTTGTGTGTTTATCTGCTTGTCTTCTCTAGATGTGATTAATTTTGAAAACCGTAGTTCTTTGGGGTCTCTTTGTGTTTCGGAAATCCTTCACCCGTTTGAAATTGCTCAATCTGATTGTTCGCTTCAGCATCTCTGTTCCTTAATGTGATTTTTTTGTTACGAGTTCTTGCTACTTGTCAAACTCGACTATTATTTTCACTCGACTCCTTGCATACTTATCTTTTATTTTTCACTAAATCACTGAAACCTGACTTAGGTGACTATCATGTGATTATTCTCTATGTCATGGGTACAGCCTCACATGCCTGAGGTTATGCACTCTTTTATATGCTAAATTTTCCTCTCAAAGTAACCCTTGATAGTGGACTGATTTCAAATCTCTTTGTGTGATTCCGATTGCACTCTTGTAATTGATTCTTTCCTTATTGTACTGATTTCCCTGTTTCTTGGACCTATTTGAATGCTTTCCTTTGAAATTTCAACCCCTACCTTTTATACTCAAGTTGATTGATGCCCTTACCTTGATTATATTGGTATCAGACTCTTATAGATCTTTCCGTGATTAAAGTCTGATGAACCTAGCCTGTATTACTTATATGTACTTGTACTATGCTAGAAATACTTCCTTATTAGTCATATTCAGCCTACGTGATTTCTTTCTTTATTTAGCATTTGCATGTTACCGTTATGATTTTAATTCCGTAACTAAAGAAAGTCTTTGATACTGATTTGATTTTAATTGACACTTGTTTCCCTAATTATTTCTGACCTACAATCCTTACCTTATTTTCTGCCTGTTTTCATTATAAATACTTGGTTTTCTCATTAAAACAATAACACGAACACACAAACAAGTTCTGAAAAACACACTACTTCTCTTTCCTTTTCTCAAATATTTTCTAAGTTTTCAGCAAAGCTCTTTTCGAGCCTTCTGCTGAAATCCTGATTTGGTTCTTCTCTATTTGCATGTGGCTGCAAGTTTTCTGCTCCTCTTTGAGTTTGTGTAGCAACCGGTATTTTCCTTTAGTTTAATATTGTCTCTTACCTATGTGTTTAGATTTCAGCTCTTTCGTGTGATTACTTTAATGCTTTTGCATATTTGCTATTTTCTTCTTGACTGATTTTTCTCCTTCAACCCCTTTGTATGTGAAATTATGGTTCATAAAGCATGACAATACTTAAACATTATTGTTCATGTGTCTGGATTGGATTCTTTGAATCCCAAAACTCAATCAATTCCCACTCTCTTTCCCCTTATGTGTGCGTGAGCTTTAGACCTCGGTCTAGCAGTGCCCTAATCACTGTCAAGACCCTGGTATGACCTTCAATGGGTATGCTCTTATTTGTTTGACTAAATAGGTTGGTCAGGGGTGTGCTAGCCTTTTTTGTGGTTGGGCATGACCACCACATGTTATGGCTTCCCCAATCCTCTTCACACTTACACTTATCCTTAGCTATTAAGTTCTGCCCATCTCTTGAAAGCCTTGCGTTGGGACCCTTGAGCTCCCTCTGAACTTGGATGCCTGAGAGCTAGCTTTTCTACACTTCATTGTTTCTACTCTAATGGTATCTTGGGTGTAAGCAATGCCGGGAATTCCTAAAATTCCTTGGAACTTTGAAACACCCTAGATAAAGAGAAACCTTTGGAAATTTGGATCCTAGAAGTTGTTCAATCGCATATTGTTAGACACCAAGTCTGAATTAGGTTGCTCGGATCTAGCTGTTAGTTTGTGATGTATTTTCTCTTTTTTTCTAGTTTGTAATAACTTATATAAACTCGGAGAATATTGTGAAAAGGGTGGGGGTCTTTACTTTACTGCATTAAAGGGTATAAAATTAATTTTCTAGGATTTTACTGTTTAATCACCTAGAAATCTTGCCTATAGGGTCGTTTCCTGTTAATTCAATCACATAGAAATCATACTCATACAACCTAGCACTTACTTTATGCAATTATGCATATAGAATCCTGCCTATAGGAGTTAATTTTCTGCAATCTTGTATATAGATATCATTCCTATAGGAATGTGCATATTTATGACATTATGCAAACTCTTAGGATTAATCAAATCACTATTTGTTCACAAGTTTATTAACAAAGTTTAATTCAATGACTCGTAGAAATCATGCCTATAGGAGATTTTAAATCAAACTCGCCCCACCCGTCTAAAAGCAGTAACAATCGACTAATTAATTAGTTCCTTCACGCCTAGATCAGTATATCTTCTTCTAAAACTTAATCTTTTGATAAACCTTTCTCAAATTAACGTATACTTCCGTTCCTAAAACCTAATCTTTTAAACCGGTTTGTCTTTCTAAAACTGCTTTTTCTAATAATCTGGTCAAATGTGTTTTCCAATTCAGTTCCGTTCTTTGAACTTATCGTCTTTAAACCAGTTCTGCAATTCACTTATTTTTCTTTAAATAATCTGCCTCCTCTAGAATGTTTTTTTAAATTACCTTTCTGTGTTTAAATGCAACTAGGCAGTTTTTTTTTCTTTTGAACTGGTTTCTAAATAGTTTTCTAAGTCTGTTGCATACCTTTTTTTCAAAAAACCTTCTATACTAGTTATTCTCTGAAGTCAGTATTCTAAATCAATTCGCGTTAACCCGGTGCCTTAAACTCTGACAACTATATCCGAGTATGCCTAATGCAAACTTTTTTTCTAAATATATGTGTTGAACCAGTCCGCTCGCAGCTTAACCTAATTTAAAGACCAAAGTAGTATTTGCAAAGACATGCTAAACTATATGACTATCTAATTTCAGGAGTTTATTTGAGCCTTATTTACCGTCTTGCTCTTCCCTTTATTTGATACATGTTTTGAATGTCGAAGTAGTATTTTATCCTTTAAACTCCATAAAGGCCGCCACCCCTTTCTCCCCTTTAGGATTAGAAGTCCTAATACCCCGGGAGTGTTAGGATTGGGACGGTAATAGCATGAAATAAGTAAAAGAGACTAATCACGCTTTAATACCTTAATTGGGTGGGAATGGTAGAATATGGATATAATGACCGGTGCGCTAATATAACGTGCGACCCCTCTTTTGAGGAGTGTGCGTCGGGTATTGCATTAATGTGATCCATATTATGTATAAACCTAGGACCCACCTTTTGAGGAGTGTGCGTCGGGCATTTTATTAATGTGATCCATAGAATGTATAAACCTAGGACCCCCTTTCCTTTGACTTATAATTATTTCTTTTAATCTTGCTTCTTTTACTAACTTTCTAAAACATTCCTTTTCTTTTTTTTTCTTTTTTAAAAACTTTTGAACTTGTTTGCAACAGTTATGTGAAAACCTTATTTGTTTCTTCTATCTTCTAAAGTCAGAATTGTAGTATGGCCGGGAACCACACTAGTGGATCTTGAGGGGTGCCTAATACCTTCCTCTCGAGATAATCTTAAGCCCTTACCCAAACTCTGGTTCTTCTTCTCGAAATTCTTTTCTTTAAAGTGTCCTAATGCACTATAATTATTAGGTGGCGACTCTCTAAATTCCAAAACCCAATTCTCGAAAGGGAATAAGAGTTCTCCTCCCATAATATCGTGTACTAGATTTCGACCATTCGAAAAAGGGGGCGTCGACAGCATGGCGACTCTGCTGGGTATTACTTTAGGATTTTACCATTGCATGCTACTAGTGACTTTATTATTTTATTTATTGTCTTTACTTCCCGTCTTTTACTCTTTCATCACAAAATTGACTTGACTCTTCATGTCTTTCCTTTCCTTTAACTACTTTCTTTTACTGCTTTATCTCAATACTATTGTAATTACGAGCAATTATTGTAATGATTTATTCTATGAACGTGAAAATACATGTCAATTTTTTTCCCTCTTGGAAACTGCATCCCCAACATCATCTTCCACTCGTGCCTAAACAAATACCGTAGAAATGCTTATAATGAGTGGTTGCACTCTTCCAATATTATCACCTCCTAAATTTGGCAAAGGAGTATTTGAGGTAAAACCAGTCGATTAGCGGTGCAGTAGACGGTTCCGTGCCATTCCCTCTTGAGTTATCCACTCAAGGGTACCGGTCTAATACCTCAAGTATAAACCATACTCTATTTAATTTTGCATGCATCATGGTCAAACCTAGCCGAGTCACTTATGTTGTTCGCATTAATGACTCATTAAGATAGCCTAGTCCAAAGTCCATCGGGTTTCCCTTAATACCCCAAATTGACACCTCCATGTTCTGTGCATTTATTTGGAGAACTAAATGCCTATCATGATAATTGTTGATTTAAATAGTCGAGTCTAGTGAGGTAAGGGTCTAACGTTTTGCTTTCCAGAAAATGAGGCACGAAGTCCCCAGATTCGCAATGGTAACCAACATCCACCCAAGTCTGTTAAGCTGGTGGGAGGACCTTCATGCCAGTGATCAGACCCTTGTCTGCAAATACTAAGGGAGTTTTCCTTCGCTTCTAGAGATTCATCCTGACAAAAAGATCATAGAGGCTTCAACTTTGTTCTGGGATAGTGACTGGTCAGTGTTTCGCTTTAGGGACCTTGAAATGACCACTTTGCGTGAGGAAATATGGGGTTTAGTTGTATTCCTTAGGAGACTCTGGGTTTGCTTATGCTGGAAAATCGCAAAGGTAGAGGCTTCTTCAAAATGATGGGACTCAAGAAGAACCCAGACTTGACTTGTCTGAAGGACTCCTGCATCCCATTCGACTACTTGTACGAGAGGTACGTCCATAGCAAGTCCTACTGCACCAACCCCGACGAATTTGCTCTTACCTCCTTAGGGCATATCCATAGAAGGGTTTTAGTCTTTATATTTTGTTTTCCGGGGATGATAATCTTTCCTATGAAGAAGGATAGGATCTATACCAGGCTATCCATGGTAACCAAGACCATGATAAAAGGGATCGACGGAGAGTCTTCAGCATAATGCCCATGATTATCGCCGAGATATATTGAGCCTTGGAAAAATGTCAACAAGGAGCCAAACATTATATTACTTCAACGTTGGATTATAGAACACCTTCAGAAGGGCGATTACCGACAGGAAATTATATGCAGAGATTGGGATGACCATATCGCTTTTTAGCACCCAAAGCGAATGAATTGCATGCCTAACATGTTCGCTCAACCAGAGGACGCAAGAGGATGGGCAGAGGTATTTGAGAATCTGAAGGAAGATCAAGTGCAGTGGATGTATGAGTGGTTCCCAATAGGGGAATTCATTGTTCGTTATCGGAATGCACTTCCTCATACTCGTTGGTCTGAGGAGAACTTATCCCTGTGTCCTTCTCTGAGCCATGAGGCATGCAGGAAGAAAGCAAATAATACCAAGGGTGGACAAAATGAGTCACTTCAGGGCTGACTTACAGGACCATAATAGCCCTCACAGGTGTCAAGCCTCGCATATGTGGTATTGCAAGATCGTCTTGGGAAGAGAATCTATTAAGCCAAATAGGAATCATGCCGGGTGTGTGCCACACTACTCAGGTTGGTTAGAAGATAATCACACTATTTTGGGTCATCCTGGGATCATCCGAGGACACAGGCTTTTCGACGAAAAGGCTAAAATGCAAGTTAAATACAATCAATTGCGCAAAAGAATTCTAGAATGTGAAAATGAGCATCTAGAAACATGAGAAGCTCACCAGAATTTTATTGACGAGTGGAAGGATATGGCTGTCTATGCCAACAAGTGGCTAGGGTATCTGGAATGGGGTTTAGTAGAGCTGGAAGGGAAATTCTTGAAAAGGATTGAAGACTGCCAAAATGCTGAGTGAAGGCGGACATCTAGCCCGAGCCTATTTGCTGCTAGGACTGCACGAGTTGGTGAAGTTGTATGAGGGAGACAAGAATACTGAATTTGGGGAAGGTCCTTCTGGGGCTAAGTAGTTAGGATCTTTTATTTCCTGCTTTCATAATGTAATAAGGCCACTGGCTATTAGTGACATTTATTTCCCGTTACTTTAAGTTGTCTTTAAGACTCGTCTTATTTTTATCATAAAAATGAGGCATTTAGCATTATAAGTTCTCCAAATCTAATTTGTCGCTAGGCCTACCTCGAGCACAATGAGGCACCCAAATTAGGACACGACATATATTTTTGAACAATGTGTTTAAATATTGCAATATTCTCTTTCTCAGAATCCACACTAACTTTTTACTTTTTGTTTTTCTTTCATTTTTTTATCATTCCCCTCCCTAAAGGTTAGGTTATGGATTCTGGCACCATCAGCATACTCTACAAGATCCAAGGACCCTCCACCTCCTCCTCCTCCGAGTCCTATCAGAAACAAGAACAAAGGTAGAATGGGAGACGCAAGTGCTAGAAAGGAGATTGAAAGAGAGGAAACTTATCAGGTACCCCAATTGCTAAGGGAACTCCTGCTCATCTTGAACAGAAATTGCTGAAATTACAGGAAGAATTGGACCAACTTCGGAACTTGGAAAGCCTATTCCTGAGTCAACACCCAAACCCCGTACCATTACAAAACACCCCGCAACCGTAAATACAATCCACTCCCTCTCAATCTTGATACACATGCAACAACGCTCATTACTCATTCCCGAACTACCAAACACTACAAACGACCACCTCCACAATAATCCTATCTTTGTGGACACTATACCCCACTATACCCAACCGATCTCAAGTGCATCTAAATCAGACGTCAAAGACTCCGTTATCAAGAGCTTGGTCATGGAACTCAAGAAGTTAACTAGCCGGGTCTAGGGTGTTGAAGGTAGTAAAGGAATTGAAGGGCTGAACTATGAAGATCTTTGCATTCGGCTGGACGTCAAAATCCTGGAGGGTTACAAACCTCCCAAGTTCGAGATGTTCGATGGTACAAGTTATCCCAGGGTCCATCTAAGGACATATTGTGATAAGCTGATAGGAGTTGGAAGGGATGAGAAATCCATATGAATCTATTCATGAGGAGTCTGAAAGGGCATGCCTTATCTTGTACTTCAGCCAAGATTCAATGAAATGGACAAGTTGGGTAGGTATGGCGCCTGACTTTATGGACAGGTTCAGGTTTAACACAGAGAATGCACCATATGTGTTTTATATCCAGAATCTGAAGAAGAAACCCATCGAAATGTTCCGCGAGTATGCTACTCGTTGGAGGTCAAAGGCTGCTAAGGTTAGAACGGCTTTAGAAGAAGAGCAAATTAACAGGTTCTTTATCCAGGCTTAGGTTTCACAATACTATGAAAGGTTGAAATTGATAGAAGGTTAAATATTCTACGACATCATCAAGTTGGGAGAAAGAATTAAGGAATGTATCAAAATCGGTATGGTTACTAATCTTGAAGCATTACAGGCCACCGAAAAGGCTTTACAGTCTGGTGGCACGTCAAAAAAGAAGGATGTGAATTCCATAATGGTTGCATAGAGAACCAAATTTCCAATGATATATCAAACATACCCCTTACCTCCATATACATATTAGCCTTCCCCGAGTTACCAAGCACCCTCACCCACATACCCAATTCCACCGCCCACCTACCAATCATCACGACCTCCCACATATCAACCCACATCACCAAGATATTCTCAACCTGCACCCGTGTACTAAGCCTACAATGCCCAACCTTCCCACTATCAATCAAAACCCACTCACCAAAACTTTCCTCGACCCAGACCAATTTTCGACCGCAGACCTCCTAGACAATATAAAGTCATTGGCGAGCTGATTGACCAGCTGTATGAAAGACTCAAAGCAACTGGTTACGTTACCCCTATCCTATCCATAACTCTAGAAAATACCTCTCAATGGATCAATCCTAACAAAACCTACGCATACCATTACAAAATGAAAGGACAAACCATCAACGAGTGTCTCTCGTTAAAAGACAAGATTAAGACCTTGATTGATAATAAGGTCATCATAGCAAATGATCCCACTCCCAATGTCCACGACAATCCTCTGCCTGATCATAAGGGTGGGGGCATTCACATGATCGAGATTGAGGATGATTGGGACCTTTAAATTTGATTGATTGCCGAAAGGGATGAACCAAAGAAGCCGGCAGTCACACTCAACCCAATTGTTGTCCAAATCTAGCCCTCTAAAGGTGATGAGGTGAATATGTCCATACCGCTCGAGTTCAAAGTGCCTCCTTCAAAGGCACCAGGAACAATTGAGCTCGATTTTATAATTCCAAAGGCACCTACACCATTTGAAGTTGTTGTGTTGCCTCTGAGGGTACCAATTTCGGTTACAATGATAGATGTTACCCCGTTTAGCTCAAACGCCATACCATAGGATTACACAGCTGAAGCTAGGAAAAAAGGGAAGACTAAAACCGGAGAAGCAATTGCTGCACAAGTTATGACCAGAACAGGCAGGGTATACACTCCAGAACACTTAGCTGAGTCCAACAAGCAAGCCTCTAGACGACCTATTGAAACTGGGCCTGATGATCTCTGGATAAAAATACAAGTTAAAAAATACTCGGTTGTTGAGCAGTTGAACAAAACACCAGCGCAGGATCTCCATCCTGGCTCTTTTGCAAAGCTCTGACGCACATAAAAGAGCCTTGAGGAAGATATTGTGCGAAGCTTATGTTCCCACCAACATAACTGGGGGAAAAATGGCAAATATGGTGGGACAAGTGTTGGAGAGTCATAAGATTACCTTCCACGAGGATGAGCTACCACCGGAAGGACAAAGTCACAACAAGGCGTTGCACATTACCGTGCAATGCGAAGATTACTTTATCACTAGAATCTTGGTTGACGGGGGATCCAGCCTCAACATCTTTCCAGTGATAACTCTCAGAACATTAGGGAAAGGCTTGCATGAGATCAAAGATGGGGTAATAAATGTTAAAGCCACAGAAGAATCAAAGGTCCACTATTGGGGAAATCAGCCTATGTCTGCAAATTGGACCAACCTGGTTCAACGTTGACTTTCAAGTAATAGAAGTCCTAGCATCCTACAACTTGATGTTGGGGAGACCCTGGATCCATGCCGTTGGAGCTGTAGCATCAGGCCTGCATCAGGCAGTAATGTTCGAATAGAATCATTAAGAGGTTATCATTCATCACGACGGTAGCAACCCTATATATATTCGTCAGACCGTCCTGATGATTGGAGGAAGAAGGAGAATAGGCGAGAAACATACCACTACATCGTGTGGGTCAACGCTGTAGAAAATAATAAATGGTGGGTCAACAAGATCGAGAGTATCCTAAACTGGTGCAGGTATGAGCCCGGAAAAGGACTTGGGAAAAACCTCCAAGGTATCACCAAGCCCGTCAGGCTGAAGAAATATGGTACTACTTTTGGCCTGGGGTATGAGTATATATGGAAGGAGTTTGATGATTGGTCGCCACCATGGAGCGACCTATACTATCCATTGGAGATCCCTATACCTCGTCTAGAGCAGACCTTTCAAACTGCTGATATCATATATGGATTAGAGGAAGATGAGGCATTAGCAGTATTGAAGAACTTGTTTCTAGAAGATGATATGGATTGTTGTGTAATCTTCGAGGAGGAAGGGGAGGAAGGCCCTTCCCTACAATTGGTTAATCGAAGGGAATGCCTCACTAATTGGTCGATCAGAACATCGAGGGCTTGGAAAGCTTTGGGGTAGCAAGGCTAAACAAAGCACCATGCATCACATTTTTACTTTTTACTAATTATTTTATTTTTCTGCATTGTCTTTAATTTAAAAAAAAAGCATCGATATTTCAAACAATTATGAAGTTAATCAAAGCATTTTTAGTTTATTATATATCTCGCTCTAATTATTTTTCGCATCATTTACTTTATTCACACATCATTACTGTTACCTATCTTGATGATGAACCAACGACTATGACTTGCAACGAGATAACACAACAAACGGATATAGATTCAGAAGAGGATGATATACCACAAGAGATTGTCAGAGAGGTAGAGAACTTTGAGAATAGACCTAAATCCAACTTGGAAGAAACTGAGATTGTAAATTTAGGAGATATATAGAATGTCAAGGAAACGCGTATCACTGTGCACTTGTCACCGTAAGAAAATGAGAAGTACACATAGTTCTTAAAAGAGTATGAGGTCATCTTTGCCTAGTATTATGATAATATGACTGATCTCAGTACATGTGTTGTAGCTCACAAGTTACCAACAGATCCAACATGTCCACCGGTACAACAAAATCTCAAAATGTTCAAACCCGAAATGAGTTTGAAAGTCAAATAAGAGGTTACCAAGCATTTCAAAGCCAGGGTCCTCAGGGTGGTAGAGTATCCAACATGGTTAGCCAACATCGTGCCGATACCGAAGAAAGATGGGAATGTTAGAGTCTGTGTCAACTACTGGGATCTCACCGGGCCAGTCCCAAAGATAATTTTCCGTTGCCAAACATACATATCGTGATTGACAACTGCACCATGCATGAGCTACAGTCATTTGTCGATTGTTTCTACAGATACCATTAGATATGGATGGATGAAGAAGATGCAGAGAAACGGGCATTTCTCATCCGATGGGGGATGTATTGCTACAGAATGATGAAATTTGGTTTTAAGAATGCTGGTGCTACCTACATGAGTGCCATAACTACTATCTTTCATGACATAAACATAAAGAAATTGATCTGTATGTGGACAACATCATCATGAAATCCAAGAAGGCCGCAGATCATTTGGAAGACTTAAAGAAATTCTTCAACAAACCAAAAAGATTCAATCATAAATTTAATCCAACCAAGTGTGCATTCGGGTTAATGCTGGAAAATTACTAGGCTTCATCATGAGTCGCGGAGGAATAGAATTGGATCCGTCAAAGGTTAAGTTCATTCAAGAGTTTCCACTACTGAAGAACAAGAAGGACGTGATGAGTTTTCTGGGAAGACTCAACTATATCAACCGGTTCATAGCTCAGTCCACTTTCATTTGTGAACCTATCTTCAAGATGTTCAAAAAGGAAGCTGCCACCAAATAGACTGACGACTGTCAGAAAGCTTTTGACAGAATCAAGGAATACTTGTCAACACCGCCAGTCTTGGTTCCGCCTGAACCAGGGAGACCTCTATTGCTTTACCTCGTAGTATTGGATGGAGCGTTCAGTTGTGTTTTGGGATAACATGATGGAACAGGGAGAAAGGAGCAATCCATGTACTATATTAGTAATAAGTTCACACCGTATGAGGCTCAGTATTCTCTCTTATAATGAACTTGTTGTGCTCTAACTTGGGTGGTTTAGAAATTGAGGCATTATTTCTGTGCCTGCACCACTTATCTTATATCCAGAATGGACCTGCAAAAATATATCTTCCAGAAGCCTATGCCAATGGCAAGCTTGCCAAGTGACAAATCCTGCTAAGTGAATTTGACACTATTTATGTGACCCAGAAAGCAATCAAGGGGCAAGCCTTGGGCGATCATCTCACCGAGAATGTCATGGGAGGGGAATACGAGCCTCATAAGACATATTTTGCTAATGAAGAGTCATCTTTCATAGGAGAAGACATTGCAAAATCCTATGATTGTTGGAGGATGTTTTCCGACGGAGCCGCAAAATTTAAAGGAGTTGGCATAGGAGCAGTCCTAGTATCACAAACTGGTCAGCATTACCCGGTGTCTGCCAAGCTTAGATTCCCATGCACCAACAATTTGGCCGAATATGAATCTTGCATCTTAGGGCTCAAACTGGCCATTGATTTGAATATTCAGGAGTTTCTATTGATCGGAGACTCGAACCTACTCATACATCAAGTTTGAGAAGAGTGGGCAAATAAGAATGCTAATATACTCCCTTATCTACATCATATACATGTGTTGAGGAAAAGATTCACAAAGGTAGAATTTCAGCATGTTCCCAGAATAAAGAACGAGTTCGCTGATGCACTAGCTACTTTGTCATCTATGATCCAGCATCCAGACACCAATTTCTTTGATCCCATCCAAGTGAAAATTTACGACCAACCAAGTTATTGTGCTAACGTTGAGAAAAAGGCGATGGCTAACCATGGTTCCATGGCAGCAAAGAGTACTTGACCACATGAGAATAACCAGAGCTTTCCAATACTACTCAGAAGCGCACACTCTGGAGTGTATCTAACAACTTCTTTCGCACTGAGGAATTCTGTGCAGGAGGACCCCGATTTGGGATTATTGCGATGTGTCGAAGCAAGAGAAACAACCAAACTATTGGATGAAGCGCACGCAGGGACCTGGGGACCGCACATAAATGGTTTTGTCTTAGCTAAAAAGATACTCCGAGTAGGATATTTTTGGATAAATATGGAAACAGACTGCATCCAGTATGTTCGTAAGTGCCATCGGTGTCAGATACAAGCATACATGATGAAGGTGGCGCCAAACAAGCTTACTACAACAAGTTTACTATGGCCATTCGCCTCTCGGGGAATGGATGTTATCGGACATTCATCTTAGAGGCAATTGATTACTTTACCAAATGGGTTGAAGCAGCTTCATACAAAGAAGTGACCAAGAAAGTTGTGGCAGATTTCGTCCGCGACCATATAATTTGTCGGTTCGGAATTCCAGAGTCAATTATTACTGATAATGGTTCCAATCTTACCGACAACTCCTACTCTTTTCCTTCTATTCTATCCCCTGCTTTTTGTGGGTGTGTTATGTTTTCTTGGACAGGTACCTATTTCAACGGCGAGGATCTCCGACAACTACCGTCCAAACTCTCATTCAGACTCACGGCAGGACGCAATAGAGCCGGGCACTTTGCTCAGATTCAGGAGAACTCGGGCGCAGCAAAGCACACTTCCAGGTTTTTCCACCGGGAGTTGGTACCTCCCGCTCTCTTGCTTATTTTGTGCACATTCTTTACGTATTTTAACAAGCATTCCGAGTGTGGTCTATTTTGTTGTTATCTAGTTTGCTACATCTGCTTTTTTAGCTTTAGTGCGTGTGTGCCACTGGATAGTGGCCGCGGCGAGTGATGATATCGTAAGGTCATGTCCTCAGGAGCGGGGGTGGTAGCGGGGGTGTGTAGGGGTGCAGGGGGTGGCATTTCAGGTAGGGCAGGAGGTAAGGGTGGGAAGAGGGCGGTGGTCGCCCATAGATTAAGGATTGGGTCTTGGAACATAGGCACTCTGACGGGTAAGTCCATCGAGTTAGCGAAGGTTCTCCAACAGAGAAGGGTTAACATAGCGTGCCTCCAGGAGACTAGGTGGAAAGGGACTAGGGCGAGGGACGCTGATGGGTTTAAGCTGTGGTACTCTGGGCTCGAAAGGGGTAAGAATGGAGTGGGCATCTTGGTTGATAGGGACCTAAGGGAGTCTGTGGTCGAGGTTAGGCGAGTGAACGATAGGTTAATGTCTATTAAGCTGGTTATTGGGGGTGGGGTCCTCAATGTTGTCAGCGCCTACGCGCCGCACGCAGGCTTAGCCGAGGAGGTTAAAAGGCGCTTTTGGGAGGACTTGGACGATCTGGTGGGAGTATTCCCCAGTCGGAGAAGTTAGTTATTGGAGGGGACTTCAATGGTCATATTGGGGCTGAGGCTGGTGGTTACGATGAGGTGCACGGGGGCTTTGGCTTCGGGGCCAGGAACGGAGGAGGCACTTCGCTGCTTGATTTCGCCAGGGCTTCCGAACTCCTGATTGCGAACTCGTCATTCCGGAAGAGGGAGGAGCATTTGGTCACCTTCAAGAGTGCGGCGGCGAGGACTCAAATTGATTACATCCTCATCAGAAGGAGCGACAGGGGTTTGTGCAAGGATTGCAAGGTTATTCCGGGAGAGTCTCTTTCAACTCTTCATAGGCTCCTAATGATGGATGTTGATCTCTGGGTGAAGAAGAAGAGGAGGGGCGCCCAGGGTCAACCGAGGATTAGATGGGGAGCTTTGTCTAAGGAGAAAGCTCAGGAGTTGGAAAGGAGGTTAGTGGAGGTCGGAGCTTGGAGAAGTTATGGGGAAGCGGACGCTATGTGGTCAGCGACAGCAAACTTGGTTAGGGGGGTAGCACGGGACGTGCTCGGGGTTTCTAAGGGATATTCAGGTAGTCATCAGGGTGATTGGTGGTGGAACGAGGTAGTCAAAGGAAAAGTGGAGGTGAAGAAGGCGGCGTTCGCTAGGTTGGCAGGGAGCACAAGCGAGGAGGAGCGGACAGTGAACAGGTTGTTCTACAGGGAGGCGAGAAGAGAAGCTAAGATGGCAATCACGGAAGCTAAAAACGCGGCGTTCGGTCGCATGTATGAGGAACTAGGGGAGAGAGGTGGGGATAAGAAGTTATTCCGGCTGGCTAAAGCAAGGGAAAGGAAAGCTCGTGACCTAGACCAGGTCAGGTGTATCAAGGACGAGGATGGTAGAGTTCTGATGGGGGAATCACAAATCAAACAGAGGTGGCAGGCGTACTTCCAGGAACTTCTTAACGAGGAGGGGGATCAGAGCATAGAGCTAGGGGAGTTGGGGCATTCAGAGCGTCATAGAGACCTTGGGTACTGAAGGCGCATTAGGGTGGAGGAGGTCTTAGGGGCGTTGCGTAGGATGAGTAGGGGTCGAGCAACCGGGCCTGACGAGATCCCGGTGGAGTTTTGGAAGTGCATGGGTAAACCTGGAGGGGAGTGGCTCTCTAGGCTATTCAACGTGATCTTCAAGACTAAAAGGATGCCGGATGAGTGGCGGTGGAGTACAGTGGTGCCCTTGTACAAGAACAAAGGGGACATCCAGTGCTGCAACAACTATAGGGGTATTAAACTAATGAGCCACACGATGAAGGTTTGGGAGAGGGTGATTGAGGCGCGAATGAGGGAGGCGACGAATATATCTGGGAACCAGTTCGGTTTCATGCCGGGCCGCTCCACCACTGAGGCTATTCACCTAGTCAGGCGGCTGGCGGAATAATTCAGGGATAAGAAGAAGGACCTGCATATGGTGCTTATCGACTTGGAGAAGGCGTATGACAAGGTCCCGAGGGAGGTGCTATGGAGGTGCTTGGAGGCGAAGAGTGTGCCAGAAGCCTATATCAGAGTTATCAAGGACATGTACGATGGGGCTAAGACTAGGGTGAGGACGGTGGGTGGCGATTCAGACCATTTTCCTGTGGTAATGGGGCTCCATCAAGGATCGGCGCTGAGCCCCCTGTTGTTCGCCTTAGTGATAGATGCTCTAACCCGTCATATCCAAGGGGATGTGCCTTGGTGTATGCTCTTTGCTGATGATATAATATTGATAGACGAGACGAGCGCCGGTGTTAGTGAAAGGTTAGAGGTATGGAGACAGACCCTCGAGTCTAAAGGTTTCAAAATAAGCAGATCTAAGACAGAATATCTGGAGTGCAAGTTCAGCGACGAGCCGAGTGGGGTGGGCAGGGATGTGATGCTTGGTTCTCAGGCCATCGCCAAGAGGGACAGTGTCCGATATCTTGGGTCTGTGATTCAGGGGAACGGAGAGATTGACGGGGACGTCACCCATCGGATAGGAGCAGGGTGGTCGAAGTGGAGGCTTGCTTCTGGGGTCCTGTGTGACAAGAAAATCCCACACAAACTCAAGGGGAAATTCTACAGAGCTGTGGTTAGACCTGCGATGTTGTATGGGGCAGAGTGCTGGCCCGTGAAGAACTCCCATGTTCAGAGAATGAAGGTTGCTGAGATGAGGATGCTTAGGTGGATGTGTGGGCACACCAGGCTAGATAAGATTAAGAATGAAGTTATTCGACAGAAGGTAGAGGTGGTCCCGGTGGACGAGAAGATGCGGGAAGCGAGGCTGAGGTGGTTCGGGCATGTACGGAGGAGGGGTCCCGATGCCCCGGTGAGGAGCTGCGAGCGACTGGAGATTCTTGGTGGTCGGCGGGGTAGAGGGAGGCCTAGGAAGCATTGGGGAGAGGTGATTAGGCAGGACATGACTAGTATGCAGGTTACCGAGGACTTGACCCTTGATAGGGGAGTCTGGAGGTCTAGAATCAGGGTTGCAGGCTAGGGGCTCTTAGAGTCCTTCGTTCGCCCCACCCGGGGTTGGGTGTGGGATAGTAGGGTTACCCGTAGATGACTAGTTTTTTAGCGTAGGTCCCCTCTTGGTTGGTAATATGATAGTTGTCGCTTGTTATTGTCGTATGCGACGGTATTTATGTTTCTTATGTTTACATAATCATTTACGTTATTTCTGCAGGATTACTTATGCTTTGTTTTGTTATTGTGTTTTGTCTTGTCTTGGTTCCTAACTTTATCTTTGTTTTCCAATGCAGCTTTTCATTCTGTCCTATGCGCCGAGGGTCGCTTGGAAGCAGCCTCTCTGCCCTTTTGGGTAGGGGTAAGGCTGTCTACATATTACCTTCCCCAGACCCCACCTGGTGGGAGTATACTGGGTAGTTGTTGTTGTTGTTTATTGGGATACCGTACCATAGTCTGCACATCAACCAGGGAAACACCCTACATGTTGTTTTATGGCACAGAGGTATTTATTCTAGGCGAGGTAGAAATTCCGTCTTTAAGAATCATACAAGAAGCAGAATTGAATGACGCAAAATGGGTGAAAGGTCGCTACAAGCAGTTAGCCCTTATTGATGGAAATGAGATGAATGCAATTTTTCACGAGCAGTTGTATCAAAATAGAATGTCCAGAGCCTTGAACAAAAGAGTTAAGCCAAGGAATTTTACACCAGGGCAGCTGGTGTTAAAGAAAATATTCCCACATCAAGACGAAGCCAATGGGAAGTTATCTCCTAATTGGTAGGGTCCGTACATGGTTCACCAGGTTCTAACTGGAGGAGCCCTTATTCTTAAGAGATGGACGGAGAAGTCTAGCCAAAGCTAATCAATTCAGATGCAGTAAAATGATACTATGTGTAATCATATGCTTTCCTTCATGATGTAATTTGAACTAGGCCTGACCTATTCGGTCACAATTCACTAAGAATTCCATCCCCCTGCTACTGGGTTGGCACTTCAGTCGCTAGAAGCATCATCCTAGTAAACTGGGGCGGAATTTTTAGGAGGACCCTCAAAATTCTGGAGCAGAAGAGGTAGCAATGTTTGGGACCACGTTGTCGTTGTTGGTTCATTCAAAGAAATTATTTTTGATTATATACTTTTGATATATTTACCAAATCATGCATAACTATCATTTGAATCGCTGTTGTTTAGCAACGCTATCCCAATAAAACGCGACAATAGGAGCCATGAGAAGATGAACTAATCTTTTCACCCACTATAGAACTCATGATTTTTCTTTGGATGCAGGCACCTAGGTCGCGAATCATTGAATACATTCACACACTCGTACTTTTTAGGGTTGAAACTTTTAGAACAATCGCTTATTCACTAATTTCTATCCGCACCCAACATCCCCAGCAATCGCGATATCGTAATCAACTATCAGCTAAGAGATCTTAATACTATTCATCCTTTTACATTCTTGCATGGCATAAGTCTACTTATCTGCCTTTCAAGACTAAGCTCTGTATCCATCTGAATTTCTACATAAGGCTATCTATCTGCCTTCCGAGGTTAAGCTCTACCTCCATCTGCATAAGTCTACTTATCTGCCTTTCGAGACTAAGCTCTGTCTCCATCTGCATTTCTACATAAGGCTACCTATCTGCCTTCCAAGGTTAAGCTCTACCTCCATCTGCATATGGCTACTTATCTGCCTTTTGAGACTAAGCTCTATCTCCATATGCATCATTTTCATAAGGCTACTTATCTGTCTTTTGAGATTAAGCTCTACCTCCATCCGCATCATTTGTATAAGGCTACTTATCTACCTTCCAAGATTAAGCTCTGTCTCTATCTGCATCATTTGCATAAGGCTACTTATCTTCTTTCTCATACTAAGCATTGTAACCATTTGTATAGGGCTACTTATCTTCCTTTCGAGACTAAGCATTGTCTCCATCGTACATAAGGCTATTTATCTGCCTTTCGAGACTAAGCATTGTCTCCATCGTACATAAGGCTACTTATTTGCCTTTCGAGACTAAGCATTGTCTCCATCTTGAATGGCTGAAATACCGCCACTTTATTTTTCTCATTCGACTGCAATATCGCCACATGCATTTAAATCCTTACTTTGGCTAAAAGATTGCCACCCTTTGCATTCATCGGCTGAAAGATTGCTACCTTCTCATGGGATGAAAGATCGCCAACTTATTCAGAGGCATCACAGTTTGGAGGAATCATCTTCATAGCTCGAGAACACCATTTCATGGCCTTCAAATCGTTACTTATGCTCTTTATGGCCCAGGACATCATAGTCTGAGGACGTCATCTTAACCGTCTGAAGACAACATTCATGGTCTAATGGGAACTTTCATCATGTTTAATTTATGCCCAATATACACTACATTTTCTACTTGCAGGTACACCAACTAGCAAACGCCAGTCTCAGCAAGAGCAATCCCATACCGGTAATTGCAACATGTACATTCCGTCAATGGTCTACATATGGCCAAATTCCTGTAAAACCAGGGATATGTAGGCAGCTCAGAAACTAGAGCGCGTCCAAAGTTCTTTTCAATCGCCGCTTCCGATCAAAATTGACCATCTCGTCTTTACCCGACAACTCATTCATCCTCCTCGGGTAAAAAGGGGCATCTGTTGATACCCAATTGTGTCCTTATGTATTTTTTCCTACCCAAAAATTCTTCCAAAATAGCATATATGTGCATATATAAGAACACCCAAGAGTTTTGGCATTTTTAATGATATTTAAATCAAATTATTGCTTATTTTTATAACATAAAATCCAATAATTATTTCTAAAATTATTTTTTTTTAATAACTTATTTTATCCTCATATTTACACCAAAATATAATTAATGTAATTTTTTCACATTTTTACAAATTCATTTGGCATTTTTAAAGCTAAATTATATATAATTATAATTATAGCCTATGTTATAATTGATAGCATTTTATAATCATAAACTTAATCCCAGCATTTTTAAACTAATGTTTATATAATATTTTTTTATCCAGTACTTTTAATATTTTTAAAAATTATTATTTCTATTTTTTGCAAAACAAAAACAGGCAAAATGGCTGCTTACGATTTAGCCTCAATTGTATTGCAATCTCAACCAATTTTGCACCTCAAGTCAGTCCCAAACACAAGCCCAAAATTACCCAACCCAATTTTCAATCCGATCCGACCTAGCAACAATTAACCGAACCGGCCCGTGCCCATTTAATCTGAGCCGTTAATCATTTTGATCAACGGCCCAGATTCCACCTTACCTTTTTTAATAATAAATAACCCCTAAACCCTCCCCATTATCTCAGACACACCTCCCTCAAACCCTCCTCTGTCAAACGCTCTCAAACCCTAATTACCGCGTACCCCTCTTCAACCCCAAACTCAAGAATCCATGGCCGCCCTAGCCCTGAACGACCAATACTCGCCTCCTACTATTCTCACATGCCCGGTGCCTGAATATTTGAGGGCATGCTTTGAGGGTCTTCACTCATACCTTCACCGATCCAAGGATTTTGGCCATTTTCGGCCTTGCTCCGGCATATCTTAGCCTCTTGAGCCTGGTTCCAATCGACCTTATCATCTCAGATGTGATCTCTTGTCTTTCCAAGCCTTTCTCATCCTTTAGGGTTCTCAGAAACCAAAGCCTATTCGAGGTTCTTTTTCGCTTATTCGTTCAGATCCGTGCTAGATCTATGTTGTGTGTGATGTTTAAAGCATTTTTCCCAAATTTCACTTTTCAAAACCCTTTGATTTTAAATTAGGGTTATTGAGTATGTATTTTAAATGTTTGTTTGATTCATCTCCATATCATCTCCAGGTTTAATTAGTGATTGAAAACCCTAATTTTTGAGATTTGTTTGATTTTTATAGGTCTACACGTTAGTATTATTTCATTTACTGCTTTGTGGTGAAAACCCTGACTTTTGGGATTTATTTGAGATTATGAGACTATTTGTTTGTTTATATGATTATCTCCTCTAAATTTGACTAATTTTGAAAACCCTAGTTCTTTGGGGTCTCTTTGAGTTCCTGAAATCCTTCACCCGTTTGAAATTGCTCAATCTGATTCTTTGCTTCAGCATCTCTGTTCCTTTGTGTGATTTCTTTTTTTGTTTCGAGTTCTTGCTACTTGTCAAACCCGCTATGATTTTCACTTGACTCCTTGCATACTTCTAATCCTTTATCTGTCACTAGATCACTGAAACCTAACTTACATGACAATCATGTGATTATTCTCTTTGTTATGAGTATAACCTCACATGCCTAAGGTTATGCACCCTTTTATATGCTAAATTTTCCTCTCAAAGTAACCCTTGATAGTAGACTGATTTCAAATCTCTTTGTGTGATTCCGATTGCACACTTGTAATTGATTCTTTTCTTATTGTACTGATTTCCCTGTTTCTTGGACCTATTTGAATGCTTTCCTTTGAAATTTCAACCCCTACCTTTTCTACTCAAGTTGATTGATGCCCTTACCTTGATTATATTGGTATCAGACTCTTATAGATCTTTCCGTGATTAAAGTCTGATGAACCTAGCCTGTATTACCTATATGTACTTGTACTATGCTAGAAATACTTCCTTATTAGTCATATTCAGCCTACGTGATTTCTTTCCTTATTTAGCACTTGCATGTTGCCGTTTGATTTTAATTCCTTAATTAAAGGAAGTCTTTGATACTGATTTGATTTTAATTGACACATGTTCCCCTAATTATTGCTGAACTACAATCCTTACCTTATTTGTTTCCGATTTTTCACAATAAATACTTGGTTTTCTCATTAACACAAACACACGAACACACACATACAAGTTCTAAAAAACACACTACTTCTCTTTCCTTTTCTCAAATATTTTCTAAGTTTTCAGCAAAGCTCTTTTCGAGCCTTCTGCTAAAATCGTGATTTGGTTCTTCTCATTTTGCATGTGGATGCAAGTTTTCTGCTCCTCTTTGAGTTTGTGTAGCAACTGGTATGTCACTTTAGTTTAATACTGCCTCTCCTCTATGTGTTTACACTTCAGATCTTTCGTGTGTTTACTTTACTGCTTCTGCATATTTGCTATTTTGTTCTTGACTTAATTCCCTCTCCTTCAGCCCCTTTGTAGTGAATTATGGTTCATATAGCATGACAATACTTAAACATTGTTGTTCATGTGTCTGGACTGGATTCTTTAAATCCCAAACTCATTCAATTCCCACTCCCTTTTGCCTTATGTGTTCTTGAGCTTTAGACATTGGTCTAGCAGTTCCCTAATCACTATCCAGACCCTGGTCTGACCTTCAATGGGCCTGCTCTTATTTGTTTGACCGAATAGGTTGGTCAGGGGTGTGCCAGCCTATTTTGTGGTTGGGCATGACCACCACCTGTTATGGCTTCCCCAATCTCTTTCACACTTACACTTATTCTTAGCTATTGGGTTCCGCCCCTCTCTTCCAAGCCTTGCTTTGAGACCCTTGAGCTCCCTCTGAACTTGGATGCCTGAGAGCTAGCTTTTCCATGCTGCACTATTTCTATTCTAATGGTATCTTGGGTGTAAGCTTTGCCAGGAATTTCGAAATTCCTTGGAACTTTGAAACACCCTAGATAAATAGAAGGCTTTGGAAATTTGGATCCTGGAAGTGGTTCAATTGCATGCTATTAGACACTAAGTCTGAATTAGGCTGCTCGGATCTAGCTGTTAGCTTCTGATTTATTTTCTCTACTTTGTTGGTTTGTAATAACTTGTGTAAACTCGAAGAATATACTAAAAAGGGTGGGGGCCTTTACTTTCCTGCATTAAAGGGTAGAAATCATGTTCTAAGGATTTTACTGTTTAATCACCTAGAATTCTGCCTATAGGGTCGTTTGCTGTTAATTCAATCATATAGAATTCATGCCTATAGGACCTAGCGCTTACTTTCTACAATTAAGCATATAGATATCCTGCCTATATGAGTTAATTTTCTGCAATGTTGTATATGGATATCATGCCTATAGGAATGTGCATATACATGACATTAGATCTTCTTCTAAAACGTAATCTTTTGATAAATCTTTCTCAAATTAACGTATACTTTTGTTCCTAAAACCTAATCATTTAAACCTGTATGTCTTTTTGAAACAACTTTTTCTAATAATCTGACCAAACGTGTTTTCCAATTCAGTTCCGTTCTTTGAACTATTGTCTTTAAACCAATTCTGCAATTCACTTATTTTCTGTAAACAATCTGCCTCCTCTGGAACATTTTTTTAAATTACCTTTCTTTTTTTAAATACAACTAGGCAGTCTGTTTTCTCTTCTGAACTCGTTTCTAAACAATTTTCTAAGTCTGCAGCATACCTTTTCTCAAAAATCTTGAATACTAGTTATTTTCTAAAGTCAGTATTCTAAATCAATTCGCGTTAACCCAGTGCCTTAATCTCTGACAACTGTATCCGAGTATGCCTTATGCAGACTTTCTTTCTAAACATATGTGTTGAACCAGTTTGCTTTCCACTTAGTCTAATTTAAAGACCAAATCAGTATTGGCAAAGACATGCTAAACTATATGACTATCTAATTTCCAGGATATATTTGAGCCTTATTTACCGGCTTGCTCTTCCCTTTATTTTATACATGATTTGATTGTAGAACTAGTATTTTATCCTTTAAACTCCATAAAGGCCCCACCCCTTTCTCCCCATTAGGATTAGATGTCCGAATACCCCGGGACTGATAGGATTGAGACAGGTACTAGCATGCAATAAGTAAACGAGTCTAACTGCGCTTTAATACCTTAACATGGTGGGAATGGTAGAATATGGATATGATGACTGGTGCGCTAATATCACGTGCGACCCCTCTTTTGAGGAGTGTGCATCATGTATTGCATTGATGTGATCCATATTATGTAAAAACCTAGGATCCCCTTTCCTTTGACTTATAATTGTTTCTTTTAATCTTGTTTCTTATAACTAACTTTCTAAAACTTTCCATTTCTTTTTTTTCCTTTTTAAAAACTTTCGAACTTGTATGCAACAGTTATGTGAAAACCTTATTTGTTTCTTCTATCTTTTAAAGTCACAATTGTTGTATGGCCTGTAACCACACTAGTGGATATTGAGGGGTGCCTAACACCTTTCCCTCGAGATAATCTCAAGCCCTTACCCAAACTCGGGTTCTTCTTCTCAAAATTCTTTACTTTAAAAGTGTCCTAGTGCACTATTGTCATTAGGTGGTGACTCTCCAAGTTCCAAAACGCAATTCTCAAAAGAGAATAAGAGTTGTCCTTCCATAATGCTGTACCCGATTTCGACCTTTCGAAAAAGGGGGCGTTGACAAATAGGCTACTTCCTTCCCCTTTTTCCCTTGGCGGAAGTGTTCTGCAGGTTCTACAATATTTGCTCAGCTCATACTATGCCATACATGCTTAACATGCTTCAGTTGTTGGCCAAATATGTAGAGCTGGCCGGGTGTGATATCTTTGTTCATCATCTCTTGTACTTTTTCACGGCCGGCTTCCTTAGAGGGACCAAGCTGCATTTGGGAATTTGTGGTACAAAGGGGTTAGTGGTCAGAACAGATGACCGGGTGAGCCGTAGATTCTGGCACAAGTATTTCTTTATCAGAACAGAGTACATGGTTTCTAATCCTACTGGACTTCAAGAGTGGTGGAACAAGACGCGTAAGTGTTGTAGTTTATTAAGTAATTTGTTGCATGCTATTATTGCAATTATTATTTTTGCTTTGCAACCATGGCCCGCCCACCCTATCCCCTTGTCGGTCTCATGAGATGGATCGCCGACCTGCTACCTCTTGCGGAGGAGAGTCAAACCTGGCCTGCCTTGATGCAATGTTATGGACCTAAAAATTCTTCATGTAAACCTCTGATTTATGTTTTGTTGGGTCCTTGACCTTGCTTAACCGTGATTTTGTGGCGATAGGTCGAGGTGCTTCTAGTAGGAGGTCACCAATTCCTGCTTCTATGCGACCTAATGCCACCACGGGCATTCGAGATATCCTATGCGAGTCTGTCCGAGAGGGTCGTCCCAAAAATTCCTAATAAGGAGTCACATCCACGGCTGTGGTTATGGAAGGGTCTACCTCGTTGACACCGGCCCCACAACCCATCGATAAATATTCTAATGGTGAAGTCATTGGAAAGGAAAAGGAGAAGACTAGAGACAGGAAAGGGAGTGGCTACTGAGGTTGAAGAAAGCAGAGCACCTCGAGCAGCCCCGATGCCCACATTTATGGCCGATGTTATTCGATTAGGAAGACCGGCTCAAGAGGAGAGAGCTGCCCCAAGGACCAGCTCAACGTGCCCCGCTGAGGGGGAATCATCGACTAATGCAGGGGGGCTAAACGTAGGGGCTGAGAAGTTGGGTTCACATGTCGCTCCATAGGAAGTAAATGAATTTTGAGGTTGTCATACCCATGGGCCAAACGTCGCATAATAATCCCTAGAGACGGAAACTTGTTGCTAAATAGTGAACGAGTCACATCAAGTAGTACTATTTTATGTGCCACTTCTGAAAGTGCGACGCTTAGGTCAATGAATGATAGGGAGCTGTCTCAGAAGGTCGCCAGCATGGCCTTACAGGTAGGTTTTCTCTTACCCCTTTCTTTTTTGCTTGTATGAGTGATATGGGAAGGTGTTGACTTCTGTTTTTCCTTATCATACCCTTGTCCTAGAGGTGGAGAGAGGTCATCCGACAAATTATCGAAAATACCGCGCTAAGTACCGAGCAACAGTCGACCTCTACTAGCAGGACCTTGAGTTTGAAGTGTTCCGCTAGGGGCTTAAACAGAGGGAGTCTCAGTTGGAATGCAAGTGGGCAGAGCTAGAAGAGACGGATGTGGAGATGGTGAAGGCCGTTGCCTATTGCAGCAAATTGGAGGCCCTTCATAGGACGAAAGAGGATGAACTCGAACTGAGTCGAGGGGTGACGATGGAGAATGCCTCCTGCAGCGGAAAGTAGATGATCTGACCGTCGAGCATGATTATAGGATAGCTGAAATTGATGGACTTAAGGGTGAGCTAAGTACTAACGTTGATAAGTTGACTGAGTTGCAAGGACAGGTCGCCCCACAGAGATCAGAGGAAGCGGATCGCCCTTCTCGGCCCATCTCATCTCGGCCCTCATCTAGTCGAGGTCCGGGACATGGTGCATATGAGATGTGCGTCTATGCAGAGGCATGACTCGATTTATATAGAGCTCTTCACACTGAGGGACAAGCGACGAAGGCGGAGGTTCAGACAATACGAAATTAGGCACGCACAACTCGCGAATCATGTGGATATTACGCAGACTCTCCTGATGCTGAGTGTGAAACTTCAGAGGACGTCAATCCCCTCGACGTAGACTCGTGGTATGAAGACGCTTATCCCGCGGGGGGTGATGAGTAGTGCTATGTTTGTATACTTTGTTTCCATATATAGTTTAGGCTGTATGTTGTACTAGAGCCCGTCCGAGAGGAAAATTTAAATGACTTTTGTTATAATATAAACTTTTGTTTTAGTCGCTTTGCCTGTTTGTTTTTACTACTATTAAAATGATCTTATTGTGGTTCGAGCAAGGTCAAATCGATATAATGGCCTTTTCTATTAAGGTGGTTTTGCCTCTTGTTGAAGTTATATCCGTCAAAGTTCAAACGAGGTCAAACTGATGTTGATGGCCTTGGACATAAGGGTGTTACTTCAACTGTCATCGAAGTAGTATATGTCAAAGTTCGAACGAGGTTGAAATGATTGACCTCGTCCATAAAGATATTACTTTGACTATTATCATAGTTTGAACGAGGTCGAACATATTGATGGTCTTGGCCATGAGGATGTTACTTCGACTATTGTCGAAGTAGTATATGTCGAAGTTTGAACGAGGTCGAACTAATTGGCCTTGGTCATAAGGATGTTACTTCGACTGTCGTTGAAGTAGTATATGTCAAAGTTTGAACGAGATTGAACTGATTGATGGCCTTGGCAATAAGGATGTTACTTCGACTATCGTCAAAGTAGTATATGTCGAAGTTCGAACGAAGTAGAACTAATTGGCATTGGCCATAAGGATGTTAATTTGAATGTCGTCGAAGTAGTATATGTAGAAGTTCGAACGAGGTGGAATTGATTGATGGCCTTGGGCATAAGAATGTTATTCGAATATCTCGAAGTAGTATATGTCGAATTTCGAACGAAGTCAAACTGATTGGCCTTGGCGACAAGGATGTTAGTTCGACTGTCGCCGAAGTAGTATATTCTAAGTTCAAACAAGGTCGAATTGATTGGCCTTTGCCATAAGGATGTTACTTCACGTGTCGTTGAAGTAGTATATGTCGAAGTTCGAATGAGATCGAACTAACTGATGGCCTTGGCCATAAGGATGTTACTCCGACTGTCATCAATGTAACATATGTCGAATTTAGAATAAGGTCGAACTTATTGGCCTTGGCCACAAGGATATTACTTCGAGTGTCGTCAAAGTAGTATATGTCGAAGTTGGAACGAGGTCGAACTGATTGGCGTTGGCCATAAGGATGTTTCTTCGACTATCGTCGAAGTAGTATAGGTCAAAGTTTGAACGAGGTCGAATTTATTGATGGCCTTGGCCATAAGGTTGTTACCTCAACTGTCGTCGAAGTTAGAACAAGGTCGAATTGATTGGCTTTGGCCATAAGGATGTTATTTCGACTGTCGTCGAAGTAGTATATGTCGAAGTTCTAACGTGGTCAAACTGATTGATGGCCTTGCTCATATGTATTTACTTGGGCGCAGATTCGACTTTCGTTCATATATTGGAGATTGTAGCTTATACAACGGAGATTCGATTCCCGTTCATATAATGTAGATTGTTGCTTATACAATGGAGATTCGACTTCCGTTCAAATAATGGATATTGTTTCTTATACAATGAAGATTCGTCTTTCGTTCATATAATGGAGATTGACCAGTGTAGTCCCTTTACTATTTCGTCCTAGAGAATGTGTTGACGGGTTGACATAATGAACTGCATCTTCATCCATAGTGTATCTACTTTGCCGCATCATTAAAAACCTCCCCGAGAAAACCCAATTGGGACAAAACTCGGGTGAGGGAAAATGAGTACGACTTAGGAGATGCCTTTCATAAGTGGAAATTTTTGAGGTGGGTGACGTTCCAGTTGATTTGGAGTGGTTTTCCCTCCATTGTTTCCAATTGAAATTCTCCTTTGTTTGCAGTTGCTATGACCTTATGTGGTCCGTCCCAATGGGTTCCCAACTTCCCCTCACTTGGGTCCTGTGATACCAATGTCTTGGCCTTGAAGACGTAGTCGCCAACCTGGTTTGATCTTACTTTGGCCTTTTTGTTGTAGTTCTCTCTACCTGCTATTTTTGGGCTATCATTCTTATATTGGCCATGTCTCTCCGCTCTTCAACTTCATCTAGGTCTTGCAACCTATTTTCAATGTTGTTCGCTCCACTATCATAGGAGTATCTCAAGCTTGGTTCCTTGACTTCGACGGGTATGACCGTATCGGTCACGTAGACTAGTGAGTATGGTGTTTCTCTTGTGCCAGACTTTGGCGTTGTTCGGTAAGCCTATAATACTTCAGATAGTAATTCAGGCCATACCCGTTTAGCTCATTTGATATTCTTTTTCAATATGTTTAACATTATTTTGTTGGAAGACTCGGCTTGGCCGTTGGCGGCAGGGTGATACAGATTGGAGAGTATTCTTGACGTGCAGCTTTACGAAAAAGTCAGTTGTCTTCATTTCGACGAATAGAGTCCTATTGTCGCAACTGATTTCATTAGGGATGCCAAAGCGGCATATTATATTTTTCCATATGAAATAATTGACCTCATATTCGCGTATTTGGGCGTACGCACCTATTTCTACCCATTTAGAGAAATAGTCAGTTACACTAAAAGGAAGCGTATCTTTCCTTGTCCGCCTGGTAAGGGGCCGATTATATCCGTCCCTCATTTTATGAAGGGCCATGGTGAAATGACTGAATGGAGGAATTCTCCTGCTTGATGTATCACGGGGGCGTATTTTGGGCACTGCTCGCATCTCCGGACATAGTCTGCCGCTTCTTTTCTCATAGTAGGCTAGTAGTAGCGGACGCGGATGAGGCATCGGACGAGGGTGTAGTTCCCTGTATGGGCACCGTAGTGACCGTCATGCACCTCTTCCAATACTTGTCCCATTTGGTGCGGTCTGAGGCATTTAGCGAGGGGGACGCCAAATGTTCTCCTGTAGAGGTCATGATTTACTATGCTGTATCGGGAAGCTACCCGAAGTTTCTTGGCTTATTTTTTTGTCTTGCAGGAGTGTTCCATCATATAGATAGGATACAAGGTGGTTGTGCCAGACCCAAGTTAAGTTTAAAGAGAATACATCGACGTGATTTATGGCTGAATGGAGGATAGTGGCTACGTTTTCTTTGTTGATATTCTTGGTGGACTCGGCTAGCTTGGCTAGTCCGTCTACTTCAATATTTTGTGCCCTAGGGACATGCTCAAGGCGGTACTCGTCAAACTTTGGCATCATCTTATGGATCTCTGAATTATATTTCTATAGCCTTTGTTCTTTGATTTGGAAAGTTCTGGTGAGTTGATTTACGATGAGTTGAGAGTCGCAGTGGAGGATGAGTTGTCAGGCTCCATACTTGAGTGCTAATTTGATACCTGCAATCGCAGCCTCATACTCGACCTTGTTGTTAGTCGTATTGGGACATCGTATGGACTGACGGATTACTTCGCCTATAGGACTTTGAGGACGAGTCCCAGTCCCAATCTCGAGGCATTCGAGGCACCGTCGGTGTATAGGGTACAATGGTCGATCTGAGTGGAGGCACGAAGTGCTTCTTGTTTAGCCTCTCGAAAATTTTTTGCACTGAATTTGGTGACGAAATCGACCAACACCTGCGATTTAATGGCAGTTCATGGGCGATAAGTTATGTCGTTCTCGCTGAGTTCTATGGCCCATTTGGCGAGTCTTCCTGAGAGCTCAGGCTTATGCAGGATGACCCTCAAGGGGAAGGTTGTTATCACCTTTATGGGGCGACATTGAAACTAAGGTCTAAGCTTTTGTAAAGCTACGACTAGTTCCAGACCTAGTTTTTCAAGGCGTGGGTACCTTGCCTCAGTATCTACTAAGGTTTTGCTAATGTAATAAATAGGGGATTGACTACCTTTGTTTTCGCGAACCAGTAGCGCGCTGATAGCAACTTCGGATACCGCCAGGTATACGAGAAGACATTTGTCTGGGTCTTCCTTGACAAGTACTGGTGGTGAGGATTGACTTTCGTCTTCTCAGGGCATCGATGCAGTGTTCATTCCATTGTAACCCATGATCTTTTCTTAGTACGTGGCACCTGTACGACGAGAGTGAAATGAACCTCGGCATGGCGATTATTTGTCCCGTCAGTTCTGTACCTGTTTCTTGTTGTTCAGTACCTCGGGTATTGTGTCTATGGCCTTGATGTGGTCTTGGTTAAATTCGATACCTCGTTGTGAATCTGGTCTGGGTTGTTTTCGATACGTCGGTGTGACACAAGGAAACCTAGAAATTTTCCCGATGCTAGGCCGAAGGCGCATTTTCCTTCAATTTCATCCCCACCGCTTAAATATTTCGAAAGCTTCTTTTAGATGACTGTTGTGGTCTTCCTATATTGCAGACTTTACCAACATGTCATCAATATAGACCTCCATTATTTTGCCAAGCTATTCCTTGAACAACTTGGTAATCAACCGCTAGTACGTGGCTCCTGCATTCTTGAGTGTGAACGACATTACTTTATAATAGTAAGTCCCTTGGTGGGTGATGAAAGTTGTTTTGTCTTGATCTTCCTCGGCCATTAGGATTTGGTTGTATCCAGAATAGGCATCCATGAAGCTTAAATGTCCATGCCCTGATGTTGCGTCGATCAGCTGGTCGATGTGGGGTAATGGGAAGGAATCTTTTGGGCATTCCTTATTCAGATCGGTGAAGTCCATGCACATTCTCCACGTTCCATTTTTCTTTTAAACCATGACTACATTGGCGACCCATTTGGGGTATTTTGATTCTCTGATGGAATCGTTAGCCAACAATTTGTCCACTTCTTTATTGATCGCCTCGTTAATCGTGGCATTGAATTTCCTCCTCACCTGCAGCACAGGCGGGTTAGCTGATCAACATTTAGCCTGTGGGTAGCGATGTATTTTGGGATTCCCGGCATATCTGAGTGGGAAAAGGCAAATAGGTCGGTATTGTTAGTTAAAGTTTCACGATACTTACCTCCTCGGGGAGGTTGTGTCAGATATAAGCCCTTTTTATGTTGTTGGCATCATCCAGCTAGACCAAGTCGAGACTTTCAATAGTTATTTGGCAAGCTTCCGCAACATCTGGATCTCTGATAACATCTACTGGAGGGTCTATTTTCATCCCCGACATGGCTGATTGCTATGCCTCTGCGCTTGCTCCTGTTTACTTTTTGGTATGCATATAATCCTGGGCGATCCAATGGTATTTCTTGAAGGTTAGCGGCTCACCTAGAATGCTGAATATTCCTCACGGGGCAAGAAATTTTATTACTTGTTAGAAGCTTGAGAGGACAACTCTCATGGGATGTATCTATGGGCGTCCTATGATGGCATTATAAGCTGTTTCCTGGTCCATGACGTGGAATGTGGTTTCCAGCGTGGCCCTCCCTGCCAGGACTGAGAGTGCTATTTCTCTGGATGTCCCATATAATGCATTGTTAAAACCCATTAGTGTTATGCAACGAGGGATTATCATATCATCAAGCCTCAGTTGCGTGAGAATCTTATGTGGATAATACACGCACCACTTCCATCATCTACCATGATTCTTTTCACATTGGTATAAACAATGCGTAATGTTATAACTAAAGTATCGTATTAAGGGAAAGATAAACCGTCGGTATCCAGCATTTCGAAGATGATACTATCTTGGAAGTCACCATACTATTCGTGAGTGATTGTACGCTTCAGCTTGTGTGTGGTGGTGAACTTCATGTGGTTGATCAGTGAGTTATCGCCAGCACCGATGATCATTGGAATGGTACGTGTCGGTGATGATGACTTTGGCGGTCCTTGGGATGGGTCGCGTCCTCTTGCGAAGTTAGCCCCTTCCTTTATCGCTGAGTGGTTCTTTCAGGTATCCCTGGTTCAGCATTCTAACCACCTCCTATCGTAAACTTATGCAATCTTCGGTCTTGTGTCCTCTTTCCTGATGGAATTTGCAGAGGACAATCGACCTTTTGCACTTGGGGCCGATTTAATCTTTTGTGGAAACTGCACCTTCGTGCCCAGCTTCACTAGTACGTACACTATTTCTGAAGGGGAAATACAAAAGTTATTAGGATATAACAATGGAGGCATACCTTTTTCATTTTGAAAGGGCACGATGTGTCGTGGTACGAGATCTGTGTGCCTTAGGGGAAGCGGATTGGAAATTCTGATACAGGCTGATGCCTTTCTCTGTTGAAGCGTGGAGTTTGATCATTTCGTACGTTGGTGAGTCGATCCCTCGTTACCTCGGACTGTACTGACGTTAGTCGCTGGGTTAGGCCATTGAGGTCATCTTTATCTGCTCTTACTTCGGTGCAGTAGGTGCTATGAATCTCTTCCCATGTGGTGGGGGATATTTCATGAGAATGTTGAGCAGTTTCTTGGTTGCCTTTGACCCGTTTCTGCTCTGCCCGTTTTGGAAGGCTGTGACTGCCATTCCTTCCGACACATTCAGTAGTCCCATTGTTACCCTGTTGAATCGGGCCAGGAAGTCCCGAAGTCATTCGCCCTCTGTTTTCCTGATGGTGAAGATATAATTGAACCTATCTTTAGCCTTCTTTGCCCCTACATGAGCGGTAGAGAATTTGTCCGCCATCTCCTCGAACTTTGATATCAACCGTGCTAGTAGTTGAGAATACCATGTTTATTCTCCTCCTGTCTATGTATTGCAGAACTTTTTCAACCGTACAGATGGCACTTGTTCTTTCGACAAGTCATAGCCCTTTACTGCGGTGACGTAGTGGATCTGATGATCTTCTGGATCTGTGGTTCCGTTATATATTTTCAAGTATAGTTGCATTTTGAAGGTTTCCGGGATGGGGTGGGGAACATCTTCCTTACTATACAGTTGTTGGACAAACCTTCCTATTTGTTGTTCTGGCAGCAGCTTAGGGGTGCCAGGTATCTTGTCCATTATTTCTTGGTGTTCTTTCATTTGATCATAAAGCACTTTATTCTCGTTTTCCATTTCTTCCATTTTCTTTTGGATGGTTGCGAGTGCATCATCACTTGCATCGATGAAAGTTCGAGTGTTACTCGTTCGTATAGTGCTTAGTTTGCCAGTGACAACAGCGATTTCTGCCGTTGGAGAACCTTCAGTATTTCCTTGAGAGGGTTTTTCGAGCATATTGCTTAGAGTGCTCGTTAACTATTCCTCTACCAGCTTTTGACTGCTGGGGTTGTTTCTCTCGTCGTGGATTTAGAAGCTCCTCTTTCACGCAAGATCGTCAGATCCTCGTATGATGAGGGTGAGATCTCCCCCTCCGATGTATTTCTTTGTGTTACATTGTCGGTATTTTCTCCACCAGCTTCATTTAGGGAATCTATGAGGTTATTCGAGACATTTGCTATCATCTTCAACCTCGTTTCTTTCTCTATCATTGTTGGTTTCTATGGAATCTAAAGAGCAGTGATTTGGTATCCCATTTGAGAACAATGATTTTGACTACCGAAATCCCCACGGACATCGCCAAATTGTTTGATTCAAAAGAAGTTAAATTCTTTATAACCAAATCAATCAAAAAAGATGAAGGGATAAATCGTAATCGGAGATAATAAACCCTAGGATCACTTGAATAATCAGAATAGCAGTAACAGTAGGGAACAAGAGAGAGAGAGAGAGAGAGAGAGAGAGAGAGAGAGAGAGAGAGAGAGAGAGAGAGAGAGAGAGTAAACTTGTCTATTAAAATCCCTCCTCCCCCCAATACAAGTCATGGATCCTCTTTATGTGATAGAGGATCCTTCGTTATTGAAACGACAAAATAAGTGTAAATTTAATAACAAGGCGATAATGGCGCGAGGTCGTTTTCTCTTCCTATCCCTGGATCGTCCTTCCGATCGACTCGTGGGTACAATGGTTGGTCGTATCGATTTTGGGACGTGATCAGTCAAATTTGACCCCATAAATTTATCAGTTATAAACTATATTGAAACCCATTAAAAATTTTGGTGGAGACAATTGTTGAAAGACACTTAGCTAATAGAAAAAGGTAAGGATAGAAACGGAAAGAAAGGAAAGGACATATGCAAATTAAAGAAAAGACAGGAGCAATACAGATAGATAAAAAAAACTTGTGCAAATACATGCTTGGATTTCTTTGGTTACCATATTCCTTAGACTTTCAGCAAATGGGAAAAGCAACAAAGAATCTTTTTGGAGGAAAAAATAGATAGAAATGATATCTCTAGTCAGAGGCGGAGCTACAATGTTGGTATGGGTGCGGGTGAATCTAACAGTTCATTTGCTTAGTTTGGTGGCAAATATAATCGAGAATCTTGTAATTAAATCGAGCTATGAGTTTGGTGGCATATTCATAGTCTGTAAACTTTAAATTTTGACTGATTCTGCTTCTAGCTTGCTTATCATTGAAACGGAAATATAATAGTGGTACCTATCTATTACAAGTAGGTGCAGATTTAGAATTTAAATCAGTACTCAAAAAGTTTAGGGTTTCGAACTCTTTATGAATATGAATTAAAGACTTAGTACTTATAACACATCTCAAGAGTTTTCACGTGTATATCTATAGTATTAGGTAAAAACTGTGTGTTCATTAGTTTCCATATTTATCACTGTAGATCCATCCCTGATTAAAAGTTAGTTAAACATCACAGTTATTGAAGCTTTAAGGGGTATTATTATTTTTAACTCGCGCCAGAAACTATTTATATTGAGTAGTTGAAAAAGTGTGTAAAATTTATACTATAACATTTGTATATATATATATATATATATATATTTTTTTTTTTTTTTTTATTTATTTATACAGTTTTCAAATTTATTTTTACGGCGGTTATACTGCACCATTTTTCCAAGCTTTAATTAATTTCACCTATTTGCAATAAGTTAGAGGTTTGAGTTGTATATGAAGAGTAAGTACAAAATTAATCATTGTTGATTTCAAGAGGGTGGTAGTAAAATAAAATTTTGTAAAATCCTAATTAATCTTTCTTTTGGTACTTCAAATAAATAGTCATCACTTCCACAAGCTAGAAAGATACACGCAGTATTCTGTGACTTCGCCAACCACATGGTTTTTTTTTCTTTACACATGCAATAGCTGCGACATGTAGACAAGAGGGGTTGCTCGATGGTAAGCAACCCCCACTTCCAACTGAGAGGCTGTGAGTTTGAGTCTCTTCAAGAGCAAGGTGGGAAGTTCTTGGAGGGAAGGATGCCGGGGGTCTATTTGGAAACAGCCTCTCTACCCCAGGGTAGGGGTAAGGTCTGCCTACATACTACCCTCCCCAGACCCCACTAAGTGGGATTATATTGGGTTGTTGTTGCAATAGCTGCGACATGAAAAGATGCGATGAAAATCTCAATTACGATTATGATTAACGTTTACAAGAGTTAATTACCACTTGTATACAAGTTAAACCTTAACTATGACCAATGTTCAATGTAACGATCTGAAATTTCAATGATTCGTGATTGGCCTCGATAACTCTCTTAATTACTGAGCCAGTCATCACAATCAGTGGCGAAATCAGAAAATTCAATAAGGCATCCTTTGTCTATGGCCTAGGCAAGGGTGTTCAAAGTTTATTTTTAATTAATAACAAGTAATATTTTACCTTATATATAGTATAACTTTCGACAAAGAGAATACCCTTGTGCCAACATAGCTTCGCCCCCGATAACAATGATATAACTCAAACTAAATGGCACAAAGTTTGTAGTTCTATAACTGTGAACTCAAGGATTTTATCAAGAAGTTTGTGGCTCAATAACTTCGAGTTCAAGGAAAGAGTCATAAAATTCATGATTCTACAATTGAGAACTTAAAGATTGTGTCCTTGAGTTTAAATCTACATCATGCTATGCTGGAGTTTATCGATAATGTTATTTTTGAAAATTTTCGAACTCCAACATATCGTTTTGAAGATTTTTCGTGGTTTAGCTAAGGATATTTTTATCTAAATTTTATTTACCTATTAAAAAGTAGTATATTTTCATTACATTTCAAATGGAAGCTGAATTTTGAACACGGCCTTAATAACTGATTATTCTTCCTATTTTTAACCTAGTTTTCCCAAATTTCCCCCAACCCATCTAAAATTAATGAACTCTAGATCTGTTTCTTTCTGTTTAATTTGAAAATTTTGCTGTAATGATATAAGATTCCATCTTACTCTAAAATTATTAGACTTCTATATTAGCTGTTATTTAAATCTCAATATTATATTTTCACTAATATAAAACCAACTAAAATCGCTATTGGCATAGTACTAAAAATTTATAAAGTGTGTAAGAATAAGTATGTGATTTTGAGAGTTTTTATTTTCCGTGAATTCTTAGTCGAATCAAAATTAATAGTATTCAAGATTTATATTACTAATTTATATTTCACACTGTTTTTTTTGGTTCTTATAAGTTAGCTTACAGTGCTCTAATACTTTTTCACAAACAATAGTTGATTATGAATGAAGCTTATACGATCTAAACATCTGATAAACTTGTGCTGATTTATGAACCCGTTTTAACGAGCACATGCCCTTCTTCAGCGAGTATTAGACGACAGAATCAGAATTTAAAGCTTATAAGTTCTTTCTAACGCATTGATTATTTAAATAATTGGGTTTATATATTTAATAATTTTTTTAATACAAATACATTGTCCAAAAAAAAGTTATTGGGTTCATCTGAATCTGTACCTATTACTGTAACTCTGAGAAATGGGAATATCAGATTTAAAATGCAAATTATAAGTTTTATAATGCACTTGATAAATAGAACTATTGAATGTGATTTGTAAGTCACATTGATAAAATTCGAATCAGCAAAGCGACCACAAGTCCACAAGTCTCATTCGCTATGGGACTTATATATATATTTAGTAAATTATTTTTTTCTATTTTTTAAAAAGATTACGGACCTTTTATATTACTGTATAAAGTTCCTTTTGAACAACCTGAAAATCTTATGTGAAACGTACACTATTGTATAAAATTTTATAAGTCAATGCAAATATTAGACGACAGTCTAATGTTTTGTCATATGATCTCTTCTAATTTTATTTTGTAGATAAATGTTCTGTAGTTACTTTGTTTAGTTATATTCCCTTGTTTCATAGAGGAGGCAACGACGGCAAAGGTAGCCTTTTGCTTATGGATTCAATTGAACGCTTAACTTTTAACACGAAAAATATATTTATATGTAAAAATCAACTAGAATTTCAATAAGTGCCTTATTTAAATCTACAATTTTAATAGTACAATAAATTCAATGCTAAAAATCTTACAAAATGAACTCATTAAATTTAAATTCTAAATTTGCCTCTGGAAGCCAAAAAAAAAAAGATCAACACCCTCCCTAGAAGGTTTGCCTATTTTCTTTTAGAAAGTTTTGTTGTTTTCTTAATTTGTTTTACTTGGAAAACTAGTTGGGTTGTAGCTAAGTTGTGGCTCTATATAGTTTTTCACTTGGTGATTAAAAATTTAATTAGTTATCCAAAAAAAATTATGGTTGCCTCCTGTTGGTTTTATTTGAGCATTTTCTTCCTACTAGTGATGAAGGTAGAGCGCGGGATGCGGGTTTTGCCGAACCCGATAGATTTAGTTCAAATTAAATTATGCATTTGTCTTAGGAAATCTTGTTAGAATATTAGAAGAGAAAAATTGATGGTTATATTGGGCCTAATAGTGTAATCAGATTTAGCAATAGCCCATTCTATGTTGTGTTAGTGTAATTGGGCCACCGAGTCACGTATCAAGACCCACTATATATGTTGATTACTTTCGTTCCTCTTTTGTACAAACAATTAATTTATTTTAGCACAATAATGAGAAAATATCGGATCCTTTCTTCTTCTTCTCGAAGCTTATCTCAAATGCAACATCCCATTCCCTAATCCCGATTTCTTCTCTAGATTTGCAAAATCTAACATGGTATCAAAGCATAAATCCTAGTAATTTCTTCTCTAGAGTTTTGGATTTTTGTTGCGTTTATGATCGATTAGGGTTTTGGCCAAATTTGCTGGAAGATTTCGAAATATTTTTGCTCATTTCTACTGGATCTTCGTCTTCGATGGGGCTATTGACTGGTTTTGAATGGAATTGACTGATTGTTCGACTAATTCGAGCTACGGTTTCTTCATCAATTTTTCATTTTCACAAGGTTGTTCTCTTTTCGGTTGTAAAGGAGGGATAAATCACTTTCTTCATCATATTTCAAAATTTTGTTGGTTATTGTGTTTGTTGTTCTAAATTTTCTCGATGACGAATGATAATCCTATTATTACGCCTTCCTCTTCATATATTGTGCCTCGTAATGTATTTAATGAGGATAATTTTATACATCTTGTCATCCTCTATATGTGCACCCATCAGATGTACTAGGAACCTCTTTGATTTCTAGAGGAGAAATATTTTCGTTGCTCTCTCCATCCATACTAAGCTTGATTTTATTGGTGGTTCTTCTACAAAACCACTCCCTAAATCTCCTCTAGCACGCCAGTGCGCAATTGTGTAATGATTTTGTGGTCTCATGGTTGACCAACTGTTTGTCAAAAGAAATATCTCGTAGTGTAGAATATTTTGAGTTTGCCAAGGAAATTTGATGTGAATCGGAAGAGAGATATGGTAAGGCTGATGGGGCTAGAGTTTTTGAACTAAAGAAAGAATTAGCTCATATTTCCCAAGGGTCTTTAGATATAGCTTCTTATTTCAACAAAATCAAACAACTCTGAGATGAGATAACATCTTATAAGGTTAGAGTTTTTACTTATGAGGGAGGGGGGTAAGCTGCTGAGGATGAAGAGCATAAGGTTTATCAGTTCCTTACGAGTTTGAATGATACCTATATGCATACTCGCAGCAATATTCTAATGATGAAACCACTTCCATATGTTGGAAATGTGTACAAGATTATATTATTTGATGAAAAACAGAGACATGTGTCTTTTGCCGCTCAATTCTCATGTCAATCTGCTTCATTTCATGCTGGGACTTCTAAGCCCTCATTTCCCTCAAAGGTTTCTTTTGAGAGGATAGAAATTTTCTTACCTGCAAATACTGCAAAAAGCTGGTCCCTCAATAGATAAATGCTATAAGTTGCATGGTTATCCTTCTCATTTCAAGTTCAGCAAAAGACCTCCTCCTCGCAGATCTGTTGCACATGTTGAGCTTGACTCTTCTGGTGCTTCTTTTGTGCCTGATAGTTCTATTGGTTCAGCTGAGAATGAGGAGTTTTCTGTGATACCTGGTCTCACCAAGGATCAATATTCCCAGCTGATGACCTTATTACAACAATCCCAAATGTTTGCTTCCCCACACTCTCCACCTCTCTTGGCTTATGCTAACTTTGCTGGTAAGCTTATGCCTTATGAGAGTGTTTCTTATGGAGCTTGTATGTTATCTAGTGCGAATGACATTGTTTGGATAATAGAATCCGGAGCTATTGATCATATGACTTCTATTAAAATTTTACTTTTTGATATAATCACTCTTCTCATTCCTTATCTTGTGTCTCTCCCAAATGGATGTAAAAGTCGCCAATGTTGGTTCTTTAGTTTTATTCCCTAATTTAATCCTTCATAATGTTCTTTACATTCCCAGTTTCAAACATAATCTCATATATGTTCACAAACTTTTAAATTAGTGTGATGATGTTGTTCAGCTTACCAAGTCTGCTAGCACATTCCAGGGCTCTTCAGTAAAGAAGCCAGTGGTGCTTGGTAGACTAGACACTGGATTTTACAAGCTATTTCAACATTTCTTCACCTATTGACTCGAATCATGTGAGCTCTTATTCTTCAGTTGCTTCTTCTTTGTCTGTTTCTTCTTTACCTGTAATCTCTACTACTGATACTTATGTCAATGACAATTTATCTATAAATACCATGGTTACTTTAAATAAAGTGAATAATTCTTTTTTTTTTTTGGTATTATAGACTTGGACATATACCATTTTCCAATATGAAATTTATTTATGGTATTAATAGTGATTTGTCTCCTAAACAGTCATTCACATGACCTATTTGTCAATTAGCAAGAAAAACTAAGCTTTATTTTCATGATAGCTCTGTTCAATCCACTCATTCCTTTCAGCATGTTCACATAGATACTTGGAGCCTTACTCCACTCCCACTCACTCTGGTGCTAAGTATTTCCTTACTATAGTAGATGACTACACTAGGGCTACCTGGACTCACCTAATGGGGGTAAAAATCAATGCTTTTGACCTATTCAAGGCCTTCATTCCATGGTTGAAATATAATTTCAAACTAGAGTCCAGAATATGAGGAGAAACATTTCCCACATACACCACAACAAAATGATATAGTAGAGAGAAAACATATACACTTGCTAGAAATTTCCAGGGCTCTTTTATATTAGTCTCATCTTCCGATAAAATTCTGGAAGAGTGTCTCCTTACTACCACTTATTTGATAAACAGATTTCCTTCCCCTCTTCTCAAACATAAAAGCTCATATGAATTACTTTTTGGCAAAGACCCCACATATTCACATATTAGATCTTTTGGCTGCCTTTGCTACTCCACTATGACTAAAGTCTATTGAGATAAATTTCATCCAAGATCTATTCCATGTGTTTTTCTAGGCTACCCATTTGCCAAAAGGGCTATTAACTTTACAATCTCACCACTCAATCTTGTTTTGTCTCCAGAGATGTAATCTTCCATGACAACATTTTTCCTTTTCTAAAACCTTCTCCTTCACCATCCCCTGTCCTACCTTCTCCTCTCTATCCTAGTCACTTTTCTTATGAGTTAACTTTTTCTATACCTACTTCTATTCCTGATCATTCTTCCGCACCTACTCTTCCTGCCCATATCCCTCATGATCTAACTCTCTCTCCATCTACTTATATTTCTATACCTTTGTTTTCTATTTTCCCTCCAGATCATTCCGCTGATGTTTCAGCTTCTCCTTTATCATCTCCTACTCCCATTTTTTCTTCTCCATCATGTGATCATCCTCCTTTTAGAAGGTCTAGTGGGCCTCATTTTGTCCCTGCCTATCTTTAGGACTTTGTTTGTTCAACACTTCCTGCTTCCTTTTCTGCCCCTATTTCTTCTAGCTGTGAGTCTGTATCAATCAATGCAACCATTTCACATCTCCATATTCCTGAGCCTCATAGTTACTCACAGGCTGCTACTGTCCCTGAAGAGTTTGAGGCTTTGGAGGCTAATAGAACTTGGGATATTATTGAGTTAACTCATGGTAAAAATCCTATAGAATGTAAATGGGTATACAAAGTCAAGTATAAAGATGAAGGGACTCTGGAGAGGTATAAGGCCGGGTTAGTTGTTAGAGGTGATACTCAGGTTGAAGGGGTTGATTTTCATGAAATATTTTATCCTATTATCAAAATGTCTACTGTGAAAACCCTAATTGTTGTGGCTGTCATATATAACTAGCCCTTGTTCTGGCTTGATGTTAATAATGCTTTTTTATATGGGGATCTTGATGAAGAGGTTTTAATGAAAGTACCTCCTGGTTTATCTCTTTCTCCCTCTTCTTCTTCTTCTTCTTCTTCTTCTTCTTCTCCTCCTCTTCCTCCTCTTCCTCCTACTTTGGTTTGTAAATTACTCAAATCCCTCTATAGTTTGGCACATGCTTCCAGACCATGCTATGCAAAATTATGTCAAGCTCTTTGCTCTAGAGGATATTCTCGTTCTTTCCATAAGTACTCCCTATTCTCTAGGGGTTCTGGTTCTTTCTTGGTTACTTTGGCTGTGTATGTGGATGGCATTATTATTACTAGCACTAATCTATCTAAGATTTTATCTTTAAAGGGCTTTCTACATAGACAGTCAAGGATTAAAGACCTTGGTTCTCTTAATTATTTTCTAGGAATTGAGGTTCTTTATTATGATTATGGAATTCCTATTCACCAAAATATGTTTATTCATGACTTGTTAGAGTTGTTTGATTTTTCTACCTCTTTAGCTTTTGTTTGTCCTCTTACTATCAATGAGAAACTGAAGGCTTCTATTGGTGATCCTTTGCCCAAACCTAAAGAAATAGATGCTTAGTGGACAAGTTAAATTTTTTAACCCACACATGGCCTGATATCAGTTTTGTAGTGCAACACCTCATCCAGTTCTTGCAAACCCCTTGTGTTCCTCATATGCAAATTGCTTTATACATATTCAGTGCTATTTGAAAGGGACTTCTGTTTTTGGGTTGTCCTTCAGCCATTCTCCTGACCTTGTATTAAGAGCCTATTGTGATAGTGACTGGGCTTCTTGTGCTGATAGTAGAAGGTGTGTCACTGGTTTTTGTGTCTTCCTAGGAGACTGTTTGGTAAGTTAGAAATCTAAGAAACAGCTTGTGGTCTCTTTTTCCTCTGTTGAAGCTGAATACAAAGCCACGAGTAAAGTTGTACCTGAAGTTACTTGGTAATCCATATTATTGTTTGATTTTGTTCTTTCTTCTTCTTCTCCTATTTTTTTTTCTACTATGATAACCAGGCAGCCTTTCATGTTGCTCGCAATCCAGTTTTTCATGAACGGACCAAACATATAGAGCTGGACTATCATTTTGTCAGAAGCAAAATTGGTGATGGGCTGATCATCTTGGCCCATGTCTCTAGTGATGCTCAAGTTACTGATATACTTACCAAGGCGCTTCCTGGGCCTTCTCATCATTTTCATCTTCGCAAGTTGGGGGTTTTATCACCCTCCAACTTGAGGGGGGCTGTTAGAATATTAGAAGACAAAGGTTGATGGTTGTATTGGGCCTATTATATTAATCAGATTTAGCAGTGGCCCATTCTATGTTGTGTTAGTGTAATTGGGCCACCAGGTAAGGTGTCAAGGCCCACTATTTATGTTTATTACTTTCATTTTTCTTTTGTACAGACGATTAATAATTCATTTTTTGATAATAATGAGAAAATATGGGATCCTTTCTTCTTCTTCTCGAAGCTTCTCTCAAATGCAACATCACATTCCCTAATCTCCATTTCTTCTCTAGATTTGCAACATCTAATAAATCTATTGAATATGTACAACTTATTAATTTAGAACTCAATAACTTAAAAAGAATTACAATTCTGAACTCCTAAGGTTCAAATTTTGGCTGCGCCTCTGGAACTATAGTTGCATTTATGCATTATAGTTTTTAAAAAGTAGAGTAGTTCCCTTTAAAGTCGATAATTTATATCATCATTAAAATATGAAACAATTGTTAGAGATATACGTCGTCTCACGTTGATAATTAGGAAGGAGTTCATAGTATTCTTGAGTTACTTTACTCAATTCACTTAAAGGTTTTAGATTAGATCCAGATTTTTTTAGCATAATAATGATACGAATTAACTTTACATTTAAGTTATATAGAACTCTAACATATGATTTAATTAGATATGGAAAGTAAAAGTTTGACTAAATTCTGAATAATCTTGTGAAATCGTATAACTTGTTTAAAGTGAATGACTTTGTTGAAAATATTAATCATAGCTCGAATCATGTAATCTAGTTGCGCAACGCAACGAAGAAAAGAAGTTTGCCTTACAAATAAAAGTGCATGATAATTAGACCAATATCAACGATAATGGACCGACTACTGCTTGCAACCGAAAGTCATCAATCTTTCAAAACTTTATTCTCAATCATTTCCTGCTAAGTAAGTGCTAATTACTAACCACCCATTGTGGAGCCTCCAAATTTATTTGGTACATTTCCAAAACATGCATGCATGTAGTACGTTGTGTTACTTTCTTGAGTTCACAGTCTGCATTAACGGCTATATTATATTCCTCATATATTTGTTACTTTTTAGAGATGTGGATACTTTGAGATCAAACGTGTCCATTTAGTCTTACCCTTTTCTCTTACGTAGACATAGAACTAAAAAAAAACTAAAGTACATCTTCATTTGACAAATTTTTAAATGAGGCAGTTAATTCTAGTAATTGTTGGGCTAAACCACCCTGAGAATACTTTTAATGTCACGCTCCAAACCCAGGGAGGCGTGGGAGAGCCTATTATGGTCGAGCGGCGATGAGCAGACCTACCACGACTGAACAGTTAGAGTTACAGAGTTTTATAGGGTCGGACAACTATTTACTTACTATATTGAGAGAGTTGAGTCAGTATCAGCATGTACGCATATCTTGAGATCATCTTTGACTCCCAGTTACTTTCAGTTGCTATATTATGATCAGTTCAGTTCAACTTTCAGTTATTCTATTACCTTACATTCTCGGTACATTATTTCGAACCAACATCCCTTTTGTCGGGAACACCACATTCATGCATGTAGGTCCTAATAGACAGCTGGATAGAGCTTCCCAGTAGAGAGAGTCAAACCTCAGCATGGTTGATAAGCTCCACTTTCTCGGAGTTACCAGGTCTAGACCTTGGAGTCCATTTTATATATATATAGGTTTGATGGGTAGATCGAGGTCCTGTCCCGACCATGATACATTTAAATTATCTATAGAGGTCTGTAGGCGAGTGTTGTATATTTTGTATATCAGTATTATGGTCTTGCTAGCCCTGTGTACATTTGGTATTGCTGGTTGTAGACATTCATGGTGGTATCGTTGGCCTTGACTGGTATTGTCAGCTCACAGGTAGGCCTCGTCGACCTAAGTTGAGGATCACCCCTACAGACTTCACAGTTTCATAGTGGTACGTTCAGGACGAATATGGCACCCGGTGCCATCCACGCTTCCCCAAATTTGTGTCGTGACACTTATAGTGAGGCATTATTTATTTTGGCCAAATCCGTACGGTATTAAGGTTTCACACTATTAAGAGATCTCTCATATTATATTATATATGTGAAGACTCCCAAACTTTTCAGCTACTAATGTGGGACTTTGTTCACACACCCAACAATATCCTTGTCTAACTAAGTTCCACGTGGCCCGTCACCGAAGCCCGTAGCAAGTTTCTTCTTGTGTACGTGTCTCCAAGCTCGTAAAGGCAAGCAGTCTTAGCCCAAATATACTCTTAACATGGTGTGATATTATTCATTTTGGACCAAGCTAACACAGTTTTTTCTAAAAGACTTTACAACATTATAAGATCTCTACACCTTAACTCACAATCTTTTCAGCTATCAACTTTGTGACTTTGTTCGTAACTCCAATAAGGAGCAAACTAGAGGTGTTGGGTTCGGAACCAGATATATACTTCAAATGCTTAGTGATATAATTTAAGAGCCCACCAATATATATAGAACCAGGTTCACTATTTTTTCTCACAGAACACACGTACACTGCAGTAAGTAAATAACACAGAGGAATTTTACGTGAAAATTCCCAGCTCACGGCGTAAAAAACCATAACCTACCGTTGTAGGATTTGAACTTAGTTACTGAGCAACTTTAGATTACAACTTATTGTAACCTAGAAATTAACTTCTTAATCTCTCAATAACTTGTAATACTCTATTACAAACCACTTTGTGTAATAACTCTATTATAAAGACTTTACAACTCGACTAACTCTAATTAAGACACAAACACACGGGTTTATTATTTACAAAGAGTTTCCTACACAATGATTCTAACTGAGCTAAGTAGGAATTACAAGTAAAAAACTTCAACAAAGGTACAACACAACTAAGAATATATAATAACTCCATAAGGGTAACTGGTTTGTTGCTTTGTTGTTCTTTGTTCTTGATGCCCTCGAGAGTCACTTGCAAGATTGATGGATGACCTGAAAGAATGCTTGATTAATTCTTGAATGTGCGAGTAATTTGTTTTACCTTGCTTGATGTTAATAATTCATTTGTGAAATCACTTTGAATAATGTAAGCAAGTTAGGTAAAGGGCATTCCTCATGAAGTTAACTACTGCACTATTGTTGTACTGTAGCGTGTGTAGGCACTAACTTTACAGCTGGGGCAGCTGACTTGTACAGTCTCCTTGGGAACTGGTAGCTATTCATTTCCTCTGTTTTTCCTTTGACTCTAAAGAGTTGAACTGTATCCCCAACTAGAGACTTGTTGATCTGTAAGTTGTTGAAGATGTGTATCAGGTTCCTTATCTGATTCTTAATAATAAGTTTGTTATATCATCAAGACATAATAGGGATACACATATTACGTATCAATTCCCCATTTGCGATGATGACACACTAATAATTCAAGTTCCCCATAAGAACTAGAATGACATAGGCATTTGCTGTATTCCCCCTAAATCTGCTTCCTTTCCTGTTCCACCTAAATTATTTTTCCTCTTTTGGCATCACAAAAAGATCACTAGTAGGATTTAAGCAAAAAGAAGTCTAACTTGAGTTAACTCATGACATTTATGTTCACACAACATGACTCAAAGCAGAGAAAATAAGCAAGACATATATAGCAAAAAGGGAAAAGCTTCCACTAAACAGTTTGAATTTTAAGACAGGAAGTAGATTCAATATTGGCAACAACCATCCAATATTCAGAACAAAAAGAGAAAACAAGTACCACAAACATCATCATGAACTAACATAAGATACCGACACTTAAGACGTGACACTGAGGGGACTCTGTCAAGGGAGCACTATAAGGAGAGGGCTTAGAGGTAGAGGCAAGGGTTTGAAGGACTAAATTCATTCGAGAATTCACCGACATTTGCTCATTGAACAGTTTCTCCTTCAATTTCTCCACTTGTTTCTTGAACTCCTCATTCTCCTTAGTCAGACAGGCAACCTCTAATCTTTGAAAACTATGGAAACCAGGTGCCTCCTGAAGCTGACTGAGCTGGCCCTCAAGAAGAGCATTCCTTGCTTTCAACTTTCTGATCTCCTTCGTAGCACTGTTCTGAGCGTTGATTAGATGAGAGATGGTAGAAGTTATTCCAACTCCTCCAACCTTACCAATTCACTCACATTTTTAGAGAGTGAGCTTGGAGAAAGATTTCTTCCTAGTGCCCACTTTAGCTTGTCCTAGAGGGACCTTGAGAACTCACAAACCTTGGTGTGAAAGAACCCATAAGGCAGCCCATGGTTACAATCTTTGAATTCTGCCACTTTCTACATGTGTTCAATTAAAATCCAAAGTAGGTTAATGGTAGTGAAGCCATCCTGCACTTCAATGAGAACTGGTCGGTTCAGGATTCCATGGACCTTCTCTTAGTGTGAGGGAGCAAAACCTTATTCACCATCTCAAACAACAACTGGTACACTGGAAGGAGAGCCTTCTTGTGTACTCGTTTCTCCTGCTGGACGACCTTATCCTTCACTATAGCATTTCTAGAATTTGAAGAGCATGATCTTTGAATAGTAGACAACCTTCGGTAGGTACATTCATAATAGACTCTAGCACCGTAGAATCCATCACAAAATCCACCCCATTCACCGCAGAATCAACTTTGAAGAAGTCGGCACAAAAGCTATGCACTTCCTTCTTATATACTTTGGTAGCATCTCCTATGAACAACATGTCCAATGTTAAAACTCACAAATTTCAACCAGTTGTCGCATTCCAGCCTCCTCCAAAATGTCAGGGGAAAATGTGTGGCCCTATAACACTTTTTATGCTTCAATTTTCTCTTTCCCAGCACTCTGGGGATCATCAACATTGGCCTTCTTGGAAGCACCAGGTTCCTCAGCGGCATCAACTTCCCTTTTCGCAGACTTGCAAATAGGTTTTCCCTTATTAATGGACTTTAAAGACATTGTTTTCTCACACACATGTTCACCAAAATCTTCCATCCCCTTGTTACCAGATTTTCCGCCACCTTATTCAACTATATTTTCACTAGATTCTTCCACCAAATTTTCACTAGAGATAATATCATCGCTCTTCTTTGGACTCTTAACACTCACAGAAGATTTCTTTTTAGACCTGGAGAGAGAGTTCTTTTGTGAGCGCTTGTGAGTCAAGGAACCATGTTCCTCGTCATCTTCATCATACACAGTGAAAACATGCACTAACTTATCATGCATGGTCTTCCCATGCTTTATCAATTTCCTCGTACTTTTACTAACTTGGATTTTCTTAATAACAGACTCAAGATTCTCCTTCTTTTGCAACTATTAGGTACCCAGTAGTATTGTCCTGTTCCGATTGTTCAATAGGAATAAGCTCTCTAACTTCTACCAAGCTCTTAGACTTTTCCTCATGAGGCTCAAACCCATCCTCACCTCCTTCGATAATAGCCCCTTTACTAGCTATAGATAGCATGTTTTCTATTGCTTATTTCTCTTGTAACTCCATGGAAAATGTAGGAGAAGGAGGAGTGTTACATGTGGACTCCAGATTAGGAACTATCTTTGTTGAGTTAGCATTCTCAGAACTAGCAGTTTGGTCTACATTTGAGCCTTCGTCCATAGGAAGATTGGAGATTTCCTGATTTTCCACTTCGTCAATTGTACCCTTTTCACCTAGTTTTTCTGGAGATACAGGAGGAGAGCTCGTAGACTTAAACTTGTTAAGGGTTGAGATTTTGCAACCCGATGAGAACCAGAAATCGATTGGGTAGGAGAAGAGACTGAGTGTGGGGGTGAATCTGCCCTAGGGTTTTGGCTAGTAGTGATGTTGAGTGAGGAGTCTAACATTGGTGTTTTAACTGGTGAGGACTCAATGGGGGTGTTACTTGGAACACTCAATTTTTCTTTATTTTTTTCATGGTGAGAGTGATGAGTTGAAGAGGCGAGATTGGTAGTTTGAAGAGAGAAAGAAGAAGGAAAATTTTAAAGTTTGATGTGAAAAGTTATGACGGTGATGCATGCATTTAAGATGGGTGGGAGGACCGGTTAAGAAACTGTAGCAGTTCTGGGAGTCGAGTCGCTTACTAATGGGCAATAGTTTCCGTTCAAAAGACGAAGAGAAAAGGAACTGACACATTAATGATGTGGCACGAACACACTGATGATGTGGCACTATTTTATCCGTTAAAATCGTGCATGAAATAACAGAGAAACTACTAACCTATGTCCGCAGAATCAGGTTCCCTGACGAATCTCGTACGTGTAAGCTTTTCCCTCTTTTACCAGTGTGCACTGCATCAGCTGCTTATTTTCTTTATCATCTTCATGCGTGTCTACTTGTAATGGTATAGAAATGAGTTATACATTGCTAGAAATTTTGTTTTAGCTAACTTTACCTAGACATTTCATTCATATCCAATCATCAATGGACTAGGTTCTGAGTTGGGTCTTACCAACCCCAGTGCCAGGTGTTAATATTCTCTACTCAAGGCTTTGGTGAATATATGTGCAATATGATATTTTGTGCTGCAAAATTTCATACAGATGAGCCCCTTTTCAACATTGTCTCTAAGGAAGTGGTGAGGCACATCAATGTGCTCATTTCTCTTATGTTGGGATGGATTTTTGGCCATGTTGAGTGCACTTGTATTGTCGCACATGAGGGGCACACAATCAGAGAACACTCAAAAGTCTTCCAACTGTTGTTTGATCCACAACAATTGAGCATAACAAGAAACAGTTGCTACATATTTTGCTTTTGTAATTGAGAGTTCCAGTGAGTTTTGCTTCCTTGTACCCCATGAGATTAGGTAGGAACCCAAAAAATATTCCATTCCACATGTGCTTTTCCTATCCACCAGGTATCTTGCATAATCAGCATCTGCATACCAACAAGATCAAAGTTGTCTCCTGAGGGATAGTAGAGAACTGGGTCCTATCTTCCTTTGAGATATCTCAATATACTTTTGGCAGCCTTTAGATAAAATTCCTTTGGATAAGATTTAAACCTTGCACAGAGACCCACACTGAACTTAATGCTTGGTCTGCTTGCAGTGAGATACAAGAGTGACCCTAGTGCCTCTATACATGGTCTGATTTACAGGGCAACCAGGTTCATCCATGTCTAGACGAGTAGCTATGGCAATAGGGGTGTCAATAATTTTTGATGTTTCCATGTCAAATCTCTTCAAAATATCTTTAACGTACTTCTGCTGACTTATAATTGTCCCATTTTGAGATTTCTTCACTTGTAGACCCAAGAAGGAGTCTAGTTCCTCCATCATGGTCATTTCAAACTCACTTCCCATGAGTTTTGCAAATTCTTCACATAGGGAATCAACTGTTTCTCTAAAAATGATATCATCAACATAGACTTGCACAATGAGCAAGTTCCTTCCTCATTTCTTCAGAAAGAGAGTGTTGTCGATTTTTCCTCTTATAAAGCCATTTTCTAGAAGAAATTTTGAAAACCTTTCATACCAAGAATGGGGTTCCTGTGTTAACCCATACAACACCTCGTTGAGTTTAAAAACATGCTCAGGATGCTCATGATTCTCAAATCTAGGAGGCTACTTGACGAAGACTTCTTCTTTTAGAAAGCCATTTAGAAATGCACTTTTAACATCCATTTGAAACGATGTGAATTCCATATGTGATACAAAGACAATAGTAATTGTGATAGCCTCCATTCGAGTGACTGGGAAAGTTTCATCATAGTTAATCCCCTCTTTCTTATTGTAGCCTTGAACTACAAGCCTTTCCTTGTTTCTTCTTGTGTTTCCAAACTCATCAAGTTTGTTCCTAAATACCCACTTGGTTCATATAACAGTTTGATCTACATATCAAGGAACCAGGTATTATACCCTATTCCTCTCAAATTGATGGTGTTCCTCTTACATGGCTGTAATCCAGTCTGCATATTTCAATGTTGCTTCGATATTTTTTTGGTTCTATTTTAGAGAGAAAAGCTAAGAAGGTAAGTGTGTTTCTAGTCTTTTATCTGGTTTGAAAACCTAAATCAAGAGGAATGATTATGTTATCAAGGGGGTGTGAACTTTTGTGTTTCCTGTTAGTCACCTGAACCTCGTTGTGAGAAGGTCTAGGTATTTCTTCCTATGAACCTTGATTGTTTTTCATCTTTGCTTGTGGGGTCTTGAACAGTAGCGACAATTTTTTCTTCAGCTTGAGTTGTTGCAATTGAGGAACTAGGTTCCCCTCCAACAGTTGGAGATATGGTTTCAATTTCCTCATTTGATTCCTCAAAGTGGCTCATCATATCAGTCTTTCCATTTTCCATCAATGATTTCACCATGGACAAGTGACTGTTCTATGTCCTGATCATTCTTATCATTCAAATACTTTCCACATGCGTCATGAGATTCATTGAAGATCACATGAATGATTTCCTCAACATATTGAGATCTTTTGTTATATACTTTGTAGGCTTTGCCCTGTGATGAATAGACTAGAAATATTCCGTCAATGCTTTTGACATCTAATTTTCCAAGTGCTTCCTTTTTATTGTTGAGTACAAAAAATATGCAACCACATGTTCTCAAATGTGTTAGATTGGGATTCTTTCCGTTTAGCAGTTCATATGGCGTCTTGTTCAGAAGGGACCTGATCATGGACCTGTTCACCAAGTAGCATACAGTATTGACTGCGTCTGCCTAGAACCCTTTTGCAATGCCACTGTCAATCAACACTGTTCTTTGCCTGTATTCAAGCAATATGTTCTTCATTTCCACAACACCATTTTGTTGAGATGTTCTTAGAGCTGAGAAGTTGTGAGTGATGCCATTTTCCGCATAGAATTCAGAATTCTGCATTGTCAAATTTTGTCCCATGGTCAGACCAGATACATACTAAATTAAGGCACATCTTCACCTGGATCTTCTTCACAAATGCCACAAACACTTGAAAGTTTTCATCCTTGGTTCTGAGAAACAAAGTCTAAGTGAATCTAGAATAGTCATCCACTATGACAAATATGCACCTCTTTCCTCCTCTACTTGGCACCCTCATAAGTCCACATAGATCCATATGGAGGAGATCAAGCGGCCTTAAGGTGCTAACTTCCTTTTTGGTCTCAAAAGAGGATCCGACTTGCTTTCCTTTTACACATCTATCACACACCCTGTGATCCTTGAAGCTTGACTTTGGCAACGTGAAATTTTCATGATCCAACCTTCTGTGTCATAGCTCAACATTTTCATCAACAACACTTAAACAACTAAGATTCCCATTTTGCAAATACTCAAAGTTAGCCACATAGATATTATTGTATCTTTTGGCCACTAACACCACTTCACCAGTCACAAGATTTGTAACTGTGCATATTTTGGATAAAAATTCCACTTTGTTACCCTTGTCACAGATTTGGTAAATACTCAGCAAGCTATACTCTAACCCATTCACATAGTACACATTTTCAGTAGAGTGAAAAAGACTTCATGATCCTTCCAACTCCCATAATATATCCCTTTTTGCAATTTCCAAAGGAGACACTCCTCCCTAGGGATTTTAGTGTAAGAAAATTATTTGTACTTCCAATCATGTGCTTCGAGCAGCCCCCATCCATGTACCATTGTTGGTTGCTCCCTTTCATTTCTCCCTGCACAAGTAAATCAAGGGATAGATTTAGGAACCCAAACAAGTTTGGGTCCCTTGTAATGAGAAAAAGGGTGAATTAAGCTCTTTTGGTCCAAGTAGACATTATAAGTTTTGTATGTGAAGGACTAGGTTCTCTAGCAGTTGTTACTTTCTCAGCAAAAACTTTATTTTTCAGTTTAGATTGGAATCTGGCCTTACAGGTTTCCTTAAAGCACCTAATATTACCACTGTGAGTGCATAGCCAATTGTCAGGTACAGTGATGTACTTGCTATGAAGGTTGTAAGGAGTCTTTTCCTTTTGAAACCAGATTATATTCATCTTCCCCTATTGTGTGTGCATGGCAGTGATAGCATCAGAGGACCAGATCCATTTGAGTGATTTTTTAAGATCACTCTTGACTTTTTCTAGTTCTTCTTGAAGTTATTTTTTTTTCTCAAGCTCCGCACACATACTAGATTTCACTTATTTTCAACTCATTTTCAAGTTTAAGATGTGCCTTAATTGCAACTTCGTTTCCCTTTTGATTGTTCCTAGGTCTACTCTCCATTTTGATTTCTTCAATTGTTTCCTTTAGATCTACCACCACTACTAGTAGGTCAGCACTCTTATGCTCAATGTTAGCGAATCTCTCAGCTAAAACTTTTTTCTCTTTTTAAAAAACACACTCAATGGTATCTTCTAGATCGACCACAAAAACCACTAGATCGTCTCTCTCATGTTATATGCTTGCATTTTTTTCCAGCTAAGGCATCTTTTTCTTTCTCCAGACTCTCAATCGCTTCCTTTAAATCAACCACAACGATTACTAGGTCATCTCTAGACTGTGATAAGCATCAATTAAAATATTTTCCAAAGAAATAAGTTTTTTCGGAGAATAAGACTTTAGATTTATTTGAACATCAGAAAATTTACTTCATCGTCATCATCGTTATCTCCATCATCATAAAACTATGCCATCAAGTAAAAAATGAAGTCATACTCGGCTCCTTCCTTTTCCACTGCCATCATAGACCTGTTACCTTGATCATCATCTTCTTCACACTCTCTAGAAGAGTCTCTCCATGCAACAAAAGCTTGTTTCACAACATTATCAACAGTATTTTTCCTCTTGAAGCTTTTATCAGGAAACGGGTTCCTCTTGGCTGCTTTGTCAATTTTGTTTTTGTACTAATCTTGCTTTCAGAGAGGGAAATTCTTGATGAAGTGCCATGTCTTACCGTACTTATGACATAGGTCATAACCTTTTTGGCTTGCTGGAGCTCCCCCTTTTTGGAATGCCTCCATCCCTGCGAACCATCTTCTAGAAACATTTTGTCAAGTAGCCATATCAGCATCCTTGCCAATTGAATCATTGATGCCAGTCTTAAGGACCGGGTTCTTCATCCTTTTGTGCTTTATTCTCTCATTGTCCTTCTTTTTCTTCATTTTATAGGTTTCTAGATTGCCGACAAGCTCATCAATGGTTAACTTCTGCAAGTCATTTGCCTCTGTGATAGCATTTACTTTGCTTTCCCAGGAGCTAGGAAGGACACTATGTATTTTCCTAAAACGTTTGTTTCTTGGAGTGATTTCTCCAAAAGAGTAAAGCTCATTGATGATATAGGTGAACCGAGTATGCATGTCTTGGATGAATTCATCATCTTTATCCTGAAAAGCTCATGTTCAGTTGTAAGCATGTCAATCTTTGATTGTTTGTCTTGTGTTTCTCCTCATAAGCAGTTTGAAGAGCTTCCCAGATTTCCTTTGCTGATTGGCATGCCGATATCCTATTATATTCATCAGAATCAATGCCACAAACAATAATTTTCTCTGCACGAAAATTCTTTTCTATGTCCTTTCAGTTAGCGTCATTGAATTTCTTTCTCATTTTGGGAATAGTTAGAGTTAGGTCGCCAATAGTCATGGTAGAAACAAAGGGTCCACCACAGATGACATCCCAATGCTCGGAATCTTCAGCCATGATGAAGTCGTGCATCCTAGTCTTCTATCATCCATAATATTGGTCGTTGAACCTTGGTGGTATGTAAGGAGACTGGCCTTCTTCAAAGTTTGGCAGAGCACTTATGAGGATCCTTCTAGGTGTTAGCCTGATAGAAAGAACCCGCTCTGATACCAATTGATAGAATATAAGGGTCCATCAAACTATATAGAGAACCAGGTTCTCTATTTGTTCCCACAGAACACATGCACATTGCAGTAAGTAAATGACACAGAGAAATTTTACGTGAAAAATTCTCAACTCATGGGATAAAAAACGAAGACCTACCCTTTTAGGATTTCAACTTCACTACTGAGAAACTTTAGATTACAATATATTGTAACCTAGGAATTAACCCTACCCCATTCATCTGAAAATCTTGGTTCAAACTCTTCGCTATTGGGTAAAAGATGCCTCTTCTAATCCCTCCCTAACTTGTAACACTCTATTACAAGGCACTTTGTAATAACTCTATTACAAAGACTTTACAACTCGATTAACTTTAGCCAAGACGTAAATACAAGGGTTTATGATTTACAAAGGTTTCCTACGCGATGCTTCTAACTAAGCTAAGTAGGAATTACAAGTAAAGAACTTCAACAAAGATACAACACAACTAAGGATATATAATAACTCAATAAGGGAAACTGGTATGTTGCTACATTATTCTTTGTTCTTGATGGTCTTGAGAGTCACTTGCAAGATTGATGGATAACTTGAGAGAATACTTGATCAATTCTTGAATGTGCGAGTAATTTTTTTACCTTACTTGATGTTAATAATTCATTTGTGACATCACATTGAATGATGTATGCAAGTTAGGTAAAGGGCATTCCCCATAAAGTTGACTGTTGCACCGTTTCTGTATAGTAGCGTGTGCACGCAGCAAGTTTACCGCTTAGGCGGTTGAATTGTACAGTCTCTTCGGCAACTGATAACTATATGTTCCCTCTGTTGTTCCTTTGACTATGAAGAGTTGAAGTGTGTCCCCAACTGGAAACTTGTTGATATTTAAGTTCCTGAGGATATGTATTAAGTTCCTTATCTGATTCTTAACAGTAAGTTTGCTAGATCATCAAAACATAACACGACACACATATAACCTATCATTTGGCCTACAAAAAAGTCAATGGCCGTATGGTAAGGACGTGTTGCAGAGCTAAAAAATTAATTATAAGTACCTTACAATTAAAATTTTAATTAGAAGAGACATTCCAACTCGAACCCCAAATAAAAGATTGGTAAATCAAAAGATACGAAGAGCCAAACTAAATGGGTGAGAGGTTTCATGTTTAAACAGGGATAATTAGTTGGTTTTCCATTTATCATCTCCTTTTCTAAAGACTTTTTAGTTGTTACTTATGCCCGGATACATTTGATTTCGTACAGCACTGACTCTTTGTTAGTCAATCATTCGCTACTAGTGTCTTTTTTTTTCATATTATGATAGCGTAATTGAATTTTTATGCAAATTGTATTTTTAATCGTAGTACTTATTTTATTTGATTAAGTTACACATTTATCCTTCAACTAGTAGAATTGTGCTCTTTGGTCCGTCCAATAGTAAACGTTTACAAATTTATGAAATTTTAATTATTAATACTACGATTGCTCATCTTTTATATCAAGAAAAAGTTATCATGACTTTTAACATGTTAAGAATTTCTCAATTTTATGGAAATTAACTAGTATAAGCCCCATAAGCACATAATTCACTAATTATAGTTAAAACATAATTAGTTCAAAACTCGAATATTACGAGAACTGAAATCATTTACAATCAGCTTAATGACCAAAATGCAATTATCCGTATCTTATTAAACATCTAAATTTATTCCAGTAGAAAATGACATGCATGCTAAATATAGAAGCCTTTGTTCCACGTAGAGTTACTTGAACCCTTCCATCCCTTGGATAGATAGAGAGGGAGGGCAGAGCTTTTGGTTTTTTCATAAAGTTGACAAATGAAGTGGAAATTATTCCAATCATATCTTTTTATCTTTACCTTACTGATAGAGTCATCTTCCAAACTCAGAATCTTTTACTTAACATTCTTAAATTCATGCCCTTTAGGGTAATGTACCAAGTCTTCTTTTACTTGTATTTCGAAGAGTTAGCTATAAATCAAGATCCAAGCACCCCAAATCTTTTCTGAAGTCAAACTTGAAGTCCCAAATCATAATTTTTGCCGATAACTGTGGTGTCCGAGCCAACTTGTACATATCTTCTATTATCGAATTGCTCACTAAGACTTAAGTAAATATAATGAAAAAAAATCACTTAATATTTTTTATTGCAAGTGGGATTATATGAATTCTGGTCTCCATAATTTTCGCTCATTTTATTAGTCGCTCGGCTATGTTCTTGAGTAGTGGTGACAAATAATGAGCGAGTCAGATCGGATATGGACGGTTCGAAAATGAGTAACATATTTAATACAGATAGACAATAGGTTAACCAAAGGATAATATAAATATCCATATTCTCCGTAGCTTCTTGAGTTTGATCACTTTTTGAAGAATTTTTAGTCTCCCAAACATGAGGAACCCCAAATTTGAGCCTTTACAAATATAAAAATTAAACTCACTAATTATCCATTGGTTATCTATTTTCTAAGGGGATAATATGATTTTATCCATATTTTATCCGTTTTTAAATAGTTCATTATCTAATTCAATTTTAATTGAGAATAGGGATGAATAACTGTTTATTTAATCCATTTTGCCATCACGTACTCTTGAGTATAAAGTACCAACTCACTGTATTTATGCATGCACTCCTTCCCTTCATTTCTTGTATAAATATGCATCTATCACTCCTCTTGTAACCCTCGTAGCATATATATAACCCCAAAACAACTAGGAAAACCCATAGAGTTCTCTTCAAAAAGAAATTACCCCTCAGCTCTATTTGTTTATCCTATTGCACTTATGGCTAGAACACTTCAATATTTTGCCATATTTTTCCTTCTCCATCTTCTTTTGAGTTCCATTTATCTTCTTCATGTCACAGAAGCAAGGCCAGTAGTAATGGTGAAAAATTCAGGAGAACTTTTCGTAGTAGTGAAGAACTCGGGGCCGAGCCCTGGTATTGGCCATAGAAAATCTGAAAATTCAGGGATAGCTGTGGAAGATGTTGACGTTGTACATGTTCATTCTGGCCCTAGTCCTGGTGAGGGACACAAGTAAATTATACTAAAGTTAGCAAATGTCGTTTGAAGGAATTTGGCATTGGTTCTTTTTCATGTTGTTCTAAACAAAAATGTTGCTACTATATTGTCAATAAGAATTAGCAATTCTTAATAACATACTTTCTTATAGTTCCTCGTTTGTTTGTCTTAGAGGTTTTGGAGATAGACAGATTAGGAACTATGAATACTTTAAGACAAGAGGGGTTGCTCTGATGGTAAGCAACTCTTACTTCCAATCGAGAGGTTGTGAGTTGAGTCTCCCCAAGAGCAAGGTGGGAAGTTCTTGGAGGAAAGGATGCTGGGGGTCTATTTGGAAACAACCTCTCTACCCCAGGGTAGGGGTAAGGTCTGCGTACACACTACCCTCCCCAGACCCCACTAAGTGGAATTATACTGGGTTGTTGTAGTTGTATACTTTAAGACTATATGGCATGTAAAATTACTAAATTATCTGATATAAAAGTTGTTACTCCGTTTCAATTTCGATGATACACTTTTTTTTTAGTCCATTTCTACAATTGGAAATAATTTAACATTAAACTCTTCATTTTACACGTAACTATACAAATGTCATGGCCCCGCAAAACTTTTACCACTTAAGTTTTTAAGACCCGTTACGAGCTTCTTTTATTTTTCATAAACTCAGTATCGAATCAAACTACCTCATTTAAATTGAAACGGGGAGCAATAGTTATATCCTTACAAACTATAGTTAGTGGAAGAAGGGAAAGTGCACTACTTTAAAACTTAAAAGTTAAATGTTCTCAGTCAGATAACACGAGCGAAATAAATTCAATTCTTACTAATAGTTGAAGGACCAAAATCTCAATTCTCCTTGCTTCTAAAGATAGAAATCTATGACACTTTAGATTACCAAAGCTGGCTGCAAAGCCAAGTGGTCGTATTTAATGGCCATTTCAAAATTAATTCAAATTAACACGCAGGGAAAGGAAAATTAGCATTTCTAGTTACTATTTCATAAATAAAAATCGTTAAACTTTCCAGTTATAGTATTGTTTATTGGCATTTCTAGTTACAATTTCATATAGATAAATTAATTTTTCTAGTTATAGTATAGTTTGATAATAGCTTATCAAAACAAAAGAATGAACATGTGTGTCAATGAAATTCTTTTAACTCTTTGGAGTAAAATGATGGAATCGAATTGCCGGTATAAACTATAAAGGGAGAATGAATCCTTACCAACATTTTAAGTACCAATAAAAGAAACTTCAATTTCATTTTCGAAAGAACTTGGGGAGAGACAGTGACGTTTGGAGCACTTTGTGGAGTAGTTGTATTGGGAGAAGGGACTATTCTTTTTCTTGAGTCACAAGAAACACAAGAATGGTTATGCCTCTCTCCTCTTATATGGAGTATATCTAACTTTAGCGAGAATTTCTATTCTACATGAAAAAAGCGGAGTGTCTCAATATGTATTCAACGCCTGCTTGTTTGTGCCAATTTCATCATTCATAGAATACCTTTGTAAATTAAACTGGCTTTCTCTTACCAGAACTACCCTCTGTAGCTTCATCTTCAGCAGCTGCTCAATCTTTCATTTTAAAAGTCTGCGCTCTTTGAGCTTTTCAAACTTAGCAAGGCTCGAGAGATGGAATAGATAGGGCCCCACAAGTTTTTAATTAGCCGCTGGCGAAACCACACGAAAAGGAACAAGGAATTCTCAAAGAAAATGCTCTCTGAACCGAACGTGAAAGTAATTTTCCATCAGACGACTTTTCCTGTAACTTTACTCGCGAGTTGAGTTCCGATCTTCACTGGCCTGAGACGGCCCTCTGTTCAAGTACCCCTTCTTCTACTCGAGTCTATTGTCAATTTCTATTATGTGTTGTCACCTAGTGTTATTTTCTATTGATTTTGTTACTCCCTTCGATTAACATTAAGTGATTTTTTGCTCTTTTCATACAAATTAAGTAATTCACCCAATTAATAATAAAATTAACTGTACGAAACCATAATTTGCTCAATAAAAATATAACAAACTACTCTTAGGATCTTTAGTCCAAGTGAAACTTTGGAAAGATGGAGTTTATTCCTTTTTTATATCAGAAAAAATCAAATATTGTGAATCACAAAAAAGGCCAAAAAATCACTTAAAGTGGACCAGAAGGAGTATTAATTTTCTTTCAGTTTTGTAACGACCTGGCCGGTCATTTCGAGAATTATAGCCTTGTTCCCCCATTTCCTGCTTTTTTGGTGTTCTACAGCTGCATTATGACTTACCAGGTTAGTTGGTTTGGGTCCGAAGTGATTTCAGAGTGAATTAATATACTTAGTCTCTCAGTTGGAAGTTTACATTGGAAAAATTGACCGGATGTTGACTTATGTGTAACAACCTCGGATTTTGATATTGATTATTCCTTTAGCTCCGTTAGGTGAATTTGGACTTAGGAGCGCGTACGGAATGAGATTTTGAGGTCCGTTGTAGAATTATATTTGAATTGCCGAAAGTTGGAATTTTGGCAATTTTGATCGGCAGTGAAAATTTTGATATCGGGGTCGGATTTGATTTCAGCGGCATCATTTATGACTTGTGTGCAAAATTTAAGGCCAAACAGACGTGATTTGAGAGGTCTCAGCTTCGTATATAGAATTTGAAAATTTCAAAGTTCATTAGGCTTGAATCCGGGTGCAATTCGTATTTTTGATGTTGTTTGAGGTGATTTGAGGATTCGACTAAGTGTGTATGATGTTTTAGGACTTATTGGTATATTTGATTGAGGTTCTGAGGGCCTCGAGTGAGTTTCGGGTGGTTAACGGATCATTTTCTACTTTTGAAAGATGGCTGAGAGGTGGTGGTATTTTTCTTCTAGTTTCCTTATACGTGATCGCATAAGTTCATACGCGATCGTGTAAGCTTATTTGGGATCGAGGTGGTTTTTGTCCTATGCGATCATAGAGGAAGGAACGTGATTGCGTAAGAATATTAAGTTTTTCTTCACGAATGCGTGGATGAGGTCGCATTCGCATTGAAGGATTTGAGTAGTAGATGAGGGAAATCAATTGCTCCATGTGATCACGTGGGGATGGACGCGTTCGCGTAGGTTTGAGAGTTAGTGGTCCGCGATCGCGTGGTTGATTCCGCGTTCGTGTAGGGTAAAGTGTGTGGGAAATCTGATTTGTGATTCGCAATCGTGAGGCCATTCCACGATCCCGATTAAGAAAATCTGGGCAGATAGTGTTAAATTAAAAATCGCGGGTTTGAGCTCATTTTTCTTATTTTAAGCTAGAGATAACGGATTTGGGCAATTCTTGAAGAAATTTTCACGGAGTTGATTGGGGTAAGTGTTTCTTACTTGGTTTTGGTTAATCCCATGTTCATATTTCTAATTTTTTATCATTTAATTTGTGATTTAGGGCGGGAAAATTGGGGACGAACATGAAGTGTTATTGGGTTAGATTTTTGGGTTTTCGAATGGGATTTTGCTATTTGATTGGAGTAAATTTGGTATGGTTAGACTCGTGAGTGAATAGACTTTCGGGTTTTGTAACTTTTGTCAGATTTTGAGACGTGGTGTCACGCCCTGAATCCTAAGGGACATGACTGGCACTCAACCAGGTATCCTCGGTCGAGTGGACCTGGATGTCTTTCCTATTCCCACTTGTTACCCCATGTTATTCATTGTTAATTAGCCAAAAGATAGCAAAAGCAATTGAAAGATAATAAAAATTCTCTATTATAAGCACATATTATGATTAACAAGGAACATCTTTTACAAAACCCACATTATGATTGATACGGAACATGGTGTAAAAACTTCAGCGCCAAAAACATACACCTATATACATAAGTTCTAACCCACATTACACTGTATACGGAGCTTCTAAGAGAATATTAATACAACACCTGCCGGCGACAAGGCCCCGGCTATACATTTGTAATGACATCACAAAACTACTATTACAACAACAGAGGTAGTCTAAACCACGCGGCCCCAGAAGGAGAGGGGATCACCAATATGCATACAGCTGATAGAACGGAGGAGGAGCTACGGACGGTGGACTGGAGAGCCTTCCACGGATCCACCTACAATCATAACACGAATGTAGCGCCCCCGGCAAAAGGGACGTCAATACATTTGAATTGTACTGGCATGTATGAACAAACTCTGTTTTAAGTAAACTCAAGCCCAAATGCATATACAAGTATAAAACTGAACAGCAATAGTACAACGATGGAGCAACAACCAATCATTTCACAGCAAATGATACAATTAGTCAAACAACAAGGCAACCAGTGCCCCACAGATTACAAACTCTCATGCTGACTCCTTTCACAATTCCACATTGATCATTTCATGATTTTGTATTCATATTAATAGTGATATTGGATAACATTTTCCACCCTTATTACCTCGTCCACCCTTATTACCTCTGCCACCCTTATCACCCCAACGCACACCTTATTTCATCGTGTTGCAGCGCGAAACCCGACCCCGCCTAACAGTTTCAGTTCACAACAACATAAAATACAACAACAAATACAAAAAATCAACTATGGCGCATTGTTAAAATAGATCCACAACAAGGATAATGTAATTCTACAACTAGCAACAACAATTTCCTCATGTTCATCAAATTGGTACAGAATTTGGGTTACCACAACAGTTGTCCACAACTAATCACACACGTTGTTCCACATTATTTCTATTTCCACTGTTCCACATTATTTTCATTTCCACTGTTCCACATTATTTCCATTTCCAAACTCTTTCAATTACAAGTTCCTCAACTTCCACCACAAGGTGTTACCACACAAATATACATCACAAGAGCTTCACAATGATCCCCACATGAATATCATTTATCAAACAATTTCACAAACTAACACATGGTGATTTCACAAGGATCACAGTTAGCCATACATACCTGGAATTGAATATCTCTTTCTAACTTCCCCTCCAATTCACCAAGAAATCAAGAAGTAAATCTAGTTCATGAGCAACACTTAGGTATTAGTAATTTAAACAAATAGTTACTAATCCCCTCTTTTACAAGATTCTAGGGTTTCGAAGACATGCATGAAGAATTTATGAAGAAATTCCAAAGCAAGTGTATGGGGTTCCCCTTCTAAGTTTAATTTCGAAATTTCGGGGATGTGGGTTAGGGATTTTACCTGAGAAATCAGTAGAGAAGACAATGCACTAAGAATTTTCCGAGCTCCAATGGTTTTAGAAGACTAGATGATGAAGAACTTACTTTCTCTCTCAAGAACCCTCTCTCCCTCTCTCTTATTTATTATCAGAAATGTGTTAAAGAATGAGGGAGAATGCGATTTAATAAAAGGTGGGTCGGGTCTAAATTTTAGAAAAATACCAAGCGAGCACAATCGGCGACGCGATCTGCGGTCGTAGAACTGGCATGTGGTCCGTAGAATGGACCGCAGAAATGGCTCATGTTTCAAACTCTTGGGTTGGGAATGCAGTGAATTTGCGGTCCGTATTTGAGTTCTGCGGTTGCAGAATGCATCACAGAACTGACCTTCGAATTTCTTCAGGGACCATATGCGATAACTCTGCGATCCACATATTGATTATGCTACCACAGATCTGACCGCATTTTTAACATCAAAATTTGGTTGCTATCTGATTCATTCTGCTATAGGAATGCGGTCTACATAGCTGATCTGTGACCGCAATCTAAACCGCATTTTGACCATTCTCTTGAAAAATTTTGATTTCACATTTTTAAGTGCAAAACAGCAAAAAGAATCCGATCCACGCCGGTAGACTCGACTCTGTGAGCTGCTAACATCTGAGCACTCATTTTCACGGCCTTACATCATCCCCCGCTTAAGATCTTTCGTCCTCGAAAGAGGACATGGGAACCAAATGAGTTTAAAAACATGATATGCAAGTTTCTACACTTTCATTAACTTTCAAGTTTATTTTAGAAAAATTTTGCCAGCATTACCACCTATAAAAGAACCTCCAAAACATATTCCCAAGCATTACTACAAAACTTGCCACCTTTACAATAGTTGTAAAATGCATAATCCTCACACTTGCACATATTCAACCTCTTGATACACTTTTATCCATTTGGCACACAATATCTAATCAAATTAAGCATTAATCACATGTACTACTAAAGCCATTTACCTATCACAAGGGTACGACACAGTTATTCATTTCAATACAATTCCTCCATGAAAAATTAATTATTTCTTCCGAACATCACCTTAACATGGGATCAAAAAACTTCCATTACTAAAAAGGACTGCACATTGCTCAAATAGTTAGAACATATAATTTTTTGTTGGCACAACTTGGAGAAACTACAATAGTAGGAACTTAGGAAGAGAAGGAAGGTTTCTTAAACCTAATGGGACACAACACTAGTTCTCCTAGGGACAATATTCGCACGATCATTCCTATACTTGCTTCAAATAGATGAGGGTAATTTATCTTCATCTCCTCTTCCGCTTCCCACGTGGCTTCCTCGACTTGTTGGTTTCGCCACAATACCTTAACTGAAGAAATATCCTTGTTCCGCAACTTTCGCACCTGTCTATCCAGAATAGCAACCAGAATCTCCTCATTTGATAACTCTTCTGTAACCTTGATGTCTTCAACAAGCACAATTTTAGATGGATTACCCACAACTTTCCTCAACATGGATACATGAAACACCGGGTGCACCAAGGACATTTCAGGGGGAAATTCCAACCTATACGCAACTTGACCGATCCTTCGAGTGACTTGATAAGGCCTGACGTACCTAGGACTTAGTTTTTCCTTCTTCCCAAAGCGCATGACTCCCTTTATAGGGGCACTCTCATGAATACCCAATCTCCTTTTTGAAACTTCAATTCTCTCAGACGAACGTCCACATAGGATTTCTGGCGACTTTGAGTATTCTTCATTCTCTCTTGAATGACTCTTACCTTCTCTATGGCATGATTCATGAGATTTGGCCCTATTAATTCTGCTTCACCAACCTCGAACCACCCGATCGTGGACCTACATCTTCTTCCATATAATGCTTCGAATGGGGCCATCTGGATGCTAGCATGGAAGTTGTTGTAATAAGCAAACTCTATAGGGGGCAGGTGATCATCGCAATTACCTTTGAAATCCAAGATACATGCCGCAACATATCCTCGAGCGTCTGAATAGTCCTCTCTGCTTGGCCATCTGTCTGCGAATGAAAAGCCGTGCTGAGATTCACTTGAGTACCCAAACCTTGCTGAAATTTCCTCCAGAAGTTAGCTGTAAACCGAGCTCCTTGATCTGAAATGATAGAAAGTGGCGTACCATGAAGCCTCACTATCTCCTTGATATATAACCGAGCATATTGTTCCGCATTATCGGTGCACTTGACTGGCAAAAAGTGAGCTTATTAGGTGAGCCTATCCACAATTACCCAAATTGAGTCGAACTTGTGCTGAGTACGAGGTAGTCCTGTCACGAAGTCTATATTGATCATTTCCCACTTCCACATCGGTATTTCAATAAGATCAGTCAACCCTCCCGGCCGCTGATGCTCGGCCTTCACTTGCTAGCAATTCAGGCTCATAAAGACGAAGTACGCTACAATCTTCTTCATACCACTCCACCAATAGATATCCTTGAGATCATGATACATCTTTGTAGAGCCTGGGTGCACTGAATACCTGGAATGATGAGCCTCCTCCATTACCCTCTCCCGAAGATTATCCACATCCGGGACACATAACCTGTCATGGAACCGTAGCACACCATCATTGCTGCCGAGTGAAAATGCTGAATTTTTTCTACTTAGAGTTGCCTACTTCAATTGTGCCAAAGCTAGATCAATAAACTGCTTTTCTTTAACCTCTGCCACGAGCGACGATTCTGTTGTGTTATGCACCATACGTTCCTCCTCATTCGTGGCCAATATACAAACCCCAAGCCTATCCAACTGGTGTACCTCCCAAGCTAGGAACCTCTAATCTACTCTCAAGTGAGCCAAGCTACCCATGGATTTCTGACTGAGGGCGTCGGCCACCACGTTCGCCTTCCATGGATGGTACAAGATGTCCATATCATAATCCTTAAGCAATTCTAACTACCGCCACTGCCTATAATTGAGCTCATTCTGCTTGAGCAAATATTGAAGACTCATGTGGTATGAAAACACATCTACATGAACCCCATAAAGATAATGCCACCATATTTTCAAGGCGAACTCAACTGCTGCAAGCTCCAAATCATGCGTCGGATAATTCTGTCATGATTCTTGAGTTGCCTTGAAGTATATGCTATGACCTTCCCTTGCTGCATCAGAACACACCCTAAAGAACCTTGGAGGCATCACAATAAAACACAAACCCCTTTGTACCTTCTGGCAAAGCCAATACTGGTGCTGAAGTCAACCTTGTCTTCAATTCCTGGAGACTTTTCTCACAAGCATCTGACCACTGGAACTTGGCTGATTTCTGCGTCAATTTAGTCAAAGGAGAGGCGAGGGTGGATAATCCCTCTACAAACCTCCGATAATACCATACTAACCCCAAAAAGCTACGGATCTCCGTCGGGGTCATGGGCCTAGGTTAATCCTTCACTGCTGAAATCTTTTGGGGATCCACCTGAATCCCCTTACTGGAAACAATATGACCAAGAAAAGCGACGGTCTCCAACAAAAATTCACATTTGGAAAACTTGTCATACAATTGGTGCTGATGTAGAGTCTGCAAAACCGCTCTGAGGTGGCTAGCATGATCCTCCCTGCTCCGCGAATATACGAGGATGTCGTTAGTGAAAACAATCACGAAGGAGTCTAAAAATGACTTGAAGACCCAATTCATAAGATCCATAAAATCTTTCAGGGTTTTAGTTAGCCCAAAAGACATGACCAAGAATTCAAAGTGGCAATAACGCGTCCTGATATCCTGCTTCCTGATCTTCAATTGGTGGTACCCAGACCGCAAATCAATTTTAGAGAAGAACCTTGCTCCTTGCAATTGATCGAACAAATCATCTATCTGAGGCAGAGGTTACTTATGTTTGATAGTGACTTTATTAAGCTGCCGATAATCGATACACATCCGAAGCGACCCATCCTTCTTTCTGACAAAAAGAACAGGAGAACCCCATGGCGACAAACTTGGCCGGATAAATCCCTTCTCAAATTGATCCTTCAACTGCTCTTTTAACTCTCGCAACTCTGCTGGCACCATTCTATACGGTAGAATAGATATTGGCTTGGTATCTGGAAATACATCAATCCCAAAATCAATCTCCCTATCTGAAGGAATTCCTGGAAGCTCATTTGGAAATACCTAAAGAAACTCATTTACAACTGGCACGGATTCGGGGGCAGGTACCTTTTGAGTAGTGTCCGCCATCCGGACTAAATGGTAGATGCACCCCTTTATGATCATCTTCGAAGCCTTGAGTAGGAAATAAACCGACCCTTCGGCACAACACCATTTCCTTTCCTTTCAACAACTGGCTCATTAGGGAACTTGAGTCTCATGACTCTCATTCGGCAATCAAGTTTAGAAAAGCACGAGTAGAGCCAATCCATCCCCATGATTACATTAAAATCCACCATCCCAAGCTCGATAAGGTCAGTCGTGGTAACACGACCGCATACCATAACAACACAATTCCTTAGACCCGCGCGGCTGTAATAGAATCACCAACCGGAGTCGATACAGAGAATAACTCAAGAAGCTGCTCCGGTTCAATCCCAAAACTCGAAGAAACAAATGGAGTGACATAGAACAAAGCAGACCCCGGATCAATAAGAGCATAGCAATCAATGGTCTGGACAGCTAGGATACTAGTGAAAACATTTGGGGAAGCCTCAGCACTCTGATGGCCACTCAATGCATAAAACCTGCTGGGTCTGCCCCTACCACGAGCTCCACCTCTGGCTGTACCACGCTCTGCTGGGATGGAGGGTGCACTGATGATGTAGCAACTGATGAACTGGATAGCTGAGCAAGTGCCCTACCCATGCTTTGTCTAGGCGCACGGCAGTCCTGCTGTACATGACCTCTCACCCTACAATTGTAACACACTGGAGCATCCAAGTAACAAGCCTCTATATGAAATCTCCCACACTTGGAACATATACCTTCTTGCTGCCAGGGTCTCATCCCCGAATGACTAAACTGGTGGGACCTCCTGCTGTCTGAACCAAGCCCCGCAGGGCTACTCTGCTGGTAACAGTGCATAGATGGCGGTGCACTAGCTGAGGGCTGAGCATAAGACTGAGATGGTCCTGATGACCCTTTACCTGGAGGTGACCTCCCTGAGTGACTCATAGACCGGGCCCTGCTGCTACTCTCCATGTCCGCCCGAATCTTCAACTTCCTGGCCTATGTGGATTAAGAAAAACCCACGATCTTCCCATAGTTCATGTCTAAATGCAAAGCCATTGTAGCATCCTCATTTACCACCAAAGGGCTAAGACCCTGAATGAATCGCCGAACTCTAGCCTCCATAGTTGACACCAACTGAGCAGCATACTTGGAAAACCTCACGAACTCTATATGATACTCCCAAGCACTCATGCTACCCTGCTTAAGAACCTCAAACTCGGTGGCACGGGCTTACATGGTCTCGGCAGGCAAGAAGTGGTCCATGAAGGCATCTACGAACTCATCTCATCTAGCTGGAGGTCTCCCCTACTCACGGGAATCCTCCCACATATCAAACCACGAATGCGCAGCTCCCTTCAACTTGTATGAAGCCAACTCTACCTCTTCTATCTCTGTAGCCTTCATCACTCGAAGGGTCTTGTACATATCATCAAGGAATTCTTGCGGATCGGCCTTGGGGTCTGTGCCTGAGAACTTTAGAGGGGACAGCCGCAGAAACTGGTGAACTCTGGAGCTGGAGGAATCTCCTTGTCCGCTGGGCGGCCAATAACTCGGTCAACATACGGATAACTCCCATAAGGTCTCCATCAGAAATCCTGGGATCGGAATCTGGAGCAACATCAGGATTAGGAGCATTGGCAGGAGGGATAGTTGCACCCTCGGCCGCTGCTGGAACATGATTTCTTGGAAAAGGAACGGATGGAGCAGGCAAATTCAGAATTGGGGAATCACTCTCACCCACGGCAGTCGGCACATGATCCACAGCCGCACTGGAAGTATAGTTGGCTCCTAGGTCGAGTCTAGCTTTCTTCTTAGGTGCCATTACTAAAAATTTGAAATAAAGCATGAATAAGGCACAACATCACTTCACCTCACGAACTTGGAAAAATCAAAGAAGAGGGCAGTTTTTCCTAAATGTCGGTGTAGCCCCCAACATATAGATATGGTCGACAACACACCAATAAGAAGGGCTCTACTAGGCACGGCTCTGAGACATCCTAGGACTTCTTTAAAACCTTAGTCTCTGATACCAAGTTTATCACTCTCCAAATCTGAGGGACATGACCGGCAATCAACCGGGTATCCCCGGTCGAGTGGGCCTGGGTGCCTTTCCTATTCCCCACGTGTTACCCCACGTTATTCATTGTAAATTAGCTAAAAGATACCAAAAGCAATTGAAAAATAATAGAAATTCTCTTTTATAAGCACACATTATGATTAACAGGGAACATCATTTACAAAACCCACATTATGATTAACATGGAACATGGTGTACAAACTTCAGTGCCCAAAACATACACCTATATACATAAGTTCTAACCCACATTACATTGTCTACGGAGCCTCTAGGAGAATATTAATACAACACCTACCGGTGATAAGGCCCCGGCTATACCTTTGCAATGACATCACAAAACTACTATTACAACAACAGAGGTGGTCTGAACTACGCAGCGCTCCGGAAGGAGAAGGTCTCACCAATATGTACATAGCTTATATAAAGTAGGGGGGGCTACGGACGGTGGACTGGAGTGCCTGCCACGGATCCACCTACAATCGTATCACGAATGTAGCGCCCCCGACAAAAGGGACGTCAGTACATTTTAATTGTACTGGCATGTATGAACAAACTGTGTCCCAAGTGAACTCAAGCCAAAATGCATATACAAGTATAAACCTAAACAATAATAGTACAACCACGGAGCGACAACCAATCATTTCACATCAAATAATACAGTTAGTCAAATAAAGGGGCAATCAGTGCCCCACAGGTTACAAACTCTCCTGTTGTCTCCTTTCACAATTCCACATTGATCATTTCATGATTTTGTATTCATATCAATAGTGATATTGGACCACATTTTCCACCCTTGTTACCTCGTCCACTCTTACTACCACGGCCACCCTTATCACCCCAACCCACACCTTATTTCACCTTGTTGGGGCGCGTATCCTCAACCCGCCAGATAGTTTCAGTTCACAACAACATACAACACAACAACAAATACAAGAAATAAACTATGGCGCATTGTTAAAATAGATCCACAACAAGGATAATGTAATTCCACAACTAGCAACAACAATTTCCTCATGTTCATCAAATTGGTACACAATTTGGGTTACCACAGCAGTTGTTCACAACTAATCACACACGTTGTTCCACATTATTTCCATTTTCACTGTTCCACATTATTTTCATTTTCACTGTTCCACATTATTTCCATTTCCAAACTCTTTCAGTTACAAGTTCCTCAACTTCCACCACAAGGTGTTACCACATAAATATACATCACAAGAGCATAACACTGATCCCCATATGAATATCAATTATCAAATAATTTCACAAACTAACACAAGGCGATTTTACAAGGATCATAGTTAGCAATACATACCTAGAATTGAATATCTCTTTCTGACTTCCACTCCAATTCACCAAGCAATCAAGAAGTCAATCTAGTTCATGAGCAACACTTAGGTTTTAGAAATTTAAACTCATAGCTACTACCCAACTCCCCTCTTTTACATGACTCTAGGGTTTCGAAGACATGCATGAAGATTTTATGAAGAAATTTCAAAGCAAGTGTATGGGGTTCCCCTCCCAAGCTTAATTTCGATATTTGGGGGAAGTCGGCTAGGGATTTTACCTGAGAAATCAGTAGAGATGACAATGCAACAAGAATTTTCCGAGCCCCAATGGTTTTGAAATACTAGATGATGAAGAATTTACTTTCTCTCTCAAGAATCCTCTAACCTCTCTCTTATTTTTGATCAGAAATGTGTTAAAAAAATGAGGGAGAAGGTGTTTTAATAAGAGGTGGGACGGGTCTAAAGTTTTAGAAAAAAACCAAGCGAGCATGATCTGCGACGCGATTTGCAGTCGCAGAACTGACATGCGGTCCGCAAAATGGACCGCAGAAATGGCTCAAGTTTCAAACCTCTCGGGTTGGGAATACAGTGAATTTGCGGTCCGCATTCGAGTTCTGCGATCGCAGAATGCACCACAGAACTGGCCTTCGAATTTGTTCAAGGACCATATGCAATAACTCTGCGGTCCGCATATTGATTATGCGACCGCAGATCTGACTGCATTTTTAAAATCAAAATTTTGTTGCTCTTTGATTCACTATGCGGTAGGAATGCATTTCGCATAGCTGATCTGCGACCGCATTTCGGACCGCATTTTGACCATTTTCTGGAAAAATTTTGATTTCATAGTTTTAAGTACAAAACAGTAGAAAGAATCTGATCCATGTAGGTAGACTCGACTCTATGAGTTGCAAACATCTGAGCAATCATTTTCACGGGGCCTTACACGTGGGTCCGAGGGTCAGGTTTGAGCCAATTTCGGATTTTGGAGTCTAATATAATAGTTTTTCTATGGAATTAATTCCTTTATCATATATTAATTGCATTGTATTGTTAGTGGCTAGATTCAGGCCGTTTGGAGACTTATTTGAGAGACAAAGGCATTGCAGAGTAGAAATTTACTTGGATTGAGGTAAGTAACAGTTTGGTGTCGTGAGATTATTTTGGAGGTGACGCATATGCTAGGTGACGGGCGTGTGGGCATGCACCGAGAGGATTGTGAGTTGGTCCATCTCGTGGAAACTATAGAGCTGAACAATTTATTGTTAGCTATATCCTCTCTATGTGTTATAGAATTTGATTGTAAATCATGTTAGAAACCATTTTTAAGCTATGTGTTGATATTTTAGGTCCCACAGAGGTCGTGTTACATGTTGGATTTCCTGCTAAATGCTATCCGTACATAGTCGTAGATTTTACTAGCGTGTCATATCTCAGTCTATGTTATTCTATTTGATGCATCATGTTATTTCTGTTGGGCTGATTTTTCCTGATATATGAGAACTCGCGAGACTGGAGAGGTTGATGACTAAGTGAGGCAAATGGCCTGATTGTGAGGATGTTTACGGGATCGAGTTGCACGCCGCAGTATATTTCATTGATTTTGCCATGATTTGCTTGATATAGCGCTTGGGCTGAAGGAACCCCTCCGGAGTCTGTACACACCCCTAATGAGCGCAGGTAAACCTACTGAGTGCGAGTGTCGAGTGTCGAGCCGAGTTTTGAGTGATCGTGAGGAGTGAGTGACTGTAAGGTCTGAGTCATTGTGAGGTTGGAGTGCTTGGGAGGAATAAGTGATGATTGACTAAGAGACAGTATATGATTTTATTATTGATGCACCTAGTTTCTTTATATTCTTGTTTTCAAAACTGCTGAAAGACATTTTATCCGATTTTTACATGAAGTTGACTCAAACAAACTGATTTAGCTTAAATCTCTGGATTTAAAGCATGCATGCTTTTTACTGAAATTTCTGATATGAACGGTATTTGTTTAGCTCGTTACTGCTCCCCAATTCCTTATTTATTTCTATTACTTACTGAGTTAGTATACTCATATTACTCCCTCTGCCTTGTGTGCAGATCTAGGTGTTTCCGGACACAGTGGACATTGATCTTGTTCTTGACTGATTATCTAGACATACGAGGTTTCTCTCGACGTTTGCAATCCTTGTCTCACCTTTCTTGTCGACTTTCTCTGTAGTGGCATTTTTGGGATACAGACTTTTATAGACACTGTTCTGTTTTGGTTGTTTTGACGCTCATAACTAGTGACACCCCGATATTGTGCTATCTTTTCGCACTTATGTTTTGGGTTTATCCCGACTTATGTAAAAACTTTAGTTAATTATAAATGTCTTAAATTGATTTCTGGTTAAATATTTGAAAGCGTTTGGTAATGTCGGCTGGCCTATTACCACGATAGGTGCCATCACCACGACTTCAGTTTTGGATCATGACAAGTAGGTATCAGAGCCTAGGTTACATAGGTATCACGATTCATGAGCGAGTTTAGCAGAGCCTTTCAGATCGGTATGAAAACGCCTGCACTTATCTTTGAGAAGTTGTAGAACCCTTCGGAAAGTTCATGCAAATTTATTGATTTGGCAAATAAACTTCTGTTATTCTATTCTCTCACAAATGGTTAGGACACGCACTACTTGGAAGGACGAACAGCCACCAGTACCACCAGTTGGGTCCGCGAGAGGCCGAGGTCGCGGTAGAGGTTGTGGTACGGGCAGAGGTGCAACTTGAACCGCAGCTAGGGTAGCACCTACCGATCCCCCAGTTTCCCCAGTTCAGGATCAGGTCCTAATTGTGGATATGCCAATGGGACCATCTCGGGCACCAGCAGTGCCTATTGTGATTCCAGGCCTTTAGGAGGCCTTTTGCTTAGATTTTGACCATATGCACCAGTATTTCTCAGCCGGTCTCTATTCTACCGCAGTAGCCACTTCTCAGGCGGGGGAGGTGCTTAGATTCCCACCACCCGCACACACGAACAGGTACTATAGGGACTCCAGAAATTAGATGTACCACCAGCCCAGCCGATTGTAGCTGCTCAGGGCTATGTGTTTCTTGTCATGCCTGATGATGAGCAGCATAGATTGAAGAGGTTTGAGAGATTCCAGCCTCCATCTTTCAGCGGGGCAGAGGGAGATGATGTGTAGGATTTCTTTGATAGATGTTAGAGGATTCTCCGTACAACAGGTATTCTGGAGACCAGTGGGGTCTTGTTCACTACTTTTCAGTTCATTGGAGCTGCCTTCACTTGGTGGGAGGCTTATAAGAGGCGTACCAGTTTTTGCAGCACCACTTACATGGTAGCAGTTTTCCGTTCTCCTCTTGGAAAAATATATGCCACAGTCTCTCAGAGAGGAGCTACACAGACAGTTTGAGCAATTGCATCAGGATGATATAACTATGACGGAGCATAAGATGAGATTTTCTAAGTTAGCCCGTCATGTTGTTTGGTTGGTTCCCCCAGCCAAGGAGAGGATAAGAAGGTTTATTGATGGCCTCGCGTACCAGGTGCAGATACTTATGACTAGAGAAAGGGTGTCTAGTGCTACTTTTGAGGTGGTTGTTGACATTGCTTGGGAGAAAGAGTCAGTTCACCACCAGTAGCGGGTTTAGAGGGAGGCCACGAGGCATCGTGGATCAGTTAGTTTTTGTGGTTTTCTTTTTGGAGGACAGTTTCACCACAACAGGGGTCTTCCCTACAAGCATTCTTAGACGGCTCGTCCAATTCACCGTGGCGCAGCATCTGGTCATGGTTCTCATAGTCCTCATCAAGGCTACTCACCTCTTAGTGCCTTTCCAGCTCAGATTTCATCCCGTCTCCATCGGTTTAGGGCTCTTCTATGCCAGGTCCTTCAACCAGTTATCCTGGTGCTCGAGGCTCCCTTCAGTCCCTGTTTCTAGAACCAAAGAGTTGTTTTGAGTGTGGGGATTTTGGTCATGTGTGGAGGTAGTGTCTCTCGTCGTCATGGAGGTTCTTCATAGCAGAGGAGTCAGGTTGTATCTTTAGCACCAGTTACTTCATCGCCCACCCAACCAGCCAGCTTGGGGTGGAGCTCAGTCAGCTAGGGGTCGCCCTAGAGGGGAAGGCCGATCAGGTGGTGGTCGGGCCCGTTTCTATGCACTCCATGTTAGACCAGATGTTATTGTTTCTAACACAGTTATCACAAGTATTGTCAGAGTATGTTATTAAGATGCTTCTATATTATTTGACCCTGGTTCCACCTATTCATATGTATCTTCGAATTTTGCTCATTATTTGGATATTCCCCATGAGTTTTTAGCTTCATCTTTTCATGTATCGACTACGGTGGGCGATACTATTATTGTGGACCATGTGTATTGGTCGTGCGTAGTGACTATTGGAGGATTGGAGACTAGCGTTGACCTTTTGATGCTTAGTATGGTTGACGTGATAATGGATATGGATTGGTTGTCTCCCTATCATGTTGTTTTAGACTGTCGCGCTAAGATTGTGACGTTGGTGATGCCGGGTTTGCTACGGATTGAGTGATGCAGTTCTTTAGACTATGTTCCCAGTAGAGTGATTTTATACTTGAAGACCCAACGGATAGTTGGGAAAGGTTGTCTTTCTTATTTAGCCTTTGTGAGGGATATCAGTGCAACGACCCCTACTATTAATTCCGTTCTGGTGGTGTGAGATTTTTTCGAATGTGTTTCCTGCAGATCTGTTAGGCATGTCGCCGGACATGAATATTGACTTTGGTATTGACTTGGTGCCTGGCACTCAGCCATCTCTATTGGCACCGACTGAGTTGAAGGAGTTGAAAGAGCAGCTTCAGGAACTCTTTGAGAAGGGATTTATTAGGCCGAGTGTGTCACTTTGGGGTGCACGGGTTCTACTTCCATACTTAGACTAGTTAAGTACTAAATTGATCATTCTTTTCGTATTTATGGGCTATCTGTGATAATTGAGTATTGTGTCTGAAGTTGAGGTTCGTATTGTGGAACCATTGTTGATGTAAGGTTTTTCCTATCTCCCTATTGCTATATGTTCATTTTTATATGGTAAGGGAGAGGGTTAATGCATGAGAGTGATGTCGTGCTATATTTGAGAGTTAATGCACGAAGGGTGATGTCGTGCCATATTTGAGAGTTAATGCACGAAGGGTGATGACATGCCATATTTGAGAGTTAATGTACAAAGGGTGATACCATACCGTATTTATTGATTCATGATGAGATTGTGAGTAAAAGCACGAAGGGTAATATCGTGCCGTTATTACTGTTTCATAGTAAGGTTGAGAGTAAAAGCACGAAGGGTTATGCCATACAGTTTTATTCATTATGTTTATTCATTTTACTGGTTAAAGGCTTATTGACTCTTTCTTGTTATCATTCCCTGTTGTAGTTATCGTATCTGGTACCCCTTCGCATGTCCCCTCCCACAAGTATCTATTTAGCCTTATTTGTTGTTATATTGTACGTATATTGTTATCCTTACAGGTTTATTTACGTGGGTATCTTGTAAAAGCCTCGTCACTACCTTGTCGAGGTTAGGCTTGACACTTTTGGAATATATTAGGTCGGTTGTACTCATACTACACTCTGCACTTCTTGTGTAGATTTTGATATTGGTCCCAACTTTCCGTGAGGCGTATCAACTCGGATTAGCTTTTGGAGGCTTGAGGTAAATCTTCTAGCGTCCGCAGACCTTGAAGCCCCCTTTCCATTTTCCCCTATTTAATGTTCTTTTCATTCAAGACAGTTGTACTTATTTCATACAATATTTGTAGAAACTCTAGAAGCTTGTGTACTTGTGGCTCCAGATCCAGGTTGTTCCTAGATATTATTTGTTTTATGTCACTACGCATTTCGTATTGGTTTTATTTCAGTTTAATTAGTTTTACTTTTTGAATCGATTAAAATTGGCATAAAGATCCTCTAATGTTGGCTTGCCTAGAAGTGACATGTTAGGAACCATCATGGTTCCGAAGGTGGGAATTCCGGGTCGTAACAGACTTGGGATTGATTCTCTTCAGCATCAGTCTCTTCAGTCAAAACCCGTGCACCAAGCTTGCCTAGTGTGGTTTACATTTCTTGTGTGGTTTGCGAGCTATAGCATAGTAAATTGGTTATGCGCACTCGCACGGTTTACATCTCTTGTGTGGTTGCGAATTATTGCATAGTAAACAAGTTATGCGCAGTCGCAGGGTAGTGGTTTAGGGTTTTCTGGAAATTTTCTTTCAATTTATTATTAGAGTATAATACTTAAACGGCTACTTAATTATCTGAAATTAACAAGTAAAATTATGTTTCTTTTATTCAAACCAAAAATGCCACTTAACTATGCATGTACCACTGAAAAGGTCACTCAATCATATTTTTCAAATTTTTGGTGGTCAAACACATACTTTACCTTCTAAATTATTAATTTTAATCTTTATAGCATTATAATACATTTTTTCCTGTTAATTTCCTATATTAAGCTTACCTATAAATTTTATTTGTAAAGTAAAAGAGTAAAAGAAAAAGTTTTCAAGCTATATACTGTTGAAATAATAATATATAATATAATGGAATATAATGATATAAAAATTTTGGACTCCAAAAGAATTCGAGAAGTGTTAATGTTCTAAGCAGATTAATAACACAAGATGTTCATTGCAGGGGCAGTGGGATCGGAAACTTATGGGCAATTGAGAAGGATGAATTTCTTTCCATTGTTAACTTCTATCTATTTTTGTAACCAAGGATTTAGGGAGGAGGAGAAGATGAATGTAAAAAGCTGCGGATGTCCAACTGTTTGGGTTTTGTTTTGCTTGTACATATATTTTTCCTTGGTAAATAAAATTACTTAACTGCCAAAATAAAAATAAAAATATGGGACTCTAATAAGCATCTTAACAATTTGCTTATCAAAATTCAAAGCTAACGCCCAATTACAACTCTCGCCCTTTCAAAATTCTCCCTCCCCTTTCCTCTCAGTCTTCTATTGCAAAGTACAAAGAAACCCAAATCGCCATGAGAAATCCTCGTCAGAGTTCCGTCCATCATGCTCTTGGTGGTGGCATAGGTTTTTTTTATAATGAGATATTGTTTAATTATATTTGTAACCATGGTTAAGTGAGTTAGTTGTTGTAATCATAATTAAGTGAGTTAGTTAATCCGCTCAGTTAGTTAGCTTCTTGTTAATGCCTTGTTAGTAAGTACACACACACACACACACACACACACATATATATATATATATATATATATATATATATATATATATATATATACATATACTTTGTACAGACACTCTTTTCTTAGTTAATTAGAGAATCATTTTTCTGCTCCCACCTTCTCTCATTCTCTCTCATCTTCTCTTCGAGAAACTTCTAGAGCTTCACCATTGGAGCTCAAACTTGAGCTCCACTATTGGAGCTCAAACTTGAGCTCCACCATTGTTGTTCATCGAATTACATGGTATCAGAGCGAGGTGTTTTACTCACCATTCTCTTCTCAATTTTCTCTGACTTCTGAAGAGATAATCACCGTCTTCATTTTGTCCCAATTTTCCATATTCGACATTCTCTCCTCCTTACTTCATTTTTGACAAGTTAACATCGTTTCTCATGGTGATCCTTGATCCAAACAATGGAACTGAAGTTGAGCAAGACAGTTCTACTCCCGTCGCCTGCATCGATCCTGGAGTCAATTTGAGTTGCCCCTGTTACATGCATCCATCGGATAATCCAGGTGCAATATTGGTCACAACTCTATTCAGCGGGATTGGATACAGATCCTGGAGCAAAAGTGTTCTTAGGGCTTTATCGGTCAAAAATAAGATAGGATTTATTACTGGAGAGTATAAGCGACCAGATCTAGGTTCCCCACTATTTCGTCAATAGGAGAGGTGTGATGATATGGTAACCTCTTGGATTCTCAATTATCTGTGCAAAGAGATTGCTGACGGTGTTGAATATGCTAGAAATTCTTTCAAGTTGTGGAGAGAATTAGAGGATTGATACGACCAGACGAATGGTACCAAATCCAAAAGAAAATAACGATTTGTCTCATGGTGTGCTTGATATTACTGTATATTACACAAAAATAAAGAAACTTTGGGAGGAATAGAACGTGACAAGTGCCAAATCACAGTGCACCTATCAATGTACATGTGGAGCTAAGGAAAATATGCACAAATATGAGCAAGATAGAAGGCTCATCCAATTCCTTATGGGATTGAACAAGGTATACACCATAGTGCAGGGCATCATACTTATAATGAATCCCTTACCATCCATGGAACATGCCTTTTCTCTTCTCATTCTGGAGGAAAAACAAAGAGAAGTGAAACCGCAAAGTCAGTTTATGATGGAATCTCTCTATAAATGCCAATGGTCCTTCATATAGCATCTTGAACAGGACACCTATGCATAACAATAATTTCAGGACAAACTACTCTCCAAATAACTACTCCTCTACTAGTAGACCTCACCCCTTTTGTGATTACTGCAAGGGTGTTGGTCATACCAAAGACAAATGCTTCAAGCTCTACGGTCATCCTCAAGATTTCAACCACAATCATAAGTATCAAAAGGTCAAGAGAACTGCAAAAAATGTGCATGGGACTCCAATTGATAATTTCCATGTGAATGGTAAGGAAATGCAGTCCCAAGCCAACAACTCTATTGCCAGTCTTACCAAAGAGCATTATGGCCAATTGGTGACTCTGCTTCAGCATTTTTAGACTAGTTCTACTAGAGATCACCCAGATAACAATACTATTACTGGAACTGTGAATTTGCAGGTATTTTTGCGTGTTCTGTATATGTTCTCTCTGTTGATTTTGGACTGTTGTCATGTAAGTGCTTTAAGTCAAGAGCTAACATTTGGATTGTAGACTCAGGGGCTTCTAACTATATGACCTTCAACAAATTCTTACTTACTCACATTAAAACTTTACTGTATCCTATGTTGATCACCTTACCAAATGGCTATAAAGTTAAAGTCAACGAAATTGCAACAGTTACCCTTGCAAAAAATATTATATTGCATAGAGTTCTCTATGTCCCTTCTTTCAAATACAACCTTATTTCAATACATTCTTTAGCCTCTAGGTTTAAAGGTTTAGTAGCTTTTTCTGACTTTCTATGTCTACTGCATGCCTCTTCAATGAAGAGGCCTCTGGAGATTGGTAAGGTCAAGGATCGCTTGTACCTCCTCTGTTCAAGTTGTCTGAAGAACTCCTGCTCAAAGAACTCTTGCTCAATTTCACATGTCCCTTTGTCCCGTCCAGATTCTATTTTGTCTAAGACCATTGATGTAAATAGCTTGCACTGTCAACATTCTGATTAACCTGTAAATGTTTCCACCTGCAATTCACACTCAATTGTAAATAGTTCCATTGATAATGAAACTCTAGTGCATTTCATCATATTCTTTCTTGTCTAATATGAATCAACTTGACTTACTATGGCATTTTATATCGGGACATGTCCCTTTTGTTAAAATGAGAGAGATATCTTCCATTCCTGTCAAGTTCTCAACTAAGCAACCCTTTCTCTGTACCATTTGTTCCATGGCCAGGCAACTGAGACTAGATTTCCCTCACAGAAACAGTGCCACAACCTCTCTCTTTGAACTTCTACATGCATACCTCTGGGGACCCTATAGTGTGGCCACTCATGACAACTATAAATACTTTCTCAACCTAGTTGTTAACTATAGTAGGGCCACCTGGACGCATCTCTTAATCAATAAGATCAACACATTGCATGTTATCAAAGGGTTTATATCACTAGTTGAAACTCACTTCAAAGAAAATCTAATGTACATTAGGTCAGACAATGGTTCACAGTTTCTACATGCAGAAACCTCATCTTTCTTTCAATCAAGAGAAATTATCCATCAAAGGACATGTCCCTACACTCCTCATCAAAATGAGGTCGTGGAAAAAAACGTAGGTACCTTTTGGAAACTGCCAGGGCACTACTTTTCCAGTCCAAATTGCCCTTAAAATATTAGGGTGAGCCTATTCTGGCTGCCACTCATATTATCAATAGACTCCCCACTACTTACCTGAAAAACTAATGCCCAATTGAAGTCCTCTATAACAAAAAGCTAACCTATTCTCACCTCAGAAGCTTTGGTTGTCTATATTTCCCTACTATACCTAAGATTCATAGAAATAAATTTGAGCCTAGAACCATTCCCCATGTTTTTGTGGGATATCCTTATGAGATAAAAGGGTACAAAGTTCTTAATTTGACCACTAAGAAGATTCATATTTCCAGGGATGTGGCTTTTCATGAGCATATTTTTCCCTTTGATATTGTGTCTGATTCCTCTCCTCACTTTCCTCGAGTCATTAATCCTACTTCCTTCACATAGGATATACCACTCACTGAGGTACATTCTGGTATCCACAGCTATCCTGATACTCACACTTCTCAATCATCAACAACTAATGTTGATGTCTCATCTATAGTTTCACCTATAGATAATTCATATGTGAATTCTCCCTCTAATCCATCACGGGTTGTTCTTCCACCTTCACAATCTTTTCCTAAAGTCAACCAAGTACACAGGAGATCCACTGCAGAACACAAGCTACCAGTGCATTTGAAAGACTATGTGTGTTCCATGCCTAACCTACACCCCGATAGACACCCTGTATCTACCTCAAAACCTTATGTGACCACATCCTCTCCAGATTCCCTTTTTCCCTTAGTGCTCTTTTTTCTAAGCACCATCATGTTCCCTTAACCTCTCTAGTTGTTAATAGTCAGCATCTTGTGGAAAGTATTTTCCATGACAATGAGCGAAACTCCTATTAGGAGGCAGTTGTAGACCCAGCTTGGAAGGTAGCCATGACAATTGAATTTGAGGCTCTTCATGCTAATCAGACGTGGGATTTAGTTCCCTTAGCTACAGGATAAAAGGTCAATAGGTTGTAGATGTGTCTATAAATTCAAGCACAAGGCTGATGGTAGTGTTGAGAGATTCAAGGCTAGATTGGTGGGGAAAGGGTATACTCAGTAGATGGTGTTGACTATAATGAAACTTTCTCCCCAGTTGTAAAAATGACCACCATTAGGTCATTCATAGCAACTGCAATAAAGAAACATTGGGGGATTACTAAAGCAGACTTAATATTTATTACTAAAGCAGACTTAATATTTATTAGGATCTATTCGGCACCCTGCGAAGTTACACCACAAGAAATATATCATTCTATCACAGCAGTGAAGCTAGGACTAACAAGAACAATTATGTGTGAAGAACCTATGGAACAACCTGATTTAACCATTCAAGAAATAGTAGAATTTCTACAAAACAAAAGAGCTATTATGACCAAAGTCATAATAAATACTTGGGAATTACTAAAGCAGACTTAATATTTATTAGGATCTATTCGGCACCCTGCGAAGTTACACCACAAGAAATATATCATTCTATCACAGCAGTGAAGCTAGGACTAACAAGAACAATTATGTGGGAAGAACCTATGGAACAACCTGATTTAACCATTCAAGAAATAGTAGAATTTCTACAAAACAAAAGAGCTATTATGACCAAAGTCATTATTCAAGAGCTAATAAGCAGCTATGAAGAAGGAGGAAAGTGGATCTACAACAGCAAAAATAGCACAATTATCTACTCAAATGCCAAGACAACAAAAGACATAGAAGAACTACCAAGATAGATCACTACCCTATCAAATTGGGAAGCTACACCAACAACTAATGCATTAAGAACATATCCAAAGCAGCTGACAGAAAAAACAAAATATCTACTATGTCAACAACTAAAGGAAAAATTATGTGTGAAGAACCTATGGAACGTGTACTGAATTTCTTTTATTTGTTTTTGTCTAGGTTCTTTGCATTCTGTGGATATGTGTCCTATTTTTCCACAATTATAACATTTACATTTTTTAGGATTCCTTTTGAAATAATTTCTATATTTTCTTTTATTTATATATCTTCGTTTTTTGTTATTATTTGTAAAATTCCTTAAATTGTAATTTCTTCTAATGTATTTCTTATTTCTTTTCTTGTAGTGTTTTCTTATTTGTTTAGGGTATTTTTTCAGGTTAATGTAAATAATGCCTTCCTTCATGGAGATCTCCATGAGGAAGTGTATACGGGTCTACCCCTTGGCTTATTAGTTGATAAACGTGGTTTGGTGTGTAAGTTGAATAAATCGCTATATGGCTTGAAACAGGCCAGTCGGTAGTGGTATGCTAAACTAGCTGAGGATCTATGTTCTAAAGGATATGTTCACTCCCTTAATGATTACTCTCTAATTTACAAAAAGACGGACTTTTCTGTTATCTTTGTTGCTGTCTATGTTGATTATGTAATTATTACATGTAATAACTCAAAGGAAGTTTCTTTGTTGAAAGCTTGTCTACATGCTTAGTTTAGGATCAACGACTTGGGAAGGTTACATTATTACCTAGGCCTAGAAGTCATGTACATGGATGATGGTGCTATAATCTCCCAAAGGAAGTTTTCACTTGATCTATTGAAAGAGTATGAGTGTCTCCATTGTAGTTCATTCAGTTCACCATTGGATCCTAATGTTAAGCTAAAGGTTAAGGAAGGTATACCTCTGACAGATCATTCTTTCTATAGGACACTGATAGGTAAGTTGAATTTTCTAACTAATACAAGACTTGACATTGCATATAGTATGCAACACCTTAGTTAACTTATGCAAGACCCCAAGGAACCTGTCACGACCCCAATCTCGGTCATGATGGTGCCCAACACAATTGCTAGACAAGCCCTACAATCCATACTCACACCCCAAACACAAATCCCATTTAAAGAGTAACAACATGAAACTAGCAGTTTGTCAAGTTATTAACCAAATAATTTAAATAGAAATAGTACGAAACACTGACATAAAAAACATCCCCCAAAGACCTGGGTTCATGAGTCTAGAACCTCTAAGATAACAAAGTAGCAAATCCTCATTCAACACAGATTTCTAGAATGCAAAAAGATAAAAGGGATAAGGGGAGGATTCGGGTTCTGTGGACGTCAGATAGCTTCCTCGACAACTCCTAGAAGCTCTAAAAATAGCAAACATCTCGACTAAGATCCCGATGCTCCTAATTCTGCACACATGGTGTAGAGAGTAAAGTGAGTACTTCCAACTCAGAGGTAATCGACATATATAATGACTGAAGGTAAGAACCCACGAAGTAAGCACAATGTAAAGCTATAACTAACAACTTAGCCTAAATAACGATGAATTTTCAACAAAACAGGATCAGATACATCAGATAAACATCTAAACATGAATACAATGCAATGTACATGATCGTTGCAGCATACAACCTGATCTATTTGGGTACCTACGCTCACTGTGGAGGTTCAGACTCCGGGGGGGGGCTCCTATAGCCCAAGCACAATATCATCGTTGCGGCAAGCAACCCAATCCACACTCTGGACCAATATGCATGTGAGTTATATAGCAAAATCAGATTTTAGTTCTCAGTTCCAATTATTAGGAAAATTATCGTTTTAGTCTTTAAAACCTTTAGAAGATGACTAAGTATTTCTAAACAGTGTTTAAAACTCAGGACTGAAATCATATAGCATGTTGAATATCATGGAAACAGTGATAATAATCCCTAAGGGATTCAAATAATCGGAATGTAGCCCAAATACATCATAATAATCCAAGTAGGATGTTTACAAATAAATCTATAGTCCAAAGCACAACTTGGACACCATTTGGGGCGGACTAAGCCACAATCCCCACTCACAAACGACCCGCACTCATCATGGAGTGCGTATCTCGCTTTAACACACCATCACAGTGTGATAAACCAGGGTTCCAAGCCCTCAGATCATCATCTACAACTATTACTCACCTCTAGACGGCCGAAGACTAGCTCGCAATGCCTTTCCTCTTGAATCGACCCCCTCGTGCATCAAATCTGGTCAAATCACAACGAATACATTACAATAGGCTAACAGAACACAACCCAATCGAAAAGACTAGAAAAACATCAAAAATCACAAAGTTGGCAAAATTCGAGCCCTAGGCCCAATTCTCGAAATCCAAAAAAATTTATATCATAATGATCCTTATCTGGCCACGAGTCTATGCATATCAAATTTACCAAAATCGGAGTTCAATTGCCCCTTCAAAACCCACAATTAAACTCTCATATGTTTCAAGCCCTAACCTCCATTTTACCCTTTAATTCCTTGAAATACAATGATTAACCCATGTTTTTACACCATAATAACATAATCCGAGTCCAATAATTCATACCTGGTGAAACCCCTTCGAATTCTCTTCAAAAGTGCTGAAGAAACTGCCTAAGTCGAAGTCCAAAATATTTTTCTTCTCTTTCAAAATGATGAACCACTGTTCACTTAATCCATAACGTTTTCCGCTTCTGCGGTTATTATGCCGCACCTACGGTCACCACATTTGCGACTAAATGACCGCTTCTACGGTGTGACTTAACTCACCTGGGATCGCTTTTGCGGTCGCCGCATTTGCGGATCCATGTCTCATTTTTGTATAACCCTAGTCCCTTGAGTACCGCTCCTGCGACCAATACGTCGTATTTGCGGAACCGCCTATGCGGTCCCTTTTCCGCAGTGCGGAAACAACAGAACCAGCAATACAAACCTGAAGCCAAACTCAAGCACTTCTTGTTTTATCACCCAATCTCAGCACGAGGCCCCTGGGACCTCAACCAAAAGCACAGAACACTATCTTTAACATCTAAGCCCTCAAATATCATCAAATCAAGGCCTAAGTTTCATCAAAACTTCTGAATTTCACATTCGATCAAAAACCCAACCTAAACACCTCCAAATGGCATGAAACTTTGCACGTATATCCAAAATCACCTAATGAAGCTACTGCAACTCTCGGAATTCCATTTCGAGCCCTGGATAAAAATTTTACCTATCAACCGGAATCTTTCAAAATTCAAACTTCGCCAATTCAAGCCTAATTCTACACCGGACCTCCAAATTCAATTCCGATCGCACTTCTGAGTCACAAATCATCCATCAAAGCTAACCAAATCATCGAAATTCACATCTCTAGCTCAATAGTCAACATTCGGTTGACTTTTCCTACCTAAGCTTTCCTTAAAGAGACTAAGTGTCTCATTTCTTATCAAAAATCAATACAAATCAACGCTAACATACCGATAACAAAACATGAAGAAGAAATAAACGGGGAAAACAGAGCAGTAACCCATGAGACGACGGGTCGGGTCGTCACATCCTCCTCAAATTAAACAATCGATCATCCTAGAGCGTACCAAGAGTTGTATTAGAAGACAAACAATATCTGAATGACCTTACCAAACATATACCCGGGATGTTGCCATGTCACCCTAACTCACATAGGCCCGATAATACAACACAACTGAAATTTCACAGTCCACCTGGACCATTAACCATAGAACCTTATTGCACTTCCAAAACCATACCCATAATAAACCCAAACCAACGGTAACAACCCACGCCTGCAACCTCAGGGGAAATCATACAACAAACCACATAATTCAACACTCGAAACGACCGTCTCTATTGACGGCAGTTGCCCATAATACTCAATAAGGGGAAGAGTCAGGTTTTGTGGACGTCAGGCAGCTGCCTCGACAACTCATGGAAGGTCTGGAAACAACAAAAAGCTCGACTAAGCTCCCAATGCTCCTCCATCTGCACACAGGCTGCAGGGAGTAAAGTGAGTACTTCCAACTCCGTGGTAATAGACATATATAATGACTGAAGGTAAGAATCCACGAAGTTACCACAATGTAAAGCTATAACTAACACCTTAGCCTAAATAGTAGTGAATTTGCAACAAAACAGAAACATATAAATCAGATAAACATCTAAACATGAATGCAATGCAACGCTCGTGACCGATGCGGCGTACAGCCCGGTCTATTGGGGTACCCGCACTCACTATGGGGTTTCAGACTTCGGAGGGGTCTACAGCCCAAGCGCAATATCATCGTAATATCGCCGCGGCGAGCAGCCGATCCACACTCAGTCCAAAATATGTCTGTGAGTTATGCAGCAAAGTCATATTTTAGTTATCAGTTCCAATTATTAGGAAAATTGTCGTTTAAGTCTTTAAAACCTTCGGAAGATGACTAAGTATTTCGAAACAATACTTAAAACTCATGACTGAAATCATATAGCGTGCTGAATATCATTGAAACAGTGATAATAATCACCAAGGGATTCAAATAATCGGCACGCAGCCCAAATACATCATAACAATCCAAGTAGGATGTTTACTAATCAATATATAGTCCAAAGTATAGCTTGGACACCGTTCGGGACGGACTAAGCCACAATCCCCACTCACAAACGACCCTGCACGCATCATGGAGTGCCTGTCTCGCCTTAACATAGTGTCACAGTGTTATAAATCATGGTTTAGAACCCTCAGGTAATCATCTACATCTATTACTCACGTCTAGCCGGCCGAAGACTAGCTCGCAATGCCCTTTCCTCTCGAATCGACCTCGTCATGCGTTGAATATGGCCAAAACCACAACAAATACATAACAATAGGCTAATAGAACACAACCCAATCGAAAAGGCTCGAAAAATACCAAAAATCACGAAATTGGCAAAACCCGAGCGTTGGGCCCACTTCTAGAAATCCAAAAAACTATACATTAAAATGATCCTTATCTCGCCACGAGTCTATACATATCAAATTTACCAAAATCGGAGTTAAACTCTCTTAAGTTTCAAGCACTAACCTCTTTTTTTACCCTTTAATTCCTTGAAATTCAGTGATTAACCCATGTTTTTACACCATAATAACATAATCCGAGTCTAATGATTTATACCTGATGAAACCGCTTTGAATTCTCTTCAAAATCGCTGAAGAAACTGCCTAAGTCGAAGTCCAAAACATTTTCTTCTCTTTCAAAATTGTGAACCACTGTTCACTTAACCCAAAACATTTTCCGCTTCTGCAGTTATTATGCTGCACCTGTGGTCACCGCGTTTGCGGCCAAATGACCACTTCTACGGACTGACTTAACTCACCTGGGACCGCTTATGTGGTTTAGGACTGCTTCTACGGTCGCCGCATTTGCATATCCATGTCCGCTTTTGCGGATAACCCTGGTCCCTCAAGGACCGCTCCTGCGAACAATACGATGCATCTACGGAACCGCCTATTGATTAGTGCGGACTCAATCCTAAGAAAGAGTGGGTGCGACTACTTAAACCCCAATAGTGTATCGGGGTCTATAATTCCACAGAGAGCTTCAAATTGGAGTTGAGTATTTGCTAGCTTAGAAATGTGTTTTGGCTTCTAATTGATCTTCTATCATTTTTGGTTTCTTCTTTGTTAAACTAGATTTATCAACTACTATTGTAAGTTAAATTATGCTAAGTTATAGTGCTAGTTGTATGCAATAAGAGAAAGGCACTAGGGTCATGACACTCACCTAGGTGGTTAATTAACGGGTATAAAATTCTAACACAAGGATGATAATTATTGGGAATATGGATAACCGTTGCACTTTAGCACTCACTCACACACCTCTCGCTAGAGAGAGTGATTTCGTCCAATTGACTCTCTCAAGACCAATTGGGTATGCTAATTTGCCCAACAACCTAAGGTTAAAGTGGGGTGACTACTCTCTCGAGGTTTAGCCCGTTACTTGGGACTACCATTCTCATGGGTCCATCCTAAATCCTTGTTGGGTTGAATGTGAGGTGAAAGACTCTCTTTCTCAATAAGAGTAAAAACCCACAAAGCTAGACTTAGTGTTTTCAACCACCAAATCTAAGTGAAGACATACAAACAACCCAAATACCAAACACCCAATATCATCCAAGCATTAATCAAAAACATCCATTAATTACCCATACTAGGGTTGAGCCACAACTCTAGCTAATGGGCTTAGCTAGACATGGAAGAAGTAGAAATAGAAGAAATACTAGAAGAAATTAACATAATCATTAACGTCAAGATTAATCTACTTGAATCCACGCTAATTACAAGAGAAAATTGCCTAAAGTAGGCTAATATAGAGTATCACGAGCTCAGCTACTACAGAGAATGATAAAACTTAACTTAAAAAGGTAAAGTGTTCTATTTATACTACACCGGAAAAACCGGATAAAAATACCTCTGAGGGTCTGTTGCGGACCCCATAGAAATGTCATGCAGCCGCGTAGGGCATGTGATCTTCAAATCTGGCTTCTGGACTTGAGGACGCAGACCGCGTAGGAATGTCACGCAACCACATAGGTTAATCCATGCAGACTGCATCGAGATGGCGCGTGGCTGCATAGGTCAAGTGATGTGGACCGTGTGTAAATGGTGCGCGGCCGTATAGAAGGTTTTGCCCAAATTACTGGTTCTCTGAACTTCTCACACTCAGACTGCACTGCTTTGGTGTGCGGCGGCGTGGGCCTTTTTCCTTGAGTTTCAGAACCTCTGATCTCTTGTCAGTGCGGAACGCGTGGAAATAGATGCGGTACACGTGGGATTTCATCAGTTTTGTCCACTCTCTGGACTATCCTGCGCGGCAGCGTGGCAAAAAAGGGCGGTCTGCGCAGGTCATGCTTGACTTGGCTTCTACAGAACTCTTCTGCACGGTTGCACGTCAGATCAGTGTGGTCCGCGCAGGTGACTTTTTCCCACTTTCAGTTATCATTTGGCGCTTGGCAGGTTTCACTCCTCTTTTGAGCCGATTTGTGATATGTATCATCTAGTCGCTCAAACCTACAATCAAACGCACCTTGTAAGCAATTTAAGACTAATTTAAAGCATTTTATGCACAAAGATCGGGTAAGAAAGGGTATAAGATATGTATAATTCAAAGACATCAACTCCCCCAAACATAAACCTTTTCTTGTCCTTAAGCAAATAAAAATGATACCTATCCATCAATGAAAACACACCCCAGTAATTCCTGTTCTTCCTAAGGTAACCTCAACGAGCCTCAGTTGGGACTAACAATTTCCCTCAATGCGTATGTATCATTAACACATTTAAAACTTTCAATACATGTGGGTCAAGTGCGACACAACATCATCAAGTGTTGACACAACTCATCAAGGAACCTTTCTCAAGCACTTCGGTCATTGTGGAACCTAGACTCACGTATCCTCGACTTTCCCTAAGTGGACCTCACCTTTTAGAATAGTTGCATGCAAATCGAGGTGAATGAACTCTCTCTCATCTATCACAAAGAAACGGCCCTAAGTCCGGCTTTAAGCACCATATGCTTGCCCTTCATGTAAATATCTACTAAACTAGGCTTCTCTCAACTCAAGATCACATAGGGCTTTTGAGGAGTCACTGTGAAGGCTTTGGGTAAAGGTAGGGTATGATGTTGTTCCAATGGTTTCAATCTTCCCTTAGGCACTTCATTTGATTCAGTTTGGCACACTTTCTTGACTCAATTGAGTAATTCACTTCTTTCGGGGGCTACAGTGATACAATATCGCTCTTTCTTTTGCAATTCAAAACGTTTCTCCTTTTGAATACTTTTCCACAACTTTTTCACTTTTTTGTTGTCCTTTGGATTCCCTTTTTGATTGTTATTCTCTTTTTGTCTTTCTTTTTGTCTTTTTCTCTTTTTCATTGCCTTCATTTTCTTTAGCTTTTGTGCCTTTCCACCACAGTGATACCTTTCTTGTTTCCCTCCCCCAAACTTAGTCATTTTCCACTACTCAAGGGAAGATTTGGATGCCAAGAGAATTTCTAATTGAGAACGGGTATAGGCTTGTAATTTAATTCATGAAAGAATAAGGTTCAAGGCTCAAAAGGGGTGAACTAGGGATCATTTGATTGGTAGGTCATGGAATAGTTCAATTTGGCACTTCTTAGATCAAGGAGAACCTAAGATCATTTCTCATGTCAAGTTCCACCTATGATTTTGCCTCAACAAACATTAGGGGCAAGTTCTAGGCCATCGGCACGGTACTTGGGCTCAATAATTTGAATTCTCACCACACGCACTCAAGGATTGCCAAAAATGGAGTTGAGGGCCCATAACGACCTTAGATATGGTTCAAGTGCACAATGGCCCAACATGACAATATGATGATTGTTTGGCCAACACAAGAGTCTCAAGGCTATGACATTCACCATCCTAAACACAACTTAATGTCTTTGACTATAAGATCAAATGCAAATGTTCTAGGCCCAAGTGAAGCTTTGCTTGAGGTACCCTTTACTACAAAAACTTGAAAATCAAAAACTGACTCAACCATTAAGAAAGTTATCAGGATATCTATCATTGGAAAGAGCCACCCGGTTCGCACAACATTCTACCCTTGGAAAGAACCGTGGAATTAAGAAAACCAAGGGCTTATTGACAATGCCAAAACAAAACCAAAAAGCGGCTATGATCCTAACTTTGCAACTAAAACGAAAAGTTTTAATGAAAATAACAAAAATATAAAGAAATCTCAAATGAAAGCCAAATGAATATGTACACGGGGGAAGTAGAATATACAACTAAGGGGGTTCGGAATCAAAATTTATATACAAATCAACTATACCTACAAATGTACTGAAAGTAGTGAATATATATACAATCATCCAAATAAAATCAAAAAGTAGGGCCACACCCCCATGAATAAGAGCTAGCATTGTCCCCAATGCTAACTACCAAATAAAGCATCAAAATAAAGGCAAAGGATATAGAAGTGGCCCCTCAAGCCTCGGCAGCTCTCTGCTGGTCAATGACTCTCGTGTCCTCTGTACTGGCCAGGACCTCATACCGGTCCCTAGCCTGCTACTACTGTACTACTGGGATATAAGGTGCCTGCTCCTAAGATGGCTCAACTACTGCTGACGCTGGAGGAGGCTCAATATCTGCAGTGTTGAACGGGCCTTCCTGAACTGGAGCTACTGCTATCACTACTCCCTCGGTGTTAGGGAGATTTCTCTTCTTCCTCGGCCTATCCTCCTCCACCTGTGGCTGCACATCCAATCACTCCATGAACGGCTCTGCAAATAAAAAATCAATTGGTAGCTGATCTGCTACCAGCTTGTCCATATGCACCTGTAGCTATGCCACCGACTCCTTGGAGGCCTTTGTCTTTCTCAATTCCCTGTGCTCCTTAGCCAAATCCTTGAGACCTTTGTTATGCTCCCCGACTGACTTTGTCAATTTCCCCCGCTCCGCTATTCTTGGTTGGCCGGAATCTTGTTTAAGGTCTCATCAATCGAGGCAGGTATCTCAAAAGTCACCAGAGCTCCCTGAGCCTGAACGGTTGTGGTCAATGTTGACAACTTGGATGTCGCAGCCGACATCCAGTTGTTCAAACTAGAAACTGAGTGTGTGAGCTGGTTGGCAGTGTATTTTTGAGACTTTGACACCGGAATCACCGGGTCATCTGTGGCAGTAGGGGGAGCTATGGATGGTCCTGGAGGCACTATCTCAGTGGTCGGCTGCTCAATGGCAGCTGGCTCTTTGGACTGGTGCAGAGAAAGTAGAAGCTTGACTCTTCCAGGAGCCCTTAGGGTTGTCTGGACCCTTTTGATCATACCAAGAATAAGGGCTCACCTGAGGCACCATGATATCATACTTCTTCCTTTTCACTTTCATCTCTCAGAAGTATAGGGTCAATGTGTTGGGGAAGGGGTAGTTAGTCTTTGTCTCGTTCCCTATACGAGAGATCACCCATGACATGATGTTGCTAACATTCATATGGAAAACCCGCCATGCTGGAAGCAACTAGAACAGCACGATCAATGGGAACAGAGTAATCATGTGTGGTCGGGCCAAGCCGATTGCACACGAACCACATGGTAAACAATACTGTAGAGTTCTTTCACCATGTGTTCGTTTTCACTGTCCATTTTTTCTTTAAATAACCCACAACCCTCTCTCATACGGAATTGAGCTTGTACGTGAGGGTTGTGAGGGAGCAAGTCAGTATCAATGAACCTATGCTCCAGAATAAGCTTCCTCTTGGGTCACCACTCCTTATATCGATGGAAAGCAACCTCACTCACGAACCTATCCTCCCAAGCCTCTGGCTTCCTTGTTCTCTATATCCCCCCGACTTCAGGTTCTCCTCCCTCGGCATACCCCTCACTCTCCCCTGATATTAAAGCTGTGTAAGAGGTGGAGTATTGGCCCTCTTCTTCTTCATCAGTCCCGAACTCATCAGACGAGCTTGAGACTACATTTACGGGCTTCTTGGAAGTGGCCATAGATGCATTCTCAGAAGAAGAGACCTCTAGTACTGGAACCTGTACTGCATATATAGAGGCGGACTCTGAAGTTATATCCCGGGAGGGTTCGTACTCACTCCCTGTTGAACGGGAAGCAGCCCTGTCGGCTACCCGAATGATCTTTCTATTTTCTTCATTGTCTCCCAGTTTTCCTTTGGCAAGCACTACCCCTCCCGGGTTGTTTTTCTGTGCCCCCATGTTGTATTTTCTTTCCACTCCGTTTTGCACCATTGTCTGCAAAGCATAAACATCTAATGTTGTTATTAGAAGCAGAGAATGAGAAACAGACAGTTATAATGTCAATTCAGAATTGCAGAAATTATGTTGCAGACAAGGGTCACGCGGACCGCATAGTAAAGTCACGCGGTCCGCACAGGCAAAAGTATTACAACACCCAGTTCTCAGAAAGCACCTATGCGAACCGCAATGTATTGGATTGCGGTCATGTAGGATTGACGCAGACCGCCCAAAAATGGATGCGGTCCGCACAAGTTGAGCATAAAATTGCACCTTCTCAAAACCTTGTCCACGCGGTCCGCACTTACTTGGACCGCAGCCAGACTAGGTTGACGCGGACATCACAAAAGTGGACGCAGTCTGCAAAAATCAAACTTTTAAAATGCACCCTCTATGAACCTCAGGGCACGCGGTCCGCACTGATTTGGACCGCAGCCACGCTGGTATCACGTGGACCGCACAGAAGTGGTCACGCGGATGCGTTGAGAGGGTGCCACAATTGATAATCAAACCCACGCGGACCACACAAAAATGTTGTGCGACCGCGTAGGGCAAACTAACTAGCAGGGCCTATTCGTTCTTTTAAGTCCAAAATTAAGCTTTAAGAATCCTATTTGTCCCTACTCAGTAGTGTTCAGAAGAGTACTGGCCCAAGGTTCACAAAAATTAATCCAAACTTATTTGACAGTTAACTAAAAAGAAGAAGAAAGAAAATAAGAAGTAATACTAGTGGAATTTAATGAAAATAACAAAAATTAAACTATGAATTTAAATAAATGATGAAATGTTACCACGGAATAAGTGCACAACTGGAGCAAATGAAAAGTGAATATGTTTGATGTGATGAAAGTTTGCGAAAAGGGTAAAAGGGGACCCTAGGCTTCTATTTATAGACAATCATGGGGCCTAGTTCTCACCTACCTGCACTGCTGCACAAAAATGGCAAGCGGACCGCATAGGATTTTTATCCTTCAGGCCATGAACACAACCATGCGGACCGCACTGATTTGGTGTTGGCCGCGTGGGAAACTTGAAAGACTTGCTTAATTGGGCCATTCCCATGCGGACCGCACTGCTTTGGACCACGTCCGTGTGGGAGATTTATCAGAGAGGTGGCCATATTTTTATTCTTCCTACGCGGACCGCACAAATATGCTATGCGGACGCGTGGGGTCTTCTGAGTTTACACCTTCAATTTATCAAGCCCACGGGGATCGCACAGTTTTGGGGTGCAGCCGTGCGGGCACTGTTCAGAGACTGTTCATTTCTTTCATTTTACCCTGTACTGGTTCAAGAGTGTCCCTGCAACACTTCCCAAACTATCAGCTCAAAAATCCTATTCTACAATAGAAAAAAAAAAGAAAAACAAAACACATGTGTTGCCTCCCAAGAATCGCCTGATTTAACGTCGCAGCACGACGGATGTTGCCATCATAGTCATTTCAAATGAATCAGCGCCATCACGTGGCTATCATAAAACTCGCCCAAATAATGCTTGACTCGATTCCCATGGACCCTGAATACCTCACCATTTTTGTTTTTAAGTTCAATGGCACCGAAAGGAGTAACACCAACCACTTCAAAAGGACCGCTCCACTTGGACTTAAGCTTTCCCGAAAACAACCTTAACCGGGAATTAAAGAGAAAAACCATATCACAAACCTTGAATTATTTTCCTCGGGCACACTTGTCATGGAGATACTTCGTATTATCCTTGTATAAGGACGAGCTGGAGTATACATGAAACCAGAACTCATCAAGTTCATTCAATTGTTCAACCCGGAGATTGGCCGCAACATCCCACTCTAAATTTAACTTTTTCAAAGCCCACATCACCTTGTGCTCTAATTCTACTGGGATATGACATGTTTTTCCAAAAACCAACCGATATGGTGACATACCAATCAGAGTCTTGAATGCTGTGCGATAAGCCCAAAGAGCACCATCCAATTTCTTGGGCCAATCAGTCCTATTTGCATTGACAGACTTGGATAGAATACTCTTGATTTCCCGGTTTGAGACCTCAACTTGGCACTCGCTTGAGGATGATAAGGAGTTTTCACTTTGTAGTTTACCCCATACTTAGTAAGCAAAGAATTGAAAGCCTTGTTGCAAAAATGAGAGCCACCATCATTAATTATGGCACGGGGTGTGCCAAACCTAGTGAAAATGCTCTTCTTCAAGAAAGCCACCACACTACGAGCTTCATTGTTGGGTAAGGCGATGGCCTCAACCCATTTTGACACATAATCCACCGCTAACAAAATGTAAGTGTTGCCATAAGAACTCACGAATGGCCCCATAAACTCGATCCGCCAAACATAAAAAATGTCGACCTCAAGCATCGTGTTAAGGGGCATCTCATCTTTCTTTGAAATCCCTCCGGCACGTTGACACTCATCACACCTTTTTACAAAGTCAACGGCATCCTTGAACAAAGAATGCCAATAGAACCCACAACTCAATACGTTAGATGTCATCCTCGCCCCGCCATGATGGCCACCATAGGGCGAAGAGTGACAAGCTTCCACAATACTCATTTTCTTTTCTTCAGGAACACACCGGCGAGTCACACCAACGGTGCAAATTTTGAAAACGTATGGCTCATCCCAATAGAAGTCCAAAGCATCCCAATTAAGCTTCTTCCTTTGGTTAGAAGAGAACTCATACGGGACCACATCGGTAACCAAATAATTTGCAATGTCGGCAAACCATGGCATGTCAAGCATAGAAACTGAGAGGAGTTGTTGGTCCGGAAAAGAATCATTTATCTCAAGGCCATTCGAAGGCCTTCCTTCCTCCTTCAATCTAGACAAGTGGTCCTCCACTTGGTTCTCACTTCCCTTTCTATCAGCGTTCTTCAAATTCTTGTAGAAGAAGCACCCATCTCATCAATCTTGCTTTTGAATCCTTCTTAGTCATCGATTACCGAAGGGCGGCGTGATCGGTATGGATAATCACTTTGGCCCCCATAAGGTACGGGCGAAACTTCTCTATGGCAAATACAATGGCAAGATATTCCTTCTCGGTGACCGTGTAATTTTTTCGTGCCTCATTCATTGTTTTGTTAGCACAATACACCAGATGGAATAATTTGTTGATTTTTTGGCCCAAGACCGCCCCCACCGTAACATCATTGGTGTCGCACATGAGCTCAAAGGTTAAGCTCTAATTGGGTGAAGTTATGATGGGGGTAGTTGTCAACTTTTGTTTTAGAAGCTCAAAGCCTCCATACACTTGTCATAAAATACATATTTTGCATCATTTTCCCACAACTTACACAACAGGTTCACTACCTTAGAAAAGTCCTTAATGAATCTCCGGTAGAAACCCGCGTGTCCAAGAAACCTCCTCACCCCTTTGACAGAGTTAGGGGGAGGAAGACTTGAGATCACCTCGATTTTTTCTTTGTCGACCTCGATCCCCCTTTTTGAAATTTTATGACCCAACACAGTCTCTTCTTCCACCATAAAGTGGCATTTCTCCCAATTGAGCGCCAAATTGCGTCTTCACAACGGGCCAACACACGATTAAGATTTTGCAAATATTCACCAAATTAATCCCCGACCACACTAAAGCATCCATGAAGACCTCCAATATGTCTTCCACCATGTCGGTGAAGATTGCCATCATACATCTTTGGAAGGTCGCTGGAGCATTACATAGTCCAAATGGCATACGCAAGAATGCAAATGTGCCATACGGACATGTGAAGGTTGTCTTTTCCTGGTCCTCTGGGGCTATGAGAATTTGGTTATAGCCGGAATACCCATCTATAAAACAATAGAATGCCCGACCTTCCAGACGTTCAAGCATCTAATCCAAGAATGGCAAGGGAAAATGGTCCTTTCTTGTAACCTTGTTCAGTTTTCGGTAGTCCATGCATACCCTCCAACCTGTCAAAGTACGAGTCAGAATCAGCTCATTATTATCATTGGTCACTACCATCATTCCTCCATTCTTTGGCACACACTGTACTGGAGAGGTCCATGAACTATCAGAAATTGGATATATCACACCGACGTCAAGCCACTTGATGATTTCCTTCTTAACCACCTCTTGCATGGCCTCATTGAGTCTCTTTTGATGTTCAAGAGATGGTCTTGCATCCTCTTCCAATATTATCTTGTGCATGCAAAACGCGGGGCTAATACCCCGAATATCCGCCAAGGTCCATCCAATCACCTGCTTGCGCTTTTGAAGAACCGCCAAAGTGGCGTTCACCTGCACGTTAGTCAAGCAAAAAGAAAGAATAACTGGAAAAGTGAAATTAGGACCAAGAAACTCATACCTGAGGTGGATGTACAACGATATACGAGGTTGTTGTTCACTTTCTATTTGGGGGTATCTTGTTCCTAAACACTTCGGGGAACCTAGTGAGCCTCCGTTTTCTGCATCATATTACCCGGTTCGAGGATACAGCCAGCTCAGCTGGGGAGGGGGAGGTGCTGTCATCTCGATTTTGTACAGGCAGATGTGTCAGGCTTGCATGGTCACACATAGAGACGTTTATGGCTTTCTACCGCTTCTACACGCGACGACATATTCAAATAATATGTCTATTATTTACAATTCTACCTAGTTATTATTAATCTTATACTTTACGTCAACTTTCTATGTTAGGTTTGGGTCAGGGAGCGATTTCTGCGCCTTCGGCCACCTCTACCACAGCTGCCGGCTAATGTAAAAATTCTGGATCTCTCTATCACGACTAGAAGTTCCCACCATCGGGAGTCGTTATGGCGCGTACTGTTAGAGCTAGGCAAGCCAACTTAAACATGCATTTCCAGCTTTTAATCAACAAGATAATAATAAAAATAGTAAATTAAAGCGGAAATCTCAAATTAATATCAACTGAAAGAAATACGGAAAAGTTAACATCATCATCTACCCAAGATTTAGTGTCACAATGCTCACAGAGTACTATGAAATACTACAAACAGGAGTCTGAAAGAAAATACATAAGGAGTCTGTTTTGATGCAATGAAACCAAAAAATATGAAATAAAAGAGACTCAGGGCCCGTGGACGTTAGCAAACTACCTAGGAGTCTCTAGACTAAAGGCACGCTCCCAATCTACTGATGCTGCGGTCCGCAAGCTGCTCTCGGATCTGTGCACAAAAAGGCGCAGAAGTGTAGCATCAGCACAACCGACCTCATGTGCTGGTAAGTTCCTGGCCTAACACCAGTGAGGTAGTGACGAGGCTAGACAGGACCTACCATAAATAACTTTGTACAGATATATGTGCAATAACGAAATATACATAATTTAAACAGATAATAGGGAGGGGGCATATTGTTGGGTGTAACAATTCAGCTATAGGATCAACGAACAAATAGATGGAACTGAATAAATAATATCAATAAAAGAGAACAAGTAAATCAACAATTGCACGGCACCAACCTTCGTGCTTTTACTCTCATTCTCACCAAAACCGCCGAATATAGTACACGGCATCACCCTTCGTGCTTTTCTTCACATAACTCCCATATCAAGTCACGAAATGACCCTTCGTGCTCAATTATTCAAAACATGGCACGGAATAACCCTTCGTGCATAATTATCGAAACATGGCACAGAATGATCCTTCGTGCACAGTCGCTCTTCCTCACCCAATCAACAGTCACAACCAATTGGGGAAGGGAACAAACAACAAGATTAAACATCCCGGCAAGGGAGAAGAAATCAACAAATAATTCTCGGCAAGGGAAAATGCTACACTTCCTCCTTTAACTCATTTGCTTCTCGGCTACCATTTCATAATTAAATTATCATTTAAACAATTTGATTCTATCATGTCTTTCAAATTTAAAAGCAATTACGACTCACAGTCATGCTAGACTCCGGTGCATAGATAATCACCACCATGCCTATACACCGTACTCCACAGTTAACATGTAGAAAATAATATCCTAATCCTAATCCCTCAAGACAAATTTAGAACAAACTCTTACTCGGTCTGAAAATATATATCAAGCCTCTAACACCGCCTTTCCTCTAGACTCCAACTCCCTAATTAGTTCAATATTATCAATAATGGCTTAAAAACACAATTCCATAGCCTAGAAATGGATTTCCTATCATTATTCAAAAAATACCAAAATCCGACCCCGGGCTCACATGGTCCAAACTCGAGCCAAACCAAAACCCAATCACCCATAACCCCACGAATTCAAATATGCAATTTTTTTTAAGATTCGGCCTCAAATTGAGGTTGAATTGCCCAAAATCCCAAAAGCCTTAGTTCTACCCAAATCCACTAAATTCTACCTTGATTGTTATGGTTTAGGGCTAGAAAATTGATAATTAGATGAAGGAAAAATGGAGAGATGAAGTTAAGATCACTTACCAAAAAAGTTATGGAAAATAGGAAGCTTGAATTTCGTCAATGGAGGATTATAAGAAGGAGCTAATGTGAAAAGTGGTGAAAATTCCCGTGCACTGTTATGTTTTAAACATTAAAATCACTGAAGGATTTAACCCTACGGGATCGCGAGAAAGGGAGTGCGATCACAGAAAAGGGAAGCTGGAAGCTACGCGATCGCGTGCAAGTTGGTGCGACCGCGTAGAGGAAAGTCACCGGGAGTCAAACTTTGGCCTATGCAATCACGTGAAATGGTACGCGAACGCGTAGAAGGGGGATACTAGTCTATGCGAACACGGTGAGTGATCCGTGAACGCGAAGGGTAAAATGCCAAAGCAATGTGATCGCGTGGCTAAGGCCGCGATAACGTAGAACAAAATCACTGGCCAATAGTTGCAGAAAATCTGCTATGTTTCTAAGTGGAAAAACATCCCGAACCATCCCGAAATCACTCCCAAGCCCTCGGAACTCCCAACTAAACACACACACTAACTCAATAACATCCTACGAACTTAGTCGAGCGATCAAATAGCCCAAACAACATCAAATTCAAAGAATTAAACCTCAAATTCCTAATTTCTCATTTCAACTTCAAAAACTTCTAACATTAGATTTTTAGGTCCGAAACACGTCAAACGACGTCCGATTTCGACCAAATTTTACAGGAAGTGCTTAAACCACATATATGACTTGTACCGGGCATCAAAACCAAAATACGAGCCCGACACCATTACTCTTTGATCAAATTTCATTTTCATTTTTCTTAAACATTTTTAGAAAACAATTTCACAGAAAAATTCTTTTCTCGGGCTCGGGACATCGGATTTCGATTCCGGGAATACGCCCGAGTCCCACGTTTTCCTACGGACCCTCCGAGACCGTCACATCATGGGTCTGGGTCCGCTTACCCAAAATATTGACCAAAGTCAACTATGTCAATATTAATATCAAAATTCATAGTTGTAACACCAAATTCATATATTTCCACATAAAAACTTTCCGGCTTCGCGCCCGTACTGTACATGCAAATCGAGGCAACTAAAAGTGAGGTTTTCAAGTCCTCAGAAGCACAGAGAAAAGGAGAATTATGGTGATGACCCTTTGGGTCATCATATCTTCCACCTCTAAAACAATTGTTTGTCCTCGAACGGACAAAAGAAAGAAGTACCTGAGTCGGGGAATAGATAGGAATAACGCCTCCGTATATCAGATTTGGACTCCAAGTTCGATGCCTCATGAGGCTGACCTCTCCACTGAACACGCACTGAAGAAAAACTCTTCGACCTCAACTGTCAAACATGCCGGTCTAAAATAGCTACCGACTCCTGCTCATATGGCAGATCCTTGTCCAATTGGACATTGCTGAAATCTAACACATGGGCAGGATCGCCGTGATACCTCTAAAGCATGGATACATGAAAAACTGGATGCACGGCTGACAAGCTAGGCCGCAAGTCAAGTCTATACGCCACCTTCCCCATGCGATTGAGAATCTCAAATGGGCCAATAAACCTAGGGCTAAGCTTGCCCTTCTTCCCGAATCTCATCACGCCCTTCATAGGTGATACATGGAGCAATACTCGCTCACCAACCATGAAAGCAACATCCCTGACCTTGTGATCTGTATAGCTCTTCTGCCTAGACTGAGCTGACTGAAGTCTGTCCTTAATGATCATGACCTTATCCAAGGCCTCGTGTACTAGCTCATTACCCAATAATCGTGCCTCTCTCGGCTCAAACCATCCGACTGGGGTTCGACACCGTCTACCATACATCGCCTCATACGGAGCCATCTGAATGCTGTATTGGTAGCTATTGTTGAAGGCAAACTCTACTAAAGCCAAGAACTGGTCCCACGAGCCTCCAAAATCAATAACGCAGGCTCGGAGCATATCCTCGAGAATCTAAATAGTCCTCTCGAACTGACCGAGGACTTTTCAGATATCAGTATACGTCTTATTATTTTAGAGTTCTGGTCTCCCTAGAAATTAATTAAAATTGATAAGGTTTAGGAAAAGAGTTCCGTTATTCTTAGAATTCCAATTTCAAGAAACTGGTTCAATTGGCTTCCAACGGATAGAATTTTGAGACGATTGGAATTTATAGGACTCTTCCTCATGATTGAAAATTAAATTTTTCTAATTGTGCAAAATATAGAAACATTCCTGACCTTCCTCATGAGTACATATTAATGAACCAGGTTCTTCATATGACACTTCTCTTGATCATGCCTCAAATGTCATAATAGAAAATTTGTAAGAGATTAGTGAATTATATAACCACATGTCACAGGAGTATACTTATTTATAAGTATTAAGCTGAGTAGACATTAATCTAATATTCACATATATTAAGAACTACTAACCAAAATAAATTTGTTTTTTTTATTTTTTTCATTGTGCATTCTGAACATCACCTCTTAGGTGATCTTAGTCATCCCTAATTCCAACATATTCCTCTCAAAGTTTTCTCTACTTAGTGCCTTGGTGAAGATGTCAGCTATTTGTTTGCCATTGGCACAGAATTCTATGGAGATTAGCCATTTTTTATAGGTGTCCCTTAAGAAGTGGTGTCTAACATCTATCTGCTTAGTCCTTTTATGATGAACCGGGTTCTTCGTCATACTGATTGCACTAGTGTTATCACAAAATATAGGTGTGCATCCCACTTCAATTCCAAAATCTACCAATTGTTGCTCGATGCACAGCAACTGAGCATCACATGAGGCGGCAGCAACATACTCAGCCTCAGCAGTAGGGAAGGCCACTGCATTCTGCTTTTTGGTTGCCCATGATACAAGACAAGATCCTAGGAAGTGTGCCATACCTGAAGTACTCCTCATATCCACTATATAACCTGTATAATCAGCATCAATATATCTAATTAAGTCAAAATTACTACCTTTGGGATACCACAAGCACATATCAGTTGTGCCTTTTAGGTATCTTAAATTTCTTTTAACTGCAATCAAGTGTGACTCCTTTGGATTAGCTTGGAAACGAGCACAAAGTCCAACATTGAAAAAAAAGTCAAGTCTATTGGCAGTAAGATATAAAGGTGAACCAATCATACCCCTGTACAACTTTTGATCTACTGATGAACCAGGTTCATCAGCATCTAACTTTGTGGCAGTTGTAATAGGAGTATCTATTTCTTTGGATTCTTCCATTTTAAATTTCTTGATCAGTTCTTTTGTGTACTTTTGTTGATGAATCATGGTACCATTTTGACTTTGTTTTATTTGCAAACCTAAGAAGAAATTGAGTACTCCCATCATACTCATTTCAAATTCACTACCCATTAGTTTTGCAAAGTCCTTGCTCAACCTCTCTTCAGTGGACCCAAAAATTATGTCATCGACATAAATTTGTACAACAAGAAGATCTTTACTTTTTCCCTTAGGAACAAGCTACTATAAATTTTACCCTCTGTTGTACCCATGCTCCAGAAGGAATTTTGACAATCTTTCATACCAAGCTCTTGGAGCTGGCTGAGACCATAAAGAGCCTTATCCTGCTTGTATACATAGTCGGGACACACTTTGCTTTCGAATCCAGGAGGTTGCTTCACAAACACTTCTTCTTTGAGATAGCCATTTAGGAAGGCACTTTTCATATTCATTTGATGAAAATTGAATTCCATATGTGCTATAAATGCTACGAGAAATCTAATTGCTTCGAGTCTGGAAACTAGAGCAAAAGTCTCATCATAATAGATGCCTTTCTCTTGACAATAACCTTGAACCACCAACCTTGCCTTATTTCTTGTAACTGTTCCATCTTCATCTAGCTCTGAAGACCCATTTTGTCCCAATTACTGGCATGTTCTTAGGTCTTGGAACCAAGTGCCAGACTTGGCTTCTTTCAAACTGATTGAGTTCTTCTTGCATAGCATTGATCAAATAAGCATCTTGTAGAGCTTCACTCACATTCTTAGGTTCAATCAAGGACAAAAATGCATCAAATGCACACAACTTCTTCACTTGTGATCTAGTCTTGACTATAGAAGTGGGATCATTGATTATGTTCTCAATGGGGTGAGAACTCAGGTACTTGTAAGATTTTCCAATCAACTGGCTCCTGCTAGATGTTTCATCATTGTCTTGCTGCTGAGGAACATGTTCAAGAACAGATTCCTTTTGTTCAGTACTTCTCATATTAATTCCCCCTGTCTGATTACTCAGGGTAGAAGGACATGTTCTATCACATGTTCCTTCCTTTGATGCCACCTTGACCTGAGTGATGGCTTCAATCATTTGTCTCACCACTCCAATGGCTTCATCTTTATGTTCCTGTCTCTCAGAAAGAGCGTTAGTTTCATCAAAAACAACATGTACACATTCTTCTCCACATAGAAGTTTTTTATTTAAAACTTTACAAGCTTTGTTATATGAAGAATATCCCAAGAACACTCCCTCATCACTTCTGGGATCAAACTTACCATGGGAATCTTTGCCATTATTGTGAACATAACACTTGCAACCAAAAGCTCTTAGGTGGAATATGTTTTGTTTTCTCCCTTTAAGTAACTCATAGGGAGTTTTCTCTACCAGATCTGGTCATACACCTGTTTATTATATAGTATGCAGTATTTATTGCCTCTGCCCAAAAGCTATGAGGTAGTTTACTGGAAAGTAACATAGTCCTTTCCATATCCTCAAGGGTCCTATTCTTCCTTTCAACTACCCCATTTTGCTTAGGAGTCCTAGGGGCAGGGAAATTATGATCTATTCCATTTTCATCACAAAATTCAGCGAACTTTACATTTTCAAATTCAGTTCCATGATCAGATCTAATGGATGCAAGTTGATTTCCTAATTGTTTTTGGATTTTTCTAACAAAAGCTGTGACCATTTCAAATGCTTCATCTTTAGAAGTTAGAAACAGCACCCACGTAAATCTAGAATAATAATTAACAAGCACTATAACATATTTTTTACCACCTCTGCTCATGGCTCTCATTGGACCATTGATATCCATATGAAACAGTTCTAACGTCTTGGACGAGCTTACCATTTTCTTTTGATTGAAGGATGACCTTACCTGCTTCCCCCTTGCACATGCCTCACAAACTTTGTCTTCCTTGAACTTGATATATGGTAACCATATCACCAAGTCCTTGGAAACTAATTTATTTATTTGATTTAGACTAGCATGACCAAGTCTTTTGTGCCAAAGGAGGGGATCACTAATTAACACACTCAGACAAGTAAGTTCATTTTCAGAAAGAGTCGACAAATCTACAATGTAAATATTGTTAACTCTTCTTCCCTGCAAAGCAATCTTGTTAGTAGTAAGGCTAATCACAAAACATTTTAAGGAAGTGAAAGCCACAAGATTATCTCTGTCACACAGTTGTGACACACTTATCAGGCTATATTTCAAGTTATCATTAAATTAGACATTTTCAATGGAATGAGAGTCTATTTTTTCTACCTTTCCAACCCCAATGATCCCACCTTTCTTCCCATCTCCTTAGTTGAACATGTTCCTTCTTCCTGTTCCTTATTTTTTCCCTTTAATTCTTCCACTCAATCTCCCATTGAGAGCATTTCTTGATCATGTGATCTGTCTTTCCACATTTAGCGAAACCATCATTTGTCTGCTTCTCAGGAGCCCTAGGTTTGTTGAATGTTGATCCTCTTGAAGAGCCCTTGCCTCTCATAAGATATTTCTTGAAGTCTCTTGTTATCATTGCCATTTCATCATTCTTTCTTTCTTTATAGCATCCATCTTTATAGTTTGCCTTCTATATTCATAAGCAGTTAAATTTCCCATCAGTTCATCAAATGTTAGAGTAGTAATATTTTTGGATTCCTGAATGGCAGTGATTTTGCTTTCCCAGGAGATTGGTAAACTCTAGTTAGAATCTTCTCACCTTGTCTTCTTCCAGAATAACCCTTCCAAGAGACTCAAGTTCATTTGTCAGTGTAGTGAACCTAGTATACATTTCTTGGATAGTTTCACCATCCTTCATAGTAAAATTCTCATATTGAGAATACAGTAGAGTTCCTCTTGACCTCTTCACCTGAGGTGTTCCTTCATGAGTCACTTGTAAAGTGTCCCGAATCTCCTTGGCAGTTGTACAGCCTTTAATTCTACTATACTCATCAGGGCCAAGTCCACACACTAACCATTTCTAAGCTCTAGCGTTTTTCTCCCACTTCCTTAGGTCTTCAGTAGTACAATCAGCTCTAGTTTTTGGAACAACCATTCCTTCAGCATTCTTCTTGGTGGTAGCAAGAGGAGCATCAGTGATTATGTCCCAAATTTCATAATCTTCACCCATGATGTGCTCTCTCATTCTGTTTTTCCACCAAGAATAGTAGAGCACATTGAAGAGTGGAGGCCTTGCAGTAGACTGTCCTTCCCAGTTCCCAGGTGGTGCACTCATGTTGATCTTTTTCCTAAGGTGTTAACCTCTTCAAGGATAACCTGCTCTGATACCAATTGATGTTAATAAACGTCAATACCACACTAGAAGGGGGGTGATTTGTGTGGTACCTAATTTTTGCGTTAGAAGAACCTGGTTCTTCTAAGTGTTCTAACTATAGCAGTTTGTGGAATAGTAAAAACTGTATGTAAAGTGCACTGATATTTTTACATGGAAAACACCTGGCTCAAAAGGTGAAAAAACCACGACCTACTACTCAGTAGGATTTTTCCAAACTCTACTTAAATCAATGAGAAAAACAACATTTACAAATACTATTTGTAAACCTAAGGATTAAACTCTAATCCCAGTGTGGCACACAGCGTCAGCTGTTGCGACACTATCAAGTTAATTCTAACTAAATGACACAAGATACCTAATACAATTGCTTCTAGGAAAGCTGAAAGGTACAATATAAAAACCTACTACAATTGAACTAGAAATAAACACTCAGATGAAATTAGTTCTTCTCTATGTTCATGTAGCTACAGACGTACACACTTGTAACTTGCATATATTGCTTGCAAATTAGACTCTCTCTTTTTGCTCTCAAATATGCTTTGCTTCTGCTTGTGTGTGCTACCTGTAAAAGAGAACTAACGGAATCAGATATTGAGTTAGTAGTTAGAGTTTGATTAGGACTCCATTTCTCATTCGTACACACTTTGAGTCCTTAGAAAACTCCAACTCTTATCCTAACTTAGGATTAAGTTCTCTTCTCATATGGAGACTATCCTCCTTATCCTAAATGCAACATTTTCGATTATGTTCAGAAGATATTGATTCGTGATCCTTAGTGCATTATCTTCCTCACGTGCTCTGCATGTGCACTGGCTGATTCAGACTGTGTAGTACAAGATGGACCAGGTCCTTCCATCAGTTCATTTGTCAATCTTCAAAACTCAACTGAAACTTGGGCCGAAATTCCCTATTTTTGATGATGACAAACTCTGTGTTTATTGTGATCAGTGAACCTGTAAACTTGGCTGAAATCAACACTTAGAAAATGATTTAACTTATCATTAAGGAGGTCAGATTTAGGTCATAAACATCACTAGTTCAGAGAATGAAATTTTAATCACAATATCTTCCCCCTTTTGGCATCATTGAAAAGTTGCATAAATAATGTGAATCCTCGAAGTTAATTTATACTCATAGCCGCTGGGGCAACTACAAGTGAACACATGTTCATGTTAATCAAAAATCAACTCAAAAATAACTATTAAGAATAAGATTAACAAGAACCAGAAAAGCTTCATTCATTGATTACAGAGATGTTCATATGATGCAGTCCACAAAAAGAAAAATAAAACTTCCAACCATGAGCAAAAAGAAAACAATAGACCAACAACCATAAAATCTTGACACTGAAGGGGAAACAAGACTGGACACTAAGCATAGGACACCTAAGGCTTGGAAGAGCTAGAGGGTTGGGCTTTCAGCAGGTTTAGCATTTGTTGGAGCATGCCTTCATTTTTCTCTTTTTCTTTGCCAAGTTCAGCTGTCAGCCCATTCCTTTCCTCCTCCAATTCTGCCAGACTTGGCTTCTTTCAAACTGATTGAGTTCTTCTTGCAAAGCATTGATCCAGTCAGCATCTTGTAGAGCTTCACTCACATTCTTAGGTTAAATCAGGGACAAAAGGCATCAAATGCACACAGGTTCTTCAGTTTTGATCTTCTCTTGACTCCAGAAGTGGGATCATTGATTATGTTCTCAATGGGATTAGAACTCAGGTACTTGTAAGATTTTCCAATCAACTGGCTCCTGCTAGATGTTTCATCGTTGTCTTGCTGCTGAGGAACATGTTCAAGAACAGATTCCTTTTGTTCAGTACTTCTCACATTAGTTCCGCCTGTCTAATTACTCAGGGTAGAAGGACATGTTCTATCACATGTTCCTTCCTTTGATGCCACCTTGACCTAATGATGGCTTCAGTCATTTGTCTCACCACTCCAATGGCTTCATCTTTATGTTCCTGTCTCTCAGAAAGAGCGTTAGTTTCATCAAAAACAACATGTACACATTCTTCTCCACATAGAAGTTTTTTATTTAAAACTTTACAAGCTTTGTTATATGAAGAATATCCCAAGAACACTCCCTCATCACTTCTGGGATCAAACTTACCAAGGGAATCTTTGCCATTATTGTGCACATAACACTTGCAACCAAAAGCCCTTAGGTGGGATATGTTTGGTTTTCTCCCTTTAAGTAACTCATAGGGAGTTTTCTCTACCAGTGGTCTGGTCATACACCTGTTTATTATATAGTATGCAGTATTTATTGCCTCTACCCAAAAGCTATGAGGTAGTTTACTGGAAAGTAACATGGTCCTTTCCATATCCTCAAGGGTCCTATTCTTCCTTTCAACTACCCCATTTTGCTTAGGAGTCCTAGGGGTAGAGAAATTTTGATCTATTCTATTTTTATCACAAAATTCAGAAAACTTTACATTTTCAAATTCAGTTCCATGATCAGATCTATGGATGCAAGTTGATTTCCTAATTGTTTTTTGATTTTTCTAACAAAAGCTGTGAACATTTCAAATGCTTCATCTTTAGAAGTTAGAAACAGCACCCACGTAAATCTAGAATAATCATCAACAAGCACCATAACATATTTTTTACCACCTCTGTTCATGGCTCTCATTGCCCACAGATATCCATATGAAACAGTTCTAACGTCTTGGACGAGCTTACCATTTTCTTTGGTTTGAAGGATGACCTTACCTGCTTCTCCCTTGCACATGCCTCACAAACTTTGTCTTCCTTGAACTTGATATTAGGAAACCCTATCACCAAGTCCTTGGAAACTAATTTGTTTATTTGATTTAGACTAGCATGACCAAGTCTTTTGTGCCAAAGGAAGGGATCATTAATTATCACACTCAGACAAGTAAGTTTATTTTCAGAAAGAGTCGACAAATCTACAATGTAAATATTGTTAACTCTTCTTCCCTGCAAAATAATCTTTTCAGTAGTAAGGCTAATCACAAAACATATTAAGGAAGTGAAAGCCACAATATTACCTCTGTCACACAGTTGTGACACACTTATCAGGCTATATTTCAAGTCATCTATCGAATAGACATTCTCAATGGAATGAGAGTATATTTTTCCTACGTTTCCAACCCCAATGATCTCACCTTTCTTCCCATCTCCTTGGTTGAACATGTTCCTTCATCATGTTCCTTCTTTTTTCCCTTTATTTCTTCCACTCAATCTCCCGTTAGAGCAGTTCTTGATCATGTGATCTGTCTTTCCACATTTAAAGCAACCATCGTTTGTCAGCTTCTCAGGAGCCCTAGGTTTGTTGAATGTTGATCCTCTTGAAGAGCCCTTGCCTCTCATAAGATATTTCTTGAAGTCTCTGGTTATCATTGCCATTACACCATCTTCAAGATCTGATCCTTCTAAGATCCAGACTTCTTTCTTTCATTGGAGCATCCATCTTTATAGTTTGCCTTCTCAATTCATAAGCAGTCAAATTTCCCATCAGTTTATCCAATTTTAGAGTAGCAATATTTTTGGATTCCTGAATGGCAATGATTTTGCTTTCCCAAGAGATTGGCAAACTCTAGTTAGAATCTTCTCTGCCTTGTCTTCTTCTAGAATAACCCTTCTAAGAGACGCAAGTTCATTTGTTAGTGTAGTGAACCTAGTATACGTTTATTGGATAGTTTCACCATCCTTCATAGTAAAATTCTCATATTGAGAATACAGTAAAGTTCCTCTTGACCTTTTCACCTGAGGTGTTCCTTCATGAGTCACTTGTAAAGTTTCCCAAATCTCCTTGGCAGTTGTACAGCCTTGAACTCTACTGTACTCATCAGTGCCAAGTCCACACACTAACCATTTCTATGTTTTAGCGTTTTTCTCCCACTTCCTTAGGTCTTCAGCAGTATAATCAGCTCTAGTTTTTGGAACATCCATTCCTTCAGCATTCTTCTTGGTTGTAGCAAGAGGACCATCATTGATAATGTCCCAAATTTCATAATCTTCACCCATGATGTGGTCTCTCATTCTAGTTTTCCACCAAGAATAATACAGCACATTGAAGAGTGGAGGCCTTGCAGTAGACTGTCCTTCCCAAATCTCACGTGGTGCACTCATGTTGATATTTTTCCTAAGGTGTTAACCTCTTCAAAGATAAGCTGCCCTGATACTAATTGATGTTAATAAACGTCAATACCACATAAGAGGAGGGTGATTTGTGTGGCAGCTAATTTTCGCGTTTGAAGAACCTAGTTCTTCTAAGTGTTCTAACTACAGCAGTTTGTGGAATAATAACATCTGAAAGTAAAGTGCACATATATTTTTACATGGAAAACACCTGGTTCAAAAAGTGAAAAAAAACACGACCTACTACTAAGTAGGATTTTCCCAAACTCCACTAATATCAATCATTTACAAATAATCTTTGTAAACCTAAGGATTAAACTCTAATCCCAGTGTAGCACACAGCCTCAGCTGCTGCGAAACTATCAAGTTAACTCTAACTTGATGACACAAGGTACCCAATACAATTGCTTCTATGAAAGCTGAAAGGTACAATATAAAAACCTACTACAGATGAACTAGAAATAAACACTCAGATGAAACTGGTTCTTCTCTATGTTCATGTAGGTGCAGTCATACACACTTGTAACTTGCATATATTGCTTGCAAATCAGACTCGCTCTTTAAGCTCTCAAATATGCATTGTTTCTGCTTGTGTGTGTTACCTGCAAAAGAGAACTAATTCAATCATATATTGAGTTAGTAGTTAGAGTTTGATTAGGACTCCATTTCTCATTCGTACACACTTCGAGTCCTTAGCCAACACAAACTCTAACTCTTATCCTAACTTAGGATTAAGTTCTCTTCTCATAAGCAGACTGTCCTCTTTATCCCAAATGCAACCTTTTTGATTATGTTCAGAAGATATTGGTGCGTGATCTTTAGTGCATTATCTTCCTCACGTGCTCTGCATGGGCACTGGTTGATTCAGACTGTGTAGTACAAGATGGACCAGGTTCTTCCATCAGTTCATTTCCATCAGTTCATTTCCATATGTTCATTTGTCAATTTTCAAAACTTAACTTAAACCTTGGCCAACAATTGGGCACAAAAACTCGCCCCTGCAATCTCAATACACCATCATCTTCAAAGGTCATTTTCTTGGCACCTCCCCTCTTTACCATGTCTCTCAAGACACACTGGGGATCATCAAACTGCCGCTCCGGAATACGCTCCATCAACGACAAACGAGCAACCATGAAAACTAACACCATGCTAAGCTCAGAAATATCCAATCTCACAAATTTATTGGCCAACGACTGAACATCCAAAGCAAGCGGTCTCTGGTTGACCAGGATATAGGAAGGACTACCCATGCTGGCGGACTTCCTAATCAATTCATCGGCCACCACATTGGCCTTCCCCAGGTGGTATAAGTTAGAAACAACATTGTCCTTCAATAACTCCAACCACCTCTGCTGCCTCAAATTCAACTCCTTCTGTTTGAACAAGTACTGAAGGCTCTTGTGATCCGTGTACACCTCACACGTCACACCATATAAATAATGCCTCTAGATCTTCAAGGCATGTACAATGGCTGCCAACTCTAGGTCATGAACTGGATAATTCTTCTCGTGGATCTTTAAATGCCTCGAAGCATATGCTATGACCCTGCCATTCACACTACACCAAGCCCGATACGGGAGGCATCATAATCAATAGTATAAGGCCCTAGTCCCGTGGGTAAAACCAATATTGGTGTCGTAGTCAGAGCTATCTTGAGCTTCTTGAAGCTCGCCTCGCACTCATTTGACCACATGAACTAGGCACCCTTCTGGGTCAATCTAGTTATCGGGGCTGCAATGGATGAAAACCCCTCCACAAAACGTCTGTAGTAACCAGACAACCCCAAGAAGCTCCGGATCTTTGTAGCTGAAGCTGGTCGAGGCCAACTCTTGTGTGTCTCTATCTTCTTTGGGTCTACCTGAATACCCTCTGTTGATACGACATGACCCAAGAATGTGAGTGAAATCAACCAAAACTCACACTTCAAGAACTTGGCATACAACTGACTATCCTTCAGAGTATGAAGAACCACTCTGAGGTGTTGCTCATGCTCCTCCTGACTGCAGGAGTATATCAAAATGTCTTCAATGAATACAATCACAAACAAATCCAAATAGAGCCTGAACACTCGGTTCATCAACTCCATGAATTCTTCCGGGGCATTGGTCAACTAAAACGACATGACCAAAAACTCATAATTCCCATACCGAGTATGAAATGTTGTCTTAGGGAGATCAGAAGCCCTAATCCTCATCTAGTGATAACCAGACCTAAAATATATCTTTGATAACACCCTAGCACCCTGAAGCCGGTCGAATAAATCATCAATCCTCGGCAGTGGATACTTGTTCTTTATCGTCACCTTGTTGAACTACCGGGTAATCAATGCACATCATCATCGACCCATCTTTTTTCTTCACGAATAACATTGGTGCACCCCAAGGTGATACACTAGGTCTAATGAAACCATTATCAAGCAAGTCCTGAAGTTTCTACTTCAACTCTTTCAATTCTGGCGGGGCCATGTGATATGGCAGAATGGAAATAGGCTGAGTGCCCGGAGCCAGATCAATACAGAAATCAATATCCCTGTCGGGCGTCATGCCTGGCAGGTTTGAAGGGAAATCCTCGGGGAAACAATAGGAACAGAATTAATAGATGGAACCCCTGCGCTGGAGTCTCAAACATATGCCACATATGCCAGACACCCCTTCTCGACCATACGTCGAGCCTTGACATACAAAACAACACTGCGCGTGGCATAACCTGGGGTCCCTCTCCACTCAATTCGGGGAAAATCTGGAAAAGCCAAGGTCACGGTCTTAGCGTGACAATCCAAAATAGCATGATACGGGGACAACCAATCCATCCCCAATATAACATCAAAGTCCACCATATCTAAGAGCAATAAGTCAACTCGGGTCTCAAGACCCTCAAATACTACCACACATGAACGACGCACTCTGTCGACCACTATAGAATCGCCAAACGGTGTAGAGACATATACAGGAATACCCAAAGCCTCACTAGGCATAACCAAATAGGGTGCAAAATAGGACGACTTATAGGAATACTTAGATCCCGGATAAAATAATACCGAAGCACCCCTATCACAGACAGTATAGCACCTGTAATCACAGCATTTTATGACTCAACATCTGGTCTACCTGGCAATGCATAACAACGGGGTTGGCCCCAAACTCCCTAAACTATGTCTCTGGGACGATTTGCTACAGGCTGACCCCTACCTCTGGCGGTCTGTGCTCTACCTCTATGCTCCATTCCACCTCTGTGGCCTTTACCCCTGCCTCTAGCTGGCTAGGTGGCCTGTGGATCACCAGCTGCCTGAATCATGGGATGAGGACCTTGCAGCTGTGATCGAGCACCCCTCAACCTCGGGCAGTATCTCTTGATGTGGCTGAGATCTCCATACTCATAACACCCAGCAGATTGCGGCAATTGAGATGACTGGGGCTGACCCTAACACCCCGAATAACCTCCTCGAAGACTCTAAAGCGGTGGTGCACTGATGGGCTACTGATCAGAGTAGTGCTGCTGAGAACCGCTACTGCCTGGGGTACCATGTGAAACCTGGAGTGCTGACTGAAAGAGACTCTGAGGGTGGCCTCTATCATATGAATCCCTACCTCCAGATGAGGTACCACTGAACCTACCAGAATGAAGAGGCCTCTTATCTGACCCCTGGCCACCTCCTCATGCGAGTGCCATCTCTATCCGGCTGGCCGTATTGGCCGCTTCCTGAAAGGAAATATAACTACCAACTCATATGGCCATCTGAAGATGGATCAGCTGAATCAATCCATCAGTGAATCTCCGGACCCTCTCTCGCTCTGTAGGGAGTATCACAACTGCATGGCGAGCCAAATCAATAAATCTAGTCTCATACTGTGTAACAGTCATGGAACCCCACTGGAGGCGCTCAAACTGTCTAAGAAGTGCCTCTCGCTGAGTGATGGGGAGAAACCTCTCCAAGAATAACTCCGCAAGTTGATCCCATGTCAAAGTTGAAGACTCTGATGCTTTGGATAGGCAATAATCCCTCCACCAAGTCTTGGCGGATCCTGCAAGCCTAAAGGTGCAAAAATCGACCCCGTTGGTCTCCACTATACCCATAGTCCCGATAATCTTATGACAACAGAATAAAAAATCCAGGGGATCCTCCGATGAAGCACCGCTGAAAGTGGTGGTGAAAAGCTTGGAGAACCGATCAAGTCTCCACAAAGCATCCGAAGACATGGTCGCTCCATCTCTGGCCTGAGCTATAATACCTGTCTGAGCTGCCACTGCGGGCTGAACCACTGGAACCTGAGTCTGGGGAGCTGCCTGCTCCGGAGTACGCGTAGCAGGAGTCTGAACCACTCCTCCAGCCTGAGAAGTGATTGGTGCTACTGTCAGCAAACCCGCTCTAGTGACACTGTCCATAAAGCCTGCCAGTCGGACTAGAGCATCCTGGAGATCCGGGGGAAACATAACCCCTCCAGGGACCTGAGCCAGGCCCACTAGAGCTGTTAGGGCTGGAACCTCATCATCATACTCAATATGAGGCTCCACCTCTGGAACTGCTGCCTGAGGATGAACTCTGCCCCTACCACGGCCTCAGCCTCTACCCCTCGCGGGAGCTTCTGCTGGGGGCTCGGGCTGCTGCGCGGTAGAAGAAGACAAACGTGTTCTCGCCATATGTGAAAGAAAAGAGTAGAGCAAACATGAGAAATAAAATCGCACGACAAGAATAAACAAAGTGAAATTTTCCTAACTCTGTAGCCTTTGTGGGATAAATACAGATGTCTCCGTACCGATCCCTAAGACTCTAATGAGCTTGTCTGTGAGTTGTGAGACCCAAGTAACCTAGTGCTCTGATACCAACTTGTCACGACCCGAATTTCCCACCACCGGGGTCGTGATGGCGCCTACTATCGGAGCTAGTCAAGCCAACTATTTAAACATTTCACAAAGTATTTATCTAAAACAATATGATAAACTGAAATAAATACTTAAAACATGCGAAAGACTTTTAACAAAACGATATCATAATGCGGATGTTTAAAACACATCTCTACCCAGTATCTGGCGTCACCACTCATGGACTACTAAGGAGTAGTAAAAATATCAGTCTGAAAGAAAATACACAAGAGTCTGTCTCGATACAAATAAAAAAACTGAAATAACATAGATGAGACTTCGGGCCCGCGGATGTCAGCTAAGCTACCTAAGAGTCTCTAGACTGAAGGTCGGCTCCCGGTCTATAAGTGTTGCGGCGGTATGTAAGCTGCTCCCTGATTTGTGCACAAAAGGGCACAGAATTGTAGCATCAGCACAACCAACCCCATGTGCTAGTAAGTGACTGGCTTAACCCCAGCGAGGTAGTGACAAGGCTAGACAGGACCTACCACAAATAACCTGTGCAGATATATGCAATAACAGGAGAATATGCTAATCTAAACACTAAAAAGGGGAGAGAAACATGTTGTGGGGTACAACAGTTCAAATACCGAAATCAACTAACAAGAATGAAAACCGAGCGGATAACAACTGGTAAAGAAATACGGAAAGCTTAACGCACAAAACAACATACTCAGTCCATATTTCCATAGTAGCGCGCAACCCAATCATCAACATTTAATACTATTGCGGCGTGCAACCCAATCCTCAGCATTTAATACCGTTGCGACGTGCAAGCCGATCCTCTACAATTAATCTGTTGCGGCATGAAACCCGATCCTCAATATTTAGTACCATTGCGGCGTGCAACCCAATCCTCGATATTTACCAACAAAACTCACCCAACATCATTCGCAACTCAAGTGCGACGGGTGTAACATCAAAATACAAGAGTCTCAATGAAGGAATATAACTAACAGCTCAAATATCCCGGCAAGGGAGGGTTTAATTTATACATAAAATCCCAACAAGGGAAATAATCACAGAACTTTCACTTCTAACACTTAACTACCAAACAAATTTTAGGTCGAGTCAATGCTCCAATAATTTTTACAAGTCTCTCTATAAATCCTCAACCGCTCATATCATGTGGACTCAATCAATTTTAGCAACAAGTCATACCACATTATCCGAATTGAAGCAATTTAAGAACCACGGTCATGCTAAACTCGGGTGCATAGGTAACTGTCACCATACCTATACACTGACTCCACATAGCACATAGAAAATAATGTCCTAATCTTATTCCCTCAAGCCAAAGTTAGATCAAACACTTACCTCGGTCCGAAAATAGCAATCAAGCCTCTAACACCGCTTTTTCTCTAGAATCTAACTCCGAAACAACGATATCTAGCCATAATTAGTTCAATATAATCAATAATGTCTTAAAACACAATTCCATAGCCTAGAAATGAATTCCTATCACTCTTCCAAAAATACCAAAATCTGACACCGGGCCGACATAGTCCAAACTCGAGGCTCGGACAAAATTCCAATCACCCATAACCCCAAGAGTTCAAATATATAACTTTTTTAAGGATTCGACCCCAAATTGAGGTTGAATCGCCCAAAATACCCAAAAACCTAACTCTACCCAAAAGCCCTAATTTCTACTTTGATTTCATATATTTAGGCTAGGATTTTAGTGATTAGATGAAGAAATAATGAGGAAATTACGTTAAGATTACTTACCCAAAGCGTTATGGAGGAAAGGAAGCTTGGGACTCGTCAATGGAAGGTGAAGAAGAAGTGTTCGTGTGAGGAGAGTGGAAAAATCCCGTGCACTATTCTATTTTTAGCTGAAGAATCACTAGCAGAAAATGGTCATCATGTTCGCGACAAAGCGTCGCGTTGCCAAGAGTGGACAAGTCTGGCATCGCATTCACGGTTGGGCAACGCGAACGCGTAAGAGGAAAAACTGGGGGCTTCACAATTGGCCAACGCAAATGTGTGGGCCTTACGCGAATGCGTAGAGGAGATAGCTGGGGTCTGGGGTATGCGAACATGAAGATGAAGGAAATGGAAAGCTATGCGAACGCGAGGATGGGTTGCGTTCGCGAAGAACAAAATGGTCTGCAACAACCTGAGAAAATCTGCTGCTTTTCTAAGTCCGAAAACACTCCGAACCACCCCCGAAATCACTCCCAAGCCCTCGGGGCTCCCAACCAAACACACACACTAACTCAATAACATCCTACGAACTTGATCAAGCGATCAAATCGCTAAAATAACATCAAAATCAAGGAATCAACCGTTAAAACTCATAACTTCATTTCAAAGTTCATCAACCTTTAACTTTAGGTATGTAGGTCTGAAACACGTCAAACGACGTCCGATTTTGACCAAATTTTACAGGAAGCACTTAAACCACATATATGACCTGTACCGAGCGTCGGAGCCAAAATATGAGCCCGATACAATTAATTTTTTATCAAATTTTATTTTTATTTTTCTTAAATATTTTCAGAAAATATTTTCACGGAAAAATTCTTTTCTCGGGGCTGGGACCTAGGATTTCAATTACGGGAGTACGCCCGAGTCCTATGTTTTCCTACGGACTCTCCGAGATCTTAACATCACAGGTTCAGGTCCGTTTACCAAAATGTTGACCAAAGTCAACTATATCAATATTATTATCAAAATTCATAGTTTTTAACACAAAGTTCCTATATTTCGACATAAAAACTTTTCGACTTTGCATCCGGAATGCACATGCAAATCGAGGCGACCAAATAAGAGGTTTTAAAGGCCTCAAAAGCACGGAGAAACGGAGAATTACGGTAATGACCCTTTGGTTCATCACAGAAATGAGTTAAAGTAGGAAGTGTAGTATTATTCCCTGGTGGGGATGTTTAATAGTGTTGTTTATTCCCTCCCCCGATTTGGTTGTGATTGTTACTGGGTGAGGAAGAGCGATTATGCACGAAGGGTCTTTCTATGCCATGTTTTGATAATTATGCACGAAGGGTCTTTCAGTGTCACGTTTTGATAATTTTGCACGAAGGGTCATTCCGTGCCATATTTTGTATAATTGAGCACGAAGGGTCATTCCGTGCCTTGATGCGAGAGTTATGTGAGGAAAAGCACGAAGGTTGATGTCGTGCACTGTATTTAACTATTTTGATGAGAATGGGAGTAAAAGCACGAAGGTTGGTGCCGTGCAGTTGTTGATTTACCTGTTCTTTTTAAATGATGTTATTGTCTATTTCCATCTCTTGTTCGTTGATCATATATCTGAATTGTTACACCCCATAGCATTCCCCCTCCCTATTAGCTGTTTAAATTTTATATACTTTTCCTGTTATTACACATATATCTATACATGTTATTTGTGGTAAGTCATGTCTAGCCTCGTCACTACCTCACCGGCGTTTGTCCATGCACTTACCAGCACATGGGGTAGGTTGTGCTGATGCTACACTTCTATGATTTTTTCACAGATTACGGTACCGGAGTAGCTTTTGGACCACAACAGCAGCCTATTCGATCAGGAGATGACTTCAGTCCAGGGACTTTGAGGTAACCTAGCTGGCGTTCGCAGGCCGGAGTCCTTTTCTATGTTTAGTTTGTTTTCTTTGTTCCGAGACAGACGTTTTGTATTTCTATTCAAACTTGTTTGTAGCACTCTTTAGTATTCTGTGAGCTAGTGACACCAGATTTTGGGTAGAGACATGTTTTAAACTTCCGCATTTATTTTCTGTTATCTAAGTTTTAAAGACTTCAGCCTATTTAATTATTTTCGTTTTATTTCTATTATTGTGAATGTTCTCAAGGAAATGTTTAATTGTTGGCTTGCCTAGCTCCGAAAGTAGGCGCCATTATGACTCCCGATGGTGAAAAATCCGGATCGTGACACTCTTATTACATTTTATGTGGCTTTTCATTACCTTGTATCTTTATTTAATATCATTATCAATTGATTCTTTAATAATGTAAGACAAATATATAATTTTTTGATTATAAAATATTTTTGTTTTGTTTTAAAAATATTGCTCGAAAATTTTAAATTATATGAAATTTAATAATTTTTAAGTATTTTATATTTATTTTCTAAACTTATGAGTTATAAATGTCCTTACATTATCTCTAATCTATTTTTATTGTTCAATATTTTAGTTTTTGATTTGCTATTATACTTGAGTTATGTGAACTTATATTACGATTTTTCTTATTATAATATAAAAAAATTCTCATATCAAATTTAAATAAGTTTAACCCTTTTCCTTATGATAAAAAATTGAATTTTTATTTTTTTTCTCAATTTAGTCTTTATTTTTAATGTATATTATTTAATACCTAATATTATTACATTATCATATGAATTTTATTGGCATGTTTGAATTTAATATCTATTTTACTACACTTATTCTAAAATAATACATACGAAAATTAAAATATTTCTCATCTCAAATTAAAATAATTTTATCATTATATTCTCTTAATTAAACCATATTTTTAAAAAATTATGTTATTCTTTCAAACTTAAACTAACTGAACTCAATTCAAATATTAATCACAAAAAAATATAAAGGACTCCATTCTAGTTTCTTAATTGTTTAAACACATTATATCTAAATATTATAGAAAAATTTACATGTAAAATATCGTTTGCATGATTTATCAATATTAATATGAATTTACTATTCCTGTTATTAAAATATCTTTTGCTAATAATTTAGTTTTTCTCTTACCTTATAAACAATTTGTATACTTTATGTAAGATCTTATTTTGTTGCTTGAATTTATTTAATTTTAAACTCAATAAATCTTTAACATCTTAAGTAAATTTTAGTTTTATTTTATATTTTAACTTGCTCCAAAGTATAAATAGTCATAGGTTATCTTAATGAAAGAATTACAAGAAAATACACATGACTTCACACCATAATAAAAAATGGCCCATATTTTTAAATTTTACCCCATCAAACCCATATTGTACATATTTTGAAAACACTAGCTCTTGCAAATTAAAAATCTATGTTCCTACAATCATTACTTCTTAAAGTTATGGAGTTAAATATTATTCTCATAACTATTATTTTCACTCTCTCTTCTTCTCACATTTTTTATATATGCTTCAAGGGGCCATCCGCTATTACTGCTATCACCTGGTTGCAATGTAAAAAAATTAAAGAGCAAAAGTACACCATTAAAGATCATTCAAAGCTTTGCTTTAGAAAATAAACTTTTTTGTAATTCTCAGTTGTTTGGATTGGGTGTTGTTCGGATTAATTGAAAATATCAAAAGGAGTTCAATGTTTAAATTTGAACTGGTTTGGAGTACATTTGAGCAAGATTTGAGTTAAATTTCAGAAAAAACGCAAGGAAGATGACGAAGTCAGTTTTTTGTATAATTATGTATAATCTTGTATAATAGTGTATATGAGTGTATAAACACATCTTATACACTATTATACACTTTTATACACCTTTATACAAACGTCTGTAGACGAACTTCTTCGACGATTTTCAGTTGCAATTTTTGTTCAAAACCAGTCCAAATCTCCATTAAATGACTTCAAATTTTATATACAGCATCCTTATACTATTTCTAACAAGTCTAAATAACACCCACTCTAAATTTCTTACAAAATCAAATTTGAAATTTAAACCCACATATTTAAGCTTATTAAAAATCTAATTTTCACCACTCAAATGGATTGGGTTTGTTGAACTAATAATTGAGTCACCGTTACTGATTGAAAAATTGACTTTAAAGCTGAGCAATCTTTTTTAAAAATTAAATGGTAATTTTGAGAACCTATTGGAGTTGGATGTTGAATCTTAGCCTATTATATTTGGGCTAGTTGGTTGTAAATTAAAATATGAGCAATAAAATTGAAAAATGAGGAGCTCAGTTGTTCTAATGTGAAATTCTCCCTATCTTAATTTGCGTCTTTATATATTTTTATTTTTTTCTATTATAGTTTTTAATTAATTTTTTCGTCCATATTTCTAACTAATATGGAAGAAAATCTATGAGTGGATCAATATATAGATATAGATATAGATATATCGATTTGTCTAAGATCTATTTAGATTATGCATAAGATTCATTAAACTACTTCAATTACTTATGTTTTTATATATAATTTTTAATTATCAATATTATCCTAAAATTATCAATGGCTTCTTTTTATCTTGCCACTTTGCTTAACCACAATGCATACTATTCTTCTTTTAATATAATATAGATACAATAACCACGACCCAGTGCAATCCCACTAGTAGGGTTTGGGGAGGGTAGTGTGTACGCATACCTTACTTCTACCCCGAAGGAATAAAAAGGTTGTTTCCGAAAGACCCTCGGCTCAAAAATAATAATATAGATAGATAAGGTTATTTTGCACTTCAAACGTGTAAAAAAAGAAAGAACGTCATATATGTCATCATTATTTCGGGCTAATCACAGTTAGTATTGGGTATTTTGAACTATGATGATTATTATCTCATAAGCTAATGACGAACATTTTCATGCAAAAAAAAAGCATTTTTTTTTACCATTACTTCAAGCCTCGTCTTCAAAAGTCTAAGGACCTTGACAAGTCTTGAAGTATGAGGCATTTGTAAGCAGTTAAATTTTATCGAATTTAATTCGATAAAATAATGTGTATGATATTTTAAGTATATTATTTGGGCTAATATAATTAGATTAATTATATAAGTTCAAGGGATTTTTCCTAACTATACCATATATGAAACCTTATTATCAAAAATGTGCATTATTTGTTAATTACCAACCCAGTCCACATTTTACCTACAAATTTTTTACCATTCGACTATTAGGTATTAAAAGGGCAGAATATTCCCTAAAAACGCGCTAAAATTAAGGAGAGAATCTTGGTGTTAATTGATTCTACATTAAATTCAATTTTTAAAAAGGGAAAAGAGATTTCTCATCTGCGTATTTTTCTCCAGAACTACAATTCAAATTCTCAAAAAAAAAAGAACAAACAATTGCATAAAGAACTAAGGCCGCACCTTAATTTAGATTGCTTTTGCGGTGGGAGCACGACCATTACTCTGGTGAAACAGGTAACCAGTTGCATTTGGCTATGTAACGATCCGACCCGTCATCTTAGATATCTCCAACCCGTTTTTCCCGTTCTATGTTTCTAAATGTTTTGATATATGTGTTTGTTGAAATTGAAGTAATTCGGATAGAGTTCGGTTAGAAATGAGACAATTAGTCTCTTTAAGAGAAGGTAGTTTGGGAAAAGTCAATCGAATGTTGACTTATGAGCTAGAGGGATCAGAATAAATTTTTCGATGATTCGACTAGTTTCAGGTGATGATTTGTGACTTCGGAGCGCAATCGGAATTGAATTTGGAGGTCCGGTGTAGAATTAGGCTTGAATTGGCTAAGTTTGAATTGTGGCGAATTCCAGTTGGTAGGTGATATTTTGATCCGAGAGTCGAAATAAAGTTTTGAGAGTTGCAGTAGCTTCGTTAGGTGATTTTGGGTATGCGTGCAAAGTTTCATGTCATTCGGAGGTGTTTAGGTCGGGTTTTTGATCAAATGCAAGTTTTGGAAGTTTTAGTTTGACTTAGGCTTGAATCCGTGGTAATCTGATGATTTTGATGTTTATGATAGTGTTTTTATGCTACGAGCAGTTTGAATGAAGTAATAGAATGTATCTGTGCTTTTGCTTGAGGTCCGAGGGACTCGACGTTGTTTCGGATGGCTAACGGGGATTTTTGAGTTGAAAAATGCAGCAGAAAAAAATTGCAGAGAACTTTTGTTCTATGCCATCGCATAGGCATCATTTGCGATCACAAAGAAGGTTTGGCAGGGGGCTCAGATTTATTCTATGTGATCGCATTAAGGGTAGTGCGATCGCATAGGCTTGGGATGATGGTCATTCCGTTCGCGTGAGTAGTAGTGCGATCGCTTAGAGGTGGAAGGCTATGTTATACGATTGCAGGGCCAGTGATGCGATCGCATAGGAAGAATTTTGGGAAGGTGAAATTTTTGCTGTGCGAACGCAATGGTAGTGATGTAATCGCATAGGGTTAAAAATACCCGGACAGAATGTTTTTAAGGGTTATTTCACCCGCGACCCATTTATTATTTCCACCATTTTTACTCCGCCAAGAGAGATTTTTGACTAATTTGAAGAGGGTTTTCGACGGGTATTGATTGGAGGTAAGTCTCATAACTTAGAAACACCATTTTATTGAAGAATCAACCCTCAAATTCATGAAAGTGGGTTGCAATTGTGAAGAATTAGGGCTTGGTTTTTGAAAACGAATTTTTAGGATGTGAAAGGCCATTTGAACTCCGTTTTTGGTAAACTTTATATGTACGGACTCGTGGCGAGACGAGAAATCCGTTGATGTGATTTTTGAAATTATTCAAGGAGTGCGCCCGGGGCTCGGGTTTTACCAACCTCATAAATTTTAGTACTTTTAGAGTATTTTTGATTGGGTTATGTTTCTTTAGCCCATATTTATGTATTCGTTGTGATTTTGACTAGATTCAACGCGCGAGGAGGTCGATACAAAAGGAAAAGGCATTGCGGACCAGTCTACGGCCGGTAGAGGTGAGTAATTTGTATAGATAATGGCCTGAGGGTTTGAAACCCCGATTTATCACATTATGACGCTATATTAGGGCGTGACTCGCACCCCATGGCATGTGTGGGATCATATATGATTGGGGATTGTGACTTGGTCCATCCCGAGTGCTAACTATAATATAGGCGGCTGATACACACATTGTATTGTTGAAAATAGGGCTTATTGTCATATTTGGGGCCTTGTGCCAATTTGTAGCATCCGTCTAGGATGGATATTATTGTGATAGCATGATTTTTATAATCATTGATTTCACTCTCGTGTTTAGTTTTTCTTATGAAATGCTAAGTCACTTTTCCTAAAACTAAATAAACTAAATTGTATTCTTCTTAATAATTGGAAACCGGGAAAATAATTAAATATGTTATGTGACTAATATGCATACTGTGGATTGAGTATGGATCGGGTTGCACGCCGCAGTGATGATATGATGATATTGCGCTTGGGCTGTAGGAGCCCCTCCGGAGTCTGTACACACCCCCAGTGAGCATCGTCAACGTTAAACGGATCGGGCTGTACGCCGCAGCGTGGCATGTGCATTGCATTGCATGCATTATACTTGATTGATATACTTGATATTACCTTATTGTTGGTTCGTAGTTAAGGTGTCGGACAGTTAGTTTTAGCTTTAGTTTGTGACATTTCGTGGATTTCTTATCTTCAAACATTTTATTTACTTATTACTCACTGAGTTGGTAGTACTCACTCCTACTCCTTGCACCTTGTGTGCAGATTCAGGTGCACCGGAGGCTTAGCTGAGTAGTCGTTGTTCCAAAGCTTATCAGGTTTTTTGAGGTAGCTGCTTGACGTTCGCAGGACCTGACTACTCCTCCTATTTTAGTTTTATTTATATATACATTTCCAGACTTGCGTACTTTCGTTCAGATAATTGTTATCCAGTTTGTTTTAACGGCTCTAGACTTGTGACCCCAAATCTTATGAGAGTGTTTTTATCAGATTTCGAATCTCTCAGTCACATGTCAAATAACGTGGCACGACAAGTCAAACTAAAAAGCCAATAGCATCATGCCATATATCAAAATGACAAGGCATACCAAGTCAAATTAAAAGGCCAATGAATCGCGCGACATGTGCAAGTGACATATTCTGGCCAATCAAATGCAGCTTTGTCACGCTTCAATCTGATTGGTTGGAAAAGGTTTGTTCTCATCATAACTCTTTCCTTCCACAACTATAAATATGGGTCTTTATAACTCAGAAAAGACACCAGACGTTACAATAAGAAGACACAAGGGAGCTCGTGCATCAAAGGCCACAATTTTGCAAGTGTTTAAGCATTCAAGCACTTCAACACAAATTTCAAGTATTCAAGATGACGACGAAGTCAAATTAAATAGAAGGCGTTCAAGATCAAGGCTACTTGTTCGTGATAAAATTCGTGGCAACAATCAAAGTGTTCGCAACAGATAAATCAAATTAAAATTCAAGATCAAACTCAAAGACCCTTGAATTTATAGTGGAAAAGTAGAATCAGAGGATTCATAGATATTGTAATATTTAATATTTGAAATAAAATGTTATGATTGTTGCAATATTTTCGGTCTTGATTTTATTTTTCAACACAAATTTATTTTCTACAATTACCACTTCGCACAAGATAGTAGATGTCTGATGAGTCTTGTCCTCAAAAGGAGAATGAATATACTTGTATTGAGAACTTTATTATTCTTTTTGGGAGGGAGATACTAGGGTGTACATAGGTCGGGTTGGTTCGAATTTTACAATTACCAAACCAAACCAATTGTATCGGGTTTTTAAATCTATAGACCAAACCAACAAAATTCGGGTTTTTCAATATCGAGTTTTCTCGGGTTTCTCGGGTTTTTCATTCCGATAAACTTGAAGGCTTATCTCATACCTCCATAATTGCACCAATTTGGATACATAGATAATGCACTGCTCTGAATTAAAGTCATTCTTTTAGCTATTTTAATCAAAGATAGTAATGATCACCAATAATTCAAAAGCCCAAGCTTCTACACTGCTTGCTCTATAAATTGTTATATTAGCTTGTCTCAGTTAAATGCAAGTACTAATAAGCAGTCTTTTTTGTACAAGAACTAGTAAGAAAAAATATCATTTATTACATGCCTACAAGAAGGAATACCAAAAACATAGCACAAAGCTTACTAGATTATTACAATCCTGATTCCTGGTATTGCATTGATAACAATACAAGAGCAGTACAAGGGAATTATATGTATAAGAGTTATCACATAGGACCACAAAATTTTTTAAGAGTAGACATTACACCCAAAAGTCTTATAAATAAACAAAAAGATAATATATTAAACTCTAAGAACTAGCGCATCTTAGTAGACATTACAACTAGAGGAGCATGTTTCCAAAATACTTGTAAAGGCATAATGAAAATCTGGACAGCTTTAGGATTAGGTTTTGGTTTGGGCTCAACTATTTTTTTTAAAAATTTAGGATCATTTCATTGATTTCAAAAGAATGTACAGTGCAGTTCTATAGTAGTAGCATGGACAAGCTACTACTCATTTACAATTAACTCTAAACTAATACAAACGCATACAAGCTATCCTAATATGTATCTATTTAGCTATAGCTAATGATAACAGTTTAGTTAACGCAACCCCTCATGCCATCTTTTACATTTTCTGCTTCGGGTATAAATCAACAGTGCCAATTCTCTACAAAACTGAACTTCAACAAAAACCTTGCTATCAAAACGAATAGAGTTCCTAGCTCTCAGATCAATGCAACAATAGTGATAAAAGCAGTAGCAGTGAGTGCTTTATGCCAAATTTTTCTCCGAGCCTTACTGCATATCCATTGAAGTTCATTCTCCCAAGTACTAACTGTTCGATTACATCCAATCCAACAGCATATTCTGAGCCATAATCGATTAGTGACTGGGCATGCAAAGAATAAATGCTTAACCCTTTCTTCCTACTGTTTACAGAATACACATTCAACAGGTGCATCAATTCCAAACTTCTGCAATCTATCAATAGTAGGCAGCATGTGTTGAGCAGCTAACCATACTGTGAATTTGTGTCGAGGTTGTACATTAACAGTCAGCATCACATTCCTCCAAGCTACCTTGTTGTAATTAGGCAACATTGTAAAGTATAGCTTTTGGATTTGAAACTTGTCCAGTTTGCACAATGATCTCAATCTGCTAAAGAGATTGCCTTGCAACTGTTGGTTCTCCATAACAGCAATCCTGCAATCCAGGATCTTTCTAACAACCCAAGAGGCATTTTTTGGCAGAGGTATAGAGCTAACATCATACTGTTTTATGTAGTAGCATTGCAGCCATTTGATCCAAAGACAATCCTTCTTTCTGGCCAGATCCCAAATGAGTTTGGTAATAGCTGCCTTATTCCAGACAGCCATATCAATGATGTTAAGATCCCCAGCAGAAATAGGTTTACAGACCTTTTCCCATGCAACCAAAGCCCTTTTAGACACAGATGCACTACCTGTCCATAGGAAAGACCTACAAATTGCTTCAATAACCTTCAAAACCTTCTTTTGCAATATGAATACTTGTGCCCAATATGTCTGAATGCCAAATATAACAGCTTTAATCAATTGGCATCTCAATATGGGCAAAACAAAAACACACATTTACATGGGCTATAATACCAACTTAAATATTATGCTATGTACAGAACATAATGATAATAAAAATTGAGAAATATTTATAACTTACATTCTAATGAATATTTTTATCTATCTAATACATAAAATATGTATACATGTAATGTCGGGTTGGTTTTGGTTTCGGTTTGACTTTTTTTAGTTAATACCAAACCAACCCTATTGTGGTCGGATTTTATTTTTCAATACCAAACCAAGTCAAACCAAACAACTAATCAGGTTTTTTTTTCGGGTTAACTCGAATTTTCGGGTTAGTGTGGGTTATCGGTTTGATTTGTACACCCCTAAATACTACATTGTAGTATAGTTATGTAAGTATGTAACCATATTATGTTCCCAAAGATTGGGAAAGAGATGTAACCCACTTGCATCTAGGGCGGATGCACCTTTACTTCGTCGGAAAATTTTACTAAATATATGTATTAATATTGTGAGGAAACGAACAAGTAAAAAAAAGGACACGGCTTGACATAAATTGTCCGTTGGCATATTGGTTATGTGTTTGAAAAATGACATTTTCTTATTTAAAACTCAACAAAACCAATGGTCTAGATTATTTTTTTATCTAGAAATACGATCACTAAAGTTATTTATTTTAATTTTTTTTTAAACTTTGAATATCGCCTATAAAAATTTCTGTGTAGGTCCCTGCTTGCATCCACGGCTGCAAGACAGGAAGAGGACCCCAAAACGTTGAGTCCTTACACGAACTAGATTTGCTAATTTAGCGATTGATGTATGATGTTAATAAGTGAAACATGAGAGAGTGTTAGAAATTTGGATTTATACTACATAAATATGGACAATATATGGATTAATTATATGTTATGTGCTATCTTTTGGTTTGGCCTATATTAGTGGTCTTATGGACATTATTGTTAAGGGGGCCAATACATTATCATATAAAGTGTAGGACTAATGTGTAGATACCCAAAAGAGTAACCTTAGTTAATGATGGGCTAACTAAGGTTACATACATATAACCAAGGTTACATTCTTGTGACCTTTGAGTTTCATAACTCACATGTTATAATAAGGGGGGTAATGGTTCCCACAAGAATGCAAGACATTCTCTTCTTCTTCCTCCCATTGATAGAGAGAGCAAAAACTTGTTCTTGCATATCAAGTGGAAAACCAATCCTCACATTTGTCTTGGATATCAAGTGAAAGCCAAAACTTCAAGACAATCTTCAAGAAGGATCAAGGAGCTTCCAAAGGCAAACCTTGAACAATCTTCAAGAAGGATTAAGGAGCTTCCACTAATGGATTCAGGTACGCTTCCGCTTATGTTGTTGTTCCAAGTAATTCGATATGAAGGCTAAAGTGTTTTATTTGGATTCTTTCCAACAATTGGTATCAGAGCCTCCTTCGTATTGGATCATTTGGAAGTTCATGAAATCCATGTCATAAAGCTTCATGATTAACTTAAGATAGAATTTTGATTTTGAAATTCTAGTACCTTGATAAAGCATGCTTTCATAAATGATTTGTTGATGATAAACTTTAGTATTTCGATACCATGTTATCACCATATGAATTGAAATGTTGAAATAAATTGCCTAATTTCGATTGTTGAACATGATTCCTTGATTAAGCCTTTTGTTGAAAGCCCCATAAAGTTTATTACGGCAACTCCAGTTTCAATACATAATCGCCACTAATAAATTTAGCGGCGACTTCTATGGGTTTAGTGGCAGCGTTCGTCGCAATGTTGCCACAAATAACCTTCAGTGACGGCAACTCCAGTTTCAATACATAGTCGCCACTAATACATTTAGCGGCGACTTCTATGGGTTTAATGGCAGCGTTCGTCGCCGCAAAAGGTCCTGGACAGAAACGTTTTTTTAATAAAGATAACGTTTTTTTATTAAAAACGTTTTTCTGGTGACATTAATGAAATCATAATACAAAATTAATTAATAGAAACGTTTTTTATTATTATTGAAATGTTTTTTTTATTTAATTAAGATATTAATGGAGTCATAATGCAAGATTAATTTTAAAACATTAATCTTGCATTATTAAAGAAACATTTTTTCAATTAATTAAAGAAACATTTTTCATTATTAATTGAAACGTTTTTTAAGTTTTCAGATTTTAATTGTACATTAATAATATGTCAATTAATATTCAGTTTTTTAATTATTAATGTTTTGTACATTAATATTCAGTTTTAAGATTAATTGTTTTTTTTTTTGTCCATCATGGATTCAGATTTTTTTTGTACAATTAAGATTAAGTTTTTAATGTTCAGTTTTTACATGTCAAACATGTAACTTTTCAGTTAAGGTTCAATATATGGCTTAAAGAACTATTTAGTTTTGCATCTAATATTTTAAATTAGTCCATTGAAACATTATGTTACCAAAGTAACCTCTTTTGTGTAGATTGATTGATTTTGAAGTATAAGATGACTGTGTATGTTAGTATTCCATGCGTTTAAAATCGGCCCAAAGGAAGGTTGTTATTTGGCAGGAATTCGAACATGCTTGTGGTGATAAATATGTGACAATTATTAAGTTTTCCATGTGAATATTAAGTCGGCCCAAAGGAAGGCTTGATATTTGACAAGAGTTTATTGTCAATATTTGATTACTACACCAAGAGTACCACTTACAAGTTGATTTTCTGTCCAAAGACTAAAATCAATGTTGTGCTAGGTATCTTGTAATGGGATTTGCCTATTTTGAATCTGTAAACTCCAGTTTAAAATTCAAGTAATTGTAAGCATGTATTAAGTTGTCATTGTTCTATTTTCAGTGAATTCTTCAGCTGCTACAATATCTGCAAACATTAACAGCATCCCTGTGCTTAACGGCACAAACTTTAAGGAATGGAAAGAGAACATTATGATAGTTCTCGGTTGCATGGATCTAGAACTTGCACTTCGGACTGAGAAACCTACTTCTCTTTAGGATACATCTTCTTCTGATGAAAAGAAGGAGATGGAGAAGTGGGAACGCTCAAATTGCATGAGTCTAATGATCATGAAACGTGCAATTCCAGAATCTTTTAGGGGCACTATGAATGATGAAAATAATGCCAAAGTTTTCCTTGAAAACCTTGAAAAGCGTTTTGCACAAAAACGAAAAGGCGGAAACAATTACTCTTTTGAGTAAACTTGTTTCCATGAGGTATAAAGGCAAGGGAAATATAAGGGAGTACATTTTGGAAATGTCTCATCTTGCTTCGAAACTAAATTCACTCAAGTTAGAATTACCTGAGGAACTGCTTGTGTACTTAGTTTTGATCTCTCTTCCTACACACTTTAATCAGTTTAAGGTCAGTTACAACTGTCTGAAGGAGAAATGGACTCTTAATGAGCTCATTTCACATTGTGTGCAAGAGGAAGAGAGAATAAAGCAAGATAAGACAGAAAGTGCTCATTTGACATCCTCTTCTAAAGATAATAAGAAGAGGAAAAATAAGGAAGTTGCGGTTGCAAGGCCCCAGAAGAAGCAACATAAGGAACCTAAGGTTGAAACTACAAAATCAGGTTGCTTTTTTCGTAAGGGGACTAATCACATGAAGAAAGATTGTACCAAATACCACGCTTGGCGTGCAAAAAAGGGTATATCTCTTTCTCTTGTTTGTTCTGAAGTTAATTTAATTTCGATACCTAAGGATACTTGGTGGGTAGATTCTGCTGCTATTACTCACATAAGTATATCTATGCAGGGTTGCCTGAACTGCCGAAAACCAAATGATGGTGAAAGATACATCTATGTGGGTGACGACAAAAGGGTTCAAGTTGAGGCTATTGGAAAATTTAGGCTGTTGTTTAAGACTGGTTTTTATTTAGATTTGAATGAGAATTTTGTTGTACCCTCTTTTAGACGGAATTTAATTTCTGTTCTCAAATTGGACATATCCGTTTATTCATGTTCATTTGGTGACAATAAAGTTAGTCTCTTTCAAGGTTCAAATCTTATCGGTACTGGTCTTTTATCAACATATGATAGCCTATATTTAGTTGACATAATAACCTCACATAATGAAACTTTGCATACAAGTTCAAGTGGTACCAAAAGAAAATTAACCAATGAGAATTCTTTATCACTCTGGCACAAACGTTTGGGTCACATATCTAAACAAAGAATTCAGAAACTTGTGTCAGATGGAATTCTTGATTCTCTTGATTCCTCAAATTCGGATATTTGCATTGAGTGTATCAAGGGTAAACAAACAAACAAGACGAGATTAGGTGCTGAGAGAGCTTCGGATGTCTTACAATTGATACATACGGATACTTGTGGGCCATTCCCTACACCTTGTAGAAATGGTCAACAATACTTTATCACATGCATAGACGATAACTCTCGTTATGGGTACCTATATCTCATTCATGAAAAGTCCCAATCTATAGACGTGGTCAAATCATATAAGGCCGAAGTTGAAAATCAACTAAGCAAAAGGATTAAAACCGTTAGATCTGACCGTGGTGGTGAATACTATGGTAGATATGATGGTTCAGGTGAACAACGTCCAGGGCCATTTGCTAAATTCCTAGATGAGTGTGGGATCGTTCCTCAGTATACTATGCCAGGCAGTCCTACTATGAATGGTGTAGCTGAGAGACGAAATCGGACCCTTAAGGACATGGTAAGAAGTATGATTTGTCGTACTACTTTGCCAGACTCACTCTGGGGAGAAGCATTGAAAACCGCAGCTTATATTCTTAATAGAGTTCCAACTAAAGCTACAATCAAAACCCCATATGAACTTTGGACTGGAAATAAACCCAGTATTAAGCACTTACACATTTGGGGTTGTCCAGCTGAGGCAAGGCCTTATAGGCCGAATGAAAAGAAACTGGATGCTAAAACAGTTAGTAGCAATTTTGTTGGATACTCTGAAAGATCCAGGGGTTATGATCCCACTTCTAGAACTATTTTTGAGACGGGTAATGCTCGATTCTTTGAGGATATTGAGTTTGGGGGGTGGGGAGATAAAGTTGTTAGAGATTTTGTCTTTGAGGAAGAACATGTGTCTTTCTCTCAAGTTGTTGATCTTGGTCAGGGTGTTCTCATTCCTGACACGGTATTCAAGACAATCTCGAAAATCACCCTAATCAAGTTCCTGATATTACTAATGAAAATCAAACTCAACAAACCTCAAGAAACTGAAGTGCCATTAAGGAGATCCACTAGAGAGAGGAGAAATGCAATTCCGGGTGATTATGTTGTATTTCTCCAAGAACAAGAAAGTGACATTGGACTTGAGGAAGATGATCCAATCAACTTCCGTCAAGTCATTAAAGGTTCTAACTCTCAAAAGTGGATTGATGCCATGAATGATGAGATGAAGTCTATGAGCGATAACGACGTTTGGGAGCTTGTTACATTGCCCGAAGGTATTAAACCAATTGGTTGTAAATGGATATTTAAAACCAAGAGGGATTCAGGGGGCAATGTCATTAAGTATAAAGCTCGTCTTGTCGCAAAAGGCTACACTCAAAAGGAAGGCATTGATTATAAAGAGACTTTCTCTCTAGTTTCATCGAAAGACTCTTTCAGGACTATAATGGCACTAGTAGCACATTTTGATCTTGAACTTCATCAGATGGATGTTAAGACAACGTTTCTCAATGGTGACATTGAGGAAACAATTTATATGGTGCAACCTGAAAACTTTGTTTCGGGAGACTCAAAGAAAAGGGTTTGCAAGTTAAAGAAATCCATCTATGGGCTCAAGCAAGCTTCCCTTCAATGGTATTATAAGTTTCATGAAGTCATTACATCTTTTGGTTTTGAACCGAATATTGCTGATGACTGTATATACCATAAGTTCAGTGGGAGTAAATATATTTTTCTGGTTTTATATGTCGATGACATACTGCTTGTCTGTAACGATATAACATTATTGCAAGAAACTAAGAAATTTCTTTCAAAGAAATTTGAAATGAAAGATCTTGGTGATGCCTCTTTTGTATTAGGAATTCAGATACAACGAGATCGCTCCAAAGGTGTTCTCGATCTGTCACAAAAGGGCTATATCGATAAGGTTCTTAAAAGCACCTTATGCTTCGGCTGTAGGTAGTCTGATGTATGCTCAGGTATGTACACGACCTGATATAGCATACATTGTTGGGATGCTGGGCAGATATCTAAGCAATCCGGGAATGGACCATTGGAAGGCAGCCAAAAGGGTCATGAGGTACTTACAGAGAACAAAGGATTACATGCTTACATATCGGACCAGCTTGAGATCATCGGGTACACCGACTCCGATTTTGCTGGATGTCAGGATAGTCTGAAGTCTACATCAGGCTATTTACATGCTTGCTGGCGGTGCTATCTCTTGGAGAAGCATTAAGCAAACTCTTACGGCCACTTCAACTATGGAAGCGGAATTCATGGCATGTTATGAAGCATCCAATGAGGCATTATGGCTGCAAAATTTTGTTAGTGGACTGCGCATAGTAGACAGCATTAAAAAGCCACTCAGGCTATTATGCGACAACAGATCAGCAGTCCTTTATGCTAATAATAACACTAGTTTGACGAAAGCAAAACATATGGACGTCAAATTTCGGGTTGTTAAAGAAAGAGTGCAGAATGGACAATTGTGCATAGAGCACATCAGTACAAACTCCATGATTGCGGATCCGCTCACTAAGGGATTTCCACCCAAAGTATTTCATGAGCATATTGCTTGCATGGGTGTCAAATCGGTTAAGGATTATGAATTTTAGTGGGAGTTTGTATTATACAATTATGTATTGTCCATTACATTCAGTAATTCAGTTTTAAGGTTATATCTGCAGATATTCAGTTTTAAAGTTTTTATGTACTCTTAAGGTTTATGATTGATCTCAATAAAGAGAACCAGTTGGAAATAGACATTCTATTTCAGACCACACTTTATGTTATTTCCATGCTACACACCTATACTTGATCCATGTCGTTGGTTATATTGATATACGTGATCTATGTTGGGTCTAGTTACGCAAGAGTAACTAAGATCTCTTATATCATATGTTGGTATGATTGATGGACCGGATTGTTCATGACAATTTTATTATGATAGCAATTCTGAGCTCATAAAGTTATAATGTAACATATAATGCTAAGGTTTGTACATATGCATGAATGTATAGTCCAAGTGGGAATGTTAGACATTTGGATTTATACTACATACATATGGATAATATATGGATTAATTATATGTTATGTGCTATCTTTTGGTTTGGCCTATATTAGTGGTCTTATGGACATTATTGTTAAGGGGGCCAATACATTGTCATATAAAGTGTAGGACTAATGTGTAGATACCCAAAAGAGTAACCTTAGTTAATGATGGGCTAACTAAGGTTACATACATGTAACCAAGGTTACATTTTTGTGACCTTTGAGTTTCATAACTCACATGTTATAATAAGAGGGGTTATGGTTCCCACAAGAATGCAAGACATTCTCTTCTTCTTCCTCCCATTGAGAGAGAGAGCAAAAACTTGTTCTTGCATATCAAGTGGAAAACCAATCCTCATATTTGTCTTGGATATCAAGTGAAAGCCAAAACTTCAAGACAATCTTCAAGAAGGATCAAGGAGCTTCCAAAGGTAAACCTTGAACAATCTTCAAGAAGGATTAAGGAGCTTCCACTAATGGATTCAGGTACGCTTCCGATTATGTTGTTGTTCCAAATAATTCGATATGAAGGCTAAAGTGTTTTATTTGGATTCATTCCAACAATGCTCTCATATTCAATTCAAACTTAGGGCACGAGTTAAAGATTGAGAAAGTGACATAACTTTTCTTGAAAGTTTTTCCTTTCATAAGCTCTGGATTCTATAAAAATCCAAAAAGAAAAGTACTAAATAATTAGTATTAGACTTTTTCCTATTACTACCAAATTGCAAGAGGAAATGTCTAACTTTATACTTGTAATACAAAATCCAAAAATGCAAATGTCTTTTAACTCTATACTTAAAATGCTGGAGTTATGAGGCAGAGAAATAGAGAAAATAACAAAATTTTGCCCCACAATGGCAAAAGAACTTATTTGTACTTTATCCCACACCTAACTAATGCGATATTGTGCATATACTTCTTTTGTTTTTATTTATGTAACACTCATTTGTTTCGAAACCGTCTAAAGAAAAATATAATTAAGACAGTATTATTTTTCCACAAATTTAATATTTTTAAAATTTCAAAATATTAGACTATTTGCATTTAAAAATTAATGAGATATTTTCTGTACTAAAGTATCTTTTTTATTATTTTAATCACTCCTTGCTTTCAGTAATATTACATTAAGTTAATAATTATTTAAAATTTTGCACATTCAAAACACTGGAACAACATACGTCAAAATTATTATAAGCGAAATAATAACAACAAGAACAACCCAGTATAATCCCATTTAGTGGGGTATGGGGAGGGTAGTATATACGCAGACCTTACCCCTATCCTTGGGTAGAGATGTTGTTTCCAAATAGACCTCCGGCATTCTTCCCTCCAAGAACTTTCCACCTTGCTCTTGGGGAGACTCGAACTCACAACTTCTCGGTTGGAAGTAAAGGTTGCTTACCATCAGAGCAACCCCTCTTGAAAGTTATTTAGAAAGTTATATTTCATTAGAAAGTTATCTTGTTTAGCACTCCACTATTAATGCAAAAAAAACTTTATATTCAATATTAGTTTCAAATTAAGTCAACCAAATTATGTTTGTTTTCAAAAAGTGTTGACAATTTTTGAAGACATTTCTTCAATTTATTGAATATTTTTGGGAAAATTTATTTTCACCTCATTCCAAAAGACAAAGCACCACCTTAACCTCTCTATAATTACTCCTAGGAATTCGGATATATAATTCATTTCTTCTTCCTCCCTCTCCGCCTCCAACACACCTACTTCTCCTTCGCCACACCGATTTAGCACTCTGTATTAAAATAAACGCTGAAAAATCATCTGTATAAAAATGGCGGCATCTGCTTCTTCGACTATAAATTTCGTAACCAAACCCTCCCGCACCTCTCTCTCATGGAAAACACACCTCGCTTCCTCCTCCGCTTTCGCCGTCGCCGCCGTGTCTCCCCGCCGCAATCAGCGTCAGTACCCGCGGTTCGTCATCTTTGCTATGGGCGCAAAACCTACGGTCCTTGTAGCTGAAAAACTCGGCGAGGCAGGGGTAGATCTCCTAAAGGAATTCGCTGACGTCGATTGTTCGTATAACCTGAGTCCTGAGGAACTCCGCAATAAGATCTCATTGTGTGATGCGTTGATTGTACGTAGTGGTACGAAGGTGAGCCGTGAGGTATTTGAGTCGTCCGGTGGGCGGCTTAAAGTTGTTGGACGAGCTGGTGTGGGAATTGATAATGTGGATCTTGCGGCGGCAACTGAGCATGGATGCCTTGTTGTTAATGCGCCCACTGCGAACACCGTTGCTGCTGCTGAGCATGGAATCGCGTTACTCACCGCTATGGCTCGAAATATTGCTCAAGCCGATGCTTCCGTGAAAGCTGGTTAGTATATTGTACACGTTTTTTTTTTGTAGTTTTATCTATACAAGACGTTCGTAGTTATTTCCTGAATTTGATCTGTTTTGTCAATGTGAAGGTATTTTAGTTTGAATATGAGATTATCTAGACGTAACTCTGCTAAAAACCCATTGTTTTGCGGCTATGATATCCGATCTATTATAAATTGGTTCAGTTGTTCGGATGATTTATTTGGAAGAGAGAAAAGATTATAGTCGTTTTATTTAATGAGAATATATGCGAATCTGTTTGTCATAGTACCAGTGTTAAAGGCTCCGTTAGGCGTACTTATCCTCAGACTAGGACATGCTGAGCAATCCGCTTTGCTTAGGCGGTTCTTCAATGTAGGCATCAAAATGCTAGAGTGTTTCATTTCCCGTGGGCTCTATCTTGAAGAGGGGAACACTAACCATTAAGTAAAATATTCTAATGGAAGGAAATGCTTTGAATGAATCTGCTATTGTTAGGAATGTGAAATTGGAAATTTTTTATGGCAGAACTAGTCAGGAAACCTCTATTGATTGCATGCACATATTTATGGCTGCTAATAGTTCCTCTGTTATCCTGGTTGTGTTTGCACCTGGAGATTGTAATGTTGTAACTTTCCCCATGATATTGTTTCCAGGAAAGTGGCTGAGAAACAAATATGTTGGTGTCTCCCTAGTTGGCAAAACACTTGCTGTGATGGGTTTTGGGAAGGTTGGATCAGAAGTTGCCAGGCGAGCTAAGGGGCTTGGCATGCATGTTATTGCTCATGATCCATATGCCCCTGCTGACCGTGCACGTGCCATTGGGGTGGAGCTTGTTAGCTTTGATGAAGCCATTGCATCTGCAGATTTTCTCTCACTTCACATGCCCCTTACTCCTGCAACTAAGAAGGTCCTAAATGATGAAACTTTTGCAAAGATGAAAAAGGGAGTGCGAATTGTCAATGTTGCTCGTGGGGGAGTGATTGATGAAGATGCTTTGGTCAGGGCACTTGATGCTGGAATTGTAGCACAGGTCCTGGCTATATATTATGCACTTATTTGTCAAACTGCATCTTTCTGTGTATTTTGCTGATATTCATGTCTGTTTGACAGTTGAGAGCCTAAAATCAATATTTTTCTTTCCACCTTTCTTGTCCAATCCTGGATTAAACTATAAAATAGGCTTTTGCCATAGTTTATCTGTAAGTATTGACGTAAGAATAAATTTTTCAGGCGGCACTTGATGTTTTCACTGTGGAGCCACCATCAAAGGATAGTAAGTTGATTCAACATGAGAATGTAACTGCAACGCCTCATCTTGGTGCTAGTACTATGGAAGCGCAGGTCTGTGTGATGTCTGCACTAGTGTCTCACTTTTTTACCTGTTGATACATATGGTGATACTGTCTGAACTTCTTGTTCAGGAAGGGGTGGCCATTGAGATAGCAGAAGCTGTTGTTGGAGCTTTGAAAGGAGAGCTTGCTGCTACTGCTGTCAATGCTCCAATGGTGCCTGCTGAGGTAAATGCGCTGAATATTTACTGGTTGTAATCCCTTCATCATTTTAGTTCAAATAAAGAAAGGCTCAATACAGTGCCTTTAACCAATTAGCCTGCCACTTAGTTAATTCTTGCATGTTTCAAATTGACCAGTTCTTAGTAATTGTAGAAGAGTCTCCTCCCAGTGTGTAGCAGTGTTTTGGAGAGCGCAAAGCGCAAAAAAGCGACAAGGGCTCGCCTCGCTTCAAAGCGCAAAGCGCAAAAAAGCGCTCGCTTTTTTGAAGTGAAGCGCAATTTTTAAAAAACAAAATGTAAAATTATGAATAATCAAAAACATCAATTTAAATACTTTAAATTAGGTACTAGGTACCACCAAATCATCCACAAACCATCCATAAACTATAAGACAAGCAAAATCAAAGCTACTATATGTCTTCTTCTCCTTCCAAATTTTCAAAATCTTGAATTCCTCGGTTATCTTCATATTGCTCGTCATCTTCTTCTTCCCCCTCTTCATAATCATTCTCATCTTCATCAATGGATAGACTTCTAGTAACCACACTTTTTCCCTTCCTAATTGAACTTGAACTTGGAGTACAACTCCTTAAACTATAAGGATCCTCCCCAACTCCACTAGCAACCGCAACATCACCCCAAGTTAAATCGGGGTCGCCTTCAAATCCTTCTTCATCTTCACAATTTTCGGGGACTCCAGTTAGCCACTCATTAGCGTCATCAATATTGTCCAAAAGAATTGGATCAATTAAATTGCGGTGGTTGTAGCGACGCCTCAATGCTCTATTGTATTTTATAAACACTAGATTATGGAGGCGCTTCATGGTTAGTCGGTTCCTTTTCTTTGTATGAATCTGCAAAAATGATGTGTCAACTAATTAGTAGGAGTTTGGACAATTGAGATATAATTTACTATAACTCAAAATACAAAATAATTCTTTTTATTTCTCACGTGTTCAAAAACACTCCAGTTCCTTTCACAACCGGATGAGCTACAAGTTAAGCTACAGACTTTGATGGCGAAAGTCTGTAACTCCGGAGTCTCTACCATATGTGTCCCACCATTCAGCTATAGAAGTCAAAAAAAATATTCAAGAGTTAATAAGTATATAAAATACATCGAAGTTAGAGTAATAAAATGTAGAAACACTTGGTCACCTGGCGACTTCTTCGTTCTTTGTTTAATAGCAAGTCGAAGACCAAAAAGTCCTTCAGCTGCCTTGTAAGTAGCAAGCTGATCTACTATCTTCTCTTGCAAATCTTCATCCGGGTTCAACTTGATAACAACCTGATGGAATCTTGTCCACAGTTCTTTAGCCAATGAATTATTCTCTTGCTGCTCATAAAAGAGTGATGGGTTTAGAATAAGTCCAGCCGCATGCAAAGGTCTATGAAGTTGCGCATCCCATCTTGCATCAATGATTTGAAAGACCTTTGCATATTTTTGCTCATCACTGAATGATGCTTGAATAGTCTCCTTAGCCCTATCCATAGCTTCATAGATGTAGCCCATTGATGGTTTTGCCTCCCCATCCACCAAACGAAGTACTCTAACCAATGGACCACCAATTTTAAGAGCATAACGGACATTATTCCAAAAAGAAAAAGAAAGAATAATGCGTGCAACCTCTTTCCCCGCATTTTCCTTAGCAAATTTACTGGTGTTCCAATTCTCTGAAGTGACCATCGTTTGCAATTTCTCTTTTTGACAGTGGAGACTACGCAAAGTTAAGAAAGCAGTGGCGAACCTTGTCTTGGCCGGTTTCACCAAATTTTTTTGATTGGTGAATTTTCTCATCAAATTCAATAACAAGGGTCGCTGAGAAATATAAGAACATACTCTAACACCCTGGCTAAAAACTGTAGAAAAGGGTTTCTCTTTGAAAATGTCCCCGAACATCAAGTTAATACAATGAGCCGCACATGGAGTCCAATACACATGCTTGTACGCTCCTTCAATCATGCCACCCGCTTTCTTGTTTTCACTAGCATTATCAGTTACCACTTGAACAACTTTGCTTGGACCAATCTTTTCGATGGTGTTCTGAAACAAGGTGAACATTTTAATGTGGTCGGTGGATGAGTTGCTAGCATCAATGGACTCAACAAACAAACTTCCCCGAGGAGAATTCACCAACACATTAATAATCATCTTTCCCGTTCTTGCCGTCCACTTATCCATCATAATGGAGCAGCCGTACTTGTTCCACACAAGTTTATGTTCCTCAACAATTTTATTTGTCTCCTCCACTTCCTTATTTAGATAAGGACCTCTTATTTTATGGTAAGTGGGAGGCTTCATTCCAGGTCCGTATTGACCAACAAGCTCAATAAAGTCTCCAAAAGTGTCATAGTTGACACAATTGAAGGGGAGCCCAGCATCATAGACCCATCGTGCAAAAGCACTAACTGCACGGTCCCTTAAAATGTCTCTAGCAACTTTTTGTATATCTTTTCCACCGTCTTTTGTTCCCTTTGCTCCCGGCTTCTTTGAGAAGTAGCAATCCATAGGACCTTTAGTCGATGATCCATGGCTTGAGCCATCTCTTCCCCGTTTTGTTGGAAGTGACAATTCTTCATCATCGTCGTCATCATCATCATCAAGATTGTTCACCATTGGTTGATGAACCATTTGACTTTTTATCTCCTTCTTCTCAACAAAATTCTTTATTTCTTCCCTCACATCCGGTGAACATTTGGGACAACTTGTCACATTTCTATCGCCACCAATTAGATGGTATTTAAAGCGATAAATTCCACCCGTTGTAACCTTGTTGCAAAATATGCATACAACATTAGTACTCTTCCCATCAACTCTTTGGCCATATCGCCAAGCCGGGTCTTTATCTTTCGAACTTTGAGACATTTAATTATCCCTATTAAAATATAACCGAAACAATAATTAATAAACTGAAAATAAACTGAAAATACACTGAAATTAAACTGAAAATATACTGAAATTAAACTGAAATTAAAAATAATAATCCTGATATTAAACTGTAATTAAACTGAAATGAAAAATAATAATCTTGATATTAAACTGAAATTAAACTGAAATTAAAAATAATAATCCTGATATTAAACTGAAATTAAAAATAATAATACAATAATTTAATATATATATATATATGTATATATGTGCTACAGTAATTTTAAAAAAAAAATTGAAAAGGGCTGGGCTAAAAACAAATGAAAAAGAAACAGTGAAACAGCGACAGAGAAGCCGACATCGATGATGATCGGAGATGAAAAAAAAAAAAGAAAAAACGACGCAGGTCGTCTTCAGAGAGAAAGAAAAAGAAGATGGAAGAAGAAGATGAAGGAGAAAGAAAAAACAAGAAGAAAGGAGAAGAAAACATACCTGGGTTTTATCGTCGGTCGCCGGTCGCCGGTGGTCTTCACCGATGGAAACCCTAATTTCCGTCACTGGAGAAGAAGAGGGGTAGTTGGTCGAGCTCTTTTTTTGATTTCCGCAACTGGTCGAGGCTGTACAATGGTTTTTTTATACTGGGTGATCGATTTTTCAACAAATCGATCGCTTCTGTCGCTTTTCGCTTTTCCACTCGCGTCGCTTTTCCCAGGTAAGCGCTCGCTTCTTTTGTTCGCGTCGCCTGAAGGAGAAAAAATCGATGGTCTGCCGCGTCGCGTCGCTTCTCGCTTTATGCGATGAAGCGGTCGCTTTTCACAACCCTGGTGTGTAGATATAAATGCATTGTTCTTTCATTTGTTTTTTGAGGAAGGGGGTCTTGGAAGATTAATTTGGTTGTGGTTTGTGGAATTAATGAGAGAAAATATCATATCTATCTCTCTATAATGCAGGTGCTTTCTGAGCTGAAGCCTTTTGTCGAACTGGCTGAAAAACTTGGTAGACTTGCTGTCCAACTAGTCACAGGTGGAAGTGGCGTGAAATCAGTGAAAGTAACGTATGGTTCAGCTAGAGCACCTGATGATCTTGACACAAGATTGCTTCGTGCAATGATAACTAAGGGATTGATTGAGCCTATTTCCAGTGCCTTTGTGAACTTGGTCAATGCAGATTTCACTGCTAAACAGAGAGGACTAAGAATAGCTGAAGAAAGATCTCATCTAAATGGTTCACCAGAAAGTCCGCTCGAGTTCATTCGTGTTCAGATTGCCAATGTGGAATCCAAGTTTGCAAGTGCTATTTCTGATTCTGGAGAGATTAGAGTGGAAGGTAGGGTTAAAGATGGAATCCCTCATTTGACAAAAGTTGGATCTTTTGAAGTGGATGTGAGTTTGGAAGGCAGCATCATTCTCTGTAGACAGGTTGATCAGCCAGGAATGATCGGTAAGGTGGGCAGCATCTTGTCTGAGGAGAACGTGAATGTAAGTTTCATGAGTGTTGGGAGGGTTGCTCCAAGGAAGCACGCGGTTATGGCTATTGGGGTGGATGAGCAACCAAGTAAGGAGTCATTGAAGAGGATTGGGGAAATTCCTGCTGTTGAGGAGTTTGTTTACCTTAAATTATAAGAACTGTTTGATTTCTGTCTGAATCCGATGCAAAGCAAAATTTTGATGATGTTATTTGTTTACCAGTAGTCTAGTGTAGGATACAAAAATAATTTGGATGTGGAAGTAGAGGTGTAGGAAATGATGTAGCTAATCTCTGGTAGTTTCCAGCTATTTCTTCTCCTATATGAGTTTTGTCCTTGTTGATTTTGTTTGTTTCTATTATTTCTTTTCATTTGTTTTGAGTTGAGAGTTTATCGGGAATAAACTTTCTATTTTTGCAGGATAAGGTAAGGTTTGTGCCGGTATTACCCTCTCCAAACCTCCAACTCCACTCTGGTTTATTGTTTTTTTGTATGAGTTTTGTCCTATCTCGGGTAGAGTACCGTTTAGGATTTCACTGGCACATAAATTAAGGAGTTTCTCCTAGCAAGTATGCATCTCCAGTGAATTTCTTTTTAAAAAAAAATTGAACTTGAACTCAAAAATCTTGTTTCTAGCTAACCTTGTAGCTTGTAAGAGTAGGTCAAATGAAATTTTCGAAATCTTTAAACCTTCACTCTAAAATTATCCACCGTCAAGAGATATTTTTTCTAGAAAAAGTACAACATTCCAAGGACAACCAATAATTTCTTTCACAAACTTTGTTTATCCAATTTTAACTTCAATAATTTTTTGCCTAATTCAACTGCAATTATTTGTCAAGACTTTGCATAGTTGCATGTATCTGTTTTCAAATGCCAAATTTGCCGTTACATAAACCTACAGTCTCACTATTCTGCATAGAACTATTTCATCACCCCTGTCTCTTCAGTCCTCTTTCTTCTCCTTCCAAAAAAAAAAAAAGATAAGAAAAAAAAAACCATCATCACCATGACCAGTCACACACTATTCGCTCTCCTGCTGCCGCTCGCCGCCGTACTGACACTTATCTCTGTCGCCAGCGCCGCCGGGGCAGTGAGCACTTCTGAATTCAAAAAAATCACGAGAGAAGAGAGAAATTACAGGCAAAAAAAAGTAATTGACATTTCACATAAATATGTTCCTGATTTGCCAGCTTACGGTTCAAAAAATGGGTTAGGCAACTTTATAAGACTTCAGACAAGCATCAAGTTGGGTGACCTCTCAAATTATTCGGTTTTTAACCTTTCTACTCATTCTGGTACACACGTTGATGCTCCTGGACATTTCAATGAGACTCTTTTCGAGCTCGGTTACGATGTCGTTTCGCTTGATCTCCGAACCTTAAATGGTAGTAATGCTTTTGCCCATCTCTTTATTCTTTCTATATAACTTAAAATCATCTGTTTCAGAAATTTGGGATAACTTTAGTTTTGTAAATTTAGGTCCTGTTCTTGTAGTGGACACTCCACGGGACAAGAATATTACAGGTATGGTCCTTTTGTTAAAAAAGAAGAAATTATTGCATATCTTATTAATGCATTTTTCAGGCTCCGGATTATGCGGGTAGGTTGTTGTTGCTTATTAATGCATTTTGTTTAATAGTAAGCATATGTATTGGTTTAATTTTGATTTCTGAAAAATAATGTTTGTCTGAATTTGGTTTTGAAAAAATTGGCTAGTGTTCAGTGCTGAAAGGCATTTTCTGGAAACATCAACTTTGTCCGTTTTTCGTTTTCAGATGTTTGGTGGAAAACATCAATTATTCAGTCACTTTAACCTATCTTTTTCCAACTTCAGTTGCCTTAAAGCTTGTATTTCTTTTGGACCCTTGTTAGTTTTAATTTTTAAATTGTTTTATCACCTAAGGTTTTAGGACAAGAGTGCTTACTGCAGTAGGTTAGTAAGTTAAAGAGACGAAGTTTCACCACAAAGATATAACGGTATTTGGAAATTTTCTTATTTTAAATGGTATAACTCACATGTCCGGAAGATGAAAGTAGCAGAGATAAGGATGTTGAGATGTATGTGCGGACATACTAAGATGGATAAGATTAGGAATAATAATATCCGGGAGAAGGTGAGTGTGATTCCCATTAATGATAAGATGCGGGAAGCGGGGTTCAGATTGTTCGAGCACACACAAAGTAGAAGCCGAGAGGCTCCTGTAAGTAGGCGTGAGCGGCTGGCCTTGGAGGGCACGAGAAGAGGTAGTGGGCTGCTTAAGAAGTATTGGGAGAATGATCAAGCAAGACATGGCGAGACTTCAGATTTCTGAGGACATGGCCATTGATAGGAAGATATGGTGGTCGAGTATTAAGGTTGTAGGTTAGGAGGTAGTTGAGTCTTTCCTTAGTTCGTACCTTTGTGAGGCTAGTTTGGAAGGGTTTTTGTCGGAGACAGCTAGTGGAAGTGTTATGTCTTACTACTCTTTCATTTCTCATAGTGCCGGATCTATTTATCGGCTATCGCTTTTGCTTTACATCTTTTGCTTTGCACCTATTTTCTGGTTTTCATGATGTCGTTATTTTTTCTTTCTGTTGGTGGTACTGAAATTGTCTCTTTTCGTCTTCTTGAGTTGAGAGTCTTTTGACAGTCTCTCTACTTTTCGAGGTAGGGGTAAGGTCTATGTACACACTACCCTCTCAAGACCCCACTAATAAGATTTTACTGGATTGTTGTCGTTGTAAATGGTTGAGATAATTACTAGATGTAAAAACTTAAATTAAACTAAGCCATTTTGTTTGCTGACTATAAAGCCAAATATTAATTCGACGTCGTACTGACATTTTTCTTTCCATATGCATCGCCAAAATTCTTACTAGATGACTCTTTTTCTACCCCATACTGTATAGTTTGACACCAAGTAATCAGCTCTTTCTCTCCTTAACTATTATTTTGCTCTTAATGAGAAGAAACCTAAGAGTTTTGCTTGTCTTCTTGTTCATCAGCTGAAGTTATGAGGTCATTGAACATACCCCGAGGAGTAAAACGTGTTCTTTTCCGAACATTAAACACCGACAGGTATTTATTTCTTTGTTCATATTGGAGGCAATTATTTGGTCCAACCCTGCTAAAATGCCTACACTAGTTGGTCCTTTTGTTTTGTCATCCGTGTGGTGTTGAATGTAGTATATGTTGGTCCAAACAGGAGGCTGATGCACAAGAAAGAATTTGATTCTTCCTATACAGCATTCACCTCAGATGGAGCAGAGTATCTGGTCCAGAATACCGACATCAAACTGGTTGGTGTTGATTACTTGTCTGTCGCAATTAATCCCAAGGATCAGCTCGCTAAAGTTCATCAACTTCTTCTGGCTCCTAAAGTAAGTATAACATCCATTTGTTCATTTCGGTTTACCTGTAAGATTGTAAAACCCTTTGTTGAAGAGTAGTATTTTAAGTTTCTTGTTTCCACCGGCTGCATATTATCTACAAACTTCAGTTGCTAATCCTTTTCACTTCTCCACCATGTGGCACTCATTTGTCCGTTAAAATAGCATGGGCTAGCCAGTTTTCGGATTGTTTATTCAAAAATAGCCAGCATTTGCAAAGTCATTGAAAAATAGCCACTATTTTGCTGCAACAGGGAGTTGTCCAGCATAATATATTGGAGATCGGTACACATGTATATGAACTTTCAGCATATTATGCTGGAACTCCAACACGCAGAAAGTTCCAGCATAATATACTGGAGATTGAAGCACCTGCGTATAAACTTCCAGCATGGACCAATATATTATACTGGAACTCCAGTATACTATGCTGGAGTTCCAGTATGTACACATGTATATGAACTTTCAGCATATTATGCTGGAACTCCAACACGCAGAAAGTTCCAGCATAATATACTGGAGATTGAAGCACCTGCGTATAAACTTCCAGCATGGACCAATATATTATACTGGAACTCCAGTATACTATGCTGGAGTTCCAGTATACTTACGCTGGAACTCCATTATAATATACTGGAGTTCTGGTATAGTTATGCTTGAACTCTAGTATATTATGATGGAGTATTTTTTGGATTTTGAATAGTATTTTCGTTCAGATTTATCTTTACATAAAAAGTGGCTAAATTTAAATTACTTTTGAAACTGTAGCTATTTTTAGATGACCACTTGTAGATCTGGCTATTTTTGAATTTCTCCCTTGTCTTGAACAAGAAGTTCTGAAGTTTAAGGATTAATTTCTACCAGGTGATGTCGAAGCGGAATTCATAAATAAGTTTAAGAATCTGAAACGGAATTCATAAATAAGTTTAAGAATCTGAAACAAAGTTTTTAAAAAATTTCTATGAGCAGCAAGTGTTCTTCATTCTCTTAGAATTTTGTTTTGTAGTTTATAATATAAAATGAGAAGTCCCCGATCTGCGGCCCAAAGGCCTTTTTAAAGGCTTTATAAGTAAAGTTCTCCAAGTAATTTAGAACAATAGCAATATGTGTATTCAGAATAGATCTCGTTTCACTTCTATAAATTCAACTTTTTAAGATTTCACCGAGAGGTGGCTAAGTTTGCAGTATCTGTTTGGATTGTATCTCGCAGAAACTTGTTTGTATTCTCCTAAATGCCTACATAAGCAATGTTTCAAGGAAAATGGAACATTGAAGAAGCTTGTTTGTATTCCTCATGAGAGTGATTTTTCAGCTTCAAAGCTTTCTTTCAATACTTTTCTGACAGTCTCTTGATTTTATCTATACTTTTACTTGGTTACTAATGGTAAGCAACCCCCACTTGCAACCGAGAGGATGTGAGTTCGAGTCTCCCCAAGTGCAAGGTGGGAAGTTCTTGGAGGGAAGGATGCCGGGGGTCTATTTGGAAACAGCCTCTCTACCCAAGGGTAGGGGTAAGGTCTGTGTATATACTACCCTCCCCAGACCCCATTAAGTGGGATTATACTGGGTTGTTGTTGTTTTACTTGGTTACTAACTGTTAAGGATTCTTTTAATATGCCTCAGGATATAATTCCGGTGGAAGGCCTTAAGCTTGATGATGCCATCCCAGGAGTTTACACAATTCACTGTCTACCTCTGAGGCTGAATCATGGAGATGGTTCACCTGCCAGGTGCATCCTCTTCCAGTAATCTTGTAAAGGCAGCTGATACTTTTCTTGGAAAACAGAAAATTGTCAAAATTTCAACCAGTTTCGTTAACTAAGAATGTCCACGAAATTGTTATGAGAGACTTAGATGTATTTATGTGCTAACTTCCTTGAACTTATCGAGCCATGGGACTATGTAGTAGTAGAGATAACTGATGTTTATTCTTAGGTATTCTTCTTGCCTTACTGATTTATGAACTCACAAGCGGAAATTAGGTCAAGTTGGAAGTCAATTACACCGCAAAAGTTAAGAGAATTAGTTATTACTTCTCTAAGAGTGTCATTTACAGATAGTATTCTGTATAATCTTTGCATGAGTTCATTTTAAATATCATAATACGTTGTCGTCTTCCTCCTGCATATGTGAGATTAGGAGGGGATGCATTTTACAGAACAAGAAGAAACGGTATAAAAAAAAAGTTATAAAGCTGTATTTGTAAAACTAATTCTGGAAAATACATAATAACATATAAACAGAAATTGTAAAGAGATAAAAATCAATTCGAGCTTATTGAATTCACAGTATTTTCTTATGGAATTTAATACTCTCCTAGTACCCAAGGTTATGGATTATTTTCTCTCAGGATAGAACGAGTTACACACTGGTGTAATGGTACTTCAAACTCCAGTGTTTCAGCGAACACAAAGTTTGGTAGCATATCACACTTACTGTTGCTTTGCTTAATGTTAAAAGTATAAAGTAGGAGTAAATGCCATAACATAAACAGCTATTTACTCAATAATAAAGAGGGAAAATAAAAAGTAAAAATTGAAGAGGGTAGTTTAATTTTCAGTTACACAACTGAAAAACAGAAAACTAATTGGATTTAATATTAATATACTTTATTAAAACGAATTTATTTGACCGAATCCGAATCCGACGCCAACGCCGAAGCCGAGCCGAGCGACGCTGACGCTGGCACGAGGCTTGCCTTCTTCTCAACTCTTTAAGAGCTAGAAGAAGAGCAATTGCTTATATACCCATAAAAAACCTCTAACTCTTGCAATATGGGACAATGTTCCTTCATCGGGGGGAGAGGGGAATTTAAAATTTCACTTAAATATTTTATGTCCCTCCATTTCCCGTTCACCCTCCTTTAAGCATTTAATATACTTAAAACCCCAACAATCCCCCACATGAATGGGAAATAGCTATATCATGGGATTATGCATGAAAAATTGTGTAATTCGCAAACAATGATTAATGTCATCTAGATAAGTAGGTTTCACTTTGAACTTTCCGTAGTGAACTTATGTCGGATATACTCGGTCAATCGGTAGATTTGATATCTTTGAACCTTCGAACTTTGGTGTATACCAAGACAACAATAAGTCACACAACCAACCCTTAACCGTCTTTGGTTCTCATTTGTGTTCATTTCAGTCATGAAAACTGACTGGTTTCATAAGTGCATAGAGAACCGGTCTTTTAAAATTCTCCTTGAAGCGGCTAATACTCACACTTATATGGGTGATTCCTAAACGTGTCATCCCGTAGATACACTATTTGATATACCCCGTATCAAATTTAAAAATCATTAAAAAGCCTTTATGATATATCATTGGTACTGAACATTGTCTTATCACGAGAATGGACCAAAAGTTTAGTTGGCAATGTTGAACCGTCATTAATGACTTTGTTTGATCTCCTTGAACATAGATCTTGGGATCTCTAGTCTTCTAGGTAGAGTTACCACCACTATGACTTGTTCTCGGCAATAGTCCCATTTCCCTTGATGATTTCTCAACTACCTCTCTAATTAGGCCTTTTGTAAGTGGATCCGACACATTATCACTTGACTTAACATAGTCAATCGTGATAATTCCTCTAGAGAGTAATTGCCTAACGGTTTTATGTTTTCATCGTAAATAACGAGATTTACCATTATACATAACGCTCCCAGCCCTTCTAATTGCCGCTTGACTATTACAATGTATGCATATTGGTGCCAATGACTTGAGCCAAAACAGAATATCTTCCAAGAAATTCCGGAGCCATTCAGCTTCTTCACCGGCTTTATCTAAGGCTATGAACTCGACCTCTATCATAGAATGCGAAATACAAGTTTATTTGGACGACTTCCAAGATACTGCTCCTCCACCAATAGTGAATACATATCCATTTGTGGACTTAGAATTAGCTGAACCGGTGATCCAATTTTCATCACAGTATCCCTTAATCACTGTAGGATTATAGTGCAAAGCAAAGCCCTAGGTATGTTCTAAAATGTAAATATCCCAAAACTCGTTTCATTTTCATCCAATGAGATTGACCTAGATTGCTCGTGTATCGACCTAATTTACTTATAGCACAAGCTATATCTAGTCGTGTACAATTCATGGTGTACATTAGGCATCCCAACACACTTGCATAATCCAATTATAATATGCTTTGGCCTTTGTTCTTTGCTAATGCAAGATTCACGTCAATTAGAGTCTTTGCAACCTTAAAGCCAAAGTGTTTGAATTTTTCAAGTAATATCTTAATATAATGAGATTGCGACAATGCCAGACCTTTAGAAGCCTTATGAATCTTAATTCCCAGAATTAAATCAGCAACTCCTAAGTCTTTCATATTAAACTTGCTAGTTAGCATACGCTTAGTTGCATTTATGTTGGCAATACTATTACTCATTTATGATTTGGAAATTTTTTAATGTACATACATTTATCACGTTCGTTTATTTTAAAATTATTTGACAACATTGTTTGGTCAAATTTCGTATACTATTATTAGGGTGCTTGTTTTAGTCCGTAGGAGGACTTAACAAATCTACTTACCTTCTTTTATTTACTTGGAACCATAAACCCTTCAGGTTGTTCCATGTAAATTTCTTCCTCCAACTCTTCGTTTAAGAAGGCCGTCGTAACATCCATTTGATAAATTTCAAGACCATAAACTGCAGTTAATACTACTAACGTTCATATGGACGTTTGTCACTGGAGAGTATGTATTGAAATAGTCAAGACCTTCTCATTGTCTATACCCTTTAACAACCAGTCTTGGCTTATATTTGTCAATGGTGCCATCATCTTTCATTTTACTCTTAAATATCTATTTAGAACCCATCGGTTTATTTCCAGGAGGTTGATCAATCAATTTCCATGTATGGTTGTTTAATATGGATTCTATTTCACTATTGACTGCTTCTTTCCAAAATAATGGTTCTGAAGAAGACATAGCTTATTTATATGTTTGAGGCGCATTCTCCAATAAGAAAGTCACAAAATTTGGTCCAAATGAAGTAGACTTTCTTTGACGTTTACTATTTCTTCGATCCTCCTGATTAAATGTACTATCTTTTGTTTCTTCCCGAGATTGCTTAGATCCTTCACCAGTCGACTCACATTATTTTTTATACGGATATATATATTTTCAAAGAAGTCGCATTATCTAATTCTATTACCGTATTATTATGAATGTGGGAATTTTCTGATTTATGAACCAGAAATCAATATGCTTTACTATTGGTTGCATATCCTATGAAAACACAATCAACGATTTTCAGTCCTATTTTTACCCTTTTGGGTTTAGAAACTTGTAATTTTGCTAAACACCCCCATACTTTAAAATAATTCAAGTTGGCTTCCTTGCTTTCCATTTTTCATAAGGAATGAATTTTGTTTTTTATGGGTACTCGATTTAGTATTCGATTAGCGGTAAGAACGGCTTCCCCTCACAAGTTTTATGGTAAATCAGAACTCATCACTAATGAACGATTCTCTTTTTTTCGCAACCCTATTGGATTGGGGTGTGTAAGTGACAGTTGTTTGATGATAATTTCATATTCTAAACATATTTGTTCAAAAGGAGATTCATATTCACCACCACTATCATTTCTTATCATTTTAATTTTTTTATTAAGTTGCGTTTCAACTTTATTTTTATATTGCTTGAATGTGTCTGTCACTTCATCTTTACTATTAAGTAAGTAAACATAGCAATATCGAGTAGTAACGTCAATAAAAATTATGAAATACTTCTTTCCACCGCGAGATGACATTGACTTTCATATCGTAAATATATGTGTGAATTAAGTCTAAAAGATCTGAGTTCCTTTCAATTGAATTATAAGGATGTTTCACATACTTAGATTCCACACATATTTGATATTTTGGTTTGTCGCATTCAAACTTAGATAATACTTTTAAGTTAATCATTGTTCACAAGGTTTTACAATTGACATGACTTAAACGTATTTTTCATAATTCATTGGGCTCAAGTAAGTAAGACGAAGCTGAAATTATATTATTATTCTCAACAACCATTACATTCAGGTTGAAAAGTCCCTCAGTGAGGTAATCTTTTCCTAAAAATATTTCGATTCTTACTTATTGCAACCTTATCGGAAACAAAAATACACTTAAACCATTTTTAACAAGAAGTCCAGCAAAGACTAATTTCTTGCTAATCTCGAGAACATGAAAGATGTTGTTCAAAGTCACCACCTTGCCAGAAGTCATTCACGGAAAGATCTTCCCACATCTTTCAATTTTGGCGGTTATAGCATTTCCCATAGAAAAGGTCTCTTCGGGTCCAACAGGAGCATATGTTGCAAAGGATTCCTTAACATCACAACATGGCGAGTGGCTCCAGAATCAATCCAACATTCCTTATGATCTCCCACCAGGTTCCATTGAGAAAGCATAGCACACAAGTCATCAACATCTTCATGCTTTTCAACCATGTTTGCTTGACCCTTCTTCTTATCTTTCTTCGGAGCACGACACTCTGTATATTTGTGCCCAGCTTTCCCACAATTGTAGCAATTTCTGTTGAACCGCTTCTTGCTTGGGTTGCTTTTCAATCTAGAAGCCTGCTTCCTCTTTCTCTTATCTTGAGAAGTATCCTCAACAATGTTTGCTTCCATTATTGTTGTGTTCTACGGCCTCTCTTTTCTGTAGCTTTGTTGTCCTCTTCGATTCTCAACCGAATAATGAGATCTTCAAGCGACATCTCCTTGCGTTTGTGTTTGAAGTAGTTTTTGAAGTGCTTCCACAACGAAGGAAACTTCTCAATCATCGCTGCTACTTGGAATGCTTCATTGAGGACAAGACTTTCAATAAAAATTCTTTTAGTAAAAATACTAAAAGTAATACTTTTAACATCAATATTAATTCGATTTATATTTTTAGTAAAGAGATCGTGAATAATTACTTGCAATTCCTGGACTTGGGGTAATAACAGGCTTGCTATCTATCATTTTATAGTCCAAAATCTTAGCAGCAAGGAATTTCTTTAACCCAACATCTTCAGTTTTATATTTCTTTTCAATCGCAATCCACAATACTTTTGATGTCTCCACGCCACTGTAGACATTATACAAATCTTCCTCCAGTTTGCTAAGGACATAATTCTGGCACAGAAAATCAGAATGATTCCACGCCTCAATCACGAGAAAGCGTTCATTCTCTGGAGTTTCATCGGGCAGAACAAGAACATCTTCCTTGATGAAATTTTGCAAACTTAAAGTAGTCAAGTAGAAAAATATCTTCGGCTGCCACCGCTTGAAATCTAACCTATTGACATGTGATTTTTGACCCTCCCCAAGATTTTTCATAGTTTAGCCTAAATATTTAGTTTAGCCCTAATATAGCTATTTTAACTATTTTTGACTCTTTTACTTTATTTCGTCACAAAAAGAAAAATTATATATGTATGTATATATATATATATATATATATATATATATATATATATATATATATATATATATATATATATATATATATATATATTAGTTTATGTATTTCTCATAAACTTAAAAAAATACAAAAAAAAGAGCTTTATCTTTATCTCTATATAATTTCGAAAATAAAAAAAAGAAACAATTTCATTAATATTTTGTAGTTATTTTTATCTTGAAAATACAAAAATATCTTTGTTTTAATTGTTAGTTCTATTTAAATAGTTATTTTTTTACATAGAATTAATTAAATAAGATCGTGTTTTATTTTCGGTTGCGGGAAAAGAATAACATTTGGGTTTAAACGACCCATTTTTGGGCCTAAAATTCGGATAACTCAATACCCTTGCCCATATACACAAGCTCGTTACCCTAAAAACCTAAAACTAACCTAGACTTATAAATACTACCCTAAACTCCTTCATCCGACAGACAAGGATTCACACAGGGGAACACACGATTTTTACACCTTACACTTGACACTTGATTTTTTTACATAGATTCTTGAGACCAAACACACACTTCATCTTCTTCTACACTTGAAGAAGAGAAAAACAAGCAAAAACATACCCTCTCTGATCCAAAACCAAAAAACGACCAAATCAGCAACCTCCCGTTGCCTAAAACAGTTTGCCGGAACCAAACAGTCCGTCGACCCCAGTTCGACCCGCCTGCCTTCTCGTCGTCAACCCTCCTAAACAACCACCAAACAACCAAACAACCAAATGAGAAGATATGGTCTTCTCAGGAACCTTTCTCTTTTACAACAAGAACTCTCTAAGAAGAGTAGATAAAGAGATACAATATAAGCTCTATGAACAACACAAAATTGTCTCTCAAATGGCTCAACAAAAGCTCTAAATATGATGTAGAAATATTATCAATATGTTCAAGAATAATGAGAGATATTGTTCATATCAAATGAGTCAAAAAGACCTCTATTTATAGGTGGTAGAGGTTGTATGTCCGTTGCTTAATAGGCAATCAATCATGCTGATTTTATGCCAAGATAATCGATTATTCACTTTGCATAATCGATTATCTTCTCAACGTTCATAAAACGAAACGTTGGGAAGGCAACGGTCAGTGAATAATCGATTATTCTCTAGGGGATAATCGATTATTGACCCTTGCGGAATTTCCAGTTTAAGCTGGAAATTGGCAGATAATCGATTATCCTCTAGGTGATAATCGATTATGCAGCCTTGCTCAGTTTTGCTGGAAACTCAGCATAATCGATTATCAGCTAAAGGATAATCGATTATCTGGCTGTTCTGTCTAGAATCGAAAACTTACTTCAAAAACCATTTTGGTTAAAATGAAAACGTTAAAATCATTTTGTTTGAAGTATTTGAAATATGTTGATGATAAATATGATTTGATAAAATGATTTTATGCATATTTATGATGACCTATGTTGAGCCAAAAGACGAGATAACTTAAACGTTGCTCTTACATTGGTTCTACCTAACGACCTACGCCTTGGGTCTTCGGTCTTGACCTTTTGAGCTCGTCTTGGCTTTTCCATGCAATCCCTTCATCTTGATTGTTTGTCATATAATAACGTTGTTTGACACTTGACTTCATTGTTTGTCATTCATCAAAACCTATACCTGGAAATCATGCTGATACAACCAAAGCATACATATCATGGATAGAATGATTTCCTACAATTTCCCCCTTTTTGATAATGACAAACAATATGAGATATGCATATCGGATTCCCCCTAATCTCATGCTATATCTCAACATACAATTCATGCAAACAATTTCCCCTTAATTGAATATTCCCCCTCAATTAAAGCATACTAGAAGGTGGAGACATTCCCCCTTATTAGATGCATATCGCCTAATTTCTTCCCCCTTTTGGCATTAGCAAAAAGAGAGTATACACAGGCTACTTTTTCCCTTTTGACACTTCCCCTTTTGGGAATACCAACTGTTAGTGTCAAACATAAGATAGGAAATATAATGAGGAAAATACATGATAACGATTTTTAAAAAAAATCATACCAACATAAAATGATACCAAATGTTAGCAAAAACATAACAACCATAATAACGGTTATTTTTAGCAAATCAAATTACTTAAAAACATATCAACTACTAATTTTTAACAAACCAATAGTTGTATCAAAAACATGAATCATTTATTTTTCAAGAATATACCAACTGTTATTCAAACCAAAAATAATATTCATCAAAACATGAATCAATCATTATTTTTAACAAAAAATAATTGATACCCATTGTTATTCAAAATAAAAGTTATCAAAACATGAATCAACCAAAATAATTGATACCAACTGTTAACAAAGACATATCAATCGTTAACACATATCAACTATTACGTTTTTATCAAGAATATGATAACTAAACGAAATTCCCCCTCGATGCAATAAAGTTTCGTGCTTGGTGCATCTACTACGATATTGTAGTCTTCAAGCACACCTGCAAACGTACCTAAAAATAGGTTTTAGGTACCCAACCACTTTTGGGTCCTTGGAGGTTAGGCAAATAATAATCATAGCTAAAAAATAAATCCCTATGTTGTGCAAAACATACGGGTGCTGTGTCCTACACGGTTGCAATAATGACATATAACATTCGGTTGTGCATATGTCTTGGTTGAGCCAAAAACGTTCTAGGTGATCTAAAGTCGTTATTCCTAGAAGTATTGAGATTCCTAGAGTCATTTCTAGGTGGTCTAAAATGATTCATTTTAGACTCATTAATGAAGTTCCTAGAATTATTTCTAGGTGGTCCAACCTCGTTTCTATCATCCTTTCTAATATTCTTCTTACGCCTTTTATTTTTCCTGGGCCTTTTCTTTTTAATTTCTTCAACTATTTTAGGATTGTCTACACTACGCTTTTCTAGTGTGTTCCTAAGTTCTATGTTTTCTAATTTCAAAGAATCACAAGATGAACAATTAGAATTTTGATCAATTGAAGAATCTTCATGCATCTCCTTAATTTTATTTCTAAGATCAATATTGTCATTTTTCAAAAATTTATTTTTCTCTTCTAAAACTTTAATTTTAGCCTTGGCCTCTTTGGAGATTTTTGAAGACTTTTTCAATTCATCATATAATTCTTGAAAAGCTTCTTGTAATTCTTCATAAGAATAAGAGTTAGAATTACTTACCTCTTCTTCCTCGTTGGCCATGAAGCATAGTGCGGCAGTTTCATCGTCCGAGCTGTCCGAATCCCATGTCACGCGCCTATGGTGTTTCTTCTTTTCTTTGTCTTTGGGTTTTGGACAATGTGATTTGGTGTGGCCAAGTTTTCCACAATTTTGGCATGAAGGACTTGGTTCTTCCTTCTTTATTTCCTTCTTCATAAACTTATAAAACTTTTCAATTAAATCATTGGAAATAGTATCATCATCGCTTTCGGAATCACTTACCTCTACTCTTTTAGAAGATGAGGCTTTGAAGGCAATATTCAAATTTTTCTTATTTTCAAAAGATGGTCTAAGAATAGTGCTTTCATAAGTTTTGAGGTTACCTCGTAGTTCATCAATTGTGACGCCCGAGATTCCTACCGATTCTTGGATAGCATTGGCTTTGGAACGCCATTCGGGAGTGTGACTCCGTAGGATTTTTCGAACTAGATCTTTGTTCGAGTATACTTTTCCGAGAGCATGGAGATCGTTGATGATCATTGAGAACCGTTCAAACATAATATCGATGCATTCATTCTCCTTCATTCTAAAGAGTTCATATTCATGTGTTAGAAAATCAACTCTTGATTCTCGGACTTGAGGCGTACCTTCGTAAGTGATCTCGAGCTTATCCCACATCTCCTTGGCGGTTGTGCAGCAAGAAATCTTTCTATAGTCATCCGGATTCACCGCACAATATAATAAGTTGACGGCCTTTACGTTATTTTCAACTTTCTTGATGTCCTCGGCATATAGTCATCTTCCTCCTTTGGAACCGTGGTTTCCCCAACTTTCTTTGTCGGTATTTGTTCACCTTTCTTGATGATTTGCCACAAGCGAAAGTTATTTGATTGGATGAAGATTCTCATCCGCTCTTTCCAATATGTGTAATTTGTTCCATCAAATAGTGGAGGCCTAATGGTGGAGTGTCCTTTGCTCATCATTTCTGCGTTCAACATTCTCAACAAAAATATATATATCGTGCTCTCAACCGGTAAAGGCTTTTAGAGAGTTAGGCTCTGATACCAACTGTTATGATTTATGCCCGTCACTAGAGGGGGGGTGAATAGTGAGGCACGAGAATGTCGGTAAAAATTGCGGAATTAAAATTGCAGGAATAAAATAAGTGCAGTAATTAAAAGAGTAAGGAAAGGACACACCGAATTTATACTGGTTCACCACAACGTGTGGTTAGTCCAGTCCCCGAGAGACTCTCTCGAGTTTACACTAACTCCGTTAAGCTTACGGGTGCCTAACAAACCGTTACACTTGCTCGTAGATGTACACTCTACAAGACTTCAACTTGCTCGAGGATACCTCACCTCAAGACTTCACCTTGCTCGTGGATACCGCACCACAAGACTTCACACACTAAGATTGAAGGTACTTAGCAAACCCGACAATCAATGAGAAGATATGGTCTTCTCAAGAACCTTTCTCTTTTACAACAAGAACTCTCTAAGAAGAGTAGATAAAGAGATACAATATAAGCTCTAGGAACAACACAAAATTGTCTCTCAAATGGCTCAACAAAAGCTCTAAATATGATGTAGAAATATTATCAATATGTTCAAGAATAATGAGAGATATTGTTCATCTAAAATCAGCTCCAAAGACCTCTATTTATAGGTGGTAGAGGTTGTATGTCCGTTGCTTAATAGGCAATCAATCATGCTGATTTTATGCCAATCGATTATTCACTTTGCATAATCGATTATCTTCTCAACGTTCATAAACGGAACGTTGGGAAGGCAACGGTCAGTGAATAATCGATTATTCTCTAGGGGATAATCGACTATTGACCCTTGCGGAATTTCCAGTTTAAGCTGGAAATTGGCAGATAATCGATTATCCTCTAGGTTATAATCGATTATGCAGCCTTGCTCAGTTTTGCTGGAAACTCAGCATAATCCATTATCAGCTAAAGGATAATCGATTATCTGGCTGTTCTGTCCAGAATCGAAAACTTACTTCAAAAACCATTTTGGTTAAAATGAAAACGTTAAAATCTTTTTGTTTGAAGTATTTGAAATATGTTGATGATAAATATGATTTGATAAAATGATTTTATGCATATTTATGATGACCTATGTTGAGCCAAAAGACGAGATAACTTAAACGTTGCTCTTACATTGGTTCTACCTAACGACCTACGCCTTGGGTCTTCGGTCTTGACCTTTTGAGCTCGTCTTGGATTTTCCATGCAATCCCTTCATCTTGATTGTTTGTCATATAATAACGTTGTTTGACACTTGACTTCATTGTTTGTCATTCATCAAAACCTATACCTGGAAATCATGCTAATACAACCAAAGCATACATATCATAGATAGAATGATTTCCTACAATTTCCCCCTTTTTGATAATGACAAACAATAGGAGATATGCATATCAGATTCCCCCTAATCTCATGCTATATCTCAACATATAATTCATGCAAACAATTTCCCCTTAAGTGAATATTCCCCCTCAATTAAAGCATACTAGAAGGTGGAGACATTCCCCCTTATTAGATGCATATCGCCTAATTTCTTCCCCCTTTTGGCATTAGCAAAAAGAGAGTATACACAGGCTACTTTTTCCCTTTTGACACTTCCCCTTTTGGGAATACCAACTGTTAGTGTCAAACATAAGATAGGAAATATAATGAGGAAAATACATGATAACGATTTTTAAAAAAAATCATACCAACATAAAATGATACCAAATGTTAGCAAAAACATAACTACCATAATAACGGTTATTTTTAGCAAATCAAATTACTTAAAAACATATCAACTATTAATTTTTAACAAACCAATAGTTGTATCAAAAACATGAATCATTTATTTTTCAAGAATATACCAACTGTTATTCAAACCAAAAATAATATTCATCAAAACATGAATCAATCATTATTTTTAACAAAAAATAATTGATACCCATTGTTATTCAAAATAAAAGTTATCAAAACATGAATCAACCAAAATAATTGATACCAATTGTTAACAAAGACATATCAATCGTTAACACATATCAGCTATTACGTTTTTATCAAAAATATGATAACTAACCGAAATTCCCCCTCGATGCAATAAAGTTTCGTGCTTGGTGCATCTACTACGATATTGTAGTCTTCAAGCACACCTGCAAACGTACCTAAAAATAGGTTTTTGGTATCCAACCACTTTTGGGTCCTTGGAGGTTAGGCAAATAATAATCATAGCTAAAAAATAAATCCCTATGTTGTGCAAAACATACGGGTGCTGTGTCCTACACGGTTGCAATAATGACATATAACATTCGGGTTGTGCATATGTCTTGGTTGAGCCAAAAACGTTCTAGGTGATATAAAGTCGTTATTCCTAGAAGTATTGAGATTCCTAGAGTCATTTCTAGGTGGTCTAAAATGATTCATTTTAGACTCATTAATGAAGTTCCTAGAATTATTTCTAGGTGGTCCAACCTCGTTTCTATCATCCTTTCTAATATTCTTCTTACGCCTTTTATTTTTCCTGGGCCTTTTCTTTTTAATTTCTTCAACTATTTTAGGATTGTCTACACTACGCTTTTCTAGTGTGTTCCTAAGTTCTATGTTTTCTAATTTCAAAGAATCACAAGATGAACAATTAGAATTTTGATCAATTGAAGAATCTTCATGCATCTCCTTAATTTTATTTCTAAGATCAATATTGTCATTTTCCAAAAATTTATTTTTCTCTTCTAAAACTTTAATTTTAGTCTTGGCCTCTTTGGAAATTTGGGATAACTTTAGTTTTGTAAATTTAGGTCCTGTTCTTGTAGTGGACACTCCACGGGACAAGAATATTACAGGTATGGTCCATTTGTTAAAAAAGAAGAAATTAATGCATATCTTATTAATGCATTTTTCAGGCTCCATTTGTGTGGGATTAAACGGGTAGGTTGTTGTTGCTTATTAATGCATTTTGTTTAAAAGTAAGCATATGTATTGGTTTAATTTTGATTTCTGAAAAATAATGTTTGTCTGAATTTGGTTTTGAAAAAATTGGCTAGTGTTCAGTGCTGAAAGGCATTTTCTGGAAACATCAACTTTGTCCGTTTTTCGTTTTCAGATGTTTGGTGGAAAACATCAATTATTCAGTCACTTTAACCTATCTTTTTCCAACTTTAGTTGCCTTAAAGCTTGTATTTCTTTAGGACCCTTGTTAGTTTTAATTTTTAAATTGTTTTATCACCTAAGGTTTAGGACAAGAGTGCTTACTGCAGTAGGTTAGTAAGTTAAAGAGACGAAGTTTCACCACAAAGATATAACGGTATTTGGAAATTTTCTTATTTTAAATGGTATAAATCACATATCCAGAAGATGAAAGTAGCAGAGATAAGGATGTTGAGGTGTATGTGCGGGCATACTAGGATGGATAAGATTAGGAATGATAATATCCGGGAGAAGGTGAGTGTGGTTCCCATTAATGATAAGATGCGGGAAGCGAGGTTCAGATGGTTCGAGCACACATAGAGTAGAAGCCGAGAGGCCCCTGTAAGTAGGCATGAGCGGCTGGCTTTGGAGGGCACGAGAAGAGGTAGTGGGCTGCCTAAGAAGTATTGGGGAGAATGATCAAGCAGGACATGGCGAGACTTCAGATTTCTGAGAACATGGCCGTTGATAGGAAGATGTGGTGGTAGAGTATTAAGGTTGTAGGTTAGGTGGTAGTTGAGTCTTTCCTTAGTTCATACCTTTGTGAGGCTAGTTTGGTAGGGTTTTTGTCGGAGACAACTAGTGGTAGTGTTGTGTCTTACTACTCTTTCATTTCTCATACTGCCGGATCTATTTATCGGCTATCGCTTTTGCTTTACATCTTTTGCTTTGCATCTATTTTCTGGTTTTCATGATGTCGTTATTTTTTCTTTCCGTTGGTGGTACTGATATTGTCTCTTTTCATCTTCTTGAGTCGAGAGTCTTTTGGAAACAGTCTCTCTACTTTTCGAGGTAGGGGTAAGGGCTATGTACACACTACCCTCTCAAGACCCCACTAATAAGATTTTACTGGGTTGTTGTCGTTGTAAATGGTTGAGATAATTACTAGATGTGAAAAATTAAACTAAGCCATTTTGTTTGCTGACTATAAAGCCAAATATTAATTCGACGGCCTACTGACATTTTTCTTTCCATATGCATCTCCAAAATTCTTACTAGATGACTCTTTTTCTACCCCATACAGTATAGTTTGGCACCAAGTAATAAGCTCTTTCTCTCCTTAACTATTATTTTGCTCTTAATGGGAAGAAACCTAAGAGTTTTGCTTGTCTTCTTGTTCATCAGCTGAAGTTATGAGGTCATTGAACATACCCCGAGGAGTAAAACGTGTTCTTTTCCGAACATTAAACACCGACAGGTACTTATTTCTTTGTTCATATTGGAGGCAATTATTTGGTCCAACCCTGCTAAAATGCCTACACTAGTTGGTCCTTTTGTTTTGTCATCCATGTGGTGTTGAATGTAGTATATGTTGGTCCAAACAGGAGGCTGATGCACAAGAAAGAATTTGATTCTTCCTATGCAGCATTCACCTCAGATGGAGCAGAGTATCTGGTCCAGAATACCGACATCAAACTGGTTGGTGTTGATTACTTGTCTGTCGCAATTAATCCCAAGGATCAGCTCGCTAAAGTTCATCAACTTCTTCTGGCTCCTAAAGTAAGTATAACATCCATTTGTTCATTTCGGTTTACCTGTAAGATTGTAAAACCCTTTGTTGAAGAGTAGTACTTTAAGTTTCTTGTTTACACCGTGTAGGAACCAAAAATAAATTAATGATTCTCAAAATAATTTATGGAGACAAAAGAATACCGAAAATGGATTTATTAATACAACTCGGAAACTCTCAAATACAAAAGTATTTCTTACAAACACTCCTTACACCCAAAATATTGATCACTCAATACTTGCTTGAAAACTTGATAATAACCAAATGAATTACAAGGCCTATTTATACTAGATAACCCCTAGTGTGAACAAATAATGTGAAACAAAGAACCAAAAATCTAACACACCATGGCCGGTGCCTAACCTTGGTAGGTGAAGTTTATTCTAAAATCTCATTTTAACAACTAAAACATGTGTTTCAAAAGACATGGCCGGTGGTCAATTTTTTTTGGATAAATTATTATTTCAACAGCCTCCCTTAATTTATCAAAAATTACCTATACCAAGCATTGACTCAGATTCTCAAACAATTCTGCTCTCAGCGGTTTTGTATGGATATCCGCTATTTGATCTTCAGATCTGCAGAACTCAAGTTCGATTTCACCATCCTTAACAAGATCCCGTATGTAGTGATACTTAATTCCGATATGCTTACTCCTGCCATGAAATACCGGATTCCTGGCTAATGCGATTGCTGACCTGTTATCACACATAATTCTTGTCGGACCAATCTGCTCGTGTTTCAGCTCTCCAAGCATCCTTCGAAGCCAAACTGCTTGACAAGCCGCAGAAGTCGCTGCTATGTACTTTGCTTCTACTGTAGAAAGAGCAACTACTTGTTGTTTCTTTGATGACCATGAAAATACTCCTTTCCCAATAAAGAAAGCATAACCTAAAGTACTCTTTCGAGTCTCCACATCACCTGCCCAATCACTGTCTGTATATCCTACTAGACTGCAGTTGTCAAAGTAGGTATAGAAAATTCCATGATTATGGGTACCTTTAATATACCTCAAAATCCTTTTTGCTGCTTGCAATTGTGACTGATGTGGTGTCTCCATGAATCGACGGATAATTCCCACGCCATAAACAATAACTGGCCGAGTTGAAGCCAAATAACGCAGACTTCCAACTATGCTTTTGAAATAAGTGGGATCAACCAGCTCACCGCTTCCTTCTTTCTTCATTTCTAGGCGTTCATCAACTGGAGTTCGGATTGGAATCGCAGATTCCATCTTGAATTTCTTCAAGACATCATTGGCATATTTCTTTTGCGAAATGAAAATGCCATCTTTACGTTGTTGTACTTCTATGCCCAAGAAGTAAGACATAAGCCCCATGTCTGCCATTTCGAACTGACTAGTCATGGCCTCCCTGAATTCTGCAAACATTGATTCACAATTGCCTGTGAAAACCAAATCATCAACATAAAGACATACAAACATCATGTCGCCATTCACTTTTGACTTGATGTATAATGTATGCTCATAAGGACACTTCTGGAATCCTGCCTGCAACATGTACGTATCAATGCGCGTATACCAACCTCGTGGTGCATGTTTCAGTCCGTATAATGCCTTCTTCAATTTGTAGACCTGATTCTCCTGTCCTTTTCTTACAAAACATGGTGGTTGCTCAACATAGACCTCCTCCTCAAGAAAGCCATTCAGGAAAGCTGACTTGACATCCATTTGATAGATCTTCCACCTGTTCTGAGCTGCAAGTGCTACTATCATGCGAATAGTATCCATTCTGGCCACTGGTGCAAAGACTTCATAGTAATCAATTCCAGGCTTTTGCCGATAGCCTTTGACTACCAATCTTGCTTTGAATCGGTCCACCTGACCGTCGGGTCGATACTTGGTCTTGTACATCCACTTGACACCGATAGGCTTCTTTCCGGCTGGCAAAGAAGTTAATTCTCATGTGTCATTTTTTTCAATGGAATGAATTTCTTCATTCATTGCCTTGATCCACCTTTCATTATCAGCAGCATCCTCGAACGAAACTGGATCACAATCTGCAAAAAGACAAAAATTTACCAATGTTTCATCGGTGAAGTCAGGACTGCTGGCATTGTCAACACCTTCTTCATTTCTCCTCATATCAAAATCCTTGAAACGTGGTGGCATGTTTTTTTTTTCGACGAGGCCGCTCTTCTCGTTCAACTTCTTCTTCTGATTGTGAAGATTGAATCTCTACTACTTGCGGAGATGGAATATCTACTGGCTCCGGAGATGGAATATCTTCTGATGGTTTTGGGTTAAGACATTTTGCTCATCTGCCTCTTCTATTTTCATCAGCACACCTCTTCCAGTGTCATCTTTTCTGCTCCAGTTCCAAGATCCATCTTCTACGAACTACACATCTCTGCTTATGATGACTTCTCTGCTGACAGGATTATAAAGTCTATAACCCTTAGTCCCTTCGCTGTAGCCAATAAAGATGCACTTTTGACTTTTATCATCCATCTTCTTCCTATGTTCGTCTGGTACACGGGGATATGCAATACACCCCAATACCCTCTTGTTGCCACTCGACGCTTCTTGCGGAGTCCTCTCGAGCACAGCTTTTGTCGGACACCGATTCAGCACGAACACTGCACAAGCAACAGCTTCCGCCCAAAATTCCTTTGGTAAGCCTTTCGCCTTCAACATGCTTCGTGCCATCTCAAAGATCGTCCTATTCTTTCTTTCTGCCACACCATTTTGCTGCGGTGTATAACTGGCAGTTAACTGACAAAGAATTCCTTGGGACTTGCAGTAATTATGAAATTCGTTAGAGGTAAATTCACCGCCTATATCGGATCTCAGATTCTTCAAGCTAAAGTCGTTTTGTTTTTCAACAAAGGCTTTAAACTCTTTAAACTTTCCGAATGCTTCAGATTTTTCACGCAGAAAATAAACCCAAGTTTTTCTTGTAAAATCATCTACGAAAACAAGCATGTACTTTTTGTTTCTAAAGATTCTACCTCAACTGGGCCACACAGATCCGTGTGTAATAGCTCCACTGGTTGCTATACCCGTATGGATTTCCCTGTTGGAAACGCGTCTCTGTGCTGCTTCCCAAGTAGACATCCTTCACACGTTCGATCTGAAACATCAATCACTGGTAAACCTGTCACCATCTTCTTTTGCGCTAACAACTTCAATCCTCTGAAGTGTAAGTGACCAAACCGAAGATGCCATAGCCAATTGCTATCCATTGCCACAGCTTGAAAATTCATTACTCCCTTCGTATTAAGAGTAAGAGCGAACATTCGGTTTTTGGCCATTTATACCTGCGTGATTAACTTGTTGTTCTTGCTCCTGATCGTGCAGACTCCGTCTTGGAAAAGAATCTTGTGCCCCTTTTCTGAAAGCTGCCCAATGCTTAATAAGTTCCAGAAAAGCCCAGGTATGAAGAAAACATCGGCGACAGTAACATCCGTACCATCCTTTGACTGGATTTTGATGTCACCCTTACCTTTGACACTCACCTTCGTCTTGTTGCCAAAGTTGACTTCACCTCCTTCGTACTCCTCTAGCTTCGTAAACAGGTCCTTGCGTCCGCACATATGATTCGAGCAACCGCTATCAAGAAACCAAATATCTGAGTGATTTTTATTTGTTTCTCCAGCGTTGCATGCTAGAACCATATTGTCACTTGCCTCTGCAATATGCGCCTGCTGCGTTCGTCCGTGACGGTTGCCACACGATCATTCCCTTTTGTAATGCCCAAATTGTTGACACCGATAACATTTGACTTTGGACTTGTCAATTTTACCAGAAGAATTATATTTTCTAATTTCTTCCACCTTGCCCGCTACCTTGTCCGAGAGGTGGCTAAGTTTGCAGTATCTGTTTGGATTGTATCTCGCAGAAACTTGTTTGTATTCTCCTAAATGCCTACACAAGCAATGTTTCTTCAAGGAAAATGGAACATTGAAGAACCTTGTTTGCATTCCTAAAGATGCTATACATGAGAGTGATTTTTCAGCTTCAAAGCTTTCTTTCAATACTTTTCTGACAGTCTCTTGATTTTATCTATACTTTTACTTGGTTACTAACTGTTAAGGATTCTTTTAATATGCCTCAGGATATAATTCCGGTGGAAGGCCTTAAGCTTGATGATGCCATCCCAGGAGTTTACACAATTCACTGTCTACCTCTGATGCTGAATCATGGAGATGGTTCACCTGCCAGGTGCATCCTCTTCCAGTAATCTTGTAAAGGCAGCTGATACTTTTCTTGGAAAGCAGAAAATTGTCAAAATTTCAACCAGTTTCGTTAACTAAGAATGTCCACGAAATTGTTATGAGAGACTTAGATGTATTTATGTACTAACTTCCTTGAAGTTATCGAGCCATGGGACTATGTAGTAGTAGAGATAACTGATGTTTATTCTTAGCTATTCTTCTTGCCTTACTGATTTATGTATTAAAAAAAATGTTATAAAGATGTATTTGTAAAATTAATTCTGGAAAAAATATAATAACATATAAACAGAAATTGTAAAGAGATAAAAATCAATCCGAGCTCATTGAATTCACAATATCTCCTTAAGGAATTTAATACCCTCCTAGTACCCAAGGTTATGAATTATTTTCTCTCAGGATAGAACGAATTACACACTGGAGTAATGGTACTTCAAACTCCAGTGTTTCAGCTAACATAAAGTTTGGTTAGCATATCATACTTACTGTTGCTTTGCTTAATGTTAAAAGTATAAAGTAGGAGTAAATGCCATAACATAAATGGCTATTTACTCAATAATAAAGAGGGAAAATAAAGAGAAAAAATTGAAGAGGGCAGTTTAATTTTCAGTTACACAACTGAAAAACAGAAAGCTGGTTGATTTAATATTAATATACTGTTATTAAAACGAATTTATTTTACCGAATCCAAATCTGAATCTGAAGCCGAAGCCGACGCCGACGCCAAAGCCGAGCCGAGCGACGATGACGCTGGCACGAGGCTTGCCTTCTTCTCAACTCTTTAAGAGCTAGAAGAAGAGCAATTGCTTATATACCCATAAAAAACCTCTAACTCTTCCAATATGGGACAATGTTCCTTTATCAGAGGGGGGAGGAATTTAAAATTTCACTTAAAAATTTTATGTCCCTCCATTTCCCGTTCACCCTCCTTTAAGCATTTAATATATTTAAAACCCCAACAATCCCCCACATTAATGGGGAATAGCTATATCATGGGAATATGCACGAAAAACTGTATGATTTGCAAACAATGATTAATTGCATCTAGATAAGTAGGTTTCACTTTGAGCTTTCCGTAGTGAACTTATGTCGGATATACTCGGTCAATCGGTAGATTTGATATCTTTGAACCTTCGAACTTTGGTGTATACCAAGACAACCATAAGTCACACAATCTAACCTTAGCCGTCTTTGGTTCTCATTTGTGTTCATTTCAGTCATGAACACTGACTGGTTTCATAAGTGCATAGAGTACCGGTCTTCCAAAATTTTCCTTGAAGCGGCTAATACTTCACACTTATATAGCTGATTCCTAAACGTGTCATCCCATAGATACACTATTTATATACCACGTCTTAAATTTAAAAATCATTAAAAAGCTTTTATGATATATCATTGGTACTGAACATTGTCTTATCACGAGAATGGGCCAAAAGTTTAGTTGGCAATGTTGAACCGTCATTAATGACTTTGTTTGATCTCCTTGAACCTAGATCTTGAGATCTCCTGTCTTCTAGGTAGAGCTACTACCACTATGACTTGTTCTCGGCCATAGTCCCATTTCCCTTGATGATTTCTTAACTACCTCTCTAGTTAGGCCTTTGGTAAGTGGATCCGACACATTATTACTTGACTTAACATAGTCAATCGTGATAATTCCTCTAGAGAGTAATTTCCTAACGGTCTTATGTTTTTACCGTATATAACGAGATTTACCATTATGCATAACGCTCCCAGCCCTTCTAATTGCCGCTTGACTATTACAATGTATGCATATTTATGCCAATGACTTGAGCCAAAACAGAATATCTTCCAAGAAATTTCGGAGCCATTCAGCTTCTTCACCGGCTTTATCTAAGGCTATAAACTCGGCCTCTATCGTAGAGCGGGAAATACAAATTTATTTGGACGACTTCCAAGATACTGCTCCTCCACCAATAGTGAATACATATCCCTTTGTGGACTAAGAATCAGCTGAACCGGTGATCCAATTTGCATCACAGTATCCCTTAATCACTGTAGGATATTTATTGTAGTGCAAAGCAAAGCCCTAGGTATGTTCTAAAATCTAAATATCTCAAAACTCGTTTCATTTCCATCCAATGAGATTGACCTAGATTGTTCGTGTATCGACCTAATTTACTTACACAAGCTATATCTAGTCGTGTACAATTCATGATGTACATTAGGCATCCCAACACACGAGTATAATCCAATTATGATATGCTTTGGCCTTTGTTTTTTGCTAATGCAAGATTCACGTCAATTGGGGTCTTTGCAACTTTAAAGCCCAAGTGTTTGAATTTTTCAAGTAATATCTTAATATAATGAGATTGTGACAATGCCAGACCTTTAGAAGCCTTATGAATCTTAATTCTCAGAATTAAATCAGCAACTCCTAAGTCTTTTATATCAAACTTGCTAGTTAGCATACGCTTAGTCGCATTTATGTTGACAATACTATTACTCATTTATGATTTGGAAATTTTTAATGTACATACATTTATCACATTCGTTTATTTTAAAATTATTTGACAACATTGTTGTTGGAAATCATTGATATCATTGATATTTGTTCTTTTGTTGTATTAGCATGATTTCCAAGTGCAGTTTTTGATGAATGACAAACAACGAAGTCAACTGTCAAACAACTATATTAGTGTATGACATATGACAAACAATGAAGATGCATTAGCAAACGATCAAGATGGTTGACGAATCAATGATGATGAATCAAACAATCAAGACTGAATGCCAAGAAGCATATTGATGAAGGGATTGCATAGACAAGCCAAGACGAGCTCAAGAGTTCTAGCTTTTGAAGACCCCAGACGTAGGTCGTTAGGTAGAACCAATGTAAGAGCATCGTTTAAGTTATCTCGTCTTTTGGCTCAACATAGGTCATCATAAATATGCATAAAATCATTTTATTAAATCATATATATCATACACATTTTTAATATACTTCAAATAAAATGATTTTAGCGTTTTCATTTTAAACAAAATGGTTTTTGAAGTAAGTTTTCACTTCTGGACAGAATGGTCAGATAATCGATTATCCAAACTGATAATCGATTATCCTGAAATTTCCAGCAAAGCTGGAAATTCCAGAGAGCCTCAATAATCGATTATGCAATAGGCAATAATCGATTATTCTCCAAATAATCGATTATGCTCATTGCAATAATCGATTATTCTGGGAAAATTCCAGCTTTGCTGGAAATTCCAGAGAAGTAAGATAATCGATTATCATATTTCAATAATCGATTATCTCATATCCGTTGCCTTCCAACGACTAGTTTTTTGAACGTTAAAGTCACATAATCGATTATGTAAATACAGTAATCGATTATTTTGTTGGAAAATCAGATTTATTGTTTAAACGTTGGGCAACGGCTATATCACCTCCACACCCTATAAATAGAGGTCTTTGGAGCTGATTTTAGATGAACAACATCTCTCATTATTCTTGAACATATTGATAACATTTATGCATCATATTTAGAGCTTTTGTTGAGCCATTTGAGAGACAACTTTGTGTTGTTCATAGAGCTTATATTGTATCTCTTTATCTACTCTTCTTAGAGAGTTCTTGTTGTAAAAGAGAAAGGTTCTTGAGAAAACCATACCTTCTCATTGAGCGTTGGGTTTGCTAAGTACCTTCAATCTTAGTGTGTGAAGTCTTGTGGTGCGGTATCCACGAGCAAGGTGAAGTCTTGAGGTGAGGTATCCTCGAGCAAGTTGAAGACTTGTAGAGCGTACATCTATGAGCAAGTGTAACGGTTTGTTAGGCACCCGTAAGCTTAACGGAGTTAGTGTAAACTCGAGAGAGTCTCTCGGGAGACTGGACTAACCACACGTTGTGGTGAACCAGTATAAATTCGGTGTGTCCTCTCCTTACTCTTTTAATTACTGCACTTACTTTACTCCTGCAATTTTAATTCCGCAAAGTTTATCGACATTCTCGTGCCGCACTATTCACCCCCCCCTCTAGTGACAGGCATAAATCCTAACAGTTGGTATCAGAGCCTAACTCTCTGAAAGCCTTAACCGGTTGAGAGAACGATATATATTTTTTTGTTGAGAATGTTGAACGCAGGTATGATGAGCGAAGGACACTCTACCATTAGGCCTCCACTATTTGATGGAACCAATTATACATATTGGAAAGAGAGGATGAGAATATTCATCCAATCAAATAACTTTCAATTATGGCACATCATCAAGAACGGTGAACAAATGCCGACAAAGAAAGTTGGGGAAATCATGGTTCCAAAGGAGGAAGATGAATATAATGCCGAAGATATCAAGAAGGTTGAAAATAACGCAAAGGCCATCAATATGTTGTATTGCGCCGTGAATCCGGATGACTATCAGAAGATCTCTTGCTGCACAACCGCCAAAGAGATGTGGGATAAGCTTGAAATCACTTATGAAGGTACGCCTCAAGTCCGAGAAGCTAGAGTTGATTTTCTAACACATGAATATGAACTCTTTAGAATGAAGGAGCCTGAAAGCATCGATGATATGTTTGATCGATTCTCAATGATCATCAACGATCTCCATGCTCTTGGGAAAGTATATCCGAACAAAGATCTTGTTCGAAAAATCCTGCGGAGTCTCACTCCCGAAAGGCGTTCCAAAGCCAATCCATCCAAGAGTCGATAGGAATCACGGACGTCACAATTGATGGACTAAGAGGTAACCTCAAAACTTATGAAAGCACAATTCTTAAACCTTCATTTGGAGATGAGAAAAGTCCACGTATTGCCTTCAATGCCTCATCTTCTAAAAGAGTAGAAGTAAGTGATTCGGAAAGCGATGATGATACTATTTCCAACGATTTAATTGAAAAGTTTTATAAGTTTATGAAGAAGGAAATGAAGAAGGAAGAACCAAGTCCTTCATGCCATAATTGTGGAAAACTTGGCCACACCAAGTCACATTGTCCAAAACCCAAGGACAAGAAGAAGAAGAAACACCAAAGGTGCGTGACATGGGATTCGGACAGCTCGGGTGATGAAACTGCCGCCCTATGCCTCATGGCCAACGAGGAAGAAGAGGTAAGTACTCCTAACTCTTACTCTTATGAAGAATTACAAGAAACTTTTCAAGAATTATATGATGAATTGAAAAAGCCTTCAAAAATCTCCAAAGAGACCAAGGCTAAAACTAAAGTTTTAGAAGAGAAAAATAAATTTTTGGAAAATGACAATATTGATCTTAGAAATAAAATTAAGGAGATGAATGAAACTTCTTCAATTGATAAAAATTATAATTGTTCATATTGTGATTCTTTGAAATTAGAGAACATAGAACTTAGGAACACACTAGAAAAATGAAGTGTAGAAGATCCTAAAACTGTTGAAGAAATAAGAAGAAAAGGCCTAGGAAATATAAAAGGCCTAAAAAGAATAAGAATCATGATAGAAATGATGTTGCACAACCTAGAAATAATTCTAGGAATCTTGTTAATGAATCTAGAATTAATCATGTTAGACCACCTAGAAATGACTCTAGGAATTTCAACACTTCTAGGAATAATGACTTTAGATCACCTAGAACGTTTTTGGCTCAACTTAGGCACATGCACAACCCGAACGTAATATGTCATTATTGCAACCGGGTAGGACACATAGCACCCGTATGTTTTACAAAACATAGGATTTATCTTTTGGCTATGATTATTATTTGCCTAACCCCCAAGGACCCAAAAGTACTTGGGTACCTAAAACCTATTTTTAGGTACATTTGCAGGTGTGCTTGAAGACTACAATGTTGTAGTAGATGCACCAAGCACGAAACCTTATTGCATCAAGGGGGAATTTCGGTTAGTTATCATTTTTGATAAAAACCTAAGAGTCGATATGTGTTAACAATTGGTATATTTTTTAAATAAATGATTCATGTTTTGATGATTATACCTCTTGTTTGTGTTAAAAATTAACAGTTGATGTGGAAATAAGTAATATGTTTTGCTAACAATAACAATTGGTATCATTTTGATAAAAATAACGTTTGATATGTTTCTTTTCTAACAATTGGTATGTTTTTTTAATTATTTGGGCAATCTTCATCATGCATATTCCTCATTTTCTTTCCTATTTTATTTTTGACATTTGTATACCCAAAAAGGGGGAAGTGTCTAAGGGGGAAAGTAGCCTTTATATACTCTCTTTTTGCTAATGCCAAAAGGGGAAAGAACTTAGGCGATATGCATCTAATAAGGGGGAATGTCTCCACCTTCTAGCATGCCTTAATTGAGGGGGAATATTCAATTAAGGGGGAATAGTTTGCATGACTTGTATGTTGAGATATAGCATGAATTTAGGGGGAATCCTATATGCATATCTCCTATTGTTTGTCATTATCAAAAAGGGGGAAATTGTTGGAAATCATTGATATCATTGATATGTGTTCTTTAGTTGTATTAGCACGATTTCCAAGTGCAGTTTTTGATGAATGACAAACAACGAAGTCAACTGTCAAACAACTATATTAGTGTATGACATATGACAAACAATGAAGATGCATTAGCAAACGATCAAGATGGTTGACGAATCAATGATGATGAATCAAACAATCAAGACTGAATGCCAAGAAGCATATTGATGAAGGGATTGCATAGACAAGCCAAGACGAGCTCAAGAGTTCTAGCTTTTGAAGACCCCAGACGTAGGTCGTTAGGTAGAACCAATGTAAGAGCAACGTTTAAGTTATCTCGTCTTTTGGCTCAACATAGGTCATCATAAATATGCATAAAATCATTTTATTAAATCATATATATCATACACATTTTTAATATACTTCAAATAAAATGATTTTAGCGTTTTCATTTTAAACAAAATGGTTTTTGAAGTAAGTTTTCACTTCTGGACAGAATGGCCAGATAATCGATTATCCAAACTGATAATCGATTATCCTGAAATTTCCAGCAAAGCTGGAAATTCCAGAGAGCCTCAATAATCGATTATGCAATAGGCAATAATCGATTATTCTCCAAATAATCGATTATGCTCATTGCAATAATCGATTATTCTGGGATTTTCCAGCTTTGCTGGAAATTCCAAAGAAGTAAGATAATCGATTATCATATTTCAATAATCGATTATCTCATATCCGTTGCCTTCCAACGGCTAGTTTTTTGAACGTTAAAGTCACATAATCGATTATGTAAATACAATTTATTCTGTTGGAAAATCAGATTTATTGTTTAAACGTTGGGCAACGGCTATATCACCTCCACACCCTATAAATAGAGGTCTTTGGAGCTGATTTTAGATAAACAATATCTCTCATTATTCTTGAACATATTGATAACATTTATGCATCATATTTAGAGCTTTTGTTGAGCCATTTGAGAGACAACTTTGTGTTGTTCATAGAGCTTATATTGTATCTCTTTATCTACTCTTCTTAGAGAGTTCTTGTTGTAAAAGAGAAAGGTTCTTGAGAAGACCATACCTTCTCATTGAGCGTTGGGTTTGCTAAGTACCTTCAATCTTAGTGTGTGAAGTCTTGTGGTGCGGTATCCACGAGCAAGGAGAAGTCTTGAGGTGAGGTATCCTCGAGCAAGTTGAAGTCTTGTAGAGCGTACATCTACGAGCAAGTGTAACGGTTTGTTAGGCACCCGTAAGCTTAACGGAGTTAGTGTAAACTCGAGAGAGTCTCTCGGGAGACTGGACTAACCACACGTTGTGGTGAACCAGTATAAATTCGGTGTGTCCTCTCCTTACTCTTTTAATTACTGCACATACTTTACTCCTGCAATTTTAATTCCGCAAAGTTTACCGACATTCTCGTGCCTCACTATTCACCCCCCCTCTAATGACGGGCATAAATCCTATCAATTGTTTGGTCAAAACTCGTATGTTATTATTTTGGTGCTTGTTTTAGTCCGTACAAGTACTTAACAAGTCTACTTACCTTCTTTTATTTACTTGGAACCATAAACCCTTCAGGTTGTTCTATGTAAATTTCTTCCTCCAACTCTTCATTTAAGAAGGCCGTCGTAACATCCATTTGATAAATTTCAAGACCATAAACTGCAGCTAATGCTTCTAACGTTCGTATGGACGTTTGTCACTGGAAAGTATGTAGTGAAATAGTCAAGACCTTCTCATTGTCTATACCCTTTAACCACAAGTCTTGGCTTATATTTGTCAATGGTGTCATCATCTTTCATTTTTCACTTAAATATCTATTTAGAACCCATCGATTTATTTCCAGAAGGATGATCAATCAATTTCCACGAATGGTTGTTTAATATGGATTCTATTTCACTATTGACTGCCTCTTTCCAAAATAATGATTCTGAAGAAGACATAGCTTATTTATATGTTCGAGGTGCATTCTCCAATAAGAAATTCACAAAATTTGGTCCTAATTAAGTAGACGTTCTTTGAGTCTACTATTCCTTTGATCCTCCTGATTAAATGTACTATCTTTTGTTTCTTCCCGAGATTGCTTAGATCCTTCACCAGTCGACTCACATTCTTTTTTATACGGATATATATATTTTCAAAGAACTCTCATTATCTAATTCTATAACCGTATTATTATGAATGTGGGAACTTTTTGATTTATGAACCAGAAATCAATATGCTTTACTATTGGTTGCATATCCTATGAAAACACAATCGACGGTTTTCAGTCTTATTTTTACCCTTTTGGGTTTAGAAACTTGTAATTTTGCCAAGTTGACTTCCTTCATTTCCATTTTTCGTAAGGAATGGATTGTGTTTTTTTCTGGGTACTTGATTTAGTATTCGATTAGCGGTAAAAACGGCTTCCCCCCACAAGTTTTATGGCAAATCAGAACTCATCAACAATGCATTCATCATCTTCTTTTAATGAACGATTCTTTTTTTTTCGCAACCTCATTGGATTGGGGCGTGTAAGTGACAGAATAATTTCATATTCTAAACATATTTGTTCAAAAGGATATTCATATTCACCACCCCTATCATTTCTTATCATTTTAATTTTTTATTAAGTTGCGTTTCAACTTTATTTTTATATAGCTTGAATGTGTCTATTGCTTCATCTTTATTATTAAGTAAATAAACATAGCAATATCGAGTAGTAACGTCAATTAAAGTTATGAAATACTTCTTTCCACCGCGAGATGACATTGACTTTCATATCGTAAATATCTGTGTGAATTAAGTCTAAAGGATTTGAATTCCTTTCAATTGAATTATAAGGATGTTTCACATACTTAGATTCCACACATATTTTATATTTTGATTTGTCGCATTCAAACTTAGATAATACTTCTAAGTTAATAATTGTTCACAAGGTTTTATAATTGACATAACTTAAACGTATTTTTCATAATTCATTGGGCTCAAGTAAGTAAGACGAAGCTGAAATTATATTATTATTCTCAACAACCATTACATTCAGCTTGAAAAGTCCCTCAGTGAGGTAATCTTTTCCTAAAAACATTTCGATTCTTACTTATTACAACCTTATCGGAAACAAAAATACACTTAAATCATTTTTAACAAGAAGTCCAGCAAAGTCTAATTTCTTGCTAATCTCGGGAGCATGAAAGATGTTCAAAGTCACCACCTTGCTAGAAGCCATCCTCAAAAAGATCTTCCCACATCTTGCAATTTTGGCGGTTGTAGCATTTCCCATAAAAAAAGTCTCTTCGGGTCCAACATGAGCATATGTTGCAAAGGATTCCTTAACATCACAACATGAGAGTGGCTCCAGAATCAATCCACCATTCCTTATGATTTCCCACCAGGTTCCATTGAGAAAGCATAACACACAAGTCATCAACATCTTCATGCTTTTCAACCATGTTTGCTTGACCCTTCTTCTTATCTTTCTTCAGAGCACGATACTCTGTATATTTGTGCCCAGCTTTCCCACAGTTGTAGCAATTTCTGTTGAACCACTTCTTGCTTGGGTTGCTTTTCAGTCTAGAAGCATGCTTCCTCTTTCTCTTATTTCGAGAAGTATCCTCAACAATGTTTGCTCCCATTATTGTTGAGGTTCTACGGCCTCTCTTTTCTGTAGCTTTGTTGCCCTCTTCGATTCTCAACCGAACAATGAGATCTTCAAGCGACATCTCCTTGCATTTGTGTTTCAAGTTGTTTTAAGTCCTTCACGAAGGAGGCAACTTCTCAATCATCACTGCTACTTGGAATGCTTCATTGAGGACAAGACTTTCAATAAAAATTCTTTTCGTAAAAATACTAAAATTAATAATTTTAACATTAATATTAATTCGATTTATACTTTCAGTAAAGAGATCGTGAATAATTACTTACAATTCTTGGACTTGGGTAATAACAGGTTTGCTATCTATCATTTTATAGTCCAAAAGCTTAGCAGCAAGGAATTTCTTTAACCCGACACCTTCAGTTTTATATTTCTTTTCTAGCGCAATCCACAATACTTTTGACGTCTCCACGCCACTGTAGACATTATACAAATCGTCCTCCAGTTCGCTAAGAACATAATTCTGGCATAGAAAATCAGAATGATTCTACGCCTCAATCACGAGAAAGCGTTCATTCTCTGGAGTTTCATCGGGCAGAACAGGAACATCTTCCTTGATGAACTTTTGCAAACTTAAAGTAGTCAAGTAGAAAAACATCTTCGACTGCCACCGCTTGAAATCTAACCTATTGACATGTGATTTTTGACCCTCCCCAAGATTTTTCATAGTTTAGCCTAAATATTTAATTTAGGCCTAATATATCTATTTTAACTATTTTTGACTCTTTTACTTTATTTCGTCACAAAAAGAAAAATTACATATATATATATATATATATATATATATATATATATATATATATATATATATATATATATATATATATATATATATATATATATATATAAATTTTAGTTTATGTATTTCTCGTAAACTTGGAAAAATACAAAAATATAGCCTTATCTTTATTTCTATATAATTTCGAAAATACAAAAAAACAAACAATTTCATTAATATTTTGTAGTTATTTTTATCTTGAAAATACAAAAATATCTTTGTTTTAATTGTTAGTCATATTTTAATAGTTATTTTGTTTACATAGAATTAATTAAATAAGATCGTGTTTTATTCTCGATAACGAAAAAAAAATAACATTTGAGTTTAAACGACTCATTTATGACCTAAAATTCGGATAACTCAATACCCTTGCTCATATACCCAAGCTCATTACCCTGAAAACCTAAAACTAACCTAGACCTACAAATACTATCCTAAACTCCTTCAGCCGAGAGACAAGGATTCACACAGGGGAACACACGATTTTTACACCTTACACTTGACACTTGATTTTTTTACATAGATTCTTAGACCAAACACACACTTCATCTTCTTCTACACTTGAAAAAGACAAAAACAAGCAAAAACATACCCTCTCTGATCCAAAACCAAAAAACGACCAAACCAGCAACCTCCCGCTGCCTAAAACAGTTCGCCGGAACCAAACAGTCCGTCGACCCCAGCTCCACCCGCCTGCCTTCTCGTCGTCAACCCTCCCAAACAACCACCAAACAACCAAACGACCTCTGTCGACCACCTCATCGTCGTCCAGCCATTCTCGTCAACCTCCAGCCACGCCAAATAACCAGTCCCCATTGTCACCCCCCAAACCAACGAGCTCCGTCCCAACCAGTGAACCAGCAGCAAACGACCCTTCCCAACTCGTCGTGCTTCATCTTCTTCACTGAACAAACTGCTGCGTCGTCGACCAGCAGCAGCAGCCATCTCCAGTCGTCCGTCAACCATCCACTGTCGCTGCTTCGTCTTCTGCTTCGTCCCCATGACGACCCTCCATTTCCTTCTTCTTCAACTCGAAAGGCCCTTCAACAAGCCCATCCTGTAACACCACGAACAGCCCGTCCTTGTCCTTATCAAACCTGGTCGAGGTTCGTTGCAGTCGAATCTGAGGTGTCGAGGTTCGTCTACGGTTCGTTGCGTTTCGAGTATAACGCTGCCTTGCGGTTAGTTTCAGATTTAATTGAGGCGTTATTTGGCGTTAAGGTACCGTTTTCTTCAATGTAGTTATATTACTTTAAATCGGACTTTTGTTGACATTGTTATTGATATCCTGTTTGTTATTTTAAAAGAAAATTCATGTTAAGCTTTCCCATGGTTCATCCTTTGAATTCACGCTCTCAATGTGATTTTGTTTAAAATAGTCATGATTTTCTCGTAGCTTATCTATGGACAGTAATACTTGTTTGCTCGAACTGATTTCGTTGTTACTGTAGTTGATAAAAAGTGATAATAATGGCTGATATAAACTCATTTGTGGAATATAAAATGCTCGGATAATTATTTTGGTGTGGTTATGCAAATGTTGTAAATGGTTAATCAGATGTCTGTTGCGTAGTATTAAACTGAGTAGCTGTAAATAATTTTCTTAGCTTGCTTTAGACACGTAGTGAAATTATCATTGCGATTATAGGTACGGTTCCCGTGATATGGTTACGATGCCTAGAAAATTTGGGGGTGCATTTCATGTAACCCGATTATAATGACTCTAGATAATCTTAATGAATAAATTAGGATTAATAAACTACAATATCGTAGTTGCCTTAGGTTTACCCTTTTTAAATAATAAAATGAGATGAGCCTCGCTAAATAAAACGTACAAATTGCGGGGCCCTCATAAATGTATATATTAAAAATATTTAGACTTCGGATGGGCCGTTTAGCAAAATTGCACGGCCTTTCACAAAAATAATAACACATTTTTTTGCTTTAACTTTTAACTTTAACTTTTACTTTAACTATTACTTTATCTTTTGCTTTAACTTTTGCATTTTGCTTTAACTTTTGGCTTTTGCTTTTGCTTTTCCTTTTAAGCTTTAACTTTAACTTTCGCTTTTGGCTTTAGCTTTAGTTTAAACATAGGTATAACATGTATTAAAATCAGATAGTACCATTTACAACAGTTTAAGCGACCTGCTAGAACCACGGGATCCGGGGGTGCCTAACACATTCCCTCGGATCATTAGAATTCCTTACTTAGAATTTCTGGTTCGCAGACTTCACTTGAAAAGTCGAATATTTTCCTCGATATGAGATTCAAGATAATCCGGTGACTTGGGACACCGAAAGCCAAACCTATCCCTAGTGGCGACTCTGAAATAAATAAATAATCCCATTTCGAATATTGTCACTTAAATTGGAAAAACACCCTTGTGCATTTATCCCCGGGGGTAGGCGCGCCAAAAGGAGGTGTGACATAACCTGAAAAAATTTCCGGGTTTCTCTGCTAGTGTCAACGTCGGTGCTCGACTTGTTGATGCATTGACAATCATCATTAGAAAGCCTGGTTCCCGTTATCATTAGTCATTTCTGTAAAAGAATGACACAAATAAACATTAAATCACGTAGATTTTAATCTCTAACGGAGTAGAAAATCACAAAGGTTTTAAACTCCAAAACAGTTCATCTAAACACAAATAAAGAATACAAATTTAATTCCTTAAGCTTGTTATAAAGTTGTATTTGTATACGAATTCTGGAAAAAACAGAATAACATATAAACATAAAATGGAAAGAGATAAAAGTCAATTCGACTCCACTGAATTCACAGTGTTTCCTTAAAGAATTTAGTCCCTTCCTAGTACCCACGATTATTGATTATTTTCTCCTAGGATAGAACAAATTACACACTGGTATAGTTGTACTTCAAACCTCAGTGTTTTAGCGAACACAAAGTTCGGTAGTAAATCACACTTATTGTTGCTTTGTTTGATGTTAAAAGTATGCAGAAGAAGGAGGAGAAACCTAAAATAATGTTCGAAAATTCTGAGAGAATAGACTTGTATTTTGTCACGACCCGAATTTTTACACCATCGTGATTCATGATAGCGCCTAGTGTCGAAGTTAGGCAAGCCAACCCTTTTTAATCATTTCACAATAAACTTGACCTAAAACAATATAAATACTTGATTAATCGAATAGAAATCACGCAGAAGACTTTTAACAACAATATCAAAGATAAAGTGCGAAAATTAATAACAAGCCTCTACCCAGTATCTGGTGTCACTACTTACGGACGACTAAAGGGTACTAAAAACAACAGTCTATTTTGATACAATAAAACAAACTGGAAAAAAAATAGAGAAGACTCCGGGCTCGTGGATGCCAGCGAACTACCTCAGAGTCTCTGGACTGAAGGATCGCTCCATAACTATAGATGCGGTCCGTAAGCTGTGTCCTGACCTGTGCACAAAAGGGCACTGAAGTGTAGTATCAGCACATCCGACCCCATATGTTGGTAAGTGCCCGGCCTAACTTCGGCGAGGTAGTGACGAGGCTAAACCGGACCTACCACAATCAACCTGTACAGATATATGTGCAATAACAGAAAGAGAACAAGATTTTATATACATAATGGGGAGGGGACATGCTGGGGAAGCAACCGCTCAAGTATAACTTCAACAAACAAGAAATGGAACTGAATATATAATAATTAAATAAAGAAAGCCAGTGAATCAACAATTGAACGGCATCACCCTTCGTGATTTTACTCTCAATATACAATGCATGGCATCTAAGGCCAATAACAATAATCAATACAAGTTGTGGTAGGCGTACCACTCGCTCCCGATCATAACATATCGTGGTCGGCGTGCCACACGATCCCAATCATAATATATCGTGGTCGGCGTGCCACATGATCCCAATCATAATATCTCGTGGTCGGCGTGCCAAAAGATGCCAATCATAATATCTCGTGGTCGGCGTGCCACATAGATCCCAATCATAATATCTCGTGGTCGGCATGCCACACGATCCCATAATGTAATATAATTGAATAACTCTAACAATCTTTCCACATAAGATCTTGATAGGGAAGCTCATCAATATAATAGTTTAACCCGGCAAGGGTACAGCTAACAGCCCAAAATATCCCGGCAAAGGAGAACATCTCTACAATAAGTTTCAGAAAGGGAAAACGATTCAGCAACAAATCCCGGCAAGGAAAAGAAATACCAAAAGTTCCTTCCTTAGCTTATTTGCTTCTCAACCATCATTTCATAGTTCATTTAACAAGTAATTATCACAATTGTTCACTTCTTTCGACAATTTAGTAGCAATTATGACTCACGTTCATGCTAGACTCGGGCGCATAGATAACTGTCACCATATCTATACACCGACTCCACATATCATACAGCAAATATTATCCTGATCATATTCCCTCAAGCCAAAGTTAGATCAAACACTTACCTCGAAAGCTTCCAACCCAACTCACGCCTCTAGAATAGCTTTACCCCTCGAATTTGCCTCAAAACCAGTCGAATCAAACCACAATTTACTCAAATATATCAGCAAATGCTAGTTAAATCAATTTGAATGCAAAATAATGAAATTCCCAAAGTTTTTATCCAAAAATTTCCAAAATGCCCCCGGACGCACGAGGTCAAAACTCGAGGTTCGGACCAAAACCGGGTTACCCATTCGCCCACGAGATCATATCTATGATTAGATTTGAAATCGGACCTCAAATCGAGGTCCAAAAGCCCAAATTACTAAAAACCTAAATTCTAACCAAATCCCCACTTTTAACCATGAAAGCTTTGAATTTTAGATGAAATCATGTTAGAAGATGGTAAAGATTGAAGAAAACTTGTAAAAGTTAACTTACAAGTGGTTTGGGGACGAAGAGGTTCGAGAGAAATAGCCAATGGAGGTTTTGGGGTTTTTGAAAAATATGAAAAGTGAAGTTAAAATCGGTTAAGTATAAAATACACAGACACATGTCTCGCAATTGTGAGATAGAGTTCGCAATTGCAAACTAAGCAGAAAAAAAAGAACCTCGCATTTGCGAGAGATTGTTTGCAAATGCGAACTAGACAGGAAAATGGTGGAACTCGCATTTGCGAGAAAAAGGTCCGCAAATGCAAACACAAGCTAAGGCTAGGGGACATCGCATTTGTGATAGAGGTCTTCGCAATTGCGAAAACTGTCTGGTAAAGGGGCCATCACATTTGCGATCTCTTTCTTCGCATTTGCGAAGTGAGCAGGCTAGGGGAAATATCGCATTTGCGAAGCCTGCAGCCCAGGCATACCAGCAGACCAACATGCAACCAAAAATGAACTCGCGGCCTATCTTAGATACACCCGAGCCCTCGGGGCTCCATCCCAAATATGCACCCAACCTCAAAAACATCCTACGGACTTACTCGTGCGATCAAATTTCCAAAATAACATCAAAATCATAGAATCAACCTCCAAAACTCATGATTTTCATTTCAAAATTCAAAACTTTCAAATTTTCCAGTTTTTATCTGAAACACGTCAAACGACATCCGTTTTCAACCAAACTTTACAGATAGCGCTTAACGCTCATTTAAGACTTGTACTAGGCATCGGAACCAAAATACGAGCCTGATACCGTCATTTTTGATAAATTTACGTTTTCAATTTTCCTTAAACATTTTTAGAAATCAATTTTTTACAGAAAAGTTTCGTACTCGGGCCTGGGACCTCGGATTTCGCTTCCGGAAATACGCCCGGGTCCCAAATTTCCTTACGCACCCTCCGGGACCGTCACATCACGGATCCGAAATATTGACCAAAGTCAACTATAGTAATATTATTATCAAAATTCATAATTTTTAACACAGAGTTCAAATATTTATACATAAAAATTTTCCGACTTCGCGCCCGGATTGCGCACGTAAATCGAGGCAACCAAATAGGAAGTTCTCAAGGCCTCAGAAGCGCAAGGAAAGTGAGAATTACGTTGATGACCTCTTTGGGTCGTCACATATTTATAGCCAAAGTTGGGCTCAAATCTGAAGATGTGCAACTCTTCAGAATGACTATTTGTGCGAAACGACCATAGCACAAATGTCATAACATAAATGGCTATTTACTCAACAGTAAAGAGGAAAAATTGAAGAGGGTAGTTTAATTTTCAGTTACACCACCAAAAAACAAAAATTGGATTGGATTTAATATTAATATTTATTTTAATATTAATATTTTGTTATTAAAACGAATATTTAATAACATTTATGTTAATAATTACTATTAAAAATTAAATTTGGTCTAAAAAAAGTAATCAATCAATGGATCGAAGTCGAAGCCGAAATGACGACGACGGTGCGAGGCTTGCCTTCTTCTCAACTCAGAAGCTATGAGACTTACTTGCTAGCCAATTGTGCCATAAATGTCAGCACATCAATGTTTCACATGTCTGTTAAATTATTCAACAAAAACTTACACGAGTTCGAAAATTTGATGTTTGTTCTTGGGAAAAAATTCCAAGGTCCAAACATAAGGGTAATTCGAGCCGTTCAAATTGGATAAAAATTTCGGTTTGGCTATTCAATTTTTTGACTAGAAAAGTTACAATCCGAATCCAATTTTTATAAGCTTGACTCGGATTTGAATTTTCTAATTCGGTTTCATATTAATCGGATTAGATATTTTAAATTTTTGATTTTGAGTCAATAAATTGAGTTTCTTCTTTTTACAAAATTTGAACATCCTGCATCCTTTAGTTTCACCAATTTTTAGGCCATTCGAAATCCATCAACTAAATTCAAGAAAGTAATTCTGTATATAAAGCCACGAAAAAATAAACACAATAATTAATTCATGTTCTGAAACGTAAAAAGATAACATTGGTCATGATGAGTATTGCCCAGCCGTATCCGATGGTCCATCAATTTTTAAACCAATCAAAGTCCGTCCACAAAATTCAAAAAATTTAATGTGTATATAAAAGGGATAGTACATAGAATCCATCCAATCTTATGATTCATTTATCAATTACACCCTTTTTTCTTTTCGGTGGTCCTATTACTCCCTTGAATTTAATTTTACCGTGATTTATTTAACATTATATGTTGTTAAATCAATTAATTTAGCATTATTTTAACCATAATTTATTTGACGTGTCGGGTTTAATTAATCATATAATGTTAAACTAATTATAATTATGGTAAAAATAAGTTCAGGGGGGTAATAGGAACCCCCAAAAAAATGTTTGTAGTTGGTAAATGGGTCATAGGATGGGATGTATTTTATGCATTATCCTTATATAAAACACATGAAAAAATGTCACTAATTTCTGTTTCATGACTCTGAAACGTAAAAAAATGACGTTAGTCATGGTGAGTATTGCTCGCAAGAAGATATTCAATGGTTCCACCTATTTTTAGGTCAAACGGAGTCCATAACCCAAACAAAAGAAAATCATCATGTATATAAATACACGAAAAAATGAACATAATCATTAATTCATAAATCATGATCCCAAAAACTCCAAAAAATAACATTAGTGATGGTGATATTGCTCATAATGCCATATCTGATGGTTCTACCTATTTAAAGGTCAATCGAAATGCATAAACTAAATTCAAGAAAATCATGTATACACGAAAAATGAACGTAAAAATTAATTCCTATTTTGACTTCAAAACACAAAATTGACATTTTTCATGGTGAGTCTTTGGTCACAAATCCTTATCCGATAGTTTCACCAATTTTTAGGTCAATCGGAGTCCTTCAATCAAGTTCAAGAAAATCATCATGTATATAAACATAAAATGGACATAATAATTAATTCCTATATTATAGTCCATGGCTCTTTTTCGCAAGTATTAGTACATGTCGATTTTGCAAAAGTTTTTATGGACTCCAATTGACCTGAAATTTTGCAGTTTCATAGGAAACGGCTTGATGACCAATACTTATTGCTTCTCAATAACTTTCGCATTCATGTTATGGTGTTTCGGGGTCATGCAACACGAATTTGTAATCATATCTATTTTTTCGTGTGTATTAGTACATGTTCATTCAATATAAACTTTTTTGACGAATTCTGATTGGCCTGAAATTTTGTAGGTCCGTAGAAAATGACAGTTACCAATACCTATTGCTTCGCCATGACTTTCGAGTTTATTTTATGGCATTTCTGGGTCATGCAACACTAATTTATGGTTATATCTATTTTTCGTGCGTATTAGTTACATGTTGATTTCGTAAAAGAAATTCGACGGATTTCGATTGGCCTGAAATTTTGTAGGTCCATAGAAAATGACCTAGTAATCAATATTTATTATTTCGCCATAAATTTTGGGTTCATTTTATGGTATTTCGGGGTCATGCAATACAAATTTGTGATAATATCTATTAGGTCCATAAGAAACGGCCTAGTAACCGTTACTTATTGTTTCGTCGTAACTTTCAAATTTATTTTATAGCATTTCGGGGTCACGCAACATGAATTTTTTACTGTAGAATTTTTTTACGGCCTCCGATTAACCTGAATTTTTGTAGGCCTTTAGAAAACGGCCTAGTGACCAATATTCATTGCCTCACCGTGATATTGGGGTCATGCAACACGATTTTTTTTTTATTATTTGTACTTTTTCGTGTGTATTAGTACATGTTGATTTTTGTATTTTTTTGACAAAATCTGATTGGCTTGAAATTTTGTAGGTCCATAGGAAAAGACCTAATCAACAATACTTATTATTTATCTATGACTTTCGGGCTCATTTCCTAGTGCTTCGGCATCATGTAACACGAATTTGTTATGATATTTACTTTTTTGTAATGCATTAATAAACATTGATTTTGTAGAATATTTTTAATGGATTCTGGTTGACCTAAAATTTTGTAGGTCCATAGGAAACGGCCTAGTGACTAATAGTCATTACCTCACCATGACTTTCAAGTTCGTTTTAAAGTATTTCTATGTCATGCAACACGAATTTCTGATTATTTCTATTTTTTGTGTGTATTAGGACATGAACAACCTAATGAACGATTTTCATTATTTCTCCATGATCATTCCTTAAGTTTTGGCGTTTCAAGGCCATAAAACAGGAATTCAGCAATTTCTGATTTTTTGCTTACTAATGACCATGTCATCATCATGAATCCGACCGACCGACCCCAAATCGCCTATAAATTTTTTTGGGTCCATCAGAAACGAACTAATGAACAATAGTCATTGGTTCTTCATGACAATTTCTCATTTTTTTTCATGTTTTAGGACAAGAAAACAAAAATTCAGCACAATTTCTGATTTCTTGTGTGCTAATAACATCCACTCCATCTTCATGAATTAGGGCAACTGGCCCTGAATCGCAAAAAAATTTTGTAGGCTCATCAGAAATGACGTAATGAACAATGGTAATTTCTTCTCCATGATCATTCCTCATTCTTTGGCAGTTTAAGGCCATAAAAACAGGAACTCAACACATTTTTCGATTTTTAATGTGCTAATGTCCACGCCATCTTCATGAATTGACATGCATTGAATTGCATAAATTTTTATGGTCCCATCACAAATAACATATTGAACAATAGTTATTGCTTCTCATGACTGTTTCTTATTTATTTATTTTTTGGCCTTTTAGGGTCTAAAATTGGAATTCAACATGATTTTTGATTTTTCGTGTGTAATGTCCATACCATCTTCATGAATTTGGGAGACTGATCCCGAATCACCTAAAATTTTGTGGTCATGAAAAGTAGCGATTGCTTCTCCATGATCATTCCTCGATTTTTGACGTTTAAAGACCATAAAATAAAAATTCAGCATGATTTACGATTTGTCGTTTGCTAATATCCATTCCATCTTCATAAATTCGGGCGATCGGCCCTCAGTCTTCCAAATTTTTGAGCGCGTTTAAATAATGAATAAAAAATATTTATTGCTTCGCCATGACCGTTCCTCATTTAGTTGCATTTTAGTGCTATGAAATAGAAATTCAGGACGATTACCAAAATTTCATATTTTATAGTGCACGTCATTTACTTGAATTCGGGCGACCGGTTGCGAATCTCCTAAAATTTTACGGGCCCATAAAAATGGCTTAATGAACAATAGTTAGTGTTTCTACATGATCGCTTCTCATTTTTTTGTTTAATTTAGCAATAGGAATTGAGGGAGATTTTCAAATTTTTTTATGTTGTAGTCCATGCCATATGCATGAATTCGGCGACCAACCCTAGATCGCCTAAAATTTTGCCAGCCCATAGAAAAGGCCTAATGAATAATAATCATCGCTTTTCCATGACGGTTCCTTACTTTTGTCATTTTAGGTCCACAAAACAAGAATTTAGGACGATTTTAAGATTTTCATGTGCTATAATCCCTGCAATCTAAATGAATTCGGGTGATCGATCCTGAATTTGCTAAAATTTTGTGTACCTATAAATATAACCTAATGTACAATAGTCATCGCGTCGCCATAACCGTTCCTCATTTTTAGCGTTTTAGGACCATAAAACGAGAATCTCAAGATGATTCCCAAATTTTTGTGTTCTAAATAATCCACGCTATATGCATGAATTAGGGCAACCGATCCTGATTTTGTAAAAAAAAAAATTGGGCTCATACAAAAAATATAATGAACAATAGTCATCGTTTCGCCATGTCATTTCCTTATTTTTTTGGCATTTGAGATCCATAAAACTGAAATTTAGGAGAATTACAAGATTTTCGTTTGCTATAATCCATGCTATCTGCAAGAATTCAGGCGATCGACCCTGAATCTCCTAAAATTTTATGGGCCCATACAAAAAGACCTAATGAAAAATACTCATATTTTCACCATGATTGTTCCTCGTTTTTTCGCCATCTATATGAATTTCAACGATCGGCCCTGAATCTCCTATAATTTTACATGCCCATTAAAATTGATCCAATTAAAAAGTTATTGCTTCGTCATGACCGGTAGCCCGGATTAATGCAAATGATGTGGACTATATCACACTAAAATGTTGTAATCGACCCGAATTTTAGTATTTTGGCTATAAAAACACATAAAACGAGGAACGATCATGCCGACGCCATGACTATGGTTCATTAGCTGGATTCATGCAGATGGCATAGACTGTAACATGCAAAAATGTGGAAATCGGCTCGAACTCCAATTTTTTGGTCGTAAAATGCCAAAAAATGAAGAACGGCCATATCGAAGCCATGGCGATTGTTGATTAGGTCAATTTTTATGGAATCTCAAAACTTTTGGCGATTCTTATCCAATAGCCCGAATGCATGCAGATAAGATGGACTATAACACACGAAAGTTTAGAAATCGGACGAAATTGCAGTTCTTGGCCTTCATATGCCCAAAAAAAGAGAATCGGTCAAGCCGAAGCCATTACTATAGTACATAAGGTCATTTTTACGGTCCAACAAAGTTTTAGGTGATTCTGATCCGGTAACCCGGATTCATACAGATGTCGTGGACTATAGCACACAAAAAGTTTAAAATCAGTCTGAATTCTAGTTTAAGGCCATAAAATACCAAAAAATGAGGAATGATCATGCCGAAATCATCACTAATGTTTATTAGGTTATTTTTATGGCCCCTAAAAACATTAGGCGATTTTGATGCGGTAGCTCGATTCATGCAGATGGCATAGACCATAGTACACGAAATTTGAAAATCAACCTGAATTCCAGTTTTTTTGCCCTAAAATGCTAAAGGATGAGGAGCGGTCATGACGAAGACATGACTTTTATTCATTATATCTTTTGATGGATCCGTAAAATATTAGGCGGTTCAGATCCGATAGCACGGATTTATGCATGTGTTGTGGACCACACCTGTGACGATCCAAAGGGTCATCACTGTAATTCTCCCTTCCCTTGCACTTCTGAGGCCTTGAAAACCTCTTATTGGGTTGCCTCTATTTGCATGCACAATCCGGGCGCGATGACGGAAAATTCTTATGTAAAAATATTTGAATTCTGTGTTAAAAACTATGAATTTTGATAATAGTAATGCTATAGTTGACTTTGGTCAACGTCTTAGGTAAACGGACTCGGACCCGTGATGTGACGGTCTTGGAGGGTCCATAAGTAAATTTGGGACCCGGACACACTCCCGGAATCAAAATCTGAGGTCCCAGGCCCGAGTACAGAGCTTTTCTATGAAATTGTTTTTAAAAATGCTTAAGGAAAAATGAAAATGAAAATTCGATCTAAAGTGACAGTATCGGACTCGTATTTTGGTTCTGACGCCCGGCACAAGTCTTAAATGGATGCTAAGCACAATAAAAAGAGTTTGGTTCATAACAAACGTCGTTTGATGTGTTTCGGACTAAAAATGGAAAATTTGAAAGTTTTGAACTTTGAAATAAAAATTGTGAGTTTTAGAGGTTAATTCTTTGATTTTGATGTTATTTTGGCAATTTGATCGCTTAAGAAAGTTCGTAGGATGATATTGAGTTAGTGTGTGTGGTTGGTTGGGAACCTCGAGGGCTCGGGAGTGATTTCGGGGGTGGTTCAGGATGTTTTGCTCTTAGAGAAATTTCAAAAAATTCACTGTTGTTGATGCCCAGGTTCGTTCTTCTTCGCGGTCGCGGACTCCTCTCCGCGTTTGCATTGCTTTGGGTTTTTCCTCCTTCACGATCGCGTACCTTCTACCGCATTCGCGTACTTGCATTCCCTCCTTAATCCCGAACGCATCCCCGCCCACGCGTTCGCGTAAGCCAAGTTCCAGGACCCCTGAATTTCCTTCTTCGCGATCGCGCGATCCCAATCGTGATCGCGATGGCCCCAGTTTTTCCTTTAACGCGAACGTATCCCCTATGTCCCGATCGCGTAGACCAATTTGCTTCACTGAATTAAATTAAAAACAGAACAGTTCCCTTCGCGAATTCCACACTTTTCTCACACGAACTCTCCTCCTACACTCTCCATTGACGAACTTCAAGCTCCAATTTCACCATAAATCTTTGGGTAAGTGATTCCAACTTCGTCCTTCCATTATTTTTTCATCCAATCATCAATTTTCTAGCCCTAAATCATAGAATCATAGTAGAATTTAGGGGTTTTTGGGCATAGCTAGGGTTTTTAGAAAATTGGGCGATTCAACCTCAATTTGGGGTCGAATCTTGAAACAAATCATATATTTTGACTCGTGGGGTTATGGGTAATTGGAATTTGGTCCGAGCCTCGAGTTTTGATCATGTGGACCCGGTGTCGGATTTTGGTATATTTGGAAGAAAAATTAGAAATGAATTTCTAAGCTAGAAAATTGTATCCTTGTGCCATTATTAATAATATTGAATCAATTTATGTTTGATATCGTTGGTTCGGGGTCGAATTTGTTAGGATTTATGCCCGTCACTAGAGGGGGGGTGAATAGTGCGGCACGCGAATATTGATAAGCTTTGTGGAATTAAAATTGCAGGAATAAAATAAGTGCAGTATTTAAAGTAGTAAGGAGAGGACACACCGAATTTATACTGGTTCACCACAACGTGTGGTTAGTCCAGTCCCCGAGAGACTCTCTCGAGTTTACACTAACTCCGTTAAGCTTACGGGTGCCTAACAAACCGTTACACTTGCTCGTAGATGTACACTCTACAAGACTTCAACTTGCTCGAGGATACCTCACCTCAAGACTTCACCTTGCTCGTGGATACCGCACCACAAGACTTCACACACTAAGATTGAAGGTGCTTAGCAAACCCAATGCTCAATGAGAAGGTATGGTCTTCTCAAGTAAAGAGATACAATATTAGCTCTATGAACAACACAAAATTTTCTCTCAAATGGCTCAACAAAAGCTCTAAATATGATGTAGAAATGTTATCAATATATTCAAGAATAATGAGAGATATTGTTCATATAAAATGAGTCAAAAAGACCTCTATTTATAGGTGGTAGAGGTTGTATGTCCGTTGCTTAATAGGCAATTAATCATGCTGATTTTATGCCAAGATAATCGATTATTCACTTTGCATAATCGATTATCTTCTCAACGTTCATAAAACGGAATGTTGGGAAGGCAACGGATACAAGATAATCGATTATGTCCAAGTGTATAATCGATTATCCTACTCTGCGGAAATTTCCAATAAATGGAATTTCCCAGAATAATCGATTATCACTTTTGCATAATCGATTATTCTCTTATGCTGTCCAGAATTGAGAACTTACTTCAAAAACCATTTTGGTTAAAATGAAAACGTTAAAATTATTTTGTTTGAAGTATTTGAAATATGTTTATGATAAATATGATTTGATAAAATGATTTTATGCATATTTATGATGACCTATATTGAGCCAAAAGACGAGATTGCTCTTACATTGGTTCTACCTAATGACCTACACCTTGGTCTTCGGTCTTGAACTTTTGAGTTCGTCTTTGGCTTTTCCATGCAATCCATTCATCAATATGCTTCTCGGCATTCAATCTTGATTGTTTGTCATATAATAAAGTTGTTTGACACTTGACTTCATTGTTTGTCATTCATCAAAACATATACCTGGAAATCATGCTAATACAACCAAAGCACACATATCATGGATAGAATGATTTCCTACAGAATTCTAGAGGAAAAGCGATTGTTGAGCTTGGAGTTGCTATATTCGGACTAAAGGTAAGTGTTCGATCTAACTTTGGCTTGAGGGAATAGGATTAGGTTGTTATTTGTTATGTGCTTTGTGGAGTCGGTGTATAGGTATGGTGACAGTTACTTATGCGCCCGATTCAAGCATGAACGTGATGTCATATTTGCTATTAAAATGGCGAAGTAAGTGAACAATTGTGATAATTACTTGTTACAAGAACTATGAAGTGAAAGTTGAGAATTTAATGAACTAAAGAGGAATTTTTGGTACTTTTCCCTTATCAGGACCTATTGTTTTGTTGTATTCCCTTTCCGGGATTTATTGTTGATATTATTCTCCCTTGTCGGGATATTTTGTCTTGATATATATATATATATATATATATATATATATATCCTTTTTCCCGTTTGGTTGTGACCATTGATTGTGAGAGGAAGAGAGAGTAAAAGAATGAAGGGTGATGTTGTGCCTTGTGTTTGATATTATTAGTGAGAAATAAGAGTAAAAGCACGAAGGGTGATGTCGTGCATTATATTTGACAGTTTGGTGAGGAATGAGAGTAAAATCACGAAGGGTGATACTATGCAATTGTTGGTTCACTTGTTTTCTTTAATTACTTGTTATATATTCAGTTCCATTTCTCTTGTTGGTTGAAGTTATAATTGAACTGCTACTCCCCCAGCATGTCCTCTCCTCCTTATCTATTTAAATTCATGTTCTTTTTCTGTTATTGGACATATATCTGCATAGGTTGTTAGTGGTAGGTCCGGTTAGCCTCGTCACTACCTCGCCGAGGTTAGGCCAGGAACTTACCGGCACATGGGGTCGGTTGTGCTAATACTACACTTTTGTGTCCTTTCGTGCACAGGTCAGGACACAGCCTACGGACCGCAACATAGTCAGGGGGCGATCCTTCAGTCCAGAGACTCTGAGGTAGTTCGCTGGCGTTCGCGGGACCCGAGTCTCCCTTATCTTTTCTTTTCAGTTTGTTTAATTGTATCAAACAAACATATTATGTATTTCTTTCAGACTGTGCTTGTAGTACTCCTTTAGTCGTCTGTGAGTAGTGACACCAAATACTGGGTAGAGACATGTTGTTAGTTTCCGCATTTTATTTTTGCTATTGTTGTTAAAAGACTTCCGCATGTTTTGATTAATTATTTTAGTATTTAACTTGTTTAGATTTAAGTTCTGTGAAAATGATTATAAAGGTTGGCTTGCCTATCTTCGATAGTATGCGCCATCACGACTCCCGATGGTAGGGAAAATGCGGCTCGTGACAAGTTGGTATCAGAGCACTAGGTTACTTGGGTCTCACAACTCACGGACAAGCTCAGTAGAGTCTGAGGGATCGGTACGGAGACGTCTGTATTTACCCCCAGAGGCTATAGAGTTAGGAAAAGTTTCACTTTGTTCATTCTTGTCGTGCGATTCTGTTTTCAATTATTGATTATTGTTCTACTCTGTTCTTTCGTAGATGGCGAGAACACGTGCGTCTTCTTCTTCCGCGCAGCAGCCCGAGCCCGCGACAGCAGCTTTCGCAATGGGCAGGGGCCGAGGTCGTGCAATTGGTCGTGGCAGGGGCAGAGCTCATCCCCAGGCAACAGTTCCAGAGGTGGAGCCTCATATTGACTTTGATGAGGAGGTTCCAGCTCCACTAGCTCCAGTGGGCCCAGCTCAGGTCCCTGGAGGAGTGATGTTTTCTTCGTATCTTCAGGATGCTCTTGTCCACATAGCAGGATTTATGGATAGTGTGGCTAGAGCGGGATTGTTGCCAGTAGCATCAACCACTTCTCAGGCTGGATTAGGGGTTCAGACTCCTGCTACACCTACTCCGGAGTAGGTAGCTCCTCAGACACAGGTTCCGTTGGTTCAACCCGCAGTGGCAGCTCAGATAGGCATTACGACCCAGGCCGGAGATGGGACGGTCATGTCTTCGGATGCTTTGTGGAGACTTAATCGGTTCTCCAAGCTTTTCACTACTACTTTCAGTGGTGCTTTATCGGAGGATCCCCAGGACTTTCTATACAGTTGTCATGAGATCCTCAGGACTATGGGGATAGTAGAGACCAATGGGGTCGATTTTTGCACTTTCATGCTTGTGAGGTACGCCAAGACTTGGTGGAGAGATTATTGCAAATCTAGACCAGAGCGGTCACTAGCTTTGACATGGGATCAGTTCGCAAAGTTATTTTTGGAGAAGTTTCTCCCCGTCACTCAGCGGGAGGCACTTCGCAGACAGTTTGAGCACCTTCAGCAGGCCTCCATTTTGAAGGGCTCCTTTTGAAGAAGAAAGGTATATGACTTTTATAGAGTGTGTGGAATGGAATGTTATGTGGGAAAGTTTTATTTGGGACGAAGGTGTTATGTTAGGTAATATATTGGGGGAAGGTTTTAGGTGGGAGAATAATTTGGGGGTAAGGTCTTGGGTGGACAAAAATGATTTGGGGAAATATTTTGGGAAATATTCTTTCCACTGTTTTTACTCCCAATTTCTTTTTATCTTCCTCTCCTTTTTTGCATCTTATTTATTGATTTTGTATGTTATTTTCTAATTTTGTTAAATGCTAAATTAAAACCCTGCATGCTAAATCATGTGCTCATAGCTGTTTCTCGGCTTTTAGCGTTTTAGGTCCAGAAAATTAGAATTTCATACGATTCCTAGATTTTTGTGTTATAGCTGGCGCCTCCTGCATGGGCCAGGGCTCCCGGATCTAGGTCGCCTAAAGCTTTTCCGGTATATAAAAAATGACCTACGGAATAATAGTGAGAACCTCGCCATGACTATTATGCATTTATTGGCAGTTTAGTGCCATAAAACTAGAATTTCGTTCGATTCTCAAATTTTTGTATGCCCATACTCGGTATCACCAAAAATTTTGCCATCCCATAGAAACAAACTAAAGAACAATAGTCAGCACCTTTGCATGACTGTCACTCGTTTTTTAGTGTTTTAGGGTCATAAAATTAGAAACTCCACCCAATCCTAGATTTTCGTGTGCATAGTCCACACTAATGCATGGGCCCCGACGTTCGAAAGCGGATCGCCTAAAATTTTATCGGCCCATAAAAAATGACCCAAGCAAAAATAGTCATCGCATCGCCATGATCCTTATTCGTTTTATGTCGTTTTAGGCCATAAAACTAGAACTCCGCTCGATTTCCAGAGTTTTTTATACTCGAATCGCATAATATTTTGCCAGTCTATGAAAAATGACCTAAGGAACAACAATCACTACTTCTCCATGACCATTACTCATTTTTTGGCGTTTTATGGCCAAAGTACTGAAATTTCGCCTGATTCTCATATTTCCGTGTGTTATAGACCACTCCTAATGCATGAGCCCGGACATTCAGACTCGGATCGCCTAAAATTTTTTCGCCCCATCAAAATCGACGTAAGCAACAATAGTCACTGTTTCGCCATGACCATTCTCATTTTTGGGTATTTTAAGGCCATAAACCTGGAATTCCGTCTGATTTTATGATTTTCGTATGTTATAGGCATGGGATCGGGCGGACGGACCTGGATCAAATAAAATTTTTCCGGCCCATAAAAAATAACCAAAGGAATCACAAACGTTCTTCAGCCTCAGAATTTCATTTGGTGCACACATTAAATTATCCCAAAATTATAATCTCAGGACTAATTTACGCCATATAAGAGATGAGATAAAATTATCCCAAGTTTAATAAGATAAAATAGGATAATCTCTTACCTTATCTTACCTTATCCCTTGTACCGAAAACCCCCTAATGGTTATGTTTGTGCATGGATATACCATATTTCCAAAGGGAAAGGGGGAAAAGCCAATTTTGTTGACTTTGGTGGTGGGCAGCAGGGCAGGTGCCCAAGAGCGAAGTTGCTAGTTTCTAAATGGCAGGAAATGATGTAGCTAATCATAAGAGTATTTCACACGAAAATTTCAATATCTTTAAACCTTCACTCACAAATTATCTTACCTTCAGAGACTTCTTTTTCTTTGAAAAGTACGACATTCCCCAACAACTTTTTGTCCAATTTCAATAACTTTTTTGCCCAATTCAACTGCATTTATTTGTCCAAAGACATTAGCATATTTGAATATATCTTCGTTGAAATGTCAAAACTACAAGTCACTATTCTTCCAAAAATAGCGACCCCATCTCTTCCAAATATATCTCTTCCGTCCTCTCTTCTTCATCTTCCAAAAAAAAAAAAAACCCCATCATCATCATGACCAGTCACACACTGTTCCATCACCTGCTACCGCTTGCCGCCGTACTGACACTTGTCTCCGTCGTCAGCGCTGCCGGTGCAGTAAGCATTTCTGACTTCCAAAAAATCACGAGAGAAGAGAGAAATTACAGGCAAAAGAAAGTAATTGACATTTCCCATAAATATGTTCCTGATTTGCCAGCTTTTGGTTCAAAAAATGGGTTAGGCAACTTTATAAGACTTCAGACAAGTATCAAATTGGGTGATATCTCAAATGATTCAGTCTTCAACCTTACTACTCATTCTGGTACACACGTTGATGCTCCTGGACATTTCAATGAGACTCTTTTCGAGCTCGGTTACGATGTCGTTTCGCTTGATCTCCGAACCTTAAATGGTAGTAATGCTTTTGCCCATCTCTTTATTCTTTTCTATAAAACTGAAAATCATCTGTTTCAGAATTTTGGGATAACTTTATTTTTGTAAATTTTTAGGTCCTGTTCTTGTAGTGGACACTCCACGGAACAAGAATATTACAGGTATGGTCTTTTGTTAAACAGTAAGTATATGTATCGGTTTAATTTGTAAAAATAGCACGGTGTAGCTAGTTTTCGGATTGGTCATTCAAAAATAGCCAGCATTTATCAAGTCAATAAAAAATATTCATTATTTTGCTGTAGCAGAGACCGGCCTAGCATAATATACTGGAGTTCGGTGCACCTGTGTATGAACTCCAGCATATTATGCTGAACCGGTATACTTTGTTAACTCCAATATATTATACTGGAGACTGGAGCACCAGTTCTCAAAACTCCAGTATATTATGTTGGACCGATATACTTTTTATAACTCGAGTATAATATGCTGGAACTCAGCATAATATACTAGCGTATTTTTCATTTTTGAACAGTATTTTCGCTCAAATTTACCTTTACATAAAAGTGATTAAATTTTGATTACTTTTGAAATTAGGCTATTTTTGAACTACCAGTTATAAATCTATATATTTTTGAATTTCATATGTTTAATTTTGATTTCTGAAAAATATTTTCTGTTTGGATTTGGTTTTGAAAAAACTTGCAATTTTCGTTATTGAAGGGCATTTTCTTAAAAAACAAGTTTTGACCTGTCTTTTGTTTTTCAACTGTTTTATGGAAAACAGCTTTCTTTCTAATATACAAAATTTAATCACTTTACAACAACAACAACAACAACAACTATCCAGTATAGTCCCACAAAGTGGGGTCTGGGGAGGGTAATAGGTAGACTAGCCTTACCCCTACCCGAAAGGGCAGAGAGGCTGTTTCCAATCGACCCTCGGCTCATTGAAAGAAAGTAAAAACAAAAACAAAAACAAATGAGCATTAGTAACTCCAGCAGAAATAACGTAAATAATTATCTAAACATATGAACCATATAAATATTGTGCAATAATATCATACAGTAACTACCATAAATAACTACCATAAGTGAGACACAATCCAAAACACAAATCATCTATGGGTAGCATTGCCAAGCCTCACCCAACCCCGGGTGAGGAGTACGAAAAACTCTAGGAGCCCCTATCTTACAACCCTGATGCTTAAGTTGCCTTACAACTTGTATTTCTTTGGGACCCGTGTTAGTTTTAGATTGTTTTATTAGCTATAAGGTTTTAGAACAAGAGTGCTTAATACAGCAGAAAGACGAATCTAGAATTTAAAGTTTATGGGTTCTTACCATAATCTTAAATTAACATATAATAATAACTGGTTTACAGTTAGATACTTATAAATATTTAGTGGATTTCTTAATAGAAATATAATGTCTATGACTGGGTTCCCAGAAACCCAATCAGGGCCAGCTCTACTACTATGAGTAGTTTATGCCTTGGGCCCCACTTTTTTTATAAATAGTAAGTTTATAGGTATTTTAAAATATAATATTTAGTATTTTTAATACAAAAATAGAGTTTTTAATATAAAAGAAAAGAAATCGATTTAGATATATAAATAAGGTAATAATTTGACTTACTTAAAAATGGGTAAATGATAGTTTTCTCAATGTTTCAATTTTTTACTACTTACTCCTTCATTAGATAGCGAATAAAAATATTACTCTTCTTATTTAATTTGTCCAAGTCATCTTTCTTTTTTCAAATCTCTTCATATTTCAGAAACCCTTTTCTATCTTTTAATATTTTTATTTGCCTTCTTTCTCCAAGATTTCATTACTCAAGTGTTTAACAATACTTTTAAGCTTTTTATAGTTCTATATTTCTATTGGTAGATAAAATTTTATCTAATATCAACAAAGTCTCAAAAAAGATAAAATGAGTTGGCTATATTATCAAATAAAAAGGAATTATTAGAGAAAATCGATTATAAAAAAATTATTAACAATTTTGTATTTCAAAAAACTAAAAGAATAAATTTCAAAATAAAAACATATCTGATAACTTTCTTTTAAATATTTAAGCCTTATATTAAACTTTGGTTTTAGGCCCTATATATACTTAGGTCGTCCATGAATCCAGTAACAACACTCTAGATCCGCCACTGATGCAGTTGGTTAGTAAGCTAACAGTAAACCAAATATAATCCTACAAAGAGGTTCTAGGGAGGGTAGCGTGTACCACACCTTACCCGTACCTTGAAGGTAGATGGGTTTTTCCGATAAATCCTCTGAGGTTAGTAAATTGACGAGACAAAATAATTGGCCTCAAAAATATAGTGGTATGAGAAATTTTCTCAATTGAAATGGTTAATATTATTACTCGTACAATTAAACCTTTATAAGAGTCTTTCTTGTCCCGAATATTTTTGGATGTTATAACGAAGTATTGTTATAGAGAACATATATTATAACATAACTTAAAAATTGGTTCCGAAAAAGTTTGGCTTTTATAGTGATGTGTTGTTATATAGGGATGTTGTTATAGAGAGGTCTTACTGTACTGGAGTAAATGGGATGGCTAAAACTACACTAAGAGCATGTTAAAGCCATATAGGAATTGGATTTGGGTGTAATTACACAGTCTGATATGGTTGTTTGGCCAAACAATTACTTGGTCAGCATGAAATTGGGTGTAATTGGAGGGGTGTAATTACACTCTCCAATTCTCAAGGGGGAGGTGACAGTTGGTGGTAATTACACTGTGTAATTACAAGGTTAATTTTTATTTTCTTTCCTTTTTATTTTTATTTTTATTTATTTTCTTTATAACTTTTATTTCTATTATTTTAATTTTTAATATTTTATTTTTACATTTTAATTTCTTTTAAAATTTTAAAATATATTTTTTTCTTTGTACATTATTTATCTTTTATTTCTATTCCTTTATTTCATGTTATTGCTTATATTTTATTTTTATTTATTTTATTATTGTATTTTTTGAAACTACACCTCCTAATATTATAAATAATGAGTTATTTACAAACTTGTCATATAATAAGTAATGTAGTTAAAGTGGAATTTCATTGTTGAATGTGGTTATAAACTCATTATGTTTCCTAATCTAAAATTATAGTTGAACTTACTATTATTATGTTCGAATTTCACATATGCTAAATAATGTTTTTTTTTTGGAATTTTAAAATTGTGTTATATTCATGGTTCTAATTTACTTGTTTTAGTAGTATTGGCTCACATCGCATGTTGTTATTTTTTAGTTAGAATTGATAGATCAATTTTGTCAAACATTTGAATAATGTTATGACATTATATTTATAAATATTAATTTACTTTATCAAATATGAATTCTATGATGTTCTTACAAAAAACCGTATATTTTTAAATTTTGTAAGTATCTAAACTAAATATTATTAATTTAAAATATATATATATATATATATATATATATATATATATATATATATATATATAAAATTATTTTTACAATATTAGTTATAAATATATGATTACTTATTAATACATATTCACGAAAAATATACATCTTAAATACCAAATGTAATATCATTTATAATTATAAAATTTTCTAGGCATATATTTATTATATTAACTTTTAAGTTTTGATAATTACTTAATTTAAAATTTAATTTAACTGTGTAATTACACTTGTGCAACCAAATAGTAAACTTGTAATTACACTATGATAAATAAATAGGTCGTCGTAATTACACAACTAAGTAATTATGAGGCTGTGTAATTACTACCCTAATAATTACACCAATTCCAATTATAGGGTTGCTTTTCAAACAGACTAAGTCAATTTGATCGCTGACTATCTAGCCACAAAAGTAATTTTAAGGCCTACTGACATTCTTTTTCATATGCATTGCCAAAATTCTTACTAGTTGAGTCTTTCTGAAAAGAAAAACCAAACAAAACAGAGAATAGATCATCTCATGTTCTACCCCATACACTATACTTTGGCACTAAGCAGTAAGCTTTTTCTCTGCACAATATTTTGGTTGATTGGAAACGGTCTCTCTGCCCTTTCGGGTAGGGGTAAGGCCTTTCTACATATTACCCTCCCCAAACCCCATTCTGTGGGACTATACTGGGTAGTTGTTGTTGTTATTGCACAATATTTTGGTCTCAATGGGGCGAAACCTAAGAGTTTTGCTTGTTTTCTTGTTAATCAGCTGAAGTGATGAGGTCATTGAATATACCCCGAGGAGTAAAACGTGTTCTTTTTCGAACATTAAACACCGACAGGTACTTATTCCTTTGTTCATATTGGAGGCATTTCTTTGGTCCAATCCTTCTAAAATGCCTAACAAATTAGTTCTTTCGTTTTGTCATCCCGTGTTGTGTTGAATGTATATATATTTTTTGAATGTAAAACAGGAGGTTGATGTACAAGAAAGAATTTGATTCCTCCTATACAGCATTCACCTCAGATGGAGCAGAGTATCTGGTCCAGAATACCGATATCAAACTGGTTGGTGTTGATTACTTGTCTGTTGCAATTAATCCCACGGATCATCTTGTTAAAGTTCATCAACTACTTTTTGCTCCTAAAGTAAGTACAGCATTCATTTACCCATTTCGGTTTACCTGTAAGATTGAAAACCCCTTTGTTGAACAATAGTATTTTTTTAATAAAACAAATGTCTGTTTATGAAATAATATGCGTATTTAGAATATATCTGAATACACACTACCCTCCCCAAACCTTACATTGGGTTTATTATTGTTGTATTCAGAAAGACCTGGTTTCACTTCTATAAATTCAACTTTTCAGGATTTTCCTGAGAGGTGGCTAAGTTTGCAGTATCTGTTATCTCGCAGAAACTTGTTTGTATTCCCCTAAAAGCCTAGACAAACAATGTTTCTTCAAGGAAAATGGAACCTTGAAGAAACTTGGTTGTATTCCCCTAGATGCTATACCGAGCAATATTTCTTCAGGGACAGTGATTTTTCACGCTTCAAAGCTTTCTTTCAATATTCTCTTCTAACACTCTCTTGGTTTAATATGCCTCAGGATATAATTCCAGTGGAAGGCCTCAAGCTTGATGATGCCGTCCCAGGAGTTTACACAATTCACTGTCTCCCTCTGAGGCTGAATCGTGGCGATGGTTCACCTGCCAGGTGCATCCTCTTCCAGTAATCTTGTAAAGGCAGCTGATACTTATCATGGGAAACAGAAAATTGTCAAAATTTCAACCAGTTTCGTAACTAAGAATGTCCAAGAAATTGTTATGAGAGACTCGGATGTATTTATGTAATATGTACTAGCTTCCTTGAGCTTATCCACCCATGGGACTATGTAGTAGTAGAGATGGTACTGATGTTTATTCATGTTATTACGTTGATCTTATATTCCTAGCTATTCTTCTTGCCTTACTGCTGATTTTGGAGGGGGGGGGGGGGGGGGGGAGGGAGTTGTGGAGAATAGGAAGAAAAAGAGAGAATGAAGAAAGAGCTTTTCTCGTCTGCAGCAGTTTATTGAAAGCAATGGATGAGGGGTTGCTTGTATAGCTTAGACAGGTTCGTGGATTTGGAGGCCTTAATAATGCTCACAACTTTTTTAATGCATTTTAATGCATGCAAAACAAATGGTATTAAAAATACTACTGTTAATGGGGTGAGAGAGGCTCGAACTCTCGACCTCAGGATATCTCAGAAGCTATGAGACCTACGCGCTAGCCAACTGCGCCACCACCCCTTGTTGATTTTTAGGTACAGTGTGCAATAGATTAAATCATATCAATGCTTCCCCTGTCTATCAAATTATAATCAACGTAGACTTATACTAGCGAATAGCATTTCGCGATGATAATCTGAATAGGGTCATAGATAATGAATTCGAAAATTGATGTTTCTTCTTGGGAAATAATTCCTAAGGTCCAAAGTAGAATAAATTCCAAGGTCCAAGCTTTAGGGGATATTCGGGCCATTCGAATTGGATATTCGGTTTTCAGATAAAAAAATTATAGGGATTTTTACATATACATACCGTATAGCAAACCTTATTACCTCTCATGTTTAAGGTTTGTGTTTATTACATTTAAGCATACCAATATTCAATTTATGTACCATAATTCAAATTAAGGGTATAATTATTGCTTCATTTATTCTAGGCATGATTTTAGAAGCATATATTCCTTTTTCCTTTTTTTCCTCTTCTCTTTCCCATCGGATTTCATTTCTCGTTCTCCGTACATTATTGCATCCATAAGTTCAAAACGGTTTGCTCCAACAAGTTTTGTTGCTTCATCATCAGCTTTTCCAATCGAACTCATAATTTTCTTTCGTTTTGATCCCTTCTGTTCAACCTCAAGAACATTTTCATTCCCCACTGGTTGTGTATCAGTCGAATCAGCACCCTCCCTCATCAAGATGTATCGGGCTTTTATTGGTTTACATAAAATAAATTATCACAACAACAGCCAATGAATATAAATCGTTCTTGCCCTTTCCAAATTTGCGGCACTACCAAAATTGAAATTTTGAATATTAAGAATTGACTAAATTTGGTATGCTTAAATTTTTTTGACACAAGATTGTAGTTTAATGGTAGTATAAATGTAACAATACAATTTAACTACAATATACAATTTATCTACATTTTATCTACAATTCAACAATTTAACTACAAATTCTGGAAAAATAAGTCTTCTTCTTCTTCGACGAGTTTCAATCTGAAACATAATTGTAGAAGACTTGTAGAAGTTTTATTCTTCCCAATCTACAATTTATCTACAACTTATCTACAATTTATCTATATTTTATCTACAATTTATCTACAATTCTACAATTTAACTACAATTGAACTACAATTTCTGAAAAATATGTCTTCTTCTTCGACGAGTTTCAATCTGAAAATTAATCAAAACCAAGTCTAATCTACACCAAAACCATTGGGATATAAACTCCTAAACATATTTCGAATTATTTACAACAACACCCAATCCAAACAAATAATGATTTTTGAAAATCCAAATTTGAATTCAAAGTTTTCAAGCTTTTTAATGGCTATCAGTGGTGGAAAATATATGGAGAAGGAGAGAATTACGCTGCAATATATTTTCTTCCGTTTTAAATTTCGAAATTGATGGTGATAGAATCACCATTAAATGTGATTCCTACAAATTTGGAGCCTTTTTAGGGTAGAATCTATCTATTTTTTGGTTTGGTACAATTTTTGTAAACAAAATATGGTATAGGCGGGTAAATACCAAACCATATACAATTGTATATATAGGTAAAAATCCCAAAATTATAATCCAAATCCATATATGCTCGGTTGAATGAGTTTTTCAAATTCAGTTTCGAATTTATCGGATTGAATATTTTGAATTTTTCGTTTTTGAGTCGATAAGTTGAATTTCTTCTTCTTACAAAATTTGAACATTCCGCATCCTTTGATTACATCATTTTTAGGCCAATTGAAATCCATCAATTAAATTCAAAAAAATTATCATGTACATAAATAAACACACGAAAAAATAAGAGATAATATATAAATTGTCCATCAAACTTGTCCCAAAAATCATTTACACGTCTTTAACTTTACGGGTGTCCCTTTTACCACCCTACAACTTGTACATAGTGAAATTAATATCACCTTATCTGCTGACATGGAAAGAAAAGTGATATTCATCCATGTTAGGCGCGTGAAGAGCAAAAACGCACACACAAATATATAAAATTTTGACTATTTGAACTTCTTAAAAATGGACAAGTGGTAATGATGTCTTCCTTCTAATTTCTTTAACTTTATCAAGAAAACAAAATTGAAAATAAATGAAAGAAAAAGGATTAAATCCCATGCCCGGATCTACCAAAATCAAAGTCATCGGCGGCGTATGTTCCTTTACCCGTTGAGCCACTATAGAACTGAAAAGAGAAGACATCGCTCGATCTTTAACCAACAATCAGACCGTCGGAAACCAACATTTTTTATAGGAAAAACTTTTGTCTCCAGTCCTTTTGGTCTGCAGTGAACTTCTTCCGATCGAACAACAAAGTTTTCGGAGTCCTAGGATTTTAGCGATGTTCGTCGCCCGAATTTGGTTTGAAGTCCAGAGGAAATTCCGAACTTGACCATTAACGAGAAGAAGTTTGCCATTTTCGGTGATCTACATGATCGATATGGATGAATTTAATTTGTAAGAGGGTTGATTCTGTTAGCAACCAAAATAATTACATTTGGATTTTGGTTAAAGGCTGTACTAAGGTGATTGTAATCAATGGGTATGGCAAAAATTGGAATAAGAAATTGAGAAATTAGTGATAAGAATGGATCTTAGGCCTAACTCAACCCCAAAAGCTAGCTTATGAGGTGAGGATTGCCCAAGCCATATAAGGAGACCAAGGACCTCAAATCCCTCCGATGTGGGACAACTCAACACCCCCATCACGCCCAGATCTCTGGAGCGTGGACAACATAAATGGGGGCCCAACATCGGTAACAATAAATTGGGATGGGCCTGGCTCTGATACCATGATAAGAATGGATCTTGGGCCTAACTCAACCCCAAAAGCTAGCTTATGAGGTGAGTATTGCCCAAGCCATATAAGGAGACCAAAGACCTCAAATCCCTCCGATGTGGGACAACTCAACAATTAGGATCAAGAATCTAAATTGATGAAAGTAGTATTCTTTGCTGCTAACATTTCTTATTGTTGAATTAAATGATGGAGTCTTTTGAAATACTTTTGAAGGGTGGCAAATATTTCAAAGATCCGATAAAAAATTAAAAGTCATGATTAGCTATCTGTAACATAAACGAAAGAAGGAGAAAAAAGGTATAAAAAAAAAAAAGGTAAGAAAAATAAATATAATTGGTTTTAGGCGCGTGTATAACACTACCCCAATACATCAGGGGCTGACATAAGAATGGGGCGTTAATTTCACTATGGACAAGAATAGAATGATAAAGGCACGCCCATAAAGTTAAGGTATTTAAATAATTTTTTTGGACAAGTTTGATGGTCAATTTATGTATTATCTCAAAAAATAAACATAACAATTAGTTCATGAGTCATGACCAAGAAACATAAAAAAATAACCTTAGTCATGGTGAGTATTGCTCAGTTGTATCACTACTAAAAAACAACGTTTAGCAGCGGACTCATTCCGTCGCTATAGTCGTTTAGCGACAGATCGGATTTAAGTTTGTCCTTAAAATCCTCGTTGCTAGGCTTATAGCGACAACAAAATTTCAACAGTTACAACCTTGAATCAAGCGAATCCTTCAGGCAATTACAACGACAAACAGAAAATCGGAGTCGGAACACCGAAATGGACTGTCCCCAGACCCATATGTGTCTCAGATTCGAGCACCCACAGCTCACTGCTCTTAATTTGTTTGGAGATGCATTTTAGGCTAAAATAGAAGCAAAAGCAGCAACGATAAGCTCTGTATTTATGCTGATTTGACTCGTTTTTCTTCCTTTTTCCGCCTCTGTTTTTCGTTGATATACGTGCGTGTGTATGTTTATCGGCAGATTGGTTTTGTTTTCAAATGAGGGAAACGACTGGTTAGTGTTGCTGAAGCTTAGGTCATTGGTGGACCTGGTGTTGATTGTCATGGAAGAAGAAGACGAGAATGGGTAGGGTGTGAAGAAGAACACGTGAAGGGGGTTCTCCTTCGTGTAAAAGTTGCGCCCCTTCTTGAATATCCTTCTAGGTTTTTATTTTTGTGTTTGTGCCCTAATGGTTGTAGTCTTTTAACTAGTGTAATTTTATTTTGGGAGAATGAAATTTAGCAACAGAAATAGCGACGAATTGAAATTCTGTGGCTAATAATAATTAATGAAATTTTATTTTAGGAAATTAGCGACGAAATATTTTGTCGCAGCTAACTTTCCAATCTATTAATAAGTAAAATAATTTAGCGACGGATTTTTTGTCGCTAACTTCGTCGCTAAGTTTTAATAAATTTTGTCGCCCAACTTTCGTCACCAATTTTATAGGTAAAATAAAGGCGTTAATATTTATCACCAATTATAGCGACGAATGTAAGTTTTTGTCGCTAATCCGTCGCTATTTTTTATACGAATTATTTTGTAGCTTATTTGGCGACAAACAATAAAATCTGTCGCTAAACCGTCGTTATTTAGCTACGGAATATCTCTTCTCGCAAAATTCCGTCGCTAAACACTATTTTTTTTGTAGTGTATACGATGGTTTCATCAATTTTTAAACCAATCGGAGTCCATCCACAAAATTCAAAAAAATATATCTAAAACACATGAAAAAATGGATATAATCACTAATTCATGTTTCATGATCCCGAAATGCTAAAATGACGTTAGTCATGGTGAGTGTTGCATGACCTTCAAGATCATTTTATGGTGCTCCAGGATCATGTAACAAATGTTTGTTATGATATTTACTTTTTGGTATGTATTAGTACATGTTGGTTCTGTAGAATTTTTTGACATACTCTGATTGGCCTAAAATTTTATAGTTCTATAGATAACGGCCTAGTGGTTAATAGTCATTTCTTCACCATGACTTTCAAGTTCATTTTAAGACATTTTTGGGTTGTGCAATACGAATTTCTGATTGCATCCACTTTTTATATGTATTAGGACATGAACAGCCTAATGAACAATAGTCATTGCTTCTCCATGACCGTTCTTTAGTTTTTGGAGTTTTAGAGCAATAAACATGAATTCAGCACGATTTTCGAGTGCTAATATCCATGCCATCTTCATGAATATGGGCGACCAGTCTCGAATCGCCTATAATTGTTTTGGACCTATCAGAAACGACGTAATGAATAATAGTCATTTCTTCTTCATGACAATTTCTCATTTTTTGGTGTTTTAGGTTAATAAAATAGGAATTAACAAAATTTTCAATTTTTTGTGTGCTAATAATATCCACTCCATCTTCATGAATTCGGGAAGATCGGCCCTAAATCGCCTAATATTTTTGTAGGCCTATAGCAAATGACCTAATGGGTAGCTTTCATTGCTCTTCCATGATTGTTCCCCATATTTTTAGATTTTAGGGCTATAAAACAAGAATTCAACATAATTTTTTAGTTTTCATGTATTAATGTCCAAGACATCTTTATGAATTGACCGGCCTTGAACTACGTAAAATTTGTGGGCCCATCAGAAATGACATAATGAACAATAGCCATTATGTCATGACCTGAATTTTTTCACCATCGGGAGTGGTGATAGCACCTAATAACGGAGCTAGGCCAGCCAAACTTTAACATTCTTAGATAATTTCTCAACAATAACAATATACGAAAGCAATTTAAATAAAAAACGGAAGTCTTTTAAGTTCATAAAACTAAAATCAAAACGCGGAAGTTTAAAACATATCTCTACCCAAAATCTGGTGTCACTAGCTCAGGGACTACTAAAGAGTACTACAATCAAGTCTGAACAAAATAAGGAAATACATAGTATCTGTCTCGGTACAATGAAAATAAATTAAACATAGGAAAGGACTCCGGCCTGCGAACGCCAGCTATGCTACCTCGAAGTTCCTGGACCGGAGTCAGCTCCCGGTCAATAAGCTACTGCTGCGGTCCAAAAGCTGCTCCGGTACCGTAATCTGTGCAAAAAGTACAGAAGTATAGTATCAGCACAACCGACCCCATATGCTGGTAAGTGCCCGGCCTAACTCCGGCGAAATAGTGACGAGGCTAGACAAGATCTAACTAAAACAACATGTGGAGATATATGTATACAGAAGCAATATAAATAACAACAGAAAATATCAACTAAAAGGGAAAGGGGCATGCTTAGAGAAGAACCAACGAAAATAGATCAACAGATATAACTACGAAGCCATCTCAATACCATAACTCATATATAAGTGGTCGACGCGCTACACGATCTCATATCTCAATTCATAAGTGGACGGCGCGCCATACGATCCCATTTCATATATCACGTGGTAGGCGTACCACTCGCTCCCATTTCACATATCACGTGGTATGCGTACCACTCGCTCCCATTTCATGTTATCATAGTGCACAATATGTTACCGGCAGCGGAGGCCAATAATAAATAGTCGATTTAATTTGTGGTAGGCGTACCATTCGATCCAATTTCATATAATCATGCGTGGACGACGTACCACATGATCCCATAATATATTTATTAAGTGGTCGGCGTTCCACACTATCACATTTCATAGAGCATAATACATATAATCTTTCTAAATGAGGTACCATTAGGGAAATTAAACAACATAATACTTTAGCCCCGTAAGTGTATAATTAACAGCCCAAATGTCCGAGAAAGGGAGCAACAACAATAATAGATTACGTGTCCAGGCAAGGAAAAGCCACAACACTTCTCTTTTAATCACTGTCTTTCTCAATTATCAAATTCTAGTTCGAGACAACGCTCCAATAATATACCAATCACAATTCTTCCTTAACCGTTCACATAATAGGAAACTTAGCAATTAAATAAGAAAGATGTTTTACAAAGTGTGATTCAAGCGCATTTAAGACCCCGCGGTCATGCTAGACTCCGGTGTATAGATAAACACCATGCCTATACACCGTACTCTTTACTTAGCAATTAGCAGTTAATATCCTAATCACATTCCCTCTAACCAAAGTTAGAACAAACACTTACCTTGAAGGCTCCAAACTCCACTCAAGCCTCTAGTATAGCTTTACCCCTTGGTTCCACCACAAAATCGCTCGAATCTAGCCACAAATTACTTGAATGCATTAATAAATATAATTGGAACTAACCCCAATGCATACAAATAGTTTTTTTGCATGGTTTTTCCCAAAAAGGCCGAAAATTCCCCCGGGCCCACATGATCGAAACTTGAGGTTCGGACCAAAACCTGGTTACCCATTCCCCCATGAATCCAAATATATGCTTAGTTTTGAAACCAAACCTCAAATTGAGGTCCAACTCTCCAAATTTAAGAAAACCTAAATTCTGACCAAAACCCTCAATTCCCATTTATGAAAATCTTTGATTCAAGTTGAAATCATGTTAAAGGATATTAAGAAATAAATAAATTAAGTTAGAAATCACTTATCAATTGGAGAAGAAAAAATTGTTTGAAAATCGCCTCTAAGGTTTGGGTTTTTGAAAAAGTGGAAATTGACTGCAAAACCCAAGTTTATATACTTTATTGGGGGCTGGCGCGGAGCGCGCAGAAATGTACCACGGCCACGCCGAGGGAGAGAAGAACTGGGCTCTCTGAACCCACCCAGCGTGAACCGCGTTTATTTGATGCGCGGCCGCGGTGGTTGACCTAAAACCTCCAACCCTCTGAAACCCACAATGCGGACCGCACAGAAGACACCGCGGCTGCGTGGCTACCCGTATCTAAACTAAATATTATTAATTTAATATATATATATATATATATATATATATATATATATATATATATATATATATATATATATATATATATATATATATATATATATATATATATATATATATATATATATAAAAATTATTTTTACAATATTAGTTATAAATATATGATTACTTATTAATGTATATTCACGAAAAATATACATCTTAAATACCAAATGTAATATCATTTATACTTGTAAAATTTTTTAGGCATATATTTATTATATTAACTTTTAAGTTTTGATAATTACTTAATTTAAAATTTAATTTAAGTGTGTAATTACACTTGTGCAACCAAACAGTAAATTTGTAATTACACTATGATAAACAAATAGGTTGTCGTAATTACACAACTAAATAATTATGAGGTTGTGTAATTGCTACCCTAATAATTACACCAATTCCAATTATAGGAGTGCTTTCCAAACAGACTAAGTCAATTTGATCGCTGACTATCTAGCCACAAAAGTAATTTTAAGGCCTACTGACATTCTTTTTCATATGCATTGCCAAAATTCTTACTAGTTGAGTCTTTCTGAAAAGAAAAACCAAACAAAACAGAGAATAGATCATCTCTTGTTCTACCCCATACACTATACTTTGGCACCAAGCAGTCAGCTTTTTCTCTCCTTGCACAATATTTTGGTCTCAATGGGACGAAACCTAAGAGTTTTGCTTGTTTTCTTGTTAATCAGCTAAAGTGACGAGGTCATTGAATATACCCCCAGGAGTAAAACGTGTTCTTTTTCGACCATTAAACAGATTATACCAATAATTGACTTCGTCTTTTTACTTGCGTTTTTTTTAAATTTAACTTAAATCTTGCTCAAATCTACTCCAAATCACTTCAAATTTAAACTTTGAACTCCTTTTGATATTTCAATCAGTTGAAACAATGCCCAATCCAAACAATTAAGAATTACAAGAAATTATATTTTTTAAATCAAAGCTTTGAATGGCCTTTAACGATGGACTTCTACTTTTTAATTGTTTTATATTGCACCTAGGTGATATACGGGAAGAAGCAGTAATGGCGGACATCCTTTTGAAGTATATGTAAAAAATATGAGAAGAAGAGAGAGTGAAAGCAATGGTTGTAAGAACACATTTAACTCTATAGTTTTTAGAAGCAATGGTTGTAAGAACATATATTTTGAATTTGCAAGAGCTAGTATTTTCAAAATATATATACTATAGGTTAGATTGGGTGAAGCTTAAAAACATGAAGCATTTTTTGTTATGTGCGTATTTTATTGTAGCTTAAACAGTGGCTATCTCAGGGTGTTTCTACTTTTTTATTGGTGAGATAGAGTTTGGTTTTACTTAAAATTACGTAACCAACCGAAATGGCTATAGTGACCTGCCCAACCCGAATGTCCTTATTCACTTAGAGTTGAACTATCTCTATTCTAATATATCAAGAATGAGAGTCGTTGTCCTTCTTCTTCTTTTTAATGTTTATACTTGCTTTCAGCAATAATAGAAAGTAATTCCCCGAAAAAGAGAGAAAGGCCTATCTGGATTTAGTATCCAAACTATAAGTATATTCATTATTAATAATTTAAGATATAGTAAGTATGGATAAAATCATAAACTAGCCTATCATCATCATTAACAAAATTTCAACGGTTACAACCTTGAATCAAGCGAATCCTTCAGGCAATTACAACGACAAACAGAAAATCGGAACCGGAACACAGCAACGGACTGTCCCCAGACCCATATGTGTCTCAGATTCGAGCACCCACAGCTCAACAACAACAACAACAACTACGCAGTATAGTCCCACAAAGTGGGGTGTGGGGAGGGTAATATGTAGACGGGTCTTACCCTTACCCGAAGGGGCAGAGAGACTGTTTCCAATCGACCCTCGGCTCAGTGAAGGAAAGGAACAACAAAAACAAAAACAAAAGAGCATTAGTAACTTCAGCAGAAATAGCGCAAATAATTATCTAAACATAAGAACCATAAATAAAATAGCATGCAATAATATCAGACAGTAACTACCATAAATAACTAACATAAAGGAGACACAATCCAATACACAAATCATCTATGGATAGCCCTGCCGAGCCTCACCCAACCCCGGGTGAGGAGTACAAAAAACTCTAGGGGCCCCTATCCTACAACCCTGATACTAGACCTCCAGACTTTCCTATCAAGGGCCATGTCCTCAGAAACCCGCATTCTAGCCATGTCATGCCTAATCACCTCTCCCCAATACCTCTTAGGCCTCCCTCTGCCTCTCTGTACGCCGACCATCGCCAGCCGCTCACAACTCCTCACAGGGGCATCAGGACTTCTCCTCCGCACATGCCCGAACCACCTCAGCCTCGCTTTTCGCATCTTCTCATCCACCAGGGCCACCCCCACCTTCTCTCGAATGACTTCATTCTTAATCTTATCTAACCCGGTGAGCCCGCACATCTATCTGAGTATCCTCATCTCCGCAACCTTCATTCTCTGAACATGAGAGTTCTTTACTGGCCAGCACTCCGCCCCATACAACATGACAGGTCTAACCACAACTCTATAAAATTTTCCCTTGAGTTTCTGTGGAACTTTCTTGTCACACAGGACTCCTGGTGCAAGCCTCCACTTTGACCACCCCGCTCCTATACGATGAGTGACATCCCCGTCAATCTCTCCGTCCCCTTGAATCACCGACCCAAGATATCTGACACTGTACCTCTTGGCGATGACCTGAGATCCAATCATCACGTCCCTGCCTAATTCGCTCGGCTCGGCGCTAAACTTGCACTCCTGGTATTCTGTCTTAGATCTGCTTATTTTGAAACCCTTAGACTCGAGAGTCTGTCTCCATACCTCTACCTCTCATTAACACCGACCCTCATCTCGTCTATCAAGACTATGTCATCAGCAAATAGCATACACCAAGGTACATTCCCTTGAATATGTCGGGTTAGAGCATTCATCACCAAGGCAAACAAGAGAGGGCTAAGCTTCGATCCTTGATAGATCCCCATAACCACTAGAAAATGGTCTGAGTCGCCACCCACCGTCCTAACCCTAGTCTTAGCTCCATCGTACATGTTCTTAATTACTCTGATGTAGGCTTCTGGCCCGCTCTTCGCCTCCAAGCACCTCTATAGCACCTCTCTTGAGACCTTGTCATACGCCTTATCCAAGTCGATAAGCACCATGTGCAGGTCCTTCTTCGTATCCCTGAACTGCTCCACCAGCCTCCTGACAAGGTGGATAGCTTCTGTAGTGGAGCGACCCACCATGAAACCGAACTGGTTCAAAGATATAGATGTCATCTCTCTCACCCTCGCCTCGATCACCCGCTCCCAGACCTTCATGGTGTGACTTATTAATTTGATACCCCTATAGTTGTTGCAGTAGTGGATGTCACCTTTGTTCTTGTACAAGGGCACCACTGTGCTCCACCTCCACTCATCCGATATCTTTTTGGTCCTGAAGATCACATTGAACAACTTGGAGAGCCACTCCACTCTTGACCTACCCATGTATTTCCAGAACTCTACCGGGATCTCTTCATGCCTGGTCGCTCGACCCCTACTCATCCTACGCAAAGCCCCCATGACCTCCTCCGCCCTAATGCACCTCCACTACCCAAGGTCTCTATGTTTCTCTGAATGCCCCAAATCCCCTAGCTCTATGTTACGATCCCCCTCATCGTTAAGTAATTCTCGAAAGTACGCCTGCCACCTATGCTTGACTTGAGACTCCCCCATCAGAACTCTACCATCCTCGCCCTTGATACACCTATCTTGGTCAAGATCACGCGCCTTCCTTTCCCTTGCTTTCGCTAACCAGAATAACTTCATGTCCCCACCTTTCTCCCCTAATTCCTCGTACATGCGACTAAACGCTGCGTTTTTGGCTTCCGTAACTGCCATCTTTGCTTGTTTCCTCGCCGCCTTGTAGATCTCCATGTTCGCTCTCCGTTATTCCTCGCTTGTGCTCCCTGCCATCTTAGCAAACGCCGCCTTATACACCTCCACAATTACACGTTTTTTGGCGTTCTAAGGCCATAAAACTGGAATTTCCACGATTCCCAGATTTTCATGTGCCATACAGCCCATGCCTCTTGCATGGGCCCAGGCGCCCGAACCTGGATCGTCTAAAAATTTGCTGGCCCATAAAAATGACTTAAGAAAATATAGTCACCGCCTCGCCATGACCGTTACTCATTGTTTGGCATCTTAAGGCCATAAAATTGGAATTCTACTCAATTCCTAGATTTTCGTGTTCTATAGCCTGCGCTTCCTGCATGGCCCAGGCAAACGAGCCTGGGTCGCCTATATTAGTCGGCCTATAAAAAATGACCTAAGGAGCAATAGTCACCACCTAGCCATGATTGTTACTCGTTTTTTTTTTTTATATTTTAGGACCATAAAACTGAAATTCAGACCGATTCCCAAATTTTTGTGTGTAATAGCCTCCGCCTCCTGCATAGGGACGCCCAAACCTGGATCGTCTAAATTGCAGAGCCATTAAAAATGACCTAATGAATAATAGTTACCGCCTAGGCATGACTGTTAGTCGTTTTTGGCCTTTAAGGGCAAAAAACTAAAATTCGGGCCAAAAACTCCTAATGTTGTGAATTTCATCTGCTTACCAGATTATGTGACTGCATTGTGCTAAACAATCATACTCCACTTGTGAGATTTTTCTAGTTTGTTGTTATTATTGTATAAACAGACAGTATAAATTAAAGATCTTCTAATGACATGATTAATGTAATCTAACCTATTATAGCAGTTTTAATATAATAGGTTAGTTACAAATTTTTTTTTCAGATTACTATTTGAGAATTCGTCATAAATATTTACCGATAATTACATTATAAATGACTTGATTGTGTAAATATTTTTATACCGTCCGGCCAGTTATTAAGACTTGCTACTCCACTTTTCAATATCCTCCGACCACCTAAATTGGTAATTTTCATGTTTTTGGCCCTCTGGTAGATTATATGAACTGTGTAAGCTTGTTCCTTTTGTTTGAAAATGCATCTACTTAAGATTTTGCTCATAATATCGCAAGTAGCTAAACCATCAACACATGCATGATTCGTAAGACTACAAAAGTGTTCATAATAATATCAGATCATACATCAAGCTGATCAACTCATATTTTACCCCTTAATTAAGACCACTTGGTCTTTTTATAGATCAACTTCAGAAGATTACAAATATAGTACTATTACTATATACTTGACTTTAAGTTGCTTTTTAGCGCAATTATTTAATTTCTTGATATCAAGCAGAACAACCATACATACTAACGTGGAATGAACATACGTCGTTTCAATTAGTATGGACTTTGGCCTATATAATTACCTGGAGGATCATAGTTGCAAGAGACAACATATCCTCCATTGTTACACTGAACCCTAGCACATCCAACACGAACCGAGTTACGCCAAACCACTTGAGTATAGTGTCCACACACCTGTCCTCGTGCACAAGTATTTGAGTCATGGTCATAATACTGCTTCTCATCGACCCACATCTCAACGGCCTTAGCAGCCGTCATGAAATCGTCACTTCCCTCAGCTAAGTTTTCGCCGTATTGACCATGAGAATGTACGAGGTTGCAGTCTGCAGCCAATTGAGAAGCATAATTTTCTGCATAAGCTGCTACCTCGTCGTCCCAGGTTAAAGGTTCTACGCCTACATCTGCACGAGCTGTATTATGGGCATCCAAATAGTCTTGTTGAGAATTTTGGGCACGACAAGAGTGGGATATTATTAGGAATAAGAGAAGTGTAGAGACAGGAAAAAATGAAGGCATTTGTGAAAAGAGAACAAATCCCATGACTATTGGAGAAATGTTGTATTTTGGATGGAAAAACTAGATTTTCTATTAAGGGTATTTATAGGAGAAATCTTGAAGATTTCACGGCGATCATTCATGTACTTATTAAAAATTTTGACATGGTAATATCAATGTTATATACCCTGTTATAGATAGTTATTTATCCTATTTTCTAGGTTACCATATTAAACTTTTATAAGCAGTTACCAATTGTTGTAAAATATTTTACCTGATGTTGCAAAATAATTTTACATTGTCAATGCCTGAAGTGAAACACTTTTTTTAATCGATCATATGTACTTTTTGTTCCAGAAAGGGAATGTCCATTGGATTTTTTTTAAAATAAATACTTTTTGATGTTTGTTTTTCTAATTATAATCTTATTTCTAAATATTATACTATTATATTTCTTATAATAATTTGTACAATCATTTAATTCTCTAAAAGAAAAAAACTATAATAAAACCAAACACAGTATTGTGTGTCTTCCTTTTCTCAATATTTGTGGAAAATATGAACATGGGCAGTCATCGATGACGTTAAATAGGAGTATCTATCAAATTTGAACGTAAAGAATATTTGGATATTCTTCAGTTCTTTCTCTAATTTCCCTCCCTACACGTTACTCATGCACTATCATCCTTTTCTATTATCTCATTCCAATCACGACTTGGTCTGGAGTATATATGAATTACTTTCCATTTTCTTGTCCCAATCACGACTTGACTTTAGACTCAAATGTGAAGACTTGTTTTTTTGTTGTAAATAACTATTTTTACTGTTATGGTTACTATTCTAAAATTTACCTTCTTCCAACTTTTACCATCTCATAAACAAAGAACATGGCAAGGAGGAAGACGAATATTTATGTATAGGGTTAAATTTGGCTCATAACGTCCTTATGTCATGTGGGCACGCTCCCATGATAAGAGCGATCCAAGCAAGGGAGTGGCCCATGTTAAGACTGTCAATGCATGAAGTTAAACACTTTTTTGATCTAGTAGATGTGTTTTTTGTTAAATAAAATAGACTGGTTATGGTTACTGTGTTAATTAATATTTTTGAAATTTAACGATCTGGTTAATTTTTGATTCGATATTTATATCTCTTCTTTTTTTCAGAATGGAATGTCCATTGGAAAAAGAATATAAAATAAATACGTTTTGATGTTTGTTTGGTTCTAATAATCTTATTTCTAAATCTAATATACTATTATATTTCTTATAATAATTTGCACAATCAATTCTCTAAAAGAAAAAACTATAATAAAACCAAACACAGCAGTTCCACATAAATGTGTGTGTCTTCTTCTTGTTTCTTTTCTCAATATTTGTGGAAAATATGAAAATGGGCCGTCATCTCGATGACGTTAAACTCTTAGCCTATGTTTATTTCGAAGCTCAAAGTTTTAGTGAAGCTAAGACTTTGGCTAATGCTTTAGGTGGTGAAGTATAGAACCAAGAGAAGACTTACATGAGACACCAGTGTTTTTGTTATGCAAAAAGAGTAATTGATCCAATTCAGTTATATATACTGATAATGAGAAAATATTTTGTAACTATTGCCATTTAGCATTTTGCCATAAAAATTACATATTATTGTTAGTCAACTTAACGTGATGATACCAACAAAAGTTGTGGCGGAGTGGTAAGTACTCCTTCATTCTTAACCAAAAGTCTCGAGTTCAAGCCCCAGGATATAGAGTCACCTTTGTTGGGGAGCGCTTTACCCTCAATGTGGTACTTTGCGATACGAATCCGGATTTAGTCGGGCTCCAATATGGGTACAGGACATCAAACGAAAAACTAAAAAAAAAAAGTTTAACGTGATGATAAAATTTTTTAATACAGGACATCGGGCGGGAAACTTTTTTAAAAAAACACTTAACGCGATGATAAAAAAATTTATACTCTATTAGATGCAAATAAATAAATAAATAAATAAAAACTTAGACGCTACACTATGATAATTGACATCTCTTGGTCCTTAAAAAAAGTTTATGTGCTACAATCCCTAGGTAAAGCTTTGCGCCATCAGGGTCGCAAATTGTGCCTCACGACTTGACCAGAAGATAAAAAATCAGAAAAAGTAAGTTATCCTAATTAATTTATTATATTGATAATAGAGCTTAAAATTCAAATGTTCTTGAGGTTTCACTTTTCTTATTGCAATACATTCCTCATTGAGTAACTTTATTGAATAAATAACATGATACAGTGAGAAATCACAGTAGCAAATCTGATTGTCAAATCAGATTTGGGTTCAAAGAAAGTAGAATAACTTTATCTTTCAGCAAATTTGTATGGACTTATTTGAGTTATGCCTTGCTTGGTCCATCTCTTATGATATATTGAAGGTTCTCTACGTAGCATGTCACGAGCATCACCAGCGAGGCAGTAACGTACGCAAAATTTTTTGTAAAACGTATCCATATATGAAAAATATATATAGACAAATCGTTGACATGGCGCCAAAACTATGCAGATTTTGCATGGTGTCCATTAATGGCCATACAAGCAACTTGTACATGGCACAAGTGCAGGATTAAAGTGGCAAGCACCATCAGCGTCGTACATTGTGTTACAGCCTACAAGAGTTGACTCCAACACAAAGAATGAGAAAAGAAAGAAGAGAAACGGAAAGGTAAACATCTTTAGTGGGATTGTGAATGCTTTTATTTGTTTTGATTTCTTGTAGGGAATTCGGATCAGATCACCCCGATTCATTTAAATGACGTAGTTATAGCGCACGAAAATTTGTAAATAACTTGAATTTTAGTTTTTTATCCCTAAAATGTCAAAAGAAGAGAAATGGTCATGTTGAAGCCATAACTATTGTTCATAGGTCATTTTATATGGCCTTACGAACTAAAAATTCTGAAAATGGGGCGGAATTCTAGTTTTACGGCCCTAAAACACCAAAAATGAGGAACAATCATGGCAAGATGATGACTAATATTCCTTAGATCATTTTTATGGGACGGTAAAATTTTAGGTGACTCAGGTTCGGTCGCCCGGACCCATGCAGATGGCATGGATTATAGCACACGAAAATCTAAAAATAGGGCAAAATTCCAGTTTTGTGAGCCTAAAATGCCAACAAATGGGTAAACGGTGACTAATATTTCTTAGGTCATTTTTGATTGGCCGGCAAAATTTAAGGTGATTAGGTTCTGGCCGCCCGGACTCAAGAAGATGGCGGGAGTTGTAACACACGAAAATCTAGGAATCGTGTGCAATTCAAATTTTATGTTCCTAAAATACCAAAAAATGAGGAACAGTCATGGTGAAGCGAAAACTAATGTTCCTTAGAGCGTTTTTATGGGACAAATTTAGTAGGCGATTCAGGTCCAGTCGCCCGGACCAATGCAGATGGTGCGTGTTATATAGCACAAGAAAATTTGAAAATCGACCAAATTCCAATATGTTGGCCCTAAAATGCCCAAAAAACGAGAAACATTTATTGTTCATTAGGTAATTTTTATGGCTCCGCAAAATTTTAGGTTATTCGAATCCGATAGTTCGGATTCATCAGATGGCTTGGACTAACGCACATGAAAATTTGAAAATCGACCGGAATATTTTTGGCCCTAATATGGAAAAAAAAGAGGAACATTGTTCATTCAGTCATTTTTTATGGTCCCGCAAAATTTTAGACAATTCAAATCCGATAGCCCGGATTCATGTAGTTTGTGTGGACTATAGCACATGAAAAATTAGAAATTTGCTGGAATTCCAATATTTTGGCACTAAAGTACCAAAAAATAAGGAACGGTTATGCCGAAGCCATGACTATTATTCATTAGGTTACTTTTATGGTAAATTTAAGGAGATTCAAATCTGGTAGCCCTGTCATGTAGATGGCATGGATTATAGCATACAAAAATTTGAAATTCGGCTCGAATTCTAATTTTTTTGGCCTTAAAATACCAAATATCGAGGAATGGTCATGCCATAACCATGCATATTGTTCATAAGGTCATTTTATGACCCCGCAAAACATAGGCGATCCGAATCCGGTAACCTGGATTCATCCAAATGGTGTGGATGATAACACATAAAAATTTAAAAATCGGCCCAAATTCTAATGTTTTGGCCCTAAAATGCAAAATTGAGGAACAATCATGTTGAAGCCATAACTATTATTCATTAAGATATATTTTATGACCTCATAAAATTGTTGGAAACACGTTTCAAATGCAATATACTAAACGTGTGTTCTTTTGTAGGTTTTGATGAATGTCAAACAAAGCAATAAGCGATATATAGCAGTGCTCAAGGACAAGCACAAAATGGATGCATTACAAGAAGCTCAAGACAAAGTTTAGAAATGTTATAATTGAGTCAATATTAATTGTGATCTTGATTCCTCAATCTTGGCTCATAACATGGCTTCTCTACTAAAATTATTTTTCCAAAATCATGCATATCTAACTTAAGTGTCAAATGATTTTAAACTATGCATATTTATATTTGTTAAAATGTTTTTCAAACATGCCTCAAAAATCTGGGCTAAGATAATCGATTATGTACTTATGATAATCGAGTATCTCTAAGCCAAGACTGCATGACAATCGATTGTGAATTAATGATAATCGATTGTGAGTAAGTCAGTTAACATCAGGTTTTTGCAAACTGCATAACAATCGATTGTGTACTTTTGATAATCGATTGTTAACTGAGGCAAAGTTTTCAAAACTCAGAAAAATCGATTATGAACTAATGGTAATCGATTAGAATGAGAAAAATGTCTCCCAGTGTTTTTAAATAAATTAATAATCGATTGTGGCTTTTGATAATCGATTATATATGAGACAGAAAGTTTTGAAATTAATTAATAATCGATTATGGCTTTTGATAATCGATTATATATGAGACAGTAAGTTTTGAAATTAATTTATAATCGATTGTTCTATTTGATAATCGATTGTTGGAACTAACCGTTGTCATACATTTTCAAATTACCTTCAGGTAATCGATTGTTGATATTTAACAATCGATGTTTTGCGTAAAATCTGGAAAAGATTTTCTGAACGTTGTTAAAATAATCGATTGTTGATTTCCTGATAATCGATGTTTTATGCCAAAAAATTGGAAAGGATTTTTTAACGTTATAAATAATCGATTATTGATTTGAAGTAATCGATTGTTGACGTAAAATCTGGGATTGAATTTTTGATCTGATAGGCAAACAATCGATTGTTTAGTCTTGACAATCGATTGTCACTGAGTAATTTCAGCAATCCTTAATTGGCAATTAGACAACGGTAAGACTGAGTTTTTCACCTATAAATACAGGCTTAACTCAGTGTTTTCACAACAACAACATATACAATTTAAGTATTTTCATTGCTAAAAGCTTTCTTACATTGATCATCATTTTCATTCATCCATAAAGCTTTTTGAAGAGCCATTCTATTGAGCTAAGTTGTTGTGATCTTGAGCGTACTATTTCTACTCATATCTACTCATTGAGGAGTACTTTGTAAAGTGAGTTTGTTTTGTGTTTGTAAGAGAATTGCGATTCTCGTTTGTTGAGGAACTTGTGATTCCTCAGTTGAAGTCTTTGGGATTGTTATCCCCGAGCAGTTGAAGTCTTTGGGATTGTTATCCCCGAGCAGTTGAAGTCTTTGGGATTGTTATCCCCGAGCAGTTGAAGTCTTTGGGATTGTTATCCCCGAGCAGTTGAAGTCTTTGGGATTGTTATCCCTGAGCAATTGAAGTCTTTGGGATTGTTATCCCCGAGCAATTGAAGTCTTTGGGATTGGTATCCCCGAGCAATTGAAGTCTTTGGGATTGTGATCCCCGAGCACCTAGGTGAGGCTTGTGTCCTCAGCTGTAACGGTTTGTTAAGCACCCGTAAGCTTGACAAGTTTAGTGGAAATCTCGAGAGAGTCTCTCGGGGACTGGACTAACCACGTTTGTGGCCAACCAGGATACATCATTGTGTAAGTTTATTTTACTGCACTTGTTTTAATTTCTGCAAAGTTTTTAAATTCCGCACTAAAACGCTTAATATTTTTAAAACGCTATTCACCCCCCCCCCCTCTAGCGTAAAGCGTTATTTCCAACAATTGGTATCAGAGCCATACTCTCTGAAAGACTTAACCGTTTGAGAGAATCTTTCCATGGCTTCTACTCTAGACTCTTTTGCAGGTATTGATGAAGGACAGTGCCCCACAAGACCTCCTTTGTTCAACGGGACTAATTATTCATATTGGAAAGAAAGGATGCAGATATTCGTCAGATCAAACAGCCCTTACTTGTGGAAGGTGTACACCAAAGGAAATGAGGTTCCTGTCAAACAGGTGGAAGGAATATGGGTGCCAAAAACAGAAGAGGAATTCAACGCCGAGGATAATCGAATGGTCCAAAATAATTTTAAAGCTATTAATTTATTACTCTGTGCTGTTAATGCTAATGATTACAGGAAAATCTCCTGCTGCAAAACAGCGAAAGAAATGTGGGACAAGCTTGAGGTCACTTACGAAGGGACTGACCAGGTAAGAGAAGCTAAAATTGATTTTTTAACTCATGCTTACGAATTGTTCCATATGAAGGAAGGCGAAAAGGTAGACGAGATGTTTGAGCGGTTCTCATCAATAGTGAATGATCTCCACGCACTCAAGAAGACGTTCACAGACAAAGAACTAGTTCGAAAAATCCTTAGGAGCCTAACACCGGCATGGCGATCAAAGGCCGATGCGATTCAAGAGTCAATTGGAATCACGAACGTCACCATAGACGCTCTTAGAGGTAATCTTAAGACTTATGAATCCACTATTCTTAACCCTGTTGTTGACGAACAAAGAAGGCAAAAGATTGCTCTAAAGGCGAGCACAAGTCAATCACCAATTGAAGAGGATGGAGATAGCGAATTTGGACTCATCATCAAAAAGTTCCAAAAATTCATGCGAAAAGAATATGACCGCAAAGGGAAAAAGCAAGGTGAGCAAGTTAAATGTTATGAATGTGGTGAAACAGGGCATATCAAAACAAACTGCCCAAATCTTAAAAAGGAGAAGAAACCCTTCAAGAAGCAACGAGCATACATATCTTGGGGAGGAGATTCCGGAGACGAATCCAGTGAAGAAGAAAATGAAGAAGCGGCAAATCTCTGCCTCATGGCACAGGAAGAAAATCAAAGTGAGGTAAGTCAAATCTCTTCTCAAAATTTCTATACTCTTGATGACATGAGAAATGCCTTTGATGAATTGTATGCTGAATTTCTCAAAGTTACAAAAACCGTCACTAGTTTAAGAGAAAATGCTTCTCTAAAAGAACAAGATTTTCAAAAACAGTTATCATTAAAAGAAAAAGAATTAGAAAAATTGGTTTTGGAAAATGAGAAGCTACTAGAACAAAACAAGTTTTATGGGAAAAGAAGTTCTGACAAGCCCGAGAGTTCTACAAAAAATTGTGCTTCTTGTGTAGACCTTAAGAATGAAGTAGGTAGATTAAAAGGCACACTAGATAAATTCAACTCCTCTCATAAAAACTTGAATGTGGTGCTTGATAACTTGAAATCAACCAAGCATGGAATAGGCTTCATAAATGAAGAAGAGGTTGATGCAAAAACCCAACCACCTAGAGCTCAACCTAGGATTAATAACAAAAATGCCTTTCCTAAAACAAACATGCATGCTAGACAAAATATTAGGAGACCTAGACATGACCTTCCGCCTAGCAATCGTCACCATAGACATGATGCATATTTTAGGCACAACAATGATCATGCTAGAAGATCCCGAAATGTTCAACCTAGAAATGACTATGGTGTTCTAATTAGGAGAAATGAAAATAGAGTAAACAATGTGCATTATTCTAGCTACTATGAGCCTAGACGCATGCATAATCCAAATGTGACATGTCATTATTGTAGACGAATTGGTCATATTGCTCCCGCATGCTTTACTAGACATAGACATGCTACTCAAACATATCATTATAGTATGCATAACCCTCAAGGACCCAAAATGGCATGGGTACCAAAAGAGCATTGATTTGTTTTGCAGGTGTGCTTGAAGGAATCAAGTGTAGTGGATGCTCCAAACACTTGACGAGAGACGAATTCAAAATTCCTTCAATTAAAGCACAAAGAAGGAGGAAGAGACGGAAAAGTCGACTTATGTTTTTTTAAATCGGAAGTATTTTCGAAAAATTCAAAAGGCAAAATTGTGGAAAAAGCTTCGTAAATTGGAGAATGAGCCAAAAGACCAAAATGAACGGAGGATGTTCAAAATCAGGTAATTGGCAAAGTCGAAGGGAAGGTAAGTACCCTAAACCCTCTTAAGAACATCCTAGGACAAAATTCTTAAGAGTTCATTTTTTTTTCACCCGACTACACGAGTTTCAAAGTTATTATTTCATTTATAGATTACTGACTTGAGCGTCGGAGATGTTTAATTCTATTTTGCAGGCATCCCCCAAAAGGTAAGAGGAAAGTATGAATTATCTTGATACAAAAAAAAAATCGATCATAATCGATTATTTATGCTTACAATCGATTATCAGTATCAATAGTCGATTATTTGTTGATTCAATTTTTTTGCCATGAAATCTTGTTAAATGTTTACATTGCCTGATAGAATTAAGTCTCATCATTTCAGCATCCCCCTTCCAAACAATCGATTATTTGTTCTGCCAATCGATTATTTGCCAAAATTCAAACTCTCTGTGAGTAAAACAATCGATTACTATATATTGACAATCGATTATCTGTTTTAAACTTATGTTACCGTTTTGGCTCCATAATCGATTCCTGACAGGTCATAAATATGAAAAACAATCGATTACCAAGTTTGACAATCGACTATCTTTTTCAAATTTTCTTACCGTTCTGGCGTGTAATCGATGTGTCAGATCATTTTCATTAATGACAATCGATTATTCCATTCAAACAATCGATTGTTGAACGGTCAGTGAATTTATTTTTACCGTTTCAGACTTCAAATCTCTTCAAATCATTTCCAATAAATGTAAGATTCATTCCTTCTCTATATATAGGCTGCACATATGCTCTTGTATACTCACTCAAGCCTCCCAAGCATCAAATTCTCTTGTTTTCTTTGAAAAATCCTAGCACATCCTTTCAAAAAAAAAAAAATGTCAAGCCGCAACTCAAAACGTGCTCGTTCCAAACAAGGTGCTTCTTCTTCTCGCCATCCATATCAAGATGGATCGGTTCTATTCTTTGAATCCAATGAAGAGCTCACCCGTTTCTTAACCAAATTTGAGAAACGCCTTATTCTCCCTCCTCGCTTTTCATCAAACGCTCTTGTTGCACCATTCATTCCAGCCGCAAATATGCTAAGAGAGTGCAACCTTTTCAATTTCCCACTCCTTACTCACCCCTACTACAACATTTCTTTGGTTGAAGCTTTTTACTCCAACCTTCACAAAGATGATGAGGGTGAACTTGTTACCAATGTTAACGGCATTCCCATTCTAATTTCTGAAGATAACCTCCACCTCATTGCCGGCATTCCGCATGATGGTGAAGACATCTACCAGTACATAAATGATGCCGGGGTCATGATTGATGAAGCTAATCTCTTCCGCCAAGCCGGAGTAGCCTATGATGAGTCCTCTTCCCGTCGTCCCACCATAAAGGGTATGGACCCGAATTATCGTTTCATTCTCTATTTCATCACTCGTGTTCTCAAACCCCGTAAACTCAATCACACCACCATTTCCCAAGAGGATGCCAAATTTCTTCATGCCATTGTCACCGGTGTTAAAATAAATTGGTGCAAGCTTATTCTATCTCATATGTTCAATGCCACCAGAGATGACATACCTCTCCCCTATGCCCTCTTAATAATGAAATTTCTTGAAGCTTCCGGAGTCAATATTGCTAATGGTCCTCTCAAAAAGAGCACCAAAATCTGGGAAATTTCGGAGTCTTCCTTTCATCATGATGGTGATCATGCTCCCGCTCCTCCTCAAAATCGACAAGCCCGTCGTGCTCATCCTCCTCAGGAGCCTACCCTCCGGACCATTTCTGACCAAATTACTCAACTAACCCGTGAGGTCCATGGTTACTTTGATCACGTGCATTATGCCTATGCTCAGATGGTGCCATATCAAGCGCCTACCAATGATGATGAAGGGAATGGGGGTGATGAATGATGAAATTGTTGTTGTTATGAGAAATTGTTGTTTTTGGTCTGTTTGTTCTTGATTGGTTAGTTATGTTTGGTTTCACCCTTGTAATGTTATCTTAATTTTCCAATAAATAAACTTGTGTTTATTTCACATTTTTTTCATATTCTTCCCTTGTGTAAATTTTTGCTAATGGCAAAAGGGGGAAGAAACGGGATATCAAGAAGTATGCTATATCACTCTCAACTTCATTCATGCTTAAAGTGAGGGGGAACATGAATTGAGGGGGAACATCAAATTGCATACTTTACTCTTGTCTTGGATTATCAAAATAATTATTGCATATATCCCGCTTATGTTTGCCATTATCAAAAAGGGGGAAATTGTTGGAAACACGTTTCAAATGCAATATACTAAACGTGTGTTCTTTTGTAGGTTTTGATGAATGTCAAACAAAGCAATAAGCGATATATAGCAGTGCTCAAGGACAAGCACAAAATGGATGCATTACAAGAAGCTCAAGACAAAGTTTAGAAATGTTATAATTGGGTCAATATTAATTGTGATCTTGATTCCTCAATCTTGGCTCATAACATGGCTTCTCTACTAAAATTATTTTTCCAAAATCATGCATATCTAACTTAAGTGTCAAATGATTTTAAACTATGCATATTTATATTTGTTAAAATGTTTTTCAAACATGCCTCAAAAATCTGGGCTAAGATAATCGATTATGTACTTATGATAATCGAGTATCTCTAAGCCAAGACTGCATGACAATCGATTGTGAATTAATGATAATCGATTGTGAGTAAGTCAGTTAACATCAGGTTTTTGCAAACTGCATAACAATCGATTGTGTACTTTTGATAATCGATTGTTAACTGAGGCAAAGTTTTCAAAACTCAGAAAAATCGATTATGAACTAATGGTAATCGATTAGAATGAGAAAAATGTCTCCCAGTGTTTTTAAATAAATTAATAATCGATTGTGGCTTTTGATAATCGATTATATATGAGACAGAAAGTTTTGAAATTAATTAATAATCGATTATGGCTTTTGATAATCGATTATATATGAGACAGTAAGTTTTGAAATTAATTTATAATCGATTGTTCTATTTGATAATCGATTGTTGGAACTAACCGTTGTCATACATTTTCAAATTACCTTCAGGTAATCGATTGTTGATATTTAACAATCGATGTTTTGCGTAAAATCTGGAAAAGATTTTCTGAACGTTGTTAAAATAATCGATTGTTGATTTCCTGATAATCGATGTTTTATGCCAAAAAATTGGAAAGGATTTTTTAACGTTATAAATAATCGATTATTGATTTGAAGTAATCGATTGTTGACGTAAAATCTGGGATTGAATTTTTGATCTGATAGGCAAACAATCGATTGTTTAGTCTTGACAATCGATTGTCACTGAGTAATTTCAGCAATCCTTAATTGGCAATTAGACAACGGTAAGACTGAGTTTTTCACCTATAAATACAGGCTTAACTCAGTGTTTTCACAACAACAACATATACAATTTAAGTATTTTCATTGCTAAAAGCTTTCTTACATTGATCATCATTTTCATTCATCCATAAAGCTTTTTGAAGAGCCATTCTATTGAGCTAAGTTGTTGTGATCTTGAGCGTACTATTTCTACTCATATCTACTCATTGAGGAGTACTTTGTAAAGTGAGTTTGTTTTGTGTTTGTAAGAGAATTGCGATTCTCGTTTGTTGAGGAACTTGTGATTCCTCAGTTGAAGTCTTTGGGATTGTTATCCCCGAGCAGTTGAAGTCTTTGGGATTGTTATCCCCGAGCAGTTGAAGTCTTTGGGATTGTTATCCCCGAGCAGTTGAAGTCTTTGGGATTGTTATCCCCGAGCAGTTGAAGTCTTTGGGATTGTTATCCCTGAGCAATTGAAGTCTTTGGGATTGTTATCCCCGAGCAATTGAAGTCTTTGGGATTGGTATCCCCGAGCAATTGAAGTCTTTGGGATTGTGATCCCCGAGCACCTAGGTGAGGCTTGTGTCCTCAGCTGTAACGGTTTGTTAAGCACCCGTAAGCTTGACAAGTTTAGTGGAAATCTCGAGAGAGTCTCTCGGGGACTGGACTAACCACGTTTGTGGCCAACCAGGATACATCATTGTGTAAGTTTATTTTACTGCACTTGTTTTAATTTCTGCAAAGTTTTTAAATTCCGCACTAAAACGCTTAATATTTTTAAAACGCTATTCACCCCCCCCCTCTAGCGTAAAGCGTTATTTCCAACAAAAATTTTATTCAATTCGGACATGGTAGCACAAATTCATGTAGATGGTACGGAATATAGCACATGAAATTTGAAAATTAGCCTAAATTCTAGCTTTTTTGCCCTAAAATGCCAAAAATGAGGAACTGTCATGCCAAAAACCATGACTATTATTCATTAGGTCATTTTTTGTGGTCCCTCAAAATTTTAGGTGATTCGGATCCGGTAACCCGGATTCATGCATATAGCATGGATTATAGCACATGAAAAATTAAAAATAGGCTGGAATTCTCCTTTTTAGAACTTAAATGCCCAAAAAAGAGGTACAATCATGCCGAAGCCATGACTATTGTACATTAGGTCATTTCTTATAGACCCCCCAAATTTATAGGTGGTTCAGATCTTGTAGGCCATATTATTGTAGATGGCATGGACTATAACAAAAAATATAGAAATCGACATCAATTCTAGTTTTTTGACCCTGAATTGCCAAATAAACGAGGAACGATATGCCAAAGCCATGACTATTGTTCATTAGAGCATTTTTATGGTCCCATAAAGTTCGATGGCCCCACCTAAAATAGTTATCACTTAGCCATGATTTTCCATCATTTTATTTTGCGTTTTAGGGCCATAAAACAGGAATTCAGGATGATTCCCAGATTTTCATGTCCTATAGTCCAAGCCATCAGCATGAATTCGTGCGGCCGCCCCTGAATCTTCTAATATTTTGCAGGCACATAAAAAATGACCTAATTAACAATAGACATATCTTTGCCATGATTGTTCTTTATTTTTTGGCATTTAGCGACATAAAACAGGAACTCAATACGATCCTATATTTTCATGTACTATGAGGACCTATCCCACATCTCTTAAATTTTGCGGGCCCATAGAAAATGATCTAATGAATAATAGTCATTGGTTCGTCATGACCGTCCTTGTGCTTTGGCTTTTTTGACCATAAAACAAGAATTCATGATGATTCTTAGATTTTCATGTACTATAGTCCATGCCACCTGCATGAACTCGGGCAACCAGCCCAGAATCTCCTACAATTTTGCAGGCCCATTTAAAACGACGTTATGAACAATCGTCGTCACTTTTCCATGACCATTCTTAGGTTATAGGCGTTTTATGTCCATTAAACAGGAATTTAAGACGATTTCCAGATTTTTATGCGCTACAATCCATGCCATCTGCATGAATTCGTGCGACTGTCTCCGAATCTTGTAAATTTTTTGTGGACCCATAAAAATGACCTTCTGAATAATAGTCATCACTTGTCCATGATCATTTCTCATTTTTGGCGTTTTAGCTGCATAAAACAAGAATTCAGGATGATACCCAAATTTTCATGTACTATAACGATTGGCCCGAAATCTCTCAAAATTTTGTGGTCCCATAAACAAAGACCTAACAACAATCATCAATTCCCCCATGATCATTTCTCCTGGCATGTTAGGGCCATAAAACAGGTCATTATGAATCTTATATTTTCGTATGCTATAATCTACGTCATCTGCATGAAGTTGGGAACCCGGCGCCTAATCTCTTAAAAATATTTGGGCCAATAAAAATGAGCTAATGAACAATAGAAATTTCTTCTCCATAACCGTTCCTCGCCTTTTGGCATTTTCGGGCCATAGAACAAGAATTCAGTACGATCCCCATATTTTCGTGTGCTATAGTCCATACAATCTGCTTGAATTTGGGCGACTGGCCCTGAAGCTCCTAAAATTTTGGTGGCCCATAAAAAATAACCTAATAAAAATAATCTTTACTTCACCATGATTTTTCCTTATCTTTTAGCATTTTAGGGACATAAAATAGTAATTCAAGATGATTTCTAGATTTTCGTGTGCTCTAGTCCATGTCATCTACATGAATTGGGGCGACCAGCCCCAAGTCTCCTAAAATTTTGCGGGCTTATCAAATATTACCTAATGAATAATATTCTTTGCAATGTCATGATTTTTCCTTATTTTTTGTTGTTTTAGGGTCATAAAACTGGAATTTAGCACGATTCCTGAATTTTGTGCTATATAGTCCACGCCATCTGCATGAATTCAAGTGACCATCCCTGAATATCCTAAAGTGATGAGGGCACACAAAAAATGACTTAATAAATAATATCCATTACTTAATCATGGGTGTTCCCCATTTTTTGGCGTTTTAGGGGCATAAAACAGGATTTCAGGACGATTCCCATATTTTCGTGTGCTATAGTCCACGCCATCTGCATTAATTTGGAAGACCGGCCCGAATTTTCTATGATTTTATGGGTCTATAAAAAATGGTCTAATGAATAATAATTATCGCCTCACCATGACTGTTCTTCATTTTTGGCATTTTAAGGTCATAAAACAGGAATTCAGGACGATTTCCAAATTTTTGTATACTATATTCCATGCCATCTGCATGAATTCGGGCGGCCCTGAATCTTCAACAATTTTACTGGCGCATCAAAAATTACCTAAAGAATAATAGTTATCACTTAGCCATGGATGTTCTTCATTTTCTAGGGTTTTAGGGCCATAAAAAAGGAATTCAAGATGATTCCCAAAGTTTTGTATGCTATAGCCCACACCATCCACATAAATTCGGGCGACCGACCACAAATCTCCTAATTTTTTATGGGTCCATCAAGCATGACCTAATAAATATTAGTCATCGCTTTTCCATTATCATTCCTCATTTTTTGGCGTTTTAGGGCCATTAAATAAGAATTTAGGACGATTCCTAGATTTTTGTGCTACAATCTGAACCACTGCATGAATTCATGCGACCGGCCCCGGAAACTTCTAAAATTTTGCGAGCCCTTAAAAAAGACCTAATGAACAATAGTCATCACTTCACCATAATCTTTCTTTATTTTGTGGATTTTTGGGCCAAAAAGTTGAAATTCAGGTTGATTTCCAGATTTTTTGTATGCATCTTCATTTATTCGGATGACCGGCCCTAAATCCCTTAGAATATTGTTGCCCGGAAAAATGACCAAATAAATTAATCATTGGGTTTTCATTATTTTTCCTTATTTTTTGGGTGCATTAGGGCCACAAAACAGGAATCCATGACGATTTCCAGATTTTGATATAGCATATGTTATGCAATCAATATGAATTCGGATGAGTGGCCCTGAATTTTTTTGGCCCTAAAATGGAAAAAACTAAGGAACATTGTTCATTCGGTCATTTTTTATGGTCCCGCAAAATTTAGGCGATTCGAATCCGATAGCCCTGATTCATGTAGATTGTGTGGACTATAGCACATGAAAAATTAGAAATTTGCTTGAATTCCAATATTTTGGCACTAAAATACCAAAATATAAGGAACGGTTATGCCGAAACCATGACTATTATTCATTAGGCGGCTTTTATGGTCCCGTAAAATTTAAGGAGATTCAGATCTTGTAGCACTGATTCATGTAGATGGCGTGGATAGTAGCATACAAAAATTTAAAAATCTGCTCGAATTCTAATTTTTTTGGCCTTAAAATACCAAAAATCGAGGAATGGTCATTCCGAAATCATGACTATTGTTCATAAGGTTATTTTCATGACCCCGAAAAACTTAGGCAATTCGAATCTGGTAACCTGGATTCATCCAAATGGTGTGGACGATAGCACACAAAAATTTGAAAATCGGCCCCAATTCTAACTTTTGGCCCTAAAATATAAAAGTTGAGGAACGGTCATGTTGAAGCCATAACTACTATTCATTAAGTTATATTTTATGACCTCATAAAATTTTAGTCAATTCGGACACGGTAGCACGAATTCATATAGATGGTATGGAATATAGCACTTGAAATTTTGAAAATTGGCCTAAATTCTAGCTTTTTAGCCCTAAAATTCCAAAAATGAGGAATTGTCATGCCAAAAACCATGACTATTATTCAGTAGGTAATTTTTTGTGGTTCCTAAAAATTTTAGATGATTCGGATCCGGTAGCCCGAATTCATGCAGATAGCATGGATTATAGCACATGAAAAGTTAAAAATTGGCAGGAATTCTACCTTTTTAGAACTTAAATGCCAAAAAAGAGGTACAAGCATGCCGAAGCCATGACTATTGTACATCATGTCATTTTTTATAGCCCCCGCAAAATTTTAGGTGGTTCAGATCTTGTAGGCAGATTATTATAGATGGCATGGACTATAACATAAAAAATATGGAAATTGGCCTCAATCCTAGTTTTTTTTTTGCCCTGAATTGCCAAAAAACGAGGAACGATATGCCAAAACCATGACTATTGTTCATTAGGGAATTATTTATGGTCCCATAAAGTTCGATGGCCCCACCTAAAAATAGCTATCACTTCGCCATGATTGTTCATCATTTTGTTTTGTATTTCAGGGCCATAAAACAAGAATTCGGGACGATTTCTGGATTTTTGAATGTTATAGTCCATGCATCTGCATGATTCGAGCGTATGGCCTCAATTTTACTAAACTTTTGCAGTCCAATAAAAAATGACCTAATGAATGATAGTCATCGTTCTGCCATGATCGTTCCTCGTTTTTGCTATTTTAGGGCCATAAAACAGTAATTTAGGATGACTCCTGGATTTTCGTGTGCTATAGTCCATGCTACATGTATAAATTCTGGCAACAAAACTTGAGTCTCCCTAATTTTTGCAGGTCTATAAAAAATGACATAATGAAGAACAATCATCGCTTCACCATGATTATTCCTTATTTTTTGGCGTTTTAGGGTCATACAACAGGAATTCAGGATGATTCCCAAATTTTAGTGTAAGTCCACGCCATCTACATGAACTCAGGCGACCGGCCTAAAATCTGATAAAAAATTTTGGTCCTATAAAAATTGACCGAGTGATCATTAGTCATCGCTTCGCCATTACTGTTACTTATTATTTGGCATTTTAAGGCCATAAAATGTAATTCAGGATTATTTTTAGATTTTAGTGCGCTATAATCCACGCCATCTGCATGAATTCGGGCGACCGAACCAAAATCTCCTAAAGTTTTTTGGAACCATAAGAATGACCTAATTAGTGATAATCATCCATTCACCATTATTGTTCCTCATTTTTTGGCTTTTTGGACCATAAAATAGGAAATCAGGACCATTTCTAAATTTTCGTGTGCTATAGTCCACGCCATATGCATCAACTTGGGTAACCGGTCTAGAACTATTTTGTGAGCCCATCTAAAACGATGTAATGAACGATAAACATCGTTTCTCCTTGAGCGTTTTGCAGTTTTTGGCATTTTAGGGCCATAAATTCATGTGATATTGTCCACACCATTTGCATGAATTTGTGGGACCGACCCCAAATTTCCTAAATTTTCCGGTCCCATAAGAACAATCTAATGAACAATAGTCATCACTTCGCCATGACTGTTTCTTAGTTTTTTGTGTTTTAGTGGCATAAAACAGAAACTCAAGACGTCATTCAGATTTTCGTGTGTTATGGCGACAGGGCCATCTGCATGAATTCGGGCGACTGGCCCTGAATTAGCTAAAAAATTGTAGGCCCATCAAAAACAATGTATTTGCCATGACTGTTCCTCATTTTTTGGCTTATTAGTGCCATAAAACAGGAATTTAAGACGATTCCCAGATTTTTGTATGCTATAGTCCACGCCATGTGCATGAATTTGGGTGATCGACCTTGAATCTCCTAAAATTTTACGGGCCCATAAAAAATGATCGGATGATCAATAATTATTGCTTAGCCATGATTGTTTCTCATTTTTTGCTATTTAATTGCCATAAAATAGAAGTTCAGGACGATTCCTAGATTTTCATGCGCTATATAGTTAATGCCATCTGCATGAATTCGAGCGACCAGCACAAAATCTCCTCAAAATTTGCAGGCCTAAAAAGCAACCTCATATACAATATTCACTACTTCACCATGACCGTTTCTCATTTTTTAGCATCTTGGGCTATAAAATAGGAATTCAAGTTGATTCCCAGATTTTCGTGTGCTATAGTCTACGCCATTTGCATGAACTCGGGACAGTGGTCTATCTAAAATGGCATAATGAACAACACTAATCACTTTTTCATGACCGTTCTTCATTTTTGGCGTTTTAGGTCCATAAAACATGAATTCAAGACGATTCCCAGATTTTCATGTCCTATAGTCCAAACCATCGGCATGAATTCGTGCGGCCGACCCTAAATCTCCTAATATTTTGCAGGCACATAAAAAATGACCTAGTGAAAAATAGACATATCTTTGCCATGATTTTTCTTTATTTTTTGGCATTTATCGACATAAAACAGGAATTCAATACGATCCTATATTTTCGTGTGCTATGAAGACCGATCCCACATCTCTTAAATTTTGCGGGCCCATTGAAAATGATCTAATGAATAATAGTCATTGCTTCGTCATGACCGTTCCTTGTGCTTTGGCCTTTTTGACCATAAAACAAGAATTCATGACGATTCTCAGATTTACACGTGCTATAGTCCATGCCACCTACATGAACTCGGGCAACCAGCCCATAATCTCCTACAATTTTGTAGGCCCATTTAAAACGACGTAATGAACAATCTTCATCACTTTTCCATGACCATTCTTAGGTTATAGGTGTTTTATGGCCATTAAGCAAGAATTCAAGACGCTTTCCAGATTTTCATGCATTACAGTCATGCCATCTGTATGAATTCGTGCGACGGTTCCCGAATCTCGTATGTTTTTGTTGACCTATAAAAATGACCTTCTGAACAATATTAATCACTTATCCATGATCATTCCTCATGTTTTGGCATTTTAGTGGCATAAAACAAGAATTCAAGATGATACCCAAATTGTCATGTACTATAACGATTGGCCCGCAATCTCTTAAAATTTTGTGGTCCCATAAAAAATGACCTAACAACAATCATAGATTCCCCATGATAATTTCTCGTGGCATTATAGGGCCATAAAATTGGTCAGGATGAATCTTATATTTTCATATGCTATAATCTACGTCATCTGCATGAATTTGGGTAACTGACGCCTAATCTCCTTAAAAAATATGGGCCAATAAAAATGACCTAATGAAGAACAGTAATTGCTTCTCCATGACCGTTCCTCGCCTTTTGGGATTTTCGGGCCATACAATAAGAATTTCAGATGATTTCCATATTTTCGTGTTCTATAGTCCATACAATCTCTATGAATTAGGGCGACTGGCCTTGAAGCTCCTAAAATTTTACCCGCCCATAAAAAATAACGTAATAAAAATAATCATTACTTCACCATGATTTTTCCTTGTCGTTTGGCATTTTAGGGACATTAAATAGTAATTCAAGACGATTTCTAGATTTTCGAGTGCTCTAGTCCATGTCATCTACATGAATTCAGGTGACCATCCCCAAGTCTCCTAAAATTTTACGGGCCAATCAAATATCACCTAATGAATAATATTCTTCGCAATGCCATGAATTTTCCTCATTTTTTGTCGTTATAGGACCATAAATTTGGAATTTAGCACGATTCCTAGATTTTGTGCTATATTGTATACGCCATCTGCATGAATTCAAGCGACCGTCCCCGGATCTCCTAAAAAGTTGAGGGCACATAAAAAATGACTTAATAAACAATATCTATTACTTAATCATGAGTTTTCTTCATTTTTTGTCATTTTAGGGCCATAAAATAGGAATTTAGGACGATTCCCAGATTTTCTGTACTATAGTCCACACCATTTGCATTAATTTGGAAGATCGGCCCGAATCTTCTATGAATTTGTGGGGCCGTAAAAAATTATATAATGAACAATAATTATCACCTCACCATGAATGTTCCTCATTTTTGGCATTTTGAAGGCCATAAAACAGGAATTCAGGACGATTTTCGAATTTTTGTGTACTATATTCCACGCCATCTGCATGAATTCGGGCGGCCCTCAATCTTCAACAATTTTGCTGGACCATCAAAAATTACCTAAATAATAATAGTTATCACTTCTCCATGGATATTCTTCATTTTCTGGGGTTTTGAGGGCCATAAAATAGGAATTCCAGATGATTCCCAAAATTTTGTATACTATAGTCCACGCCATCCACATAAATTCGGGAGGCCAGCCCCGAATATCCTAACTTTTTATGGGTCGTCAAACATGACCTAATAAACATTAGTCATCACTTTTCCATTACCATTCCTCATTTTTGGCATTTTAGGGTCATTAAGTAAGAATTCAGGGCGATTCTAGATTTTTGTGCTATAATCCGCACCACTGCATGAATTGATGCGACCGGCCCCGGAATCTCCTAAAATTTTGTGAGCCCTTAAAAAAGACCTAATGAACAATAGCCATAACTTCACCATGATCTTTCTTTATTTTGTGGCTTTTTTGGGCCAATTGAAATTCAGGTTGATTCTCAGATTTTTGTATGCTATTGTCAATAGCATCTACATTTATTCGGATGACCGGCCCTGAATCCCTTAGAATATTGTTGGCCCGGAAAAATGACCAAATAAATTAATCACCGTGTTTTCATGATTGTTCCTTATTTTTTGGGTGCATTAGGGCCACAAAACAGGAATTCAGGACGATTCCCAGATTTTCATATAGCATATTTTATGCAATCAGTATGAATTCAGATAAGTGGCCCCAAATTTTCTAAAATTTTGTTGGCCTATTAAAATCGACCTAATGAATAATATTAGTTGCTTTTCCATGATCGTTCCTTATATTTTGGTATTTTCGGGCCATAAAATAAGAATTCAGGATGATCCCTAGATTTTTGTGTGCTACTGTCTACGCTATCTGCATGAATTCAAACGACCAGCCCTGAGTCTCCTAAAATTTTGCGAGCCCATAAAAATAATCTAATAAACAATACCAATCACTTCTCCATTATAGTTCCCGTTTTAGGGCAAAAAATAGGAATTCAGGTTGTTTCCCAGATATTTGTGTGTTAATGTCAACACAATCTATATGAATTCGGGCAACCAGCCCCAAATCTCTTAAAAATTATGGACCCATAATAATGACCAAATGATAAATAATCATCTCTTTGGCATGACTTCACTTATCCTTTGGCGCAATAGGGCCATAAAAGAGGAATTCAGGACGATCACGCAATCTGCATGAATTTGAGTGACCAGTACTGAATCTCCTAATATTTTATTGGCCAATCAAAACTGAAATAATGAACAATAGCTCGCTTCTCCACGGCCGTTACTCATTTTTATCGTTTTTGGTCCATAGAACAAGATTTCAGGATGATTCCCAAATCTTCGTGTGGTATAATCCATGTCGTCTGCACGAATTCGGGTGATTGGCCATGAATCTCCTAAAAATACGCGGGCCTATCAAAACTGGCCTAATGAACAATAACCATCTCTCTCATGATTGTTCCTCGTTTTTGGATTTTTAAGGCCATAAAATTGGAATTGAAGACGATTCCCAAATTTTTGTCCGCTATAGTCCATGCTATCTGTGGGTAACCGGTCCCGATTCTCCTAAAATTTTGCGGGCCAATGAAAAATGGATTAATAAAAAATAGTCATCGCTTCTCCATGTCCGTTCCATGTTTTTAGCATTTAGGGTCATAAAATAAGAATTTTGCGGGCCAATGAAAAATGGCTTAATAAACAATAGTCATCGCTTCTCCATGCCCGTTCCATGTTTTTAGCATTTAGGGTCATAAAATAAGAATTTAGGATGATACCCATATTTTTGAATGCTATAATCTATGTCATTTATATGAATTGGGCGTTCTTCTCCGAATATCCTTAAGATTTTCAGCCCATAAAAAGTGGTTTAATGAACAATAGTCATTGCTTTGCCATGATCGTTCCTCAATTTTGGTTTTAAGGCCATAAAACAGGAATTCAGGACAATTCCCGGATATTGTTGTACTATAGTCCACGTAATCTGCATGAATTTGGGTGACCGATCCCCAATCTCCTAATATTTTTCTGGCCCATTAAAAACGACCTAATGAACAATAATTATCATTTTTCCATGATTGTTCCTCGCTTAGCATTTTAGGGCCATAAAATAAAATTCAAAATGATTCATAGATTGTCGCATGCTCCACACTATTTGCATGAATTCGGGTAACCAACCCCAAATCTCCTAAACTTTTATGGGCCCATCAAAAGGATCTAATGAACAATAGTCATTACTTTTCTATGAGAATTTCTTGTTTTTGGCATTATCGTGACATAAAATAGGAATTCAGGATGATTCGCAGATTTTCATGTCCTATAGTTCACGCCATCTGCATGAATTCGGATGACCGCCCCGAATCTCCTTATATTTTGCGGGGCCATCAAAATTTACCTATTGAACAATAGTCATTCATTCGTCAAGATATTTCCTCGTTTTTGGCGTTTTAGGGCCATAAAATAGAAAATCAGGACTTCCCAAATTTTCTTGTGTTATAGTCGACACTATCTACATGAATTCGAGCGGCCGACTCCGAATCTTTTAAAATTTTATGGGCCGATTAAAACTGACCTGATGAATAATAGTCATCATTTTACCATGACTGCTCCTTATTTTTTGGTATTTTAGGGGAATAAAAGAAATTTAGGACTATTTCCAGATTTTTCTGTACTATATTCCACGCCATATGCATGAATTCGGACGGCTGACCAGGAATCTCCTACATTTTTGCGGGCCCATAAAAATGACATAATAAACAATAGTCATTAATTTTCCATGATAGTTTCGCATTTTCTAGTGATTTAGGGATATGAAACAAGAATTTAGGATGATTCCCAAATTTTTGTATGTTATAGTCCACGCCATCTGTATGAATTCGGGAAACCGGCCGCGAATCTCCTTAAATTTTGCAAGCCTATCAATATCGACCCAATGAATAATAGCCATCGTTTTGACATGAATGTTCCTCATTTTTTGATATTTTAGGGCCTTAAAACAAGAATTTAGAACGATTCCCAAATTCTTGTATGCTATAGTCCATACCATTTGCATGAAAAATCGAGCAACCGACCCTGAATCTCCTAAAATTTTGTGGTCCCATTAAAAATGAGCAAATGAACAATATTCATCATATCTCCATGATCATTCCTCATTCTTTTGGCATTTTAAACCCATAGAATTGGAATCTAGGATGATACCAAGATTTTTATGTCTTTTGGCGACTCCCCCGAATCTCCTAAAATTACGGACCCATAAAAAATGAAATGAATATTATTCATCGATTCAACATGACCTTTCCTCATTTTTTGGTATTTTAGGGCATAAAACAGGAATTCAAGATGATTCCTAAATTTTCGTATGCTATAGTCCACACCATCTGTGTGAATTTGGGCGACCGCTATCGAATCTCCTGAAATTTGGTTGGCAAAAAAAAAAAAGACCTAATGAACAATAGTCATTGCTTCACCATGATCGTTCCTATTCTTTTTACATTCTAGGACCATAAAATAGGAATTCTAGATGATTCTATATTTTCGTGTGCTATAGTACACGCCATCAGCATGGATTCGGACAACCTACACCGAATCTCCTAATAGATTTTGAGACTATTAAAATAACTTTGTGAACAATAGTCATTGTTTTTACATGATTGTTCATCATTTTTTTGGCATTTTAGGGTCATAAAACAGGAAGTTAAGACAATTCTCAAATTTTCATGTTCTACAATCCATGCCATTTGTATGAATTCGGACAACTGGCCGCAAATCTTCTAAACTTTTGTGGGCCCATCAAAATTGACCTAATGAACAATAGTCATTGTTTCTCCACGCCCGTTCCTTATTGTTTTGGTATTTTTGGGGCATAAAATAGGAATGTAGGATGACTTTAAGATTTTTGTGTATTATAGTCCATGCCATATGCAAGAATTTAGGCGACCGGTCCTGGATCTCCTAAATTTTGCGAGCTATAAAAACTGACCTAATGAACAATAGTCATATCTTCACCATGACCATTCCTCATTTTTTGATATTTAGGATCATAAAATAGAAATTCTGTATGATCTCCAGATTTTCGGGTGATATAGTCCATGCCATCTGCATAAATTTAGGTGACCGGTCCCGAATCATATAAAGTTTTGCGGCCCCATCAAAACTACATAATGAACAATAGTCATTTTTTGCCCTGACCGCTCCTTATTTTTTGGCGTTTTAGGGACATAAAATAGGTATTCAGGATGACTCCTAGATTTTGTGTGCTAATAACCATGCCATTTGAATGAATTCAGGCGACCGGTCGCGAATCTTCTATACTTTTGCGGGTCCATATAAATGACCTAATGAAAAACAGTTGTCGCTTTCCCATGATTGTTCCTCATTTTTGGCATTATAAGGCCATAAAACAAGTATACAGGTCGACTTCGAGATATTGGTATGTGATACACGTAATCTGTATGATTTCGGGTGATCGATCCCAAATCTCCTAAAATTTTGCTGGCCCATAAAAATGACCTATTGAACGATAGTCATCACTTTGCCATGTCTCTTCCTCATTTTTGGCGTTTTAGGGGTGTAAAATAGGAATTCAGGATGATTCTTAGATTTTCGTGTGCTATAGTCCACGCTATCTGCATGAATTCAGACATTCGGCCCCAAATCTCCTAAATTTTTACGGTCCAATAAAAAAGACATACTGAGTAATAGTCATCACTTTGCCATGACCATCCTTATCGTTTGGCATTTTAGGGCCATAAAATAGGAATTCAGGTTGATTCCCAAATTTTCGTATGCTATAGTATGCACCATCTGTATGAATTGGGGTGACCATTCCCGAATCTCCTGAAATTTTGTGGGGCCCATAATGCATAATCTAATGAACAATATTTATCACTTTGCCATGACCGTTTCTCATTTTCTTGGCATTTGAAAGTTATAAAATAAAAACTCAGAATGATAGTCCATGTTGTCTGCATGAATTCGGGCGACCGACTGATTGCTGCCAACTCAATGCTACACGAATGTAGAGAGAGTGGGTTGCTAACAGTTTTACCCTAACAATGGTTCGGGATCGAATTTCCACAGGGGGCTTGGAATGAAATTGTAATGTCTGTTTACCCTAGAAATGCATTTGTACTTCTAAGTGCACTCCTAACATTTTTGTGTTTTCTTTGTATTAATAACTACTATTATGAACTAAAGATTAATACTAAATTATGCTAAGAAATTATTTCTAGGTTTTAACTAATACGGAGAAAGGCACTAGGGTCGTTGCATCACCTAGGTGGTTAACTAACGGGTAGAAACTACTAAGAATAGATTGACATATTTGGGATTTCTGTTATAACGGTTGCACAATTATACCCACTCTCACACCTCTCGGTAGAGAGAGAGCAATTTTGCTCAATTGATTCTCTCGAGACCAATTGGGTAGGCCAATTACACCAAGCAACTAGGGTTCAAGTTGGGTGATTACTCTCTCTAGATTTAACCCGTTAATTGGAACTACCATTTCTCATGGGTCCATCCCAATTCCTTGATGGGTTAATTTTTGGGTCATAGACTCTCTTTCTTAAGAAGAGTCAAAACCCACTAAGTTAGAATCAATGTTTGCAACCACCAATCCTTAATTAAAGCATAAAATTAACCCAAATAACAAATGCCCAATATCAATTTATCAATAGAAAGCAACACCCATCAATTACCCACACTAGGGTTGAGCCACAACCCTAGTTAGTGGGTTTAGCTAGGCATAAGTGTAGGAGAAACAGAATAAATAGAAGAAGAAATAACCATATTAATTATAACTAAATGACACTACAAGAATCTATGGACAAATTAAAGCTAAGATGCCAAAATAGGCTAAAATGTTGGTCCTCACGAGCGCAGCTCTGTTCCATGCATAAAACTTAACCTAAAAAAGGTAAAATGTTCTATTTATAGTGGTCTGGAAAAAATGGACAAAATTGCCCATGCGGGGTCAGTGCGGGCCACATAATTACGACCGTGGCTGCACTAGCTGGTTGACTTCCATTTCTATCTCTCTGAAGTGGATGGTGCGGATCGCGTAAAGATGTGGTGCAGCCGCGAGGAGATCTGTCGCGGACCCCGTGGCTAAACTTTGCCAAAAAATCCATCTTCTCTGAACCTCTTGGAGCGGACTGCATGAAGAGATGGTGGGGCCGCGTGAACTGGACGCGGGCCGCCAAAATCCGACCGCGGCCGCATGGCTGAAGTCTTGACTGTGCACTCCTTTGAACTCTCTAGTGCGGCCGCATGCACAATTGTGCGGTCCGCACTAGCTCTTTTTTTCCAGCACTTCATTGGCCTTTGATACTTGAGCAGGTTTCACTCCGTTTTGAGCCGATCTTTGACATTTCATCTCTTTGTCGCTCTAACCTGCAATCAAGCACAACCTGAAACCATTTTGGGACTATTTTGTAGCAAATTATACTCAAAGCATAGACAAGTAGGGGCATAAAACACGTTAAAATTAAAATCCTACTTATCAACTGCCCCAAACTTAAACCTTTTCTTATCCTCAAGCAAAAAAAAGAATACCTACTCCTTAAAGGAAACATTCAAGTAATTCCGGCTACCGTAAAGTAACCTCAATACGAATGCATCATTAACATATTTAAACTTTGTAAACTTGTGGATCAAGTGTGACACAAGAGCATCAAAAGTTGACACATTTCATCAAGGAACTTCTGTCAATTACTTTTGTTATTGTGGAACCCGAACTCACTTATCCTCAACTCTCCCTAAGCGAACCTCACCTTTTAGAGTATTGACATAGGTTGATGGACTTTCACTCATCTCTCTAAAAAAAGGTCACAAGTCCGGCTCTAAGCACCATATGCTTGTCCCTTATGTAAGTATCCACTAATGTAGGTTCCCTTCAACTCAATATCATATAGGGCTTTTGTGGAGTCATTGTGGAGGCATTTGGGTAAGGGTAGGGCATGTTTTTATTCAAGTGGGTTCCATCTTCCCTTAAGCTCTTCTTTTTGATTCATTTTGGCACACTTTCTTGACTCATTGGAGTATTCACTTCTTTTCAAGGGGTTAGAGAGACACATTGTCACTCTTTCTTATGCAATTCAAAAAATTTCTCCTTTTTATACTTTTTTTTTCACACCGTCTTCACTTTTGTTTTCTTTGAATCCCCTTTGTGTTCTTATTCGCATTGGTCTTTCTTTTTGTCTTTTCTTTTCTTTCTTTTTCATTGCCTTCCTTTTCTTTTGCTTTTGTACCTTTTACCACATTGTTTTGTTTCTTGTCTCTCCCCCCAAACTTAGACATTTTCCATTATTCAAGGGAAGATTTGGGTTCCAAGAGAGGGTATCATTAAGAACGAGTATAGGCTTGTAGGTTTGGTTATTGAAAGAAAAAGGTTCAAGGATCAAAAGGTTTAACTAGGGATCATTTCATTGGTAGGTCATGTATTTGTTCAATTTAACATTTGGATCAAGGAAAGCCTATAATCACTTCTCAAGTCATATTTTACCTAGGATTTCGCCTCAACAAACAGTAAGGACAAGTTCTAGACTATCGGCCCGGGACTTGGACTCAAATTCGAATTCTCACCTCACACACTCAAGGATTGCTAAAGAGATCGAGTCGAGGGCCCACAACGACATTAGTTACGATTCAAGCGCAGAATGGTCAAAAATGACCACATGATTATTGTTTGGTCAACACAAGAGTCTCAAGGCCACGACTTTAACCATCCTAAATACAACATTATGTCCTTGACCATGGTATCAAAGGCAAATGTGTTAGGCCCAACTGAAGCTTTGCCTGAGGTACCCTTAACTAGGAAATAACAAAATCAAAAGAAAAAAAAAATAAAAACGGGCTCAAACCCTTAAGAAGGTTGTCACGCCATTTATCATTAGGAAGAGCCACACAATTCGCACAACACTCGACCCTTGGAAAGAATCGTGGCATTAAGAAAACCAATGGCTTATTGAAAATTCCAAAAACAAAACAAAAGGCTACGAGCCTATCTACGAAGCTAAAAACAATTTTTTTTGAAAATAGAAAAACTGAATGAATATGTACAATGGGGGAGTAGAATATACAACGGGGGATGAATATATACATCAAGTAACTTTATATGAAGACCAAGATAAAAAGTACGAGAAAAGTAGCTAAATGTTAAGTTATATACCAACCAAATAGAAAATCAAATCAAAAGCATAAAAGAAGTATCTAATATATGCAATCATCCAAATAGATAAAAAGTAGGGCGCACCCCCATGAATAAGATCTGGCATTGTCTCTAATGACAACTACCAAAATAAGCACAAAATATCAGATAAAGGATATAGAGGGCTCCCTAGGCCTGGTCCATCTACATAGGATCCTCAGTGGTCCCCTGATCCTCTGTGTGGGCGAGAACCTCAAACTGGTTCCCAGCCTACTGCTGCTCTGTTGCTGGGACAGGGTCCTGCTACTAGACAGGCTGAATATCTGGTACATTACAGGTAGGAGTCACCTGAATCTCTGCCAGCTCAATCACTACACCCTCAGTGCTGGGCAGCTTCCTCTTCTTTCTCGGTGGCCTGGTTGCCTGCTCTTGCTGTGGCGCTGGCACTGATGCTGGTATTGGAGGGCTGACTCCCAAATAACAAGTCTAAAGGAAGTTGATGCGCCAATAACTTGTTCACGTCTGCTCGAAGTACCTTCACTGACTGCTTGGATGCCCTTGACTTTCTCATCTTTTTGTTCTCCCGGGCAATCTCCTTCAGAGCTATGTCATGTGCATCAAATGCCTTAGTCAAGGAACCCTTATTCTCTATAATCTTCTCCTGGTTGGCCAGGAGCTTCTTCAAAGTTTCCTCAATAGAATGAGGAATTGAGACAGTGGTTGGTGCAGAATGAGCCTCAACTGAACTGGTCAATGTGGACAACTTGGATGTCGCAACTGATATCCAGTTGTTTAAACTGGCCAAGGTCTTTGCTAACTGCTGATTGTCAAAAGGTTGGTCCGGGAAGAGGGGACTATAGGTCCAACTGAAGAACTAGGACTCGCAGATAAAGAGGGCACATCATCTGGGACAACGACAACTGGAATGGAGGGGATCTCAGCAGAAGGCTTGAGAGTAGGCTCTACCGCAACTAGCTCCTCAAAATGGCTAGTCGGGGTAGAGGTGGATGCCTTGTGCTTTTTGTCCTTTGGGTTGTCCGGCCCTTGAATGTTGAACCATGAGAACGGAGCCACTAGGTACACTGACACATCATAGGACTTCTTCTTCACCTTCAAATCTTGAAAATACATAATGAGAGTGTTGGAGTACGGGTAGTTGCAAACGCTTTCAACCCCAATTACAGTGATCGCTTTGTACATTACATTCCCCACATTGATAGGGAACTAGCCATGATAGATGCAATCAACACAGCCGGGGGGAGTGGTATAGTCTGGTCATGGGATGTGGGGTCAAGCCTCTTGCATACAAAACTGAGCCACCCTCTAGCCTCGAAGATTAAGTTCTTTTTTAGAATCTTCACCCGCGCTTGTATCCAATCCAGAACAGTGCCGGATGAGCCAAATACTTCACCAAACATGGGCGAACCTCCTCCTTCATCTCAAATTTCTCATTGTATTGGGTCTCTTCTTCATCATCGACACCCAAATATTGATTGAATTCCTTCCTCGAAAACATCACATTTTTATCTCGTACTTTGGTCACCGTGGAATCTTTTTTGGTGTAGGCTATGTTGTAGAAGAACTCCTTGACCATGTGCTCATTTGCATTAATCAAATCATCACTAAAGTGCTCCCACTTAAGTCTAGTTTAAAATTGCTCGTGCACATTGGGGAGTAACAATAAGTCTCTGGTTATTATGCTCCTCTCCATGATTAGTTTTCTTTTGGGCCATATTTCTCGAAATTTGAGGAAGGAAACTTGACTAAAAAAGCGGTCCTCCCACACTTCTGTTTTTCTTGTTCATTCTACACCACCAACCTCGGGTACCCTACTTCCTAGAACCTCATCCTCACTATTGTCACCACTTGCTGTACTCTCCCTAGATACTGAAGCTGTGGGGGAGGTGGAGTATTCTCTGCTACCTGCTTTTGAGCCATCAAACGACTCATACTGTACAACCTGTGGAGCTTGGGCTGAAGGTGGAACTGGGACTGAGGAGGCCTGCCCCAAGTCATTTGAGATGTCCTAAGAGGGAAGGTACTCACTCTCCGACTGCTCATCTTCACTCACGGCCTGTTTCCTTGTTTTCAGTTTTGGTCAGGGAGTGAGTTTGGTTTGCTTAGCTTTTCCTCCCCAGAAGGAGTCACCTCGTCCGGGTAGTTTGGCACCTCTTCCTCTTTGTTTTACCATTTCCTGCAAGCAAACACGTCTAACTTTGTTAGTTGAAGCATAATCAGTGAAGCAGTAGATTAAAACCAGTGCAAAATAACACGAAGGAACATTGCAGACAACCTATCAGACTAGGTCACGGCGGACCGTGCAATTTAGGGACCGGCCGCGTGGGAGGCACCGCGAGCCGTGTGATCACGATCGCAAGCCGCACTGAACTATCAACTAAAAAATTACCTTCTTTGAATACATCAATGCGGGCCGCGTGAAAAGGGGGCGCGACTGCGTGGGGCTAGCACGGACCGCACAAACAGGGATGCGGCCAAGCTGGAGATTTCTTAACATTTAGGACCAAGGCCACCGCGGGCCGCATGAACAAAAGGTGCGGCTTCGTCAGGTCCACGCAAACTGTGTAATTATGACCGTGGGTCGCGCTGGGTTACGAGCTAGGAATGAACTAGAGTTTTACATATTTGCCCATTTTGTTCAATTCTTACATTCTAATTTCTCCCTACTCGATTACCCACCATAAAATTCATGCCCAGCATCTAAAAAGCAACAAATAAACTAACCTAAGCATTCAATTTAAGCACAAATGAAAGAACAAAGCTACACTACTGGGACATAATAAAAATTGAATTAACAACTAAGTAATTATCAGTGCGAGAATATTATACAATGGAATATGAAGAATTAACTCTTGATGCAATCATACAATCACGGTTTAAGATGAATAGTAAAATTTAGGCCTCAGGTAATCAATCAGGTAAAAAGTTTAAACGGAGGCCCTAATTCCCTATTTATAGAAATAAAGTGGGACCCTTTCACTTACCCTCCACCGTATAAACCTGATCGGGGACTGCGCTGGGTCCACTACACCTTTGCAGACAGAAGCTCACGCGGGCCGCACAAACATGGATGCGGCCATGCAAGACCACTGCAGACCGTGCAATCATGACCGCGACCACGTGGTAAGCTTCAGAGACCAACCTGTTCAACTTGTGCGAGCGCGGACCGCACAAGCTGGGACGGGGACGCACTGGCATTCTTCAGAGACTGTGTATTTTTACACTTTATTTTGCACTACTTCAACACAAGTCCTGCAACATCTCACAAACAATTAACCCAAAAATCCTAATCCACAAAGAAAATCAAAGAGAAATAAAAAGACATGGCTTGACTCCCAAGAAGCGCATGATTTAATGTCGCGGCACGATGCATGTTACCCTCAATATCACTTCAAATGTATGAGTGCCACCATGTGGTTGTCATCAAACTACCCCAAATAATGCTCGACACGATTTCCATTGACTCGGAAAACTTCACCATTTTTGTTCTTGAGATCAATAGCACTAAATGGGGTTACACCAACAACTTCAAATGGAACACTCCACTTAGACTTGAGCTTTCCCGGGAATAACCTCAAACGGGAGTTGAAAAGAAGAACCATATCACCAACCTTGAATTTCTTTCCCCGGGCATACTTGTCATGAAGATACTTCATCTTGTCCTTGTACAAGGATGAGCTGGAGTAGGCATGAAATCTAAACTCGTCTAGCTCATTGAGTTGCTCAACCCGGAGATTCGCCGCGGCATCCCATTCTAAGTTCATGTTCCTCAAGGCCCACATAGCCTTATGTTCCAATTCCACCGGGAGATGAAAAGCTTTCCCAAACACCAACTAGTACGGAGACATACCAATTGGGGTCTTGTAAGCCGTCCGATAGGCCCAAAGAGCATTATCTAATTTCTTTGACCAATCGATCCTATTGGCATTGACAGTTTTGGACAAGATACTCTTCATTTCTCAGTTGGAAACTTCCATCTAACCAATAGCTTGAGGATGATAGTGGGTGGTTACTTTGTGATTTAATCCATACTTGGCAAGCAATGAATCAAAAGCCTTGTTGCAAAAGTGAGATCCCCCATCACTAATGATTGCACGGGAGGTGCCAAACCTTGTGAAGATACACTTCTTCAGAAATGCTACCACAATTCGTGCCTCATTGTTGGGCAAATCCACGGCTTCAACCCATTTTGAAACATAATCCACCGTCACCATTATATAAGTGTTTCCACAAGAGCTCACGAAAGGACCCATAAAGTCAATACTCCAAGCATACAAAATGTCCACTTCTAGAATTGTATTGAGAGGCATCTCATCCTTTTTAGAAATCCCACTTGCTCATTGGCATTCATCACATCTCTTAGCAAAATCACGGGAAGCTTTAAACAAGGAGGGCCAATAGAAACCGCAACTAAGAACCATAGAGGCCGTCCTCACCCCGCCATGATGACCACCATAGGAAGAGGAATGACAAGCCTCCAAAAAACTCAACTGTTATTCTTCTAGGACACATCGATGAATCACATCATCAGTGTAAATCTTGAACAAATATGGCTCATCCCAACAAAAATTGAAACTATCTCGCTTGAGCTTCTTCCTTTGGTTAGAAGAGAGCTCATACGGGATTATACCGGTCACAAGATAGTTGGCGACATTGGCAAACTACGGCATATCATGCATTGACACCGCGGGGAGTTGTTCATCCGGAAATGCATCATTGATCTCAAGGCCGACAGAAGGCCTCCCCTCTTCCTCCAAGAGGGACAAGTGGTCCGCAACTTGATTTTCACTCCCTTTTTGGTCCACAATTTCTAGATCAAATTCTTGAAGAAGTAACACCCATCTCATCAACCTTGCTTTGGAGTCTTTCTTGGCCATCAAATACCTAAAGGAGACATGATCGGTATGGATAATCACTTTGGCCCCCATAATGTAAGGTCGGAACTTTTCCATGGCAAACACAATAGCTAGCAATTCCTTCTTAGTGACTGTATAATTTCTTTGAACTTCATTCATAGTCTTGCTTGAGTATTACACCGGATGGAACATCTTGTTGATTCTTTGGCCCAAGACCACCCCTACCGCAACATCACTAGCGTCCCACATGAGCTCGAAAGGCAAGCTCCAATTGGGTGCGGTAATGGTAGGGGTTGTTGTCAACTTATGTTTTAGAAGCTCGAAAGCCTCCATGCATTTCTCACCAAAGACAAACTTGGCCTCCTTCTCTAACTACCTTCACAACGGGTTAACTACCTTAGAAAAATCTTTGATGAACCTTCGGTAGAAACCCATGTGCCCAAGAAAACTCCTCACCTCTTTGACAGAAGTAGGGGGAGGTAGCCTTGAAATAACTCCGATCTTGGCTTTGTCAACTTTTGTACCTCTCTTAGAAATCTTGTGACCCAAAAAAATACCCTCTTCTACCATAAAATGGGACTTCGCCCAATTGAGAACTAGATTTGTGTCTTCACACCGGGCTTGTCGACGCCCCCTTTTACGACTCTTAAAAAGTAGTGAAATCGGGTTTACGACATTATGGAAAAAAATAAGTGTTATTCCCATTTGGTAATTAGGTATTGGAAGTATAAGAGTCGCCACCTAATGATTATAGTGCATTAGGACACTTTTACGAAGAAGAGAATTTGAAAGAAAACCAGAGTTCGGGTAAGGACTTGAAGTTATCTCGAGGGGAAGGTGTTAGGCGCCCCTCAAGATCCACCAGTGTGGTTCCCGGCCGTGCTAATTGTTACTTTAATGATACAAAGAAAATAAACAAGTAAAGATATGCATAAAAACATTCAAACAACTTGAGAATTGTAAAAACAGGGAAAAGACACAATTTAAATAAAGCAGAAGGGGGAATTAATTTGAAAAAGCATTACTTTAGGGAAAAAGGTTTAAATAAAGCAAGCAAAAGAGAAAGAGGTCCTAAGTTTGACTATAATATGGATCATTCTATACAATATCCCGCACATATTCCCAAAGAGGGGTCACTTTACGATATTATCGCATCGTCTTCATCTCCATATTCTACTCTTCCCACCACGTTAAGGTATTAAGTGCGTTTGGTCTTGTTTACCTATTACATGCTATTACTCGTCCCAACCTATTAGTCCCAGGGTATTAGGACTTCTAATCTTAAGAGGGGGGAGAGAAATATACGACATATATGGAGTTTTTAAAGGTCAAAATACTAAGCGTCAGCCAAAACAAATAGCATATAACGGTACGCAAATAAGAAATTCAAAGGCTCATAGAAAATACTTTGGGCAGAACTTTATTTTTAAAGAATGTTGAAAATCACTTGGGCAGAATTTGTTTTAAAAGGCAGAAAAACACAGACTTGAGACGTTAACATGCATGCATAGCTAAAAGTTTGAGAAAGACACAAAATCTCAGATGACTGACTGTTATTAATTAGGCGAATAGAGCGAGTTTGATGGCTAATCTTATAGGCATGATGTCTATGCTTCTGATTTTATAAGCCGTTAATGAATTAAAGAATAATTGAGCGTTTATCTTTACAGCTTGCCTATCAGGTGCAAGTCCTAGAAGCAGGATTTCTATATGTATTTGATTACAAAATTCAAGTCCTGTAGGTAGGATTTCTATATGTATTTGATTACAAAAATGTACAAGCCCTATAGGAAAGATTTCTATATGCATTTGATTACAAAACATGCAAGTCCTATTGGAATGCGTTCTAAGTGATTAAGTATAGAATCATATAAACATGGTTTCTAACCTTTGACATGTGCAGAAATAGTAAAGCCCTTCCCACACCTTTTCACTAATATCCCCAAGTCTTTTACACAGTTATTATAGAAACTTGAAAGAAAGGACTAAAAAAAATAAGATAACTACATCAGTATCAGAACTACAACATGCCCGGGGAGTCTCAAAGCAACCTTAATGTCCAACCGTGCATTTCATCAAATCCAGATTTATATTCCAAGGCCTTCTCATACTCAAAGTGTTTTCAGAGTTTCAAGGAATCTCAGGGATTTCCGACAGTGCTTAACACTCTAAATAGCGTAGAGTAACAGAATAGTGCAGTGTGGAAATACCAACCCTAAGGCATCCGAGATCGGAGGAAGCTCAAGGGTCTCAAGGCATGAGTTACCAAAGGGAGGGGGGAGGGCATAACTTAAGAGACTAAGAATGAGTGTAAAGGTGAAGGACTAGAGGATAACCAATGCAAAGGTGGTCATACCTAGCCATGAAGGGGATTGGCACACCCCTGGCCCTTTACATGGTTTAACAAGTAAGAGCACACTTGAAATAAGTCAGACTTAGGCTTGTATGGTGATTAGGGCACCAACCGACCTGAGTAAAATCTCAACACATAATGGGGGTTAAGGGAGTGAGATTACTTTGAGTATAGGTTGAGAACAACCTGCTTCTAAACTAGAGGTGGCAATAGGGTACCACTCTACTCCAAAACAATACTCACATACAAAAATGGGTGGGGGAAAGGGATCACGTATGAAGGCATTTGCATAAAACATAACATAGTTAATCAGAAAGGGGTTTGGGGAAAGGGATGTGCATGAAGATAACAAATACCAAACATAACAGAATTAAACACATGGGAATATGGGGTAGGGATGTAACATGCTGAAATTCAATTGCATGATGTAAGAAAATAGAGCAAAACAAATATATGAAACGCATAAATAAACACATAGTTTAGAGGTGGTATTTAAACCATGGAACCTACCAGTAGCAAGTTTCAAACAACAATACAAACAAAACAAGCAGGAACTTATGGTTAGCCTTGGCTTTCAGCTGGCTAACACAAGCAACACACTTAATAATAGAGAAGAGCAGAGAAGAAAAGAGAGAGTATAGTATGAACTTGTGAAAATTGTTCGTGTCTGTGTGTATCGTTTGAAGAGAAGGAGTAGGGTATTTATAGTTTGAAAACAAGTGGTAAGTAAAGCAAAATATAATTCACCAATCAGAATCAATTAGAAGAGGGGAGTTCCTTTAATTAAGGAACTCAAATTTGAATAGGATAGGGCAGAGTTATATTTAAGGAAAGAAAATAAGTAACACATGGTGTAATAAAGGGTAAATACATAGAAGAAGCTTTTAAAAATACACGGTTAGATAAATAAGGTAAAGTAAAATAAATTAATCACGTAGTACATCAAGAACCAAGGATTCGAACTCAATAATGCATTAAGTCGGAATATAGGTCCAAATCAGACAAGGAGAGAATCAAGTAAGTTCATAGAAAATCAATCCCAAAAATTAGGGTTGTTCAGAGAGAAAAATATTTGACGATAAAAGGGAGCGTAAACTTAAACATGCGAGGTTAAAAATAAGCAGAGTAGTCATGCAAAGTAGAAGAACATAGATATGTGAGAAATCAAGAGGTCTTGCAAAGCTTAGCAAGAATCAGAAACATGAGACGAGTTTTAGAGGATTAAGGTTTTGAAATTAAACAGGAAACAAAAGTACTCGCACACAAGTAGTTTGAAAACCCCCAAAAATCTATGTTTATTCCTTCAGATGAAAGCATAGAGTATCAGGCAAAGAACAAACTCAGAAAGTCTAAAGAACATGAACATTCATGGAAGCATAATGAAAGAAGAAACAGTAAAGAATTTACTCGAAAACCCTAGAAGAAAATTAAATAAAGGAAACACCTAAAAATCATAGTGAAAAAACTTGGGATTTACAGCACAGCCAAATAATGTAAGAAATCACAGTAGAACATGTAAAATTATGGAAACCCTAAGTTTTAAGAAGATGAACAGTTTTGAAAGCAAAAATCGCAAAAGATGTGAGAAACACTTAAAATATTAGGAAATACTACGAATCGACAGTAGATCTTAGAGAGAAACAGGAAAACCCCGAGGCTTACGGTTTCAGAGAAAACCCTAGAAAATGAGAAGGCCTGGAACGGTCTGGTCCTAAGTCAGAGATAGACTCACAGGGCTAGGACTCGTCGGAGATGAGCCGGAAAGGACCATAGAACTTGAATTAGAGAGCTTATGAGCCGGGTTCTTCAAGGTCAGACCTCGAATCCTCATGCAAGAGGAGGATAAGGGTGAGTGGGGGGTAGATATAGGATACACAGGGCCTGAGAGGCCATGATTTCCGGTAGAAAGATGTCGGAAAGTGACCAGAGGTGGCTAGGGTTTCAGATGGGCCTGAGAGTGTTTGAGAGAGGAGGGGATACAAGGGTGGCTGTTTGGTGTAAAATGTTTAGGGTTATGGGGCTTGTGGGTTAAAAAAGGAAAGGATCATTGTGGATCGTTGATCTGAATGATCAACGACAATGATTTAAAAGAGGTAACGGGGCGGGTCGGTTTAGTAGGTAACTAGGTAGGGTAATTGGGGTTGAATTGAGGTTAAATTGGGGTGGAATTTGGGTTAAATTGAAATAAAAAGGGCTACAATTTAAATACCCATTTTCCCCCAATTTGAATTTTATAAAATGGTAAATGACACTGTAAAAATAAAATTAAAATACTGAGATAATAAATAGAGTATAAGTATTAACTTAAAAATGTTTAGAACTATTTTGTAATTAAAATACTTATTAAATCGAGAAATAGGCCAAAATAGCAATTTTATGCAATTTTAGTTTAGAAATACCTAACGAACTTGTAAAATTGCATAAAAATTATGTAAATTATATTTTATGTAAATGAGAGAATAAAATGCATTACTCACAAGAATAACAAGTTTGTGGACTAAATATTGGGATTTTATAGTCATAAATTGATATTAAAAATCTTAACAAATGTATTCATGTGCCAAAACCTTTGTGGATGCTTATATATGCATCTACGTGCTATTTTGGGAATATTTTATGTATAGAAATATATGGAGAAAAATTGGGTATGAACAGCCGCCCTCTTTACCGAGGAGGATAAAAGAGTTGTCGGGTAAAGACAAGATGACCAATTTTGACCGAAGATGGCGACTGTAAGAGAGTTTTGACCGCGCTGCAGCTTCTGAGCTGTCTACATATCTCTGGTTTTTTAGGAATCATTCCATATGTAGTTCAGGAACCATTGGCGGAATATGCCGATGGAGGTTCGAAAAAGACAGATGCAACGGGGTTTGAGCTTTGACAAGGGTTCGGTGGTTGGATGACTGCGAAAAGCTGGAGCGGGATCACTTCTGCTGAGACGACCGTGAGCCAGCCGCTGTACCTGCAAATGAATGATGTGCGTATATATTTCATAATTTAGACGTGATGCAAGTTCTCATTGGACCATGAATGATGTCTTCGAACGATTAGGATGGCGTCCTCATGCTATGACGTCCTGGGCTACGAAGAGCATAAAAGTAAAGATTCGGAGGCCATGAAATGGTGTTCTCGGGCTATGCGGATGGTGTCTCCCAACTATGGCGCCTTTGAATGAGTTGGCGATATATTAGCCCATGAGCAGGTGGCAATATTTCAGCCGAATAAATGCAAGGGTGGCGATGTTTCAGCCGAGCAAGAATTTAAAATGCAGGGTGGCGATATTTCAGCCAAATGAAATCGGGTGGCGGTTTTTCAACCAAATTCAAAATAAAGGAGGTAGAGCTTAACCTCGGATGGAGACAGAGCTTAGTCTCAAAAGGCAGCGAATAGCCTTATGCAGGATGAAGGTAGAGCTTAACCTCGAAAGGCAGAGAATAGCCTCATGCAATGCAGGATGGAGACAGAGCTTAGTCTCGAAAGGCAGAGAATAGCCTTATGTAGGATGGAGGTAGAGCTAACCTCTGAAAGAAGAGAATAGCATTATGCAATGCAAGATGGAGACATAGCTTAGTCTCGAAAGGTTGAGAATAGCCTTATGCGGGATGGAGGTAGAGCTTAACCTCGGAAGGTAGAGAATAACCTTCTGCAGGATGGAGATAGAGCTTAATCTCGGAAGGTAGAGAATAGCCTTATGCAAAAATGAAAGATGGAAACAGAGCTTAGTCTCGAAAGGCAACGAATAGCCTTATGCAGGATAGAGGTAGAGATTAACCTCGAAAGGCAGAAAATAGCCTTATGAAAAATGCAAGATGGAGACAGAGCTTAGTCTCGAAAGGCAGCGAATAGCCTTATACAGGATAGAGGTAGAGCTTAACCTCAAAAGGAAAAGAATAGCCTTATGCAGTACAGTATGGAGACAGAGCTTGGTCTCAAAAGGTAGAGAATAGCCTCATGTAGGATAGAGGTAGAGCTTAACCTCGAAAGGCGGAGAATAGCCTTATGCAATGCGAAAACGTAAAAGAGGAAATAATAATGATTTTCTTAGCTGGTAGATGATTGCAGTATTATGATTGCTGGGAGAATGTTGGATGTAGGTAGAAAACCTTTTGCGAAGTAAGTAGTTGTTTCAGGACTTCGGTCCTGTAAGGCACATGTGTCGTCCATTTGTGTCCTAAAGTCCTGCATCTAAAAAAATCGTGAGTTCGGTAAAGGGGGAGGTTAGTTCGTATCTCTCGGCTCGTGACGTCCTGTGCCTTTGGGGTAGCATCGCTGAACGATATTGATCCGAATGATTTATGCAAAAGATTTGGCAAAAATGATGCAAATGTATATATAAGTAAAGAAAAGAATAATTTTTTTATGATGAACCGACAACTACAGTGTGGTTCGAGACACAACAACCTTACTTGTTCCGGAATTTTGAGGGTCTTCCTCAAAATTGTGCCCCAGTTTCTGGGCTGGCGCTGTATGACGGCGGTGCCAAATGACTGAAAATGACATCTTTAGAATTTCGAGGGTCTTCTTCAAAATTCTGCCCCAGTTTACTGGGTCGATGCTGATGCGAAGGCTTGGTAAATTGACTTCGGAATTTTGAGGGTCCTCCTCAAAATATTGCCCCAATTCCAAATGCGGGGGAAACATGGAATTTCATTAAAAATTCGACCGAACCCATAGGGCTGCCTATGTATCCCCTCTTAAACGGAAATAAGTTCAGGCATAGTTCAAATTACAGCATGGAAAACGTAATGATTAAATGTAGTATCCTTTCACGGCATCTGAGTTGATTGGTTTTGGCCAAACTCCTTCGTCCATTTCTGCAAGGATGAGGGCTCCTCCAGTCAGAACCCGGCGAACCATGTACGGACCCTGCCGGTTGGGAGAGAATTTTCCTTTGGCTTCATCTTGATGTGGGAATATGTTCTTCAACACCAGCTGCCCTGGTGTAAACTTCCTTGGTCGAACTCTCTTGTTGAAGGCTTGAGACATTCTGTTATGATATAATTGACCGTGACAGACAGCGTTCATTCCCTTTCCGTCGATGAGGGATAACTGCTCTTAGTGACTCTTGATCCATTCCGCATCATCTAATTCAGCTTCTTGTATGACCCTTAAGGATGGAATTTCTACCTCAGCATGAATGACCGCCTCTATTCTATAAACCAGAATTTAGGGAGTGGCCCCAGTTGATGTGCGGACCGTGGTGCGGTAACCTTATAAAACGAACAACAATTTCTCATGCCACTGCTTGTGCTTTTCAATTATTTTCCTTAGTATCTTCTTGATGTTCTTATTGGCTGCTTCTACAGCTCCGTTCATTTGAGGTCTGTAAGCTGTAGAGTTCTTATGTCTGATTTTGAATGTTTCACCATTAGGTTGATGTTAAGGTTAGAGCCATTGTCGGTGATGATTGATTCTGGAACCCCGAACCAACAAACCGTACGATCTATGATGAAATCTGTGACTACCTTCCTGGTGACTGCCTTGTGTGACGCTGCTTCAACCCATTTGGTAAAGTAATCGATTACCACTAGGATGAACCTGTGCCCATTTGACATGGCTGGCTCAATTGGTCTAATGACGTCCATTCTCTATGCGGCGAACGACCATGGTGAGCTTGTTGCAGTAAGCTCATTTAGAGGCACCTTTATCATATCTGCATGTACTTGACATCGATGGCATTTTCATACTTATTGAACGCAGTCCATCTCCATAGTCATCCAAAAATAACTTGCTCGAAGTATCTTCTTCGCCAAAATGAAACCATTCTATGTGGTCCACATGTCCCAACATGTACTTCCTCCAATAGCCTGATTGCTTCTTTTGCCTCGAAACACCTTAATAGTCCCAAATCAGGAGTCCTCCTATACAGGATTCCTCCGTTGTGAAAGAAATTATTGGACAACCTCCGAAGTGTTCGTTTCTGAGTAGCATTGGCAAGCTATGGGTACCCTCCTGTTGTTAAGTATTCTCTGATATCATGGAACTAAGATTTTCCGTCTGCCTGTTCCCTGACGTGAGCACAATAAGCTAGCTGGTCGTGAATCTTGACCGGAATAGGATCAATAAAATTTGTCTCCGGATGTTGTATCATGGATGATAAAGTTGCTAAAGCATCGGCAAACTCGTTCTGTGTTCTGGGAACATGCTGGAACTCCGTGTTTATGAATCTTTTCCTCAACTCCTGCACATGGTGTAGATAGGGGAGTATCTTGGAATTTTTGGTTGCCCATTCTTCTCGGACCTAATGTATGAGTAGGTCCGAATCTCCACTAGCACTTCCTGAATATTCATGTCAATGGCCAGTTTAAGCCCAAGATGCAGGCTTCATACTCGGCCATATTGTTGGTGCACAGGAACCTGAGCTTGGCGGACACCGGGTAATGCTGACCAGTTTTGGATACCAAAATTGCTCCTATGCCAACTCCTTCAAAATTTGCGGCTCCGTCCAAAAATATCCTCCAACCGTCATAGGATTCTGTAATGTCTTCTCCTACGAAAGCTACCTCCTCGTCGGGAAAATACGTTTTTAGTGGTTCGTATTCCCCTTCTACAGGATTTTCGGCGAGATGATCTGCCAAAGCCTGTCCTTTAGCTGCCTTCGGGGTAACATAGACAATGTCGAATTCACTCAACAAGATTTTCCACTTGGCGAGCTTGCCAGTAGGCATGGGATTTTGGAAAATATACTTTAGTGGATCCATACTTGATATAAGGCAAGTAGTGTAAGCACAGAAATAAAGCCTCAATTTCTTAGATACCCAGGTCAAAGCATAACAAGTGCGTTCTAGTAAGGAATACCGAGCCTCATAAGGGGTAAACTTCTTGTTGAGGTAGTAGATGGCCTGCTCCTTCCTTCCTGTTTCGTCATGTTGTACCAAAACACAACCAAATGCCCCATCCAATGCTGCAAGATAAAGCAGCAGAGGTCTCCCCGGCTCATGCGGAACTAGGACTGGAGGCGTAGACAAGTATTTTTTGATCCTGTCAAAAGCCTTTTGACATTCATCGCTCCATGTGGTGGCAATATCCTTCTTCAGCATCTTGAAGATGGGTTCGCAGATGACGGTGGACTAAGCTATGAACCGGGTGATATAATTGAGCCTTCCCAGGAAACTCATCACATCTTTCTTGTTCTTTGGCGGTGGCAACTCCTTAATATATTTGACCTTTAAGGGATCCAGCTCTATTCCCCGACGACTCACAAGAAACCCAATAACTTTCTGGCAGGAACCCCGAATGCACACTTAGCAGGATTTTGTTTCAAATTATTTCTCCTTAATCTATTGAAAAATTCGCAAGTCCTCCATGTGATCTGCAGCTTTCCTGGAATTGATGATGACGTCGTCCACATATACCTCAATTTCTTTATGTATCATGTCGTGAAAGAGGGTTGTCATGGCCCTCATGTAAGTAGCCCTTGCGTTCTTTAACCCAAATGGCATTATTCTATGGCAATACATACCCCATGGCGTGATAAATGCCATTTTGTGTGCATCCTCTTCATCCATCTATATCTAATGGTACCCAGCAAAACAATCGACGAACGCCTGCAGCTCATGTTTGGCGCAGTTATCGATCAGTATGTGTATATTTGGCAAATAAAAGTCATCTTTACGTCTGGCCCGGTTGAGATCCCGGTAGTCAACACAGACTCCAACCTTCCCATCCTTATTTGGCACCGACACAATGTTGGATAACCACGTTGGATACTCTACCACTCTGAGAACCCTGTCTTTGACTTGCTTTGTGACTTTTTTTTTTATTTCAAACTCAAGTCTGGCTTGAAGTTTTTGAGCTTCTGCTTGACCGGTGGGCATGTCGGATATGTCGGCAACTTGTGAGCCACAATGGACATGCTGAGGCCGGTCATGTCGTCATATGACCAGGCGAATATGTCCTCATACTCTTTCTAAAATTCTGTGTATTCTTCCTTTTCTGACGGTGACAAGTGCACATTGATTCGTGCTACCTTGTTATTTTCTGCATCTCCAAGATTAATGACCTCGGTTTTGTCTATATTGGACTTAGGTCTGTTCTCAAAATTTTTGACCTCTTTAACAACCTCTTCTGGTATTTCATCTTTTTCTGAATCTATGTATGTTTGTCGCATTTACTTGTTGCAAGTTACAGTCATGGGTTCATCATCAAGATATGTAGTAGTAATGCTGTGTAAAATAAAGTAAATGGTAGAGAAAATAAATGACAGCAAAATATAAAGGTTAACTTGGAAAATGCTTTAATTAAATTCATAATTGTGTTAAATATTGGAGCTCTTTTTCAAAAGTAAAGACAATGCTGAAAGTAAAATTCAACTAAAAGTAAGTGCGATGCATATGTGTCATTTAGCCTTACTACCCGAGGCTCTACATGCACAGGTGGTCTTGTTTGACCAATTGGTGAGGCGCTCCCCTCGGTTAGCAGCTTGAATGGAAGGTCCTTCCTCCCCTTCCTCCTCGAAGGTAACACAACAATCCATATTCTCCTGCAGAAACAGGTTCTTCGTGGCTGCCAGCATCTCGTCTTCCTTTGATATGGCATCATCGGGCTGAAAGGTCTGCTATAACTGAGGTAGAGGGTGATCCAATGGGTAGTAGGGGTTGCACCATGGTGGCTACAAATGCTGGAACTCCTCCTAAGTGTATTCATAACCCAGACGAAAGGTGGTCCCATGCTTCTTCAAATGGATGGGCTTGGTGATACCCTGGAGATTCTTGCCAAGCCCCTTTCCGGGCTCGTATCCGCTCCAATTCAGAATGCTCTCTATTTTGCTATCCCACCACTTATCCCTGTCTATGCCATTGACTCCTTCGATATGATGGTTTGTTTCTCCCCATATTCTCCTTCTTCCTCCGATCATTGGGATAGCCTGACGACTGTATATGAAGTTGCTACCATCACCATGAATGATTACTTTTTTATGATTCCACACAAGTCTCACGGCTTGATGCAATGCTGACACCACAGCCCCAGCGGCGTGAATTAAGGTCTTCCTACTAATAAGTTATAAGAAGCTGGTACGTCAATGACTTGAAACTCAATATCAAACCAGGTGGGTCCCATCTGTAGTCACAAACTGATTTCTCCAATGGTGGACATCTGAGAACCATCAAAAGCTTTGACATTGATGGCCCCGTCTTTGATCTCGTGAAACCCTTTGCCTAATGTCCTGAGAGTCACCAACGAACAAATGTTGAGGCTGGATCCCCCGTCGACTAGAATCCTGGTGATAAAATCATCCTCGCATTGTACAGTGATGTGTAATGCTTTATTGTGACCAAGCCCTTCTGGTAGGAATTCATCTTTGTGGAAGGTGATATTATGGCGTTCCAGTATCTGTCCTACTATGTTTGCCATTTTGCCTCCTGTTATGTTGCTGGGAACATAATCTTCACTTAGTATCTTCATCAAGGCATTTTATGTGCCTCAGAGCTTTGTAGGAGGGCCAGAATAGAACTCTGAGCCGATGTGTTGTTCAACTGCTCAACGACTGAATACTCCTTAGCTTGTACCTTTCTCCATAGATCATCGGGTCCAGTTTCAACATCTCACCCGGAAGCTTGCTTGCTAGACTCAACCAAATGTTCCGGGTTGTAGACCCTGCCTGTTCTAGTCATGCCTTGTGCAGCAGTTGCCTCTCTAATGCATGTCTTTCCTTTCCTTCTCGCCTTGGCTGTGTAGTCCCAAGGTATAACACTTGTTTGGAACGGGGTCATGTCTGTCATGGGGACTGGAATTTGTCTTTTAGGAGGCAACACAACAACCTCAAACAGTGTAGGTGGTTTCAGAGCTCCGAACTCAACCTCAATTGGTTTTGGTGTCTTTGCGGAGGGTACTTCAAATTCGAGTGGCATGGATACATTTACCACGTTGCCCTCAGACGGTTGGATTTGTACAATAATAGGATTGAGAGTAACCACGGGCTTCTTGGGATCATCTCCTTCGACAATCAAACCAATTGATGCTTTGGGGTCCCAATCATCTTCGATCTCAATCATGTAGATGCCTCCACCCTTGTGATCAGGCAGAGGGTTGTTGCAGACATAAGGAGCAGCACTCGTCAATGGTATGACCCTTCATCTCGGAATGGTATGCGCAAGTCTTGTATGGGATAATCGACTGGGAAGGGTTTTCTCGAGTTTCGGCTGGGATAGGGTGATGTAGCATGTTGCTTTGAGTTTCTCATATAATTGGTCAATTGGTTGAGCTATGGCGGTGTATTGTCTAGGAGGTTTGCGGTCGAAGTTTGGTCTAGGTCGAGGGAAATTTTGGCGAGTAGGTGGTGATGGGTAGTGAGAAGGTTGGGAGTTATATGCTTGGTATGCGGGTGCAGGTTGGGAATATCGGGGTGAAGTGGGTTGATATGTGGGTGGTGGAGGTAAAAGGTAAGCACATGGTGGAATTTGGTAAGTAGGTGGTGGTGTTGGGTAATTTGGAGTAGGCTGGTATGTGAGTGGAGCTCAGGATAGGTTTGGTACTTCATGGGAGAGTTGTTTCTTTGCGCAACCATTATAGAATGTACCTCTTTCTTCTTTGTCAAGCCACCAGATTGTAGAGCCGTATTGGTGGCTTGCAATGCTTCTAGGTTAGTGACCATACCGTTCTTAATGCCTTCTTCGATCCTTTCTCCTAATTTGATGATATTGGAGACATTTGACCCTCAATCAACATAAATCTTTCATAGTACTGTGGGTCTTGAGCACAGACAAAAAATCTATTCAATTGTTCTTCCTCCAAGGCCGGTCTGACCTTAGCAGCTTCCGACCTCCAACGAGTAGCATACTCGCGAAAGGTCTCCGTAGGCTTCTACTTAATATTCTGGATATAGAACACGTCTGGCGCATTCTCAATGTTGAACCTGAAATGGTCCATGAAATTGGACGCCATGTTCACCCAACTCATCCATTTCTTCGCATCCTGGCTAATATACCACGATAAGGCATCACCCTTCAAAGTCCTCATAAATAGATTCATACGGATCTTTTCCTCCTTACCAACGCCTACTATCTTGTCACAATACATCCTTAAGTGAACCCTGGGGTCCCCGGTACCATCGAACAGTTCGAACTTGGGAGGTTTGTACCCCTTCGGGAGCTCAACATTTGGTTGAACACAGAGATCTTCGTATTTCAAACCTTCAATACCCTTGTTACTTTCAAAACCCTAAACCCGATTGGTTAATTTCTCAATCTCAGTGAACAGATTTTGAATGAGGGTGCTTTTGTCGTCCGACTCAGCTACATTGGTGACTGGCTGACCATAATGTGGTACAGTATCCACAAAGACAGGAGCATTCTGATTGTCTATGGTGATTTGGGGCTCTGTGATAAGTAGTGGAGCATTATTTCATGTGTTGTGGACTTGGGTCTGAGCAGACTGGGCTGGTAGCGGTGGTGGTGATTTGTTGGCATCAGCAGCAGCAAGAGTGATCGATAGACTCGCTAAGTTCCGGACATGTTCCAACTCTTCTCGAAACCTCAGCAAAGTTTGCTCAAGATGAGCAGCAGTTTCTTTGGTGATTGAAGCCTCTCTGACTTCCTTTCTATCATTGGTATCTTCCATTTTGTTCTTGTTCCTGCTTCTAGGGGGACTCAGAGGAGGAGGACCCTTTGATCTTGTGGAGTATGCTAATGGTGCTAGAATGCACGAACTAACCTTTGGGGAGGGGAATAAAAATAAAAGAAAAACAAAAAGGTAAAAAGTTAGTGTGGATTCTGAGAAAGAAAAATAGTGCGGTATTTAAACACATTATTGCAAGAATATAAGTCGTTCCCTATTTGGGTGCCTCGTTGTGCCCGAGGTAAGCCTAGCGACAAATAGAATTTGGAGAACATATAACACCTTGTGCCTCATTTTATCGATAGCAAAAATAGAACAAGTCAAAACAAACTGAAATAAAGAGACATTGTCACTAATGGCCAGTGGCCTTATTACATCAGGAAAGCAGTAAAAATCCTAACTATTTGGTCCCAGAAGGACCTTCCCCAGATTCGGTATCTTTGCCTCCCTCGTACAGCTGCATCAACTCGCGCAGTCCCAGCAACAAGTAAGCTTGAGCCAAGTGCCCACCTTCGTTACCTTCAGCTTCCTGACAATCGTTGGTCCTTTTTAGAAATTTGCCTTCCAGCTCCACTAGACCTCGCTCCAAGTACCCTAGACAATTATTTGCGTGGACAGCCATGTCCTTCCGTTCATTGATTAACTTCTCTTGGGCCTCTTGTATTTCCCGATACTCACTTTCACACTCTCGCATCCATTTGTGTAGCTGATTGTACTTGACTTTTGCTGTAGTTTTCTCATCAATAACCATGTGATCATGGATGAAACCGCTTTTTCCCAAGCCTATGTGGTCATCTTCTAACCTTCCTAGATAAAATGGCGCATGCCCCGCCTGATACCTGTGTGGTTTTATAGATTTCTTTTCCAAGATGAGTTTGGAATGCTACATATGCTGAGGCTGACACGTGTGTGGGCTTATCGTCATCTTGGAAGTCAACCCTGTAGTGACTCATCTTTTCTACCCTTGGTATAATCTGCTTTCTTCCCGCTTGCCTCATGATTCGGAGAGGGACATATGGGTAAGTTCCTCTTAAGCCGATGAGTACAACGAATGGCGCATCCCTAGACCGAATGATAAACTCCCCAGTTAGGAACCACTTATACATCCACTGTACATGCTCTTCTTTCAGATTCTCCAATAGTTCTACCCATCCACTGGCGTCTTCCAGGTGAGCAAACATATCCGGCATGAAGTGCATCCGCTTTGGATGAGAAAGCGATATAGTTATCCCAAACTCGACATATGATCTCCTGTCTATAATCTCCCTTCTGAAGATATTCAATGAGCCAGAGTTGTAATAGTAAATTCCACCCTTCAAAGTGTGGTGCCCCTTGTTGACATTTCTCTAAGGCTTCGTACAGTTCGGCGAGGATCATGGGTGCTATGCTGAATGCCTGCCCGTGGATACCCTCAATTATGGCTTTGGCTACCATGGCTAGTCTTGTATGGATTCTGGCCTTCTTCTTTTGAAAGACTATCATGGCCAGGAAACAGAACATGAATACAAAGGCTCTCCTATGTATGTGCCCCAAAGAGGTGAGGGCGAACTCATCCATGTGAGTGCAGTAGGATTTGCTATGTCCGAAACTTTCATACATGAAGTCGAATATATGTAGGAGTCATTCAGACTGGTCAGATTAGGTTTCTTCTTGAGCCCCATAATTTTCAGGAAACCTCTACCTTTGCGCTTTTCTAGCATAAGGAGCCCGGAGCTATCCCAAGGAATTCCAGCTAGACCCCCAATTTCTTCCAACAGAGGCGTCATTTAAATACCCCCAAACGGAAGACGTATTGTTCACTATCCCAAAATAGAGTAGCAGCTTCCACAATCTTGTTATCTGGCCTAACTTCTAGGAGTGAAGGAAGATTTTCTAAGTGCTTGCGGACAAGAACCCGATCGCTACCATGCAGATCCTCCCACCAGCTTAGTAAATTTGGGTGAATGTTTGATACCATACCGAATCTGGAGACCTCGTCCCTCATTTCTGCAAAACAAAGTGTTAGGCCCTTAGCCCTTCCAGACTCAACTATTTAAATGGATAATTATCAGCAAGGCACTTAAGTTCTCCAAATACATGCACATAATATGAAGGCATCCGTTTGGGTTTCGAGGAAACCCGATGGACTTTTGGTTTAGGCTATCTTAATGAGTCATTATGCGTACAACATAACTGACTCGGTTAGGGTTGACCATGATGCATGAACAGTATAACGGAATACAAGTTTTCTACTTTTGAAGTGCTAGACAAGGTACCCTTGAGCGGACGACTCAAGAGGGAAAGGCACAGAACTGTCGACTACACCGTTGATCGACTGATTTTACCGCAAATATGTCTTTGCCACATTTAGGGGGTTCATAATATTGGAAGAGCGCAACCACCCATTATAAGTGTTGCTATAGGATTTGTTTGGCACGAGTGGAAAATGATGTTGAAGGATTCAATTACAACAAATAAATACATGTATTTTCACGTTCATAAGATAATGATTACAATAGATGCTCGAAATTTAAGACGGAATTGAAATGAAGTTAAAGCAGTAAAATTATTAAAGAAACAGAAAACATAAAGAATCAAGTTAGTAATTATGAAGAAATAATTAATGCGGTAAATAAAGGTAGTAAAGAAAGCAATAAAGCCACAAAGAACGTAATGTTAAGAGCCTTAAAGATTTCCCCAGAAGAGTCGCCATGTTGTCGACGCCCCCTTTTCCGACTACTAAAAAGAAGCGAAATCGGGTTTATGACATTATGGACAAAAACAACTCTTATTCCCATTTGGGAATTGTGTATTGGAAGTTGAAGAGTCACCACCTAATGATTATAGTGCATTAGGACACTTTTAAGAAGAAGAGAGTATTTTGAAAGAAAACCAGAGTTCGAGTAATGGATTGAAATTATCTCAAGGGGAAGGTGTTAGGCACCCCTCAAGATCCACTAGTGTGGTTCCTGGCCGTGCTAATTGTGACCTTAATGAGACAAAGCAAATAAAAATGTTTGCATATAAACATTCAAACAACTTGAGAATTGTAAAAAAAGGGAAAAGACATAATTTAAATAAAGCAGAAGGGGGAATTAATTTTAAAAAGCATTACTTTTGGAAAAATGTTTAAATAAAGCAAGCAAAAGATAAAGAGGTCCTAATTTTGACTATAATATGGATCATTTGATACAATATCCCGCACATAGTCCCAAAGAGGGGTCGCTTTATGATATTATCGCATCGTCATCATCTCCATATTCTACCCTTCCCACCCCGTTAAGTTATTAAGCGGGTTTGGTCTCATTAACATATTGCATGCTAGTACCCGTCCCAACCTATTAGTGCCGGGGTATTAGGACTTCTAATCTTAAGAGGGGGGAGAGAAAGATAGGACATATATGGAGTATTTAAAGGTAAAAATACTAAGCGCCAATCAAAACAAATAGCATATAAAGGTACGCAAATCAGAAATTCAAAGGCTCACATAAACCCCGTAAACCATAACAACAATTAGTCTATCATGCCTTACAAATACTGGTTTGGTCTTAATATTAAAGCTGATCGCGAATGGATTAGTTAAACACATAAAGCTGGATCGAAAATGTGCTTCGAGCTCCCCGGGCATGTTATCAGGAATTGTTGTATTTAAGAAGGCGGGGGAGTATTAAAAAAAAGAAATAGAGGAAATAAGAGGTTTTAAAATGCGGTGGACAGTTTAAGTAAAATGTGCAGAAACGTTTCAGGACGAAAAACGAGTTGCACTTCTGTTTCGAAAACGTTTGGGCAGAGAGGTTTTATGAATAAAACGAAAGCATTTGAGCTGGCAGATTATTTTAGAAGACTGTTTCATAGAAAATACTTTGGGCAGAACTTTATTTTTAAAAAATGTTGAAAATCACTTAGGCAAGATTTGTTTTGAAAGGCAGAAAAACACAGACTTGAGACATTAACAGGCATGCATAGCTAACAGTTTGAGAAAACATTATTTTGAGAAAGACACTAAAGCTCAGATGACTGACTGTTATTAATTAAGCGAATACAAGAAGTTTGACGGCTAATCCTATAGGCATGATGTGTATGCTTCTGATTTTAAAAGGTGTTAAGGAATTAAAGAATAATTGAGCGTTTATCCTTACAGCTTGCCTATCGTGTGCAAGTCCTAGAGGCAAGATTTCTATATGCATTTGATTACAAAAAGTATGTCAGTCCTATATGCATGATTTCTATATGCATTTGATTACAAAAGTATGCAAGTCCTATAGGCAATATTTCTATATGCATTTGATTACAAAATATGCATGTCCTATAGGCAGGATTTTTATAAGCATTTGATTATAAAACATGCAAGTCCTATAGGCATTCTTTGTAAGTGATTAAGCATAGAATCCTATAAACATGGTTTCTAACCTTTAACATATGAAGAAATAATAAATCCCACACCTTTCACTAATATCCCCAAGTCTTTTACACAATTATTACAGAAACTTGAAAGAAAGGACTAAAAAAAATAAGATAACTACATCAGTATCATAACTACAACAGGCCCGGGGAGTCTCGAAGCAAGCTTAATGTCCATGCATTTTATCAAATCTATATTCAGAATTCCAAGGCCTTCTCACACTCAAAGTGTTTTTAGATTTCGAAGGAATATCAGGGATTCCCGGCAGTGCTTAACACCCTAAATAGCTTAGAGTAACAGAATAGTGCAGTGTGAAAGTACCAGCCCTAAGGCATCTGAGATCAGAGGGAGCTCAAGGGTCCCAAGGCATGGCTAACCAAAGGGGGGCAGAACTTAAGAGACTAAGAATGAGTGTAAAGGTGAAGGATTAGTGGATAACCATTGCAAAGGCGGTCATACCTAGCCATGAAGGGGACTGGCATACCCCTAGCCCTTTACATGGTTTAACAAGTAAGAGCAGACTTGAAATAAGTCAGACTTAGGCATGTATGGTGATTAGGGCACCATTAGACCTGAGTCAAAGCTCAACACATAATGGGGGGTTAAAGAAGTGGGATTACTTTGAGTATAGGTTGAGAACAACCTGGTTCTAAAATAGAGGTGGCAATAGGGTACCACTCTAGTCAAAAACAACACTCACATTCAAAAAGGGGTTGGGGAAATGAATCAAATATGAAAGCATTTGCATAAAACAGAACATAGTTAATCAGAAAGGGGTTGTGCAGGAAGATAACAAATACCAAACATAACAGAATTAAACACATGGGAATATGGGGTAGGGATGTAACATGCTGAAATTCAATTGCATGGTGTAAGTAAATAGAGCATAAACAGATATATGAAAGGCATAAATAAACACATAGTTTAGAGGTGGTATTTAAACCATGGAACCTACCAGTTGCAAGTTTCAAGCAATAATACAAACAGAAAAAGCATGATCTTATGGCTAGCCTTGGCTTTCAGCTGGCTAACACAAGTAGCACACTTTGTAATACAGAAGAGCAGAGAAGAGAGAGCATATAGTATGAACTTGTGAAAATTTTTCGTGTTTGTGTGTGTCGTTTGAAGAGAAGGAGTAGGGTATTTATAGCTTGAAAACAAGTGGTAAGTAAGGCAAAATATAATTCAATACCAATCAGAATCAATTAGAGGGGAGTTCCTTTAAATAAGGAATTAGTATTTGAATAGGAGAGGGCAGAATTATATTTAAGGAAAGAAAATCAGTAACACATGGTGCAATAAAGGGTAAATACATCGGAGAAACTTTTAAAAATACACTGTTAGATAAATAAGGTAAAGGTAAAATCAATTAATCATGTAGTATATCAAGAATCAGGGATTCGAACTCAGTAATGCATTAAGTCAGAATATAGGTCCAAATCAGACAAGGAGAGAATCAAGTAAGTTAATAGAAAATCAATCCCAAAAATTAGGGTTGTTCAGAGAGAAAAATATTGACTATAAAAGGGAGCATAAACTTAAACATACGAGGTATAAAATAAGCAGAGTAGTCATGCAAACTAGAAGAACATAGAAATACGAGAAATCGAGAGGTCTTGCAAAGCTTAGCAAGAATCTGAAACATGAGACGAGTTTTAGAGGATTAGGGTTTTGAAATTAAATAGGAAACAAAAGTAATCGCACACAAGTAGTCTTAAACCCCCCCCCCCCCAAAATCTAGGGTTTCTTCCTCACAGACGAAAGCATAGAGGATCAGGCAAAGAAAAACTCAGAAAGTCCAAAGAACACGAACATTCATGGAAGCATAATCAAAGAAGAAACAGTAAAGAATTTATTCGAAAACCTTAGAAGAAAATATAATAATGAAAACACCTAAACATCGTAGTGAAAACACTTAGGATTTACAACAAATCCAAATAATGTAAGAAATCAAAGTAGAACAAGTAAAATCACGGAAACCCTAAGTTTTAAGAAGATGAACAGTTTTGGAAGCAAAAATCGAAAAAGATGTGAGAAAAACTTAAAAATCTTAGGAAATAGCATGGATCGACAGCAGATCTTAGAGAGAAACAGGAAACCTCGAGGCTTAGGGTTTTAGAGAAAACCCTAGAAAATGAGAAGGCCTGGAACGGGCTGGTCCTGAGTCAGAGATAGACTCACAGGGCTAGGACTCACCGGAAAAGAGCCGGAAAAGACCATTGAACTTGAATCGGAGAGATTTTGAGCCGGGGTCTTCAAGTTCAGACCTCGAATCCTCATGCAAGAGGAGGATAAGGGTGAGTGGGGGTAGATATAGGTTACACAAGGCCTGAGAGGCCATAATTTCCGGTAGAAAGAGGTCGAAAAGTAACCAGAGGTGGCTAGGGTTTCAGATGGGCTTGGGAGCGTTTGAGAGAGGAGGGGATACAAGGGCGGCTGTTTGGAGTAAAATGATTAGGGTTAGGGGGCTTGTGGGATAAAAAAGAAAGGATCATTGTGGACCGTTGATCTGAATGATCAACGACCACATTTAAAAGAGGGAACGGGGCGGGTCGATTTAGTAGGTAACTGGGTAGGTAATTGGGGTTGAATTAAGGTTAAATTTGGGCGAAAATTGGGTTACAATTGAAATTAAAAGGGCTACAATTTAAATAGTTATTTTCCCCCAATTTGAATTTTATAAAATGGTAAATGATACTGCAAAAATCAAATTAAAATACTGGGTTAATAAATAATGTATAAGTATTTGTTTAAAAATGTTAAGAATGATTTTTTAATTAAAATACTTATTAAATCGAGAAATAGGCTAAAATTGTAATTTTATGCAATTTTAGTTTAGAAATACCTAACGAACTTGTAAAATTGCGTAAAAATTATGTAAATTGTATTTTAGGTAAATGAGAGAATAAAATGCATTACTTACAAAAATAACAAGTTTTCGGACTAAATATTGGGAATTTATAGTCATAAATTGATTTTAAAAATCTTAAAAATGTATAAAAATGCCAAAACCTTTGTGGATGCTTATATATGCATCTACGTGCTATATTGGGAATATTTTGAGTATAGAAATATATGGGGGAAAATTGGGTATCAACAGCTGCCCCTCTTTACCCGAGGAGGATGAATGAGTTGTCGGGCAAAGACAAGATGGCCAATTTTGACCGAAGATGGTGACTATAAGAGAGTTTTGATCGCGCTCTGACTTCTCAGCTGCTTACATATCCCTGGTTTTACAGAAAACATGCCATATGTAGTTAAGGATCCATTGGCAGAATATACCGATGGATGTTCGGAAAAGACGGATGCAACGGGTTTTGAGATTTGACAAGGGTTTGGTGGTAGGATGTCTGCGAAAAAGTGGAGCGGGATCGCTCCTGCTGAGACGGTCGTGAGCCAGCCAGTGTACCTGCAAATGAATGATGTGCTTATATATTGCATAATTTAGACGTGATGCAGTTCCCATTGGACCATGAATGCTGTCTTCGATGATTAGGATGGCGTCCTCAGACTATGACGTCCTGGGCTATGAAGAGCATAAAAGTCAAGATTCGCTGTCCATGAAATGGTGTTCTAGGGCTATGCAGGTGGTGCCTCCAAACTATGACGCCTTTGAATGAGTTGGCGATATTTCAGCCCATGAGAAGGTGGCAATATTTCAGCCGAATGAATACAAGGGCGGTGATGTTTCAGCCAAGAAAGAACTTAAAATGCAGGGTGGTGAAATTTCAGCCAAATGAAATATGGTGGTGATTTTTCAACCAAATGCAAAATAAATGAGGTAGAGCTTAACCTAGGAAGGAGACATAGCTTAGTCTCGAAAGGTAGCGAATAGCCTTATGCAGGATGGAGGTAGACCTTAACCTTGGAAGGCAGAGAATAGCCTCATGCAATGCAGAATAGAGACAGAGCTTAGTCTCGAAAGCAGCGAATAGCCTTATGTAGGATGGAGGTAGAGCTTAACCTCGGAAGGTAGAGAATGGCCTTATGCATTGCAGGATGGAGATAGAGCTTAGTCTCGAAATGCAGAGAATAGCCTTATGTGGGATGGAGGTAGAGCTTAACCTCGCAAGGCAGAGAATAACCTGGTGCAGGATGGAGGTAGAGCTTAACCTCCGAAGGCAGAGAATAGCCTTATGCAAAAATGCAAGATGGAGACAGAGCTTAGTATCGAAAGGTAGTGAATAGACTTATATAGGTAGAGCATAACCTCGAAAGGCAGATAATAGCCTTATGCAAAAATGCAAGATGGAGACAGAGCTTAGTCTCGAAAGGTAGCGTATAGCCTTATGCAGGATAGAGGGAGAGCTTAACCTCCGAAGGCAGAGAATAGCCTTATGCAATGCAGTATGGAGACAGAGATTGGTCTCGAAAGGAAAAGAATAGCCTCATGTAGGATATAGGTAGAGCTTAACCTCGAAAGACAGAGAATAGCGTTATGCAATGCGAAAACGTAAAAGAGTAAATAGTAATGATTTTCTTAGCTGGTAGATGATTGCAATATCATGATTGCTGGGAGAATGTTGGATGTAGGTAGTAAACGTTCTGTGCTCTTTTGCACAGATCCACGTGTTGGATAGAAGCTGCACTAGTTGGAGGGCTTCCTTCAGTCCACCCGGAGACCCAAGGTAAACCTGCAGACGTTGTGGACCCTGGCGTCTCACTCTATCCTTATTCCCTGTTTCATTTTTCCTTGGTCAGAAACAGCTTATTGTATTTTCTTCAGGCTATATTTGTAGTTACTCTTAGATAATCTGTGATACTGTGACACCAGGTTTTGGCTATTGAGGTTTGAAAGTTGTAATAGATGTAACACTGAGTTATACATACTGTTGACTTTCGCTTATTTATTTATTTAATTCCGTTGTTATTGCATTATCGTCTGGTAATTGTTAAAAGAAGTAAAACGAAAGTGTATTAGTTAGTTAAGGTTTGGCTTGCCTAGCTCCCGTTATTAGGCATCATCATGACTCCTAATGGTGAAAAATTCGGATCGTGACATTATTAATCCTTGTTGCGGCGTGCAACCTTATCCAAATATACAAATCAACACCAATCACAAAGTATCCCAGCTAGGGAACAATAATATGACAATAATATCCCGGAAAGGGAAACAATACCACAAGAAATAACATCTCGGCAAGGGAAACAATATCACAAGAAATAACATCCCGGCAAGGGAAACAATATCATAAACACTAACTTCCCGGCAAGGGAATCAACTATAACCAATCCAGTTCAACAAATAATTCACACGATAAACCTCAACCTGAGCCAATACTTGGCATTTGCCAATACTAAGAATTCATCATGACCTTGTGCCGCGATATCTAACCATCCAACTAAGCATGATCAATGCATAATAAAATCACAACAAATTCAATGATAAGACTCACGGACATGCTTGACACCAACGTATAGATACTCGCCACCTCACCTATACGTTGTACTCAACACTAACATGTATCAAATAAGACATAACACATATTCCCTCAAGCTAAGGTTAGACCAAACACTTACCTCAATACCACGAACAAAATCAAGCCTCAACTACCGCTTTACCTCTTGGTTCCACTTCCAATTCGCTTGTATTTATGTTTTGGGGAAGAAAGAATGTTTGAAAAATTGCCTCTTATATTTTAGGGTATTGAAAATTGAAAAATGACTGAATATTCCCTTTTATATATATCCCTCGCAAACCCTCACTGCTGACCGCAGAAAAAGGACTGTGATCGCAGAGTCCACGGCGGACCGCGAGATATACAGCGCGGCCGTGGAGATACGGCCTTGCCCACCGCTGATCGCGAAAACCCCACGATGGAAACGAAGACCCCACCGTGGTCGCGAAGCTTCACTCCGGACCACAAAGCCCAGTTCAGAGACCTGCAACTTCTCTTAACCTGCAACAACTATTTTTTTCTACGTCTAAGTTCACTCCGTGGCCTATCCAAAACTCACTCAAGCCCTTGAGGCTCCAAACTAACCATGCACGTAAGTCTAAAAACATCATATGGACTTGCGCGCACAATCAAATCATCAAAATAATATCAATAACTATGGATTCAACCGCAAATTCATAATCTAACTCAAGAACATTGAAACTTTCCATTTTCTCAATTATAGGTTCGTTTCATACCAAACCACTTCCGATTCTTACCAAATTGCATAGATTCAACTTAATTTTTGTTTTAAATGTGTACGAGGCTCCAGAACCAAGATACGGGCCCAATACCATCAATAACACGCATCATTTCATTTCAAAAAGCCTTTATATTTTCCAACAAAAAATTTCTTTAAAAAATATATTTTCTCTGACTTGGGACCTCGAAATTCGATTCCGGACATACGTCCAAGTCCCATATTTTAGTACGGACCCTAGGGGACCGTCGAATCACGTATCCGGGTTTGTTTACCAAGGATGTTAACCAAAGTGAACTTTAACCAATTTTAAAGGCCAAATTCATAAATTTTCTTATTTTTTACAGAAAAGCATTGGGGAAATGCGTCCGGACTATACACGCAATATGAGGTGACATAAAAAGAAGTTTTCAAGGCCTTGAAATGCAGAATTTACTTTTAAAACAAGTGAAGTCATCACAAGATTCCATGCGGTCAAGCATAGTATTCTTATGTTTTCAAAACACCAATAAACGATAGTCGTCATTAGGGGTATACGTGGACCGGTTTCGTTCTATTTTTATTAAATTCATACCAACTATAACGGTTTGATTGTTCGATTTTGTCGGATTGTTCGAATTTTTTTTGTTACATGAATATTATTTCGAGCTTGCTTTGTTAAATTTTTTATAAGTAAATATATGTGTAATAAAAACTGAAAAAACTTACAAACATATGATTTATTAACATATTCTTATGGGTGAATTCTTAGTAATATATGATAGTTATTTTTTAGCCGTTTGATAATAAGTTTTCGTTGATGTACACTTTCGAGGTTAACTGAATGTAATACTTAAACGTAAAAATCAATATGATACCTATATAATGATATGTTCTATTTGATTTTATATTATCGAATACCACTTCAAAGTCTTCTGTCAACCAAGCATCGTCTTCAATAACCTTACCTTCGAATATTTCATCCCCATATGTCATGGTGAGATAACTAGAAACACACTAAGAGAAAAATCAAAAAGTTATAAAAATAAAATATTTACAAAAGGAGAAGGAAAAAAAACTTGTAAAGATAAAAGTAAAATTCTAATCTAGAAAAATAGTTAATTTCTAAGTCCCCGGGAACAGCACTAAGAACTTGTTGCGGCCAAACGCAAATGCAAGTATACACGATCGTCAAGTAATAAAGTGACTAAAAGTCAGATGTCGAACCCACGAGGACTTGTGATTAACTATTAACTAAATTAGACCATCCTAACTATCTAAATAAAAATTAAACCTAGAAGTATTTGATTTTAAACTAACTAAAATAAAGAAAAATTAATAATGAACTCTGAACAAATGGATAACACATTTTTATGTTATCAATGTGATGAAAACGATCTAGGGCCATGGGCTATCTAAAAATCATATTGTATTCTCCAACTGAATTGACTAACGAACTTGTCTAGTTTATTGGTTAACAGAGTTAATATTGCTTATAAGAATATGTTGAATTCTTACTCGCCTATTCAAGCTAACCTAACACTTATATATTTATGGAGTTAGAATCAGAAAGAACGCATTTATAATTCCTGTAAATCAACCAAGCAGGGCAATTAGGTATATGTCTATCCTAACCGCGAATCCATTCCCCGATACCCAGGTTCAAGAACTTGCTCAACACAATCCTATATGCAATCCAGAATTTTCACTTTCGAGATCAACTCTAGATTCGTAGATAGTATTCAATTGGTAATCAAGCAATCAAATAATTAAGTGCATGATTGAATAAATAAACCAATATGATAAATTACACTATCAAAATCAATATTCGAATAACAACTGTCAAGCATGAACCACAATCGTTGAACGTGAAGTTTATCCCCACATAGAATGATAGCCAAACAATATATCATACAAAGAAACATAAAAATTACTAAGTTTGGAGAAGAAAGATGGAACTTGATGAATTCCGGCCTCCACAGCGGCGTTATGTTCTCCCTATGTCCAAAATCCGATCTCAAAAACGTTCTCCCCCTTTCTAAAAATAGGTTTAGGACCCTTTTTATACAAATTGGGACAGTATAGGATCGAAATAACCTTATCCCGAGCAAAATAGGAAAAATTCCGTAATAGAGTTCCAAGACTTGGCGCACGAAGCAATGAGCCTGCCGTCTAACTTTTGCATTTCTCACGTTGCAAGCCTTTCATAATTCAAATTCCACTCAGGGTGTGTTTGGTATAATGGAAAATGTTTTCCGTGAAAATATTTTCTTGGAAAATAAGTAGTAATCTTATTTATTTTCCAGTGTTTGGTACGCAAATTAAGGAAAATAACTTATCAAAAGTATTCATAGATAATTTAGATATAATAAATATGAAGCCATTAACTTTCAAACCAATAACCTTCCGGATCCACAAATTTCATTAACTTTTGAACTGCTAAACATTCAAAATCACAAAATTTTAAACTCGTAAACTTTATAATTTCTAAACACGTAAACTTCCAAACTTATAAATCTCTGAACTCATAATTTTGAAACTTGTAAAATTTTTGCCTTTAAAACGATAAATAATAAAATTAAAACTGAAAATATATTTTAAAAAATTGTTTCGGGGGGAGGGGGGTGTGGGCAGGGGCTACAGTGGGAGGGGGCAGTAAAACGAAAAAAATAGAAATTTAAACTACAAAAAAATGGCTAAGTCCATCGCCGCTAACACTCGACCCAATGTCGACTACGGCAAAACAAAAGACTCGACGACAGTCAAGGTCAACCACATGGCTAAGGCCATTCAATTCTACATGGCTAAGGCCATTGATTTAAAATGGCTAAGGACATCGCCGCTAACTGTCAACCCAATGTCGACTACGGCAAAACGAAAGACTCGACGACAGTCAAAGTCAACCACATGGATAAGGCCATTCAATTCTACATGGCTGAGGCCATCGATTTAAAATGGCTAAGGCCATCGCCGCTAACAGTCGACCCAATGTCGACTACAGCAGAACGAGAGACTCGACGACAGCCGAAGACAACTAACATGGCTAAGGCCATCGCCGTTAACACTTGACCTAACATCGACTACGGAAAAATGAAAAACATCACGAAGGTCGAGCTAAGTTCAAACTACTAGTTGCAAACACGACAAAAGTTCCAAGGAACAAAGAAAAAGAAACAACGGAAAAAGGTATGTACTGTTATATCCAAAAAAGAATATACATGACCGGCCTCAAAAAAGGGCCCATTTACAGCAATAGGGTACAAAAGCAAACCTTAGGAACCCCCAACACCCTAGCCGGCACAATCAGCACTCGGGCAATCGCCACCTCCCAGCGGGTAGTCCCTAGAAATCCAAGAAGTAGACGCCAGGCGGTTAAGGTCTTCTGAGTTATATCCTTCCCTAGTGGGCGAATCAGAGAGGTAACCGGCCGCCTCATGAGAGACCAGGGTCAGACTCTGCTGCCTATCCACGTCCTCCTCGGAAACTCGACCGGATTCCAAGAGCTCTTCAAGCACGACTAGCCGGGCATCATGGTACACCCTTATGTCATGAGCATCCCGGTGCTCACCTTCCTGTGGAGCGGCCCGAGCAATGGCCTCAATCTTACCCTCCTTGGCTTCGAGCTCGGCAGTTAAGGCCGCAAGCCGATCCCGAAGCTTAGCAGCCTCCGCCATTACGGCATGACCAAGCACCAACTCATCATCCCTCGCCCGAAGGAGAGCTTCCAACTCAGTGTTCCGGGCGACCCCGACCACAAGTTGCTCATCCGCCCTCTCCACCTCGACCAACTGCTTTATCAGCTACTCCTCCGACTGAGTGAGACCCTCACCAAACAGCCTAAACTCGGGATCCTGCTTGTACATGTCGGCCAACGTTTGATGCGCGTTGCGGACCCACTTGTACCTCTTCCATAATTTTTTATGGGCATGCTCCCTTTTTGCCAATCGTCGGCCCCTCTCCACCTCCAAGACAAGAACCTGAAAAATATCACAGGGTGAGTTAGTATACAGGCGAACCACCCCTACAACTTCAAAGGATAGTTACCTGCATGGCCGCGCCCGCTACCCTTCTAGACAGGCCCCTGTCACTGACTTCTCCAATGCTTCACCCTCGGCGCCCGCACAGAGAAGGGTCATGTCCCCGGCCGCCTCCTCACACTTCTATTAGAGGTTATTGCCGATGGGGATCACAATACGGCGTGTAGACCTACAAGCCGTCATCTCAACACGAGTCGGAGAGTCCTTTCCCCCATCCATCCTCTCCAAATGTGCACTTGTCCCCACCACCGTGGCCGACGAGGCATTCTCCCTAGCAGGGGGCAGACCAGCCTCAACATCAGCTCTCCTCCGAGGAGAGGTCCTCCAAGAGCGAATTGCGTCGACAATAAACGACTGCCCCAACTAGCGATGAGGCAATTGCACCCTTTCCCCTTCGACGGCCACTCCTTTGCCGGTGATCATCCGGAGCCTCCTACTTACGAGGTACTCCTCCTCTTCGGGAGGCACCTCCATTGGCTGTGAAGATGACTCCGAAGGACGTGCTTCGTTACCGGATGCAACCTCGGCCCCCCTTGCAGGAACGGCCTCGGGAACCACCATAACCTCCTTTTTCGTCACTATCTCGGCCGCCGCATCAGATGCCGCCCCCAACAAAGCTTCCTGCTGAGGGGCCGAGAGCGCACTACTTTCAGGCGAGCACTCCATGGACACGTCCTCCTCCTTAGAGCCCGGTTCCGACCTAGACGGGCTGGCATCAATTCTCCTCCTCTTGACCCTATTGGAGATACCCCGGCCTGCCAAGGAAAACGTATGTCAAACAAAAGGACTCCCGAATCAGGACAAGGAAAAAAGAAAAGAGTAGGAAAAGACCATTACCAGTCGGGCCGTACAGGCTACAAAATTGAAACCATGTGCGGAACTCCTCCACGTGCGGAATCATCCTCTCCACCCACGACCTAATGTCGTCCGCACAGGAAAGAGACGGGGAATCCTTGGGCATACAATACGCCACTGCAAATAGCGGATAAAAGAACCGTAAGGAGTTAACCCGTCATAGCAAAAAGAGCCGAATAAGACACATGGGAATACATACACTCCTAGTTCCACACCTCCCGGAACCCTTCGATGTTGGCAACCAAATGCTCCATCCAGACGTAGAAAAACGTCTTCCAATAGCCACGGTTTTCCTTGTCATCAGACTGCACCATGAAGCTTTTCTTACCACGACGCGCCATGTGCAACATCGAACCCCGCAGATAACTCGCATTGAACATCTACAAAGGTGGTATATTTTGACCATGATCACGGCTTTCTCCGCATGAGTGGTAAGTATTCTGTACACTTTCAGCGTATAAGGAGTAAGTTGAGCCGGGCATGACCTGGAAAAATGGCAAAGTTCCTCCGCCAGAGGTTTGAGCGGGAAACTGTAGCTGATCCAGAATGCGTTCTCATAGAATGTGCAGAACCCGAGCATGTGCACATTGACATAATTTTCTCCGGCAGGCGCTATATCGACGTAGTCTGGAAACCCATATGCCATCCTAAGAGTGTCCAGGTGGGAAGGCTCCAACTCGTTACGTTCCTAGTGTGGAAATGAACCCTTATTACTAAAATCATTTCTCTTGCTCATGTTCTTCGGTAAACATTTTCCAACGATAGAGGAACTAGAACCTCTTCGGCCACCTCTGCCTCACCGTCGGAAGGAGGTCAACCCCTAGGAGGAGCATCACTTCTCGACTTCTTGCTACCTTGAGATCGTTTCACCATGGTTAAAGCTTACTGAAAAAGAATGTTTCAAGAGGTGCAAAGCTCGACTCGTAAAAACAACGGTTCTTAATAAAAGCAGTGATTGCCGGAAAATAGAACGAGAAAATGAGAGAAATGTTCTTCAGAGATTCAAACGATGAACCGTTTTGAATCAATCTGTTTTTATAGGAGTGAGATGCACGGAAATCAAAGAGGCATCATTCAAAAGCTGGCACGGGAAACCCAAAGGTCATGTCAAGATCTGAACCGTCTCGGGAGTAAAAATAATAATGATGCACGTGATCAGTGACATCATACCAAAAAGGAGCCAGATGTCAACGGCCCCATACTGTCAGATAAGAAAACATGTCCGCCCATTGAAGACGCCCCTCGAGGACGCCTCCAACAGATGGAGGGATTAACTGTATGAGGTAAAATTTGGTTCACCTCGCAGCCGCCTAAGTAAGTATGTCCCTCATAACAAGGTCACCCTCAAAGCCTTGTCAATAAGATGAGAACGGCTCGAACAAGGACGTCCTGATCAACTAAGCAGAGGAACGACACCGTTTTAGGCCTGGATTTTTTCGTACGAGGAAGCCACTAACCTTTGTGCTTTGCATTTTCGTGTATTTTGAATAGGTCTCCTACTATATAAAGGAGACCTTCACCTTGTAATGGGGCAGACTGATGATTCTGAATATACCAACTCTCTACTTTCTCTCTCTCTACTGTTATCAAGCAAATATCCTTATATTTCTCTAACTCTCTATTATCTTATATACTTTAAGATCTACTACGATCCTAGTAAAACAACCTCTTCTAGGACTCATAATACTTGATTAAGATTTACCCTCATATTTTTTCGATTGTTTTAAAGCTTCTAAGTGTATATATCTTTTGGGCAAAACAAGCATTACACAGTCACATGGTTAAACAAAGACGAATCCAAAATTTAAGTATCACGGAGGCACTACTAATATAAAATAAAATAATATAAATTGTAGGACTCCAAATTCAACTAATTTCATATTTGCGTACGGGGTAAAGTGCTTTTTAACAAATATTATTTCATACTCAAAGTTTGAATCTAAAACTTCTGGTTGAGTACCCGAGTCTGATAGTTGTGACGCTACAATTGCAATAGCCGTGTTGAATTCGAATTTCAGTCAAAGATGGACCTATATAATTTAATGGTGAAGGGTTACCGGACCCTGTAAGATTCGACTAAAATCCTATATCTGTTTGTATCTTAATAATGGAACACTAAAAACTTTTAGGGGATACTAATTGAGCAGAATATTGTGTTCCGTCGCATAAAAATCCAGGATATCCGTCTCTTTCTAGTGATTGATTGGTTTTCAAAATTCCTATAAATTAAATATGTGAGAAAAGAGTGATTGATTGATGACCATCCTGATATTTTAGAAAGTAGAACTTGATTTTTGTATTGACCTTCCATAATACGAGACAATTAAGCATGCCTATAATTAAAACATTTCACCTAAATATAAGTATCATGAATAGTGTATATGTTCCGTCTCCAATAAGCACGTTGAACTTAAACTTGTTTTGCTACTGCCATAATTGTCAAAAGATTCTTCAAACTCAACTTGAACATAATATTTGGTATAATTAAGGTAAAGTTATACCTGTTTGATTCAAAAGATGTCAATAAAAAAAGATGAAGGGCTAAATCATAATCAATTTTAATTAATGTCGGATCGAAAGACAAAGTAGCAACAATTTCTTATTGACCAAATAAATATCAAAATGTCTTATTTATGATAGAGTTTTACCTTCTCCCTCATTGGAGGGGGAAAGAGAATTACAATTGTTATGCACCCTTTTCGGATATCAAGATGGAGCTCCTTTTCTTCATCCATGGGCGAAGAATCCTTTATGATAGAGTTTTTCCTTCTCCCTCCTAGGAGGGGGAAAGAGAATTACAATTGTTTTGCACCCTTTTCAGATACCAAGATGGAGCTTATGTCCTTCCTCCATGGGTGACAAAACCTTTCTCTTTTCTTTAAGAGTGGAGTTCTATTCGTTCTCTCGATCTATTAGAGTGCTGGAGGAGAAATCGGAGAGGGAGCCCCCTTTTCAGGCTCTCTTTTCATGATATTTATAGTCGAAAACCTTCTTGTATTCGCCACTACTTGGCATGACTGGGTCGGGGAAGTTTATTGGTCGTGGAGAGGCCTTGCTCTCGTCGCATATGTCGAATATCGTAATGATGGGGGGAGTTGACTTCTCTCGCAAGATAATAAGGATGGGTTTCTGGCTTCCCTGGTCGAGGTGGTCAGATTTTGAACAAAATAGTTAGTTCTTCCGTTCATCGGGGTTGTGCTTCATCGACTTCGATGGACGGATCATGTGTGCAGCGTAGTTAAAGGGAATCTGACCCCCCTCCCATTCTGTTCCTTGATCCATTGTGAATTTTGGGATTTTTGGGATATATTTTCAATACTCGTGTACCGTTATGATGGTTGAAACTAAAATGTTGGTTGGTAAATGAAGAGTTACTTCTGCAAGCAGTCATTACGATGCACGTTTTTGAGGATCTGAAATGTTTTGCGTCCCATCAAATTTGGATGACCACTATTGGGTTTTGAGCTCGGGAAATTTATGCTTCTTATAAATAGGGAAATCCTGCCATTTGCTTCTCACACTCCATTGTTCATCTCTAGAGAATTACCAGAATATTTCCTTTTTTTACACTTCGAATTCTAGCTCACTTTTCTTCTTATCGCATCACCTAATCTCTTTAATATTTTAGGAAGTTTTCCTTTTTAGCCAAAAAATGGATGGTACTTCTTCTCACGACACTCTTCCCATCGAAACTCTGGTACCAGAAGATCCTGCTCAAGCCACCGGTCGAGCGGATGCGGTGGAAGAGGAAAAGGCAGTGGTAGAGGTTCCACTGGTGGACGAAATCTTGCCTCGCCTGGAAAGGACGCGACCGATTTCACGATATGTAGTGGAAAGGAGCCAGAGAACAATGTTTCCCTAATAAGGGAGAGAGGGATCGCGTAATTGAGGGAGCGATGGGGAAACCCTAATTTGGTCGAGATACGTCTGGAGGGGAAGAAGGATTGAGTTCAGGTCGACTGTCTCTGATTCTAGATGTTCTACGCCTACCTTTATCATAAGGTACATGCTCCCACTTCCTATGATGGTCGTGGATTTCTGTCGCTATTACGAGGTGTGCCCTACCCAACTTTGTCCTTACTTGTACAAGTTGTTCCTCATGATAATAAAATACGCAAAGCTCGCCGGATGTGAGGTCTCTCTGGGCCACGTGCTTAGCCTCTTCTCTCCCCAATTGATTCGAGGCACATTGTTGCATGCACGTCCTCGGGGTTGAATGGTTTTGTGGTGAAGATGGATGACAGAACTAATCGTCGCTTCTATGAGATTTTTTCTACGTGCGGACCGAGCACGTCGGGGTGGATCTGACAGGTTTCCCCGAGCAGTGGAATTTTACACGTAAGTTTGTACCCTCAATTAATGGAATGTCTGATTTTATTTCGTGTTATGGGTATTGAATTGCTCTTTCTTTATGCAGCTGAGAGATTCCCCCGCCGCCCCTTGAAGGGATTCGCTAATGGTGGAGTTCGTCTCTCCCCACACGGTGGGGGTACCTACCAAGTCGACTTTCCACCAGATAATCAGGCGTAGGTTTGTCGTAGGTGAGGAAACACCCTTTCTTTTTGTCCTTCTTTTACTCGAACTTGTTTTGTTTATCACACATTTATCTATTGTTGTCAGGGAGGGTGCGGAGAGCAAGAGCTCCTCAACAAGCCTCTCGTCAGCAGACCGCATTTGCTCATCTCATAGTTGTACCTGCAACACGTCCATCATCACGGGCTCCATCAGTCGAATCTACAGATTAGGTCACTTCGACATGGGCTTCCTCTCAGGATGAGGTTCTGTCTACTGCTATCCATCCTGGGAATGATTCACCATCGACTAAGGAGGAGGAAGGTCCATTGAAGAGACGGAGGGTGGAGTTCGAGATGGAGCCTCCGATAGTGCTCAACCTGGATTCTCCCCCGGGGAGCCTAGAGGGAGGTGTGATTGTTTCCGACTCAACGCTACACTAATATAGGAAGAGCGGGTCACAATAGCTTTTACCCGAATAGTGGTTTGGGATCGAATTCCCATTGGGAGCTAATAGTGGAGCTATATTGTTTGTTTAGCCTAGAATCACATTTGTACTTCTAATTGCACTTCACACATTTTTTTGGGTTTTTATATTTATAACAACTATTGTGAACTAAGGATTAAAGCTAAATTATGCTAAGGAATATTGATGGATTGTAATTAATAGGGAGAAAGGCACTAGGGTCGTGGCATCACCTAGGTGGTTAACTAACGAGTAGGAACTACTAACGATATATTGACATATTTGGGACTTATGTTATAACTATTGCACAATTGTACCCACTCTCACACCTCTCGATAGAGAGAGTGATTTTGCCAACTGACTCTCTTGAGACCAATTGGGTAGGCCAATTAGACCAAGCAACTAGGGTTCAAGTAGGGTGATTACTCTCTCGAGATTTAACCCGTTAATTGGGACTACCATTTCTTATGAGTCCATCCCAATTCCTTGATGGGTCAATTTTTGGGTCATGGGCTCTCTTTCCCATGAAGCATTTGACCCACAAAGCTACAATGTGTTTGCAACCACCAATCCTTAATTAAAACATAAAATCAACCCAAATAACAAATACCTAATATCAATCAATCATTAGAATGCAATACCCATCAATTACCCATACTAGGGTTGAGCCACAACCCTAGCTAATAGGTTTAGATAGTCATAATTGAAGAAGAAATAGATGAAGAACTAAACATTTTAATTAATTGCTAAAGATAAACTACAAGAATCTATTGAGAAATTAGTGCTAAAATACCAAAATATGCTAAAATTTCGGTTCTCACGAGCCCAACTGTACTGATAATAAAAAAACGTAACCTAAAATGGAAAAATGTTCCATTTATAGTGGGCTGGAAAAACTGGACAAAATTTCTCCTGCAAGGTCAGTCTCTTTGACTTCAAATTCTATCTCTCTGAACTCGTCTGGCGCGTCCGCATAAAAGTGTAGCGCGTCTGCAAGAGCTCTGGCACGGACCACGTGAGTGTGACCGCGACTGTGTTGCTTGATCTTGACCCAATCTAGTATCTCTCTGAATCTCTTCACGCTGGCAGCATGTCAAAGTGGCGCGGCCGCATGAGCTGAATACGGGCCGCATAAATCCAATCGCGGTCGTGTGGTGAAAGCTCTGAATATGCACATATCTGAATCTCCTAGTGCGGCTGCATATACAATTGTGCGGTCCGCACTAGGATCTTATTTCATTACTTTTCTTGGCCTTTGATACTTGAGCAGGTTTCACTCCATTATTAACTGATCTTTGACATTTCGTCACTTTGTCGCTCAAACCTGCAATCAAGCACAACCTGTGAGCATTTTGGGGCTATTTTGTTGCAAATTATACTCAAAGCAAAGGCAAGTAGGGGCATAAAACACGTTAAAATCCTACTTATCAACTCCCCCAAACTTAAAACTATCCTTATCCTCAAGCAAGAAAAATAAGACCCACCTTTAAAGGAACATCCAAGTAATTCCAGCTATCCTAAAGTAACCTCAACAAGCATCAATTAGGACTATCAATTTTCCTCAATAGGAATGCATCAGTAACACATTTAAACTTTGAAAATTGTGGATTAAGTGTGACACAAGAACATCAAGAGTTGACACATTTCATCAAGGAACTTCTCTCAATTACTTTGGTTATTCTGGAACCCAAAATCACACATCCTCAAGTCTCCCTAAGCCAACCTCACCTTTTAGAGTATTGACATCCAAACCAAGGTTGATGGACTTTCACTCATCTCTCACAACAAGAAAGTCACAAATCTGGCTTTAGGTACCATATGCTTGCCCCTTATGTAAGTATCCACTAATATAGGCTCCCTTCAACTCAAAATCATATAGGGCTTTTGCGGAGTCATTGTGAAGGCTTTTGGGCAAGGGTAAGACATGTTTTAGTTCAAATGGGTTCAATATTCCCTTCATCACTTCCTTTGATTCATTTTGGCATACTTTCTCTTGACTCATTTGAGTATTTTACTTCTTTTTGCAAGGGATTAGAGGGACATAATGTCATTCTTTCTTATGCAATTCAAACATTTATCCTTTTTCTACTTTTTCCACACTTTCGCTATTATTTTCTTTGAATCCCTTTTTTTGTTCTTATTCACTTCGGTCTTTCTTTTTGTCTTTTTCTTTTTCTTTCTTTTTCATTGCCTTCCTTTTTTTTTTTTTTTGCTTTTTAACCTTTTACCACTTTGTTTCCTTTCTTGTCTCCCCCCCCCCCCCCCAACTTAGACATTTGCCATTACTCAAGGAAAGATTTGGGTCCCAAGAAAGGGTATCATTAAGAAAGGGTATAGGATTTTAACATTGGTTCTTGAAAGAAAAAGGTTCAAGGATCGAAAGGGTTAACTAGGGATCATTAGGGTTAACTAGGGATCATTTCAAGGGTAAGCATGGAATTCTTCAACTTAGCATTTGGATCAAGGAGAGCCAATAATCATTTCTCAAGTCAAATTTTGCCTAGGACTTCGCCTCAACAAATATTCAGGGCAAGTTCAAGACCATCGGCTAGGAACTTAGACTCACAATTCGAATTCTCACCACACACACTCAAGAATAACCAAAGACATCGAATCAAGGGCCCACAACAACCTTAGTTATGATTCAAGTGCACAACGGTCCAAACTCCAAAACGACCACATGATAACTGTTTGGTCAACACAAGAGTCTCAAGGCCATGACTTTCACCATCCTAAACACAATATTATGTCTTTGATCATGGGATCAAAGGCAAATGTGTTAGGTCCAAGTGAGGCTTTGCCTGAGGTACCCTTAACTACTAAATATCCAAATCAAAAGAAAAAAGCAAAAACAGACTCAAACCCTTAATAAGGTTGTCACGCCATCTATCATTGGGAAGAGCCACCTGGTTCGCACAATACTCCACCCTTCAAAAGAACCGTGGCATTAAGAAAACTAAGGGCTTATTAAAAACGCCAAAAATAAAACAAAAGGCTACGAGCATATCTATAAAGCAAAAAACAAAAAATTTTGCAAAAATATAAAATCGAATAAATATTTACAATATGAGAGTAAAATATACAACTAGGGATGAATATATATAGAATGTAACTTTATATACAGACCAAAAAAGAATAAAAAGTACGAGAAAAGTAGCTAAAATGAATATTTATGTACAGACCAACTAGAAAACAAATCAACATAATATAAAATGAGTATCAATATGTACAATCATCCAAATAAATAGTATGGTGCACCCCCATGAATAAGAGTTGGCATCGTCCCCAATGCCAACTACCAAATAAGCATAAAAGATAAAAATAAAGGATATAGAGGAGCTCCCTAAGCCTGGTCCGTATGCATGGGATCCTCACTGGTCCCATGATCCTTTGTATGGGCGGGAACCTCAGACTGGTTCCCGACCGGTTGCCGCTCTGCTGCTGAGACAGGGTCCTGCTCCTGCACCGGCTGAATATCGAGTGCATCACTGGAGGGAATCTCCTAAGTCTCTGCAAGCTCAATAACTACACCTTCTATACTAGGAAGCTTCCTCTTCTTCCTTGGAGGCATGGGTGCCTGCTCCTGCTGTGGCTCTGGTGCTGCTGCTGGAGGAGCTGAATCGTCAATTAACAAGTCTAAAGGAAACTAATCTACCAATAGCTTTTCTACATCCACTCTAAGCACCTTCACCAACTCCTTAGACACCCTTGACTTTCTCATCTTTTTGTGATCGCTAGCGAGCTCCTTCAGAACTTTGCCATGTGAATCTACCACCTTAGTCAAGGCGCCCTGAATCTCCATAATCTTCTCCTGGTTGGCTAGGATCTTCTTCAAAGTATCCTCGATAGACCAAGGAATCTAAACAGTGGATGGTGCTGACTGGGCCTCAATTGAAGTAGCCAATGTGGACAACTTGGATGTCGCAGCTGACATCCAGTTGTTTAAACTGGCCAAAGTCTTTATCAATTGCTGGGTTATGAGAGGGTTTTTGGGGGAAGAAAAGACTGTCAGATCAGCTGAAGAAGTAGGACCCGCGGAAGAGGATGCCACATCATCAGTAACAATGACAGCTGGAATGGAGGGGAGCTCAGTAGGAAGGCATAATAGTAGACTCCACCACAACTAGCTCGTCAGACTGGCCTATCGAGGTAGAGGTGGAGGCCTTCTGCTTTTTATCCTTAGGGTTGCCCGGCCCCTGAATGTTGAACCATGAGAACGAGGACACTGGGCGAACTTTGACATCGTAGAACTTCTTCTTTACCTCCGCATCCCGAAAATACATGGTAAGGGTGTTGAGATATTGATAGTTCCAATTATTGTCAACACCCATCGAAGTAATCACATTGTACATCACATTTCCCATAGTGATAGGGAAGCCCACCATGATAGAGGCAATCAACACAGAATGGGGAAGTGGGATAGTCTTGTCATGGGAAGTGGGGTCAAGCCTTTGCACACAAATGTAAGCTACCATCTATCTTCGAAGTTCAAATTCTTCCTCAAAATCTTCACCCCCGCCTGTATCCAATCGGAATAGTACCCAAATGAGTCATATACTCATCCAACCATGGGCGAACCTCCTCCTTCATCTCCAACTTCTCATTGTATTGGGTCGTGTTTTCATCATCAAAACCCAAATACTAATTGAACGCCTTCCCAGAAAACATTATATTTTTGTCTTGCACTTTGGTCGCAATTGAGCCCTTTATGGTGTGGGCTACGTTGCAATAACATTCCTTGACCATATGCTTATTGCCATCTATCCACTCATCTCTAATATGTTCCCACCCTACTTTGGTATGAAATTGTTTGTGTACATTGGGGAGTATGGGCAATAGGTCTCGTGTGATTATGCTCCTCTCTGGAATCAACTTTCTTTTTTGCCACAACTCTCTGAATTTAGGGAAGGCCACTTGACTAACAAAGCAGTCCTCCCAAACTTCCGTTTTCTTGTTCTTTATACACCACCAATCTTGGGCACCCCACTGCCCGGAACATAATCATCACTATTGGTCCCACATGCTGCATTCTCCCAATATACTGAAGCTTTGGGGGAGGTGGAGTATTCAGTGCTACCCGCTGTTAAGCCATCAGACAACTCAGACTATACAATTTGTGGAGATTGGGCTGAAGGTGGAGCTGAGACTGAAGGGGCATGCCTTGAGTCAGCTGAGATGTCCCGAGAAGGTAGGTACTCACTCCCCAACTGGTCATCCTCACTCACCACTTGTTTCCTTATTTTTCGTTTTGGATGGGGAGTGAGTTTGGTTTGTTTCCCTTTTCCTCCTTGGGAAGAGTCACTCGGCCGGGTTGTTTGGCACATCGTCCTCTTTTTTTACAATTTTCTACAATCAAATATGTCTACATTTGTTAGAATAAGCACATGTAGTGTATCAGTTGATGAAAATAATTGCACAAGATCAGCAGGAAAAATTGCAGACATCATTTCAGAACAGGTCACCGCGGGCCGCACTGAACGAATACCAAAAGTTCACCCTCTCTGAATCTCACCAACACGGACCGCGTAAAATGGGGGCACGACCGCGATGGGCTAGCACAGACCGCATAATTAGGGATGCAGCCATGTTGGAAGCAACTTACATTTCAGAAAAAAGGCCACGGCGGACCCCCACCATCAGTAGTGTGGCCGCATCAGGGCCATGCAGACCGCGTGAAAATGACTGCGGGTCGTGCTGAGGCTAACGTAGGGAATGAGTTAGGGTTTGACAAATTGTTCCATTTTTATTCAAGTTTTTGAATCCTAGTTGTCCCTACTCAATTACCCAATATGAAAATCAAACCCAGCATCCAAAAGCAACATGTAAACTAGCCTAATAATTCAATTCAAGAAAAATGGAAGAACAAAGAAGCTAAAACTACTGGAACGCAAACAAAAACTAAAAATACAAACAAATTAATGATACTAGTAAGAAATGTTACCACGAATATGAAGAATCAAAGCACTTGATGCAAGAACACAAGAATGGTCTCAGAGATGAATAGTAGAAATATAGGGCTCAGGTGTACAAATTGCAAAAAGTGTTAAATGATGCCTAAGGTCTCTATATATATAGAAAACTGTAGGGCCCCGCACTTACCCACCAGCGCGGCCGCGTAAAAGTGACCGCGGACCACGCTCGGTTTAATTTTTGAACCTTTGCAGGAAACAGCCCACGCAGACCGCACATTAGGGACGCGGTCGCGTGAGTCCACTGTGGGCCACATTAAAATGACCGCGGCCGTGTGAGAAAACTTCAGGGAACATACATTTTCAGCTCATGCCAGTGCGGAACGCACAAAACCCACCACGGCCGCACTAGCAATTTTTACACTTTTTTTTTGCACTGCTTCTATACAATCCTTACAATATCTCAAAAACAATTAGCTCAAAATTCCTAATCTATAAAGAAAATCAAAGAGAAAGAAAAAGACATGGGTTACCTCCGAAGAAGCCCCTGATTTAACGCCGTGGAACGACGCATATCACCATTATATAACTTCAAATGAATGAGTGCCACCACGTGGCTGTCATCAAAATTCCCCAAATAATGCTTGACATAGTGCCCATTGACTCAAAAAACTTCACCATTTTTGTTCTTGAGATCAATAGCACCAAATGGGGTCACACCAACAACTTCAAATGGACCACTCCATTTAGACTTGAGATTTATCAGGAATAACCTCAACCGGGAGTTGAATAGAAGAACCATATCACCAACCTTGAATTCCTTTCCCGAGCATATTTTTCATGAAGATAGTTCATCATGTCCTTATACAAGGATGAGCTGGAGTAGCATGAAATATAAACTCGTCAAGCTCATTGAGTTTCTCAACCCAGATATTCGCCCCAACATCCCATTCTAAGTTCAACTTCCTCAACGCCCACATAGCCCTGTGCTCCAATTCCATCGGAAGATGACAAGCTTTTTTAAACACCAATCGGTACGGAGACATGCCAATTGGGGTCTTGTAAGCCGTCCGATAGGCCCAAAGAGCATCCTCTAATTTCTTCGGCCAATCGGTCCTATTGGCATTGATAGTTTTGGACAAGATATTCTTAATTTCTCGGTTGGAAACTTCCACCTGACCACTATCTTAAGGATGATAGGGGGTGGTCACTTTGTGATTTACTCCAAACTTGCCAAGCAATGAATCAAAAGCTTTGTTGCAAAAGTGAGATCCCCCATCAATGATGATAGCACGGGGAGTGCCAGACCTTGTGAAGATACACTTTTTAAGAAATGGCACCACACTTCGGGCTTCATTGTTGGTCAAAGCAACAGCTTCAACCCACTTCGAGACATATACACCGCCACCAAAATATAAGTGTGCCCACAATAGCTCACGAAAGGACCCATAAAGTTGATACCCCAAACTTCAAAAATGTCCACTTCTAGAATTGTGTTGAGAGGCATCTCATTCTTGTTAGAAATCTCGCCGGCTCGTTGCCATTTATCACATCTCTTAACAAAATCATTGGCGTCTTTAAACAAGGAGGGCCAATAGAATCGCAACTAAGCACCTTAGAGGCCATCCTCAGCCCGCCATTATGGCCACCATGGGGAGAGGAATTACAAGCCTCCAAAATACTCAACTGTTCTCCTTCTAGGACACATCGTTGAATCACAATATCAGTGCATATCTTGAAAAAATATGGGCCAATAAAAATCCATACTTTCCTGCTTTAGATTCTTCCTTTGGATAGAAGAGAGCTCATACAGGATTACACCGGTCATAAGATAGTTGGAGACATCGACAAACCACGAAATATCATGCATTAACACTGTGAGGAGTTGTTCATCTGGAAATGCATCATCGATCGCAAGGCTATCACAAGGCCTCCCCTCCTTCTCCAAAACAAGAAAAGTGGTCCGCCACTTGATTTTCACTCCCTCTCCGGTCCACAATTTCTAGATCAAAATCTTGAAGAAGTAACACCTATCTCATTAATCTTGCCTTCAAGTCTTTCTTGGTCATCAAATACCTAAGGGCAGCATGATCGGTATGGATAATCACTTTGGCCCCCATAAGGTATGGTCAGAACTTTTCCGGATAGGATATCTTGTTGATTCTTTGGACCAAGACCGCCCCCACCACAACATCATTAGCATCGCACATGAGCTCGAAAGGCAAGCTCCAATTTGGTGTGGTAATGATAGAGGTTGTTGTCAACTTGTGTTTTAGAAGCTCGAAAGCCTCCATGCCTTTCTCATCAAAAACAAACTTGGCCTCTTTCTCTTGCAACTTGCATAATGAGTTAACTACCTTAGAAAAATCATTGATAAATCTTTGGTAGAAACACACGTGCCCAAGAAAAATCCCCACCCTGTTTGACACAAGTAATGGGAGGAAGCCTTGAAATAACTTCGATCTTGGCTTTGTCAACTTCTATTCCCCGCTTTGAAATCTTGTGACCCAACACAATACCCTCTTCTACCATAAAATGAAAATTTTCCCAATTGAGAACTAGGTTTGTGTTTTCACATCGGGTCAACACTCGATCTTGATTTACCAATCACTCATCGAACAAATCCCCAACCACGCTAAAATTATCGATAAAGACCTCCAATATAGCGTTCACCATGTCGGTGAAAATAGCCATCATACAACGTTGGAAAGTCGCCGGAGCATTACATAAGCCAAATGGCATCCTCGAGAATGCGAATGTGCCATAAGGACATGTAAAGGTCGTCTTCTTATGGTCTTCCGGGGCAATGAGAATTTGATTATACCCCGAGTAACCATCAAAAAAGCAATAAAATGACCGCCCGCAAGACGATCAAGCATTTGGTCAAGGAACGGAAATGAGAAATGATCCTATCTAGTTGCCTTGTTAAGCTTTCGATAATCCATACAAACTTTCCAACCCGTCACCATCCAAGTTGGAATAAGCTTGTTGTTGAAATTGGACACCACAGTCATCCTGCCCTTTTTTGGTATGCATTGCACCAGAGAAGTCCAAGAACTGTTACAGATAGGATAAACCACACTGGCGTCAAGCCACTTGATAACCTCTTTCTTTACCACTTCTTGAATAGCCTCATTCAGTCTTCTTTGATGTTCAAGTGAACGGCTAGCATCTTCCTCCATAATGATATTATGCATGCAAAGGGCGGGGCTTATACCCCAAAAATCGGCCAATGTCCATCCAATCGCCTTCTTGCGCTTTTGAAGAACCGCTAAAGTGGCGTCAACCTGCACGTTAGTTAAGCAAGATAACAGAATAATAGGCAAATTACAATTAGAGCCCAAGAATTCGTACCTGAGGTCAGGAGAAGTGATTTCAACTCCAACACCGGTGGCTCCTCAATAGATAGCTTAGTTGGTGGAGTTTCACGATTCTCAAGATCCAATGATAACTTCCTAGGCTCATATGAATATGAACCCATGCCATGCAATTCATTCACGCACTCCACTCTCCTAGCATCCTCATTGACATCCATATTTAGAAGAACGGCCTCAAGTGGATCTTCAACATTAATCATCGTGCTTGTGTCATCCACTATCACCGTCGTGACAATGTCCACAAACGAGCACACCTCGGTGCTATTTCGTTGCCTCGTAGACTTGAACACATGGAACATACCTTCTCATCACCAACACGGAAGGTCAACTCTCCCACCTCAACATCAACCAAAGCCTTCCCAGTAGCTAGGAAAGGTCTTCCAAGAATAATTGGGACTTCAAAGTCCACCTCAAAATCCAATATAATGAAGTCCGCTGGCAAGATGAATTTATCAACACAAACAAGGACATCATTTATTATACCTAAAGGCCACTTCATTGAACGATCCGTCATTTGAAGCCTCATTGAAGTTGGGTGAGGTTTGCCGATTCCCAAGGTCTTAAATACCGAATATGGCATTAAGTTTATACTTGTCCCCAAGTCACAAAGGGTTTTGGAAAAGTTGGCGCTTCCGATGGTACATGGGATAGTAAATTCATCGGGCTCCTCATGTTTTGGAGCCATAGAATGTACAATTGCGCTCACTTGATTACTCATCTTGATTGTCTTGCACTTCATTGACCTCTTTTTCTTAACCAAATCCTTCATGAATTTTGCGTACCCCAGCATTTGCTCAAGTGCCTCCACTAAAGGCATGTTGATAGTTAGACTCTTCATCATCCCAATGAATTTCTTAAATTGGTTGTCACTCTTTTGCTTGGCCAATTCACGACCTTGTGTCTACCCGTTAACCTCATTAATATCAATCTGCACATCATTGTTCACATTGGGTTACCAAAGGCATATCATCATCACACAACCAATCTTCATCAACCATAACTTGATTTTCTCTTAAGGAATGCACATCACCGCCTCTACCACTTTGCGTTGTCACCGCCATCATATGATTTTTGTGCCCACCTTTAGGTTTTACTACTGTATCACTTGGTAGAGCACCCTTTTGGGCGAGTATTTAAAGATTGAGAAATTTGGCCAAGTTGTACCCCCAACTTACGGATAGAAGTGTTGTGGGAAGCCAATTGAGCATCGGAGTCTTGGTTCTTCTTTATCATTTGCTCAAACATAACTTCAATTCTACACATATCATTACCCGAAGAACTAGACCCTTGAGACTAAAATGGTGGCAGGTTGTTCGGTTGTTCATAAATCGGAGGCCTTTGAAAGCCTTGCCTCTGATTAGCTTGACCATCATTGTTATTCCACCCTCCTTGCCATTGTTGTTGTTCCAACTGTTGTTGTTCCCGTTCAAATGCCCTTGATTACCCGAATTGTTGTTTCTCCAATTTCCACCTCGGTTGTTGTTATTGTTCCAATTACCACCTTGTTGATTGCACCGGTTTCCTTGAGGTCGCCATTGTTGGTTCCCTTGATTTCCTCTATTCCCTTGGCAATTATTGATGTATTCGACTTCCTCACTTTGATCCTCATAGCATTCATTCAAATAACCACCACCACCATTATAGTTACCAAAATTTCCTTGAGGTTGTTGTCCTATTTGCCTCATTTTCGACATATTCACTCCTTCCATGGCATTGACTTGGCGTAGGTTTTGAGCTTGTTGCAATTGCGCCTTCGCCAATTAATTTATAGTTGTTGTAAGTTTGGAAATGGCTTGGTCGTGGTCATACAACTCCTTATCCAAATGTATGAAATTAGGGTCAACTTGAGGTACGTTTGCTTCGGCATCGCGATGCCGAAGAAGTATCAGCCATTTCATCTAAAAATACACAAGCTTCATCGTAGGGAAGCTTCATAAAATTTCCTCCGGCCAATTGGTTCACAATACATTGGTTTGCTGTGTTGATGCCCCTATAGAACATTTGTTGAATCATCATATCGTTCATGTCATTGTTTGGGAACTCTTTCACAATAGTTCTATATCTCTCCCATATTTCATGCAAGGGTTCTGTTGGCTCTAGTTTGAAAGCCAAAATTGCATCATGGAGTGCCGCCATATGATTTGACAAAGAACTTGGCAATGAATTTGTCCACTAATTCATCCCACGTGGTGATGGAATGATTGGGGAGCCTTTCTAACTAGTCCAACACTTTACCCCGAAGAGAGAACGGGAAAAGCCTCAATCTCAATGCATCCTCCGAGACATTTGTCTTCTTGCTACCCCAACATGTATCAACGAACCCTTCAAGTGCTTGTAGCCATTTTGATTGGAGACACCCGTGAAATATCCTCTTTGCTAGAGTAGGGTCAGCATAACATTTGTGAATTAACAGTTCCCCACTGGGATTCGGGGAGGAACAATGGCACTCGCGTACCCTTGATTTGGGAGAACTCTTGGGGCCACTCTTGGTGGAGGCGGGGGAGGGTCTGAAATGTCCCATTTGCATTAGTATTTGCATTAGCATTTTGACCTCCCTGTTGAGCTTGAGGTAGTACATCTTCTTGTTCAAGATCCTCAACCTCCTCCCCCACGACCACATTGCCAAGAGGGTCATGTGCATTTAAAGCCATGTGTACCTGAGTGATTGACACATATAAAGTTAGTAAAAAGAAGGAAAGAGAAGCAAAATACGAAACTAGCTACACAGATAGCTAACACCGTAAGCTCCCCAACAACTGCGCCAAAAAGTGATCATTGCCGACTCAACGCTACATGAATGTAGCAAGAGCGGGTCACAACAACTTTTACCCGAATAGTGGTTTGGGATCAAATTTCCATAAGGAGCTAGTAGTGGAGTTGTATTGTTTGTTTAGTCTAGAATTGCATTTGTACTTCTAACTCCACTTCATATCTTTTTGGGGTTTTTATATTTATAACTACTATTGTGAACTAAGGGTTAAAGCTAAATTATGCTAAGGAGGTATTGGTGGGTTGTAATTAATAGGGAGAAAGGCACTACGGTCATGGCATCACATAGGTGGTTAACTAACTGGTAGGAACTACTAAGGATAGATTGACATATTTGGAACTTATTCCATAACTGTTGAACAATTGTACCCACTCTCACACCTCTCGGTAGAGAGAGTGATTTTGCCCAATTAACTCTCTCAAGAACAATTGGATAGGCCAATTAGACCAAGCAACTAAGGTTCAAGTAGGGTGATTACTCTCTCGATATTTAACTCATTAATTCGGACTATCATTTCTCATGGGTCCATCCCAATTCCTTCTTGGGTCAATTTTTGGGTCATGGTCTCTCTTTCTCAAGAAGAGTTAAACCCACAAAGCTAGAATTAGTGTTTGCAACCACCAATCCTTAAATTAAACATAAAATCAACCCAAATAACAAATAACCAATATCAATCTATCATTAGAATGCAACACCTATCAGTTACCCACAGTAGGATTGAGCCACAATCCTAGATAATGGATTTAGATAGATATAATTGAAGAAAAAAACAGAAGAAATAGAAGAAGAACTAAAAATTTTAATTAATTTATAAAGATAAACTACAAGAATCTATTGAGAAATTAGTGCTATAATGCCAAACTAAGCTAAATCTTCTGTTCTCACGAGCGCAGCAGTACTTATAATACAAAACTTAACCTAAAAATAGTACAATATTCTATTTATAGTGGGCTGGAAAAACTAGACAAAATTACCCCTGCGGGGTACGGACTGCACAAATATGACCGCGGTCGCACTAGCTCTTTGACTTCAAATTATATCTCTCTAAACTCGTCTGGTTGCAGGAGCTCTGGCGCGGACCTCCTAAATGTGACTGCGGTCGCGTGGCTTAATCTTGAACCAAACTGGCATCTCTCTGAATCTCTTCATGCGGGCTACATGACAAAGTGGCACGGCCGCGTGAGCTGAACGCGGGCCGCATAACTCCAACTGCGGCCACATGGTGAAAGCTCTGAATATACACTTCTCTGAATCTCCTCGTGCGGTCGCATGCACAATTGTGCGGTCCACACTAGGCTCTTATTCCATCACTTTGCTTGGCCTTTGATATTTGAGCAGGTTTCACTCCGTTTTGAGCCGATCTTTGATATTTCATCACATTGTCGCTCAAACCTGCAATCAAGCACAACATGTGAGCATTTTATGACTATTTTGTAGCAAATTATACTCAAAGTATAGGCAAGTAGGGGCATAAAATACGTTAAAATCTTACTTATCAAGGTGTCATTTTGGCGCTTACCACAGAGGTAGAGCAAGTTGTAAGAGCTGGTGCTGGCAGTCAGTGCCCGGAAAATTTATATGTTACAGAAATTCAGCCCAGAGTTTCCATTTCTGGTGACACAGGACACCCTACCAAAGTAGAGAACGAGACTCCTAGTGCTGCCATTGTGACCTTGAGCACACCTTCTTTATCTGCGGCAGGTCGTATCCCACCCTCGGCATTAGAAAGGGAGAAGAGTGTAATGGTCGACGAGTATGAGTCAGAGTTTGACTTGGATTGTAATGATGTCCAGATAGTTGAGGAGGGCCTTACACATTTGGTGGTTCACGCGCAGGGGGAGGGGATCAGCTCGTGTTCTCGAAATTCCCCCGATGTGAACCTTTTGGCGCAGGTGAATAACTTGGTGCCGCAATTTAGCTTGTTGTGTTCGGAGGCTGAGAATGAGTCCCTGCAAAATATCCCTGATAACGAATATATGGACGAAGTGGTTGTCATAGGTTTGTGGGTATGTTATCTCTAACCCTCGTTTAGCCTCTCTTGGTGCGAACGAGTATTAGTTTAACTGCTTTATTATTTTTCATACGTATTTGGTGGTGGTGGAGAGCATCCATAGGGCCAACACCCGATCAAGGATTTTCTTGTTGATGTTAGGGAAGCATCATCGCTATCGTAACAAGTGTCGTGAGTTGCACGAACGGTTGAGGACAGACCCCCCTAACTGGGCTCTGGGCGAGGAATTGGAGAAAAGGGATCAAGAGCTGTTGCAGACGATTGGGTATAACATCTCATTCCAAATTCAACTTTTTCAAAGCCCATATGGCCTTGTGCTCAAATTCAACCAGTAGATGGCAAGATTTTCCAAACACCAACCGATACGGAGATATACCAATAAGAGTTTTGTAAGCCATCCAATAAGCTCATAGAGCGTCATCCAAGTTTTTCGATCAATCTGTCCTATTAGCATTAATCGTCTTTGACAAGATACTTTTGATTTCCCTATTGGAGACTTCCACTTGAACACTATCTTGAGGATGATAGGGGGTAGAAACCTTATGATTGACACCATACTTGGAAAGCAACGTATTGAAAGCTTTATTGCAAAAGTCAGATCCTCCATCACTTGTAATCGCACGAGGAGTGCCGAACATTGTGAAAATGCTCTTTTTAAGAAATGCAACAACACTCCGGGCTTCATTGTTAGGCATGTCATGTACTTCATGAGATGAACGACACTTCTTCTGCATGACAAAGTAGAGCGAACTCCACACTACTACAAAGTAGGAAGAGAGGGTCACAATAGCTTTTACCCGATATGAGGGACGGGATCGAATTCCTCGGGGAGGTAGAAAGGGAGTCGAGTATCTACCTAGTCTAGAGTCATGTAATTATTCCAAATGTCACTTCCAAACATCTTTTGATTTTTTTTCTTTAACAAACTACTATTATCAACTACTAATTAAAACTAAATTATGCTAATGCGAAAATTGCTAGAGTTGTATCAAACGGGTAGAAAGGCACTAGGGTAGTGACTTTAACCTAGGTGGCTAATTGACGGGTAAATGCTTCTAAGGCATGATAAACAACAACAACTACCCAGTATAGTCCCACAAGGTGGGGTCTGGGGAGGGTAATATGTAGACGGGCCTTACCCCTACCCGAAAGGGCGGAGAGGCTGTTTCCAATCAACCCTCGGCTCAGTGAAGGAAAGGAACAACAAAAACAAAAACAAAAACAAAAGGACGTTAGTAGATTCAGCAGAAATAGCATAAAAAATTATCTAAATATAAGAACAATAAATAAAAATAAATATATAAAATAGCATGCAACAATATCAGACAGTAACTACCACAGATAACTACAATAAGGGAGACACAATCCAATACACAAATCATCTATGGATAGCCCTGCCAAGCCTCACCCAACCCCGGGTGAGGAGTACGAAAAACTCTAGGGGCCCCTATCCTACAACCCTGATACTAGACTTCCAGACTTCCCTATCAAGGGCCATGTCCTCAGAAACCCGCATTCTAGTCATGTCATGCCTAATCACTTCTCCCCAATACCTCTTAGGTCTCCCTCTGCCTCGCCGTGCGCCGACTATCGCCAACCGCTCACAACTCCTTGGTTGGATAAATATGCTATAACCATTGGACAATTTTACCCACTCTCATACCTCTCGGTAGAGAGAGTGATTTTTCTTAATTGACTTTCTCAAGACCAAATGGGTAGGCAAATTAGCTCAAGCAACTAGGGTTCAAGTCGGGTAATTACTCTCTCGAGGTTTAACCCTTTAATTTGGACTATCAATTCTCTTAAGTTTATCTCAATTTCTTATTGGGTCAATTTTGGAGGCTTAGACTCTCTCTCTCAAGAAGAGCCAAGTCAACTTAGCACAAACCAGTGTTTGCAACCACCAATTCATATATTAAACCATAAAATTGACCCAAATAGCAAACACGCATAGTCAATCTAACCCTAGATGGCAACATCCATCAATTACCCATACTAAGGTTGAGCCATAACCCTAGATAATGGGTTTAGCTACTCATGCTTGAAGAAGAAAATAGATAAATAGATGAAGAAAAAGACATATTAATTAAATACTAATTAAAATACAGAGAATCTATCATTAGAGTTAAGCTAAAATGCCCAAAATAGATACAACATCACGTCTCACGAGCGCAGCTACTGTTTTGGAATATCTAATACCTAAAAATGGAAAGATGTTCTATTTATACTAAGCTGGAGAAACTGGACAAAATGTCATTATGGGGTCAGTGCGAACCGCTCAGAATGGAATACGGTCTCACTGGCCTCTTCAACTTGAATTCTTGGCTCTCTGAACTTAGGCTTCGCAGACAGCACAGAAAGGACCGTGGCCATGGAGGCCTCCAATGAGGTCTGCGCAAATGTGACCACGGACCGTGCTAGCTTGTTCCTTGGCAAATTGCATCTCTCTGATCTTCTCTTCTGCGGACCGCACATAAGGTAGTGTGGTTGCGGAACCTTTAGTTCGGACCGCACAAGATCGATTGCAGCCACACTACCTTGAAACTTGATTTGACAGTTCCCCTAATGCGGACCGCACAAAGTGTAGTGCAGCCGCACTAGGCCTGTTTGACCTGAGTTTGCCTTGTCTTTGGTACTTGAGAAGGTTTCACTCCTTTTGAGTCGGCCTTTGACATTTTGTCACTTTGTCGATCAAACCTGCAATCAAGCACAAGTTATGAGCCTTTTGGGACTATTTTGTAAGAATTTATAATCTGAGCGTAAGCAATAAGCAAGAAACACGTCAAAACCCTAGTAATCATTGCTCCACCCTTTTTGTGGTGAAGGCTCCCGGCCTTGTTGGTTTTACTATGAACTTATCGAGATAACAACCCATCTGAGTTTGAGAGAGCTCGAAACTTTCAATCTTTCATGGCGAAGGAACTTGGCCTTAAGGGTGTTATCTCGAACATATCAAAACAACAACCCGTCTGAGTTCGAACGAGGTCGAAACTTTCGATCATTGATAATGAAGGCCCTTGGACTTAAGGGTGTCATTTTTAACTTATCGAAATAACAGCCCGTCTGAGTTCGAACGAGGTCAAATCTTTCCATCTTTGATGGCGAAGGCCTTTGGCCTTAAGTGTGTCATTTCGAACTTATCGAAATAACAGCCCGTATGAGTTCGAACGAGGTCGAACCTTTTGATCTTTGATGATGAAGGCCCTTGGCCTTAAAGGTGTCATTTCAAACTTATCCAAATAGCAGCCTGTCTGAGTTCAAACGAGGTCGAACCATTCGATATTTAACGGAGAAGACATTTGGCCTTGAGGGTGTCACTTCCAACTTATCTAAATAACAACCCGTCTGTGTTCGAACGAGGTCGAACCTTTCTATCTTTGATGGCGAAGGCCCTTGGCCTTAAGGGTATTATTTCGAACTTATTGAAATAATAGCATGTCTGAGTTCGAGCGAGGTCGAACCTTTCTATCTTCGATGGCGAAGGCCCTTGGCCTTAAGGATGTCATTTCAAACTTATCAAAATAATAGCCCATCTGAGTTCGAACGAGGTCGAAACTTTCTATCTTAATGGCGAAGGCCCTTGGCCTTATGGGTGTCATTTCTAACTTATCGAAATAACAGCCCATTTGAGTACGAACAAGGTCCAACCTTTCTATCTTTGATGGCGAAGGCACTTGGCCTTAAGGGTATCATTTTGAACTTATCAAAATAGTAGCCCGCTTAAGTTCGAAGTGAACTTATCGAAATAAGATCCCGTTTGAGTTCGAACGAGGTCAAACCTTTCTATCTTTGATGGCGAAGACCCTTGGCTTTAAGGGTGTCATTTTGAACGTACAGAAATAACAGCTTGTTTAAGTTCGAACAAGGTCGAACTTCTCTATCTTTGATGGAGAAGCCCTTGGCCTTTAGGGTGTTATTTCGAACTTATCTCATTAATAGCCCGTCTAAGTTCGAACAAAATCGAACTTCTCTATCTTTGATGGCAAAGGCCCTTGTCCTTAAGGGTGTTATTTCAAACTTATCGAAATAATACTCCGTATGAGTTCGAACGAGGTCGAACCTTTCTCTCTTTGATGGTGAAGGACCTTGGCATTAAGGGTGGTATTTCGTACTTATCAAAATAACAGCCTTTTTGAGTTCGAATGAGGTCTAACCTTTCTATCTTTGATGGTGAAGGCCTTTGGCGAAACTCCCAGTTTGGCTGACATTGCTGGCATCGATGGTTCAACACCACGGGCACCAGGTGTCAATATTTCGCACGGGCCCGCGTGTTACAGTTTCTCGCTTGACGTTGGCTATTTATTTTGAAGATGACGCCTGCCGTGAGGGTTTCGTCTTTGCTGAGATGATTTTTGGTTCCTAAGTCTAGATATCCCTGCGTTGGTTCCCGGTTTGGCAAAGTACGAGGAATGATGATGGGATGTTCTTTACTTCTGACTGGCGATTTTGAAAGAAGGGGGAATAGATTGCAGTACCTTTTTCCATGTTCAGGGTGTTCGGAACTGGTAGGGCAGGGAATTCTAGACCTTGCTAACCTGTTCAGTTTTTCTTTCCTCAACACACTGCCCTCAGGTCTGGTGTGACTCAGATTCTCTTCTCGTGTTTCTTTAGCTCCGATCCGGGAAAAACTAGGTGTTTTCACTAGGAAATTCTCACAGGCGGCGCCAAATTATTTGACTCAAAAGATGTTAAACACTTTCTGAGAAAATCAATAAAAAAAGATGAAGCGATAAATCATTGTCAATCTTAATCAATACCGGATCGGAAGACAAAGCAGCAACAATTGCGTATTGAACAGATCAAATATCAAAATGTCTTATTTATGATAGAGTTTTGCCTTCTCCCTCCTTGGAGGGGGAAAGAGAATTATAATTATTTGCATCCTTTTCGGATAACAAGATGGAGCTCATTTCCTTCCTCCATGGGTGAAGAATCATTTCTCTTTTCTTTAAGAGTGGAGTTTTGTTCGTTCTCTCGATCTGTTAGAGTAGCGGAGGAGAAATCAAAGAGGGAGCCACCTGTTCAGCCTCTCTTGTCTAAAATTTATAGTCGAAAACCTTCTTGCATTCACCACGACCTGACATGACTGGGTCGGGGAAGTTTATTGGTCGTTGACTTCTCTCGCAAGATGATACGGACTGGATTGTGGCCGCCCCGGTTGAGGTGTTTAGATTTTGACCAATACAGTACTATTAATTTGGCTGCTTTAAATTAATCAAAAACGAAAAAGAAGTAGCATTTCGGAATTTTTTTTAACTAATTACGTACGCTAATATTTTGCTTAATTAGCTTCTTTTTTTTGTTTGTTTTTTGGATAGCTGCTCACCTGCTTCCAACGACCAATCTATGTACTTACGTATGTGGCTAACACAATAATCGGTATTGTTAATGTGCCAACAAATAAATGAACGTAATACTTGCTAGTACCATAGAGCATTATTAGCATCATATATGACTGAGGTGTGAGGGTTGCCAAAAGAAAAAAAACTTTCTTACAAATTCAGTGTAAAGATCAAATAACAATCACCTTTACTACATCATCTCCCAATAAATATGATATGAATTCAACAAAAGGTCAATTTGGAGTTTGTGTATTTATTTAAGAAATTTTACCTCCTATAGCAAAGGTTGGTACCTTATTTATTTTAAATAAATATTCTTTTAAAAATTATATTTTATAGATATCTTTTGATTTTTATAGTCAAATATCTATTTATGGTTACCTCCTCCTCTTAAGCCATAAAATACTCTTTGTATTATTTTTCTCTCTCATTTTTTCAGATTTTTCTCCACTCTTTCTCTTTCTCAACGCCAGTATTTCTTCATGGTTATCTCCTCTCTCTCAACAGATGTGTATGCATTAAAGCGAAAAAATAGATATTGATTCTGATCGGAAAACGAAGTTGAATTTGGGTCAAAATAAAAAAACGGACTAAAAGTTGAAAATTGATAAAAGAACTGCAAATCGAACTCGTAAGGACATTCATCCAAACAATGGCGCTGTAAAGAGGACCCATGTGGATTTGCTCCACACAACAGTGATCTTTCGCTTATGTCCATCAGCAGTAGCCTTATCAAGAGCCTTTGCCATACAGATCCTCACACTCTCCACAACTCTATTGGGTCGGATTTTCACTATCGGCTTTCGTTGAACGGCGGGTTCGCCGGAAATTAGGTTTTGTTCTTGAACAAAGACAACAAAATTTGGGACTGAGCAGCTTAATTTTCTGTTAATATATTTCAATGTATTTTTATGTATTCATTATCTTTTTTTCATTATAATTCAATATATCTCGTTGTACTCCATGTATTTTATTATATTCACTGTCTTTTTTTCATTATATTTTAATGTATTCCACTGTATTATATGTATTTTATTATATTCACTATATAATTTCTCTGAGGATTGCTATGTTTTTTGGGTATTTTTGAAAATCTCTTTATAACTGAAAATACAAAATTTGTGTTTTATAATTGAGTTTGCTGAATTTTGTTAAGAGTCTATTATGTTAATTGATTCTCTTTCCGTTTTAAAAATAGAGTAATCCCCTATTTTAGAGAATTAATCTTATGATTAGACTATTATTTAAATCATTCTTAAATGATCATATGAAAAAATCTTTAAAAGATCGATAATATGGACCGTAATTACATATATCTAGGAGCGCGGTCTAGTTAGTTTCTAGCAGCCCAGGTCTTTCCATTCTACATGTAGAATTATCTACTGGTTCTCGTCCACTTACCGTTGACCTCGAGCAGTAGCGCTGGCATGTAATAAGTTTCGCGGACTAGTCACCCAAATTAAAATAGCCAGCATTTGCCAAGTCATTTGAAAAATAGTCATTATTTTGCTGCGACAGAGATCGGTCTAGTATAATATACTAGAGTTTGGTGCACTTGTGTATGAACTTCCAGCATATTATGATGGGCCGGTATACTTTGCTAGCTCCAGTATAATATACTAGAGACTGAAGCACCTGTGCTCCAAATTCAAGTTTATTATGCTGGAGTATTTTTCTAAATTTTTAACAATATTTTCATTCAGATTTATCTTTATATGAAAAGTGACTAAATTTTAATTAATTTTAAAAATGTGACTATCACTTGTAAATCTAATTATTTTTGAATGATCACCTATAAATTTGATTATTTTTAAAATTCTCCCTCTATATCTAGTGGTTTGAAGTATAGGTGACCAACGGGTGGGCCGGGCCGGGTCCGGGTCCAATTTTTCTGACGCGTCCGGGTCCGGGCCGGTCCGATCCGGGTTCAATTAGAGGTGGGTTGTTAACGGGCTGGGTTGATCCGGGTCGGGCCGGGCCGGGCCGGGTTTTTTTTTTTTTTTTTGGAATTACGTATAGTATAAATATTAAGTTATATTAATACTTTGTAATAATTGAATGAACACAACAAAAGATGGGGAAAAAATTACACCTATTGCAAGTGCTACTTTATTTCTTAAATTCAAAATTTCAAAACTAAAATGTATCATAATTAGTTTACAATTTACATCAAATGGTTTGCATTGCAATAGAAAGTTCTTCAAAATTAATATGAACCGAATGACCTTCTTCTGGAGAGTTAAATTCGGATGGGTTTCCGTGCGTTAATATATCTCCAATTTCTTCGTCTTCCGGGCTTCAAGATCTTCCTTTCCTTGATTTCTTCGTTCAGATCTTATCCAATCTCTTAGACACACTAAGACTTCCAAAGCATTGCTTCCCAATGAGTGCCGTGTGTCTCCAAGTTGTTGTCTTGCTTGGCTAAATGCACTCTCGGATGCAATAGTGGAAATTGGGACATTCAGGACATCCCGCGCCATAGCGAAAAGAACGGGAAATTGCTTTGAATTTTCATGCCACCAGCCTAACGGTGAAAATTCCTTGGTGCGAGGCTCCTTTTGCTTCTGCAAGTAAAATTGAAGTTCATCTATATTCCTGCTACTACTTTGAGTGTTAGAAAAAGTTAAAAAAATATTAAAACTATCAATGCCTTCATCATCATCTTCGACTACATTAGAAGTGCTACATTGCATAGTGGGATTTGCAGCAGTTGAAGCACGAGCATTATCACATTGAGTTGCATAATAAGTATATAGATATTGTAAATGTTCATTTAGTTGGTTCATAGATTCATACAAATTTGGGCTTTCAGTGGGCCCAATCTCCATATAAGTGTATAAAGCATTCATTAATTGTTGACAATCAGACATTTTAATTGAAGGATTTAAAACTGCACCAATTAAGTAAACGGAGGAATTGGAAAGAAATATTTTTTGAATTTTGCTTGCATACTTGCAACAGCATCCGTATATCTATCTTTCTTCTTAAATTCATATAGTAGCAAAGAAATTTCAGCTATATGTACTAAAGCCAAAGTAATAGTTGGGTAATATGCCCCAGAAAACACAACAGTAGCAGTATAAAATTTATGTAAAAATTTAATCACATCACTAATGACCTCCCAGGTATCAGTTGTTAACATACGCCTAGGATCAGTACAATGTGCATTAGCAACTTCTGTTATTGGAAATCTATATTTGTAGCAACATTTTAAAAATATATACGTATAATTCCATCTAGTAACTACTTCGTCGGGCATGAATCTAGGTGTAAGGTTATATTGCATACACTTGTTCTTAAATTCTCTTATTCTAGATTGTCTATTATTTCCCTGAATTACTCCAACTGCTCTTCTAACTAGAGTAATCTCATGTAAAAATAAATCGAGCCCACTTTTAACAATTAAATTGTAAACATGACATGCACATCTAACATGAAAAATATCATCAAGAGGTGGATGTAAATTCAATTTTAAAATTGAAACTGCAGCATTGTTGTTTGAAGCATTATCAAAAGACATACACAAAACTTTTTGGTTTAGATTATAAAATTCGACAACTTCAACAATTGTACTACTAATAAATGCAGCAGTATGACTCTGATCTTCATCATATTTAAAAGCAATAATACGTTTTTGCATACAAGTATTGTCATCTATCCAATGACATGTAATTGTTAAATAATCATTTCCATTTACAGCATGGCCAATATCAGAAGTTAGACATACTCTAGAAGGAAGGTGACTAAACAAATAACGTATGTATGTTTGATATTGGCTGTGAAGTCTAAAGATGTCTGATCTACAGGTACTTCTAGGGATACCTTTAAACATAGGATTGTATATCCTTTGAATATACGTAACAAGATAAGAGGAAGAAGCAAATGAAAAAGGTAGACAACCCAAAGCAATCATTTTCGCTAATTCCTCTCGATCCCTCATTTTATCATATTTTAGGAGACCTGCAGTAGTAGGGTTAAGTGTTGTTGCACTTCCATCCCCATTATTTCCCCATTCTATAGGATGATATTTTTGCATATGTCTAATAAGTGTGCCAGTCCCCCCTAAATTACCTCCGGTCAAATGTTTAAACGTTTCATTACAAAGTCTACACTTAACTCTATCACTATCTTCTATCTCATCAAAAAATTGCCAAACAGGACTTCTTTTTCTACGATTAGATTTAGAAGTTGGAGCGACTGGTGGTCTTCTACCCCTTGTTGCACTAGCAACTCCAACTCCAATACTACCAACATTTCCACTAGTAGGTGTAGGTGGTATCTCATCTTCTATTCCAATTTCGTTATCTTCTATTCCGAAATCTTGGTGTAATTGTTCATAATCAATATTTACATCTTGCAAATTAGGCGATGATTCAGAAACATGTGTTATTGGTTCATTATTACTATTACTACCAGAAGCTATAGGACTTTTTGTACTACTTCCACTTCCACTTCCACTCCTACCAGTAACTTTTCTACACGCTCTTTTAGCAGCATTCAACATATTGGAAAAATTAATATATAAGCTAAAATCAAATATGCAATTAAAATATTAAATAAGAGAAAGAGTTGGAGAGAGTGCACCGAATTCGACAATAAATTGAGCACTTGATTACGCAAATCCGGTGTTACCACGAACAAACGTCAAGCAAGTATTTCAATGTTGAACACTTGAACTTCAAGAATCAAGCTTCGAATGCCGATTTCCAAATAAGAAATTACGATAAATTAAATTCGGGAAAATAAAGACAATAAAATTATGAAAGTAGAATATGAATTCTTGAAAATTGAAGAGAAGAGAGTGATTGATATTTGCTAATTTGAGAATTGAGAGAGAGATAGATAATTTTGAGTGAGGAAATGAAGAAGAGGGGAGGGTATTTATAGATTTTAAGAAGGGTTAATAATGTAATTTAAAAAAAACAAAAAAAACTCAAAATTGGCCAAAAATGCAAAAAGTCCCGTTGGGCAACGGTGCTGGACCGTTGCCAACGGTCAAGTGTGCCCCATGTTTTCAGAAAAAATTTTAAAAAAAAAAAAAAAAAAAAAAAATTTACCGTTGGGGACCGGTCCGGGACGGTCCGGGTTGACCGGTTCGCCCGGAATTTTCCTTCCCAGGCCGGTCCGGTTCGGGTCAATTGGACGGAATCGCCTAACGTCCTAACCCCTTTCCTCCCCCTAACCCTCCCCCCCCCCCCCCCCCCCGCTATAAACCGGTCCGGTCTGGGCCGGGTTTGACCGGGCCGGTCCGTGCCGGTCCCGGGTCAACCCGACCCGGTTGACACCTCTAGTTTGAAGTTCCCTTTAGAAATTTAAAAACTAAAAAAACTTAGGAATGAAATTACTTTACTGCAGGTGATCGATCATATTGTCCAGCACGCAACTGTGAGATGACAATGACTCCATTCGAAATATGATGCTCACAAGGGTCCTAAGGCTGCTTCATTTTAATTTCTTACCGTTTTTCATTGGAAGAGCTAACAAGTTAACTGCATGCAAGTCTTCTGTCCTCTCCTTTCTCAAAGACCATTAAGAGTTACTCGTGTAAAAGGTAAAATATGCATATATTTAATGCTTCGTGTAATTGAGCGATACATGGAGTCGAAGATAAAAGTCAATTGGGTTTGAAGACAGCAATCTCGTTTGATACCGAAGAAAATTGTAAAGGCGAAATAAATATGTGTCACCCCGTAATATTTAAAAAACAATAACAACAACAACAACAACAACAACCCAGCATAATCTCACTTAGTGGGGTCTGTGGAGGGTAGTATGTACGCAGACCTTACCCCTACCCTTGGGTAGAGAGGCTGTTTCCAAATAGACCCCCGGCATCCTTCTATCCAAGAACTTCCCACCTTGCTCTTGGGGAGACTCGAACTCACAACCTCTCGGTTGGAAGTGGGTGTTGCTTACCATCAGAGCAACCCCTCTTGTCTTCACCCCGTAATATTTAATGGAGAATATTTTACATCATTAAGTGTATGGTCTGTTACAGTGAATGTAACATTCATTGCCTACCATTTCACATTTTTCAATGGCTCCCATAATTATCATTAAAGAAGGACTTGATCTTAGGATCTTGTTCCCATAGTGCAACTACAAATAGTAAGCTCTACCATCACTGTAAAAAATATGAATATTCTGACAAGCATACACTATATTCTATCAAAAGCTGAATAATATTTTACTTTCTTACTTATTCATGTTGTTATTACTGCCTCTGGAAGCTTTGCTCCCGGAACAAGGATTTCTGCTGTTTTATCTCAACTTCAAGGCTAAGTCTTATATTTTCGTATAATATATTTATCATTATAGGATCAAATCAATTCTCTTGTCTATAAGCCACATATAAATTTAACTATACAATTTTACAAGTAAACGATTTGGAAGAATAACTAATTCTGGAATTAAATTTGAGATGAGTTTATCCCACGTTTGAATGAGATTAAATCGCAATACAACTAATTACGGAATAAGTTATTCCGGTATTGTGGTATTATTTTTATCCCTATAGGAGGATGGGACAACAATTCAGAGACAACTAATCTCGGATTAATTAATTACGAGATAAATTATTTCCCTACCAAACGATCCTTGTATTATTCTTCCAATTTTAATTTACCTAGCAAAGTTTGAATATGTGTGAAATTTAGTGTGCTTCGATAGCTTGCGATTCCCGAGGGGCGAGATGTAATCTTCGTGAGGTTGATGTTGGGTCAGTCTGGAGGACTTAATGCCGGATATTACCTAGGGCTTGAGCACGGAGGTGCTGATCGTGTGAGCAAGTGTTTTGAACTTAGATGATCGGTATTGTCGCTGTTACCCAATATTGCAGTTTGGTATCCGTGTGGTGGAGTATGTTAGTACTGTGACATGCAATTATATGACTCGGTAGCGACGAAGAAGGTCTACTAAATAACAGATGAACTACTGAGTGTATGATTTCTATTGTGATAGGATGTGTAGCCCAAGATATGGGTGCGTGAAGAATATTTTTATGTCCCGATTTGGAGTGAAGTAAATTTCATGTTATGATATGAGTTTAGACTCAGGAAGATTTAGTACTTAAATTCCCATTATAGTTGTGTCTCTATAAAAAGAATTATTTAACAATAAATATAAAGTATAAATTAAATTATTTTTAAATTTATAGTGATCCCTTTATTAAAATTAACTATACAGAAAATATTATTACATAAATAAAAATGAAAGGATACCTACAACATACATGTATATCCATATACATATACCGTGCTAATTACCACTAATCATGTCAATTCATTTCATGGTGATCGAATGAAGCTCATCGCAAACAGGCACCTTGTAATTAATTTTTTTAAATAATCTATAATGTTAAACACTTTTTACTATCAATGAGGGCGGAAGTAGGGTAAAATTCGACATAAATAAAGACAGACATACAGACAAGACACGTATCCAATAGCCCCCCTACTAACTTTAAAAACTCCAAACAAAGAAACAAAACCCTTTTGTCTCCCCTTCACACTTCACATACAAACAAAATCTCCCTCCCTTATCAGATACGTTAAACTTCTGGAAATAATTTTCTGCCATAAACCTTGGAGTCTTGGAGTTATGTACTTGTCCCATATTCTAGTAGCAATGGGAGCATATAGAGGTTCGGTATTTTTTTTAAGTTATTAAATTTTAAATTAATAATTTATATATATATAATAAAAATTTTAAAACATACATAAATTGATCCAAATTGATTGAGTTCGATCGAACCCGTACTTAATGGGATAGCTCCACCCCGCGGTCCATATCTGGTTTCATATTCATGAATATGGAGGTTTTTCCACAGAGTTTTTTTAGAGCACGATTAATGTGCCAAAAAATCCTACTTTGAAGGGTAAAGCTTCCTTATCAAAAATTACTTTATTCTTAAGGCTCAAATGTGACGATCCGATCGGTCTTCTTTGGAATTTACGCCTCGCTCCTCCATTAACTACTTCCCCTAAGTTCATTTCTGCTATTTTGGTTTGCCGGGATGTTCAATAATAGAATTCGGAGTGTTTTGGGACACTTAATACCTAAGTGAGAGCTTAAGTGTTGGAAAATGGTCTGTAATCAGAACAGTGTCAAGACGACCTCAGAATGGAAAATTGATGGTTCCGTTAGCCCCGTTAGGTGATTTCGGGGTGGGAAGCATGTTCGGAATGTATTTTGGATATTTGTAACTCATTTAGGCTAGAAATGCCGAAAGTTAGAATTTTGGAGTTTCTGGTCCGATTGTAAAATTTTGATCCGAGGGTCGGAATGGGATTTCGGAAGTTTTTGTAGCACTGTCATGTCATTTGGGACGTGCGTTGCAAAGTTTCAGGTCAATCGGATGTGTTTTGGTTAGGTTTTTGATCGAAAGCGAGTTTTGGAAGTTTTGATGGAACTTAGGCTTTAATATGATGAAATACGAGGATTTTGATGTTAATGGTGGAGTTTTAAGGATTCGAGCAAGTTCGAATGAGGTGTTAGGAAGTATTGGTTCTTTTGATTGGGTCCCAGGGGCCCCGGGGTGAATTCGGGTGGTTAACCGGAGAAAATGGAGAGTTTTGCATGGGATGTGGCTGCTGCTTCTGTTGTTTCCGCGTCTGCGGAAGGGGAGCCGCATAAGCGGTTTCTGCGGACTCAGCGTTAGTGTCGCGGATGCGGTCTGAGGGGTTTGGTTTGGGACCGTAGAAGCGGAAAAGGATCCGCATAAGCGGCGATCGCATAAGCGGCGACCGCATAAGCGGTCCTGAGCCGCAGAAGCTGTCCCTGGCACTGTTAGTCATACCTCATAAGCGATTGCTTGGCCGCATAACCGGTGACCGCAGACGCGGTCATTTAGCCGCATAAGCGAAAATCACAAAAAAGAAAAAGGGTTTATCCGAGACTTAATTTCATAAGTTGAAAAATTAAGCTTGAGCTCGGACCAAGGCAATTTTGAGAGGGATTCGAAGCGTAGATTTCTGGGTAATGTTTCTATGATCCTTTGTAGCTTTAATCCATCATTTAGTAGTTAAATTCATCTTTTAAATTCGAAAACGATCAAAAATAGATGAAATTGGGGTAAAGTTCTTAGATCTAACTTTGATGATTTGAAGGGGCATTTGACCTCCAATTTGGGAGATTTTTATATGATTGGACTCCTGAGAGTACGAGGTTTCTAAAAATATAAAAATTATTCGATTCTGAGACGTTGGCCAGATGGCCATTTTGGTCATTTCACATATTTTTGCGCCTTAACTTTTATTTTAAAAGTGTAATTAGTTACTTGCGGTGTTATTTATAATGTGTAATTGGTTGAATAGATTTGGGCCACTCGAAGTCGAATACTTGTGGCAACGACATTGTTTCTTAGTGGTTTTGTACCAATTCGAGGTAAGTGGCTTGCCTAAATTTGTGGGGGGGGGGGGGGGGGGGGCCTCTCCCCTTAGGATATCTTTGATATTGTTCAAATGCCTTGTGCGCGAGGTGACGGACGTGTACTTGTGCTAGTTGTTAAAATTTCACCTTGCTTGGCTCATTTAGACTGTGTTTCTTCACATATTTAATTGTTAAATATGAAACTTTACTTGTTTTGACTTAGGAAAAGCATGTTACTAATTTGTTTGCTCTATTTGACTAAATTGCAATATCTGGCTTCTCATGGAAAGCATGTTAGTAACTTATCTGCCCTATTTGACTAAATTGCAATATTTGTCTTTCTTGTGAAGCATGTTAGATTCTCGATTTTACTTGTTGTTCGCATTTAGCTTTCTTTCCATTAAATATTGGTTTGTTGTAGTGTATTTACTATTGGGACTACGGGACGGCATCCCGGGAGCTTCTTCTGTTCGTACTCTGTTCCGAGGTTTGGAAGTGCGGGATACCAAGATATCCCCGGCACTGGATTATATAACTAGCGGATACTAAGAGATCCCCAGTACAGGATTGAATAACTGGCATATACTAAGAGATTCCCAGGGCAGGACTGATTAACTGGAGGATACTAAGAGATCCTCGAGATACTTGGAGATCCCTTGCTTACATGACGAGGACATTGGGGGATTCTCGGGATATTTGGAGATCCCTTTCTTGTTTTGTAGAATTGTAATATAGCCTATTCCGTTCTTCTTATTGTTTGTTAGATATTCGAGATTTACGTATTTCCTACTGTTATTTCATCTCATATTTATTCTTACATTTATCTCAGTTGGGGCCTCGACCTTCCTCGTCACTGCTCCATCGAGGTTAGGCTTGGCACTTATTAAGTACCGATGTGGTACTCATGCTACTCTTCTGCACACTTTTGTTGTGCAGATCCAGGTGCATTCGGCCAGGCGTATCATTAGTGATCTCGGAGCTACACTTGGACACTTGAGGAATGCATCTGCCGCGTCCGAAGAGCCTAAGTGTCTCCTTCTATTCTATCTTTAGCTAGCAGTTTCATTCATGTACTCACTTGTTGTAGATATTTCTGGATGTTAGAGCCACATGCTATATTTTACTCTTAGCATGTGTTGCGCGTGGGTTTCCGAGTCTTGGAGGTTTACATTATTTTGAGTCGAAGTGTATGTTTCAGGCGGCACCCTATACATTTTCTTATGCTATTCAGTTTTATTTATCATTTTTGTAAAGATTGTTGAATTTCCGCAATATGTCAGGCTTACCTAGTTGCGAAGACTGGGTACCGTCATGATAGGTTTATGACTGGTGAACCAGGGTCGTGACATCGAAGTAGTAACCTCTAATTAAAAATTAAAGAATATCCTTCACTATTAAAAAAAACATTGTTTGTCTATGAGTTGGTATTCTGAAAAAGCAAATAAAAGCTCAGCATGAATCACTATATTTGCAAGTACTAATTTGACCATAATTATTTGGAGATGCTGAACTTCACGTGTATTTCAAGTTATACTGATTCAACTCACAATTTTTTAACTTTCACAAGATCCTTTTCTCTTTTTCTTTTTCTTTTTCTTTTTTGGGATCAAACTTTATGTTTCAAAAACTACTTCGAACTTTCATATTTTTTTTCCATTTTGAAGTACTATTTTTCCTTCGAACTTCAAGTGAAATATTATGATGAATGGAACAAATCTCACATCCGACCGAAAGACCCTAGTCTAATTATAAGGCTCGGATAATTTTCTTCCCTTCGAGCTAGTTTTTAAGGCGTGAAGTAGGCCCAAACTTTTTTAATATGGTATCAGAGCCGGGCCTGTGGTTGATGTAGGTCCCATAAGAGGGCCTGACCAATTAAAGGAGGCAGGGGTGTGAACAATACCCTCGGTCCATGATTGTGCATGCCCCATACCGGACAGTGGAACCCTGGATAAAGAATATTCGGATCTGGGCGTGAGGAAAGGTGATGAATGGAATGAATCCCACATCGAGCCGAGATGAGATTCCGGGTCTCCTTATAAGGCTTGGAATTCCTACTTCCTTCGAGCTAGCTTCATGGGTGCGAGTTAGCCCCATGCTTATTTAACATATTGTGCATTGATAACTGAAAAACTCTTCACTCCTATTGTGAACATCAAATTCCTAAAATATTTTAGGATATGTAGAAGTCTAATCCATATATCTTTAGAACATTTTGATTAAATATTTAGTTGCAATAGATTTTATACATATATATTAGTTTTGCCTCTGTTAGCAAGGAATAGAAGACGAGAGCAAGCAAAGGGATCTAAACAAAATTAACTAAGGGCTCTTGAATTAATGATTACTCCAATAAACATAAACATGTCCACCTTAAAATATGCATGACAGGGACCTGAGAAAATATTGACAAGAATTAAGAAAATACAGAGTGCAGATATTTTTCATTGCTTCTTTCTTTTACTACCCTTTCTTTTTCTCCCCTTTCTGCTGTCAAAACCCAACTGTCTGCAACCACTACTACCAACTCTTCCTTCTTTCCCCTCTTTTCGAGAAGAACAGTCCGGTGCATAAAATATTCTGCATTTAGGCAGGGTCCGGCCGTCCGGGGGACGAACCTTACTATAAGTAATAAATTGTTGATAGTATTAATGAGGGCTACCAACAGCATCAACAAAAACTCTGCTTAAAGATGTCAATCTCATTTGCTGTTCTTGAACTCTGCTTTTCTTAAACAAAGGCAAAAGTTGATGATGAGGTGAATAGGAGGAAGAAGTTTGCAAATCCCATGAATCATTTGAGCTTTCAGAGCTGTAAAATGTATCAATAACAGCACTTGGGCTATGTATTGGACTATGATACTTGCGCTTGTGTGAAATAGAGTTGATAGATAGCTCTGTTATAAGTTCATAGCAATCATTCACCTTCTCCTGTGTACAAAAATAGTGAATGGTTCAATTCAGTGGCGTACGCAAAATTTATTATAAGAGGTGTCACATTTTAAAGAAGTATACAAATGACCTTTTTACCGATGCGATACAATTTGTATCTAAAGTAGTAAAATGCTAAGAATTTCTAATTAAAAAGTAAAAGAGAGAAGGACGAAAAAGTAGGTTCGATCCATATATAATTTTAAAAATAAGAATAAGGATATAATAAAAATTAAATTCAAGGCAGGTTCGATCCCTCAACTTGGCCTAAAGAGTTGGGGCGAAACTTCAAAAGAATATTACTAGTGCTTCATACACATTGTTTTTCAAGATAGAGATAAGACCTCTGGATACATTATTCTCTCAGATCCCAATTAAGAGATTATACTAGATTTTTTATCGTTACTTTTGTTGTTTGTACACTTTTTAAAACAAATATATTTGATAACTTTAATCATAAGAATTATTGTCTAGACTATCTTATCTCTCTTAAACGCGCTTGATTAACACTTCATCAATTGGAGCAGTAACAATAAATTTGAAAACCTACTACCTCTGTCTCAACTTATGTGAGGCCATTTGTTTTTCGAGAGTCAAACAAATTATTTTTTGACCTTATTTTTATCATATGACCTTTAAATATTTTAAATTATCAATAATTGTGACCGATAGTAGTACTTTTTATGAAGTTTTCAAATATCTAACTTTTTACTAAGAAAAACTAAAAGATTCTACATCCAAATTAACGATCAAATCAAGAAGTTTACTCTCCAAATCTAAACATTGCCACATAAATTGGACCGGAGAGAATATTAATACTTCTTATTTTCTAAAACATCAAATATTTTGATACAAAATCTAATAGTAAACAAAAGTACTACTAGCATAAAAAATAAAGGAAGATTTATAGAAAGACAAACCTTGCTAATGTTGAGAACCTCAAGAAGTTGATTTTGGTAGGCAACAGCATTACAAGGCTCAACTTGATGAATAACGTGAAGCATAGTAGCTGTAGCCAATACAGAAGGCATATAACATAGGAATCTACAATCTGTATTAAACAAAATATGTCAAAAAAGAAAAAAAACAAGAGGGGTTTTGCTTCTGTTAGTTCCATTTACTTGTTATTATCGAAAGATTTAATCTTTACCCAATGAAATTCAAGAATGCAACAACCGTTACAAAAGAAAATGAGTTCAATTAATTACCAGCTATGACCAATAGTAGAAGTCTCTCACATTGCTTAAGAAATTCCCAATGAATATGGCTCTTTAACCCAAGTCTTCTTATTATATGATCAAGAAATGAAAGTGGGGTTACAGGATTCATTCTCCACTTTAAAGAGGACAACACTAAAAGCTCCATTCTTTGAATAGTTTTGACTTCAAACACATATTTTGCATCCTCCACCTAATAATTAATCAAAAGAAATATATGAATTATTGGTAATGAAATTCTCAAGAAGATTGGTAACAACAATAAAAAATATAATGTAATCTCACAAGTGGAGTTTGGAAAGTGTAAAGTGTAAGCAGACGTTATACCTACCTTCATAAGGTAGATAGGTTGTTTCCGGAAGATATCGACTCAAAAGAAGTGAAAATAAAGCAATAAATAGATTGTAGCAACAACCAGGTAGGATGAAGATTGGTAGCAACAACAATCGTAGTATAATTTCATAAGTAGAATTTGGGGATAGATTTTACCCCTATCCTATAAAGATAGAGTTTGTTTCTGATAGAACATCGGCTCAGTAAAAATAAAGCAACAAACAATTGCAACAATAATGTAATAAGATAACGGAAGCAAATGACACCACCATCACCACCACCACCAGCACAACAACAACAAAACTAATATAATTCCACAGTTAGAGTCTGAGGAGGATAGAATATACATACCCTCTAAGAGGGCAAAAAGTTATTTCGGAAAGACTCTCGTCTTGAAAGGGTAGTAGCAAGCACACCAATTAAAAAATCAAAGCAAAAATACAGAATACAAAACTAAAACTAAGTATTGTAATAAAAAGGCTGGAACGAAAGCAATGACAAGTAATTACAGAGAAATCTAGGAAGGTGACTGACACAACATATAATAGTAAAGAATTAGGAATAAGAGAATACGAGAATACTAATAGTACTACCAATAAGCCTAGAAAAACCTCAAGATGGGCAAGTAAAGCAAAAACTGGGATAGAAAAAGTAGATTACTTGGAAATCCAAAAGAAGAGGAACTTGAGTTTCTTCAACTTTAGCAGCCAACGAAAGACAAGAAACAGCCACAAGTTGAATCATCCAAGGCTTATCTTTATGAAAATGAACACTTGAGATAAACCTATCAAAGTAATTGATACCAAGAATAGCAGTCAATGTTGAGAATCCATAATAACCATTTACTTTAAGAATCCATTTCACAGCTTCTTTGCGAGCCAAACAAAGTAAAGGGTCTGTTTTAACAGTGTTAAAGTTGGAAATTGTTTCTTTTTCTTTTGTGAAAAGTGAGAGGAGCTCTTCGTCTTCCCAATACAAGTCTTGTTCTATTTTTGAAATCTCATCTTCAATTGTTTCTTCCCATCTTTCTTCTTCACAATAAAGAGCATCTAAAAGGAAAGATTGGGTTTGTTCTTGATTATGTTCATTGTGTTGTATTCCCATCTTCTTTGAGAAAAGAAGAAATTTTGTTGGTTGTTCATTATATAAAACAGAAACCAAAAGAGTGATTCTTCTTGGGCATTTCCATGAATCTCTCTTTCTTGTCTCTATCTGGTTGTGTGGAAGGTGTGAAGGAAGATTGCAGAAAGCAGAGAGAGAGATGTCACGCTTTGCACTTTTGTTATATAGGGATTGATAGGTTGAAAACGAAAGGAGGAGATTTCGATGATTTTTGTTAGGGGTGCACTAGTAGTCTATGTTTAAATATAAATATAAATTACTTGGGGATTGTTTCGTAGTGTGCGATGCGAAAAATAACAATAACCGAGTAATAATTTCACTAATTAAATTTGGGGAGGGTAGATTGTACGCATACTTTATTCCTACCTTAGAGATTAGAAAAGCTATTTCCGAAAAATTCTTGGTTGAAAGACAATATCTGTAACAACAACAGAAACAAGACAAATAATATCAGCATCATAAGTGACAACAAATAAGTGGAAGAACAATAGTTATGGTAATAATAAAAATAAAAAAGTCTGATGGAATAAAAACCATTAGTAATTCTATATAAAATACTATTAGACGCTTGACCTCCAGACATCCCTATCTAGGGCCATGTCCTCATAAATTTAAAGCCGCGTTATGTCCTGCCTAATCATCTCGTCCGAATACTTTTTAGTCGTCCTCTACCTCTCCCCGTACCTGTCAAAGCCAACCATTCGCACCTCCGAACCGAGGCATCATTTGACACGATGGACAAGAAAAAATAATTTTGGGATAAAAATTTAGTACCAGCGTATCCTTTGTTTGATTATTAATCTTGAGATAAGCTATTTCAGGATTATATCTATCAAAGTGTGGAATAACAATCACACGATAAGTTATATCAAGAGAAAGCAGTAATATTGAAAATTTCATGATTAATACAACATACCAAACAGTTAATAAAAAATAATATCAAAACAATTATCTCAGCAAAACTATTTCCAACATAACGTGTCTTTAAACCAAACCCTTAGGAGTTAGTTTGATTTATAGATAAAATATGCAATAATTAATAATACAACGACTAATAATGTGACTGGTCAAAAAAATATCATTACATATTTTGGTAATTTTCATTTCAAGAATAAAAATCGCCATACCAACATTTTTCATGTCAAATTGTCTTCTATATTAGGAATCATGTTAGAGTCAAAGATTATCATAACATTTAGTCAAAAAATAATATGTGCATTATTTCAATACTTGTAATAGATACACTAATCAGATTTGCTTAATTGAAATTTATTTTCAATCATCTGTGAATTAAAATTTTACTGCCACAATTTTTTACTAATTTTTACCCTCCCCCCCCCCCCCCCCAATTATTTATAGGATTAAATGAATATTCATGAAAGAGAACACATCTTTTTATCTCTTAACGAGAGTGTCATTATACCTTGTTGAGATCTTCTATCTTAATATTCATTTACTGTAATTATTGAATTCCTTAAAATTGTCGAAAAATACAAATACATTTGAAAAAATAAAAAAAAATATTAACTTTTTCAAGCTTTTCCTCCCACACATAAATTATACCTTCAAGAAATTATATATATATATGGTATTTGTGAAATTTTGGCGACCACTATTTTATGCCTTCGGTGACCAAAACAAAAAGAAAGAGAATGAACTGACCAAAAAATGAGAATAATAAGAAATAAGAAAAAGAATAAGAAAAAGAAGAAATGATAAAAAAATACTAAAAATACATAGTGAGGCGTGTGTAGCTCACCACTTGCCAAGAGTTTGGTTGTCAGCGTTAAGGGTGCAAACAATTAGATTTAAAATAAGTTTGGGGGTAATATGATTCCCGCAAAGAAAAAGTATGTAGTTGAGATTTCGGGTATAGGTCAGTGTCACGACCCGAATTTCCTGCCACCGGGATCGTGATGGAGCCTACTATCGGAGCTAGGCAAGCCAACCTTTTAAACTTTTTACAAAACTTTAATCTAAACAGTATAGTAAACTGAAATAAATAATTAAAACATGCGGAAGACTTTTAACAAAAATAATAGCAAAGTGCAAAAGTTTATAACAAGTCTCTACCTAGTATCTGGTGTTACCACTCAAGAACTACTAAAGGAGTGCTAAAAATATCAGTCTGAAAGAAAATATACAAGAGTCGGCCTCGATACAAATAAACAAACTGAAAGAACATAGATGAGACTCCGAGCCCGCGGACGTCAGCTAAGCTACCTAGGAGTCTCTGGACTAAAGGCACGCTCCCGATCTACTGTTGCTACGGTCCGTAAGCTGCTCCTAAATCTGTGCACAAAAAGGGCACAGAAGTATTGCATCAGCACAACCGACCTCATGTGCTAGTAAGTGCCTAGTCTAACTCCGGAGAGGTAGTGACGAGGCTAGACCGAACCTACCACAATCAACCTGTACAAATATATGTGCAATAACGGAAATATAACAAAATTAAACAGATAATAGGGGGCATGCTGTAGGGTGTAACAATTTGTTTGAGCGTCTCCACCAACTCCATGACAGTTACACAGTTGAGACGAGATTTATTGATTTGGTACACCATGCAGTTTTGATACTCCCTACATAGCGAGAGAGGGTCTGGAGATTCATTGACGGATTGGTTCAGTCGATCCGTCTTCAGATGGCCATGGGAGTTGGTAGTGATATTACCTTTCAGGAGGTGGCCAATGCGGTCCGCCGGGTAGAGATGACACTTGTTCGAGGGGGTGGTCCGGGGTTAGATAAGAGGCCTCGCCATTCTGGTAGATTCAGTTGTATCGGTACAGGTTGATTGTGGTAGGTCCGGTCTAGCCTCCTCACTACCTCGCCGGGGTTAGACAAGCAGCACATGGGGTCGGTTATGCTGATGCTACTCTTCTGTGCCCATTTTGTGCACATATTTAGGAGCAGCTTATGGACCACAGCAGTAGTAGATCGGGAGCGTGCCTTTAGTCCAGAGACTCCTAGGTAGCTTAGCTGACGTCTGCGGGCTCGGAGTCTCGTCTATGTTCTTTCAATTTGTTTATTTGTAACGAGATAGACTCTTGTGTATTTTCTTTCAGACAGATGTTTTTAGTACTCCTTTAGTAGTTCGTGAGTGGTGACACCAGATACTGGGTAGAGAATTGTTATAAACTTCCGCACTTTGCTATTGTTTTTGTTAAAAGTCTTACGCATGTTTTAATTATTTATTTCAGTTTACTATACTGTTTAGACTAAAGCTTTGTGAAATGTTTAAAAGGATTAGCTTGCCTAGCTCCGATAGTAGGTGCCATCACGACCCTGATGGTGGGAAATTCGGGTCGTGACAAGCTGGTATCAGATCACTAGGTTACTTGGGTCTCACAATTCGCGGACAAGCTAAGTAGAGTATGAAGGATTAGTATGGAGACATCTGTATTTATCCCCAGACGCTACAGAGTTAGGAAAAATTTCACTTTGTTCATTCTTGTCGTGCGATTATCTTTCTCAAATATTGATTGTCGTTCTACTCTGTTCTTTCGCAGATGGCGAGAACATATGCGTCTTCTTCTACCGCGCAGCAACCTGAGCCCCCAGCAGTAGCTCCCGTGAGGGGCAGGGGCCGAGGTTGTGCCAGAGGCCATGGTAGGGGTAGAGCTCAGCCCCAGGTAGTACTTCCAGAGGTGGAGCCTCATATTGACTTTGACGAGGAGGTTAAAGCCCCAGCAACTCAAGTGGGCCCAGCTCAGGTCCCAGGAGGGGTTATGTTTTCCTCGGATCTCCAGGATGCTCTCATTTGTATAGAAGGCTTTATGGAAGTGTCACCAGAGCGGGTTTACTGCCGGTAGCACCATCCACCTTCAGGCTGGATGAGGGGTTCAAACTCTTGCTACGCATACTCCGGAGCAGGTAGCTCCCCGAACTCAGGCTCCAGTGGTTCAGCCCGTAGTGGCAGCTCAGGATATAGCCAGCAGTCTCAGGAGCCGAGGGTGTATTATGGGTGTGGTGACCTAAGCCACATTGTCAGGTTTTGCCCTCGAGCCTCGAGCAGTTCTCAACAGCAGGTCCCTCGCCCTATGACATAGGCAGCAAGTGATCCACAGGCCTCCCAGCCAGCTAGAGGCGGGGGCAGGGATCTTAGAGGTGGAGAGAGAGGCCGTAGAGGTGGAGCACATACTACCAGAGGCAGGGGTCTGCCAGTAGCCGATCGCCCCAGAGACACAGTTCAGGGAGATAGGGGTCAACCCCGTTGTTATGCTTTACCGGCCAGGCCAAAGGCAGAGTCATCAGATGCTCTGATTACAGGTACTATTCTGGTCTGTAATAGGGGTGCTTCTATGTTATTTGATCCGGGATCTATGTACCCTTATGTGTCGTCCTATTTTGCACCCTATTTGGTCATGCCTAGTAAGGCTTTGAGTATTCCGGTATATGTGTCCACACCGGTTGGTGATTCTATGGTGGTCGACCGAGTGCATCGTTCATGTGTGGTGGTATTTGAGGGTCTTGAGACCCGTGTCGACTTATTCCTCTTAGATATGGTGGACTTCGACGTTATATTGGGGATGGACTAGTTGTCCCCGTATCATGCGATTTTGGATTGTCACGCCAAGACCGTGAACTTGGCCTTGCCGGATTTTCCACGACTTGGGTGGAGAGGGAACCCAGGTCATGCCACCTACATTGTTATTTCGTATGTCAAGGCTCGACGTTTGGTCGAGAAGGGGTGTCTAGCATATCTGGTGTATATTCGCGACTCCAGCGTAGAGGTTCATTCTATTGACTCTGTTCCTATTGTTCGGGAGTTCACTGAGGTTTTCCCTTCAGACCTGCCGGGTATGCCGCCCGACAGGGATATTGATTTCTGTATTGATCTGGCTCCGGGCACTCAGCCTATTTCCATTCTGCCATATCGCATGGCCCCACCAGAGTTGAAAGAGTTGAAGGAGCAGCTTCAGGACTTGCTTGATAAGGGTTTCAGTAGACCCAGTGTATCGCCTTGGGGTGCACCGATGTTGTTCGTGAAAAAGGATGGGTCGATGAGAATGTGCATCGATTACCGGTAGTTGAACAAGGTGACTATAAAGAACAAGTATCCACTTCCGAGGATTGACGACTTATTCAACCAGATTCAGGGTGCCAGGGTGTTCTCGAAGATACACTTGAGGTCTGGTTATCATCATCTGAGGATTAGGGCGTCCGATGTCCCTAAGACAGCATTTCGCTCTCGGTATCGGTACTATGAGTTTTTTGTCATGTCGTTTGGGTTGAGCAATGCCCCGGCAACATTCATGGAGTTGATGAACCGAGTGTTCAGGCCCTATTTGGATTTGTTTGTGATAGTATTCGTTTGTGATAGTATTCATTGACGACATTTTGATATACTCCCACAGTCAGGAGGAGAATGAGCACCACCTCAGAGTGGTTCTTCAGGCTCTGAAGGATAGTCATTTGTACGCCAAGTTCTCGAAGTGCAATTTTTGGTTGAGTTTAGTCGCATTCTTGGGTCATGTCGTATCAACAGAGAGTATTTGGGTGGATCCGAAGAATATAGAGGCAGTCAAGAACTGGCCTCGACCAGCTTGAACTACGGAGATCTGGAATTTCTTGGGGTTAGCTGGTTACTACCGACGGTTTGTGGAGGGGTTTTCATCTGTCATATGAATCCCTACCTCCAGATGAGGTACCACTGAATCTACCAGAATGGTGAGTCCTCTTATCTGACCCGATACCACCCCTCGAACAAGTGTCATCTCTACCCAGCGGGCGGCCACCTTGCATTTTTGGAGAACAGTGCAGCATGAGTTGGGCACCTAGGTTATGTTGAGTACAACATTTCACCCCAGATGGGCGGTCAGTCCGAGAGGACTACTCAGATTCTTGAGGATGTGCTCCGAGCCTCTCCCGGCTCAAACCACCGACTGGGGACCGACACCGCCTACCATACAATGCCTCATACGGAGCCATCTGAATGCTGGACTGATAGCTATTGTTATAGGCGTACTCTGCTAAAGGCAAGAATTGGTCCCACGAGCCCCCAAAATTAATAACGCAGGCTTGGAGCATATCCTCAAGAATCTGAATAGTCCTCTCGGACTGACCGTCCGTATGGGGTGAAATGCTATACTCAACTGAACTTGGGTGCCCCACTCATGCTGCACCACTTCCAGACGGATGGTTTGAGCCAGAAGAGGCTCGATTATTGGGTACAGATCTAGTACAAGAGGCCTTGGATAAGGTCAAGGTCATTCAGGATAGACTTCGGGCAGCTCAGTCTAGGCAGAACAGTTATGCAGATCGTAAGGTCGGGTATGTTGCTTTCATGGTTGGTGAGCAAGTATTGCTTCGTGTATCGCCTATGAAGGGCGTGATGAAGGTGGCTTATAGACTTGCCTTGCCACCTAGCTTGTCAGCCGTGCATCCGGTTTTTCATGTATTCATGCTTTGGAAGTATCATGGCGATCCCGCCCACGTATTAGATTTCAGCACTGTCCAATTGGACAAGGATCTGTCATATGAGGATGAGCCAGTGGCTATTTTAGACCGGCAGGTTGACAGTTGAGGTCGAGGAGTTTTCCTTCAGTGCGTGTTCAGTGGAGAGGTCAGCCCCCTGACGCAACGACCAACAAGAGATAGAAAGCTAAATAATTAACACCAATAAAAAGGGAGCAAGTAAATCAACAACTGCACGGCACCAACCTTCGTGCTTTTATTCTCAATTCTCACCAAAACTGTCACATATTATGCACTGCATCACCCTTCGTACTTTTGCTCACATAACTCTTATACCAAGGTATGGAAAGACCCTTCGTTCTCAAATAATCAAGACACATAATTATCAAAACATGGCACGGAAAGACCCTTCGTGCATAATCATAGTACGAAAAGAACCTTCGTGCATAATCACTCCTCCTCGCCCAATCGACGATCACAACTAATCAGGAAAAGGAATATATAACAAGATTAAACATCCCGGCAAGGGAGAACAAACCAACAATAAGTCCCGACAAGGGAAAACGAGTCAACAATAAGTCCCGTCAAGGAAAACATTCCACACTTCCTTCTTTAATTCAACTATCACTTCAGAATTTATTTAGCAAGTAATTAACTCAATTGTTGCACATCTTTGGAATTTAAAAGCAACTACGACTCACGGTCATGCTAGACTCGGGCGCATAGGTAACCGTCACCATACCTATACACCGACTCCACATAGTACATGGCAAATATTGTCCTAATCCTATTCCCTCAAGCCAAAGTTAGAACAAACACTTACCTCGGTTCAAAAATAGCAATCACGCCTCTAGCACCGCTTTTCCTCTAGAATTCAACTCCGAAACAACAGTATCTAGCCAGAATTAGTTCAATATAATCAATAATAGCAAAAAATACAATTTCATAGCCTAGAAATGAATTTTCTATCATTCTTCCAAAAATACCAAAATCCGACACCGGGCCCACATGGTCCAAACTCGAGACTCGGACCAAAATGCAATCACCCATAATCCCCCAAGTTCAATTAAATAATTTGTTTTAAGATTCGACCCCAAATTGGGGTTGAATCGCCCAAAATTCTCAAAACCTTAATTCTACCCAAAAGTCTTAATTCTACTTTGATTTCATATTTTTAGGCTAGGATTTTAGTGAATAGATGAAGAAACAATGAGGAAATGATGTAAGATTACTTACCCAAAAAATTATAAAGAAAAGAGAGTTTGAATTTTGTCAATGGAGGGTTTGGAGAAAGAGTTCGTGTGAAAATGGAAAGAAGTCCCGTCACCGTTCTGGTTTTAAACAAAATTCACTGGGCGAAAATGTCCTTCGCAATCGCGGAAATGGGGACACGATAGCGGTGAAGGAAATCTGGGAGCTACGCGATCGCGTGAGGGTTGCTGTGATCACGTAGAGGAAAATCACTGAGGGGTCAATTTGTCCTATGCGATCGCATGGGCTGGTACGCGAATGCGGAGAGGGGGGAAGCTGGAAGCTACGCGATCGCGTGAAGGAAGCTGGGATTACGTAGAGGGACAAGCCAAGACAGTGCGATTCGCGTGGATGAGGCCGCGATCGCGTAGAAGGAATACTCTGTGCAAAAATTGCAGAAAATCTGATGTGTTTCTAAGTGTAAAAACATCTCAAACCAACCCCGAAATCACTCCCGAGCCCTCGGGGCTCCCAACCAAACATACACACATTTAGTCGAGCGATCAATCGCCCAAAATAACATCAAATTCAAAGAATCAACCATTAAAACTCATGATTTTCATTTCAAAGTTCATAACTTCCCAAATTTTCCATTTTTAGTCTGAAATACGTCAAACGACGTCCGATTTCGACCAAATTTTGTAGAAAGCTCTTAAACCACATATGTGACCTCTACCCGGCGTCGGAAAAAAAATACGAGTCTGATACCATTACTTTTTATCAAATTATATTTTCATTTTCCTTAAACATTTTCAGAAAATACTTTCACAAAAAATTCTTTTCTCGGGCATGGGACCTCGAATTTTGATTCCGAGAATACGCACGAGTCCTATTTTCCTACGGACCCTCCAGGACCATCACATCACGAGCCCGGGTTCATTTACCCCAAATATTGACCAAAGGCAACCATATTAATATTGTTATCAAAATTCATAGTTTTTAACACAAAGTTCCTATATTTCCACATAAAAATTTTCCGGCTTCGCGCCCGGACTGCACACGTAAATCGAAGCGATCAAATAAGAGATTTTCAAAGCCTCAAAAGCACGAAAAGGAAGAATTATGGTGATGACCCTTTGGATCGTCACAGCCAGGGGGTAATTGTGCATTTTGCCTTGACTAAAATTTGCTCTAGACTAGTTATTAAGTCCAAATTTTCACCGCAACTAGACTGCATTTTTGATGTACACCACAATACTCTTTTCACACTATCACCACAAAGTAAAAAATAAAAAACAATTTATAGATGTAAAAACTCTTCTATAAGATAAATAAAATGAAGCGGGAAAATTATAAGAATGTGAGCGGGTTCGGCAGAACCTAATAGTTTTTGTTCGAACCCTATATTTATCTGAAAAATTCCGTTGAATATATAAAAATTATTAATTTAGAACTTAATAGTTTAAAATGATTAGAATTATAAACTCATAAACTTAAAATCTTGGCTTCGCCTCTGTTTTTCACCCTCAATTACTGGATGAGAAGATGTTGCAACCAATCACCAACCCAAGCATAATATTTAAAAACTTTTCGGGGCATTTACATCTATGCCCACTTTTGTATCACGTTTTAACTTGTGCAAGCTTTGCAAAAAAAATTGTAAGCGTACCAGCTTTTTTGCATAACTTCACCATACGAGGTTGAAGTAGCAAAGGCAACCACGCAAAACTTCAGCATTCTAATAGACGGACTTGAAGTAGCAAGTGTGCCGAACCAAGTGTGCTGAACTTTTTTTTTTGTAATTGCTGAAATTTCTGTTTTTGTAACTGGTGAAGTTTTAGAGCTGAAATTTTATTTTTGTAACTGGCGAATTTTATCTCTAGAGCCAAAATTTTTATTTTATAACTGACAAACTTTTACTCTAAAAATAAAATTTTTATTTTTGTAACTGACAAATTTCAACTCCAGTAAATTTTTAAGAAAATAGCAGTAATTTACTGAGCTGGGTGGTGATTGAAATGATAGACAGAGAGAGACGTGCCTAAAAATGAGAAAGAGAATGCAGGTTTGGCTTCTCAATTTTCGGAAAATGAGAGCACCGGCAACTACTGGATAACTTTATTTCTTTTTAGTTATGACAACAAATTATGAAAAATTATTTTTTCTGAAATCTCTGCCAGCATTGCAAGAATGAAAGGAGAAGAGTAGGAAGTTGGATCAACTCATACTCAAAACCAGAGGAAAAAGGCTAAAAGCACGATTTTGTTACATTATAACTAAAACAGCGTTGCTTCGGGAGATAAATACCAGTTTGTTTTGTCACTTGGAGAAGACAACGAAAGAGGGAGAAATGGGGTTGAAGTTATTTATAAAATGGATACAAGTTAAAAATTTTTAAAAAAATAAATATAAATTAAATGGGTGCGACCAAATATAATAGGCCGTACAATTTTTAAAAACTTTTCTTTACTATCTACATGATTTGGTCGAGGAAATTAATTATTTAGAGGTCAAGATCAGTTAGCTTTTTATTTTGATTTCCTTAAGTGATGGCCAGCCTAAACCAACTACAAAGTAAAAAAACAGAATTTAGTTTTTCTGCAGCTGTTTGTACTGTTAATTAAGGTAATAATGAATCATTAATTAAGTGCCAAAGTGGATGAATTGGTATCAATTCCAGTCAAATCACTAACATCCGAATGCATAAAACATCTAATTGCATCATTGTTTTTTAAAAGTCAAAATTGGTCCACCTGCTTTAATTTGTGATATTTTACTTCATTTTACTCCAAAATACCAGACCAAATCTCCTTTTTGAAAAAATTATTCATTCATTTCTCTTCCACTTCCCAAACTTTTTTTCGCAACTCTAGGAAAATCCACTATCGCTACTGTCTCTACATTTTAAGTGAGCATTTTATACGCACTGAATAAACCCCATTGTGTAATAGTCTATAAACCACACAAGAAATATAAATCGCACTAACCAAACGCTGTGTGACGGGCTCAACTCAAAAAGTATGAGGGGGGATCCATTCTAGGTTATTTGTATAAATGACCGTCCTCTAAACCAACCGGAAGGGACCCACTTCCCAATTTTAGAACCCTATTTGGTAGATCTTGACCACAATTTATTATATTTCTACCACTATAATAATTTATGTTCCCACCATTGCATACTAAAGAATATCATATGCATCTGCAGTAAAATATGTAGACTTATATAGCAGTGTTTTAACACAAACAGATTCAATACAAATACATGTATAATAACAACAACAATCCAGTATAACTTCAGTATAATTCCACTTAGCGGGGTCTGGGGAGGATAGTGTGTATGCAGACCTTACCCCTTCCCTAGGGTAGAGAGGCTGTTTCCAAATAGACCCCCGGCATCCTTCCCTCCAAGAACTTCTCGCTTTGCTCTTGGAGAAACTCGAACTCACAACCTCTCGATTGGAAGTGGAGGTTGCTTACCATCAGAGCAACTCTTCTTGTCTACAAGTATAATAACCTCTTTTGTATTTACAAACTATAGTACAACATGTTTGGAGTTGTCATTTCCTCGATGTATAAACTATCACAGATCTTGATTGATCTCTGCAAGTGAAAAGACGAAAAAATTAAGTTCAGAAATTGACATTTTGAGGATCAAGACAACACACATGACTTTAATCAAAAGTCAAAAGGGGTTTTCCTATTTATAGCTAAGATATAAAGAGAAAGTAAGCAGTGGCCTATACTCATATTCGAGTCGAGCAATACTTGCAATAGGCCAACTAAGATTCACAACTTCCTTGAAAAGGCAATGGAAGTGGAACACCGAAAGCGATTTCAGCACTTTCTGTAGTAAAATGTTGAATCTTTATCGGGATTTGCCTGTTAATACAGCTAAAGATCAAGGGTGTGTTTGGTACGAGAGAAAATATTTTTCGCGAAAAATGTTTTTTTGGAAAACAAATAATAATCTTATTTATTTTCCGGTGTTTGGTACGTAAGTGAAGGAAAATGACTTCTTAAGAGTATTCATCAATAATTTAGATATAATAAACATGAAGGCATAAACATTCAAATCAACAACGTTCGGGACCCACAAATTTCATAAACTTACGAACCGCTAAACTTTCAAAACCGCGGAATTTCGAACCCGTAAACTTTATAATTTCTAAACGCGTAACCTTCCAAACACATAAACCTTCAAACTCATAATTTTGGAACTTGTAAAATTTTGAACCTTTAAACCGATAAATAATAAAATTAAAACTGAAAAATATATTTAATTTTTTTTCGGGAGGGGGGTAGGAGGCGGGGAGGGGGGAGAAAGTTAAACAATAAAAAAATAAAAAATTAAATTACAAAAAAGTAATTTTTTTTTGCAGGAGGGGGGGAGGGGGCACGGAGCTGGGGAGGCAATAAAAACAAATAGAAATTTAAATTACAAAAAAAAATTGCGTGGGGGGGAGGGGAAGGGAGGGGGATGGAGGGGTACTAGGGTGGATGGTAACAGAAAAACTGAAATTTGAAAAAAAAAACTTTTTTTTGGAGGGGGTGGGGTGGGTTGGTAAAGGTAGGAAAGGTTGAGATAGAGATTTGGAAAATGTTTTCCCTTCTTTTGATAAGGAAAATATTTTCCTCCAATTGGAGAAAAATGAATTGATAAGGAAAATAGTTTTCAAAACATTTAAAGCAACCAAACATGAAAAAATTGGAAAACAATTTTCGGAAAATGCTTTCCTTTATACCAAACACACCCCAAGTTTCAAATATTTGACAAAGAAAAAAAATCCAATTTAATCCTCTAAATGGGGTTTAGGGAGGATTGTAACGACCCACCCGATTATTTTAAAAGTATTAGTTCCGATCTCCTATTTATTGCTCCCTCTATTTCATTTTGTGGTTACGTAACTTGTCGGGGTGCCATGTGTCAGGTTCAGGAGAGTTTCAAAGTGGAAGGGGACATATACAGTACTAAAATTCGGGAAAAAGCGACGGCCTGGTAGCTATATTGATGGTCCCTTTTATTTAGGGAGTAAAGTTGATCACTAATTAGCGACCAACTTTGGCCTCTACCCTAAATGGACCTATTTTTCTGGATATTGACTATAGTGACCAACTTTGGTCGCTTTATTAATTTAATAATATAATTTTACGACCAAAGTTGGTATGTAAATAAAAAACGTTATTTATTTATTTATTCATCAATAAACTTCAATAGAACTAATACATTAAGCTAACAAAACTAAGTTAACGCTTATTACAAGCCCATTCAAACTAAAGAGAACTAACACAATACTGAATTGGTATGTAAATTAGTTCTAACACAATAGAACTAACACAATGTAAATTAGTTCTAACATAATAGTAAATTAGTTCTAACACTGTAGAACTAACACAATAGTATATAAAATACTGAAGGAGTGTTCTTTCAGCATCATCGACTGAAAGTTGGATTGCCTCGCTCGGTTCATTAGGTGGTTGACTGCGTATGAATTCCCCCACATCAACTGTAGAGCGAATTGAATCTATATGAAAATTATATTGAATTAGTATTTCAAAATCTATATAAAAGCAAATCAAAATATTTAATGAAAAATAAAAAACTTACATGTATGTAGTCGAGGCTCGACCCTCCTTTCTGAATCAGTCTCTTTCTTCTTCTTTACAATATGAGTTTCATTGAATAGCTCATGTTGCTTCATTGGGATCATAAGGCTTTATGATGACAAAGATTATAGGAAGTTTTGTTCTAAATTTTCTTTCAAGTCTGATCCACCAAGTTTAATGTGATACTAATTGTGATATTTCTTCGGATTCAGAGACTGATTTGACCAACAAAAGTATGGAAATGCCCTTAAAACTTTTTAAGAGCATTTTCATACTTTTGCCGGTCAAATCAGTGTCTAAATCCGAACGAATATCACAATTATTACATTAAAATTTTTTGATTAGACTTGAAAGAAAATTTAGAACAACACTTCATATAATTCTGTCATCATAGAATCTTATGATCCCCATTTTGTGAGAACTTCCAGGACCAACGGAACATATTCCATCTTCATCAACCTTGTCACTCTCAATCAAACTTCTTTTTCTCATGGAAAATGAAGTACAGAATTACTCTATAAGCTCTTCTTTTATCTACTTAGGAAATACTGAATTCCGACCTACACCATCACTATTTGAAACACATGCCATTGACTTCTCATCATCATTGTCGCTATAATTTGAAGAACAATTAAAGGTACATTTCACCAGGTACTGTATCTTAGTTATTCTTGGTGGAAGTTCCATTGCATGTCTAATAACGTCATCAACCTCTTCGCGGTACTCTTACTCGGGATGAGCTTGGATACGGAGAATAACTTGGATACAGTACCTGATAGGGTGTGTCTTTGATCAATTGTGGATCTCATTAGCTACAATGATAATGCGAAGCCAAGAACATTTGTTTCAAAAAAGTGATGGTGAAGGTAGGATTTAACATTTCCTAAGTAGATAAAAGAGGTTATAGAGAAATTCTCTACTTCATTTTCCAAGAGGAAAAAAATATTTGATTGATAGCAACAAGGTTGATAAATTTGAAATATTTTCCGTCTGTCGTGCCATTTCCCATAAAACGTGAATCATAAAACTCTATTATGACAAAGATTTTAGGAACCTTTTTACTCTACTTTCTTCAAGGTTAATAAATACAAGTTTAATGTGATCTTGGTGATAGTTCGTCGGATTGAGACGATGATTTGACGGGTAGAAGTATGGAAATTTTGATAAAAAGAATTAGAGGTAAAAACATTCAACCTCGAATTCTTTTTATCAAAATTTCCATACTTTCCGTCCGTCAAATCATCGTCTCGATCCGACGAACTATCACGAATATCACATTAAGCTTGTATTTATTAACCTTGGAAGAAAGTCGAGTACAAAGTGTGACGACCCAAAGGGTCATCACTGTAATTCTCCATTTTCTTGCGCTTCTGAGGCCTTGAAAACCTCTTATTGGGTTGCTTTAATTTGCGTGCGCAGTCCGGGCGCAAAGCCAAAACATTTTATGTGAAAATATTTTAATTCTGTGTTAAAAACTATGAATTTTGATACTAATATTTCTAGAGTTGACTTTGGTCAACGTTTCGGGTAAACGGTCCCGGACCTGTGATGTGACGGTCTCGGATGGTCCGTAAGGAAATTTGCGACCCGGGCGTATTCACGGGATCGAAATCCGAGGTCCCAGGCCCGAGTATGGAGCTTTTTGTTAAATTGTTTTATGAATATGCTTAAGAAAAAATGAAAATGGAATTCATAAAAATAATGGTATCCGGCTCGTATTTTTGGTTCGACGCCTGGTACAAGTCTTAAATGAGCGTTAAGTGCTATATGTAAAGTTTGGTTGAAAACGGACGCCGTTTGACGTGCTTCAGATTAGAAATGGAAAATTTTAAAGTTATGAACTTTGAAATGAAAATCATGTGTTTGGAGATTTGATTCTATGTAAATGATGTTATTTTAGCGATTTGATCACACGAGTAAGTCCGTAGGACGTTCCTGAGTTAGTGTGCATTTTTGGGTTTAGAGCCCCGAGTGCTCGTGTGAGTTTTGAGTGAGGCCCGGGAGGTATTAGGATTAAAGAAAAAAAACTGGTTAGGTATTGCAGACACCAGCGCGGCCGTGGCCATTTCTGTGCAGTCCGCGCTAGAGCCATGCGGCCTCGAGGCACTTCTGTACGGTCCGCGTGGCTGAGTCTGAGGCCAAGATATTTTGGGATGACCAACACAGCTGCGCATCAAATCAGTGCGGTCCGCGCTGGGAGGGTTCGGAGGGACCCGACTTTTCCCCCACTTGGTGCGGCCGCAGCACATTTTTTTGCGGTCTGCGCTAGGCCTCAGAAAGGTATATAAGTTCGAAACTTTATATTTTTTCACTTTTCAAAAACTCTTAACCCAAGGAGCGATTTTCCAAACAACTTTTCTTCTCGGTAAGTGATTTCTAACTTAATTTTCCTACTCTTTAACATTTTTAAACATAATTTCAACTTCCATCAAATGTGTTCACAAATGGGAATTTGGGGTTTTGGGTGGAAACTAAGTTTTCAAAATTTGGGGATTTGGACCCTAATTGGAGGTCCGATTCCAAAACCAATTACATATATGAACTCGCGGGGGAATGGGTGACCCGATCTTGGTTCGAACCTCGGGTTTTGACCACGTGGGCCCGGGGCATTTTTGGAATTTTTGGGTAAAACTTTGGGAATTTCATTCTTATGCATTCAAATTGATTTAACTAGCATTTGTTGATACATTTGAGTAAATTGTGGTTAGATTCTACCTGTTTTGAAGCGAACTCGAGGGGTAATGCTATTTTAGAGGCGTGAGTTGAGTTGGAAGCCTTCGAGGTAAGTGTTTGATCTAACTTTGGCTTGAGGGAATAGGATTAGAGTGTTTGATTGCTATTTGCTAAATGATCGAGTACGGCGTAAAGGCATGCTGATGAGTATATATGCACCGGTGTCAAGCATGACCGTGAGTCGTAATTGTCTTTAAATTTGAAAGATGTGAATTAATTGAGTTAGTTGGCCGCTAAATAAATTGTGAATTTATTATTGGAAGGTAAATGAGTTAAAGGAGGAAGAGTGGTGCTTTTCCCTTGCCGGGACTTGGTGTTGATTTAGTCTCCCTTGCCGGGATATTCTTGGACTGTTAGCTGTACCCTTGCCGGGTTTAGCTGTTATGTTGACTAACCTCCCTAATGGGGCCTCCTTCGAGTTGATTGTTGGAGTTATTCGATAATACATCATGGGATCGTATGGCGCGCCGTCCACTTGTATAATACACCATGGGATCGTGTGGCACGCCGTCCACTTCTTTCATACATCATGGGATTGTGTGGCACACCGTCCACTTATTGTTATTGGCCGAGATGCCGCGGGATCGTGTGGCGCACCTTCCACTTATACATTATATTATGGGATCGTGACGCGCCATCCACTTGTATACTATACAATGGGATCGTGTGGCGCGCCGTCCACTGTAGATAAATAGATCATGAAAAGCTGAGATAAAGTTATTGTTGTTACTGATGTTCCATCCTTATCTTGTATCCCCCTAGTTCATTTCTTGTTATATTGCTATTGTTTCTTTCCTTTCGAGCTTGTATATCATTATAGCACAGGTTAATTGTGGTAGGTCCTTGTCACGACCCGAAAATCCCGATCGTGATGGCGCCCAGCACACTACTAGGCAAGCCCGACCATTTTGTTTTTACACTTAACCCAATTTGTCAAATAGCTGATAGAATTACTAATTAATTCAAGATCAAGTACTGAAGAGTTTAACAAAATACACAGCACAATCTCATTAGGACCCGATGTCACAAATATGAGCCTCTAGAATACAACATATCACCCTGATACATAGTGTATCGAAAGTCTAAAAATGCGGAAATAAAAAGGATAGGATAGGAGGGAATAAATCAATGCTGCAAACGCCGTGCAGCTACCTTGATACTCCCGAAATGCTGGATCCGCTGATCAACTGGATCTACTATGCCTGAGACTATCCTGAATCTGCACACAAGGTGCAGGGAGTAAAGTGAGTACTCCGACCCAGTCAGTAATACAATAAAATACTGTCCGAAGATAAGAAATCACAGTAAGTACACAAGGTAAGCTAAAATACAATATACTGCAACATATGGAACTGAACAGCTAAACAACAGTATAGATACAAATACATGAATACAATACGATGCATATGACGGTACATTCTTGTACCCACTGTGGCGTGCAGCCCGAGCCATACATATTTATTTATCATCGACGGTGCTCACTGGGGGTGTGTACAGACTCCGGAGGGGATCCTACTGCCCAAGAGCAATATCTTGGTCAGTCATTTTTACCTGACCGATCAGCCATTGTTACTTGACCAAATTATATCATACAGTGTCATTTTTATCACTGTTTCAAGTATATCATACAGTGTCATTGTTACCACTATTCCAAGTAGATCATACAGTGTCATTATTACCAATGTTTCAAGTATATTACACAGTGTCATTGTTACTATTGTTTCAAGTCACTTTATAATCAGTCCAGAAAAGTAATATAATAAGCCCCTTGGGCATTTTCAAAATAGAAGTTCCCAGCCCGAAATATATGTAAAATGTCATTTAAGTTTTCAACACTTAGAATTATGGCCGAGTATGCAAAATAGCATTTCAAACCTTGGACTGAAACTAAATGATATGCAACTCATGCTAAGTAGTAACAATCCTCGAAGGATTTTACAAGTCGGCACAAGGCCCCACACATGGAATTAAACCCAAATATCATCAATACATGTGCGTATCAGTCGCCAACATATTTTAAGTATCGATACAATGTGCGAATCAGTCACCAATATACTATAATCATCACTCGAGATGGACCAAGTCACAATCCCTAATCATATACGACCCCGCACCTACCATGGGATGCATGTCACGCCTCAATATAGCGTTACGATGTGAAATTCCGGGGTTTCAAATCCTCAGAACAACTACATCTATTACTCACCTCAAGGAGGCCAAAAGTCTATTCTGCGATGCTCTTGCCTTTCAAATTTCTTCCTCGCGTGATGAATCTGCCCAAGAATCACACAAACATCGATAATGTTCGATTTCTAAAAAGATGGAGTTGTAACCCATATATATCTGAAATTTGTCCCTTAATGCTACTACAATGATCCAATATAGATATGTATCTTCAATCTACAATACAACATTCAATAGGACCAATATTGATAATAAACTCCATAACTTATGCCATTTAGGCATATTATCAAACACCTTGTAGGCATAGATATTTACACCTCCTAACTATAGTATTGGTTCATCCAACTATCACCAATTAACCAACAAATTCACTCCACCATCATTCCTAACCAATTTATAACTTCCAACAACATATGTATGACTATTCATTCATACCCAACCATCAACCTCCTTATTTAAACCATTTTCACAATCTCTACAACCAACACAACCTAGGTTAGACACTTATGGTTTTCCATCATCATCCCATGAGTTCTAATGTATATATCATACATAAATAATCACCATAGAGTAGTTAGAGATGATAGATATACCTCTTGTAGTAAATATCTTGAGAATCCAATTTGGAGTGTTCTTGACTCAATTTAGGGATTTGAATGAAATCTAAGGATTTTCAAGATCAATCCATGTTAATATAAGTGCTTGGGAGTATAAATCAACTCAAAATACTTTAAAAATCTTACCTTAGGAGTGCAATTGAGTGCCTTGGTCGAATTGGGGGTGTCGGGGAAGCCCTAGGCTTGAGAAATGACTCAAAGTCCGTCATTTCCCTTCCTTAGGTGTATTTAGAGGGCTGACACTAGCGCTCCCGCGCTAAATCCCGCGCTAGTGAGGCAGAATAAAACTCAATTAGCGTTGGCTATGCACTCCCGCGCTAAGGCCGCGCTAGTGACACATGCTCAGTAAAATAATCATAACTTTCTGTATACAACTTTAAATTATGAACAGTTTATTGAGTTGGAAGCTAGACTCAAAGGGCTTTAATTTGATAGGTTTTAGTTCACCCAAATACTTATATAACGGGAGATATGAACGTCCAAAGTGAGATCTTGTGCATACTTATTTACAATTCCATCTATTATGAAATTTTCTAACTTCAAAAGTTCCCGTTAGCCATCCGAAATCATCCCAAGGTCCCCGGAACCTCACCCAAAAGCACAAATATATCATAAAACATTATTGAAACTTGTTCTAATCATCAAAACACCTCAAACAACATCAAAACCATTAAGTTACATCGAATTCACGCCTAAGTTCTTCCAAAATATCCATTTGATCAAAAACCCGACCAAATCACCTCCGAATCAACTGGAATTTTGCGCATAAGTCTAAAATAACCTAACAAAGCTACAGAAACTCTCGGAATCCCATTCCGACCCTCGGATCAAAATCTCGCCTACCAACCAGATTTCGCCAAAATGCTAACTTCGCCAAGATAGGCCAACTTCTACACCGAACCTCTAAAATTACTTTCGGTTGCTCTTCTAAGCATGAAATCATCTCCCAAAACTAAGTGAATCATCATAATTCAATTCCGAGCCCTCTAACTTATTAGTCAACATCCATTTGACCTTTCCAACTAATCCTTCCTTAAAGAGACTAATTGTCCCATTTCCTACCAAACTCGATCCAAATTGACCCAAATTCTCCAAGTACACATATTGAAATGTGAATAAGAATATAAAGGGGAATACGGGATTGGAATACAGGAGACGACGGATAGGTTCGTCACAGTCCTGTCTAGCCTCGTCACTACCTCGCCGAGGTTACACCAGGCACTTACCAGCACATGGAGTAGGTTGTGCTGATACTGCGCTTCTGTGCCTTTTTGTGCACAGGTCAGGACCTAGCCTACAGACCGCAGCCATAGTTCAGGAGTGATCCTTCAGTCCAGAGACTCTGAGGTAGTTCGTTAGCGTTCGTGGGCCCCGAGTCTCCCTTATCCTACCCTTTTCAGTTTGTTTTATTTGTATCAAATAGACATATGACGTATTTCTTTCAGAGTACTATTTTAGTACTCTTTAGTTGTCTGTTATCTTAGTATTTAACTAGTTTTAGATTTAAATTTGTGAAAATGATTATGAAGGTTTGCTTGCCTAGCTTCGACAGTAGGCGCCATCACGACCCCCGATGGTGGGTAAATCCGGTCGTGACAAGTTGGTATCACAGCTCTAGGTTACTTGGGTCTCAGAACTCACGGACGAGCTCAGTAGAGTCTGAGAGATCGGTACGGAGACGTCGTATTTATCCCTAGAGGCTACATAAGGAAAAGTTTCATTTTGTTCATTCTTGTCGTGCCATTCTGTTTTTCAAATATTGATTGTTGTTCTACTCTGTTCTTTCATAGATGGCGAGAACACGTGCGTCTTCTTCTTCCGCGCAGCAGCCCGAGCCCCCAGCAGCAGCTCTCGCGAGGGGCAGGGGCCGAGGCCATAGAAGGGGCAGAGCTCAGCCCTAGGCAGCAGTTCCAGAGGTGGAGCCTCATATACTTTGATGAGGAGGTTCCAGCTCCACCAGCTCCAGTTGGCTCAGTTCAGTTCCCAGGATGAGTGATGTTTTCTTCGGATCTTCAAGATTCTCTTGTCCGCATAGCTGGCTTTATGGACAGTGTTGCTAGAGCGGGATTGTTGCCAGTAGCACCAGTCACTTCTCAGGATGGGGGAGGGGTTCAGACTTCGGCTACATGTACTTTGGAGTAGGTTGCTCCCCAGACTCAGGTTCCCTTGGTTCAGCTCGTAGTGGCAGCTCTGACATGCATTATAGCTCATGTTGGAGATGGGATGGCCATGTCCTTGGATGCTTTGTGGAGACTTGATCGGTTTTCCAAGATTTTCACTACTACCTTCAACGGTGCTTCATCGGAGGATCCCTAGGACTTTCTATACAGTTGTCATGAGATCCTCAAGACTATGGGGATAGTGGAGACCAATGGGGTTGATTTTTGCACTTTCAGGCTTGTGGGGTCTGTCAAGACTTGGTGTAGGGATTATTGCATATCTAGACCAGCAGGGTCCCCATCTTTGACATGGTATCAGTTTGCAGAGTTATTTTTGGAGAAGTTTCTCCCCGTCACTCAGCGGGAGGCACTTCGCAGACAGCTTGAGCGCCTTCAGTAGGGCTCCATGATAGTCACACAGTATGAGACCATATTTGTTGACTTGGCACGCCATGCAGTAGTGATCCGAAGGTTCATTAATGGATTGATTCAGCCCATTCGCCTTTAGATGGCTATAAGAGTTGGCAGTGATATTAATTTTAGGAGGCGGCCAATGCGGCCCGCCAAGTAGAGTTGGCATTAGTTCGAGGAGGTAGTCAGGGTTCAGACAAAAGGCCTTGACATTCTGTCAGATTTAGTGGTACCTCATCTGGAGATAGGGATTTCCATGATAGAGGCCATCCCCGAGACCTTTCCAGTCCGCACTCCAGGCTTCACATAGTGCTCCAGGTGGCCGTAGCTCTCAGCCACAGTATTCTGATCAGCAGCTCTTCAACTCACCATCAGCTCCAATCAGTGCTCCACCACTTCTGTATTCTCAGCACCCGAGAGCTTGCTTCACTTGTGAAGACCTGAGGCACATTGCCAAGTATTGCCCTCGAGCTTCCGGCAGTTCATAGTTGCAGGGTCCTAGTCCCATGATTCAAGCAGAAGATGATCCACAAAACACCCAGCCAGCTAGAGGCGGGGGTAGAGGCCTTAGAGGTGGAGGTAGGGAGCGTAAAGGTGGAGCTCATACGCTCGGGGGCAGGGGTCAGCCCGCAGTAGAGCGTCCTAGAGATGCAATTTAGAGAGGTGGGGGCCAGCCCCATTGTTATGCATTGCCAGCCAGGCTAGAGGCCGAGTCATTGCTGTGATTATAGGTACTATACTGGTCCGTGATATGGGTGCTTCGTTATTATTTGATCCGGGATCTACTTATTCTTACGTGTCATCCTATTTTTCACCCTATTTGATACCTAGTGAGGCTCTGGGTATTCCTGTATATGTGTCCACACTAGTTGGTGATTCTATAGTGGTCGACCGAGTGCATCGTTCTTGTGTGGTGGTATTTGAGGGTCTTGAGACCCGTGTCGATTTATTGCTTTTATACATGGTGGACTTCGATGTTATATTGGGGATGGAGTGTTTGTTCCCATATCATGCCATCTTGGATTGTCACGCCAAGACCGTGACCTTGGCCTTGCCATATTTGCCTCTACTGAGTGGAGAGGGACCCCAGGTCATGCCACCCGTTGTGTTATTTCATATGTCAAGGCTCGACGTACGGTCAAGAAGGTGTGTCTAGCATATTTGGCGTATGTTTGCGACTCCTATGCATAGGTTCCATCTATCCATTATGTTCCTATTATTCGGGAGTTCCCTGAGGTTTTTCCTGCAGACCTGTCGGGTATGCCGCCGGACATGGATATCGACTTCTGTATTGATTTGGCTCCTAGCACTCAGCCTATTTCTATTCCGTCGTGTCGCATGGCCCCACCAGAGTTGAAAGAGTTGAAAGAGAAGCTTCAGGACTTGCTTAATAAGAGTTTTATTATACCAAGTGTGTCACCTTGGGGTGCACCAGTGTTGTTTGTGAAGAAAAAGGATGGGTTGATGAGGATGTGCATTGATTACCAGTAGTTGAACAGGGTGACGATAAAGATCAAGTCTCTACTGTCGAGGATTAACGATTTTTTGGACCAGCTCCAGGGTGCCAGGGTGTTTTCAAAGATAGATTTGAGGTCTGGTTATCACCAGTTGAGGATTAGGGCGTCTGATGTCCCTAAGACAGCATTTCGTACTCGGTTTGGGCATTATGAGTTTTTGGTCATGTCGTTTGGGTTGACCAATGCCCCGGCAACATTCATGGAGTTGATGAACCGAGTGTTCTGGCCTTGCTTGGATTTATTTGTGATTGTACTCATTGATGATATTTTGGAATACTCCCGCAGTCAGGAGGAGCATGAGCACCACCTCTGAGTGGTTCTTCATACTCTAAAGGATAGCCAGTTGTACGCTAAATTCTCAAAGTGCGAATTTTGGTTGAGTTCAGTAGAACTCCTGGGTCATGTCGTATCAGCAGAGGGTATTCAGGTGGACCAGAAGAAGATAGAGGCAGTCAAGAATTGGCCTCGACCAGCTTCAGCTGCAGAGATTCGGAGCTTCTTGGGGTTAGCTGGTTACTACAGATGTTTTGTGGAGGGGTTTTCATCCATCGCATCCTCGATGACTAGATTGACTCAAAAGGGTGCCCAGTTCAGGTGGTCAGATGAGTGCGAGGCGAGCTTCCAGAAGCTCAAGACTGCTCTGACCACGGAACCGGTATTGATCTTGCCCACAGGATCTAGGCCTTATACTGTATATTGTGATGCTTCCCACATCGGACTTGGCGCAGTGTTAATGCAGAACGTCAAGGTCATTACATATGCTTCGAGGCAGTTGAAGATCCACGAGAAGAATTATCCAGTTCATGATTTAGAGTTGGCATCCATTATTCATGCCCTGAAGATCTGGAGGCATTATTTGTATGGTGTGAGGTGTACACGGATCACAAGAGCCTTCAGTACTTGTTCACGCATAAAGAGTTGAATTTGAGACTGCGGAGGTAGTTGGAGTTATTAAAATATTATGATGTTTCTATTTTATACCACCCAGGGAAGGCCAACGTGGCGGCCGATGCATTGAGTAGAAAGTCCGTCAGCATAGGTAGCCTTGCATATATTCTGGTCAGCCAGAGACCGCATGCTTTAGATGTTCAGGCCTTGGCCAATAGATTTGTGAGATTGGATATTTTTGAGCCCAGCAGGGTGTTAGCTTTCAAGGTTGCTTGCTCGTCATTGATGGAGCGTATCCGGGAGCGGCAATTTGATGATCCCCATTTGTGTGTCCTAAGAGACACGGTACTGAGGTGAGGTGCCAAAGAGATGACTTTGGGAGATAATGGCATATTGAGGTTATATGGGCGAGTTTGTGTGCCCAATGTTGATTGTATTCGAGAGTCGATCTTAGCGGAGGCCCACATTCTCGGTATTCTATTCACCCGGGCGCCACGAAGATGTATCAAAATTTAAGACGACATTATTGGTGGCGTAGAATGAAGAAAGATATTTTTGCATATGTGGCTCATTGTCTAAATTGTCAGCAGGTTAAGTACGAGCATCAGAGGCCTGGTGGGTTATTTCAGAGGATTGAGCTTCCCGAGTTGAAGTGGGAGAGGATCACCATGGATTTTGTTACTGGCCTTCCGATGACTCAAAAGAAGTTTGATGTTATATGGGTTATTGTTGATAGGCTGACTAAGTCGGCGCATTTCATCCCAGTTGCCACCACCTATTCATCCGAGAGGTATGCTGAGATTTATATCAGGGAGATCGTTCGCCTTCACAGGGTGCCCATATCTATTATTTAGGATCGAGGTCCGATGTTTACCTCGCATTTCTGGAGAGCGGTGCAGCATGAGTTGGGCACCCAGGTCCAATTGAGTACAACATTTCACCCCCAGATGGACGGTCAGTTCGAGAAGACCATTCAGATTCTTGAGGATATGATCCGAGCTTGCGTTATTGATTTTGGAGGCTCGTGGGACCAGTTCTTGCCGTTAGCGGAGTTTGTCTACAAAAATAGCTACCATTCCAGTATTCATATGGCTCCTTATGAGGCGTTGTATGGTAGGCGGTGTCAGTCCCCAGTCGGATTGTTTGAGCCGGGAGAGGCTTGGTTATTGGGTACGGATTTTGTGCAGGAGGCCTTGGATAAGGTCAAGATCATTCAAGACAGACTTCGGTCGGCTCAGTCTAGGCAGAAGAGTCTTGCAGATCGTAAGGTCAGGGGTGTTGCTTTTATGGTTAGTGAGTGAGTATTGCTCGGTGTATTGCCTATAAAGGCCGTGATGAGGTTTGGGAAGAAGGGAAAGCTTAGCCCTAGGTATATTGGCCTATTTTAGATTCTTGACCGTGTGGGGAAGGTGGCTTATAGGCTTGCGTTGCCTCCTATCTTGTCAGATGTGCACCCGTTTTTTCATGTATCCGTGCTTCGGAAGTATCATGGTGATCCCACCCACGTGTTAGATTTCAGTACTGTCCAATTGGACAAGTATCTATCATATGAGGAGGAGCCGGTGCCTATTTTAGACCGGTAGGTTCGACAGTTGAGGTCGCGGAGTTTTCCTTTAGTGCGTGTTCAGTGCACAGGTCTGCCTCTTGAGGCATCGACCTGGGAATCCGAGTTTGATATGCAGAGTCGTTATCCCCATCTATTCTTCGACTCAGGTACTTCTTTCTTTTGTCCGTTCGAGGACGAACAGTCTTTTTAGAGGTGGCGGATGTGATGAACCAAAGGGTCATCACCGTAATTCTCCCTTTTCTTGTGCTTTAGAGGCCTTTAAAACCTCTTATTGGGTTGCCTCGATTTGCGTGCGTAGTCAAGGTGCGAAGCCGGAACATTTTTATGTGAAAATATTTGAATTCTGTATTAAAAACTATGAATTTGGATACTAATATTGCTATAGTTGACTTTGATCACGTTTTGGGTAAACAGACCCGGACCCGTGATGTGACGGTCTCAGAGGGTCCGTAAGGAAATTTGGGACCCAGGCGTAATCCCGGAATCGAAATCCGAGATCCCAGGCTCGAGTACAGAGCTTTTCTGTGAAATTATTTTATGAATATGCATACGGAAAAATGAAAATGGAAAATGATAAAAAATAATGGTATCGGGCTCGTATTTTGGTTTCGACGCCCGGTATAAATCTTAAATGAGCTTTAAGCACTATCTGTAAAGTTTGGTTGAAAACGGACGTCGTTTGACGTATTTCGAACTAAAATGGAAAATTTGAAAAATATGAACTTTGAAATGAAAATCATGTGTTTGGAAATTTGATTCTATGTAAATGATGTTATTTTAGCAATTTTATTACACGAGTAAGTCCGTAGGACGTTCCTGAGTTAGTGTGCATTCTTGGGTTTAGAGCCCCGAGGGCTCGGGTGAGTTTTGAGTGAGGTGCGAGAGGTATTAGGCTTAAAGAAAAAAAATAGGTACAGGTATTGCAGACACCAGAACGACCGCGGCCATTTCTGTGCGGTCCAAAATGGAGCCATGCGGTCGAGAGGCACTTCTGTGCGGTCCGCGTGGCTGAGTCTGAAGCCAGGAGATTTTGGGATGACCAGAGCGGCCGCGCACCAAATTAGTGCGGTCCGCGCTGGGAGGGATCAGAGGGAACCTACTTTTCCCCCACTTGGTGCGGCCGCAACACATTTTTGTGCGGTCCGCCCCAGACCCTCAGAAAGGTATATAAATTGGAAACTTCAGCCATTTTTTCACTTTTCAAAAACTCAAAACCTAAGGAGTTTTTCCAAACAATTTTTCTTCTCCAAAACGATTGGTAAGCGATTTCTAACTTAATTTTCATACTCTTTAATATTTTTTAACATAATTTCAACTTCAATCAAAGGTGTTCACAAATAGGAATATGGCTCCGATTCCAAAACCAATTACATATATGAACTCGTGGAGGAATGGGTTACCCGGTCTTGGTTCGAACCTCGGGTTTTGACCACGTGGGCCCGGGTGCATTTTGGGAATTTTTGGGTAAAACTTTGGGAATTTCATTCTTATGCATTCAAATTGATTTAACTAGCATTTGTTTATACATTTGAGTAAATTGTGGTTAGATTCTATCGGTTTTGATGCGAATTCGAGGGGTAAAGCTATTCTAGAGGCGTGAGTTGAGTTCGAAGCCTTCGAGGTAAGTGTTTGATCTAACTTTTACTTGAGGAAATAGGATTAGAGTATTTGATTGCTATTTGCTAAATGATAGAGTACGGTGTATAGGCATGGTGATGAGTATCTATGCACTGGTGTCAAGCATGACCGTGAGTCGTAATTGTCTTTAAAATTGAAAGATGTGAATTAATTGAGTTAGTTGGCAGCTAAATAAATTGTGAATTTATATTTGGAAGGTAAATGAGTTAAAGGAGGAATAGTGGTGCTTTTCCCTTGCCAGGACCTGGTGTTGATTTAGTCTCCCTTGCCAGGATATTCTTGGGCTGTTAGCTGTACCTTTACCGGGTTTAACTGTTATGTTGATGAACCTCCTTAATGGAGCCTCCTTTGAGGAGATTGTTGGAGTTATTCAATAATACATCATGAGATCGTGTGGCATGCCGTCCACTTATTGTTATTGGCCGAGATGTCGCTGGATCATGTGGCGCGCCGTCCACATATACATTACATTATGGGATCATGTGGTGCGCCGTCCACTTGTATACTACACAATGGGATCGTGTGGCGCGCCGTCCACTGTAGATGAGTAGATCATGAAAAGCTGAGATAGAGTTATTGTTGTCACTGATGTTCCATCCTTATCATGTATCACCCCCAGTTTATTTCGTGTTATATTGATATTGTTTCTTTTTTTTTTCGAGCTTGTATATCATTATTGCACAGGTTAATTATGGTTGGTCCTGTCTAGCCTCGTCACTACCTCGCTAATGTTAGGCCAGACACTTACCAGCTCATGGGGTCGATTATGCTGATACTACGCTTCTGTGCCTTTTTGTGCACAGGTTAGGACCCAGCCTACGGACCACAGCCATAGTTTGGGAGTGATCCTTCAGTCCAGAGACTATGAGGTAGTTCGCTGGCGTTCGCGGGCCCCGGGTCTTCGTTATCCTACCCTTTTCAGTTTGTTTTATTTATATCAAACAGACATATGATGTATTTCTTTCCGACTACTGTTTTTAGTACTCTTTTGTTATCGTGAGTAGTGACAGCAGATATTGGTTAGAGACATGTTGTTAATTTTCACATCTTTATTTCGCTATTGTTGTTTGAAGACTTCCGCATGTTTTAATTAAATATCTTAGTATTTAACTTGTTTTAGATTTAAGTTTGTGAAAATGATTATAAAGGTTGGCTTGCCTAGCTTCGACAGTAGGCGCCATCAAGACTCCCGATGGTGGGTAAATCAGGGTCGTGACACAAAGCTTCCTAAGATCTTTGTCATCATACTATCTTATGATCCCCTTTTTATGTGAACTGTCATGACCGACGGAACACATTCCATCTGTATCAACCTCGTCACTCTCAATTAAACTTCTTTTCCTCGTGGAAAATGAAGTAGAGAACTACTCTATAAGCTCTTCATTTATCTACTTAGGAAATACTAAATTCCTACCTACACCATCACTTAGTGAAACACATGCCATTGCCTTCTCATCATCAATCCTGCAATATAAAATTCCAAAACAGAAACCAAAATTTCAATTCATATCCTAATGGTTCAACTCATACATAAATGCTTCAATTTATATCCTAAAGCTTCAACTCATACCTAAAATGCTCAAGTCATATCCTAAAAGTTCAACTCATATCCTAAAAGCTTCAAGTCATATCCTAAAATCTCTATTTATAACTGTAATATCAAGACAATACAAAGATTCAAGGTTCAATTTATATCCTAAAAGTTATATTCATATACTACGAGTTTAAAATTAAACTAAAAAGTGAAATTTATATCCTAAAAGCTTCAACTCATACCTAAAAGATTCAATTCATATCCACAAAAGTTCAATTCATATCCTAAAGGTTCAACTCATACATAAATGCTTCCATTTATATCCTAAAACTTCAACTCATACCTAAAAGGCTCAAGTCACATCCTAAAAGTTCAACTCATATCCTAAAGGCTTCAAGTCACATCCTAAAATTTCTATTTATAACTAAACTATCAAGGCAATATAAAGATTCAAGGCTCAATTTATATCCTAAAAGTTATATTCATATATTACGAGTTTAAACTTAAACTAAAAAGTTCAATTTATATCCTAAAAGAATCAACTCATATCTAAAAGGTTCAATTCATATCCACAAAAGTTCAAATCATATCCTAAAAGTTCAACTCATACATAAATGCTTCAATTTATATCCTAAAGCTTTAACTCATACCTAAAAGGCTCAAGTCACATCCTAAAAGTTCAACTCATATCCTAAAAGCTTCAAGTCATATCCTAAAATTTCTATTTATCACTATCAAGACAATACAAAGATTCAAGGCTCAATTTATATCCTAAAAGATATATTCATATACTAACAGTTTAAAGTTAAACTAAAAAGTTCAATTTATATCCTAAAAGCTTCAACTTTTACCTAAAAGGTTCAATTCATATCCACAAAAGTTCAATTCATATCCTAAAAGTTCAACTCACATCCTAAAAGCTTCAAGTCATATCCTAAAATTTCTATTTATAACTAAACTATCAAGACAATACAAACATTCAATGTTTAATTTATATCCTAAAAGTTATATTCATATACTGCGAGTTTAAACTTAAACTAAAAAGTTCAATATCACGACCCCAAATTCCATACCCTGTCGTGATGGCGCCTCTCGTGAAGACATGGTTAGCTAATAACCCCTCAATTCCTTTTTAAGCAGTTAATCAGCTATATGTCAGATCGAATCTAAATTTATGGGTATCATTCACGTGATCGCGATGCACAAGAATTCCAGGCCCTCAAATTACTCTATGCGATCGCGTTACTCCTCACGCGATCGTGATGCTTTATGGTTTACAACATATGACAGCAAAAATCTGATCTCTCCCAAGGCAAAAACTAGTCCGTTTGAACACTCGAAATCACCCTGAGGCCCCCGGGACCTCGACAAAAGACACCAATATACCCCAAAACATCGTACGAACTTGTTCCTATCATAAAAACACTCACAACAACAACAAAAATCATCAAATTACCATGGGTTCAAGCCTAAATTTTCTTATTACTTCCTAAACTCATATTCGATCAAAAACCCGACCAAACGACGTCCTAATGACGTGAAAATTTGTAGACATATCCAAAATCACCTAACGAAGCTACTGCAACTATTGGAATTCAATTCCGATCCTCGCATCAAAATCTCACCTATCAACCGGAATCCGCCAAAATTCGAACTTCACCAATTCAAGGCTTATTCTACGCCGGACCTCCAAATTCAATTCCGATCGCTCTCCTAATTCACAAATAATCTCTCGAAGCTAACCAAATCATCGGAAATCCTATCGAGCCCTCTAAATCACAAGTCCACGCCCGGTTGACTTTTCCAACTTAAACTTTCCTTAAAGAGATTATTTTTCTCATTTCTAACCAAATTCAATCCGAAACACTTCAAACTCACCAAAAACATATAATTACACATGAAGAAGCATAAAACGGGGAAAACGGGACTGAGATATAGGAGACGGCGTGTCGGGTTATCACCTCCTCCCCAACTTAAACAAACACTTGTCCTCGTGCATACCCAGAGCTGAATGACTTTACCAAGCATATACTCGGGGTGATCCCATGTCACCCTATCTCACATAGGTCCGATAACACAACATAGCTAGAATTTCACAGTCCATCTAAGCCATAAACCATAGGACAACATCGCGCTTTCTGAAGTTATGCACAAGATCCAAACCTCACGTCTATATTCAGAATAAACCCGAACAAATTGTAATAATCCATACTTGCAACCTCGGCTGCAATAATATGATATCCCATATAACTCAAACACATGCAGCGATAACCTCCATTCACATCAATTGCCCACGATAGCCGGATACCGATAGTTAACCCTTTTTGTTAGCTAAAGTCTTATTCCAAAACTTTCATATACTGCCAACGGTAACTGAAACACACGATAAACCGAACCCATCTCTCATATCACCCATTCATGAGTCCATTTCCTTTCTGACTGATACTATAACAGATTTTGGAGCCAAACCTCGATATTACCTTTCTAACAGGCTGAAATCAAATATGCTCGAACTCAGTAATGACTCCAACGATCATCTCAACTACAACACACCACTCTGGTGATATGACACCTCAACACCGGCCTAAGTCACATCGTGCTCAATACAGGTGCCAATAAGAAACGATCTGAACACATTCAAATCATGACAACTAACTTAAATGAAAGAGCCGTACTTCAAATTCCTCCGTATGATCACAGCACAGAACTGAGATCCCTTCTCTCATCATAGAAATAGAGTACCTAAATCCTCCTCGAAAGGTTATGACATCACGTGGCCTTGCCACATCACGCGATTCTATCCAAACACTATTACCTATGAAGCACCTCAAGCCACAATGCTCAACACAGACAGCCATGCACAGATTCAGGTCTGAAACCAAGCAATCCATCACACCCATGGTGAAGCAAGGCATACAAAGTAACACATAGAAAACTATTCTCCACATCACACTATTACGACGAGCAACCCGATCCAGATAACATACCAGTGGATGCATGCCACCCGATCTAAATAACATACCCGTGGCGGCGTGCCACCCGATCCAGATACCATAGCTGTGGTGGCGTGCCACCCGATCCTGCATATATATCTCACAAAAGGAGATGCACATCGAGTCAAATTTTCTCATTACAATAAACACATATAGCCTCATTCTCGGCCCCAAGAAACGCATCCGTAAAGTCCCTCAATACCGAAACTAAATCAATGGTAGAAACCTCTGCACTAACATCCGCCACAAAGGCCCAATAATCAAAACAATACTTGCCAACCGTCCAGTGGCCCTTGGAATATAAACTACTCTGCTAGAACAATAATTCGATGCACCTTACCACGCATTCTGTGGCTTTTTCCAACATAGCCCATAGCACATTAGTCTAGACAACCTAACATTGGAACAACCAGTCTGCAATCTAATATCATCAACCAAAGCTAACATATCAAGCAAAGAAAGATCCAGTCGGACCTCCAGATTCCAAGAACTTCTAGACGATGTCGATAAACACGACCCATAACCACCGCATGGTCGGATCACGAGTACTTCTAGTCTCCAACACATTTAACACATGAATTACTATGCCTGATCCCACGCTCTGTCGCACGAATACATAACACACATCAAGTATTCAATCATACCACGATAGATATTCAAAGTTCCCTGCGCCATCAACAAACTCTAATATCCGCAGTCGATCCAACAGGAAAATGTCGCAATATTACTGATGTATCATCAATTTACATTTCCTTAATCATCTGAAGTTCGATTCTTCACTCACTTGTAGCTGTCCGTGCTACTCAAGAATTTAATCATTTCCCATTATGAACTGAACCAAAATCTTGCACATGCAAATCTCAATTCTCCATATCATATCACATAGACCATACCAAACTAGGATAATAAGAGTACTTCTGTCTCTCTCATGAGCCGCAGACATTGGCGCACTCAACTAGTCAAAAATTTTCAGGATCCCATATAGTAGAAAAATTATTACACACTCCATGCTTCGCATACCCATAGGAAACATATCCATCTTCAAACCACGGTGAAACACATCGAGAACTCTTCCTCCCAATTCCATTGCGCAAGCTAAACTGTCAGGACTGATCCTTCTACCCAAACCAAGCTAAGAAACTGCCAGCACTCAAGATCTCGCTGCATAATTCCTGTAAGTCTCATTGCCTCAAACACATACAAGAATTAATGATACTCTTACCATACCGATTCGGTTTATCATCAAGCTATTCCATTTATCTAATTTCCTTCCCGATTCATCATTAATTTGATATTCTCCCTTGCTATAGCACCACAATACCTCACCTCAGGTTACCACACGAGACTCGCACAGAAGACCACACTATCTAAGACCCATATGTCACTGAATACCCTCTCGAACGCTTCCCAGAAACGCCACATTCCAGAATGCTTTACTCCGAAGAACTTCCTGCGAATCTAAATTCATTACCATTACTTCCCAGATATTGATACATAGAATCTCATAATTAACATAACATACCACAAGGCTCGATCTCTCCTAATGAAAACACAGTCCCTAGCCACATACACAACCATAAGACACCTGATTGTTACATGCAAAAATTTAGAACACAATAAAACCAATCTCGAAAGTCATTCACTATTAAACAACTAAAATTCACCTGCCTTAACGGACAGAACCACTCGTTCCTTATTAGAACTCTGACACTGTAGAAACATGATTTCATACAGATATAACAACCATCTTTCTACTCTATACATTGAGCATTCTTTATCATCAACGGCTCAAAACGTCTCAGTATTTCTCACACCTACGAAGCACAATATAACCTTTGTAGAAATTTTCCTTCACACGAGCCATCCTCGGCTCAATTTCTGTAACTAGAACTAATCCAACATCATACCTCAAAACGGAACCAACATAGCACATAATCATGCAATTAGCTGACCAACAGCAACCTCCCCAACTTGGCTCGAAGCCATATATTAAGGCACTCATAACAACTCATAACACTTTTACTCTAATGATACCACAATGAGATCAAACTCAAATCATTTACAAGTTTTGTGAATACACAGATCATCAAGCACTAATACTCTTTGCAAACCTCACATTCATTTCCACATCAGTTGAGTCCACTTTCTTAAGCATCCCAATTCTTCAAAATACAACACATACCCTTCAATTACACATGAGATATTTCACGTACACATAAGGATCATACCGCTCAAAACCCTCCGCAGGAGATAACTCACCTGCTTCGCCTCACATCATTGTTCCCACATAACGTCCACTATCATATACGTAATACACAGCCATTTAGTCTTTCTGAGTCTATACTCATACTGCCACATGGAACGAACTTTACTAGCCAACTAAGAGACATGAAATATTATTCACGTGCCCATAACTCGGACCACACATAAAAGCACAATAGGAATCAAACACTTAACACTTCATCAATTATCCATCAGACTTCTTCGTCACTACCAAAATTTTATAGATCCACCTCGCAGTACTAATATACACATCACATAAATATCCAGCCGCCATTCCGGCTAATAAGAACAACACTGAACATATAAGTTCGAAACACTTGCTCACACAATCAGCACCTCGGTGCTCAAACCATAGGCAAATATCCGGCCTCAAGTCCTCCAGATTGGCCCAACATGAACTCACGGAGATTACCTCTCGCCCCTCGATCGAGGAATCACTAGCCAACAAGGCACATATACTATTGAGCGCTCACGTGCGCATACTGATGTGCGGAACGAATTTCAAGAGTTATCTCAAACTGAATCAAGTACGCACGATAAGAATTCCAAGAATGGCAAGTTTTCCTAAAGGTTCTGCAGCCTCTCTAGGATAAATACAGACGTCTCTGTACCGATATGCGAGACTCTACTAACCCTGCTCATGACTCGTGAGATCTAGTAACCTAGGCTCTGATACCAACTTGTCATGACCCCAAATTCCATACCCTGTCGTGATGGCGCCTCTCGTGAAGACAAGGCCAGCCAACAACCCCTAAATTCCTTTTTAAACAGTTAATCAACTATATGACAGATCGAATCTAAATTTATGACATTGATTAAGATGAATGCCAATAGAACCCGACCAGGGTATCACAAGTCACGAGCATCTAAAGAATAGGGACACTACTACTGGTCCATCAATGTACATATATACAAGATAAAACCGGAATACAAAGATGGGGTGCGGTGCCGCGAACGCTGGCGGTCACCTTGCTCAACTACCACAATAAAGCCTTCATTCCTGTTGATAACCCGCTACCGGGTGGACAGTACCTGCAACTGCACGCAAGGTGCAGGTAGTAAATTGAGTACTTCCAACTCAGTGGTAATAAGAGGTAATAATATCTGAGCGATAAGAAAACACGTGTGAGCACACCAAGCTGCTATAAAAGACAGAACAATCCTTTTGAGATAAACCAAAATACTGTGAAAATCCCTTCAGAAATCTCAAGATCAGTTCAAAATGTCTTTTGAAAACATACTTTTTCAACAATTGCAAAGATAATTTCAACAAGTAGGAAATAATTTGAAACCTACCCCTCGTGCTCAATATCACCCTCGCAGTGCAGTAACAGCCCCGCGGGCTCACTCCCAACTCGCCTTATCCAACATCAGCCTCTTGGGCTCAGCACTCCTTAACATATAACACCAGAGTATCTGGTCAACAAGGAAAGAAACAGTATGTATGCCAATGATATATGAGTGCTAAATGTCATGCCACGTAGTACAAACAACAGTAAATTCATGAATGCAATGCATATGACCGCTACGGTTCGTCCAACCCGATCCATTTGAGTACCCGTGCTCATAATGGGGTTTCAGACTCCAGAGGGGCTCCTACAGCCGAAGCGCAATATAAATATCATACCGCTGCGGCGTGCAACCCGATCCATGTAATGCATATGCACATGTAAACATAACACTCGAAGCCTGAAGCCTCCTTACATCATCTTCATGTCCCCACATTTGGACCACAACCTCAATCAGTCCAAAATAGTCAAAAAGCCCCTCGGGCATAAGTAAAACAATTATATCAGCTCAAATGATAGTCCAAATATAAGTTAAAACTCCAAGTTTGAGTAAAAATATAATTGAGTTCATGAAACAGTGTAAACCACATGGACTAAGTTCAAATAATATTTCAAATAATGAGGAAAACAATGATGATAGCTCATAAAGAGTTCAAACAATTGGTAATAAGCCCCAAGTATGGCAATGAGCCCAAGTCATATCGATAACAACAAATCATTTGCAATTACGCGGTAAAAACCAACAACTGGGACGGACCAAGTCAGGATCCCCAACGGTGCTCCACCCCACGCTCTGGTCCAGCGTGCAAGTCACCACAATACAGCACTAAGATGTGCAAATACGTGGTTTCAAACCCTCAGGATATCATTCCCAAGTATTAATCACCTCGAACCGGCAAAATCTCAAGCTCGCGACGCCTTTTCCCGTCAAATCGACCTCTACACGCATCGAATCTAGCCAAAAATAGAGCGAATACATCACAATATGCAAATGGGACAACACCCACTCAAAAACAATCGAAATATGACTAGAATCTCGAAACTAGAAAAACCCGAGCCCCGGGCCCGCTTCTCGAAAAATTACAAAACTTACATTTCCTGAAACCTCATCTTGCCACGAGTTCATACATACCTAGAACTCCCAAATCCGAGCTCAAATGACCTACCAAATTTCAATTTGAAATATCAAAAACTCAAGCCCTAGTTTCTTCAATTTTATACCCAAATTCAGAGAATTAATGGATGATTCTTCGGTTAAATGACGTTTTTAACTCATAAAACTTACCTCCAACCAACTCCCAATCAAAACCCTCTTAATTCCTTGCCAAAATCTCCTAAGCTTGCTCATAAATGGTGGAAAATAAACCCAAGTCGCGGATGAAATGGTTTAAAAATAATCAACCCAGGTCCAAAATTCTTCATCGCGTTCGCGACTTCTCCCACGCGAAAGCGAAGGCAAAAAAAATATTTTAATAGTCCAAAAGCTCTGCACGGACGCAACATTTCTCCTGCGAATGCGATGCACATCATCCGTGTTCTACGCGAACGCGATTGCCTTCACGCGATCGCGGTACACAACATCTCAGGCCTACGCGAACGCGGTATCATTCACGCGATCGCGATGCACAAGAATTCCAGGCCCTTAAATTACTCTACACGATCGCGTTACTCCTCATGCGATCGCGATGCTTTATGGTCTGCAACATATGACAACAAAAATCTGATCTCTCCCAAGGCCAAAACTAGTCCGTTTGAACACTCGAAATCACCCCGAGGCCCCCGGGACCTCAACCAAAGACACCAACATACCCCAAAACATCGTACGAAATTGTTCAAATCATAAAAACACGCACAACAACACAAAAATCATCAAATTACCACGGATTCAAGCCTAAATTTTCTTAAAACTTCCGAAACTCATCTTCGATCAAAAACCCGACCAAACAACGTCCGAATGACCTGAAAATTTGCAGACATATCCAAAATCACCTAACACAACTACTACATTTCTCGGAATTACAGTCCGACCTCGGATCAAAATCTCACCTATAAACCGGAATCAGCCAAAATTCGAACTTCGCCAATTCAAGCCTAATTCTACGCCGGACCTAAAAATTCAATTTCGGTCGCTCTCCTAAGTCACAAATCATCTCTCGAAGCTAGCCGAATCATCGTAAATCCATTCCGAGCCCTATGACTCTCAAGTCAACGTCTGGTTGACTTTTCCAACTTAAATTTTCCTTAAAAAGACTATTTCTCTTATTTCTAACCAAATTCAATCCGAAACACTTCAAGCTCACCATACACATATAATTACACATGAAGAAGCTTTTATATCCTATAATCTTCAACTCATACCTAAAAGGTTTAATTCATATTGACAAAAGTTCAAATCATATCCTAAAAGTTCAACTCATACATAAATGCTTCAATTTATATCCTAAAGCTTCAACTCATACCTAAAAGGCTCAAGTAATATCCTAAAAGTTCAACTCATATCCTAAAAGCTTCAAGTCATATTCTAAAATTTCTATTTATAACTAAACTATCAAGACAATACAAAGATTCAAGGTTCAATTTATATCCTAAAAGTTATATTCATATACTACAAGTTTAAACTTAAACTAAAAAGTTCCATTTATATCCTAAAAGCTTCAACATGTACCT